>OX377623.1:128057-1328057 GCA_947397865.1 Polietes domitor
GGAGGAACAAGGAGGGACAATGAGGGACAAGGAGAGGCAAGGAGGGACCAGGAGGGACAAGGATGGACCAGAAGGTACCTGGTGGGAAAAGGAGTTACAAGGAGGAACAAGGAGGATCATGGAGTGACAAGGAGGGACAAGGTGGTGCAAGGAGTGGCAAGGAGTGACAAGGACGGAAAAGGAGTGACAAGGAGGGGCAATGAGGGAAAAGGAGGGACCAGGAGGGACAAGGTGGGACAAGGAGGGGCAATGAGGGACAAGGAAGGGCAAGGAGGGACAAGGAGGGACAAGCAAGGACCAGGAGGGAAAAGGAAGGACAAGGAGGGGCAATGAGGGACATGGAGGGGCAGTGAGGGGCAATGAGGGACAAGGAGGGACTAGGAGGGACTAGGAGGGACAAGGAGGGACCAGGAGGGGAAAGGTGGGACAAGGAGGGAGAGGAGGGACAAGGAGGGACATGGAGGGGCAATGAGGGACTAGGAGGGACAAACAGGGGCAAGGAGGGTCAAGTAGGAACAAGGAGAGACTAGCAGGGACAAGGAGGGTCAAGGAGGGACAAGTAGGAATAAGGAGAGACTAGCAGCGACAAGAAGGGACAAGGAGGGGCAAGCAGGATCAAGGAGGGACAAACAGGGACAAGGAGGGTCAAGGAGGGACAAGCAGGGACAAGCAGGATCAAGGAGGGACAAGGAGGGTCAAGGAGGTACAAGCAGGGACAAGCAGGATCAAGGAGGGACAAGCAGGGACAAGGAGGGACAACGAGGAACAAGGAGGGACAAGGTGGGATTAGGAGGGTCAATGAGGGGCAAGGAGGGGCAATGAGGGACAAGGAAGGGCAAGGAGGGACAAGGAGGGACAAGCAAGGACCAGGAGGGAAAAGGAAGGACAAGGAGGGGCAATGAGGGACATGGAGGGGCAGTGAGGGGCAATGAGGGACAAGGAGGGACTAGGAGGGACAAGGAGGGACCAGGAGGGGAAAGGTGGGACAAGGAGGGAGAGGAGGGACAAGGAGGGACATGGAGGGGCAATGAGGGACTAGGAGGGACAAACAGGGGCAAGGAGGGTCAAGTAGGAACAAGGAGAGACTAGCAGGGACAAGGAGGGTCAAGGAGGGACAAGTAGGAACAAGGAGAGACTAGCAGCGACAAGAAGGGACAAGGAGGGGCAAGCAGGATCAAGGAGGGACAAACAGGGACAAGGAGGGTCAAGGAGGGACAAGCAGGGACAAGCAGGATCAAGGAGGGTCAAGGAGGTACAAGCAGGGACAAGCAGGATCAAGGAGGGACAAGCAGGGACAAGGAGGGACAACGAGGAACAAGGAGGGACAAGGTGGGATTAGGAGGGTCAATGAGGGGCAAGGAGAGGCAAGGAAGGACAAGGAGGGACCAGGAGGGAAAATGAGGGACAAGGAGGGACAAGGAGGGACCAGGAGGGAAAATGAGGGACAAGGAGGGACAAGGAGAGACATGGAGAGACAAGCAGGATCAAGGAGGGACAAACGGGGACAAGGAAGGACAAGGAGGGACAAGGAGGGACAAGTAGGGACAAGCAGGATCAAGGAGGGACCAGGAGCGACACGCAGGGACTAAAAGGGACTAGGAGGGACCAGGAGGGAAAAGGAGGGAAAAGGAGTGACAAGGAGGAACAAGGAGGGAGAACGAGTGACAAGGAGGAACAAGGAGGGACAAGGAGGATCATGGAGGGACAAGGAGTGACAAGGTGGTGCAAGGAGTGACAAGGAGGGACAAGGACGGAAAAGGAGTGACAAGGAGGGGCAATGAGCGAAAAGGAGGGACCAGGAGGGACAAGGAGGGGCAATGAGGGACAAGGAAGGGCAAGGAGGGACAAGCAAGGACAAGGACCAGGAGGGAAAAGGAAGGACAAGGAGGGACAACGAGGAACAAGGAGGGACAAGGAGGGATTAGGTGGGACAATGAGGGATTAGGAGGGACAATGAGGGGCAAGGAGAGACAAGGAGAGGCGAGGAAGGACAAGGAGTGACCAGGAGGGAAAATGAGGGACAAGGAGGGACAAGGAGGGACAAGGAGGGACAAGGAGGGACAAGGAGGGACAAGGAGGGACAAGGAGGGACAAGGAGAGACATGGAGAGACAAGCAGGATCAAGGAGGGACAAACGGGGACAAGGAGGGACGGAGGGACAAGTAGGAACAAGCAGGATCAAGGAGGGACAAGGAGGGACCAGGAGCGACACGCAGGGACTAAAAGGGACTAGGAGGGACCAGGAGGGAGTGACAAGGAGGAACAAGGAGGGAGAAGGAGTGACAAGGAGGGGCAAGGAGAGACATAGAGGGTCAAGGAGGGACAAGGAAGGACAAGGAGGGTCAATAAGAGACAAACAGGGACAAGGAGGGACGAGGAGAAACAAGGAGGGAAAAGAAGGGGCAAGGAGAAGCAAGGAGGGACCAGGAGGGGCAAGGAGGGACAAGCAGTGTCAAGGAGGGACAAGCATGGACAAGGAGGGACTAGGATGGTCCAGGAGGGACAAGGAAGGACAATGAGGGGCAAGGAGAGACTAGGAGATACAAGGAGGGACATGGAGGGACATGGAGGGACAAGGAGGGACAAGGAGGGACAAGGAGGGACAAGGAGGGGCAATGAGGGACAAGGACGGACAAGCAGGATCAAGGAGGGGCAAGAAGAGACAAGCAGGACCAAGAAGAGACAAACGGGGACAAGGAAGGACAAGGAGGGACAATGAGGGACAAGCAGTGTCAAGAAGGGACAAGGAGGGACAAGGAGAGTCAAGGAGGGACAAGAAGGGAAAAGGAGGGACAAGGATGGTCAAGGAGGGACAAGGAAGGACAATGAGGGACAAGGAGGGTTAAGTTAGGGACAAGGAGGGACAAGGAGGGGCAAGGAGAGACATGGAAGTACAAGCAGGATCAAGGAGGGACAAACGGGGACAAGGAGGGACAAGTAGGGACAAGCAGGATCAAGTAGGGACAAGGAGGGACACGCAGGGACAAGCTGGATCAAGGAGGGAAAAGCAGGGACAATGAAGGAGAAGGAGGGAAAAGGAGGGACTAAAAGGGACTAGGAGGGACTAGGAGGGACTAGGAGGGACTAGGAGGGACTAGAAGGGACTAGAAGGGAGTAGGAGGGACTAGGAGGGACTAGGAGTGACTAGGAGGGCAAGGAGAGACAAGGAGAGGCAAGGAGGGAAAATGAGTGACAAGGAGGGACAAGGAGGGGCAATGAGGGGCAATGAGGGGCAAGGAGAGACAAGGAAGGACAAGGAGGGACCAGGAGGGAAAATGAGGGATAAGTAGGGGCAAGGAGGGACAAGGAGGGACCAGGAGGGACAAGGAGGGGCAAGGAGAGACATGGAGAGACAAGCACAAGACAAGGAGGGACAAGGAGGGACTAGGAGGGACATGGAGGGACATTGAGGGACAAGGAGGGACAAGCAGGTACAAAGAGGGACAAGTAGGGACCAGGAGGGACAAGGTGGGACAAGGAGGGACGAGGAGAGACAAGGAGGGAAAATAAGGGGCAAGAGAAGCAAGGAGGGACCAGGAGGGGCAAGGAGGGACAAGTAGTGTCAAGGAGGGACAAGCATGGACAAGGATGGACTAGGATAGTCAAGGAGGGACAAGGAAGGACAAGGAAGGACAAGGAAGGACAAGGAAGGACAATGAGGGACAAGCAGGGACAAGGAGGGGCAAGTAGAGACTAGGAGATACAAGGAGGGACATGGAGGGATGTGGTGGGACAAGGAGGGGCAATGAGGGACCAGGAGGGGCAAGGAGAGACATGGAGGGGCAAGGAGAGACATGGAGAGACAAGCAGGATCAAGGAGGGACATGGTGGGGCAATGAGGGACAAGGAGGGGCAATGAGTGACATGGAGGGGCAATGAGGGACTAGGAGGGACAAACAGGGACAAGGAGGGTCAAGGAGGGTCAAGGAGGTACAAGGATGGTCAAGGATGGACAAGTAGGAACAAGGAGAGACTAGCAGGGACAGGAAGGGACAAGGAGGGACAAGCAGGATCAAGGAGGGACAAACAGGGACAAGGATGGTCAAGGAGGGATAAGCAGGATCAAGGAGGGACAAACAGGGACAAGGAGGGTCAAGGAGGGACAAGCAGGATCAAGGAGGGACAAGCAGGGACAAGCAGGGACAAGGAGGGACAACGAGGAACAAGGAAGGACAAGGAGGGATTAGGAGGGGCAATGAGGGGCAAGGAGAGGCGAGGAAGGACAAGGAGGGACCAGGAGGGAAAATGAGGGACAAGAAGGGGCAAGGGGGGACAAGGAGGGACCAGGAGGGGCAAGGAGAGACATGGAGAGACAAGCAGGATCAAGGAGGGACAAACGGGGACAAGGAAGGACAAGGAGGGACAAGCAGGATCAAGGAGGGACAAAGAGGGACCAGGAGGGACACGCAGGGACTAAAAGGGACTGGGAGGGACCAGGAGGGAAAAGGAGGGAAAAGGAGTGACAAGGAGGAACAAGGAGGGAGAAGGAGAGACAAGGAGGGAAAAGAAGGGGCAAGGAGAAGCAAGGAGGGGCATGTAGGGACAAGCAGTGTCAAGGAGGGACAAACGGGGACAAGGAAGGACAAGGAGGGACAAGCAGGATCAAGGAGGGACAAGGAGGGACCAGGAGGGACACGCAGGGACAAGCTGGTTCAAGGAGGGAAAGCAGGGACAATGAGGGAGAAGGAGGGACTAGGAGGGACAATGAGGGTAAGGAGAGACAAGTAGAGCCAAGGAGGGACAAGCAGGGACCAGGAGGGAAAAGGAGGAACAAGGAGGGACAATGAGGGACAAGGAGAGACAAGGAGGGACCAGGAGGAACAAGGAGGGAAAAGGAGTTACAAGGAGGAACAAGGAGGGACAAGGAGGATCAAGGAGGGACAAGGAGTGACAAGGAGGGACAAGGTGGTGCAAGGAGAGACAAGGAGTGACAAGGAGAGACAAGGAGGGACAAGGACGGAAAAGAAGTGGCAAGGAGGGGCGATGAGGGAAAAGGAGGGACCAGGAGGGACAAGGACGGACAAGGAGGGGCAATGAGGGACAAGGTGGGACAAGGAAGGGCAAGGAAGGGCAAGGAGGGTCAAGGAGGGACAAGCACGAACAAGGAGGGTCAATGACGGACAAGGAGGGGAAAGTACGGACCAAGAGGGTCAAGGAGGGTCAAGGAGGGACAAGGAGTGACAACGATGGACAAGGAGGGACCAGGAGAGACAAGGAGGGAAAAGAAGTTACAAGGAGGAACAAGGAGGAACAAGGAGGGACAAGGAAAGACAAGCATGGACAAGGAGGGAAAAGGAGTGACAAGGAGGGACTAGGAGGGACTAGGATTGTCAAGGAGGGACAATGAGGGTCAAGCAGGGGCAAGGAGATACAAGGAGGGATAAGGAGTGGCAATGAGGGCATGGAGGGGCAATGAGGGTCAAGGTGGGTCAAGGAGGGGAAAAGGAGTGACAAGGAGGGCCAAGGAAGGGCAATGAGGGACAAGTAGGAACAAGGAGGGACAAGGAGGGACAAGTAGGAACAAGGAGGGACTAGCAGGGACAAGAAGGGAAAATGAGTGACAAGGAGGGACTAGGATTGTCAAGGAGGGACAAGGAAGGACAATGAGGGACAAGCAGGGGCAAGGAGAGACAAGGAGATACAAGGAGATACAAGGAGGGATAAGGAGGGGCAATGAGGGGCAAGTAGGAGCAATGAGGGACAAGGAGGGTCAAGGAAGGTCAAGGAGGGACAAGGAGGCACCAGGAGGGAAAAGGAGGGAAATTATGGAAAGGAGTGACAAGGAGGAACATGGAGGGACAATGAGGGGCAATTAGGGACAAGGAGGGACAAGTACGGACCAGGAGGGACAAGGAGGGAAAAGAAGGGGCAAGGAGGGGCAAAGAGAGACAAGGAGGAACAAGGAGAGACAAGGAAAGACAAGCATGGACAAGGAGGGAAAAGGAGTGACAAGGAGGGACAAGGAAGGTCAAGGAGGGTCAAGGAAGGACAATGAGGGACAAGCAGGGGCAAGGAGAGACAAGGAGATACAAGGAGGGATAAGGAGGGGTAATGAGGGGCAAGTAGGAGCAATGAGGGACCAGGAGGGTCAAGGAGGGACAAGGAGGCACCAGGAGGGAAATTATGGAAAGGAGTGACAAGGAGGAACATGGAGGGACAATGAGGGGCAATGAGGGACAAGGAGGGACAAGTACGGACCAGGAGGGACAAGGAGGGAAAAGAAGGGGCAAGGAGGGGCAAAGAGAGACAAGGAGGAACAAGGAGAGACAAGGAAAGACAAGCATGGACAAGGAGGGAAAAGGAGTGACAAGGAGGGACTAGGATTGTCAAGGAGGGACAAGGAAGGACAATGAGGGACAAGCAGGGGCAAGGAGAGACAAGGAGATACAAGGAGGGATAAGGAGGGATAAGGAGGGGCAAGTAGGAGCAATGAGGGACCAGGAGGGTCAAGGAGGGTCAAGGAGGGTCAAGGAAGGTCAAGGAGGGTCAAGGAAGGACAAGGAGTGACAACGATGGACAAGGAGGGACCAGGAGGGAAAAGAAGTTACAAGGAGGAACAAGGAGGGACAAGGAAAGACAAGCATGGTCAAGGAGGGAAAAGGAGTGACAAGGAGGGACTAGGAGGGACTAGGAGGGACTAGGATTGTCAAGGCGGGACAAGGAAGGACAATGAGGGACAAGCAGGGGCAAGGAGAGACAAGGAGATACAAGGAGATACAAGGAGGGATAAGGAGGGGCAATGAGGGGCAAGTAGGAGCAATGAGGGACAAGGAGGGTCAAGGAAGGTCAAGGAGGGACAAGGAGGCACCAGGAGGGAAAAGGAGGGAAATTATGGAAAGGAGTGACAAGGAGGAACATGGAGGGACAATGAGGGGCAATTAGGGACAAGGAGGGACAAGTACGGACCAGGAGGGACAAGGAGGGAAAAGAAGGGGCAAGGAGGGGCAAAGAGAGACAAGGAGGAACAAGGAGAGACAAGGAAAGACAAGCATGGACAAGGAGGGAAAAGGAGTGACAAGGAGGGACTAGGATTGTCAAGGAGGGACAAGGAAGGACAATGAGGGACAAGCAGGGGCAAGGAGAGACAAGGAGATACAAGGAGGGATAAGGAGGGGTAATGAGGGGCAAGTAGGAGCAATGAGGGACCAGGAGGGTCAAGGAGGGACAAGGAGGCACCAGGAGGGAAATTATGGAAAGGAGTGACAAGGAGGAACATGGAGGGACAATGAGGGGCAATGAGGGACAAGGAGGGACAAGTACGGACCAGGAGGGACAAGGAGGGAAAAGAAGGGGCAAGGAGGAGCAAGGAGGGGCAAGGAGAGACAAGGAGGAACAAGGAGGGGCAATGAGGGACAAGGAGGGAAAAGGAGGGGCAATGAGGGACATGGAGTGGCAATGAGGGACTAGGAGGGACAAACAGGGACAAGGAAGGACAAAGAGGGTCAAGGATGGTCAAGGAGGTACAAGGAGGGACAAGTAGGAACAAGGAGGGACAAGTAGGAACAAGGAGGGACTAGCAGAGACAAGAAGGGACAAGGAGGGACAAACAGTGACAAGGAGGGACAAGCAGGATCAAGGAGGGACAAGTATTGACAAGGTGGGACCAGGAGGGACAAGCAGGGTCAATGACCTGGAGGGTCAAGGAGGGCCAAGGAGGGCCAAGGAGGGACAAGGAGGGACAAGCAGGGACAAGGAGGGACAAGGAGGAACAAGGAAGGACAAGGACGGATTAGAAGGGACAATGAGGGGCAAGGAGAGACAAGGAGAGGCAAGGAAGGACAAGGAAGGACAAGGAGGGACAAGGAGAGACAAGGAGAGGCAAGGAAGGACAAGGAAGGACAAGGAGGGAAAAGGAGGGAAAAGGGAGACAAGGAGAGAAAAGGACAGACAAGGAGTGACAAGAAGAGACAAGGAGGGATAAGAACGGAAAAGGAGGGACAAGGACGGACAAGGAGAGACATGGAGGGAAAAGGAAGGACAATGAGGGACAAGGAGGGTCAACGAGGGACAAACAGGGACAAGGAGGGAAAAGAAGGGGCAAGGAGAAGCAAGGAGGGACCAGGAGGGGCAAGGAAGGACAAGCAGTGTCAAGGAGGGACAAGCATGGACAAGGAGTGACAAGGAGGGACTAGGATGGTCAAGGAGGGAGAAGGAAGGACAATGAGGGACAAGGAGGGGCAAGGAGAGACTAGGAGATACAAGGAGGGACATGGAGTGATAAGGAGGTACAAGGAGGGAAAAGGTGGGGCAATGAGGGACTTGGAGGGGCAATGAGGTACAAGTTGGCTCAAGGAGGGACAAGGGGGAAAAGGATGGACAAGGGAGGAAAAGGAGAGTCAAGGAGTGACAAGCAGGGACAAGAAGGGAAAAGGAGGAACAAGGATGGTCAAGAAGGAACAAGGAAGGACAATGAGGGACAAGGTGGGTTAAGGGAGGGACAAGGAAGGGACAAGGAGGAACAAGGTGGAACAAGGAGGGATAAGGAGGGGCAATATGGGACATGGAGGGACAAGGAGGTGCAATAAGGGACATGGGGGGCAATGAGAGACAAACAGGGACAAGTAGGAACAATGAGGGACAAGCAGGATCAAGGAGGGACAAGGAAGGACAAGGAGGGTCAAGGAGGTACAAGGGGGGACAAGTAGGGAGAAGCATGATCAAAGAGGGACAATGAGGGACAAGCAGGGTCAAGGAGGGACATGGAGGGACAAGGAGGGACAAGGAGGGACAAGAAGGGAAGGGAGGAAAAAGGAGTGACAAGGAGGAACAAGGAGAGACAAGGAGGGAAAAGAAGGGGCAAGGAGAAGCAAGGAGTCAAGCAGTGTCAAGGAGGGACAAACGGGGACAAGGAAGGACAAGGAGGGACAAGCAGGATCAAGGAGGGACAAGGAGGGACCAGGAGGGACACGCAGGGACAAGCTGGTTCAAGGAGGGAAAGCAGGGATAATGAGGGAGAAGGAGGGACTAGGAGGGACAATGAGGGTAAGGAGAGACAACTAGAGGCAAGGAGGGACAAACAGGGACCAGGAGGGAAAAGGAGGAACAAGGAGGGACAATGAGGGACAAGGAGAGACAAGGAGGGACCAGGAGGAACAAGGAGGGAAAAGGAGTTACAAGGAGGAACAAGGAGGGACAATGAGGGACAAGGAGGATCAAGGAGGGACAAGGAGTGACAAGGAGGGACAAGGTGGTGCAAGGAGAGACAAGGAGTGACAAGGAGAGACAAGGAGGGACAAGGACGGAAAAGAAGTGACAAGGAGGGGCAATGAGGGAAAAGGAGGGACCAGGAGGGACAAGGCGGGACAAGGACGGACAAGGAGGGGCAATGAGGGACAAGGTGGGACAAGGAAGGGCAAGGAGGGACAAGCACGAACAAGGAGGGTCAATGACGGACAAGGAGGGACAAGTACGGACCAAGAGGGTCAAAGAGGGACAAGGAGTGACAACGATGGACAAGGAGGGACCAGGAGAGACAAGGAGGGAAAAGAAGTTACAAGGAGGGACAAGGAAAGACAAGCATGGACAAGGAGGGAAAAGGAGTGACAAGGAGGGACTTGGAGGGACTAGGATTGTCAAGGAGGGACAATGAGGGACAAGCAGGGGCAAGGAGAGACAATGAGATACAAGGAGGGATAAGGAGGGGCAATGAGGGACATGGAGGGGCAATGAGGGACAAGGTGGGTCAAGGAGGGGAAAAGGAGGGGAAAAGGAGGGGCAATGAGGGACAAGTAGGAACAAGGAGGGACTAGCAGGGACAAGAAGGGAAAAGGAGTGACATGGAGGGACTAGGATTGTCAAGGAGGGACAAGGAAGGACAAGCAGGGACAAGGAGAGACAAGGAGATACAAGGAGGGAGTGACAAGGAGTGACAAGGAGGGACTAGGATGGTCAAGGAGGGAGAAGGAAGGACAATGAGGGACAAGGAGGGGCAAGGAGAGACTAGGAGATACAAGGAGGGACATGGAGTGATAAGGAGGTACAAGGAGGGAAAAGGTGGGGCAATGAGGGACTTGGAGGGGCAATGAGGTACAAGTTGGCTCAAGGAGGGACAAGGGGGGAAAAGGATGGACAAGGAGGGAAAAGGAGAGTCAAGGAGTGACAAGCAGGGACAAGAAGGGAAAAGGAGGAACAAGGATGGTCAAGGAGGGACAAGGAAGGACAAATAGGGTTAAGGGAGGGACAAGGAAGGGACAAGGAGGAACAAGGAGGGATAAGGAGGGACAATAAGGGACATGGAGGGACAAGGAGGTGCAATAAGGGACATGGAGGGGCAATGAGGGACAAACAGGGACAAGTAGGAACAAGGAGGGACAAGGAGGGACAAGCAGGATCAAGGAGTGACAAGGAAGGACAAGGAGGGTCAAGGAGGTACAAGGGGGGACAAGTAGGGACAAGCATGATCAAGGAGGGACAATGAGGGACAAGCAGGGTCAAGGAGGGACATGGAGGGACAAGGAGGGACAAGGAGGGACAAGAAGGGAAGGGAGGAAAAAGGAGTGACAAGGAGGAACAAGGTGGAACAAGGAGGGAGAAGGAGGGAGAAGGAAGGAGAAGGAGGGACAAGGAGGGAGAAGGAGGGAGAAGGAGGGACAAGGAGGGAGAAGGAGGGACAAGGATGGACCAGGAGGAACAAGGAGGAACAAGGAGGGAAAAGGAGTTACAAGGAGTGACAAGGAGGGACAAGGTGGTGCAAAGAGAGACAAGGAGTGACAAGGAGGGACAAGGACGGAAAAGGAGTGACAAGGAGGGGCAATGAGGGAAAAGGAGGGACCAGGAGGGACAAACGGGGACAAGGAAGGACAAGTAGGGACAAGCAGGATCAAGGAGGGACAAGGAGGGACCAGGAGGGACACGCAGGGACTAAAAGGGTCTACGAGGGACTAGGAGGGACTAGGAGGGACTAGGAGGGACAAGGAGGGACCAGGAGGGAAAAGGAGTGACAAGGAGGATCAAGGAGGAACAAGGAGGGACACACAGGGACTAGGAGGGACCAGGAGGGGCAAGAAGAGACATGGAGAGACAAGCAGGATCAAGGAGGGACAAATGGGGACTAGGAAGGACAATGAGGGACAAGCAGGGACAAGCAGGGAAAAGGAGGGAAAAGGAGGGACAAGGATGGTCAAGGAGGGACAAGGAAGGACAATGAGGGACAAGGAGGGTTAAGTTAGGGACAATGAGGGGCAAGGAGAGACATGGAAGTAGAAGCAGGATCAAGGAGGGACAAACGGGGACAAGGAGGGAAAAGCAGGGACAATGAGGGAGAAGGAGGGACAAGGAGGGACTAAAAGGGACTAGGAGGGACTAGGAGGGACCAGGAGGGAAAACGAGTGACAAGGAGGATCAAGGAGGAACAAGGAGGGAGAAGGAGTGACAAGGAGGGGCAAGGAGAGACATGGAGGGTCAAGGAGGGACAAGGAGAGTCAAGGAGGGACAAGCAGGGACAAGAAGGGAAAAGGAGGGACAAGGATGGTCAAGGAGGGACAAGGAAGGACAATGAGGGACAAGGAGGGGCAAGGAGAGACATGGAGAGACATGGAGAGACAAGCAGGATCAAGGAGGGACAAACGGGGACAAGGAAGGACAAGGAGGGACAGGGAGGGAAAAGGAGGGACAATGAGGGACATGGAGGGGCAATGAGGGACATGGTGGGGCAATGAGGGGCAATGAGGGACATGGAGGGGCAATGAGGGACTAGGAGGGACAAGGAGGGTCAAGGAGGGACAAGGAGGGACCAGGAGGGGCAAGGAGAGACAAGCAGGATCAAGGAGGGCAAACGGGGACAAGGAGGGACAAGCAGGATCAAGTAGGGACAAGGAGGGACCAGGAGGGACACGCAGGGACAAGCTGGATCAAGGAGGGAAAAGCAGGGACAATGAGGGAGAAGGAGGGACAAGGAGGGACAAGGAGGGACTAAAAGGGACTAGGAGGGACTAAAAGGGACTAGGAGTGACTAGAATGGACTAGGAGGGACCAGGAGGGACAAGGATGGACCAGGAGGTACCAGGAGGAACAAGGAGGGAAAAGGAGTTACAAGGAGTTACAAGGAGGAACAAGGAGGAACATGGAGGGACAAGGAGTATCAAGGAGGATCAAGGAGGGACAAGGAGTGACAAGGAGGGACAAGGTGGTGCAAGGAGGGTCAAGGTGGTGCAAGGAGAGACAAGGAGAGACAAGGGCGGAAAAGGAGTGACAAGGAGGGGCAATGAGGGAAAAGGAGGGACCAGGAGGGACAAGGCGGGACAAGGACGGACAAGGAGGCGCAATGAGGGACAAGGAAGGGCAAGGAGAGACAAGGTCAAGGAGGGACAAGCAAGGACAAGGACCAGGAGGGAAAAGGAAGGACAAGGAGGGGCAATGAGGGACATGGTGGGCAATGAGGGACAAGGAGGGGCAATGAGGGACAAAGAGGGACAAGGAGGGACTAGGAGGGACAAGTAGGAACAAGGAGAGACTAGCAGGGACAAGAAGGGACAAGGAAGGACAAGGAGGGTCAAGGAGGTACAAGGATGGTCAAGGAGGGACAAGTAGGAACAAGGAGAGACTAGCAGGGACAAGCAGGATCAAGGAGGGACAAACAGGGACAAGGAGGGTCAAGGAGGGACAAGCAGGATCAAGCAGGATCAAGGAAGGGACAAGGAGGGACCAGGAGGGACACGCAGGGACAAGCTGGATCAAGGAGGGACAAGGAGGGACAACGAGGAACAAGGAAGGACAAGGAGGGATTAGGAGGGACAATGAGGGGCAAGGAGAGACAAGGAGAGGCAAGGAAGGACAAGGAGGGACCAGGAGGGAAAATGAGGGACAAGGAGGGGCAAGGAGGGACAAGGAGGGGCAAGGAGAGACAAGCAGGATCAGGGATGGACAAACGGGGACAAGGAAGGACAAGGAGGGACAAGGAGGGACAAGGAGGGACAAGGAGGGACAAGGAGGGACAAGGAGGGACAAGTAGGGACAAGCAGGATCAAGGAGGGACAAGGAGGGACCAGGAGGGACACGCAGGGACTAAAAGGGACTAGGAGGGACAAGGAGGGACCAGGAGGGAAAAGGAGTGACAAGGAGGAAGAAGGAGTAACAAGGAGGGGCAAGGAGAGACATGGAGGGTCAAGGAGGGACAAGGAAGGACTATGAGGGACAAGGAGGGTCAATGAGAGACAAAGAGGGAAAAGAAGGGGCAAGGAGGGACCAGAAGGGGCAAGGAGGGACAAGTAGGGACCAGGAGGGAGAATGAGGGACAAGGTGGGGCAATGAGGGGCAATGAGGGACAAGGAGTGGCAAGGAGGGACAAGGAGGGACTAGGAGGGACTATGAGGGACTAGGACGGACTAGGAGGGACAATGAGGGGCAAGGAGGGACAAGCAGGGACCAGGAGGGAAAAGGAGGAACAAGGAGGGACAATGAGGGACAAGGAGAGGCAAGGAGGGACCAGGAGGGACAAGGATGGACCAGAAGGTACCTGGTGGGAAAAGGAGTTACAAGGAGGAACAAGGAGGGACAAGGAGGATCATGGAGGGACAAGGAGTGACAAGGAGGGACAAGGTGGTGCAAGGAGTGGCAAGGAGTGACAAGGACGGAAAAGGAGTGACAAGGAGGGGCAATGAGGGAAAAGGAGGGACCAGGAGGGTCAAGGAGGGGCAATGAGGGACAAGGAAGGGCAAGGAGGGACAAGGAGGGACAAGCAAGGACAAGGACCAGGAGGGAAAAGGAAGGACAAGGAGGGGCAATGAGGGACATGGAGGGGCAGTGAGGGGCAATGAGGGACAAGGAGGGACTAGGAGGGACAAGGAGGGACCAGGAGGGACCAGGAGGGGAAAGGAAGGACTATGAGGGACAAGGAGGGTCAATGAGAGACAAGGAGGGAAAAGAAGGGGCAAGGAGGGACCAGAAGGGGCAAGGAGGGACAAGCAGTGTCAAAGAGGGACAAGTAGGGACCAGGAGGGAGAATGAGGGACAAGGTGGGGCAATGAGGGGCAATGAGGGAAAAGGAGTGGCAAGGAGGGACATGGAGGGACTAGGAGGGACTAGGAGGGACTATGAGGGACTAGGACGGACTAGGAGGGACAATGAGGGGCAAGGAGTGGCAAGGAGGGACAAGCAGGGACCAGGAGGGAAAAGGAGGAACAAGGAGGGACAATGAGGGACAAGGAGAGGCAAGGAGGGACCAGGAGGGACAAGGATGGACCAGAAGGTACCTGGTGGGAAAAGGAGTTACAAGGAGGAACAAGGAGGGACAAGGAGGATCATGGAGTGACAAGGAGGGACAAGGTGGTGCAAGGAGTGGCAAGGAGTGACAAGGACGGAAAAGGAGTGACAAGGAGGGGCAATGAGGGAAAAGGAGGGACCAGGAGGGACAAGGTGGGACAAGGAGGGGCAATGAGGGACAAGGAAGGGCAAAGAGGGACAAGCAAGGACAAGGACCAGGAGGGAAAAGGAAGGACAAGGAGGGGCAATGAGGGACATGGAGGGGCAGTGAGGGGCAATGAGGGACAAGGAGGGACTAGGAGGGACAAGGAGGGACCAGGAGGGGAAAGGTGGGACAAGGAGGGACCAGGAGGGACAAGGAGGGACATGGAGGGGCAATGAGGGACTAGGAGGGACAAACAGGGGCAAGGAGGGTCAAGTAGGAACAAGGAGAGACTAGCAGGGACAAGGAGGGTCAAGGAGGGACAAGTAGGAACAAGGAGAGACTAGCAGCGACAAGAAGGGACAAGGAGTGGCAAGCAGGATCAAGGAGGGACAAACAGGGTCAAGGAGGGACAAGCAGGGACAAGCAGGATCAAGGAGGGACAAGGAGGGTCAAGGAGGTACAAGCAGGGACAAGCAGGATCAAGGAGGGACAAGCAGGGACAAGGAGGGACAACGAGGAACAAGGAGGGACAAGGTGGGATTAGGAGGGTCAATGAGGGGCAAGGAGAGGCAAGGAAGGACAAGGAGGGACCAGGAGGGAAAATGAGGGACAAGGAGGGACAAGGAGGGACAAGGAGAGACATGGAGAGACAAGCAGGATCAAGGAGGGACAAACGGGGACGAGGAAGGACAAGGAGGGACAAGGAGGGACAAGTAGGGACAAGCAGGATCAAGGAGGGACAAGGAGGGACCAGGAGCGACACGCAGGGACTAAAAGGGACTAGGAGGGACCAGGAGGGAAAAGGAGGGAAAAGGAGGGAAAAGGAGTGACAAGGAGGAACAAGGAGGGAGAACGAGTGACAAGGAGGAACAAGGAGGGACAAGGAGGATCATGGAGGGACAAGGAGTGACAAGGAGGGACAAGGTGGTGCAAGGAGTGACAAGGAGGGACAAGGACGGAAAAGGAGTGACAAGGAGGGGCAATGAGCGAAAAGGAGGGACCAGGAGGGACAAGGAGGGGCAATGAGGGACAAGGAAGGGCAAGGAGGGACAAGCAAGGACAAGGACCAGGAGGGAAAAGGAAGGACAAGGAGGGACAACGAGGAACAAGGAGGGACAAGGAGGGATTAGGTGGGACAATGAGGGATTAGGAGGGACAATGAGGGGCAAGGAGAGACAAGGAGAGGCGAGGAAGGACAAGGAGTGACCAGGAGGGAAAAGGAGGGACAAGGAGGGACAAGGAGGGACAAGGAGGGACAAGGAGAGACATGGAGAGACAAGCAGGATCAAGGAGGGACAAACGGGGACAAGGAAGGACAAGGAGGGACGGAGGGACAAGTAGGGACAAGCAGGATCAAGGAGGGACAAGGAGGGACCAGGAGCGACACGCAGGGACTAAAAGGGACTAGGAGGGACCAGGAGGGAAAAGGAGGGAAAAGGAGTGACAAGGAGGAACAAGGAGTGAGAAGGAGTGACAAGGAGGGGCAAGGAGAGACATAGAGGGTCAAGGAGGGACAAGGAAGGACAAGGAGGGTCAATAAGAGACAAACAGGGACAAGGAGGGACGAGGAGAAACAAGGAGGGAAAAGAAGGTGCAAGGAGAAGCAAGGAGGGACCAGGAGGGGCAAGGAGGGACAAGCAGTGTCAAGGAGGGACAAGCATGGACAAGGAGGGACTAGGATGGTCCAGGAGGGACAAGGAAGGACAATGAGGGGCAAGGAGAGACTAGGAGATACAAGGAGGGACATGTAGGGACAAGGAGGGACAAGGAGGGGCAATGAGGGACCAGGAGGGACAAGGAGGGACAAGGAGGGGCAAGGAGAGACATGGAGAGACAAGCAGGATCAAGGAGGGACAAACGGGGACAAGGAAGGACAAGGAGGGACAAGGAGGGACAAGGAGGGACAAGGAGTGACAAGGAGGGACAAGGAGAGTCAAGGAGGGACAAGCAGGGACAAGAAGGGAAAAGGAGGGACAAGGATGGTCAAGGAGGGACAAGGAAGGACAATGAGGGACAAGGAGGGTTAAGTTAGGGACAAGGATGGACAAGGAGGGGCAAGGAGAGACATGGAAGTACAAGCAGGATCAAGGAGGGACAAACGGGGACAAGGAAGGACAAGCAGGATCAAGGAGGGGCAAGAAGAGACAAGCAGGACCAAGAAGAGACAAACGGGGACAAGGAAGGACAAGGAGGGACAATGAGGGACAAGCAGTGTCAAGGAGGGACAAGGAGGGACAAGGAGAGTCAAGGAGGGACAAGAAGGGAAAAGGAGGGACAAGGATGGTCAAGGAGGGACAAGGAAGGACAATGAGGGACAAGGAGGGTTAAGTTAGGGACAAGGAGGGACAAGGAGGGGCAAGGAGAGACATGGAAGTACAAGCAGGATCAAGGAGGGACAAACGGGGACAAGGAGGGACAAGCAGGATCAAGTAGGGACACGCAGGGACAAGCTGGATCAAGGAGGGAAAAGCAGGGACAATGAAGGAGAAGGAGGGAAAAGGAGGGACTAAAAGGGACTAGGAGGGACTAGGAGGGACTAGGAGGGACTAGGAGAGACTAGGAGGGACTAGGAGGGACTAGAAGGGACTAGAAGGGACTAGGAGGGACTAGGAGGGACTAGGAGGGGCAAGGAGAGACAAGGAGAGGCAAGGAGAGGCAAGGAGGGAAAATGAGTGACAAGGAGGGACAAGGAGGGGCAATGAGGGGCAAGGAGAGACAAGGAAGGACAAGGAGGGACCAGGAGGGAAAATGAGGGATAAGTAGGGGCAAGGAGGGACAAGGAGGGACCAGGAGGGACAAGGAGGGGCAAGGAGAGACATGGAGAGACAAGCACAAGACAAGGAGGGACTAGGAGGGACATGGAGGGACATTGAGGGACAAGCAGGGACAAAGAGGGACAAGTAGGGACCAGGAGGGACAAGGTGGGACCAGGAGGGACGAGGAGAGACAAGGAGGGAAAATAAGGGGCAAGAGAAGCAAGGAGGGACCAGGAGGGGCAAGGAGGGACAAGTAGTGTCAAGGAGGGACAAGCATGGACAAGGATGGACTAGGATGGTCAAGGAGGGACAAGGAAGGACAAGGAAGGACAATGAGGGACAAGCAGGGACAAGGAGGGGCAAGTAGAGACTAGGAGATACAAGGAGGGACATGGAGGGATGTGGAGGGACAAGGAGGGGCAATGAGGGACCAGGAGGGGCAAGGAGAGACATGGAGAGACAAGCAGGACCAAGGAGGGACAAACGGGGACAAGGATGGACAAGGAGGGACAATGAGGGACAAGGAGGGACAAGCAGTGTCAAGGAGTGACAAGGAGGGATAAGGAGAGTCAAGGAGGGACAAGAAGGGAAAAGGTGCGACAAGGATGGTCAAGGAGGGACAAGGAAGGACAATGAGGGACAAGGAGGGTTAAGTTAGGGACAAGGAGGGGCAAGGAGAGACATGGAAGTACAAGCAGGATCAAGGAAGGACAGGAAGGGACAAGGAGGGGCAATGAGGGACATGGTGGGGCAATGAGGGACATGGTGGGGCAATGAGGGACATGGTGGGGCAATGAGGGACAAGGAGGGGCAATGAGGGACATGAAGGGGCAATGAGGGACTAGGAGGGACAAACAGGGACAAGCAGGATCAAGGAGGGACAAGGAGGGACAAGGAGGGACAACGAGGGACAACGAGGAACAAGGAAGGACAAGGAGGGATTAGGAGGGACAATGAGGGGCAAGGAGAGACAAGGAGAAGCGAGGAAGGACAAAGAGGGACCAGGAGGGAAAATGAGGGACAAGGAGGGACCAGGAGGGACAAGGAGGGGCAAGGAGAGACATGGAGAGACAAGCAGGATCAAGGAGGGACATGGTGGGGCAATGAGGGACAAGGAGGGGCAATGAGTGACATGGAGGGGCAATGAGGGACTAGGAGGGACAAACAGGGACAAGGAGGGTCAAGGAGGTACAAGGATGGTCAAGGATGGACAAGTAGGAACAAGGAGAGACTAGCAGGGACAAGAAGGGACAAGCAGGATCAAGGAGGGACAAACAGGGACAAGGATGGTCAAGGAGGGATAAGCAGGATCAAGGAGGGACAAACAGGGACAAGGAAGGTCAAGGAGGGACAAGCAGGATCAAGGAGGGACAAGCAGGGACAAGGAGGGACAACGAGGAACAAGGAAGGACAAGGAGGGACAATGAGGGGCAAGGAGAGACAAGGAGAGGTGAGGAAGGACAAGGAGGGACCAGGAGGG
This sequence comes from Polietes domitor, assembly GCA_947397865.1. Taxonomy (NCBI): domain Eukaryota; kingdom Metazoa; phylum Arthropoda; class Insecta; order Diptera; family Muscidae; genus Polietes; species Polietes domitor. Next base: position 146,638 of record OX377623.1, read on the forward strand.
AAAATGAGGGACAAGAAGGGGCAAGGAGGGACCAGGAGGGGCAAGGAGAGATATGGAGAGACAAGCAGGATCAAGGAGGGACAAACGGGGACAAGGAAGGACAAGGAGGGACAAGTAGGGACAAGCAGGATCAAGGAGGGACAAGGAGGGACCAGGAGGGACACGCAGGGACTAAAAGGGACTAGGAGGGACCAGGAGGGAAAAGGAGGGAAAAGGAGGGAAAAGGAGTGACAAGGAGGAACAAGGAGGGAGAAGGAGAGACAAGGAGGGAAAAGAAGGGGCAAGGAGAAGCAAGGAGGGGCATGGAGGGACAAGCAGTGTCAAGGAGGGACAAACGGGGACAAGGAAGGACAAGGAGGGACACGCAGGGACAAGCTGGTTCAAGGAGGGAAAGCAGGGACAATGAGGGAGAAGGAGGGACTAGGAGGGACAATGAGGGTAAGGAGAGACAAGTAGTGGCAAGGAGGGACAAGCAGTGACCAGGAGGGAAAAGGAGGAACAAGGAGGGACAATGAGGGACAAGGAGAGACAAGGAGGGACCAGGAGGAACAAGGAGGGAAAAGGAGTTACAAGGAGGAACAAGGAGGGACAAGGAGGATCAAGGAGGGACAAGGAGTGACAAGGAGGGACAAGGTGGTGCAAGGAGAGACAAGGAGAGACAAGGAGGGACAAGGACGGAAAAGAAGTGACAAGGAGGGGCGATGAGGGAAAAGGAGGGACCAGGAGGGACAAGGCGGGACAAGGACGGACAAGAAGGGGCAATGAGGGACAAGGTGGGACAAGGAAGGGCAAGGAAGGGCAAGGAGGGACAAGCACGAACAAGGAGGGTCAATGACGGACAAGGAGGGGCAAGTACGGACCAAGAGGGTCAAGGAGGGACAAGGAGTGACAACGATGGACGAGGAGGGACCAGGAGAGACATGGAGGGAAAAGAAGTTACAAGGAGGAACAAGGAGGGACAAGGAAAGACAAGCATGGACAAGGAGGGAAAAGGAGTGACAAGGAGGGTCTAGGAGGGACTAGGATTGTCAAGGAGGGACAATGAGGGTCAAGCAGGGGCAAGGAGAGACAAGGAGATACAAGGAGGGATAAGGAGGGGCAATGAGGGCATGGAGGGGCAATGAGGGACAAGGTGGGTCAAGGAGGGGAAAAGGAGTGACAAGGAGGGCCAAGGAGGGGCAATGAGGTACAAGTAGGAACAAGGAGGGACAAGGAGGGGCAAGTAGGAACAAGGAGGGACTAGCAGGGACAAGAAGGGAAAAGGAGTGACAAGGAGGGACTAGGATTGTCAAGGAGGGACAAGGAAGGACAATGAGGGACAAGCAGGGGCAAGGAGAGACAAGGAGATACTAGGAGATACTAGGAGGGATAAGGAGGGGCAAGTAGGAGCAATGAGGGACCAGGAGGGTCAAGGAGGGTCAAGGAAGGTCAAGGAGGGTCAAGGAAGGACAAGGAGTGACAACGATGGACAAGGAGGGACCAGGAGGGAAAAGAAGTTACAAGGAGGAACAAGGAGGGACAAGGAAAGACAAGCATGGTCAAGGAGGGAAAAGGAGTGACAAGGAGGGACTAGGATTGTCAAGGCGGAACAAGGAAGGACAATGGGAGGGACAAGCAGGGGCAAGGAGAGACAAGGAGATACAAGGAGGGATAAGGAGGGGTAATGAGGGGCAAGTAGGAGCAATGAGGTCAAGGAGGGACAAGGAGGCACCAGGAGGGAAAAGGAGGGAAATTATGGAAAGGAGTGACAAGGAGGAACATGGAGGGACAATGAGGGGCAATTAGGGACAAGGAGGGACAAGTACGGACCAGGAGGGACAAGGAGGGACAATGAGGGAAAAGAAGGGGCAAGGAGGGGCAAGGAGGGGCAAAGAGAGACAAGGATGAACAAGGAGGGGCAATGAGGGACAAGGAGGGTCAAATAGGGACAAGGATTGTCAAGGAGGGACAAGTACGGACCAGGAGGGACAAGGAGGGAAAAGAAGGGGCAAGGAGGAGCAAGGAGGGACCAGAAGGGGCAAGGAGAGACAAGGAGGAACAAGGAGGGGCAATGAGGGACAAGGAGGGACTAGGAGGGAAAAGGAGGGGCAATGAGGGACATGGAGTGGCAATGAGGGACTAGGAGGGACAAACAGGGACAAGGAAGGACAAAGAGGGTCAAGGAGGGACAAGGATGGTCAAGGAGGTACAAGGAGGGACAAGTAGGAACAAGGAGGGACAAGTAGGAACAAGGAGGGACTAGCAGAGACAAGAAGGGACAAGGAGGGACAAACAGTGACAAGGAGGGACAAGCAGGATCAAGGAGGGACAAGTATTGACAAGGTGGGACCAGGAGGGACAAGCAGGGTCAACGACCTGGAGGGTCAAGGAGGGCCAAGGAGGGACAAGGAGGGACAGGCAGGGACAAGGAGGGACAACGAGGAACAAGGAAGGACAAGGACGGATTAGAAGGGACAATGAGGGGCAAGGAGAGACAAGGAGAGGCAAGGAAGGACAAGGAAGGACAAGGAGGGACATGGAGTGATAAGGAGGTACAAGGAGGGAAAAGGTGGGGCAATGAGGGACTTGGAGGGGCAATGAGGTACAAGTTGGCTCAAGGAGGGACAAGGGGGAAAAGGATGGACAAGGAAGGAAAAGGAGATTCAAGGAGTGACAAGCAGGGACAAGAAGGGAAAAGGAGGAACAAGGATGGTCAAGGAGGGACAAGGAAGGACAATGAGGGACAAGGTGGGTTAAGGGAGGGACAAGGAAGGGACAAGGAGGAACAAGGTGGAACAAGGAGGGATAAGGAGGGGCAATAAGGGACATGGAGGGACAAGGAGATGCAATAAGGGACATGGAGGGGCAATGAGGGACAAACAGGGACAAGTAGGAACAAGGAGGGACAAGCAGGATCAAGGAGGGACAAGGAAGGACAAGGAGGGTCAAGGAGGTACAAGGGGGGACAAGTAGGGACAAGCATAATCAAGGAGTGACAAGCAGGGTCAAGGAGGGACATGGAGGGACAAGGAGGGACAAGAAGGGAAGGGAGGAAAAAGGAGTGACAAGGAGGAACAAGGAGGGAGAAGGAGAGACAAGGAGGGAAAAGAAGGGGCAAGGAGAAGCAAGGAGTCAAGCAGTGTCAAGGAGGGACAAACGGGGACAAGGAAGGACAAGGAGGGACAAGCAGGATCAAGGAGGGACAAGGAGGGACCAGGAGGGACACGCAGGGACAAGCTGGTTCAAGGAGGGAAAGCAGGGACAATGAGGGAGAAGGAGGGACTAGGAGGGACAATGAGGGTAAGGAGAGACAACTAGAGGCAAGGAGGGACCAGGAGGGAAAAGGAGGAACAATGAGGGACAAGGAGAGACAAGGAGGGACCAGGAGGAACAAGGAGGGAAAAGGAGTTACAAGGAGGAACAAGGAGGGACAATGAGGGACAAGGAGGATCAAGGAGGGACAAGGAGTGACAAGGAGGGACAAGGTGGTGCAAGGAGAGACAAGGAGTGACAAGGAGAGACAAGGAGGGACAAGGACGGAAAAGAAGTGACAAGGAGGGGCAATGAGGGAAAAGGAGGGACCAGGAGGGACAAGGCGGGACAAGGACGGACAAGGAGGGGCAATGAGGGACAAGCTGGGACAAGGAAGGGCAAGGAGGGACAAGCACGAACAAGGAGGGTCAATGACGGACAAGGAGTGACAACGATGGACCAAGAGGGTCAAGGAGGGACAAGGAGTGACAACTATGGACAAGGAGGGACCAGGAGAGACAAGGAGGGAAAAGAAATTACAAGGAGGGACAAGGAAAGACAAGCATGGACAAGGAGGGAAAAGGAGTGACAAGGAGGGACTTGGAGGGACTAGGATTGTCAAGGAGGGACAATGAGGGACAAGCAGGGGCAAGGAGAGACAAGGAGATACAAGGAGGGATAAGGAGGGGCAATGAGGGACATGGAGGGGCAATGAGGGACAAGGTGGGTCAAGGAGGGGAAAAGGAGGGGAAAAGGAGGGGCAATGAGGGACAAGTAGGAACAAGGAGGGACTAGCAGGGACAAGAAGGGAAAAGGAGTGACATGGAGGGACTAGGATTGTCAAGGAGGGACAAGGAAGGACAATGAGGGACAAGCAGGGACAAGGAGAGACAAGGAGATACAAGGAGGGATAAGGAGGGGCAAGTAGGAGCAATGAGGGACAAGGAGGGTCAAGGAGGGTCAATGAGGGACAAGGAGGGAAAAGAAGGGGCAAGGAGAAGCAAGGAGGGGCAAGGAAGGACAAGCAGTGTCAAGGAGGGCCAAGCATGGACAAGGAGTGACAAGGAGTGACAAGGAGGGACTAGGATGGTCAAGGAGGGAGAAGGAAGGACAAGGAAGGACAATGAGGGACAAGGAGGGGCAAGGAGAGACTAGGAGATATAAGGAGGGACATGGAGTGATAAGGAGGTACAAGGAGGGAAAAGGTGGGGCAATGAGGGACTTGGAGGGGCAATGAGGTACAAGTTGGCTCAAGGAGGGACAAGGGGGGAAAAGGATGGACAAGGAGGGAAAAGGAGAGTCAAGGAGTGACAAGCAGGGACAAGAAGGGAAAAGGAGGAACAAGGATGGTCAAGGAGGGACAAGGAAGGACAAGGAGGGTTAAGGGAGGGACAAGGAAGGGACAAGGAGGAACAAGGAGGGATAAGGAGGGACAATAAGGGACATGGAGGGACAAGGAGGTGCAATAAGGGACATGGAGGGGCAATGAGGGACAAACAGGGACAAGTAGGAACAAGGAGGGACAAGGAGGGACAAGCAGGATCAAGGAGGGACAAGGAAGGACAAGGAGGGTCAAGGGGGGACAAGTAGGGACAAGCATGATCAAGGAGGGACAATGAGGGACAAGCAGGGTCAAGGAGGGACATGGAGGGACAAGAAGGGAAGGGAGGAAAAAGGAGTGACAAGGAGGAACAAGGTGGAACAAGGAGGGAGAAGGAGGGAGAAGGAAGGAGAAGGAGGGACAAGGAGGGAGAAGGAGGGACAAGGATGGACCAGGAGGAACAAGGAGGGAAAAGGAGTTACAAGGAGGGACAAGGTGGTGCAAAGAGAGACAAGGAGAGGCAAGGAGTGACAAGGAGGGACAAGGACGGAAAAGGAGTGACAAGGAGGGGCAATGAGGGAAAAGGAGGGACCAGGAGGGACAAACGGGGACAAGGAAGGACAAGTAGGGACAAGCAGGATCAAGGAGGGACAAGGAGGGACCAGGAGGGACACGCAGGGACTAAAAGGGTCTACGAGGGACTAGGAGGGACTAGGAGGGACAAGGAGGGACCAGGAGGGAAAAGGAGTGACAAGGAGGATCAAGGAGGAACAAGGAGGGACAAGGAGGGACACGCAGGGACTAGGAGGGACCAGGAGGGGCAAGAAGAGACATGGAGAGACAAGCAGGATCAAGGAGGGGCAAATGGGGACTAGGAAGGACAAGGAGGGACAAGCAGTGTCAAGGAGGGACAAGGAGGGACAAGCAGGGACAAGCAGGGAAAAGGAGGGAAAAGGAGGGACAAGGATGGTCAAGGAGGGACAAGGAAGGACAATGAGGGACAAGGAGGGTTAAGTTAGGGACAATGAGGGGCAAGGAGAGACATGGAAGTACAAGCAGGATCAACGAGGGACAAACGGGGACAAGGAAGGACAAGGAGGGACACGGAGGGACAAGTAGGGGCAAACAGGATCAAGGAGGGACAAGGAGGGACCAGGAGGGGCAAGGAGAGACAAGTAGGATCCAGGAGGGACAAACGGGGACAAGGAGGGACAAGTAGGGACAAGCAGGATCAAGTAGGGACAAGGAGGGACCAGGAGGGACACGCAGGGACACGCAGGGACAAGCTGGATCAAGGAGGGAAAAGCAGGGACAATGAGGGAGAAGGAGGGACAAGGAGGGACTAAAAGGGACTAGGAGGGACTAAAAGGGACTAGAATGGACTAGGAGGGACCAGGAGGGAAAAGGAGTGACAAGGAGGATCAAGGAGGAACAAGGAGTGACAAGGAGGGGCAAGGAGAGACATGGAGGGTCAAGGAGAGTCAAGGAGGGACAAGCAGGGACAAGAAGGGAAAAGGAGGGACAAGGATGGTCAAGGAGGGACAAGGAAGGACAATGAGAGACAAGGAGGGGCAAGGAGAGACATGGAGAGACAAGCAGGATCAAGGAGGGACAAACGGGGACAAGGAAGGACAAGGAGGGACAGGGAGGGAAAAGGAGGGACAATGAGGGACATGGAGGGGCAATGAGGGACATGGTGGGGCAATGAGGGACAAGGAGGGGCAATGAGGGACATGGAGGGGCAATGAGGGACTAGGAGGGACAAACAGGGACAAGGAGGGTCAAGGAGGTACAAGGATGGTCAAGGAGGGACAAGTAGGAACAAGGAGAGACTAGCATGGACAAGATGGGACAAGGAAGGACAAGGAGGGTCAAGGAGGTACAAGGATGGTCAAGGAGGGACAAGTAGGAACTAGGAGAGACTAGCAGGGACAAGAAGGGACAAGCAGGATCAAGGAGGGACAAACTGGGACAAGGAGGGATAAGCAGGGACTAGCAGGATCAAGGAGGGACAAACAGGGACAAGGAGGGTCAAGGAGGGACAAGCAGGATCAAGGAGGGACAAGCAGGGACAAGGAGGGACAAGGAGGGACAGGGAGGGACAAGCAGGATCAAGGGGGGACAAGGAGGGACACGCAGGGACTAAAAGGGACTAGGAGGGACCAGGAGGGAAAAGGAGGGAAAAGGAGTGACAAGGAGGAACAAGGAGGGAGAAGGAGTGACAAGGAGTGGCAAGGAGAGACATGGAGGGTCAAGGAGGGACAAAGAAGGACAATGAGGGACAAGGAGGGTCAATGAGAGACAAACAGGGACACGGAGGGACGAGGAGAGACAAGGAGGGAAAAGAAGGGGCAAGGAGAAGCAAGGAGGGACCAGGAGGGACAAGCAGTGTCAAGGAGGGACAAGCATGGACAAGGAGGGACTAGGATGGTCCAGGAGGGACAAGGAAGGACAAGGAAGGACAATGAGGGACAAGCAGGGACAAGGAGGGGCAAGGAGAGACTAGGAGATACAAGGAGGGACATGGAGGGACAAGGAGGGACAAGGAGAGGTAATGAGGGACCAGGAGGGAGAAGGAGGGGCAAGAAGAGACATGGAGAGACAAGCAGGATCAAGGAGGGACAAATGGGCACAAGGAAGGACAATGAGGGACAAGCAGGGAAAAGGAGGGAAAAGGAGGGACAATGAGGGACAAGGAGGGTTAAGTTAGGGACAAGGAGGGGCAAGGAGAGACATGGAAGTACAAGCAGGATCAAGGAGGGACAAACGGGGACAAGGAAGGACAAGGAGGGACAAGGAGGGACTAAAAGGGACTAGGAGGGACTAAAAGGGACTAGGAGGGACTAGAATGGACTAGGAGGGACTAGGAGGGACTAGGATGGACTAGGAGGGACTAGGAGGGACTAGGAGGGGCTAGGAGGGACTAGGAGAGACAATGAGGGGCAAGGAGAGGCAAGGAGGGAAAATGAGTGACAAGGAGGAACAAGGAGTGACAAGGAGGGGCAATGAGGGACAAGGAGGGACTAGGAGGGACTAGGAGGGACAAGGAGGGACAAGAAGGGACAAGGAGGGACAAGCACAGACCAGGAGGGACAAGCAGGGTCAAGGTGGACAAGCAGGGTCAAGGTGGACAAGCAGGGCCAAGGAGGGACAAGGAGGAACAAATAGGGATAAGGAGGGGCAATAAGGGACATGGAGGGGTAATGAGGGACAAGGAGAGACAAGGAGGGACAAGGAGGGAAAAGAAGGGACAAGCAGGAGCAAGGAGGGACCAGGAGGGAATGGAGGGACAAGGAGGGGAAATAAGTGACAGGGAGAAACAAGGAGGGACAAGGAGTGACAATGTGGGACAAGAAGGGACTAGGAGTGACTCGCAGGGTTAAGGAGGGACATGGAGGGAAAAGGAGGGGCAATGAGGGACAAGCAGGATCACGGAGGTACAAGCAGGGACAAGGAGGGATTAGGAGGGACAATGAGGGGCAAGGAGAGACAAGAAGAGGCAAGGAAGGACAAGGAGGGAAAATGAGGGACAAGGAGGGGCAAGGAGGGACCAGGAGGGACCAGGAGGGACAAGGAGGGTCAAGGAGGTACAATGATGGTCAAGGAGGGACAAGTAGGAACAAGGAGAGACTAGCAGGGACAAGAAGGGACAAGGAAGGACAAGGAGGGTCAAGGAGGTACAAGGATGGTCAAGGAGGGACAAGGAGGGACCAGGAGGGAAAATGAGGGACAAGGAGATGCAATGAGGGACATGGAGGGGCAATGAGGGACAAAGAGGAACTAGGAGGGACAAGGAGGGACCAGGAGGGGGAAGGAGGGACTAGGAGGGACAAGGAGAGACCAGGAGTGACAAGGAGGAACAAGGAGGAACAAGGAGGAACAAGGAGGGAGAATGAGTGACAAGGAGGGGCAAGGAGAGACATGTAGGGTCAAGGAGGGACAAGGAAGGACAATGAGGGTCAATGAGAGACAAACAGGGACAAGGAGGGACGAGGAGAGACAAGGAGGGAAAAGAAGGGGCAAGGAGAAGCAAGGAGTGACCAGGAGGGGCAAGGAGGGACAAGCAGTGTCATGGAGGGACAAGCATGGACAAGGAGGGACTAGGATGGTCAAGGAGGGACAAGGAAGGACAATGAGGGACAAGCAGGACAAGGAGGGGCAAGGAGAGACTAGGAGATACAAGGAGGGGCATGGAGGGACAAGGAGGGGCAATGAGGGACATGGAGGGGCAATGAGGTACAAGTTGGCTCAAGGAGGGAAAAGGATGGAAAAGGAGGGAAAGTAGGAGCAATGAGGGACCAGGAGGGTCAAGGAAGGTCAAGGAGGGACAAGGAGGGTCAAGGAGGGACAAGCAGTGTCAAGGAGGGACAAGGAGGGACAAGGAGGGTCAAGGAGGGACATGGAGAGACATGGAAGTACAAGCAGGATCAAGGAGGGACAAACGGGTACAAGGAAGGACAAGGAGGGGCAAGGAGGGACAAGTAGGGACAAGGAGGATCAAGGAGGGACAAGGAGGGACCAGGAGGGACAAGGAGGGGCAAGGAGAGACATGGAGAGACAAGCAGGTTCAAGGAGGGACAAACGGGGACAAGGAAGGACAAGGAGGGACAAGTAGGGACAAGCAGGATCAAGGAGGGACCAGGAGGGACACGCAGGGACAAGCTGGTTCAAGGAGGGAAAAGCAGGGACAATGAGGGAAGGAGGGACTAAAAGGGACTAGGAGGGACTAGAAGGGACTAGGAGCGACTAGGAGGGACTAGGAGCGACTAGGAGGGACTAGGAGGGACAATGAGGGGAAATGAGAGACAAGGAGGAGGAACAAGGAGGGACAATGAGGGACAAGGAGGGACAAGGAGGGACAAGGAGGGACTAGGAGGGACAAGGAGGGACAAGGAGGGACAAGGAGGACAAGGAGGGACAAGGAGGGACAAGGAGGGACAAGTAGGGACAAGAAGGGACAAGGAGGTACAAGGAGAGACCAGGAGGGACAAGCAGGGTCAAGGAGGACAAGCAGGGACAAGGAGGGATAAGGAGGGACAAGGAGGGACAAACAGGGACAAGGAGGGAAAAGAAGGGGCAAGGAGAAGCAAGGAGGGACCAGGAGGGGCAAGGAAGGACAAGCAGTGTCAAGGAGGGACAAGCATGGACAAGGAGTGACAAGGAGGGACTAGGATGGTCAAGGAGGGAGAAGGAAGGTCAAGGAAGGACAATGAGGGACAAGGAGGGACAAGGAGAGACTAGGAGATACAAGGAGGGACATGGAGTGATAAAGAGGGACAAGGAGGGAAAAGGTGGGGCAATGAGGGACTTGGAGGGGCAATGAGGTACAAGTTGGCTCAAGGAGGGACAAGGGGGGAAAGGATTGACAAGAAGGGAAAAGGAGAGTCAAGGAGTGACAAGCAGGGACAAGAAGGGAAAAGGAGGAACAAGGATGGTCAAGGAGGGACAAGGAAGGACAATGAGGGACAAGGAGGGTTAAGGGAGGGACAAGGAGGGACAAGGAAGGGACAAGGAGGAACAAGGAGGGATAAGGAGGGGCAATAAGGGACATGGAGGGACAAGGAGGGACAAGGAAGGGACAAGGAGGGATAAGGAGGGGCAATAAAGGACATGGAGGGACAAGGAGGTGCAATAAGGGACATGGAGGGGCAATGAGGGACAAAAGGATGGACAAAAGGATGGAGGGGGAAAAGGATGGACAAGGAGGGAAAAGGAGGGACAAGGAGGGACAAGGAGGGACAAGGAGGGACAAGGAGGGACAAGGAGGGACTAGGAGGGACAAGGAGGGACAAGGAGGGACAAGGAGGACAAGGAGGGGCAAGGAAGGACAAGCAGTGTCAAGGAGGGACAAGCATGGACAAGGAGTGACAAGGAGGGACTAGGATGGTCAAGGAGGGAGAAGGAAGGTCAAGGAAGGACAATGAGGGACAAGGAGGGGCAAGGAGAGACTAGGAGATACAAGGAGGGACATGGAGTGATAAAGAGGGACAAGGAGGGAAAAGGTGGGGCAATGAGGGACTTGGAGGGGCAATGAGGTACAAGTTGGCTCAAGGAGGGACAAGGGGGGAAAAGGATTGACAAGAAGGGAAAAGGAGAGTCAAGGAGTGACAAGCAGGGACAAGAAGGGAAAAGGAGGAATAAGGATGGTCAATGAGGGACAAGGAAGGACAATGAGGGACAAGGAGGTTTAAGGGAGGGACAAGGAGGGACAAGGAAGGGACAAGGAGGAACAAGGAGGGATAAGGAGGGGCAATAAGGGACATGGAGGGACAAGGAGGGACAAGGAAGGGACAAGGAGGGATAAGGAGGGGCAATAAAGGACATGGAGGGACAAGGAGGTGCAATAAGGGACATGGAGGGGCAATGAGGGACAAAAGGATGGACAAAAGGATGGAGGGGGAAAAGGATGGGCAAGGAGGGAAAAGGAGAGTCAAGGAGTGACAAGCAGGGACAAGAAGGGAAAAGGAGGAACAAGGATGGTCAAGGAGGGACAAGGAAGGACAATGAGGGACAAGGAGGGTTAAGGGAGGGACAAGGAGGGACAAGGAAGGGACAAGGAGGAACAAGGAGGGAAGAGGAGGGGCAATAAGGGACATGGAGGGACATGGAGGGACAAGGAGGTGCAATAAGGGACATGGAGGGGCAATGAGGGACAAACAGGGACAAGTAGGAACAAGGAGGGACAAGGAGGGACAAGCAGGATCAAGGAGGGACAAGGAAGGACAAGGACGGTCATGGAGGTACAAGGGGGGACAAGTAGGGACAAGCATGATCAAGGAGGGACAATGAGGGACAAGCAGGGTCAAGGAGGGACATGGAGGGACAAGGAGGGACAAGAAGGGAAGGGAGGAAAAAGGAGTGACAAGGAGGAACAAGGTGGAACAAGGAGGGAGAAGGAAGGAAAAGGAAGTAGAAGGAGGGACAAGGAGGGACAAGGAGGGAGAAGGAGGGAGAAGGAGGGACAAGAATGGACCAGGAGGAACATGGAGGGAAAAGGAGTTACAAGGAGGAACAAAGAGGGCCAAGGAGGATCAAGGAGGGACGAGGAGTGACAAGGAGGGACAAGGTGGTGCAAGGAGAGACAAGGAGAGGCAAGGAGTGACAAGGAGGGACAAGGACGGAAAAGGAGTGACAAGGAGGGGCAATGAGGGAAAAGGAGGGACCAGGAGGGACAAGGCGGGACATGGAGGGGCAATGAGGGACAAGGAAGGGCAAGGAGGGGCAAGGAGGGACAAGTAGGGACAAGGAAGGGATAAGGAGGGGCAATAAGGGACATGGAGGGACAAGGAGGTGCAATAAGGGACATGGAGGGGCAATGAGGGACAAAAGGATGGACAAAAGGATGGAGGGGGAAAAGGATGGACAAGGAGGGAAAAGGAGAGTCAAGGAGTGACAAGCAGGGACAAGAAGGGAAAAGGAGGAACAAGGATGGTCAAGGAGTGACAAGGAAGGACAATGAGGGACAAGGAGGGTTAAGGGAGGGACAAGGAGGGACAAGGAGGGACAAGGAGGGACAATGAGGGACAAGGAAGGGACAAGGAGGAACAAGGAGGGATAAGGAGGGGCAATAAGGGACATGGAGGGACAAGGAGGTGCAATAAGGGACATGGAGGGGCAATGAGGGACAAACAGGGACAAGTAGGAACAAGGAGGGACAAGCAGGATCAAGGAGGGACAAGGAAGGACAAGGACGGTCAAGAGGTACAAGGGGGGACAAGTAGGGACAAGCATGATCAAGGAGGGACAAGCAGGGTCAAGGAGGGACATGGAGGGACAAGGAGGGACAAGAAGGGAAGGGAGGAAAAAGGAGTGACAAGGAGGAACAAGGAGGGAGAAGGAAGGAAAAGGAAGTAGAAGGAGGGACAAGGAGGGACAAGGAGGGAGAAGGAGGGACAAGGAGGGAGAAGGAGGGACAAGGATGGACCAGGAGGAACATGGAGGGAAAAGGAGTTACAAAGAGGAACAAAGAGGGACAAGGAGGATCAAGGAGGGACGAGGAGTGACAAGGAGGGACAAGGTGGTGCAAGGAGAGACAAGGAGAGGCAAGGAGTGACAAGGAGGGACAAGGACGGAAAAGGAGTGACAAGGAGGGGCAATGAGGGAAAAGGAGGGACCAGGAGGGACAAGGCGGGACAAGGAGGGACAAGGAAGGGCAAGGAGAGACAAGGAGGGTCAAGGAGGGACAAGCAAGGACAAGGACCAGGAGGGAAAAGGAAGGACAATTAGGGTCAATGAGGGACATGGAGGGGCAATGAGGGACAAGGAGGGGCAAGGAGGGACTAGGAGGGACCAGGAGGGGAAAGGAGTGACTAGGAGGGACCAGGGGGGACAAGGAGGGGCAATGAGGGACATGGAGGGGCAATGAGGGACATGGAGGGACATGGAGGGGCAATGAGGGACTAGGAGGGACAAGCAGGGACAAGGAGGGTCAAGGAGGGACAAGCAGGATCAAGGAGGGACAAACAGGGACAAGGAGGGTCAAGGAGGGACAAGCAGGATCAAGGAGGGACAAGCAGGGACAAGGAGGGACAACGAGGAACAAGGAAGGACATGGAGGGATTAGGACGGACAATGAGGGGCAAGGAGGGACAAGGAGGGGCAAGGAGAGACATGGAAGGACAAAGAGGGACAAGTAGGGACCAGTAGGGCAAGGAGGGACGATGAGGGACAAGGTGGGGCAATGAGGGGCAATGAGGGACAAGGAGCGGCAAGGAGGGACAAGGAGGGACTAGGAGGGACTAGGAGGTACTAGGAGGGACTAGGAGAGACTAGGACGGACTAGGAGGGACAATGAGGAGCAAGGAGAGACAAGGAGAGGCAAGGAGAGACAAGGCAAGGGACAAGCAGGGACCAGGAGGGAAAAGGAGGAACAAGGAGGGACAATGAGGGACAAGGAGAGGCAAGGAGGGACCAGGAGGGACAAGGATGGACCAGAAGGTACCTGGTGGGAAAAGGAGTTACAAGGAGGAACAAGGAGGGACAAGGAGGATCATGGAGGGACAAGGAGTGACAAGGAGGGACAAGGTGGTGCAAGGAGTGGCAAGGAGTGACAAGGACGGAAAAGGAGTGACAAGGAGGGGCAATGAGGGAAAAGGAGGGACCAGGAGGGACAAGGTGGGACAAGGAGGGGCAATGAGGGACAAGGAAGGGCAAGGAGGGACAAGCAAGGACAAGGACCAGGAGGGAAAAGGAAGGACAAGGAGGGGCAATGAGGGACATGGAGGGGCAGTGAGGGGCAATGAGGGACAAGGAGGGACTAGGAGGGACAAGGAGGGACCAGGAGGGGAAAGGAAGGACTATGAGGGACAAGGAGGGTCAATGAGAGACAAGGAGGGAAAAGAAGGGGCAAGGAGGGACCAGAAGGGGCAAGGAGGGACAAGCAGTGTCAAAGAGGGACAAGTAGGGACCAGGAGGGAGAATAAGGGACAAGGTGGGGCAATGAGGGACAAGGAGTGGCAAGGAGGGACAAGGAGGGACTAGGAGGGACTAGGAGGGACTATGAGGGACTAGGACGGACTAGGAGGGACAATGAGGGGCAAGGAGTGGCAAGGAGGGACAAGCAGGGACCAGGAGGGAAAAGGAGGAACAAGGAGGGACAATGAGGGACAAGGAGAGGCAAGGAGGGACCAGGAGGGACAAGGATGGACCAGAAGGTACCTGGTGGGAAAAGGAGTTACAAGGAGGAACAAGGAGGGACAAGGAGGATCATGGAGGGACAAGGAGTGACAAGGAGTGACAAGGAGGGACAAGGTGGTGCAAGGAGTGGCAAGGAGTGACAAGGACGGAAAAGGAGTGACAAGGAGGGGCAATGAGGGAAAAGGAGGGACCAGGAGGGACAAGGTGGGACAAGGAGGGGCAATGAGGGACAAGGAAGGGCAAGGAGGGACAAGGAGGGACAAGCAAGGACAAGGACCAGGAGGGAAAAGGAAGGACAAGGAGGGGCAATGAGGGACATGGAGGGGCAGTGAGGGGCAATGAGGGACAAGGAGGGACTAGGAGGGACAAGGAGGGACCAGGAGGGGAAAGGTGGGACAAGGAGGGACCAGGAGGGACAAGGAGGGACATGGAGGGGCAATGAGGGGCAATGAGGGACTAGGAGGGACAAACAGGGGCAAGGAGGGTCAAGTAGGAACAAGGAGAGACTAGCAGGGACAAGGAGGGTCAAGGAGGGACAAGTAGGAACAAGGAGAGACTAGCAGCGACAAGAAGGGACAAGGAGGGGCAAGCAGGATCAAGGAGGGACAAACAGGGACAAGGAGGGTCAAGGAGGGACAAGCAGGGACAAGCAGGATCAAGGAGGGACAAGGAGGGTCAAGGAGGTACAAGCAGGGACAAGCAGGATCAAGGAGGGACAAGCAGGGACAAGGAGGGACAACGAGGAACAAGGAGGGACAAGGTGGGACTAGGAGGGACAACGAGGGGCAAGGAGATACAAGGAGAGGCAAGGAAGGACAAGGACCAGGAGGGAAAAGGAAGGACAAGGAGGGACAACGAGGAACAAGGAGGGACAAGGAGGGATTAGGAGGGACAATGAGGGATTAGGAGGGACAATGAGGGGCAAGGAGAGACAAGGAGAGGCGAGGAAGGACAAGGAGTGACCAGGAGGGAAAATGAGGGACAAGAAGGGACAAGGAGGGACAAGGAGGGACAAGGAGGGACAAGGAGAGACACGCAGGGACTAGGAGGGACCAGGAGGGAAAAGGAGTGACAAGGAGGAACAAGGAGGGAGAACGAGTGACAAGGAGGAACAAGGAGGGACAAGGAGGATCATGGAGGGACAAGGAGGGACAAGGTGGTGCAAGGAGTGACAAGGAGGGACAAGGACGGAAAAGGAGTGACAAGGAGGGGCAATGAGCGAAAAGGAGGGACCAGGAGGGACAAGGCGGGACAAGGAGGGGCAATGAGGGACAAGGAAGGGCAAGGAGGGACAAGCAAGGACAAGGACCAGGAGGGAAAAGGAAGGACAAGGAGGGACAACGAGGAACAAGGAGGGACAAGGAGGGATTAGGAGGGACAATGAGGGATTAGGAGGGACAATGAGGGGCAAGGAGAGACAAGGAGAGGCGAGGAAGGACAAGGAGTGACCAGGAGGGAAAATGAGGGACAAGGAGGGACAAGGAGGGACAAGGAGAGACATGGAGAGACAAGCAGGATCAAGGAGGGACAAACGGGGACAAGGAAGGCCAAGGAGGGACAAGTAGGGACAAGCAGGATCAAGGAGGGACAAGGAGGGACCAGGAGCGACACGCAGGGACTAAAAGGGACTAGGAGGGACCAGGAGGGAAAAGGAGTGACAAGGAGGAACAAGGAGGGAGAACGAGTGACAAGGAGGAACAAGGAGGGACAAGGAGGATCATGGAGGGACAAGGAGTGACAAGGAGGGACAAGGTGGTGCAAGGAGTGACAAGGAGGGACAAGGACGGAAAAGGAGTGACAAGGAGGGGCAATGAGCGAAAAGGAGGGACCAGGAGGGACAAGGCGGGACAAGGAGGGGCAATGAGGGACAAGGAAGGGCAAGGAGGGACAAGCAAGGACAAGGACCAGGAGGGAAAAGGAAGGACAAGGAGGGACAACGAGGAACAAGGAGGGACAAGGAGGGATTAGGAGGGACAATGAGGGATTAGGAGGGACAATGAGGGGCAAGGAGAGACAAGGAGAGGCGAGGAAGGACAAGGAGTGACCAGGAGGGACAAGGAGGGACAAGGAGGGACAAGGAGGGACAAGGAGGGACAAGGAGGGACAAGGAGGGACAAGGAGGGACAAGGAGGGACAAGGAGGGACTAGGAGGGACAAGGAGGGACAAGGAGGGACAAGGAGGACAAGGAGGGACAAGGAGGGACAAGGAGGGACAAGGAGGGACAAGTAGGGACAAGAAGGGACAAGGAGGGACAAGGAGAGACCAGGAGGGACAAGCAGGGTCAAGGAGGACAAGCAGGGACAAGGAGGGATAAGGAGGGACAAGGAGGGACAAACAGGGACAAGGAGGGAAAAGAAGGGGCAAGGAGAAGCAAGGAGGGACCAGGAGGGGCAAGGAAGGACAAGCAGTGTCAAGGAGGGACAAGCATGGACAAGGAGTGACAAGGAGGGACTAGGATGGTCAAGGAGGGAGAAGGAAGGTCAAGGAAGGACAATGAGGGACAAGGAGGGACAAGGAGAGACTAGGAGATACAAGGAGGGACATGGAGTGATAAAGAGGGACAAGGAGGGAAAAGGTGGGGCAATGAGGGACTTGGAGGGGCAATGAGGTACAAGTTGGCTCAAGGAGGGACAAGGGGGGAAAGGATTGACAAGAAGGGAAAAGGAGAGTCAAGGAGTGACAAGCAGGGACAAGAAGGGAAAAGGAGGAACAAGGATGGTCAAGGAGGGACAAGGAAGGACAATGAGGGACAAGGAGGGTTAAGGGAGGGACAAGGAGGGACAAGGAAGGGACAAGGAGGAACAAGGAGGGATAAGGAGGGGCAATAAGGCACATGGAGGGACAAGGAGGGACAAGGAAGGGACAAGGAGGGATAAGGAGGGGCAATAAAGGACATGGAGGGACAAGGAGGTGCAATAAGGGACATGGAGGGGCAATGAGGGACAAAAGGATGGACAAAAGGATGGAGGGGGAAAAGGATGGAAAAGGAGGGACAAGGAGGGACAAGGAGGGACAAGGAGGGACTAGGAGGGACTAGGAGGGACAAGGAGGGACAAGGAGGGACAAGGAGGACAAGGAGGGGCAAGGAAGGACAAGCAGTGTCAAGGAGGGACAAGCATGGACAAGGAGTGACAAGGAGGGACTAGGATGGTCAAGGAGGGAGAAGGAAGGTCAAGGAAGGACAATGAGGGACAAGGAGGGGCAAGGAGAGACTAGGAGATACAAGGAGGGACATGGAGTGATAAAGAGGGACAAGGAGGGAAAAGGTGGGGCAATGAGGGACTTGGAGGGGCAATGAGGTACAAGTTGGCTCAAGGAGGGACAAGGGGGGAAAAGGATTGACAAGAAGGGAAAAGGAGAGTCAAGGAGTGACAAGCAGGGACAAGAAGGGAAAAGGAGGAACAAGGATGGTCAATGAGGGACAAGGAAGGACAATGAGGGACAAGGAGGTTTAAGGGAGGGACAAGGAGGGACAAGGAAGGGACAAGGAGGAACAAGGAGGGATAAGGAGGGGCAATAAGGGACATGGAGGGACAAGGAGGGACAAGGAAGGGACAAGGAGGGATAAGGAGGGGCAATAAAGGACATGGAGGGACAAGGAGGTGCAATAAGGGACATGGAGGGGCAATGAGGGACAAAAGGATGGACAAAAGGATGGAGGGGGAAAAGGATGGACAAGGAGGGAAAAGGAGAGTCAAGGAGTGACAAGCAGGGACAAGAAGGGAAAAGGAGGAACAAGGATGGTCAAGGAGGGACAAGGAAGGACAATGAGGGACAAGGAGGGTTAAGGGAGGGACAAGGAGGGACAAGGAAGGGACAAGGAGGAACAAGGAGGGAAGAGGAGGGGCAATAAGGGACATGGAGGGACAAGGAGGTGCAATAAGGGACATGGAGGGGCAATGAGGGACAAACAGGGACAAGTAGGAACAAGGAGGGACAAGGAGGGACAAGCAGGATCAAGGAGGGACAAGGAAGGACAAGGACGGTCAAGGAGGTACAAGGGGGGACAAGTAGGGACAAGCATGATCAAGGAGGGACAATGAGGGACAAGCAGGGTCAAGGAGGGACATGGAGGGACAAGGAGGGACAAGAAGGGAAGTGAGGAAAAAGGAGTGACAAGGAGGAACAAGGTGGAACAAGGAGGGAGAAGGAAGGAGAAGGAGGGAGAAGGAGGGACAAGAATGGACCAGGAGGAACATGGAGGGACAAGGAGGTGCAATAAGGGACATGGAGGGGCAATGAGGGACAAACAGGGACAAGTAGGAACAAGGAGGGACAAGGAGGGACAAGCAGGATCAAGGAGGGACAAGGAAGGACAAGGACGGTCAAGGAGGTACAAGGGGGGACAAGTAGGGACAAGCATGATCAAGGAGGGACAATGAGGGACAAGCAGGGTCAAGGAGGGACATGGAGGGACAAGGAGGGACAAGAAGGGAAGTGAGGAAAAAGGAGTGACAAGGAGGAACAAGGTGGAACAAGGAGGGAGAAGGAAGGAGAAGGAGGGAGAAGGAGGGACAAGAATGGACCAGGAGGAACATGGAGGGACGAGGAGTGACAAGGAGGGACAAGGTGGTGCAAGGAGAGACAAGGAGAGGCAAGGAGTGACAAGGAGGGACAAGGACGGAAAAGGAGTGACAAGGAGGGGCAATGAGGGAAAAGGAGGGACCAGGAGGGACAAGGCGGGACATGGAGGGGCAATGAGGGACAAGGAAGGGCAAGGAGGGGCAAGGAGGGACAAGTAGGGACAAGGAAGGGATAAGGAGGGGCAATAAGGGACATGGAGGGACAAGGAGGTGCAATAAGGGACATGGAGGGGCAATGAGGGACAAAAGGATGGACAAAAGGATGGAGGGGGAAAAGGATGGACAAGGAGGGAAAAGGAGAGTCAAGGAGTGACAAGCAGGGACAAGAAGGGAAAAGGAGGAACAAGGATGGTCAAGGAGGGACAAGGAAGGACAATGAGGGACAAGGAGGGTTAAGGGAGGGACAAGGAGGGACAAGGAAGGACAAGGAGGGACAAGGAGGGACAAGGAAGGGACAAGGAGGAACAAGGAGGGATAAGGAGGGGCAATAAGGGACATGGAGGGACAAGGAGGTGCAATAAGGGACATGGAGGGGCAATGAGGGACAAACAGGGACAAGTAGGAACAAGGAGGGACAAGCAGGATCAAGGAGGGACAAGGAAGGACAAGGACGGTCAAGAGGTACAAGGGGGGACAAGTAGGGACAAGCATGATCAAGGAGGGACAATGAGGGACAAGCAGGGTCAAGGAGGGACATGGAGGGACAAGGAGGGACAAGAAGGGAAGGGAGGAAAAAGGAGTGACAAGGAGGAACAAGGAGGGAGAAGGAAGGAAAAGGAAGTAGAAGGAGGGACAAGGAGGGACAAGGAGGGAGAAGGAGGGACAAGGAGGGAGAAGGAGGGACAAGGATGGACCAGGAGGAACATGGAGGGAAAAGGAGTTACAAAGAGGAACAAAGAGGGACAAGGAGGATCAAGGAGGGACGAGGAGTGACAAGGAGGGACAAGGTGGTGCAAGGAGAGACAAGGAGAGGCAAGGAGTGACAAGGAGGGACAAGGACGGAAAAGGAGTTACAAGGAGGGGCAATGAGGGAAAAGGAGGGACCAGGAGGGACAAGGCGGGACAAGGAGGGACAAGGAAGGGCAAGGAGGGCCAAGGAGGGACAAGCAAGGACAAGGACCAGGAGGGAAAAGGAAGGACAATTAGGGTCAATGAGGGACATGGAGGGGCAATGAGGGACAAGGAGGGGCAAGGAGGGACTAGGAGGGACCAGGAGGGGAAAGGAGGGACTAGGAGGGACCAGGAGGGACAAGGAGGGGCAATGAGGGACATGGAGGGGCAATGAGGGACATGGAGGGGCAATGAGGGACTAGGAGGGACAAACAGGGACAAGGAGGGTCAAGGAGGGACAAGCAGGATCAAGGAGGGACAAACAGGGACAAGGAGGGTCAAGGAGGGACAAGCAGGATCAAGGAGGGACAAGCAGGGTCAAGGAGGGACAACGAGGAACAAGGAAGGACATGGAGGGATTAGGACGGACAATGAGGGGCAAGGAGGGACAAGGAGGGGCAAGGAGAGACATGGAAGGACAAAGAGGGACAAGTAGGGACCAGTAGGGCAAGGAGGGACAATGAGGGACAAGGTGGGGCAATGAGGGGCAATGAGGGACAAGGAGCGGCAAGGAGGGACAAGGAGGGACTAGGAGGGACTAGGAGGTACTAGGAGGGACTAGGAGAGACTAGGACGGACTAGGAGGGACAATGAGGAGCAAGGAGAGACAAGGAGAGGCAAAGAGGGACAAGCAGGGACCAGGAGGGAAAAGGAGGAACAAGGAGGGACAATGAGGGACAAGGAGAGGCAAGGAGGGACCAGGAGGGACAAGGATGGACCAGAAGGTACCTGGTGGGAAAAGGAGTTACAAGGAGGAACAAGGAGGGACAAGGAGGATCATGGAGGGACAAGGAGTGACAAGGAGGGACAAGGTGGTGCACGGAGTGGCAAGGAGTGACAAGGACGGAAAAGGAGTGACAAGGAGGGGCAATGAGGGAAAAGGAGGGACCAGGAGGGACAAGGTGGGACAAGGAGGGGCAATGAGGGACAAGGAAGGGCAAGGAGGGACAAGCAAGGACAAGGACCAGGAGGGAAAAGGAAGGACAAGGAGGGGCAATGAGGGACATGGAGGGGCAGTGAGGGGCAATGAGGGACAAGGAGGGACTAGGAGGGACCAGGAGGGGAAAGGAAGGACTATGAGGGACAAGGAGGGTCAATGAGAGACAAGGAGGGAAAAGAAGGGGCAAGGAGGGACCAGAAGGGGCAAGGAGGGACAAGCAGTGTCAAAGAGGGACAAGTAGGGACCAGGAGGGAGAATGAGGGACAAGGTGGGGCAATGAGGGGCAATGAGGGACAAGGAGTGGCAAGGAGGGACAAGGAGGGACTAGGAGGGACTAGGAGGGACTATGAGGGACTAGGACGGACTAGGAGGGACAATGAGGGGCAAGGAGTGGCAAGGAGGGACAAGCAGGGACCAGGAGGGAAAAGGAGGAACAAGGAGGGACAATGAGGGACAAGGAGAGGCAAGGAGGGACCAGGAGGGACAAGGATGGACCAGAAGGTACCTGGTGGGAAAAGGAGTTACAAGGAGGAACAAGGAGGGACAAGGAGGATCATGGAGGGACAAGGAGTGACAAGGAGGGACAAGGTGGTGCAAGGAGTGGCAAGGAGTGACAAGGACGGAAAAGGAGTGACAAGGAGGGGCAATGAGGGAAAAGGAGGGACCAGGAGGGACAAGGTGGGACAAGGAGGGGCAATGAGGGACAAGGAAGGGCAAGGAGGGACAAGGAGGGACAAGCAAGGACAAGGACCAGGAGGGAAAAGGAAGGACAAGGAGGGGCAATTAGGGACATGGAGGGGCAGTGAGGGGCAATGAGGGACAAGGAGGGACTAGGAGGGACAAGGAGGGACCAGGAGGGGAAAGGTGGGACAAGGAGGGACCAGGAGGGACATGGAGGGGCAATGAGGGGCAATGAGGGACTAGGAGGGACAAACAGGGGCAAGGAGGGTCAAGTAGGAACAAGGAGAGACTAGCAGGGACAAGGAGGGTCAAGGAGGGACAAGTAGGAACAAGGAGAGACTAGCAGCGACAAGAAGGGACAAGGAGGGGCAAGCAGGATCAAGGAGGGACAAACAGGGACAAGGAGGGTCAAGGAGGGACAAGCAGGGACAAGCAGGATCAAGGAGGGACAAGGAGGGTCAAGGAGGTACAAGCAGGGACAAGCAGGATCAAGGAGGGACAAGCAGGGACAAGGAGGGACAACGAGGAACAAGGAGGGACAAGGTGGGACTAGGAGGGACAATGAGGGGCAAGGAGATACAAGGAGAGGCAAGGAAGGACAAGGACCAGGAGGGAAAAGGAAGGACAAGGAGGGACAACGAGGAACAAGGAGGGACAAGGAGGGATTAGGAGGGACAATGAGGGATTAGGAGGGGCAAGGAGAGACAAGGAGAGGCGAGGAAGGACAAGGAGTGACCAGGAGGGAAAATGAGGGACAAGGAGGGACAAGGAGGGACAAGGAGAGACACGCAGGGACTAAAAGGGACTAGGAGGGACCAGGAGGGAAAAGGAGTGACAAGGAGGAACAAGGAGGGAGAACGAGTGACAAGGAGGAACAAGGAGGGACAAGGAGGATCATGGAGGGACAAGGAGTGACAAGGAGGGACAAGGTGGTGCAAGGAGTGACAAGGAGGGACAAGGACGGAAAAGGAGTGACAAGGAGGGGCAATGAGCGAAAAGGAGGGACCAGGAGGGACAAGGCGGGACAAGGAGGGGCAATGAGGGACAAGGAAGGGCAAGGAGGGACAAGCAAGGACAAGGTCCAGGAGGGAAAAGGAAGGACAAGGAGGGACAACGAGGAATAAGGAGGGACAAGGAGGGATTAGGAGGGACAATGAGGGATTAGGAGGGACAAGTAGGGACAAGCAGGATCAAGGAGGGACAAGGAGGGACCAGGAGCGACACGCAGGGACTAAAAGGGACTAGGAGGGACCAGGAGGGAAAAGGAGTGACAAGGAGGAACAAGGAGGGAGAACGAGTTACAAGGAGGAACAAGGAGGGACAAGGAGGATCATGGAGGGACAAGGAGTGACAAGGAGGGACAAGGTGGTGCAAGGAGTGACAAGGAGGGACAAGGACGGAAAAGGAGTGACAAGGAGGGGCAATGAGCGAAAAGGAGGGACCAGGAGGGACAAGGCGGGACAAGGAGGGGCAATGAGGGACAAGGAAGGGCAAGGAGGGACAAGCAAGGACAAGGACCAGGAGGGAAAAGGAAGGACAAGGAGGGACAACGAGGAACAAGGAGGGACAAGGAGGGATTAGGAGGGACAATGAGGGATTAGGAGGGACAATGAGGGGCAAGGAGAGACAAGGAGAGGCGAGGAAGGACAAGGAGTGACCAGGAGGGAAAATGAGGGACAAGGAGGGACAAGGAGAGACAAGCAGGATCAAGGAGGGACAAACGGGGACAAGGAAGGACAAGGAGGGACAAGGAGGGACAAGTAGGGACAAGCAGGATCAAGGAGGGACAAGGAGGGACCAGGAGCGACACGCAGGGACTAAAAGGGACTAGGAGGGACCAGGAGGGAAAAGGAGTGACAAGGAGGAACAAGGAGGGAGAACGAGTTACAAGGAGGAACAAGGAGGGACAAGGAGGATCATGGAGGGACAAGGAGTGACAAGGAGGGACAAGGTGGTGCAAGGAGTGACAAGGAGGGACAAGGACGGAAAAGGAGTGACAAAGAGGGGCAATGAGCGAAAAGGAGGGACCAGGAGGGACAAGGCGGGACAAGGAGGGGCAATGAGGGACAAGGAAGGGCAAGGAGGGACAAGCAAGGACAAGGACCAGGAGGGAAAAGGAAGGACAAGGAGGGACAACGAGGAACAAGGAGGGACAAGGAGGGATTAGGAGGGACAATGAGGGATTAGGAGGGACAATGAGGGGCAAGGAGAGACAAGGAGAGGCGAGGAAGGACAAGGAGTGACCAGGAGGGAAAATGAGGGACAAGGAGGGACAAGGAGAGACATGGAGAGACAAGCAGGATCAAGGAGGGACAAACGGGGACAAGGAAGGACAAGGAGGGACGGAGGGACAAGTAGGGACAAGCAGGATCAAGGAGGGACAAGGAGGGACCAGGAGCGACACGCAGGGACTAAAAGGGACTAGGAGGGACCAGGAGGGAAAAGGAGGGAAAAGGAGTGACAAGGAGGAACAAGGAGGGAGAAGGAGTGACAAAGAGGGGCAAGGAGAGACATAGAGGGTCAAGGAGGGACAAGGAAGGACAAGGAGGGTCAATGAGAGACAAACAGGGACAAGGAGGGACGAGGAGAGACAAGGAGGGAAAAGAAGGGGCAAGGAGAAGCAAGGAGGGACCAGGAGGGGCAAGGAGGGACAAGCAGTGTCAAGGAGGGACAAGCATGGACAAGGAGGGACTAGGATGGTCCAGGAGGGACAAGGAAGGACAATGAGGGGCAAGGAGAGACTAGGAGATACAAGGAGGGACATGGAGGGACAAGGAGGGACAAGGAGGGGCAATGAGGGACCAGGAGGGACAAGGAGGGGCAAGGAGAGACATGGAGAGACAAGCAGGATCAAGGAGGGACAAACGGGGACAAGGAAGGACAAGGAGGGACAATGAGGGACAAGGAGGGACAAGGAGGGACAAGCAGTGTCAAGGAGGGACAAGGAGGGACAAGGAGGGACAAGGAGGGACAAGGAGGGACAAGGAGAGTCAAGGAGGGACAAGCAGGGACAAGAAGGGAAAAGGAGGGACAAGGATGGTCAAGGAGGGACAAGGAAGGACAATAAGGGACAAGGAGGGTTAAGTTAGGGACAAGGAGGGACAAGGAGGGGCAAGGAGAGACATGGAAGTACAAGCAGGATCAAGGAGGGACAAACGGGGACAAGGAAGGACAAGCAGGATCAAGGAGGGGCAAGAAGAGACAAGCAGGACCAAGAAGAGACAAACGGGGACAAGGAAGGACAAGGAGGGACAATGAGGGACAAGCAGTGTCAAGGAGGGACAAGGAGGGACAAGGAGAGTCAAGGAGGGACAAGAAGGGAAAAGGAGGGACAAGGATGGTCAAGGAGGGACAAGGAAGGACAATGAGGGACAAGGAGGGTTAAGTTAGGGACAAGGAGGGGCAAGGAGAGACATGGAAGTACAAGCAGGATCAAGGAGGGACAAACGGGGACAAGGAGGGACAAGTAGGGACAAGCAGGATCAAGTAGGGACAAGGAGGGACACGCAGGGACAAGCTGGATCAAGGAGGGAAAAGCAGGGACAATGAAGGAGAAGGAGGGAAAAGGAGGGACTAAAAGGGACTAGGAGGGACTAGGAGGGACTAGGAGGGACTAGGAGGGACTAGGAGGGACTAGGAGGGACTAGGAGGGACTAGAAGGGACTAGAAGGGACTAGGAGGGACTAGGAGGGACTAGGAGTGACTAGGAGGGGCAAGGAGAGACAAGGAGAGGCAAGGAGGGAAAATGAGTGACAAGGAGGGACAAGGAGGGGCAATGAGGGGCAAGGAGAGACAAGGAAGGACAAGGAGGGACCAGGAGGGAAAATGAGGGATAAGTAGGGGCAAGGAGGGACAAGGAGGGACAAGGAGGGACAAGGAGGGACCAGGAGGGACAAGGAGGGACAAGGAAGGGCAAGGAGAGACATGGAGAGACAAGCACAAGACAAGGAGGGACTAGGAGGGACATGGAGGGACATTGAGGGACAAGGAGGGACAAGCAGGGACAAAGAGGGACAAGTAGGGACCAGGAGGGACAAGGTGGGACAAGGAGGGACGAGGAGAGACAAGGAGGGAAAATAAGGGGCAAGAGAAGCAAGGAGGGACAAGGAGGGGCAAGGAGGGACAAGTAGTGTCAAGGAGGGACAAGCATGGACAAGGATGGACTAGGATGGTCAAGGAGGGACAAGGAAGGACAAGGAAGGACAATGAGGGACAAGCAGGGACAAGGAGGGGCAAGGAGAGACTAGGAGATACAAGGAGGGACATGGAGGGATGTGGTGGGACAAGGAGGGGCAATGAGGGGCCAGGAGGGGCAAGGAGAGACATGGAGAGACAAGCAGGATCAAGGAGGGACAAACGGGGACAAGGATGGACAAGGAGGGACAATGAGGGACAAGGAGGGACAAGCAGTGTCAAGGAGTGACAAGGAGGGACAAGGAGAGTCAAGGAGGGACAAGAAGGGAAAAGGTGCGACACGGATGGTCAAGGAGGGACAAGGAAGGACAATGAGGGACAAGGAGGGTTAAGTTAGGGACAAGGAGGGGCAAGGAGAGACATGGAAGTACAAGCAGGATCAAGGAAGGACAGGGAGGGACAAGGAGGGGCAATGAGGGACATGGTGGGGCAATGAGGGACATGGTGGGGCAATGAGGGACATGGTGGGGCAATGAGGGACATGGTGGGGCAATGAGGGACAAGGAGGGGCAATGAGGGACATGAAGGGGCAATGAGGGACTAGGAGGGACAAACAGGGACAAGGAGGGTCAAGGAGGGACAAGCAGGGACAAGCAGGATCAAGGAGGGACAAGGAGGGACAACGAGGAACAAGGAG
The DNA here is from genome assembly GCA_947397865.1 of Polietes domitor. Lineage (NCBI taxonomy): Eukaryota > Metazoa > Arthropoda > Insecta > Diptera > Muscidae > Polietes > Polietes domitor. The sequence goes on from OX377623.1 coordinate 172,972, forward strand.
GGATTAGGAGGGACAATGAGGGGCAAGGAGAGACAAGGAGAAGCGAGGAAGGACAAAGAGGGACCAGGAGGGAAAATGAGGGACAAGGAGGGACCAGGAGGGACAAGGAGGGACAAGGAGGGGCAAGGAGAGACATGGAGAGACAAGCAGGATCAAGGAGGGACATGGTGGGGCAATGAGGGACAAGGAGGGGCAATGAGTGACATGGAGGGGCAATGAGGGACTAGGAGGGACAAACAGGGACAAGGAGGGTCAAGGAGGTACAAGGATGGTCAAGGATGGACAAGTAGGAACAAGGAGAGACTAGCAGGGACAAGAAGGGACAAGCAGGATCAAGGAGGGACAAACAGGGACAAGGATGGTCAAGGAGGGATAAGCAGGATCAAGGAGGGACAAACAGGGACAAGGAGGGTCAAGGAGGGACAAGCAGGATCAAGGAGGGACAAGCAGGGACAAGGAGGGACAACGAGGAACAAGGAAGGACAAGGAGGGATTAGGAGGGACAATGAGGGGCAAGGAGTGACAAGGAGAGGCGAGGAAGGACAAGGAGGGACCAGGAGGGAAAATGAGGGACAAGAAGGGGCAAGGAGGGACCAGGAGGGGCAAGGAGAGATATGGAGAGACAAGCAGGATCAAGGAGGGACAAACGGGGACAAGGAAGGACAAGGAGGGACAAGTAGGGACAAGCAGGATCAAGGAGGGACAAGGAGGGACCAGGAGGGACACGCAGGGACTAAAAGGGACTAGGAGGGAAAAGGAGGGAAAAGGAGGGAAAAGGAGTGACAAGGAGGGAGAAGGAGAGACAAGGAGGGAAAAGAAGGGGCAAGGAGAAGCAAGGAGGGGCATGGAGGGACAAGCAGTGTCAAGGAGGGACAAACGGGGACAAGGAAGGACAAGGAGGGACAAGCAGGATCAAGGAGGGACCAGGAGGGACACGCAGGGACAAGCTGGTTCAAGGAGGGAAAGCAGGGACAATGAGGGAGAAGGAGGGACTAGGAGGGACAATGAGGGTAAGGAGAGACAAGTAGAGGCAAGGAGGGACAAGCAGTGACCAGGAGGGAAAAGGAGGAACATGGAGGGACAATGAGGGACAAGGAGAGACAAGGAGGGACCAGGAGGAACAAGGAGGGAAAAGGAGTTACAAGGAGGAACAAGGAGGGACAAGGAGGATCAAGGAGGGACAAGGAGTGACAAGGAGGGACAAGGTGGTGCAAGGAGAGACAAGGAGTGACAAGGAGAGACAAGGAGGGACAAGGACGGAAAAGAAGTGACAAGGAGGGGCGATGAGGGAAAAGGAGGGACCAGGAGGGACAAGGCGGGACAAGGACGGACAAGAAGGGGCAATGAGGGACAAGGTGGGACAAGGAAGGGCAAGGAAGGGCAAGGAGGGACAAGCACGAACAAGGAGGGTCAATGACGGACAAGGAGGGGCAAGTACGGACCAAGAGGGTCATGGAGGGACAAGGAGTGACAACGATGGACGAGGAGGGACCAGGAGAGACAAGGAGGGAAAAGAAGTTACAAGGAGGAACAAGGAGGGACAAGGAAAGACAAGCATGGACAAGGAGGGAAAAGGAGTGACAAGGAGGGATTAGGAGGGACTAGGATTGTCAAGGAGGGTCAAGCAGGGGCAAGGAGAGACAAGGAGATACAAGGAGGGATAAGGAGGGGCAATGAGGGCATGGAGGGGCAATGAGGGACAAGGTGGGTCAAGGAGGGGAAAAGGAGTGACAAGGAGGGCCAAGGAGGGGCAATGAGGGACAAGTAGGAACAAGGAGGGACAAGGAGGGGCAAGTAGGAACAAGGAGGGACTAGCAGGGACAAGAAGGGAAAAGGAGTGACAAGGAGGGACTAGGATTGTCAAGGAGGGACAAGGAAGGACAATGAGGGACAAGCAGGGGCAAGGAGAGACAAGGAGATACTAGGAGATACTAGGAGGGATAAGGAGGGGCAAGTAGGAGCAATGAGGGACCAGGAGGGTCAAGGAGGGTCAAGGAGGGTCAAGGAGGGTCAAGGAGGGTCAAGGAAGGTCAAGGAGGGTCAAGGAAGGACAAGGAGTGACAACGATGGACAAGGAGGGACCAGGAGGGAAAAGAAGTTACAAGGAGGAACAAGGAGGGACAAGGAAAGGCAAGCATGGTCAAGGAGGGAAAAGGAGTGACAAGGAGGGACTAGGAGGGACTAGGATTGTCAAGGCGGAACAAAGAAGGACAATGAGGGACAAGCAGGGGCAAGGAGAGACAAGGAGATACAAGGAGGGATAAGGAGGGGTAATGAGGGGCAAGTAGGAGCAATGAGGGACAAGGAGGGTCAAGGAGGGACAAGGAGGCACCAGGAGGGAAAAGGAGGGAAATTATGGAAAGGAGTGACAAGGAGGAACATGGAGGGACAATGAGGGGCAATTAGGGACAAGGAGGGACAAGTACGGACCAGGAGGGACAAGGAGGGAAAAGAAGGGGCAAGGAGGGGCAAGGAGGGGCAAAGAGAGACAAGGAGGAACAAGGAGGGGCAATGAGGGACAAGGAGGGACAAGGAGGGACAAGGAGGGTCAAATAGGGACAAGGAGTGGCAACGATGGACAAGGAGGGACCAGGAGAGACAAGGAGGAAAAGAAGTTACAAGGAGGAACAAGGAGAGACAAGGAAAGACAAGCATGGACAAGGAGGGAAAAGGAGTGACAAGGAGGGACTAGGATTGTCAAGGAGGGACAAGGAAGGACAATGAGGGACAAGCAGGGGCAAGGAGAGACAAGGAGATACAAGGAGGGATAAGGAGGGGTAATGAGGGGCAAGTAGGAGCAATGAGGGACCAGGAGGGTCAAGGAGGGACAAGGAGGCACCAGGAGGGAAAAGGAGGGAAATTATGGAAAGGAGTGACAAGGAGGAACATGGAGGGACAATGAGGGGCAATGAGGGACAAGGAGGGACAAGTACGGACCAGGAGGGACAAGGAGGGAAAAGAAGGGGCAAGGAGGAGCAAGGAGGGACCAGAAGGGGCAAGGAGAGACAAGGAGGAACAAGGAGGGGCAATAAGGGACAAGGAGGGACTAGGAGGGAAAAGGAGGGGCAATGAGGGACATGGAGTGGCAATGAGGGACTAGGAGGGACAAACAGGGACAAGGGAGGACAAAGAGGGTCAAGGAGGGACAAGGATGGTCAAGGAGGTACAAGGAGGGACAAGTAGGAACAAGGAGGGACAAGTAGGAACAAGGAGGGACTAGCAGAGACAAGAAGGGACAAGGAGGGACAAACAGTGACAAGGAGGGACAAGCAGGATCAAGGAGGGACAAGTATTGACAAGGTGGGACCAGGAGGGACAAGCAGGGTCAATGACCTGGAGGGTCAAGGAGGGCCAAGGAGGGACAAGGAGGGACAGGCAGGGACAAGGAGGGACAACGAGGAACAAGGAAGGACAAGGACGGATTAGAAGGGACAATGAGGGGCAAGGAGAGACAAGGAGAGGCAAGGAAGGACAAGGAAGGACAAGGAGGGACAAGGAGGGGCCAGGAGGGCAAGGAGTGACCAGGAGGGAAAAGGAGGGAAAAGGAGGGAAAAGGAGGGAAAAGGAGGGAAAAGGGAGACAAGGATAGAAAAGGACAGACAAGGAGTGACAAGAAGAGACAAGGAGGGATAAGAACGGAAAAGGAGGGACAAGGACGGACAAGGAGAGACATGGAGGGACAAGGAAGGACAATGAGGGACAAGGAGGGTCAATGAGGGACAAACAGGGACAAGGAGGGAAAAGAAGGGGCAAGGAGAAGCAAGGAGGGACCAGGAGGGGCAAGGAAGGACAAGCAGTGTCAAGGAGGGACAAGCATGGACAAGGAGTGACAAGGAGGGACTAGGATGGTCAAGGAGGGAGAAGGAAGGACAAGGAAGGACAATGAGGGACAAGGAGGGGCAAGGAGAGACTAGGAGGTACAAGGAGGGACATGGAGTGATAAGGAGGTACAAGGAGGGAAAAGGTGGGGCAATGAGGGACTTGGAGGGGCAATGAGGTACAAGTTGGCTCAAGGAGGGACAAGGGGGAAAAGGATGGACAAGGAAGGAAAAGGAGATTCAAGGAGTGACAAGCTGGGACAAGAAGGGAAAAGGAGGAACAAGGATGGTCAAGGAGGGACAAGGAAGGACAATGAGGGACAAGGTGGGTTAAGGGAGGGACAAGGAAGGGACAAGGAGGAACAAGGTGGAACAAGGTGGGATAAGGAGGGGCAATAAGGGACATGGAGGGACAAGGAGATGCAATAAGGGACATGGAGGGGCAATGAGGGACAAACAGGGACAAGTAGGAACAAGGAGGGACAAGCAGGATCAAGGAGGGACAAGGAAGGACAAGGAGGGACATGGAGGGACAAGGAGGGACAAGAAGGGAAGGGAGGAAAAAGGAGTGACAAGGAGGAACAAGGAGGGAGAAGGAGAGACAAGGAGGGAAAAGAAGGGGCAAGGAGAAGCAAGGAGTCAAGCAATGTCAAGGAGGGACAAACGGGGACAAGGAAGGACAAGCAGGATCAAGGAGGGACAAGGAGGGACCAGGAGGGACACGCAGGGACAAGCTGGTTCAAGGAGGGAAAGCAGGGACAATGAGGGAGAAGGAGGGACTAGGAGGGACAATGAGGGTAAGGAGAGACAACTAGAGGCAAGGAGGGACCAGGAGGGAAAAGGAGGAACAAGGAGGGACAATGAGGGACAAGGAGAGACAAGGAGGGACCAGGAGGAACAAGGAGGGAAAAGGAGTTACAAGGAGGAACAAGGAGGGACAATGAGGGACAAGGAGGATCAAGGAGGGACAAGGAGTGACAAGGAGGGACAAGGTGGTGCAAGGAGAGACAAGGAGTGACAAGGAGAGACAAGGAGGGACAAGGACGGAAAAGAAGTGACAAGGAGGGGCAATGAGGGAAAAGGAGGGACCAGGAGGGACAAGGCGGGACAAGGACGGACAAGGAGGGGCAATGAGGGACAAGGTGGGACAAGGAAGGGCAAGGAGGGACAAGCACGAACAAGGAGGGTCAATGACGGACAAGGAGTGACAACGATGGACCAAGAGGGTCAAGGAGGGACAAGGAGTGACAACTATGGACAAGGAGAGACCAGGAGAGACAAGGAGGGAAAAGAAATTACAAGGAGGGACAAGGAAAGACAAGCATGGACAAGGAGGGAAAAGGAGTGACAAGGAGGGACTTGGAGGGACTAGGATTGTCAAGGAGGGACAATGAGGGACAAGCAGGGGCAAGGAGAGACAAGGAGATACAAGGAGGGATAAGGAGGGGCAATGAGGGACATGGAGGGGCAATGAGGGACAAGGTGGGTCAAGGAGGGGAAAAGGAGGGGAAAAGGAGGGGAAAAGGAGGGGAAAAGGAGGGGCAATGAGGGACAAGTAGGAACAAGGAGGGACTAGCAGGGACAAGAAGGGAAAAGGAGTGACATGGAGGGACTAGGATTGTCAAGGAGGGACAAGGAAGGACAATGAGGGACAAGCAGGGACAAGGAGAGACAAGGAGATACAAGGAGGGATAAGGAGGGGCAAGTAGGAGCAATGAGGGACAAGGAGGGTCAAGGAGGGTCAATGAGGGACAAACAGGGACAAGGAGGGAAAAGAAGGGGCAAGGAGAAGCAAGGAGGGGCAAGGAAGGACAAGCAGTGTCAAGGAGGGACAAGCATGGACAAGGAGTGACAAGGAGTGACAAGGAGGGACTAGGATGGTCAAGGAGGGAGAAGGAAGGACAAGGAAGGACAATGAGGGACAAGGAGGGGCAAGGAGAGACTAGGAGATACAAGGAGGGACATGGAGTGATAAGGAGGTACAAGGAGGGAAAAGGTGGGGCAATGAGGGACTTGGAGGGGCAATGAGGTACAAGTTGGCTCAAGGAGGGACAAGGGGGGAAAAGGATGGACAAGGAGGGAAAAGGAGAGTCAAGGAGTGACAAGCAGGGACAAGAAGGGAAAAGGAGGAACAAGGATGGTCAAGGAGGGACAAGGAAGGACAAGGAGGGTTAAGGGAGGGACAAGGAAGGGACAAGGAGGAACAAGGAGGGATAAGGAGGGACAATAAGGGACATGGAGGGACAAGGAGGTGCAATAAGGGACATGGAGGGGCAATGAGGGACAAACAGGGACAAGTAGGAACAAGGAGGGACAATGACGGACAAGCAGGATCAAGGAGGGACAAGGAGGGTCAAGGGGGGACAAGTAGGGACAAGCATGATCAAGGAGGGACAATGAGGGACAAGCAGGGTCAAGGAGGGACATGGAGGGACAAGGAGGGACAAGAAGGGAAGGGTGGAAAAAGGAGTGACAAGGAGGAACAAGGTGGAACAAGGAGGGAGAAGGAGGGAGAAGGAAGGAGAAGGAGGGACAAGGAGGGAGAAGGAGGGACAAGGATGGACTAGGAGGAACAAGGAGCGAAAAGGATTTACAAGGAGGGACAAGGTGGTGCAAAGAGAGACAAGGAGAGGCAAGGAGTGACAAGGAGGGACAAGGACGGAAAAGGAGTGACAAGGAGAGGCAATGAGGGAAAAGGAGGGACCAGGAGGGACAAACGGGGACAAGGAAGGACAAGTAGGGACAAGCAGGATCAAGGAGGGACCAGGAGGGACACGCAGGGACTAAAAGGGTCTACGAGGGACTAGGAGGGACTAGGAGGGACAAGGAGGGACCAGGAGGGAAAAGGAGTGACAAGGAGGATCAAGGAGGAACAAGGAGGGACAAGGAGTGACACGCAGGGACTAGGAGGGACCAGGAGGGGCAAGAAGAGACATGGAGAGACAAGCAGGATCAAGGAGGGACAAATGGGGACTAGGAAGGACAAGGAGGGACAAGCAGTGTCAAGGAGGGACAAGGAGGGACAAGTAGGGACAAGCAGGATCAAGGAGGGACAAGGAGGGACCAGGAGGGGCAAGGAGAGACAAGCAGGATCAAGGAGGGACAAACGGGGACAAGGAGGGACAAGTAGGGACAAGCAGGATCAAGTAGGGACATGGAGGGACCAGGAGGGACACGCAGGGACACTCAGGGACAAGCTGGATCAAGGAGGGAAAAGCAGGGACAATGAGGGAGAAGGAGGGACTAAAAGGGACTAGGAGGGACTAAAAGGGACTAGGAGGGACTAGAATGGACTAGGAGGGACCAGGAGGGAAAAGGAGTGACAAGGAGGATCAAGGAGGAACAAGGAGGGAGAAGGAGTGACAAGGAGGGGCAAGGAGAGACATGGAGGGTCAAGGAGAGTCAAGGAGGGACAAGCAGGGACAAGAAGGGAAAAGGAGGGACAAGGATGGTCAAGGAGGGACAAGGAAGGACAATGAGAGACAAGGAGGGGCAAGGAGAGACATGGAGAGACAAGCAGGATCAAGGAGGGACAAACGGGGACAAGGAAGGACAAGGAGGGACAGGGAGGGAAAAGGAGGGACAATGAGGGACATGGAGGGGCAATGAGGGACATGGTGGGGCAATGAGGGACAAGGAGGGGCAATGAGGGACATGGAGGGGCAATGAGGGACTAGGAGGGACAAACAGGGACAAGGAGGGTCAAGGAGGGACAAGTAGGAACAAGGAGAGACTAGCATGGACAAGATGGGACAAGGAAGGACAAGGAGGGTCAAGGAGGTACAAGGATGGTCAAGGAGGGACAAGTAGGAACTAGGAGAGACTAGCAGGGACAAGAAGGGACAAGCAGGATCAAGGAGGGACAAACTGGGACAAGGAGGGATAAGCAGGGACAAGCAGGATCAAGGAGGGACAAGGAGGGTTAAGTTAGGGACAATGAGGGGCAAGGAGAGACATGGAAGTACAAGCAGGATCAACGAGGGACAAACGGGGACAAGGAAGGACAAGGAGGGACACGGAGGGACAAGGAGGGACAAGTAGGGACAAGCAGGATCAAGGAGGGACAAGGAGGGACAAGGAGGGACCAGGAGGGGCAAGGAGAGACAAGCAGGATCAAGGAGGGACAAACGGGGACAAGGAGGGGCAAGTAGGGACAAGCAGGATCAAGTAGGGACAAGGAGGGACCAGGAGGGACACGCAGGGACACGCAGGGACAAGCTGGATCAAGGAGGGAAAAGCAGGGACAATGAGGGAGAAGGAGGGACTAAAAGGGACTAGGAGGGACTAAAAGGGACTAGGAGGGACTAGAATGGACTAGGAGGGACCAGGAGGGAAAAGGAGTGACAAGGAGGATCAAGGAGGAACAAGGAGGGAGAAGGAGTGACAAGGAGGGGCAAGGAGAGACATGGAGGGTCAAGGAGAGTCAAGGAGGGACAAGCAGGGACAAGAAGGGAAAAGGAGGGACAAGGATGGTCAAGGAGGGACAAGGAAGGACAATGAGAGACAAGGAGGGGCAAGGAGAGACATGGAGAGACAAGCAGGATCAAGGAGGGACAAACGGGGACAAGGAAGGACAAGGAGGGACAGGGAGGGAAAAGGAGGGACAATGAGGGACATGGAGGGGCAATGAGGGACATGGTGGGGCAATGAGGGACAAGGAGGGGCAATGAGGGACATGGAGGGGCAATGAGGGACTAGGAGGGACAAACAGGGACAAGGAGGGTCAAGGAGGGACAAGTAGGAACAAGGAGAGACTAGCATGGACAAGATGGGACAAGGAGGGTCAAGGAGGTACAAGGATGGTCAAGGAGGGACAAGTAGGAACTAGGAGAGACTAGCAGGGACAAGAAGGGACAAGCAGGATCAAGGAGGGACAAACTGGGACAAGGAGGGATAAGCAGGGACAAGCAGGATCAAGGAGGGACAAACAGGGACAAGGAGGGTCAAGGAGGGACAAGCAGGATCAAGGAGGGACAAGCAGGGACAACGAGGGACAACGAGGAACAAGGAAGGACAAGGAGGGATTAGGAGGGACAATGAGGGGCAAGTAGAGACAAGGAGAGGCGAGGAAGGAAAAGGAGGGACCAGGAGGGAAAATGAGGGACAAGGAGGGACAAGGAGGGACAAGGAAGGACAAGGAGGGACAATGAGGGGCAAGGAGAGACAAGGAGAGGCGAGGAAGGAAAAGGAGGGAGAAGGAGGGGCATGAGAGACATGGAGAGACAAGCAGGATCAAGGAGGGACAAACGGGGACAAGGAAGGACAAGGAGGGACAGGGAGGGACAAGCAGGATCAAGGGGGGACAAGGAGGGACACGCAGGGACTAAAAGGGACTAGGAGGGACCAGGAGGGAAAAGGAGGGAAAAGGAGTGACAAGGAGGAACAAGGAGGGAGAAGGAGTGACAAGGAGTGGCAAGGAGAGACATGGAGGGTCAAGGAGGGACAAGGAAGGACAATGAGGGACAAGGAGGGTCAATGAGAGACAAACAGGGACACGGAGGGACGAGGAGAGACAAGGAGGGAAAAGAAGGGGCAAGGAGAAGCAAGGAGGGACCAGGAGGGGCAAGGAGGGACAAGCATGGACAAGGAGGGACTAGGATGGTCCAGGAGGGACAAGGAAGGACAAGGAAGGACAATGAGGGACAAGCAGGGACAAGGAGGGGCAAGGAGAGACTAGGAGATACAAGGAGGGACATGGAGGGACAAGGAGGGACAAGGAGAGGTAATGAGGGACCAGGAGGGAGAAGGAGGGGCAAGAAGAGACATGGAGAGACAAGCAGGATCAAGGAGGGACAAATGGGCACAAGGAAGGACAATGAGGGACAAGGAGGGACAAGGAGGGACAAGCAGGGAAAAGGAGGGAAAAGGAGGGAAAAGGAGGGACAAGGAGGGACAAGGAGGGACAATGAGGGACAAGGATGGTTAAGTTAGGGACAAGGAGGGGCAAGGAGAGACATGGAAGTACAAGCAGGATCAAGGAGGGACAAACGGGGACAAGGAAGGACAAGGAGGGACTAAAAGGGACTAGGAGGGACTAAAAGGGACTAGGAGGGACTAGAATGGACTAGGAGGGACTAGGAGGGACTAGGATGGACTAGGAGGGACTAGGAGGGGCTAGGAGGGACTAGGAGAGACAATGAGGGGCAAGGAGAGGCAAGGAGGGAAAATGAGTGACAGGGAGGAACAAGGAGTGACAAGGAGGGGCAATGAGGGACAAGGAGGGACTAGGAGGGACAAGGAGGGACTAGGAGGGACAAGAAGGGACAAGGAGGGACAAGCACAGACCAGGAGGGACAAGCAGGGTCAAGGTGGACAAGCAGGGTCAAGGTGGACAAGCAGGGCCAAGGAGGGACAAGGAGGAACAAATAGGGATAAGGAGGGGCAATAAGGGACATGGAGGGGTAATGAGGGACAAGGAGAGACAAGGAGGGACAATGAGGGACAAGGAGGGAAAAGAAGGGACAAGCAGGAGCAAGGAGGGACCAGGAGGGAATGGAGGGACAAGGAGGGGAAATAAGTGACAGGGAGAAACAAGGAGGGACAAGGAGTGACAATGAGGGACAAGAAGGAACTAGGAGTGACTCGCAGGGTTAAGGAGGGACATGGAGGGAAAAGGAGGGGCAATGAGGGACAAGCAGGATCACGGAGGTACAAGCAGGGACAAGGAGGGATTAGGAGGGACAATGAGGGGCAAGGAGAGACAAGAAGAGGCAAGGAAGGACAAGGAGGGAAAATGAGGGACAAGGAGGGGCAAGGAGGGACCAGGAGGGACAAGGAGGGTCAAGGAGGTACAATGATGGTCAAGGAGGGACAAGTAGGAACAAGGAGAGACTAGCAGGGACAAGAAGGGACAAGGAAGGACAAGGAGGGTCAAGGAGGTACAAGGATGGTCAAGGAGGGACAAGGAGGGACCAGGAGGGAAAATGAGGGACAAGGAGATGCAATGAGGGACATGGAGGGGCAATGAGGGACAAGGAGGAACTAGGAGGGACAAGGAGGGACCAGGAGGGGAAAGGAGGGACAAGGAGAGACCAGGAGTGACAAGGAGGAACAAGGAGGAACAAGGAGGAACAAGGAGGAACAAGGAGGAACAAGGAGGAACAAGGAGGGAGAATGAGTGACAAGGAGGGGCAAGGAGAGACATGTAGGGTCAAGGAGGGACAAGGAAGGACAATGAGGGTCAATGAGAGACAAACAGGGACAAGGAGGGACGAGGAGAGACAAGGAGGGAAAAGAAGGGGCAAGGAGAAGCAAGGAGGGACCAGGAGGGGCAAGGAGGGACAAGCAGTGTCATGGAGGGACAAGCATGGACAAGGAGGGACTAGGATGGTCAAGGAGGGACAAGGAAGGACAATGAGGGACAAGCAGGACAAGGAGGGGCAAGGAGAGACTAGGAGATACAAGGAGGGGCATGGAGGGACAAGGAGGGGCAATGAGGGACATGGAGGGGCAATGAGGTACAAGTTGGCTCAAGGAGGGAAAAGGATGGAAAAGGAGGGAAAGTAGGAGCAATGAGGGACCAGGAGGGTCAAGGAAGTTCAAGGAGGGACAAGGAGGGTCAAGGAGGGACAAGCAGTGTCAAGGAGGGACAAGGAGGGACAAGGAAGGACAAGGAGGGGCAAGGAGGGACAAGTAGGGACAAGGAGGATCACGGAGGGACAAGGAGGGACCAGGAGGGACAAGGAGGGGCAAGGAGAGACATGGAGAGACAAGCAGGTTCAAGGAGGGACAAACGGGGACAAGGAAGGACAAGGAGGGACAAGTAGGGACAAGCAGGATCAAGGAGGGACCAGGAGGGACACGCTGGGACAAGCTGGTTCAAGGAGGGAAAAGCAGGGACAATAAGGGAAGGAGGGACTAAAAGGGACTAGGAGGGACTAGAAGGGACTAGGAGCGACTAGGAGGGACTAGGAGCGACTAGGAGGGACAATGAGGGGCAATGAGAGACAAGGAGGAGGAACAAGGAGGGACAATGAGGGACAAGGAGGGACAAGGAGGGACAAGGAGGGACAAGGAGGGACTAGGAGGGACTAGGAGGGACAAGGAGGGACAAGGAGGGACAAGGAGGACAAGGAGGGACAAGGAGGGACAAGTAGGGACAAGAAGGGACAAGGAGAGACCAGGAGGGACAAGCAGGGTCAAGGAGGACAAGCAGGGACAAGGAGGGACAAACAGGGACAAGGAGGGAAAAGAAGGGGCAAGGAGAAGCAAGGAGGGACCAGGAGGGGCAAGGAAGGACAAGCAGTGTCAAGGAGGGACAAGCATGGACAAGGAGAGACAAGGAGGGACTAGGATGGTCAAGGAGGGAGAAGGAAGGTCAAGGAAGGACAATGAGGGACAAGGAGAGACTAGGAGAGACTAGGAGATACAAGGAGGGACATGGAGTGATAAAGAGGGACAAGGAGGGAAAAGGTGGGGCAATGAGGGACTTGGAGGGGCAATGAGGTACAAGTTGGCTCAAGGAGGGACAAGGGGGGAAAGGATTGACAAGAAGGGAAAAGGAGAGTCAAGGAGTGACAAGCAGGGACAAGAAGGGAAAAGGAGGAACAAGGATGGTCAAGGAGGGACAAGGAAGGACAATGAGGGACAAGGAGGGTTAAGGGAGGGACAAGGAGGGACAAGGAAGGGACAAGGAGGAACAAGGAGGGATAAGGAGGGGCAATAAGGGACATGGAGGGACAAGGAAGGGACAAGGAGGGATAAGGAGGGGCAATAAAGGACATGGAGGGACAAGGAGGTGCAATAAGGGACATGGAGGGGCAATGAGGGACAAAAGGATGGACAAAAGGATGGAGGGGGAAAAGGATGGACAAGGAGGGAAAAGGAGGGACAAGGAGGGACAACGAGGGACAAGGAGGGACTAGGAGGGACAAGGAGGGACAAGGAGGGACAAGGAGGGACAAGGAGGGACAAGGAGGGACAAGGAGGGACAAGTAGGGACAAGAAGGGACAAGGAGGGACAAGGAAGGGACAAGGAGGAACAAGGAGGGATAAGGAGGGGCAATAAGGGACATGGAGGGACAAGGAGGTGCAATAAGGGACATGGAGGGGCAATGAGGGACAAACAGGGACAAGTAGGAACAAGGAGGGACAAGCAGGATCAAGGAGGGACAAGGAAGGACAAGGACGATCAAGGAGGTACAAGGGGGGACAAGTAGGGACAAGCATGATCAAGGAGGGACAATGAGGGTCAAGGAGGGACATGGAGGGACAAGGAGGGACAAGAAGGGAAGGGAGGAAAGAGGAGTGACAAGGAGGAACAAGGTGGAACAAGGAGGGAGAAGGAAGGAAAAGGAAGTAGAAGGAGGGACAAGGAGGGAGAAGGAGGGACAAGAATGGACCAGGAGGAACATGGAGGGAAAAGGAGTTACAAGGAGGAACAAAGAGGGCCAAGGAGGATCAAGGAGGGACGAGGAGTGACAAGGAGGGACAAGGTGGTGCAAGGAGAGACAAGGAGAGGCAAGGAGTGACAAGGAGGGACAAGGACGGAAAAGGAGTGACAAGGAGGGGCAATGAGGGAAAAGGAGGGACCAGGAAGGACAAGGCGGGACATGGAGGGGCAATGAGGGACAAGGAAGGGCAAGGAGGGGCAAGGAGGGACAAGGAAGGGATAAGGAGGGGCAATAAGGGACATGGAGGGACAAGGAGGTGCAATAAGGGACATGGAGGGGCAATGAGGGACAAAAGGATGGACAAAAGGATGGAGGGGGAAAAGGATGGACAAGGAGGGAAAAGGAGAGTCAAGGAGTGACAAGAAGGGAAAAGGAGGAACAAGGATGGTCAAGGAGGGACAAGGAAGGACAATGAGGGACAAGGAGGGTTAAGGGAGGGACAAGGAGGGACAAGGAGGGACAAGGAGGGACAAGGAGGGACAAGGAGGGAAAAGGAAGGGACAAGGAGGAACAAGGAGGGATAAGGAGGGACAATAAGGGACATGGAGGGACAAGGAGGTGCAATAAGGGACATGGAGGGGCAATGAGGGACAAACAGGGACAAGTAGGAACAAGGAGGGACAAGCAGGATCAAGGAGGGACAAGGAAGGACAAGGAAGGACAAGGACGGTCAAGAGGTACAAGGGGGGACAAGTAGGGACAAGCATGATCAAGGAGGGACAATGAGGGACAAGCAGGGTCAAGGAGGGACATGGAGGGACAAGGAGGGACAAGAAGGGAAGGGAGGAAAAAGGAGTGACAAGGAGGAACAAGGAGGGAGAAGGAAGGAAAAGGAAGTAGAAGGAGGGACAAGGAGGGAGAAGGAGGGACAAGGATGGACCAGGAGGAACATGGAGGGAAAAGGAGTTACAAAGAGGAACAAAGAGGGACAAGGAGGATCAAGGAGGGACGAGGAGTGACAAGGAGGGACAAGGTGGTGCAAGGAGAGACAAGGAGAGGCAAGGAGTGACAAGGAGGGACAAGGAGGGACAAGGACGGAAAAGGAGTGACAAGGAGGGGCAATGAGGGAAAAGGAGGGACCAGGAGGGACAAGGCGGGACAAGGAGGGGCAATGAGGGACAAGGAAGGGCAAGGAGAGACAAGGAGGGTCAAGGAGGGACAAGCAAGGACAAGGACCAGGAGGGAAAAGGAAGGACAATTAGGGTCAATGAGGGACATGGAGGGGCAATGAGGGACAAGGAGGGGCAAGGAGGGACTAGGAGGGACCAGGAGGGGAAAGGAGGGACTAGGAGGGTCCAGGAGGGACATGGAGGGGCAATGAGGGGCAATGAGGCCAAGGAGGGGCAATGAGGGACATGGAGGGGCAATGAGGGACTAGGAGGGACAAACAGGGACAAGGAGGGACAAGCAGGGACAAGCAGGATCAAGGAGGGACAAACAGGGACAAGGAGGGTCAAGGAGGGACAAGCAGGATCAAGGAGGGACAAGCAGGGACAAGGAGGGACAACGAGGAACAGGGAAGGACATGGAGGGATTAGGACGGACAATGAGGGACAAGGAGGGGCAAGGAGAGACATGGAAGGACAAAGAGGGACAAGTAGGGACCAGTAGGGCAAGGAGGGACAATGAGGGACAAGGTGGGGCAATGAGGGGCAATGAGGGACAAGGAGCGGCAAGGAGGGACAAGGAGGGACTAGGAGGGACTAGGAGGTACTAGGAGGGACTAGGAGAGACTAGGACGGACTAGGAGGGACAATGAGGAGCAAGGAGAGGCAAAGAGGGACAAGCAGGGACCAGGAGGGAAAAGGAGGATCAAGGATGGACAAACGGGGACAAGGAAGGACAAGTAGGGACAAGCAGGATCCAGGATGGACAAGGAGGGACCAGGAGGGACACGCAGGGACTAAAAGGGTCTACGAGAGACTAGGAGGGACAAGGAGGGACCAGGAGAGACAAGGAGGGAAAAGAAGTTACAAGGAGCAACAAGGAGGGACAAGGAAAGACAAGCATGGACAAGGAGGGAAAAGGAGGGACTAGGAGGGACTAGGATTGTCAAGGAGGGACAATGAGGGACAATGAGGGTCAAGCAGGGGCAAGGAGAGACAAGGAGATACAAGGAGGGATAAGAAGGGGCAATGAGGGCAATGAGGGACAAGGTGGGTCAAGGAGGGGAAAAGGAGTGACAAGGAGGGGCAATGAGGGACAAGTAGGAACAAGGAGGGACAAGGAGGGACAAGTAGGAACAAGGAGGGACTAGCAGGGACAAGAAGGGAAAAGGAGGGACTAGGATTGTCAAGGAGGGACAAGGAAGGACAATGAGGGACAAGCAGGGGCAAGGAGAGACAAGGAGATACTAGGAGGGATAAGGAGGGGCAAGTAGGAGCAATGAGGGACCAGGAGGGTCAAGGAGGGTCAAGGAGGGTCACGGAAGGTCAAGGAGGGTCAAGGAAGGACAAGGAGTGACAACGATGGACAAGGAGGGACCAGGAGGGAAAAGAAGTTACAAGGAGGAACAAGGAGGGACAAGGAAAGACAAGCATGGTCAAGGAGGGAAAAGGAGTGACAAGGAGGGACTAGGATTGTCAAGGCGGAACAAGGAAGGACAATGAGGGACAAGCAGGGGCAAGGAGAGACAAGGAGATACAAGGAGGGATAAGGAGGGACAAACGGGGACAAGGAAGGACATGGAGGGACAGGGAGGGAAAAGGAGGGGCAATGAGGGCATGGAGGGGCAATGAGGGACAAGGTGGGTCAAGGAGGGGAAAAGGAGTGACAAGGAGGGCCAAGGAGGGGCAATGAGGGACAAGTAGGAACAAGGAGGGACAAGGAGGGACAAGGAGGGGCAAGTAGGAACAAGGAGGGACTAGCAGGGACAAGAAGGGAAAAGGAGTGACAAGGAGGGACTAGGATTGTCAAGGAGGGACAAGGAAGGACAATGAGGGACAAGCAGGGGCAAGGAGAGACAAGGAGATACTAGGAGATACTAGGATAAGGAGGGATAAGGAGGGGCAAGTAGGAGCAATGAGGGACCAGGAGGGTCAAGGAGGGTCAAGGAGGGTCAAGGAAGGTCAAGGAGGGTCAAGGAAGGACAAGGAGTGACAACGATGGACAAGGAGGGACCAGGAGGGAAAAGAAGTTACAAGGAGGAACAAGGAGGGACAAGGAAAGACAAGCAAGGAGGGAAAAGGAGTGACAAGGAGGGACTAGGAGGGACTAGGATTGTCAAGGCGGAACAAGGCGGAACAAGGAAGGACAATGAGGGACAAGCAGGGGCAAGGAGAGACAAGGAGATACAAGGAGGGATAAGGAGGGGTAATGAGGGGCAAGTAGGAGCAATGAGGGACAAGGAGGGTCAAGAAAGGTCAAGGAGGGACAGGGAGGCACCAGGAGGGAAAAGGAGGGAAATTATGGAAAGGAGTGACAAGGAGGAACATGGAGGGACAATGAGGGGCAATTAGGGACAAGGAGGGACAAGTACGGACCAGGAGGGACAAGGAGGGAAAAGAAGGGGCAAGGAGGGGCAAGGAGGGGCAAAGAGAGACAAGGAGGAACAAGGAGGGGCAATGAGGGACAAGGAGGGACAAGGAGGGTCAAATAGGGACAAGGAGTGGCAACGATGGACAAGGAGGGACCAGGAGAGACAAGGAGGAAAAGAAGTTACAAGGAGGAACAAGGAGAGACAAGGAAAGACAAGCATGGACAAGGAGGGAAAAGGAGTGACAAGGAGGGACTAGGATTGTCAAGGAGGGACAAGGAAGGACAATGAGGGACAAGCAGGGGCAAGGAGAGACAAGGAGATACAAGGAGGGATAAGGAGGGGTAATGAGGGGCAAGTAGGAGCAATGAGGGACCAGGAGGGTCAAGGAGGGACAAGGAGGCACCAGGAGGGAAAAGGAGGGAAATTATGGAAAGGAGTGACAAGGAGGAACATGGAGGGACAATGAGGGGCAATGAGGGACAAGGAGGGACAAGTACGGACCAGGAGGGACAAGGAGGGAAAAGAAGGGGCAAGGAGGAGCAAGGAGGGACCAGAAGGGGCAAGGAGAGACAAGGAGGAACAAGGAGGGGCAATAAGGGACAAGGAGGGACTAGGAGGGAAAAGGAGGGGCAATGAGGGACATGGAGTGGCAATGAGGGACTAGGAGGGACAAACAGGGACAAGGGAGGACAAAGAGGGTCAAGGAGGGACAAGGATGGTCAAGGAGGTACAAGGAGGGACAAGTAGGAACAAGGAGGGACAAGTAGGAACAAGGAGGGACTAGCAGAGACAAGAAGGGACAAGGAGGGACAAACAGTGACAAGGAGGGACAAGCAGGATCAAGGAGGGACAAGTATTGACAAGGTGGGACCAGGAGGGACAAGCAGGGTCAATGACCTGGAGGGTCAAGGAGGGACAGGCAGGGACAAGGAGGGACAACGAGGAACAAGGAAGGACAAGGACGGATTAGAAGGGACAATGAGGGGCAAGGAGAGACAAGGAGAGGCAAGGAAGGACAAGGAAGGACAAGGAGGGACAAGGAGGGGCCAGGAGGGCAAGGAGTGACCAGGAGGGAAAAGGAGGGAAAAGGAGGGAAAAGGGAGACAAGGATAGAAAAGGACAGACAAGGAGTGACAAGAAGAGACAAGGAGGGATAAGAACGGAAAAGGAGGGACAAGGACGGACAAGGAGAGACATGGAGGGACAAGGAAGGACAATGAGGGACAAGGAGGGTCAATGAGGGACAAACAGGGACAAACAGGGACAAGGAGGGAAAAGAAGGGGCAAGGAGGGACCAGGAGGGGCAAGGAAGGACAAGCAGTGTCAAGGAGGGACAAGCATGGACAAGGAGTGACAAGGAGGGACTAGGATGGTCAAGGAGGGAGAAGGAAGGACAAGGAAGGACAATGAGGGACAAGGAGGGGCAAGGAGAGACTAGGAGGTACAAGGAGGGACATGGAGTGATAAGGAGGTACAAGGAGGGAAAAGGTGGGGCAATGAGGGACTTGGAGGGGCAATGAGGTACAAGTTGGCTCAAGGAGGGACAAGGGGGAAAAGGATGGACAAGGAAGGAAAAGGAGATTCAAGGAGTGACAAGCTGGGACAAGAAGGGAAAAGGAGGAACAAGGATGGTCAAGGAGGGACAAGGAAGGACAATGAGGGACAAGGTGGGTTAAGGGAGGGACAAGGAAGGGACAAGGAGGAACAAGGTGGAACAAGGAGGGATAAGGAGGGGCAATAAGGGACATGGAGGGACAAGGAGATGCAATAAGGGACATGGAGGGGCAATGAGGGACAAACAGGGACAAGTAGGAACAAGGAGGGACAAGCAGGATCAAGGAGGGACAAGGAAGGACAAGGAGGGACATGGAGGGACAAGGAGGGACAAGAAGGGAAGGGAGGAAAAAGGAGTGACAAGGAGGAACAAGGAGGGAGAAGGAGAGACAAGGAGGGAAAAGAAGGGGCAAGGAGAAGCAAGGAGTCAAGCAATGTCAAGGAGGGACAAACGGGGACAAGGAAGGACAAGGAGGGACAAGCAGGATCAAGGAGGGACAAGGAGGGACCAGGAGGGACACGCAGGGACAAGCTGGTTCAAGGAGGGAAAGCAGGGACAATGAGGGAGAAGGAGGGACTAGGAGGGACAATGAGGGTAAGGAGAGACAACTAGAGGCAAGGAGGGACCAGGAGGGAAAAGGAGGAACAAGGAGGGACAATGAGGGACAAGGAGAGACAAGGAGGGACCAGGAGGAACAAGGAGGGAAAAGGAGTTACAAGGAGGAACAAGGAGGGACAATGAGGGACAAGGAGGATCAAGGAGGGACAAGGAGTGACAAGGAGGGACAAGGTGGTGCAAGGAGAGACAAGGAGTGACAAGGAGAGACAAGGAGGGACAAGGACGGAAAAGAAGTGACAAGGAGGGGCAATGAGGGAAAAGGAGGGACCAGGAGGGACAAGGCGGGACAAGGACGGACAAGGAGGGGCAATGAGGGACAAGGTGGGACAAGGAAGGGCAAGGAGGGACAAGCACGAACAAGGAGGGTCAATGACGGACAAGGAGTGACAACGATGGACCAAGAGGGTCAAGGAGGGACAAGGAGTGACAACTATGGACAAGGAGGGACCAGGAGAGACAAGGAGGGAAAAGAAATTACAAGGAGGGACAAGGAAAGACAAGCATGGACAAGGAGGGAAAAGGAGTGACAAGGAGGGACTTGGAGGGACTAGGATTGTCAAGGAGGGACAAGCAGGGGCAAGGAGAGACAAGGAGATACAAGGAGGGATAAGGAGGGGCAATGAGGGACATGGAGGGGCAATGAGGGACAAGGTGGGTCAAGGAGGGGAAAAGGAGGGGAAAAGGAGGGGAAAAGGAGGGGCAATGAGGTACAAGTAGGAACAAGGAGGGACTAGCAGGGACAAGAAGGGAAAAGGAGTGACATGGAGGGACTAGGATTGTCAAGGAGGGACAAGGAAGGACAATGAGGGACAAGCAGGGACAAGGAGAGACAAGGAGGGATAAGGAGGGGCAAGTAGGAGCAATGAGGGACAAGGAGGGTCAAGGAGGGTCAATGAGGGACAAACAGGGACAAGGAGGGAAAAGAAGGGGCAAGGAGAAGCAAGGAGGGGCAAGGAAGGACAAGCAGTGTCAAGGAGGGACAAGCATGGACAAGGAGTGACAAGGAGTGACAAGGAGGGACTAGGATGGTCAAGGAGGGAGAAGGAAGGACAAGGAAGGACAATGAGGGACAAGGAGGGGCAAGGAGAGACTAGGAGATACAAGGAGGGACATGGAGTGATAAGGAGGTACAAGGAGGGAAAAGGTGGGGCAATGAGGGACTTGGAGGGGCAATGAGGTACAAGTTGGCTCAAGGAGGGACAAGGGGGGAAAAGGATGGACAAGGAGGGAAAAGGAGAGTCAAGGAGTGACAAGCAGGGACAAGAAGGGAAAAGGAGGAACAAGGATGGTCAAGGAGGGACAAGGAAGGACAAGGAGGGTTAAGGGAGGGACAAGGAAGGGACAAGGAGGAACAAGGAGGGATAAGGAGGGACAATAAGGGACATGGAGGGACAAGGAGGTGCAATAAGGGACATGGAGGGGCAATGAGGGACAAACAGGGACAAGTAGGAACAAGGAGGGACAATGACGGACAAGCAGGATCAAGGAGGGACAAGGAGGGTCAAGGGGGGACAAGTAGGGACAAGCATGATCAAGGAGGGACAATGAGGGACAAGCAGGGTCAAGGAGGGACATGGAGGGACAAGGAGGGACAAGAAGGGAAGGGTGGAAAAAGGAGTGACAAGGAGGAACAAGGTGGAACAAGGAGGGAGAAGGAGGGAGAAGGAAGGAGAAGGAGGGACAAGGAGGGAGAAGGAGGGACAAGGATGGACCAGGAGGAACAAGGAGGGAAAAGGATTTACAAGGAGGGACAAGGTGGTGCAAAGAGAGACAAGGAGAGGCAAGGAGTGACAAGGAGGGACAAGGACGGAAAAGGAGTGACAAGGAGGGGCAATGAGGGAAAAGGAGGGACCAGGAGGGACAAACGGGGACAAGGAAGGACAAGTAGGGACAAGCAGGATCAAGGAGGGACCAGGAGGGACACGCAGGGACTAAAAGGGTCTACGAGGGACTAGGAGGGACAAGGAGGGACCAGGAGGGAAAAGGAGTGACAAGGAGGATCAAGGAGGAACAAGGAGGGACAAGGAGTGACACGCAGGGACTAGGAGGGACCAGGAGGGGCAAGAAGAGACATGGAGAGACAAGCAGGATCAAGGAGGGACAAATGGGGACTAGGAAGGACAAGGAGGGACAAGCAGTGTCAAGGAGGGACAAGGAGGGACAAGTAGGGACAAGCAGGATCAAGGAGGGACAAGGAGGGACCAGGAGGGGCAAGGAGAGACAAGCAGGATCAAGGAGGGACAAATGGGGACAAGGAGGGACAAGTAGGGACAAGCAGGATCAAGTAGGGACAAGGAGGGACCAGGAGGGACACGCAGGGACACTCAGGGACAAGCTGGATCAAGGAGGGAAAAGCAGGGACAATGAGGGAGAAGGAGGGACTAAAAGGGACTAGGAGGGACTAAAAGGGACTAGGAGGGACTAGAATGGACTAGGAGGGACCAGGAGGGAAAAGGAGTGACAAGGAGGATCAAGGAGGAACAAGGAGGGAGAAGGAGTGACAAGGAGGGGCAAGGAGAGACATGGAGGGTCAAGGAGAGTCAAGGAGGGACAAGCAGGGACAAGAAGGGAAAAGGAGGGACAAGGATGGTCAAGGAGGGACAAGGAAGGACAATGAGAGACAAGGAGGGGCAAGGAGAGACATGGAGAGACAAGCAGGATCAAGGAGGGACAAACGGGGACAAGGAAGGACAAGGAGGGACAGGGAGGGAAAAGGAGGGACAATGAGGGACATGGAGGGGCAATGAGGGACATGGTGGGGCAATGAGGGACAAGGAGGGGCAATGAGGGACATGGAGGGGCAATGAGGGACTAGGAGGGACAAACAGGGACAAGGAGGGTCAAGGAGGGACAAGTAGGAACAAGGAGAGACTAGCATGGACAAGATGGGACAAGGAAGGACAAGGAGGGATAAGAACGGAAAAGGAGGGACAAGGACGGACAAGGAGAGACATGGAGGGACAAGGAAGGACAATGAGGGACAAGGAGGGTCAATGAGGGACAAACAGGGACAAACAGGGACAAGGAGGGAAAAGAAGGGGCAAGGAGAAGCAAGGAGGGACCAGGAGGGGCAAGGAAGGACAAGCAGTGTCAAGGAGGGACAAGCATGGACAAGGAGTGACAAGGAGGGACTAGGATGGTCAAGGAGGGAGAAGGAAGGACAAGGAAGGACAATGAGGGACAAGGAGGGGCAAGGAGAGACTAGGAGGTACAAGGAGGGACATGGAGTGATAAGGAGGTACAAGGAGGGAAAAGGTGGGGCAATGAGGGACTTGGAGGGGCAATGAGGTACAAGTTGGCTCAAGGAGGGACAAGGGGGAAAAGGATGGACAAGGAAGGAAAAGGAGATTCAAGGAGTGACAAGCTGGGACAAGAAGGGAAAAGGAGGAACAAGGATGGTCAAGGAGGGACAAGGAAGGACAATGAGGGACAAGGTGGGTTAAGGGAGGGACAAGGAAGGGACAAGGAGGAACAAGGTGGAACAAGGAGGGATAAGGAGGGGCAATAAGGGACATGGAGGGACAAGGAGATGCAATAAGGGACATGGAGGGGCAATGAGGGACAAACAGGGACAAGTAGGAACAAGGAGGGACAAGCAGGATCAAGGAGGGACAAGGAAGGACAAGGAGGGACAAGGAGGGACAAGAAGGGAAGGGAGGAAAAAGGAGTGACAAGGAGGAACAAGGAGGGAGAAGGAGAGACAAGGAGGGAAAAGAAGGGGCAAGGAGAAGCAAGGAGTCAAGCAATGTCAAGGAGGGACAAACGGGGACAAGGAAGGACAAGGAGGGACAAGCAGGATCAAGGAGGGACAAGGAGGGACCAGGAGGGACACGCAGGGACAAGCTGGTTCAAGGAGGGAAAGCAGGGACAATGAGGGAGAAGGAGGGACTAGGAGGGACAATGAGGGTAAGGAGAGACAACTAGAGGCAAGGAGGGACCAGGAGGGAAAAGGAGGAACAAGGAGGGACAATGAGGGACAAGGAGAGACAAGGAGGGACCAGGAGGAACAAGGAGGGAAAAGGAGTTACAAGGAGGAACAAGGAGGGACAATGAGGGACAAGGAGGATCAAGGAGGGACAAGGAGTGACAAGGAGGGACAAGGTGGTGCAAGGAGAGACAAGGAGTGACAAGGAGAGACAAGGAGGGACAAGGAGGGACAAGGACGGAAAAGAAGTGACAAGGAGGGGCAATGAGGGAAAAGGAGGGACCAGGAGGGACAAGGCGGGACAAGGACGGACAAGGAGGGGCAATGAGGGACAAGGTGGGACAAGGAAGGGCAAGGAGGGACAAGCACAAACAAGGAGGGTCAATGACGGACAAGGAGTGACAACGATGGACCAAGAGGGTCAAGGAGGGACAAGGAGTGACAACTATGGACAAGGAGGGACCAGGAGAGACAAGGAGGGAAAAGAAATTACAAGGAGGGACAAGGAAAGACAAGCATGGACAAGGAGGGAAAAGGAGTGACAAGGAGGGACTTGGAGGGACTAGGATTGTCAAGGAGGGACAATGAGGGACAAGCAGGGGCAAGGAGAGACAAGGAGATACAAGGAGGGATAAGGAGGGGCAATGATGGACATGGAGGGGCAATGAGGGACAAGGTGGGTCAAGGAGGGGAAAAGGAGGGGAAAAGGAGGGGCAATGAGGGACAAGTAGGAACAAGGAGGGACTAGCAGGGACAAGAAGGGAAAAGGAGTGACATGGAGGGACTAGGATTGTCAAGGAGGGACAAGGAAGGACAATGAGGGACAAGCAGGGACAAGGAGAGACAAGGAGGGATAAGGAGGGGCAAGTAGGAGCAATGAGGGACAAGGAGGGTCAAGGAGGGTCAATGAGGGACAAACAGGGACAAGGAGGGAAAAGAAGGGGCAAGGAGAAGCAAGGAGGGGCAAGGAAGGACAAGCAGTGTCAAGGAGGGACAAGCATGGACAAGGAGTGACAAGGAGTGACAAGGAGGGACTAGGATGGTCAAGGAGGGAGAAGGAAGGACAAGGAAGGACAATGAGGGACAAGGAGGGGCAAGGAGAGACTAGGAGATACAAGGAGGGACATGGAGTGATAAGGAGGTACAAGGAGGGAAAAGGTAGGGCAATGAGGGACTTGGAGGGGCAATGAGGTCCAAGTTGGCTCAAGGAGGGACAAGGGGGGAAAAGGATGGACAAGGAGGGAAAAGGAGAGTCAAGGAGTGACAAGCAGGGACAAGAAGGGAAAAGGAGGAACAAGGATGGTCAAGGAGGGACAAGGAAGGACAAGGAGGGTTAAGGGAGGGACAAGGAAGGGACAAGGAGGAACAAGGAGGGATAAGGAGGGACAATAAGGGACATGGAGGGACAAGGAGGTGCAATAAGGGACATGGAGGGGCAATGAGGGACAAACAGGGACAAGTAGGAACAAGGAGGGACAATGACGGACAAGCAGGATCAAGGAGGGACAAGGAGGGTCAAGGGGGGACAAGTAGGGACAAGCATGATCAAGGAGGGACAATGAGGGACAAGCAGGGTCAAGGAGGGACATGGAGGGACAAGGAGGGACAAGAAGGGAAGGGTGGAAAAAGGAGTGACAAGGAGGAACAAGGTGGAACAAGGAGGGAGAAGGAGGGAGAAGGAAGGAGAAGGAGGGACAAGGAGGGAGAAGGAGGGACAAGGATGGACCAGGAGGAACAAGGAGGGAAAAGGATTTACAAGGAGGGACAAGGTGGTGCAAAGAGAGACAAGGAGAGGCAAGGAGTGACAAGGAGGGACAAGGACGGAAAAGGAGTGACAAGGAGGGGCAATGAGGGAAAAGGAGGGACCAGGAGGGACAAACGGGGACAAGGAAGGACAAGTAGGGACAAGCAGGATCAAGGAGGGACCAGGAGGGACACGCAGGGACTAAAAGGGTCTACGAGGGACTAGGAGGGACTAGGAGGGACAAGGAGGGACCAGGAGGGAAAAGGAGTGACAAGGAGGATCAAGGAGGAACAAGGAGGGACAAGGAGTGACACGCAGGGACAAGCAGGATCAAGTAGGGACAAGGAGGGACCAGGAGGGACACGCAGGGACACTCAGGGACAAGCTGGATCAAGGAGGGAAAAGCAGGGACAATGAGGGAGAAGGAGGGACTAAAAGGGACTAGGAGGGACTAAAAGGGACTAGGAGGGACTAGAATGGACTAGGAGGGACCAGGAGGGAAAAGGAGTGACAAGGAGGATCAAGGAGGAACAAGGAGGGAGAAGGAGTGACAAGGAGGGTTAAGTTAGGGACAATGAGGGGCAAGGAGAGACATGGAAGTACAAGCAGGATCAACGAGGGACAAACGGGGACAAGGAAGGACAAGGAGGGACACGGAGGGACAAGGAGGGACAAGTAGGGACAAGCAGGATCAAGGAGGGACAAGGAGGGACAAGGAGGGACCAGGAGGGGCAAGGAGAGACAAGCAGGATCAAGGAGGGACAAACGGGGACAAGGAGGGGCAAGTAGGGACAAGCAGGATCAAGTAGGGACAAGGAGGGACCAGGAGGGACACGCAGGGACACGCAGGGACAAGCTGGATCAAGGAGGGAAAAGCAGGGACAATGAGGGAGAAGGAGGGACTAAAAGGGACTAGGAGGGACTAAAAGGGACTAGGAGGGACTAGAATGGACTAGGAGGGACCAGGAGGGAAAAGGAGTGACAAGGAGGATCAAGGAGGAACAAGGAGGGAGAAGGAGTGACAAGGAGGGGCAAGGAGAGACATGGAGGGTCAAGGAGAGTCAAGGAGGGACAAGCAGGGACAAGAAGGGAAAAGGAGGGACAAGGATGGTCAAGGAGGGACAAGGAAGGACAATGAGAGACAAGGAGGGGCAAGGAGAGACATGGAGAGACAAGCAGGATCAAGGAGGGACAAACGGGGACAAGGAAGGACAAGGAGGGACAGGGAGGGAAAAGGAGGGACAATGAGGGACATGGAGGGGCAATGAGGGACATGGTGGGGCAATGAGGGACAAGGAGGGGCAATGAGGGACATGGAGGGGCAATGAGGGACTAGGAGGGACAAACAGGGACAAGGAGGGTCAAGGAGGGACAAGTAGGAACAAGGAGAGACTAGCATGGACAAGATGGGACAAGGAGGGTCAAGGAGGTACAAGGATGGTCAAGGAGGGACAAGTAGGAACTAGGAGAGACTAGCAGGGACAAGAAGGGACAAGCAGGATCAAGGAGGGACAAACTGGGACAAGGAGGGATAAGCAGGGACAAGCAGGATCAAGGAGGGACAAACAGGGACAAGGAGGGTCAAGGAGGGACAAGCAGGATCAAGGAGGGACAAGCAGGGACAACGAGGGACAACGAGGAACAAGGAAGGACAAGGAGGGATTAGGAGGGACAATGAGGGGCAAGTAGAGACAAGGAGAGGCGAGGAAGGAAAAGGAGGGACCAGGATGGAAAATGAGGGACAAGGAGGGACAAGGAGGGACAAGGAAGGACAAGGAGGGACAATGAGGGGCAAGGAGAGACAAGGAGAGGCGAGGAAGGAAAAGGAGGGAGAAGGAGGGGCATGAGAGACATGGAGAGACAAGCAGGATCAAGGAGGGACAAACGGGGACAAGGAAGGACAAGGAGGGACAGGGAGGGACAAGCAGGATCAAGGGGGGACAAGGAGGGACACGCAGGGACTAAAAGGGACTAGGAGGGACCAGGAGGGAAAAGGAGGGAAAAGGAGTGACAAGGAGGAACAAGGAGGGAGAAGGAGTGACAAGGAGTGGCAAGGAGAGACATGGAGGGTCAAGGAGGGAGAAGGAAGGACAATGAGGGACAAGGAGGGTCAATGAGAGACAAACAGGGACACGGAGGGACGAGGAGAGACAAGGAGGGAAAAGAAGGGGCAAGGAGAAGCAAGGAGGGACCAGGAGGGGCAAGGAGGGACAAGCATGGACAAGGAGGGACTAGGATGGTCCAGGAGGGACAAGGAAGGACAAGGAAGGACAATGAGGGACAAGCAGGGACAAGGAGGGGCAAGGAGAAACTAGGAGATACAAGGAGGGACATGGAGGGACAAGGAGGGACAAGGAGAGGTAATGAGGGACCAGGAGGGAGAAGGAGGGGCAAGAAGAGACATGGAGAGACAAGCAGGATCAAGGAGGGACAAATGGGCACAAGGAAGGACAATGAGGGACAAGGAGGGACAAGGAGGGACAAGGAGGGACAAGCAGGGAAAAGGAGGGAAAAGGAGGGAAAAGGAGGGACAAGGAGGGACAATGAGGGACAAGGATGGTTAAGTTAGGGACAAGGAGGGGCAAGGAGAGACATGGAAGTACAAGCAGGATCAAGGAGGGACAAACGGGGACAAGGAAGGACAAGGAGGGACTAAAAGGGACTAGGAGGGACTAAAAGGGACTAGGAGGGACTAGAATGGACTAGGAGGGACTAGGAGGGGCTAGGAGGGACTAGGAGAGACAATGAGGGGCAAGGAGGGAAAATGAGTGACAGGGAGGAACAAGGAGTGACAAGGAGGGGCAATGAGGGACAAGGAGGGACTAGGAGGGACAAGGAGGGACTAGGAGGGACAAGGAGGGACTAGGAGGGACAAGAAGGGACAAGGAGGGACAAGCACAGACCAGGAGGGACAAGCAGGGTCAAGGTGGACAAGCAGGGTCAAGGTGGACAAGCAGGGCCAAGGAGGGACAAGGAGGAACAAATAGGGATAAGGAGGGGCAATAAGGGACATGGAGGGGTAGTGAGGGACAAGGAGAGACAAGGAGGGACAATGAGGGACAAGGAGGGAAAAGAAGGGACAAGCAGGAGCAAGGAGGGACCAGGAGGGAAAATGAGGGACAAGGAGATGCAATGAGGGACATGGAGGGGCAATGAGGGACAAGGAGGAACTAGGAGGGACAAGGAGGGACCAGGAGGGGAAAGGAGGGACAAGGAGAGACCAGGAGTGACAAGGAGGAACAAGGAGGAACAAGGAGGAACAAGGAGGAACAAGGAGGAACAAGGAGGAACAAGGAGGAACAAGGAGGAACAAGGAGGAACAAGGAGGAACAAGGAGGGAGAATGAGTGACAAGGAGGGGCAAGGAGAGACATGTAGGGTCAAGGAGGGACAAGGAAGGACAATGAGGGTCAATGAGAGACAAACAGGGACAAGGAGGGACGAGGAGAGACAAGGAGGGAAAAGAAGGGGCAAGGAGAAGCAAGGAGGGACCAGGAGGGGCAAGGAGGGACAAGCAGTGTCATGGAGGGACAAGCATGGACAAGGAGGGACTAGGATGGTCAAGGAGGGACAAGGAAGGACAATGAGGGACAAGCAGGACAAGGAGGGGCAAGGAGAGACTAGGAGATACAAGGAGGGGCATGGAGGGACAAGGAGGGGCAATGAGGGACATGGAGGGGCAATGAGGTACAAGTTGGCTCAAGGAGGGAAAAGGATGGAAAAGGAGGGAAAGTAGGAGCAATGAGGGACCAGGAGGGTCAAGGAAGGTCAAGGAGGGACAAGGAGGGTCAAGGAGGGACAAGCAGTGTCAAGGAGGGACAAGGAGGGACAAGGAAGGACAAGGAGGGGCAAGGAGGGACAAGTAGGGACAAGGAGGATCAAGGAGGGACAAGGAGGGACCAGGAGGGACAAGGAGGGGCAAGGAGAGACATGGAGAGACAAGCTGGTTCAAGGAGGGACAAACGGGGACAAGGAAGGACAAGGAGGGACAAGTAGGGACAAGCAGGATCAAGGAGGGACCAGGAGGGACACGCAGGGACAAGCTGGTTCAAGGAGGGAAAAGCAGGGACAATAAGGGAAGGAGGGACTAAAAGGGACTAGGAGGGACTAGAAGGGACTAGGAGCGACTAGGAGGGACTAGGAGCGACTAGGAGGGACTAGGAGGGACAATGAGGGGCAATGAGAGACAAGGAGGAGGAACAAGGAGGGACAATGAGGGACAAGGAGAGACTAGGAGATACAAGGAGGGACATGGAGTGATAAAGAGGGACAAGGAGGGAAAAGGTGGGGCAATGAGGGACTTGGAGGGGCAATGAGGTACAAGTTGGCTCAAGGAGGGACAAGGGGGGAAAGGATTGACAAGAAGGGAAAAGGAGAGTCAAGGAGTGACAAGCAGGGACAAGAAGGGAAAAGGAGGAACAAGGATGGTCAAGGAAGGACAATGAGGGACAAGGAGGGTTAAGGGAGGGACAAGGAGGGACAAGGAAGGGACAAGGAGGAACAAGGAGGGATAAGGAGGGGCAATAAGGGACATGGAGGGACAAGGAAGGGACAAGGAGGGATAAGGAGGGGCAATAAAGGACATGGAGGGACAAGGAGGTGCAATAAGGGACATGGAGGGGCAATGAGGGACAAAAGGATGGACAAAAGGATGGAGGGGGAAAAGGATGGACAAGGAGGGAAAAGGAGGGACAAGGAGGGACAAGGAGGGACAACGAGGGACAAGGAGGGACTAGGAGGGACAAGGAGGGACAAGGAGGGACAAGGAGGACAAGGAGGGACAAGGAGGGACAAGGAGGGACAAGTAGGGACAAGAAGGGACAAGGAGGGACAAGGAAGGGACAAGGAGGAACAAGGAGGGATAAGGAGGGGCAATAAGGGACATGGAGGGACAAGGAGGTGCAATAAGGGACATGGAGGGGCAATGAGGGACAAACAGGGACAAGTAGGAACAAGGAGGGACAAGCAGGATCAAGGAGGGACAAGGAAGGACAAGGACGGTCAAGGAGGTACAAGGGGGGACAAGTAGGGACAAGCATGATCAAGGAGGGACAATGAGGGTCAAGGAGGGACATGGAGGGACAAGGAGGGACAAGAAGGGAAGGGAGGAAAAAGGAGTGACAAGGAGGAACAAGGTGGAACAAGGAGGGAGAAGGAAGGAAAAGGAAGTAGAAGGAGGGACAAGGAGGGAGAAGGAGGGACAAGAATGGACCAGGAGGAACATGGAGGGAAAAGGAGTTACAAGGAGGAACAAAGAGGGCCAAGGAGGATCAAGGAGGGACGAGGAGTGACAAGGAGGGACAAGGTGGTGCAAGGAGAGACAAGGAGAGGCAAGGAGTGACAAGGAGGGACAAGGACGGAAAAGGAGTGACAAGGAGGGGCAATGAGGGAAAAGGAGGGACCAGGAAGGACAAGGCGGGACATGGAGGGGCAATGAGGGACAAGGAAGGGCAAGGAGGGGCAAGGAGGGACAAGGAAGGGATAAGGAGGGGCAATAAGGGACATGGAGGGACAAGGAGGTGCAATAAGGGACATGGAGGGGCAATGAGGGACAAAAGGATGGACAAAAGGATGGAGGGGGAAAAGGATGGACAAGGAGGGAAAAGGAGAGTCAAGGAGTGACAAGCAGGGACAAGAAGGGAAAAGGAGGAACAAGGATGGTCAAGGAGGGACAAGGAAGGACAATGAGGGACAAGGAGGGTTAAGGGAGGGACAAGGAGGGACAAGGAGGGACAAGGAGGGACAAGGAGGGACAAGGAGGGACAAGGAGGGACAAGGAGGGACAAGGAGGGACAAGGAGGGAAAAGGAAGGGACAAGGAGGAACAAGGAGGGATAAGGAGGGACAATAAGGGACATGGAGGGACAAGGAGGTGCAATAAGGGACATGGAGGGGCAATGAGGGACAAACAGGGACAAGTAGGAACAAGGAGGGACAAGCAGGATCAAGGAGGGACAAGGAAGGACAAGGACGGTCAAGAGGTACAAGGGGGGACAAGTAGGGACAAGCATGATCAAGGAGGGACAATGAGGGACAAGCAGGGTCAAGGAGGGACATGGAGGGACAAGAAGGGAAGGGAGGAAAAAGGAGTGACAAGGAGGAACAAGGAGGGAGAAGGAAGGAAAAGGAAGTAGAAGGAGGGACAAGGAGGGAGAAGGAGGGACAAGGATGGACCAGGAGGAACATGGAGGGAAAAGGAGTTACAAAGAGGAACAAAGAGGGACAAGGAGGATCAAGGAGGGACGAGGAGTGACAAGGAGGGACAAGGTGGTGCAAGGAGAGACAAGGAGAGGCAAGGAGTGACAAGGAGGGACAAGGAGGGACAAGGACGGAAAAGGAGTGACAAGGAGGGGCAATGAGGGAAAAGGAGGGACCAGGAGGGACAAGGCGGGACAAGGAGGGGCAATGAGGGACAAGGAAGGGCAAGGAGAGACAAGGAGGGTCAAGGAGGGACAAGCAAGGACAAGGACCAGGAGGGAAAAGGAAGGACAATTAGGGTCAATGAGGGACATGGAGGGGCAATGAGGGACAAGGAGGGGCAAGGAGGGACTAGGAGGGACCAGGAGGGGAAAGGAGGGACTAGGAGGGTCCAGGAGGGACAAGGAGGGGCAATGAGGGACATGGAGGGGCAATGAGGCCAAGGAGGGGCAATGAGGGACATGGAGGGGCAATGAGGGACTAGGAGGGACAAACAGGGACAAGGAGGGTCAAGGAGGGACAAGCAGGGACAAGCAGGATCAAGGAGGGACAAACAGGGACAAGGAGGGTCAAGGAGGGACAAGCAGGATCAAGGAGGGACAAGCAGGGACAAGGAGGGACAACGAGGAACAAGGAAGGACATGGAGGGATTAGGACGGACAATGAGGGACAAGGAGGGGCAAGGAGAGACATGGAAGGACAAAGAGGGACAAGTAGGGACCAGTAGGGCAAGGAGGGACAAGGTGGGGCAATGAGGGGCAATGAGGGACAAGGAGCGGCAAGGAGGGACAAGGAGGGACTAGGAGGGACTAGGAGGTACTAGGAGGGACTAGGAGAGACTAGGACGGACTAGGAGGGACAATGAGGAGCAAGGAGAGGCAAAGAGGGACAAGCAGGGACCAGGAGGGAAAAGGAGGATCAAGGATGGACAAACGGGGACAAGGAAGGACAAGTAGGGACAAGCAGGATCCAGGATGGACAAGGAGGGACCAGGAGGGACACGCAGGGACTAAAAGGGTCTACGAGAGACTAGGAGGGACAAGGAGGGACCAGGAGAGACAAGGAGGGAAAAGAAGTTACAAGGAGGAACAAGGAGGGACAAGGAAAGACAAGCATGGACAAGGAGGGAAAAGGAGTGACAAGGAGGGACTAGGAGGGACTAGGATTGTCAAGGAGGGACAATGAGGGACAGTGAGGGTCAAGCAGGGGCAAGGAGAGACAAGGAGATACAAGGAGGGATAAGAAGGGGCAATGAGGGCATGGAGGGGCAATGAGGGACAAGGTGGGTCAAGGAGGGGAAAAGGAGTGACAAGGAGGCCCAAGGAGGGGCAATGAGGGACAAGTAGGAACAAGGAGGGACAAGGAGGGACAAGTAGGAACAAGGAGGGACAAGAAGGGAAAAGGAGTGACAAGGAGGGACTAGGATTGTCAAGGAGTGACAAGGAAGGACAATGAGGGACAAGCAGGGGCAAGGAGAGACAAGGAGATACTAGGAGGGATAAGGAGGGGCAAGTAGGAGCAATGAGGGACCAGGAGGGTCAAGGAGGGTCAAGGAGGGTCACGGAAGGTCAAGGAGGGTCAAGGAAGGACAAGGAGTGACAACGATGGACAAGGAGGGACCAGGAGGGAAAAGAAGTTACAAGGAGGAACAAGGAGGGACAAGGAAAGACAAGCATGGTCAAGGAGGGAAAAGGAGTGACAAGGAGGGACTAGGATTGTCAAGGCGGAACAAGGAAGGACAATGAGGGACAAGCAGGGGCAAGGAGAGACAAGGAGATACAAGGAGGGATAAGGAGGGGTAATGAGGGGCAAGTAGGAGCAATGAGGGACAAGGAGGGTCAAGGAAGGTCAAGGAGGGACAAGGAGGCACCAGGAGGGAAATTATGGAAAGGAGTGACAAGGAGGAACATGGAGGGACAATGAGGGGCAATTAGGGACAAGGAGGGACAAGTACGGACCAGGAGGGACAAGGAGGGAAAAGAAGGGGCAAGGAGGGGCAAAGAGAGACAAGGAGGGGCAATGAGGGACAAGGAGGGACAAGGAGGGTCAAATAGGGACAAGGAGTGGCAACGATGGACAAGGAGGGACCAGGAGAGACAAGGAGGAAAAGAAGTTACAAGGAGGAACAAGGAGAGACAAGGAAAGACAAGCATGGACAAGGAGGGAAAAGGAGTGACAAGGAGGGACTAGGATTGTCAAGGAGGGACAAGGAAGGACAATGAGGGACAAGAACAAGGAGGGAAAAGAAGGGGCAAGGAGGAGCAAGGAGGGACCAGAAGGGACAAGGAGGAACAATGAGGGACTAGGAGGGAAAAGGAGGGGCAATGAGGGACATGGAGTGGCAATGAGGGACTAGGAGGGACAAACAGGGACAAGGAAGGACAAAGAGGGTCAAGGAGGGACAAGGATGGTCAAGGAGGTACAAGGAGGGACAAGTAGGAACAAGTAGGAACAAGGAGGGACAAGTAGGAACAAGGAGGGACTAGCAGAGACAAGAAGGGACAAGGAGGGACAAACAGTGACAAGGAGGGACAAGCAGGATCAAGGAGGGACAAGTATTGACAAGGTGGGACCAGGAGGGACAAGCAGGGTCAATGACCTGGAGGGTCAAGGAGGGCCAAGGAGGGACAAGGAGGGACAGGCAGGGACAAGGAGGGACAACGAGCAACAAGGAAGGACAAGGACGGATTAGAAGGGACAATGAGGGGCAAGGAGAGACAAGGAGAGGCAAGGAAGGACAAGGAAGGACAAGGAGGGACAAGGAGGGGCCAGGAGGGCAAGGAGTGACCAGGAGGGAAAAGGAGGGAAAAGGAGGGAAAAGGGAGACAAGGATAGAAAAGGACAGACAAGGAGTGACAAGAAGAGACAATGAGGGATAAGAACGGAAAAGGAGGGACAAGGACGGACAAGGAGAGACATGGAGGGACAAGGAAGGACAATGAGGGACAAGGAGGGTCAATGAGGGACAAACAGGGACAAGGAGGGAAAAGAAGGGGCAAGGAGAAGCAAGGAGGGACCAGGCGGGGCAAGGAAGGACAAGCAGTGTCAAGGAGGGACAAGCATGGACAAGGAGGGACTAGGATGGTCAAGGAGGGAGAAGGAAGGACAAGGAAGGACAATGAGGGGCAATGAGGGACATGGAGTGGCAATGAGGGACTAGGAGGGACAAACAGGGACAAGGAAGGACAAAGAGGGTCAAGGAGGGACAAGGATGGTCAAGGAGGTACAAGGAGGGACAAGTAGGAACAAGTAGGAACAAGGAGGGACAAGTAGGAACAAGGAGGGACTAGCAGAGACAAGAAGGGACAAGGAGGGACAAACAGTGACAAGGAGGGACAAGCAGGATCAAGGAGGGACAAGTATTGACAAGGTGGGACCAGGAGGGACAAGCAGGGTCAATGACCTGGAGGGTCAAGGAGGGCCAAGGAGGGCCAAGGAGGGCCAAGGAGGGACAAGGAGGGACAGGCAGGGACAAGGAGGGACAACGAGGAACAAGGAAGGACAAGGACGGATTAGAAGGGACAATGAGGGGCAAGGAGAGACAAGGAGAGGCAAGGAAGGACAAGGAAGGACAAGGAGGGACAAGGAGGGGCCAGGAGGGCAAGGAGTGACCAGGAGGGAAAAGGAGGGAAAAGGAGGGAAAAGGGAGACAAGGATAGAAAAGGACAGACAAGGAGTGACAAGAAGAGACAAGGAGGGATAAGAACGGAAAAGGAGGGACAAGGACGTACAAGGAGAGACATGGAGGGACAAGGAAGGACAATGAGGGACAAGGAGGGTCAATGAGGGACAAACAGGGACAAGGAGGGAAAAGAAGGGGCAAGGAGAAGCAAGGAGGGACCAGGAGGGGCAAGGAAGGACAAGCAGTGTCAAGGAGGGACAAGCATGGACAAGGAGGGACTAGGATGGTCAAGGAGGGAGAAGGAAGGACAAGGAAGGACAAGGAGGGGCAAGGAGAGACTAGGAGATACAAGGAGGGACATGGAGTGATAAGGAGGTACAAGGAGGGAAAAGGTGGGGCAATGTGGGACTTGGAGGGGCAATGAGGTACAAGTTGGCTCAAGGAGGGACAAGGGGGAAAAGGATGGACAAGGAAGGAAAAGGAGAGTCAAGGAGTGACAAGCAGGGACAAGAAGGGAAAAGGAGGAACAAGGATGGTCAAGGAGGGACAAGGAAGGACAATGAGGGACAAGGTGGGTTAAGGGAGGGACAAGGAAGGGACAAGGAGGAACAAGGTGGAACAAGGAGGGATAAGGAGGGGCAATAAGGGACATGGTGGGACAAGGAGATGCAATAAGGGACATGGAGGGGCAATGAGGGACAAACAGGGACAAGTAGGAACAAGGAGGGACAAGCAGGATCAAGGAGGGACAAGGAAGGACAAGGAGGGTCAAGGAGGTACAAGGGGGGACAAGTAGGGACAAGCATGATCAAGGAGGGACAATGAGGGACAAGGTGGTGCAAGGAGAGACAAGGAGTGACAAGGAGAGACAAGGAGGGACAAGGACGGAAAAGAAGTGACAAGGAGGGGCAATGAGGGAAAAGGAGGGACCAGGAGGGACAAGGCGGGACAAGGACGGACAAGGAGGGGCAATGAGGGACAAGGAAGGGCAAGGAGGGACAAGCACGAACAAGGAGGGTCAATGACGGACAAGGAGTGACAACGATGGACCAAGAGGGTCAAGGAGGGACAAGGTGTGACAACGATGGACAAGGAGGGACCAGGAGAGACAAGGAGGGAAAAGAAATTACAAGGAGGGACAAGGAAAGACAAGCATGGACAAGGAGGGAAAAGGAGTGACAAGGAGGGACTAGGATTGTCAAGGAGGGACAATGAGGGACAAGCAGGGGCAAGGAGAGACAAGGAGGGATAAGGAGGGGCAATGAGGGACATGGAGGGGCAATGAGGGACAAGGTGGGTCAAGGAGGGGAAAAGGAGGGGAAAAGGAGGGGCAATGAGGGACAAGTAGGAACAAGGAGGGACTAGCAGGGACAAGAAGGGAAAAGGAGTGACATGGAGGGACTAGGATTGTCAAGGAGGGACAAGGAAGGACAAGCAGGGACAAGGAAGGACAAGCAGGGACAAGGAGAGACAAGGAGATACAAGGAGGGATAAGGAGGGGCAAGTAGGAGCAATGAGGGACAAGGAGGGTCAAGGAGGGTCAATGAGGGACAAACAGGGACAAGGAGGGAAAAGAAGGGGCAAGGAGAAGCAAGGAGGGACCAGGAGGGGCAAGGAAGGACAAGCAGTATCAAGGAGGGACAAGCATGGACAAGGAGTGACAAGGAGGGACTAGGATGGTCAAGGAGGGAGAAGGAAGGACAAGGAAGGACAATGAGGGACAAGGAGGGGCAAGGAGGGGCAAGGAGGGGCAAGGAGAGACTAGGAGATACAAGGAGGGACATGGAGTGATAAGGAGGTACAAGGAGGGAAAAGGTGGGGCAATGAGGGACTTGGAGGGGCAATGAGGTACAAGTTGGCTCAAGGAGGGACAAGGGGGGAAAAGGATGGACAAGGAGGGAAAAGGAGAGTCAAGGAGTGACAAGCAGGGACAAGAAAGGAAAAGGAGGAACAAGGATGGTCAAGGAGGGACAAGGAAGGACAAGGAGGGTTAAGGGAGGGACAAGGAAGGGACAAGGAGGAACAAGGAGGGATAAGGAGGGACAATAAGGGACATGGAGGGACAAGGAGGTGCAATAAGGGACATGGAGGGGCAATGAGGGACAAACAGGGACAAGTAGGAACAAGGAGGGACAAGTAGGAACAAGGAGGGACAAGCAGGATCAAGGAGGGACAAGGAAGGACAAGGAGGGTCAAGGAGGTACAAGGGGGGACAAGTAGGGACAATGAGGGACAAGCAGGGTCAAGGAGGGACATGGAGGGACAAGGAGGGACAAGAAGGGAAGGGAGGAAAAAGGAGTGACAAGGAGGAACAAGGTGGAACAAGGAGGGAGAAGGAGGGAGAAGGAAGGAGAAGGAGGGACAAGGAGGGACAAGGAGGGAGAAGGAGGGACAAGGAGGGAGAAGGAGGGACAAGGATGGACCAGGAGGAACAAGGAGGGAAAAGAATTACAAAGAGTGACAAGGAGGGACAAGGTGGTGCAAAGAGAGACAAGGAGTGACAAGGACGGAAAAGGAGTGACAAGGAGGGGCAATGAGGGAAAAGGAGGGACCAGGAGGGACAAACGGGGACAAGGAAGGACAAGTAGGGACAAGCAGGATCAAGGAGGGACAAGGAGGGACCAGGAGGGACACGCAGGGACTAAAAGGGTCTACGAGGGACTAGGAGGGACTAGGAGGGACTAGGAGGGACTAGGAGGCACAAGGAGGGACCAGGAGGGAAAAGGAGTGACAAGGAGGATCAAGGAGGAACAAGGAGGGACAAGGAGGGACACGCAGGGACTAGGAGGGACCAGGAGGGGCAAGAAGAGACATGGAGAGACAAGCAGGATCAAGGAGGGACAAATGGGGACTAGGAAGGACAAAGAGGGACAAGGAGGGACAAGCAGTGTCAAGGAGGGACAAGGAGGGACAGGCAGGGACAAGCAGGGAAAAGGAGGGAAAAGGAGGGACAAGGATGGTCAAGGAGGGACAAGGAAGGACAATGAGGGACAAGGAGGGTTAAGTTAGGGACAATGAGGGGCAAGGAGAGACATGGAAGTACAAGCAGGATCAACGAGGGACAAACGGGGACAAGGAAGGACAAAGAGGGACACGGAGGGACAAGGAGGGACAAGTAGGGACAAGCAGGATCAAGGAGGGACAAGGAGGGGCAAGGAGAGACAAGCAGGATCAAGGAGGGACAAACGGGGACAAGGAGGGACAAGCAGGATCAAGTAGGGACAAGGAGGGACCAGGAGGGGCACGCAGGGACAAGCTGGATCAAGGAGGGAAAAGGAGGGACAAGGATGGTCAAGGAGGGACAAGGAAGGACAATGAGGGACAAGGAGGGTTAAGTTAGGGACAATGAGGGGCAAGGAGAGACATGGAAGTACAAGCAGGATCAACGAGGGACAAGGAAGGACAAAGAGGGACACGGAGGGACAATGAGGGGCAATTAGGGACAAGGAGGGACAAGTACGGACCAGGAGGGACAAGG
The DNA here is from genome assembly GCA_947397865.1 of Polietes domitor. Lineage (NCBI taxonomy): Eukaryota > Metazoa > Arthropoda > Insecta > Diptera > Muscidae > Polietes > Polietes domitor. Next base: position 210,798 of record OX377623.1, read on the forward strand.
AGGGAAAAGAAGGGGCAAGGAGGGGCAAAGAGAGACATGGAGGGTCAAGGAGGGACAAGGAGAGTCAAGGAGGGACAAGCAGGGAAAAGGAGGGACAAGGATGGTCAAGGAGGGTCAAGGAAGGACAATGAGAGACAAGGAGGGGCAAGGAGAGACATGGAGAGACAAGCAGGATCAAGGAGGGACAAACGGGGACAAGGAAGGACAAGGAGGGACAGGGAGGGAAAAGGAGGGACATGGAGGGGCAATGAGGGACATGGTGGGGCAATGAGGAACAAGGAGGGGCAATGAGGGAGAAGGAGGGACAAGGAGGGACTAAAAGGGACTAGGAGGGACTAAAAGGGACTAGGAGGGACTAGAATGGACTAGGAGGGACCAGGAGGGAAAAGGAGTGACAAGGAGGATCAAGGAGGAACAAGGAGGGAGAAGGAGTGACAAGGAGGGGCAAAGAGAGACATGGAGGGTCAAGGAGGGACAAGGAGAGTCAAGGAGGGACAAGCAGGGAAAAGGAGGGACAAGGATGGTCAAGGAGGGACAAGGAAGGACAATGAGAGACAAGGAGGGGCAAGGAGAGACATGGAGAGACAAGCAGGATCAAGGAGGGACAAACGGGGACAAGGAAGGACAAGGAGGGACAGGGAGGGAAAAGGAGGGACATGGAGGGGCAATGAGGGACATGGTGGGGCAATGAGGGACAAGGAGGGGCAATGAGGGACATGGAGGGGCAATGATGGACTAGGAGGGACAAACAGGGACAAGGAGGGTCAAGGAGGTACAAGGATGGTCAAGGAGGGACAAGTAGGAACAAGGAGAGACTAGCATGGACAAGATGGGACAAGGAAGGACAAGGAGGGTCAAGGAGGTACAAGGATGGTCAAGGAGGGACAAGTAGGAACTAGGAGAGACTAGCAGGGACAAGAAGGGACAAGCTGGATCAAGGAGGGACAAACTGGGACAAGGAGGGATAAGCAGGGACAAGCAGGATCAAGGAGGGACAAACAGGGACAAGGAGGGTCAAGGAGGGACAAGCAGGGACAAGCAGGATCAAGGAGGGACAAGCAGGGACAAGGAGGGACAACGAGGAACAAGGAAGGACAAGGAGGGATTAGGAGGGACAATGAGGGGCAAGGAGAGACAAGGAGAGACAAGGAGAGGCGAGGAAGGAAAAGGAGGGACCAGGAGGGAAAATGAGGGACAAGGAGGGACAAGGAAGGACAAGGAGGGATTAGGAGGGACAATGAGGGGCAAGGAGAGACAAGGAGAGGCGAGGGGAAAAGGAGGGACCAGGAGGGAGAAGGAGGGGCAAGGAGAGACATGGAGAGACAAGCAGGATCAAGGAGGGACAAACGGGGACAAGGAGGGACAAGTAGGGACAAGCAGGATCAAGGTGAGACAAGGAGGGACACGCAGGGACTAAAAGGGACTAGGAGGGACCAGGAGGGAAAAGGAGGGAAAAGGAGGGAAAAGGAGGGAAAAGGAGGGAAAAGGAGGGAAAAGGAGGGAAAAGGAGGGAAAAGGAGTGACAAGGAGGAACAAGGAGGGAGAAGGAGTGACAAGGAGTGGCAAGGAGAGACATGGAGGGTCAAGGAGGGACAAGGAAGGACAATGAGGGACAAGGAGGGTCAATGAGAGACAAACAGGGACACGGAGGGACGAGGAGAGACAAGGAGGGAAAAGAAGGGGCAAGGAGAAGCAAGGAGGGACCAGGAGGGGCAAGGAGGGACAAGCAGTGTCAAGGAGGGACAAGCATGGACAAGGAGGGACTAGGATGGTCCAGGAGGGACAAGGAAGGACAATGAGGGACAAGCAGGGACAAGGAGGGGCAAGGAGAGACTAGGAGATACAAGGAGGGACATGGAGGGACAAGGAGGGACAAGGAGAGGTAATGAGGGACCAGGAGGGAGAAGGAGGGGCAAGAAGAGACATGGAGAGACAAGCAGGATCAAGGAGGGACAAATGGGCACAAGGAAGGACAATGAGGGACAAGGAGGGACAAGGATGGACAAGGATGGACAAGCAGGGAAAAGGAGGGAAAAGGAGGGAAAAGGAGGGAAAAGGAGGGAAAAGGAGGGAAAAGGAGGGACAAGGAGGGACAATGAGGGACAAGGAGGGTTAAGTTAGGGACAAGGAGGGGCAAGGAGAGACATGGAAGTACAAGCAGGATCAAGGAGGGACAAACGGGGACAAGGAAGGACAAGGAGGGACAAGGAGGGACTAAAAGGGACTAGGAGGGACTAAAAGGGACTAGGAGGGACTAGAATGGACTAGGAGGGAGTAGGATGGACTAGGAGGGGCTAGGAGGGACTAGGAGAGACAATGAGGGGCAAGGAGGGAAAATGAGTGACAAGGAGGAACAAGGAGTGACAAGGAGGGGCAATGAGGGACAAGGAGGGACAAGGAGGGACAAGCAGGGAAAAGGAGGGAAAAGGAGGGAAAAGGAGGGAAAAGGAGGGAAAAGGAGGGAAAAGGAGGGACAAGGAGGGACAATGAGGGACAAGGAGGGTTAAGTTAGGGACAAGGAGGGGCAAGGAGAGACATGGAAGTACAAGCAGGATCAAGGAGGGACAAACGGGGACAAGGAAGGACAAGGAGGGACAAGGAGGGACTAAAAGGGACTAGGAGGGACTAAAAGGGACTAGGAGGGACTAGAATGGACTAGGAGGGAGTAGGATGGACTAGGAGGGGCTAGGAGGGACTAGGAGAGACAATGAGGGGCAAGGAGGGAAAATGAGTGACAAGGAGGAACAAGGAGTGACAAGGAGGGGCAATGAGGGACAAGGAGGGACAAGGAGGGACAAGGAGGGACTAGGAGGGACTAGGAGGGACAAGGAGGGACAAGAAGGGACAAGAAGGGACAAGGAGGGACAAGCACAGACCAGGAGGGACAAGCAGGGTCAAGGTGGACAAGCAGGGCCAAGGAGGGACAAGGAGGAACAAATAGGGATAAGGAGGGGCAATAAGGGACATGGAGGGGTAATGAGGGACAAGGAGAGACAAGGAGGGACAATGAGGGACAAGGAGGGAAAAGAAGGGACAAGCAGGAGCAAGGACTGACCAGGAGGGAATGATGGTCAAGGAGGGACAAGTAGGAACAAGGAGAGACTAGCAGGGACAAGAAGGGACAAGGAAGGACAAGGAGGGTCAAGGAGGTACAAGGATGGTCAAGGAGGGACAAGGAGGGACAAGGAGGGACCAGGAGGGAAAATGAGGGACAAGGAGATGCAATGAGGGACATGGAGGGGCAATGAGGGACAAGGAGGAACTAGGAGGGACAAGGTGGGACCAGGAGGGGAAAGGAGGGACTAGGAGGGACAAGGAGAGACCAGGAGTGACAAGGAGGAACAAGGAGGAACAAGGAGGAACAAGGAGGGAGAATGAGTGACAAGGAGGGGCAAGGAGAGACATGTAGGGTCAAGGAGGGACAAGGAAGGACAATGAGGGTCAATGAGAGACAAACAGGGACAAGGAGGGACGAGGAGAGACAAGGAGGGAAAAGAAGGGGCAAGGAGAAGCAAGGAGGGACCAGGAGGGGCAAGGAGGGACAAGCAGTGTCATGGAGGGACAAGCATGGACAAGGAGGGACTAGGATGGTCAAGGAGGGACAAGGAGGGTCAAGGAGGGACAAGCAGTGTCAAGGAGGGACAAGGAGAGTCAAGGAGGGACATGGAGAGACATGGAGGGACAAGGAGGGACTAGGAGGGACAAGGAGGGACAATGAGGGACAAGCAGGACAAGGAGGGGCAAGGAGAGACTAGGAGATACAAGGAGGGGCATGGAGGGACAAGGAGGGGCAATGAGGGACATGGAGGGGCAATGAGGTACAAGTTGGCTCAAGGAGGGAAAAGGATGGAAAAGGAGGGAAAGTAGGAGCAATGAGGGACCAGGAGGGTCAAGGAAGGTCAAGGAGGGACAAGGAGGGTCAAGGAGGGACAAGCAGTGTCAAGGAGGGACAAGGAGAGTCAAGGAGGGACATGGAGAGACATGGAGGGACAAGGAGGGACTAGGAGGGACAAGGAGGGACAAGGAGGGACAAGGAGGGACAAGGAGGACAAGGAAGACAAGGAGGGACAAGGAGGGACAAGTAGGGACAAGAAGGGACAAGGAGGGACAAGGAGGGACAAGGAGAGACCAGGAGGGACAAGCAGGGTCAAGGAGGACAAGCAGGGACAAGGAGGGACAAGGAGGGTCAACGAGGGACAAACAGGGATAAGGAGGGAAAAGAAGGGGCAAGGAGAAGCAAGGAGTGACCAGGAGGGGCAAGGAAGGACAAGCAGTGTCAAGGAGGGACAAGCATGGACAAGGAGTGACAAGGAGGGACTAGGATGGTCAAGGAGGGAGAAGGAAGGTCAAGGAAGGACAATGAGGGACAAGGAGGGGCAAGGAGAGACTAGGAGATACAAGGAGGGACATGGAGTGATAAAGAGGGACAAGGAGGGAAAAGGTAGGGCAATGAGGGACTTGGAGGGGCAATGAGGTACAAGTTGGCTCAAGGAGGGACAAGGGGGGAAAAGGATTGACAAGGAGGGAAAAGGAGAGTCAAGGAGTGACAAGCAGGGACAAGAAGGGAAAAGGAGGAACAAGGATGGTCAAGGAAGGACAATGAGGGACAAGGAGGGTTAAGGGAGGGACAAGGAGGGACAAGGAAGGGACAAGGAGGGGCAATAAGGGACATGGAGGGACAAGGAGGGACAAGGAAGGGACAAGGAGGGATAAGGAGGGGCAATAAACGACATGGAGGGACAAGGAGGTGCAATAAGGGACATGGAGGGGCAATGAGGGACAAAAGGATGGACAAAAGGATGGACAAGGAGGGAAAAGGAGAGTCAAGGAGTGACAAGCAGGGACAAGAAGGGAAAAGGAGGAACAAGGATGGTCAAGGAGGGACAAGGAAGGACAATGAGGGACAAGGAGGGTTAAGGGAGGGACAAGGAGGGACAAGGAAGGGACAAGGAGGAACAAGGAGGGATAAGGAGGGGCAATAAGGGACATGGAGGGACAAGGAGGTGCAATAAGGGACATGGAGGGGCAATGAGGGACAAACAGGGACAAGTAGGAACAAGGAGGGACAAGCAGGATCAAGGAGGGACAAGGAAGGACAAGGACGGTCAAGGAGGTACAAGGGGGGACAAGTAGGGACAAGCATGATCAAGGAGGGACAATGAGGGACAAGCAGGGTCAAGGAGGGACATGGAGGGACAAGAAGGGAAGGGAGGAAAAAGGAGTGACAAGGAGGAACAAGGTGGAACAAGGAGGGAGAAGGAAGGAAAAGGAAGTAGAAGGAGGGACAAGGAGGGAGAAGGAGGGAGAAGGAGGGACAAGGAGGGAGAAGGAGGGACAAGAATGGACCAGGAGGAACATGGAGGGAAAAGGAGTTACAAGGAGGAACAAAGAGGGCCAAGGAGGATCAAGGAGGGACGAGGAGTGACAAGGAGGGACAAGGTGGTGCAAGGAGAGACAAGGAGAGGCAAGGAGTGACAAGGAGGGACAAGGACGGAAAAGGAGTGACAAGGAGGGGCAATGAGGGAAAAGGAGGGACCAGGAGGATCAAGGAGGGACAAGGAGGGGCAATGAGGGACAAGGAAGGGCAAGGAGGGGCAAGGAGGGACAAGTAGGGACAAGGAGGATCAAGGAAGGACCAGGAGGGACAAGGAGGGGCAAGGAGAGACATGGAGAGACAAGCAGGTTCAAGGAGGGACAAACGGGGACAAGGAGGGACAAGTAGGGACAAGCAGGATCAAGGAGGGACCAGGAGGGACACGCAGGGACAATGAGGGAAGGAGGGACTAAAAGGGACTAGGAGGGACTAGGAGGGACTAGGAGGGACTAGGAGCGACTAGGAGCGACTAGGAGGGACTAGGAGGGACAATGAGGGGCAATGAGAGACAAGGAGGAGGAACAAGGAGGGACAATGAGGGACACGGAGGGACAAGGAGGGACTAGGAGGGACAAGGAGGGACAAGGAGGGACAAGGAGGACAAGGAGGGACAAGGAGGGACAAGTAGGGACAAGAAGGGACAAGGAGAGACCAGGAGGGACAAGCAGGGTCAAGGAGGACAAGCAGGGACAAGGAGGAACAAGGAGGGACAATATGGGACAATGAGGGACAAGGAGGGTCAACGAGGGACAAACAGGGACAAGGAGGGAAAAGAAGGGGCAAGGAGAAGCAAGGAGGGACCAGGAGGGGCTAGGAAGGACAAGCAGTATCAAGGAGGGACAAGCATGGACAAGGAGGGACTAGGATGGTCAAGGAGGGAGAAGGAAGGACAAGAAAGGACAATGAGGGACAAGGAGGGGCAAGGAGAGACTAGGAGATACAAGGAGGGACATGGAGTGATAAAGAGGGACAAGGAGGGAAAAGGTGGGGCAATGAGGGACTTGGAGGGGCAATGAGGTACAAGTTGGCTCAAGGAGGGACAAGGGGGGAAAAGGATTGACAAGGAGGGAAAAGGAGAGTCAAGGAGTGACAAGCAGGGACAAGAAGGGAAAAGGAGGAACAAGGATGGTCAAGGAGGGACAAGGAAGGACAATGAGGGACAAGGAGGGTTAAGGGAGGGACAAGGAGGGACAAGGAAGGGACAAGGAGGAACAAGGAGGGATAAGGAGGGGCAATAAGGGACATGGAGGGACAAGGAGGGATAAGGAAGGGATAAGGAGGGGCAATAAGGGACATGGAGGGACAAGGAGGTGCAATAAGGGACATGGAGGGGCAATGAGGGACAAAAGGATGGACAAAAGGATGGAGGGGAAAAGGATGGACAAGGAGGGAAAAGGAGAGTCAAGGAGTGACAAGCAGGGACAAGAAGGGAAAAGGAGGAACAAGGATGGTCAAGGAGGGACAAGGAAGGACAATGAGGGACAAGGAGGGTTAAGGGAGGGACAAGGAGGGACAAGGAAGGGACAAGGAGGAACAAGGAGAGATAAGGAGGGGCAATAAGGGACATGGAGGGACAAGGAGGTGCAATAAAGGACATGGAGGGGCAATGAGGGACAAACAGGGACAAGTAGGAACAAGGAGGGACAAGGAGGGACAAGCAGGATCAAGGAGGGACAAGGAAGGACAAGGATGGTCAAGAGGTACAAGGGGGGACAAGTAGGGACAAGCATAATCAAGGAGGGACAATGAGGGACAAGCAGGGTCAAGGAGGGACATGGATGGACAAGAAGGGAAGGGCGGAAAAAGGAGTGACAAGGAGGAACAAGGAGGGAGAAGGAAGGAAAAGGAAGTAGAAGGAGGGACAAGGAGGGACAAGGAGGGAGAAGGAGGGACAAGGATGGACCAGGAGGAACATGGAGGGAAAAGGAGTTACAAGGAGGAACAAAGAGGGACAAGGAGGATCAAGGAGGGACGAGCAGTGACAAGGAGGGACAAGGTGGTGCAAGGAGAGACAAGGAGAGGCAAGGAGTGACAAGGAGGGACAAGGACGGTAAAGGAGTGACAAGGAGGGGCAATGAGGGAAAAGGAGGGACCAGGAGGGACAAGGCGGGACAAGGAGGGGCAATGAGGGACAAGGAAGGGCAAGGAGAGACAAGGGGGGTCAAGGAGGGACAAGCAAGGACAAGGACCAGGAGGGAAAAGGAAGGACAATTAGGGTCAATGAGGGACATGGAGGGGCAATGAGGGACAAGGAGGGGCAATGAGGGACAAGGAGGGACTAGGAGGGACCAGGAGGGGAAAGGAGGGACTAGGAGGGACCAGGAGGGAAACGGAGGGACAAGGAGGGGCAATGAGGGACATGGAGGGGCAATGAGGCCAAGGAGGGGCAATGAGGGACATGGAGGGGCAATGAGGGACTAGGAGGGACAAACAGGGACAAGGAGGGTCAAGGAGGGACAAGCAGGGACAAGCAGGATCAAGGAGGGACAAACAGGGACAAGGAGGGTCAAGGAGGGACAAGCAGGATCAAGGAGGGACAAGCAGGGACAAGGAGGGACAACGAGGAACAAGGAAGGACATGGAGGGATTAGGAGGGACAATGAGGGGCAAGGAGAGACAAGGAGAGGCAAGGAAGGACAAGGAGGGACCAGGAGGGAAAATGAGGGACAAGGAGGGCAAGGAGGGACAAGGAGGGACTAGGAGGGACAATGAGGAGCAAGGAGAGACAAGGAGAGGCAAAGAGTGACAAGAAGGGACCAGGAGGGAAAAGGAGGAACAAGGAGGGACAATGAGGGACAAGGAGAGACAAGTAGGGACCAGGAGGGACAAGGATGGACCAGGAGGTACCAGGAGGAACAAGGAGGGAAAAGGAGTTACAAGGAGGATCAAGGATGGACATGGTGGTGCAAGGAGAGACAAGGAGAGGCAAGGAGTTACAAGGAGCGGCAAGGAGGGACAAGGAGGGACAAGGAGGGATTAGGAGGTACTAGGAGGGACTAGGACGGACTAGGAGGGACTAGGAGGGACAATGAGGAGCAAGGAGAGATAAGGAGAGGCAAGGAGGGACAAGCAGGGACCAGGAGGGAAAAGGAGGAACAAGGAGGGACAATGAGGGACAAGGAGAGACAAGTAGGGACCAGGATGGACCAGGAGGTACCAGGAGGAACAAGGAGGGAAAAGGAGTTACAAGGAGGATCAAGGAAGGACAAGGTGGTGCAAGGAGAGACAAGGAGAGGCAAGGAGTGACAAGGTGAGACAAGGAGGGACAAGGACGGAAAAGGAGTGACAAGGAGGGACATGGAGGGGCAATGAGGGACAAGGAGGGGCAATGAGGGACGTGGAGGGGCAATGAGGGACTAGGAGGGACAAACAGGGACAAGGAGGGTCAATGAGGTACAAGGATTGTCAAGGAGGGACAAGTAGGAACAAGTAGAGACTAGCAGGGACAAGAAGGTACAAGGAAGGACAAGGAGGGTCAAGCAGGGTCAAGGAGGTACAAGGAGGGACAAGTAGGAACAAGGAGAGACTAGCAGGGACAAGAAGGGACAAGCAGGATCAAGGAGGGACAAACAGGGACAAGGAGGGTCAAGGAGGGACAAGCAGGATCAAGGACGGACAAGCAGGGACAAGGAGGGACAACGAGGAACAAGGAAGGACAAGGAGGGACAATGAGGGGCAAGGAGAGACAAGGAGAGGAAAGGAAGGACAAGGAGGGACCAGGAGGGACAAGGAGAGACCAGGAGGGACAAGCAGGGTCAAGGAGGACAAGCAGGGACAAGGAGGAACAAGGAGGGGCAATAAGGGACATGGAGGGGTAATGAGGAACAAGGTGAGACAAGGAGGGATAAGGAGGGAAAAGAAGGAACAAGTAGGAGCTAGAAGGGAAAAGGAGGGACAAGGATGGACAAGGAAGGACAATGAGGGACAAGGAGGGTTAAGGGAGGGACAAGGAGGGACAATGAGTGGCAAGGAGAGACATGGAGAGACAAGGAGATACAAGGAGGGACATGGAGGTATAAGGAGGGGCAATGAGGGACATGGAGGGGTAATGAGGGACAAGGTGGGTCAAGGAGGGACAAGGAGGGAAAAGGAGTGACAAGGAGGGTCAAGGAGGGTCAATGAGGTACAAACAGGGACAAGGAGGACCGAGGAGAGACAAGGAGGGAAAAGAAGGGGCAAGGAGAAGCAAGGCGGGACCAGGAGGGGCAAGGAAGGAAAAGCAGGATCAAGGAGGGACAAACTGGGACAAGGAGGGATAAGCAGGGACAAGCAGGATCAAGGAGGGACAAACAGGGACAAGGAGGGTCAATGAGGGACAAGCAGGGACAAGCAGGATCAAGGAGGGACAGGCAGGGACAACGAGTAACAAGGAAGGACAAGGAGGGATTAGGAGGGACAATGAGGGGCAAGGAGAGACAAGGAGAGGCGAGGAAGGAAAAGGAGGGACCAGGAGGGAAAATGAGGGACAAGGAGGGGCAAGGAGGGACAAGCATGGACAAGGAGTGACAAGGAGGGACTAGGATGGTCAAGGATGGTCAAGGAGGGACAAGGAAGGACAATGAGGGACAAGCAGGGACAAGGAGGGGCAAGGAGAGACTAGGAGATACAAGGAGGGACATGGAGAGATAAGGAAGGACAAGGTGGGACAAGGAAGGGCAATGAGGGACATGGAGGGGCAATGAGGTACAAGTTGGCTCAAGGAGGGAAAAGGAGGGCAAGGAGGGACAAGCAGAGTCAAGGAGGGACAAGCAGGGAAAAGGAAGGACAAGGATGGACAAGGAAGGACAATGAGGGACAAGGAGGGTTAAGGGAGGGACAAGCAGGGGCAAGGAGAGACATGGAGTGACAAGCAGGATCAAGGAGGGACAAACGGGGACAAGGAAGGACAAGGAGGGACAAGGAGGGACAAGTAGGGACAAGCAGGATCAAGGAGGGACAAGGAGGGGCAAGGAGAGACAAGCAGGATCAAGGAGGGACAAACGGGGACAAAGAGGGACACGCAGGCACAAGCTGATTCAAGGAGGGAAAAGCAGGATCAAGGAGGGACAAACGGGGACAAGGAAGGACAAGGAGGGCCCAGGAGGGGCAAGGAGAGACATGGAGAGACAAGCAGGATCAAGGAGGGACAAACGGGGACAAGGAAGGACAAGGAGGGGCAAGGAGGGACAAGTAGGGACAAGCAGGATCAAGAAGGGACCAGGAGGGACAAGGATGGGCAAGGATGGGCAAGGAGAGACATGGAGAGACAAGCAGGATCAAGGAGGGACAAACGGTGACAAGGAAGGACAAGGAGGGACAAGCAGGGACAAGGAGGGACACGCAGGCACAAGCTGGTTCAAGGAGGGAAAAGCAGGATCAAGGAGGGACAAGGAGGGACCAGGAGGGACAAGGAGGGGCAAGGAGGGACAATGAGGGACAAGGAGTGACCAGGAGGGACCAGGAGGAACAAGGAGGGAAAAGGAGTTACAAGGAGGGACAATGAGGGACAAGGAGGATCAAGGAGGAACAAGGAGTGACAAGGAGGGACAAGGAGGGACAGGGTGGTGCTAGGAGAGTCAAGGAGGGACAAGGACGGAAAAGGAGTGACAAGGAGGGGCAATGAGGGAAAAGGACAGGGTGGTGCTAGGAGAGTCAAGGAGGGACAAGGACGGAAAAGGAGTGACAAGGAGGGGCAATGAGGGAAAAGGAGGGGCAATAAGGGACAAGGAAGGGCAAGGAGAGACAAGGAGGGTCAAGGAGGGACAAGCAGGGACAAGCACGGACAAGGAGGGTCAATGACGGACAAGGAGGGGCAAGTACGGACCAAGAGGGTCAAGGACGGTCAAGGAGGGACAAGGAGGGACCAGGAGAGACAAGGAGGGAAAAGAAGTTACAAGGAGGGACAAGGAAAGACAATCATGGACAAGGAGGGAAAAGGAGTGACACGGAGGGACTAGGATTGTCAAGGAGGGACAAGGATGGTCAAGGAGGTACAAGGAGGGACAAGTAGGAACAAGGAGGGACAAGTAGGAACAAGGAGGGACTAGCAGGGACAAGAAGGGACACGGAGGGACAAACAGGGATAAGGAGGGACAAGGAGGAACAAGCAGGATCAAGGAGGGACAAGCATTGACAAGGTGGGACCAGGAGGGACAAGCAGGGTCAATGACCAGTAGGGTCAAGGAGGGCCAAGGAGGGATAAGGAGGGGCAATGAGGGGCAATGAGGGACAAGGTGGGTCAAGGAGGGACAAGGAGGGAAAAGGAGTGACAAGGAGGGCCAAGGATGGTCAAGGATGGCCAAGGAGGTACAAGGAGGGACAAGTAGGAACAAGGAGGGACAAGTAGGAACAAGGAGGGACTAGCAGGGACAAGAAGGGACACGGAGGGACAAACAGGGACAAGGAGGGAAAAGGAGTGACACGGAGGGACAATGAGGGACAAGGAGGATCAAGGAGGAACAAGGAGTGACAAGGAGGGACAATGAGGGGCAAGGAGAGACATGGAGAGACAAGGAGATACAAGGAGGGACATGGAGGTATAAGGAGTGGCAATGAGGGACATGGAGGGGTAATGAGGGACAAGGTGGGTCAAGGAGGGACAAGGAGGGACAAGGAGGAAAAAGGAGTGACAAGGAGGGTCAAGGAGGGTCAATGAGGTACAAACAGGGACAAGGAGGACCGAGGAGAGACAAGGAGGGAAAAGAAGGGGCAAGGAGAAGCAAGGCGGGACCAGGAGGGGCAAGGAAGGAAAAGCAGGATCAAGGAGGGACAAACTGGGACAAGGAGGGATAAGCAGGGACAAGCAGGATCAAGGAGGGACAAACAGGGACAAGGAGGGTCAAGGAGGGACAAGCAGGGACAAGCAGGATCAAGGAGGGACAGGCAGGGACAACGAGTAACAAGGAAGGACAAGGAGGGATTAGGAGGGACAATGAGGGGCAAGGAGAGACAAGGAGAGGCGAGGAAGGAAAAGGAGGGACCAGGAGGGAAAATGAGGGACAAGGAGGGGCAAGGAGGGACAAGCATGGACAAGGAGTGACAAGGAGGGACTAGGATGGTCAAGGATGGTCAAGGAGGGACAAGGAAGGACAATGAGGGACAAGCAGGGACAAGGAGGGGCAAGGAGATACAAGGAGGGACATGGAGAGATAAGGAAGGACAAGGTGGGACAAGGAAGGGCAATGAGGGACATGGAGGGGCAATGAGGTACAAGTTGGCTCAAGGAGGGAAAAGGAGGGCAAGGAGGGACAAGGAGAGTCAAGGAGGGACAAGCAGGGAAAAGGAAGGACAAGGATGGACAAGGAAGGACACAGAGGGACAAGGAGGGTTAAGGGAGGGACAAGGAGTGGCAAGGAGAGACATGGAGTGACAAGCAGGATCAAGGAGGGACAAACGGGGACAAGGAAGGACAAGGAGCGGCAAGGAGGGACAAGGAGGGACAAGTAGGGACAAGCAGGATCAAGGAGGGACAAGGAGGGGCAAGGAGAGACAAGCAGGATCAAGGAGGGACAAACGGGGACAAGGAGGGACACGCAGGCACAAGCTGATTCAAGGAGGGAAAAGCAGGATCAAGGAGGGACAAACGGGGAAAAGGAAGGACAAGGAGGGCCCAGGAGGGGCAAGGAGAGACATGGAGAGACAAGCAGGATCAAGGAGGGACAAACGGGGACAAGGAAGGACAAGGAGGGGCAAGGAGGGACAAGTAGGGACAAGCAGGATCAAGGAGGGACCAGGAGGGACAAGGATGGGCAAGGAGAGACATGGAGAGACAAGCAGGATCAAGGACGGACAAACGGTGACAAGGAAGGACAAGGAGGGACAAGCAGGGACAAGTAGGGACACGCAGGCACAAGCTGGTTCAAGGAGGGAAAAGCAGGATCAAGGAGGGACAAGGAGGGACCAGGAGGGACAAGGAGGGGCAAGGAGGGACAATGAGGGACAAGGAGAGACAAGGAGTGACCAGGAGGGACCAGGAGGAACAAGGAGGGAAAAGGAGTTACAAGGAGGGACAATGAGGGACAAGGAGGATCAAGGAGGAACAAGGAGTGACAAGGAGGGACAAGGAGGGACAGGGTGGTGCTAGGAGAGTCAAGGAGGGACAAGGACGGAAAAGGAGTGACAAGGAGGGGCAATGAGGGAAAAGGAGGGGCAATGAGGGACAAGGAAGGGCAAGGAGAGACAAGGAGGGTCAAGGAGGGACAAGCAGGGACAAGCACGGACAAGGAGGGTCAATGACGGACAAGGAGGGGCAAGTACGGACCAAGAGGGTCAAGGAGGGACAAGGAGGGTCAAGGAGGGACAAGGAGGGACAAGGAGGGACCAGGAGAGACAAGGAGGGAAAAGAAGTTACAAGGAGGGACAAGGAAAGACAATCATGGACAAGGAGGGAAAAGGAGTGACACGGAGGGACTAGGATTGTCAAGGAGGGACAAGGATGGTCAAGGAGGTACAAGGAGGGACAAGTAGGAACAAGGAGGGACAAGTAGGAACAAGGAGGGACTAGCAGGGACAAAAAGGGACACGGAGGGACAAACAGGGATAAGGAGGGACAAGGAGGAACAAGCAGGATCAAGGAGGGACAAGCATTGACAAGGTGGGATCAGGAGGGACAAGCAGGGTCAATGACCAGTAGGGTCAAGGAGGGCCAAGGAGGGATAAGGAGGGGCAATGAGGGACAGGGTGGGTCAAGGAGGGACAAGGAGGGAAAAGGAGTGACAAGGAGGGCCAAGGATGGTCAAGGATGGCCAAGGAGGTACAAGGAGGGACAAGTAGGAACAAGGAGGGACAAGTAGGAACAAGGAGGGACTAGCAGGGACAATAAGGGACACGGAGGGACAAACAGGGACAAGGAGGGAAAAGGAGTGACACGGAGGGACAATGAGGGACAAGGAGGATCAAGGAGGAACAAGGAGTGACAAGGAGGGACAAGGTGGTGCAAGGAGAGTCAAGGAGAGACAAGGAGGGACAAGGACGGACAAGGAGTGACAAGGAGGGGCAATGAGGGAAAAGGAGGGGCAATGAGGGACAAGGAAGGGCAAGGAGAGACAAGGAGGGTCAAGGAGGGTCAAGCACGGACAAGGAGGGTCAATGACGGACATGGAGGGGCAAGTACGGACCAAGAGGGTCAAGGAGGGACAAGGAGGGTCAAGGAGGGACCAGGAGAGACATGGAGGGAAAAGAAGTTACAAGGAGGAACAAGGAGGGACAAGGAAAGACAAGCATGGACAAGGAGGGAAAAGGAGTGACACGGAGGGACTGGGATTGTCAAGGAGGGACAAGGATGGTCAAGGAGGTACAAGGAGGAACAAGTAGGAACAAGGAGGGACTAGCAGGGACAAGAAGGGACACGGAGGGACAAACAGGGACAAGGAGGGACAAGGAGGAACAAGCAGGATCAAGGAGGGACAAGCATTGACAAGGTGGGACCAGGAGGGACAAGCAGGGTCAATGACCAGGAGGGTCAAGGAGGGCCAAGGAGGGATAAGGAGGGGCAATGAGGGACATGGAGGGGCAATGAGGGACAAGGTGGGTCAAGGAGGGACAAGGAGGGAAAAGGAGTGACAAGGAGGGCCAAGGATGGTCAAGGAGGGACAAGTAGGAACAAGGAGGGACAAGTAGGAACACGGAGGGACTAGCAGGGACATGAAGGGACACGGAGGGGCAAACAGGGACAAGGAGGAACAAGCAATGGGCAATGAGGGGCAAGGAGGGGCAAGTAGGAGCAATGAGGGACCAGGAGGGTCAAGGAGGGTCAAGGAAGGTCAAGGAGGGACAAGGAGGCACCAGGAGGGAAAAGGAGGGAAATTATGGAAAGGAGTGACAAGGAGGGACAATGAGGGGCAATGAGGGACAAGTACGGACCAGGAGGGACAAGGAGAAGCAAGGAGGGACCAGGAGGGGCAAGGAAGGACAAGCAGTGTCAGGGAGGGACAAGCATGGACAAGGAGTGACAAGGAGGGACTAGGATGGTCAAGGAGGGACAAGGAAGGACAATGAGGGACAAGCAGGGACAAGGAGGGGCAAGGAGAAACAAGGAGAGACATGGAGGGATAAGGAGGGACAAGGACGGGCAATGAGGGACATGGAGGGGCAATGAGGTACAAGTTGGCTCAAGGAGGGGCAAGGAGGGAAAAGGATGGACAAGGAGGGAAAAGGAGAGTCAAGGAGTGACAAGCAGGGACAAGAAGGGAAAAGGAGGATGGTCAAGGAGGGACAAGGAAGGACAATGAGGGACAGGGAGGGTTAAGGGAGGGACAAGGAGGGACAAGGAGGGACAAGGAGGGACAAGGAGGAAGAAGGAGGGATAAGGAGGGGCAATAAGGGACATGGAGGTGCAATAAGGGACATGGAGGGGCAATGAGGGACAAGGAGGGACAAGTAGGAACAAGGAGGGACAAGCAGGATCAAGGAGGGACAAACAGGGACAAGGAAGGACAAGGAGGGTCAAGGAGGTACAAGGGGGACAAGTAGGGACAAGCATGATCAAGGAGGGACAAGCAGGGTCAAGGAGGGACAAGGAGGGAGAAGGAGGGACAAGGCGGGACAAGGACGGCCAAGGAGGGACAAGCAGGGACAAAGAGGGACAAGTAGGGACCAGGAGGGACAATGAGGGACAAGGAGGGGCAATGAGGGGCAATGAGGGACAAGGAGTGTCAAGGAGGGACTAGGAGGGACTAGGACGGACTAGGATGGGCAAGGAGAGACAGGGAGAGGCAAGTAGGGACAAGCAGGGACCAGGAGGGAAAAGGAGGAACAAGGAGGGACAAGGATGGACCAGGATGGACCAGGAGGTACCAGGATGAACAAGGAGGGAAAAGGAGTTACAAGGAGGTACAAGGAGGGACAAGGAGGAACAAGGAGGAACAAGGAGGAACAAGGAGGAACAAGGAGGAACAAGGAGGAACAAGGAGGGACAAGGTGGTGCAAGGAGAGACAAGGAGAGGCAAGGAGTGACAAGGAGGGACAAGGACGGCCAAGGAGGGACTAGGAGGGACAAGCAGGGACAAAGAGGGACAAGTAGGGACCAGGAGGGATAATGAGGGACAAGGAGGGGCAATGAGGGGCAATGAGGGACAAGGAGTGTCAAGGAGGGACTAGGAGGGACTAGGACGGACTAGGAGGGGCAAGGAGAAGCAAGGAGGGACAAGCAGGGACCAGGAGGGAAAAGGAGGAACAAGGAGGGACCAGGAGGGACAAGGAGGTACCAGGATGAACAAGGAGGGAAAAGGAGTTACAAGGAGGTACAAGGAAGGACAAGGAGGAACAAGGAGGAACAAGGAGGAACAAGGAGGAACAAGGAAAGACAAGCATGGACAAGGAGGAAAAAGGAGTGACAAGGAGGAACAAGGAGGAACAAGGAGGGACAAAGTGGTACAAGGAGAGACAAGGAGAGGCAAGGAGTGACAAGGAGGGACAAGGCGGGACAAGGACGGACAAGGAGGGGCAATGAGGGACAAGGAAGGGCAAGGAGAGACAAGGAGGGTCAAGGAGGGACAAGCAAGGACAAGGAGGGTCAATGACGGACAAGGAGGGTCAATGACGGACAAGGAGGGGCAAGTACGGACCAAGAGGGTCAAGGAGGGTCTAGGAGGGTCTAGGAGGGACAAGGATGGACAAGGCGGGACAAGGAGGGACCAGGAGAGACAAGGAGGGAAAAGGAGTTACAAGGAGGAACAAGGAAAGACAAGCATGGACAAGGAGTGACATGGAGGGACTAGGATGGTCAAGGAGGGACAAGGAAGGACAATGAGGGACAAGGTGGGGCCAGGAGATACAAGGAGGGACATGGAGGGATAAGGAGGGGATATGAGGGACAAGGTGGATCAAGGAAAGACAAGGAGTGACAAGGAGTGCCAAGGAGGGGCAGTGAGGGACAAGGAGGGGCATGTAAGAGCAATGGAGGGACTAGGATGGCCAAGGAGTGACAAGGAAGGACAATGAGGGATAAGCAGGGACAAGGTGGGGCCAGGAGAGGCAAGGAGATACAAGGAGGGACATGGAGGGATAAGGAGGGGTAATGAGGGACATGGAGGGGCAATGAGGGACAAGGAGGAGCAAGGAGGGACCAGGAGGGACAAGGAGGGGCAAGGAGGGGCAAGGAGGGGCAAGGAGGGGCAATGAGGGACTAGGAGGGACAAGGACGGACCAGGAGGGGCTAGCAGTGTCAAGGAGGGACAAGCATGGACAAGGAGGGACTAGGATGGTCAAGGAGCGACAAGGAAGGACAATGAGGGACAAGCAGGGACAAGGAAGGACAAGGAGGGACAAGGAGAGTCCAGGAGGGACAAGCAGGGCAATGAGGGACAAGGAGGGGCAAGGAGAGACATGGAGAGACAAGCAGGATCAAGGAGGGACAAACGGGGACAAGGAAGGACAAGGAGGGACATGGAGGGACAAGGAGGGACATGGAGGGACAAGGAGGGACAAGGAGAGTCAAGGAGGGAAAAGAAGGGACAAGGATGGTCAAGGAGGGACAAGGAAGGACAATGAGGACAAGGGTTAAGTTAGGGACAAGGAGGGTTAAGTTAGGGACAAGGAGGGGCAAGGAGAGACATGGAAGTACAAGCAGGATCAAGGAGGGACAAACGGGGACAAGGAAGGACAAGGAGGGACAAGGAGGGAAAAGGAGGGACAAGGAGGGGCAATATGGGACATGGAGGGACAAGGACGGACAAGGAGGGGCAATGAGGGACAAGGAGGGGCAATCAGGGACAAGGAAGGGCAAGGAGAGACAAGGAGGGACAAGCAAGGACAAGGACCAGGAGGGAAAAGGAAGGACAAGGAGGGGCAATGAGGGACATGGAGGGGCAATGAGGGACAAGGAGAGACCAGGAGGGAAAAGGAGGGACAAGGACGGGCAATGAGGGACATGGAGGGGCAATGAGGG
The DNA here is from genome assembly GCA_947397865.1 of Polietes domitor. Lineage (NCBI taxonomy): Eukaryota > Metazoa > Arthropoda > Insecta > Diptera > Muscidae > Polietes > Polietes domitor. The sequence continues at coordinate 229,037 of OX377623.1, forward strand.
ACAAGGAGGGGCAATGAGGGACATGGAGGGGCAATGAGGGACTAGGAGGGACAAACAGGGACAAGGAGGGTCAAGGAGGTACAAGGATTGTCAGGGAGGGACAAGTAGGAACAAGGAGAGACTAGCAGGGACAAGAAGGTACAAGGAAGGACAAGCAGGGTCAGGCAGGGTCAAGGAGGGTCAAGGAGGTACAAGGATGGTCAAGGAGGGACAAGCAGGAACAAGGAGAGACTAGCAGGGACAAGAAGGGACAAGGAGTTACAAGCAGGATCAAGGAGGGACAAACAGGGACAAGGAGGGTCAAGGAGGGACAAGCAGGATCAAGGACGGGCAAGCAGGGACAAGGAGGGACAACGAGGAACAAGGAAGGACAAGGAGGGACAATGAGGGGCAAGGATAGACAAGGAGAGGCAAGGAAGGACAAGGAGGGACCAGGAGGGAAAATGAGGAACAAGGAGGGGCAAGGAGGGACCAGGAGGGACAAGGAGGGGCAAGGAGAGACATGGAGAGACAAGCAGGATCAAGGATGGACAAACTGGGACAAGGAAGGACAAGCAGGATCATGGAGGGACAAGGAGGGACCAGGAGGGACACGCAGGGACTAAAAGGGACTAGGAGGGACTAGGAGGGACTAGAAGGGGCCAGGAGGGAAAAGGAGTGACAAGGAGGGGCAATGAGGGACATGGAGGGGCAATGAGGGACAAGGAGGGGCAAGGAGAGACATGGAGGGTCAAGGAGGGACAAGGAAGGACAATGAGGGACAAGGAGGGTCAATGAGAGACAAACAGGGACAAGGAGGGACGAGGAGAGACAAGGAGGGAAAAGAAGGGGCAAGGAGAAGCAAGGAGGGACCAGGAGGGGCAAGGAGGGGCAAGGAGAGACATGGAGAGACAAGCAGGATCAAGGAGGGACAAACGGGGACAAGGAGGGACAATGAGGGACAAGCAGTGTCAAGGAGTGACAAGGAGGGACAAGGAGAGTCAAGGAGGGACAAGCAGGGACAAGAAGGGAAAAGGAGGGACAAGGATGGTCAAGGAGGGACAAGGAAGGACAATGAGGGACAAGGAGGGTTCAGTTAGGGACAAGGAGGGACAAGGAGGGGCAAGGAGAGACATGGAAGTACAAGCAGGATCAAGGAGGGACAAACGGGGACAAGGAAGGACAAGGAGGGACAGGGAGGGAAAAGGAGGGACAAGGAGGGACAAGGAGGGGCAAGGAGAGACATGGAAGTACAAGCAGGATCAAGGAGGGACAAACGGGGACAAGGAAGGACAAGGAGGGACAGGGAGGGAAAAGGAGGGACAATGAGGGACATGGAGGGGCAATGAGGGACATGGTGGGGCAAGGAGGGTCAAGGAGGTACAAGGATGGTCAAGGAGGGACAAGTAGGAACAAGGAGAGACTAGCATGGACAAGAAGGGACAAGGAGGGTCAAGGAGGTACAAGGATGGTCAAGGAGGGATTAGGAGGGACAATGAGGGGCAAGGAGAGGCGAGGAAGGAAAAGGAGGGACCAGGAGGGAGAATGAGGGACAAGGAGGGGCAAGGAGGGACCAGGAGGGAGAAGGAGGGGCAAGGAGAGACATGGAGAGACAAGGAGGGACAGGGAGGGACAGGGAGGGACAAGTAGGATCAAGGAGGGACAAGGAGGGACACGCAGGGACTAAAAGGGACTAGGAGGGACTAGGAGGGACAATGAGGGACATGGTGGGGCAATGAGGGACATGGTGGGGCAATGAGGGACAAGGAGGGGCAATGAGGGACAAGCAGGATCAAGGAGGGACAAACTGGGACAAGTAGGATCAAGGAGGGACAAGGAGGGACACGCAGGGACTAAAAGGGACTAGGAGGGAAAATGAGGGACAAGGAGGGGCAAGGAGGGACCAGGAGGGAGAAGGAGGGGCAAGGAGAGACATGGAGAGACAAGCAGGATCAAGGAGGGACAAACGGGGACAAGGAAGGACAAGGAGGGACAGGGAGGGACAAGTAGGATCAAGGAGGGACACGCAGGCACTAGGAGGGACTAGGAGGGACCAGGAGGGAAAAAGAGGGAAGAGGAGTGACAAGGAGGAACAAGGAGGGAGAAGGAGTGACAAGGAGTGGCAAGGAGAGACATGGAGGGTCAAGGAGGGACAAGGAAGGACAATGAGGGACAAGGAGGGTCAATGAGAGACAAACAGGGACAAGGAGGGACGAGGAGAGACAAGAAGGGAAAAGAAGGGGCAAGGAGAAGCAAGGAGGGACCAGGAGGGGCAAGGAAGGACAAGGACGGAAAATGACGGACAAGGAGGGGCAAGGAGGGACCAGGAGGGACAAGGAGGGTCAAGGAGGTACAATGATGGTCAAGGAGGGACAAGTAGGAACAAGGAGAGACTAGCAGGGGCAAGAAGGGACAAGGAAGGACAAGGAGTGTCAAGGAGGTACAAGGAGGGGCAAGGAGGGGCAAGGAGAGACTAGGAAGGACAATAAGGGTCAATGAGAGACAAACAGGGTCAAACAGGGACGAGGAGAGACAAGGAGGGAAAAGAAGGGGCAAGGAGAAGCAAGGAGGGACCAGGAGGGGCAAGGAGGGACAAGCAGTGTCAAGGAGGGACAAGCATGGATCAAGGAGGGACAAACGGGGACAAGGAAGGACAAGGAGGGACAGGGAGGGACAAGTAGGATCAAGGAGGGACACGCAGGCACTAGGAGGGACTAGGAGGGACCAGGAGGGAAAAAGAGGGAAGAGGAGTGACAAGGAGGAACAAGGAGGGAGAAGGAGTGACAAGGAGTGGCAAGGAGAGACATGGAGGGTCAAGGAGGGACAAGGAAGGACAATGAGGGACAAGGAGGGGCAAGGAGAGACTAGGAAGGACAATAAGGGTCAATGAGAGACAAACAGGGTCAAACAGGGACGAGGAGAGACAAGGAGGGAAAAGAAGGGGCAAGGAGAAGCAAGGAGGGACCAGGAGGGGCAAGGAGGGACAAGCAGTGTCAAGGAGGGACAAGCATGGACAAGGAGGGACTAGGATGGTCAAGGAGGGACAAGGAAGGACAATGAGGGACAAGCAGGACAAGGAGGGGCAAGGAGAGACTAGGAGATACAAGGAGGGACATGGAGGGACAAGGAGGGGCAATGAGGGACATGGAGGGGCAATGAGGTACAAGTTGGCTCAAGGAGGGAAAAGGATGGACAAGGAGGGAAAGTAGGAGCAATGACGGACCAGGAGGGTCAAGGAGGGACAAGGAGGGTCAAGGAGGGACAAGCAGGGACAAGAAGGGAAAAGGAGGGACATGGATGGTCAAGGAGGGACAAGGAAGGGCAATGAGGGACAAGGAGGGTTAAGTTAGGGAAAAGGAGGGACAAAGAGATGCAATGAGGGACAAGGAGGAACTAGGAGGGACAAGGAGGGACCAGGAGGGGAAAGGAGGGACTAGGAGGGACAAGGAGGGACCAGGAGTGACAAGGAGTAACAAGGAGGGAGAATGAGTGACAAGGAGGGGCAAGGAGAGACATGGAGGGTCAAGGAGGGACAAGGAAGGACAATGAGGGTCAATGAGAGACAAACAGGGACAAACAGGGACGAGGAGGGACGAGGAGAGACAAGGAGGGAAAAGAAGGGGCAAGGAGAAGCAAGGAGGGACCAGGAGGGGCAAGGAGGGACAAGCAGTGTCAAGGAGGGACAAGCATGGACAAGGAGGGACAAGGAGGGTCAAGGAGGGACAAGGAGGGACAAGCAGTGTCAAGGAGGGACATGGAGGGACAAGGAGAGTCAAGGAGGGACAAGAAGGGAAAAGGAGGGACATGGATGGTCAAGGAAGGGCAATGAGGGACAAGGAGGGTTAAGTTAGGGACAAGGAGAGACAAGGAGAGACATGGAAGTACAAGCAGGATCAAGGAGGGACAAACCGGGACAAGGAAGGACAAGGAGGGACAAGGAGGGACAAGTAGTGACAAGGAGGATCAAGGAGGGACAAGCAGGGACCAGGAGGGACAAGGAGGGGCAAGGAGAAACATGGAGAGACAAGCAGGTTCAAGGAGGGACAAACGGGGACATGGAAGGACAAGGAGGGACAAGGAGGGACAAGTAGGGACAAGCAGGATCAAGGAGGGACCTGGAGGGACACGCAGGGACAAGCTGGTTCAAGGAGGGAAAAGCAGGGACAATGAGGGAGAAGAAGGGACAAGGAGGGACTAAAAGGGACTAGAAGGGACTAGGAGCGACTAGGAGGGACTAGGAGGGACAATGAGGGGCAAGGAGGGAAAATGAGTGACAAGGAGGAACAATGAGGGACAAGGAGGGACAAGGAGGGACTAGGAGGGACAAGGAGGGACAAGTAGGGACAAGTAGGGACAAGAAGGGACAAGAAGGGACAATGAGGGACAAGGAGAGACCAGGAGGGACAAGCAGGGTCAAGGAGGACAAGCAGGGACAAGGAGGAACAAGGAGGGGCAATAAGGGACATGGAGGGGTAATGAGGGACAAGGTGGGTCAAGGAGGGAAAAGGAGTGACAAGGAGGGTCAATGAGGTACAAACAGGGACAAGGAGGACCGAGGAGAGACAAGGAGGGAAAAGAAGGGGCAAGGAGAAGCAAGGCGGGACCAGGAGGGGCAAGGAAAGAAAAGCAGGATCAAGGAGGGACAAACTGGGACAAGGAGGGATAAGCAGGGACAAGCAGGATCAAGGAGGGACAAACAGGGACAAGCAGGCTCAAGGAGGGACAAGCAGGGACAAGCAGGGACAACGAGTAACAAGGAAGGACAAGGAGGGATTAGGAGGGACAATGAGGGGCAAGGAGAGACAAGGAGAGGCGAGGAAGGAAAAGGAGGGACCAGGAGGGAAAATGAGGGACAAGGAGGGGCAAGGAGGGACAAGCATGGACAAGGAGTGACAAGGAGGGACTAGGATGGTCAAGGATGGTCAAGGAGGGACAAGGAAGGACAATGAGGGACAAGCAGGGACAAGGAGGGGCAAGGAGAGACTAGGAGATACAAGGAGGGACATGGAGAGATAAGGAAGGACAAGGTGGGACAAGGAAGGGCAATGAGGGACATGGAGGGGCAATGAGGTACAAGTTGGCTCAAGGAGGGAAAAGGAGGGCAAGGAGGGACAAGGAGGGACAAGCAGGGAAAAGGTGAGTGTTTGTCCGTCGTCCGCTTCACACATGTTTTTCTGTCGTCCGTGTCATGTGTCGTCTGTATTTTTTTTTGTTTTGTTAAAATTAAAATTAAAAATCAGCATAAAAATAAATAAGATTATCACTGCCACATAAATAATAAAAATATAAAAGAATTTTACAATTAAACAATGTGTTCAATTACAAACAATTGAAAGAAAATAACCAACCACAAAATAACCAAAATAACGAAAGTCGCGCCGCGCACCGTACTAAAACAAAACAAATAAGCAACAACCAACAAAACAGCAGCATCACAGAAACATTAGCAACAACAAACTAAACAGCAGCATCACAGAAATACCAGCAACAACAACAACAGCACCACTGACCACACAATGCTCCATTCGCGTCGTGTCCGTTGCCCCCCACCCCTTCCCCATCCATTCCTTTTCGTGTAATTCAATTGACATTCTTCTCTTCTTTCTGTTGTTCTCCCAATGCTTAAGGCATAACACTAGGCATTGGGTGAATAAAGCAACGGTAAGGAGAGAGGTCTGACAATTGTGGTTACATATTTTGACTTTTTTTTTTCTTCTGTGTGTCCTAATGGTTGGTAAGTTTAAAATACAATTTGCCAACATACGAGGGCTTAGAGCGAACTTTTTTGCCGTGTACGCTCATGTACATTTTCATCGGCCTGATGTTTTGGCTCTATGTGAGACTCAGGTGTGTGAGGATTCTGATCCACAGGATTTTCACATACCTGGGTATCACACCCTATCGCTTTTTATATCCCACAAAGGTCTTGTGGTATATGTACGTAATGACATAGTGTTCCAGAGCCAGCAACACTTGAGCTCAGAAAATCCAGAATTTAACTGCCTTTGGGTTAAATTGAGGATTGGAACTCACGTACTGTATTTCGGATTTGTGTATAGAAGTCCAAACACGGAAAGGGAGGCATCCCTAAATGGCTTCGACGCCCTTTCCGACTCAATTACTAAAATTTTAGAGGATTGTCCTGGCAGTGAAATCGTAGTTGCTGGCGATTTCAATGTCCATAATTCCTCTTGGCTAGCCCATTCGGGTCACACAACTCCGGAGGGCCAATACGCCGAGCTTTTTGCCGCGCATAATGATTTGACGCAACTAGTGAAAGAACCGACTCACATTCCGTGTGTCCAAGGGCAAAACCTAAATATTCTTGATCTTTTTCTAACTTCACACCCTGAAAAGTATGAAGTTGATGTTTTAGCACCTCTTGGTAATTCGGATCATTGTATTGTTTCAGCAGCTTTTTCGTATTCCGCTCTTCGTGTCGCTTCGACCCCAGCCCCAAAGCGGACAATTTTTGTTTACGAAAAGGCACGTTGGGCCGAGCTCAACAACTTTTTCCAGCATTTCAATTGGAAGCTTTGCTTTCTAAATAGCGATATAGATGCTGCGGCTGAAATGATAGAAAATATTATCTTAATTGGAATGAAGTCATTTATTCCAACTAAAGTTATTTCGGATAAACCATCTAATAAAAGTTGGTTTAACCAGACATGCAAGACTGCTGTCAGATCCAAAGAGGAAGCGTTCAAGAAATGGCGTTTAAATAAAAATGCCACCACTGATCTGCTACGCAAACAGACAAGAACCATGTGTGCCAGGGTACTTAGACGTGAAAAGTTTCTGTACGAACAACGTCTTCGTGCCAAAGTTCTTTCTTCTCCCAGGGGAAGTAAGAGCTTTTGGTCATTTGTAAAAAGAGTAAAGGATAACTCCTCATCTATCCCAACTCTTGTTAAAGATGACCAGATATTCACTAACCCGGTTGCCAAAGCTAACCTATTGGCTGAAATGTTTGCAAGGAATTCATCCTTGCCGGAAAGCAATCAACCACTCCCCGTGATCGAAAATGTATCTAGTTCCATGCCTCAGATATTTTTTCGAACACGTGGAGTTAAAAGGGTTCTTGCAAATCTTGACGTAAACAAATCCCCGGGCCCGGATGGCATTTCAGCACTTGTCCTATGTAAGTGCTCTTCGACGCTTGCACGTCCCCTTCGTAATCTTTTCAACCTTGCATACCGTGCAGGGGTTTTCCCAGCGCGTTGGAAGATTGCGAACATCCAGCCCATCCCTAAAAAAGGTGAGGCTAATAACCCTGCTAACTATCGACCGATCGCGATTTGCTCAGCGCTCTCGAAGGTTATGGAGAGTATGGTTAACCACCATCTTGTGAGGTATTTAGAAACTAATGACTTACTTAATGATCGACAGTATGGCTTCCGTAGGAATCGATCTACGGGAGACCTGATGACACTGCTATCCGAAAAGTGGAATCGATCTATTCACAAGCTTGGTGAGAGTAAGGTCGTTGCTCTAGATATCTCCAAGGCCTTTGATAGAGTTTGGCACGGCGCACTCATATCAAAGCTTATCGCTTTTGGTGTTGGTAGTGACTTCTCTCGATTTATATCGAGCTTCCTCAGAGATCGCACTATACGTGTTGTTGTAGATGGGTTCTCATCCGATGAGCATAGGTTAACCGCAGGAGTACCACAGGGCTCTGTCCTTTCCCCCTCCCTTTTTCTTATTTTCATCGACGACCTCTTGGATCGGACTTTGAATCCAATATACTCATTCGCGGATGACAGCAACCTCTGTCATTCATACTCATTCGATCATAGACCAAGTCGTCAAGAAATTGAGGACAAAAGAAGATTGATGGATGAGTCACTCAGCCAGGATTTACTGGCCATTTCCGAATGGGGTCAAGTTAATAGAGTAGATTTTAATGCACGTAAGACCCAGTGCTCCTTGTTGTCTCACAAGAGATTCACTGATCCAACGGTGTCGTCGATTTTATTGAACGGTGTAGATATTGAGCAATCAGATACTCTTGATGTTCTAGGCATGAAAATACAATGCGATGTTCGTTGGACAAAACATGTATTTGAAGTGTCGAAAGAAGCATTCAAGTGCCTAGGCTTCTTAAACCGGTGTAAGAAATACTTCACTTCCACTGATCTTCTCAATATCTACACTACTTACATCAGACCAAAGATGGAATTCAACTCCCATATATGGTCGGGTGCTCCAGCTTCATCACTGGAGCTACTTGACCGTGTCCAGAGGAGGGCGATGGTGTTGATAGGTGACGGTAGGATATCCAGTTCTATTGTTTCCCTTGAACATCGTCGTAATGTGGGTTGTGTGTCCTTGTTCTATCGTTACTTTCACGGTGTTTGTTCTTCGGATATTCGTGATCTTATACCGCCCGTGAGAACGTTTGGTAGAGATACGCGATTTTCCAGGAATTCTCACCCATTTGTTATCAATTGGACAACCGACCGTACCACACATTACAGAATGAATTCGTTCTTCGCCCGCACTATCCGTATGTGGAATCGACTTCCGGCAGATATCTTCCCAGCTAATTATGATATCCAGAAGTTTAAAACAAAGGTCAACAAACACTACTCCCTCTTTCCTCCTTCCAATACCGTACCTTCCTCCCGCCAACACAGTGCGATGCATTTATAGGGGACATCCCCTGAGTGTTGGTTCAGTGAAAAAAAAAAAAAAAAAAAAAAAAAAAAAAAGCAGGATCAAGGAGGGACAAACGGGGACAAGGAAGGACAAGGAGGGGCAAGGAGGGACAAGCAGGATCAAGGAGGGACAAGGAGGGACAAGGAGGGGCAAGGAGAGACATGGAGAGACAAGCAGGATCAAGGAGGGACAAACGGTGACAAGGAAGGACAAGGAGGGACAAGGAGGGACAAGCAGGGACAAGGAGGGACACGCAGGCACAAGCTGGTTCAAGGAGGGAAAAGCAGTATCAAGGAGGGACAAGGAGGGACTAGGAGGGACAATGAGGGACAAGGAGAGACAAGGAGTGACCAGGAGGGACCAGGAGGAACAAGGAGGGAAAAGGAGTTACAAGGAGGGACAATGAGGGACAAGGAGGATCAAGGAGGAACAAGGAGTGACAAGGAGGGACAGGGTGGTGCTAGGAGATTCAAGGAGGGACAAGGACGGAAAAGGAGTGACAAGGAGGGGCAATGAGGGAAAAGGAGGGGCAATGAGGGACAAGGAAGGGCAAGGAGAGACAAGGAGGGTCAAGGAGGGACAAGCACGGACAAGGAGGGTCAATGACGGACAAGGAGGGGCAAGTACGGACCAAGAGGGTCAAGGAGGGACAAGGAGGGTCAAGGAGGGACAAGGAGGGACCAGGAGAGACAAGGAGGGAAAAGAAGTTACAAGGAGGGACAAGGAAAGACAAGCATGGACAAGGAGGGAAAAGGAGTGACACGGAGGGACTAGGATTGTCAAGGATGGTCAAGGAGGTACAAGGAGGGACAAGTAGGAACAAGGAGGGACAAGTAGGAACAAGGAGGGACAAGTAGGAACAAGGAGGGACTAGCAGGGACAAGAAGGGACACGGAGGGACAAACAGGGATAAGGAGGGACAAGGAGGAACAAGCAGGATCAAGGAGGGACAAGCATTGACAAGGTGGGACCAGGAGGGACAAGCAGGGTCAATGACCAGGAGGGTCAAGGAGGGCCAAGGAGGGATAAGGAGGGGCAATGAGGGACATGGAGGGGCAATGAGGGACAAGGTTGGTCAAGGAGGGACAAGCAAGGACAAGGACCAGGAGGGAAAAGGAAGGACAAGGAGGGGCAATGAGGGACATGGAGGGGCAATGAGGACAAGGAGGGACTAGGAGGGACAAGGAGGGACCAGGAGGGGAAAGGAGGGACAAGGAGGGACCAGGAGGGACATGGAGGGGCAATGAGGGACATGGAGGGGCAATGAGGGACTAGGAGGGCAAACAGGGGCAAGGAGGGTCAAGTAGGAACAAGGAGAGACTAGCAGGGACAAGGAGGGTCAAGGAGGGACAAGTAGGAACAAGGAGAGACTAGCAGCGACAAGAAGGGACAAGGAGGGGCAAGCAGGATCAAGGAGGGACAAACAGGGACAAGCAGGGACAAGGAGGGACAACGAGGAACAAGGAGGGACAAGGAGGGACAAACAGGGACAAGCAGGGACAAGGAGGGACAACGAGGAACAAGGAGGGACAAGGAGGGATTAGGAGGGAAAATGAGGGACAAGGAGAGACATGGAGAGACAAGCAGGATCAAGGAGGGACAAACGGGGACAAGGAGGGCCAAGGAGGGACAAGTAGGGACAAGCAGGATCAAGGAGGGACAAGGAGGGACCAGGAGCGACACGCAGGGACTAAAAGGGACTAGGAGGGACCAGGAGGGAAAAGGAGGGAAAAGGAGTGACAAGGAGGAACAAGGAGGGAGAAGGAGTGACAAGGAGGAACAAGGAGGGAGAAGGAGTGACAAGGAGGAACAAGGAGGGACAAGGAGGATCATGGAGGGACAAGGAGTGACAAGGAGGGACAAGGTGGTGCAAGGAGGGACAAGGACGGAAAAGGAGTGACAAGGAGGGGCAATGAGGGAAAAGGAGGGACCAGGAGGGACAAGGCGGGACAAGGAGGGGCAATGAGGGACAAGGAAGGGCAAGGAGGGACAAGGAGGGACAAGCAAGGACAAGGACCAGGAGGGAAAAGGAAGGACAAGGAGGGACAACGAGGAACAAGGAGGGACAAGGAGGGATTAGGAGGGACAATGAGGGATTAGGAGGGACAATGATGGGCAAGGAGAGACAAGGAGAGGCGAGGAAGGACAAGGAGTGACCAGGAGGGAAAATGAGGGACAAGGAGGGATAAGGAGGGACAAGGAGGGACAAGGAGGGACAAGGAGAGACATGGAGAGACAAGCAGGATCAAGGAGGGACAAACGGGGACAAGGAAGGACAAGGAGGGACGGAGGGACAAGGAGGGACAAGTAGGGACAAGCAGGATCAAGGAGGGACAAGGAGGGACCAGGAGCGACACGCAGGGACTAAAAGGGACTAGGAGGGACCAGGAGGGAAAAGGAGTGACAAGGAGGAACAAGGAGGGAGAAGGAGTGACAAGGAGGGGCAAGGAGAGACATAGAGGGTCAAGGAGGGACAAGGAAGGACAAGGAGGGTCAATGAGAGACAAACAGGGACAAGGAGGGACGAGGAGAGACAAGGAGGGAAAAGAAGGGGCAAGGAGAAGCAAGGAGGGACCAGGAGGGGCAAGGAGGGACAAGCAGTGTCAAGGAGGGACAAGCATGGACAAGGAGGGACTAGGATGGTCCAGGAGGGACAAGGAAGGACAATGAGGGACAAGGAGAGACTAGGAGATACAAGGAGGGACATGGAGGGGCAAGGAGGGACAAGGAGGGGCAATGAGGGACCAGGAGGGACAAGGAGGGGCAAGGAGAGACATGGAGAGACAAGCAGGATCAAGGAGGGACAAACGGGGACAAGGAAGGACAAGGAGGGAAAATGAGGGACAAGGAGGGACAAGCAGTGTCAAGGAGGGACAAGGAGAGTCAAGGAGGGACAAGCAGGGACAAGAAGGGAAAAGGAGGGACAAGGATGGTCAAGGAGGGACAAGGAAGGACAAGGAGGGTTAAGTTAGGGACAAGGAGGGACAAGGAGGGGCAAGGAGAGACATGGAAGTACAAGCAGGATCAAGGAGGGACAAACGGGGACAAGGAAGGACAAGCAGGATCAAGGAGGGGCAAGAAGAGACAAGCAGGACCAAGAAGAGACAAACGGGGACAAGGAAGGACAAGGAGGGACAATGAGGGACAAGCAGTGTCAAGGAGGGACAAGGAGGGACAAGGAGAGTCAAGGAGGGACAAGAAGGGAAAAGGAGGGACAAGGATGGTCAAGGAGGGACAAGGAAGGACAATGAGGGACAAGGAGGGTTAAGTTAGGGACAAGGAAGGACAAGGAGGGACAATGAGGGACAAGGAGGGACAAGCAGTGTCAAGGAGGGACAAGGAGGGACAAGGAGAGTCAAGGAGGGACAAGCAGGGACAAGAAGGGAAAAGGAGGGACAAGGATGGTCAAGGAGGGACAAGGAAGGACAATGAGGGACAAGGAGGGTTAAGTTAGGGACAAGGAGGGACAAGGAGGGGCAAGGAGAGACATGGAAGTACAAGCAGGATCAAGGAGGGACAAACGGGGACAAGGAAGGACAAGCAGGATCAAGGAGGGGCAAGAAGAGACAAGCAGGACCAAGAAGAGACAAACGGGGACAAGGAAGGACAAGGAGGGACAATGAGGGACAAGCAGTGTCAAGGAGGGACAAGGAGGGACAAGGAGAGTCAAGGAGGGACAAGAAGGGAAAAGGAGGGACAAGGATGGTCAAGGAGGGACAAGGAAGGACAATGAGGGACAAGGAGGGTTAAGTTAGGGACAAGGAGGGACAAGGAGGGGCAAGGAGAGACATGGAAGTACAAGCAGGATCAAGGAGGGACAAACGGGGACAAGGAGGGACAAGTAGGGACAAGTAGGGACAAGGAGGGACACGCAGGGACAAGCTGGATCAAGGAGGGAAAAGCAGTGACAATGAAGGAGAAGGAGGGAAAAGGAGGGACTAAAAGGGACTAGGAGGGACTAGGAGGGACTAGGAGGGACTAGAAGGGACTAGGAGGGACTAGGAGTGACTAGGAGGGGCAAGGAGGGAAAATGAGTGACAAGGAGGGACAAGGAGGGGCAAGGAGAGACAAGGAAGGACAAGGAGGGACCAGGAGGGAAAATGAGGGACAAGTAGGGGCAAGGAGGGACAAGGAGGGACCAGGAGGGACAAGGAGGGGCAAGGAGAGACATGGAGAGACAAGCACAAGACAAGGAGGGACTAGGAGGGACATGGAGGGACAATGAGGGACAAGCAGGGACAAAGAGGGACAAGTAGGGACCAGGAGGGACAAGGTGGGACAAGGAGGGACGAGGAGAGACAAGGAGGGAAAATAAGGGGCAAGAGAAGCAAGGAGGGACCAGGAGGGGCAAGGAGGGACAAGCAGTGTGAAGGAGGGACAAGCATGGACAAGGATGGACTAGGATGGTCAAGGAGGGACAAGGAAGGACAAGGAAGGACAATGAGGGACAAGCAGGGACAAGGAGGGGCAAGGAGAGACTAGGAGATACAAGGAGGGACATGGAGGGATGTGGAGGGACAAGGAGGGGCAATGAGGGACCAGGAGGGGCAAGGAGAGACATGGAGAGACAAGCAGGATCAAGGAGGGACAAACGGGGACAAGGATGGACAAGGAGGGACAATGAGGGACAAGGAGGGACAAGCAGTGTCAAGGAGTGACAAGGAGGGACAAGGAGAGTCAAGGAGGGACAAGAAGGGAAAAGGTGCGACAAGGATGGTCAAGGAGGGACAAGGAAGGACAATGAGGGACAAGGAGGGTTAAGTTAGGGACAAGGAGGGGCAAGGAGAGACATGGAAGTACAAGCAGGATCAAGGAAGGACAGGGAGGGACAAGGAGGGGCAATGAGGGACATGGTGGGGCAATGAGGGACATGGTGGGGCAATGAGGGACATGGTGGGGCAATGAGGGACATGGTGGGGCAATGAGGGACAAGGAGGGGCAATGAGGGACATGAAGGGGCAATGAGGGACTAGGAGGGACAAACAGGGACAAGGAGGGTCAAGGAGGGACAAGCAGGGACAAGCAGGGACAAGCAGGATCAAGGAGGGACAAGGAGGGACAACGAGGAACAAGGAAGGACAAGGAGGGATTAGGAGGGACAATGAGGGGCAAGGAGAGACAAGGAGAAGCGAGGAAGGACAAAGAGGGACCAGGAGGGAAAATGAGGGACAAGGAGGGACCAGGAGGGACAAGGAGGGGCAAGGAGAGACATGGAGAGACAAGCAGGATCAAGGAGGGACATGGTGGGGCAATGAGGGACAAGGAGGGGCAATGAGTGACATGGAGGGGCAATGAGGGACTAGGAGGGACAAACAGGGACAAGGAGGGTCAAGGAGGTACAAGGATGGACAAGTAGGAACAAGGAGAGACTAGCAGGGACAAGAAGGGACAAGGAGGGACAAGCAGGATCAAGGAGGGACAAACAGGGACAAGGATGGTCAAGGAGGGATAAGCAGGATCAAGGAGGGACAAACAGGGACAAGGAGGGTCAAGGAGGGACAAGCAGGATCAAGGAGGGACAAGCAGGGACAAGGAGGGACAACGAGGAACAAGGAAGGACAAGGAGGGATTAGGAGGGACAATGAGGGGCAAGGAGAGACAAGGAGAGACAAGGAGAGGCGAGGAAGGACAAGGAGGGACCAGGAGGGAAAATGAGGGACAAGAAGGGGCAAGGAGGGACCAGGAGGGGCAAGGAGAGATATGGAGAGACAAGCAGGATCAAGGAGGGACAAACGGGGACAAGGAAGGACAAGGAGGGGCAAGTAGGGACAAGCAGGATCAAGGAGGGACAAGGAGGGACCAGGAGGGACACGCAGGGACTAAAAGGGACTAGGAGGGACCAGGAGGGAAAAGGAGGGAAAAGGAGGGAAAAGGAGGGAAAAGGAGTGACAAGGAGGAACAAGGAGGGAGAAGGAGAGACAAGGACGGAAAAGAAAGGGGCAAGGAGGGGCATGGAGGGACAAGCAGTGTCAAGGAGGGACAAACGGGGACAAGGAGGGACAAGCAGGATCAAGGAGGGACCAGGAGGGACACGCAGGGACAAGCTGGTTCAAGGAGGGAAAGCAGGGACAATGAGGGAGAAGGAGGGACTAGGAGGGACAATGAGGGTAAGGAGAGACAAGTAGAGGCAAGGAGGGACAAGCAGGGACCAGGAGGGAAAAGGAGGAACAAGGTGGGACAATGAGGGACAAGGAGGATCAAGGAGGGACAAGGAGTGACAAGGAGGGACAAGGTGGTGCAAGGAGAGACAAGGAGTGACAAGGAGGGACAAGGACGGAAAAAAAGTGACAAGGAGGGGCGATGAGGGAAAAGGAGGGACCAGGAGGGACAAGGCGGGACAAGGACGGACAAGGAGGGGCAATGAGGGACAAGGTGGGACAAGGAAGGGCAAGGAGGGACAAGCACGAACAAGGAGGGTCAATGACGGACAAGGAGGGGCAAGTACGGACCAAGAGGGTCAAGGAGGGACAAGGAGTGACAACGATGGACAAGGAGGGACCAGGAGAGACAAGGAGGGAAAAGAAGTTACAAGGAGGAACAAGGAGGGACAAGGAAAGACAAGCATGGACAAGGAGGGAAAAGGAGTGACAAGGAGGGACTAGGAGGGACTAGGATTGTCAAGGAGGGACAATGAGGGTCAAGCAGGGGCAAGGAGAGACAAGGAGATACAAGGAGGGATAAGGAGGGGCAATGAGGGCATGGAGAGACAAGGAGATACAAGGAGGGATAAGGAGGGGCAATGAGGGCATGGAGGGGCAATGAGTGACAAGGTGGGTCAAGGAGGGGAAAAGGAGTGACAAGGAGGGCCAAGGAGGGACAAGTAGGAACAAGGAGGGACTAGCAGGGACAAGAAGCGAAAAGGAGTGACAAGGAGGGACTAGGATTGTCAAGGAGGGACAAGGAAGGACAATGAGGGACAAGCAGGGGCAAGGAGAGACAAGGAGATACTAGGTGGGATAAGGAGGGGCAAGTAGGAGCAATGAGGGACCAGGAGGGTCAAGGAGGGTCAAGGAGGGTCAAGGAGGGTCAAGGAAGGTCAAGGAGGGTCATGGAAGGACAAGGAGTGACAACGATGGACAAGGAGGGACCAGGAGGGAAAAGAAGTTACAAGGAGGAACAAGGAGGGACAAGGAAAGACAAGCATGGTCAAGGAGGGAAAAGGAGTGACAAGGAGGGACTAGGAGGGACTAGGATTGTCAAGGCGGAACAAGGAAGGACAAGGAGGAACAAGGAGGGGCAATGAGGGACAAGGAGGGACAAGGAGGGTCAAATAGGGACAAGGAGTGGCAACGATGGACAAGGAGGGACCAGGAGAGACAAGGAGGAAAAGAAGTTACAAGGAGGAACAAGGAGAGACAAGGAAAGACAAGCATGGACAAGGAGGGAATAGGAGTGACAAGGAGGGACTAGGATTGTCAAGGAGGGACAAGGAAGGACAATGAGGGACAAGCAGGGGCAAGGAGAGACAAGGAGATATAAGGAGGGATAAGGAGGGGTAATGAGGGGCAAGTAGGAGCAATGAGGGACCAGGAGGGTCAAGGAGGGACAAGGAGGCACCAGGAGGGAAAAGGAGGGAAATTATGGAAAGGAGTGACAAGGAGGAACATGGAGGGACAATGAGGGGCAATGAGGGACAAGTACGGACCAGGAGGGACAAGGAGGGAAAAGAAGGGGCAAGGAGGAGCAAGGAGGGACCAGAAGGGGCAAGGAGAGACAAGGAGGAACAAGGTGGGGCTATGAGGGACAAGGAGGGACTAGGAGGGACAAACAGGGACAAGGAAGGACAAAGAGGGTCAAGGAGGGACAAGGATGGTCAAGGAGGTACAAGGAGGGACAAGTAGGAACAAGGAGGGACAAGTAGGAACAAGGAGGGACTAGCAGAGACAAGAAGGGACAAGGAGGGACAAACAGTGACAAGGAGGGACAAGCAGGATCAAGGAGGGACAAGTATTGACAAGGTGGGACCAGGAGGGACAAGCAGGGTCAATGACCTGGAGGGTCAAGGAGGGCCAAGGAGGGCCAAGGAGGGCCAAGGAGGACAAGGAGGGACAGGCAGGGACAAGGAGGGACAACGAGGAACAAGGAAGGACAAGGACGGATTAGAAGGGACAATGAGGGGCAAGGAGAGACAAGGAGAGGCAAGGAAGAACAAGGAAGGACAAGGAGGGACAAGGAGGGGCCAGGAGGGCAAGGAGTGACCAGGAGGGAAAAGGAGGGAAAAGGAGGGAAAAGGAGGGAAAAGGGAGACAAGGATAGAAAAGGACAGACAAGGAGTGACAAGAAGAGACAAGGAGGGATAAGAACGGAAAAGGAGGGACAAGGACGGACAAGGAGAGACATGGAGGGACAAGGAAGGACAATGAGGGACAAGGTGGGTTAAGGGAGGGACAAGGAAGGGACAAGGAGGAACAAGGTGGAACAAGGAGGGATAAGGAGGGGCAATAAGGGACATGGAGGGACAAGGAGGTACAAGGGGGGACAAGTAGGGACAAGCATGATCAAGGAGGGACAATGAGGGACAAGCAGGGTCAAGGAGGGACATGGAGGGACAAGGAGGGACAAGGAGGGACAAGGAGGGACAAGAAGGGAAGGGAGGAAAAAGGAGTGACAAGGAGGAACAAGGAGGGAGAAGGAGAGACAAGGAGGGAAAAGAAGGGGCAAGGAGAAGCAAGGAGTCAAGCAGTGTCAAGGAGGGACAAACGGGGACAAGGAAGGACAAGGAGGGACAAGCAGGATCAAGGAGGGACAAGGAGGGACCAGGAGGGACACGCAGGGACAAGCTGGTTCAAGGAGGGAAAGCAGGGACAATGAGGGAGAAGGAGGGACTAGGAGGGACAATGAGGGTAAGGAGAGACAACTTGAGGCAAGGAGGGACAAGCAGGGACCAGGAGGGAAAAGGAGGAACAAGGAGGGACAATGAGGGACAAGGAGAGACAAGGAGGGACCAGGAGGAACAAGGAGGGAAAAGGAGTTACAAGGAGGAACAAGGAGGGACAATGAGGGACAAGGAGGATCAAGGAGGGCCAAGGAGGGACAAGGTGGTGCAAGGAGAGACAAGGAGTGACAAGGAGAGACAAGGAGGGACAAGGACGGAAAAGAAGTGACAAGGAGGGGCAATGAGGGAAAAGGAGGGACCAGGAGGGACAAGGCGGGACAAGGACGGACAAGGAGGGGCAATGAGGGACAAGGTGGGACAAGGAAGGGCAAGGAGGGACAAGCACGAACAAGCACGAACAAGGAGGGTCAATGACGGACAAGGAGTGACAACGATGGACCAAGAGGGTCAAGGAGGGACAAGGAGTGCAAACGATGGACAAGGAGGGACCAGGAGAGACAAGGAGGGAAAAGAAATTACAAGGAGGGACAAGGAAAGACAAGCATGGACAAGGAGGGAAAAGGAGTGACAAGGAGGGACTTGGAGGGACTAGGATTGTCAAGGAGGGACAATGAGGGACAAGCAGGGGCAAGGAGAGACAAGGAGATACAAGGAGGGATAAGGAGGGGCAATGAGGGACATGGAGGGGCAATGAGGGACAAGGAGGGGAAAAGGAGGGGAAAAGGAGGGGCAATGAGGGACAAGTAGGAACAAGGAGGGACTAGCAGGGACAAGAAGGGAAAAGGAGTGACATGGAGGGACTAGGATTGTCAAGGAGGGACAAGGAAGGACAATGAGGGACAAGCAGGGACAAGGAGAGACAAGGAGATACAAGGAGGGATAAGGAGGGGCAAGTAGGAGCAATGAGGGACAAGGAGGGTCAAGGAGGGTCAATGAGGGACAAACAGGGACAAGGAGGGAAAAGAAGGGGCAAGGAGAAGCAAGGAGGGACCAGGAGGGGCAAGGAAGGACAAGCAGTGTCAAGGAGGGACAAGCATGGACAAGGAGTGACAAGGAGGGACTAGGATGGTCAAGGAGGGAGAAGGAAGGACAAGGAAGGACAATGAGGGACAAGGAGGGGCAAGGAGAGACTAGGAGATACAAGGAGGGACATGGAGTGATAAGGAGGTACAAGGAGGGAAAAGGTGGGGCAATGAGGGACTTGGAGGGGCAATGAGGTACAAGTTGGCTCAAGGAGGGACAAGGGGGGAAAAGGATGGACAAGGAGGGAAAAGGAGAGTCAAGGAGTGACAAGCAGGGACAAGAAGGGAAAAGGAGGAACAAGGATGGTCAAGGAGGGACAAGGAAGGACAAGGAGGGTTAAGGGAGGGACAAGGAAGGGACAAGGAGGAACAAGGAGGGATAAGGAGGGACAATAAGGGACATGGAGGGACAATAAGGGACATGGAGGGACAAGGAGGTGCAATAAGGGACATGGAGGGGCAATGAGGGACAAACAGGCACAAGTAGGAACAAGGAGGGACAAGGAGGGACAAGCAGGATCAAGGAAGGACAAGGAGGGTCAAGGAGGTACAAGGGGGGACAAGTAGGGACAAGCATGATCAAGGAGGGACAATGAGGGACAAGCAGGGTCAAGGAGGGACATGGAGGGACAAGGAGGGACAAGAAGGGAAGGGATGAAAAAGGAGTGACAAGGAGGAACAAGGTGGAACAAGGAGGGAGAAGGAGGGAGAAGGAAGGAGAAGGAGGGACAAGGAGGGAGAAGGAGGGACAAGGATGGACCAGGAGGAACAAGGAGGGAAAAGGAGTTACAAGGAGTGACAAGGTGGTGCAAAGAGAGACAAGGAGAGGCAAGGAGTGACAAGGAGGGACAAGGACGGAAAAGGAGTGACAATGAGGGAAAAGGAGGGACCATGAGGGACAAACGGGGACAAGTAGGGACAAGCAGGATCAAGGAGGGACAAGGAGGCACCAGGAGGGACACGCAGGGACTAAAAGGGTCTACGAGGGACTAGGAGGGACTAGGAGGGTCCAGGAGGGAAAAGGAGTGACAAGGAGGATCAAGGAGGAACAAGGAGGGACACGCAGGGACTAGGAGGGACCAGGAGGGGCAAGAAGAGACATGGAGAGACAAGCAGGATCAAGGAGGGACAAATGGGGACTAGGAAGGACAATGAGGGACAAGGAGGGACAAGCAGTGTCAAGGAGGGACAAGGAGGGACAAGCAGCGACAAGCAGGGAAAAGGAGGGAAAAGGAGGGACAAGGATGGTCAAGGAGGGACGAGGAAGGACAATGAGGGACAAGGAGGGTTAAGTTAGGGACAATGAGGGACAAGGAGAGACATGGAAGTACAAGCAGGATCAACGAGGGACAAACGGGGACAAGGAAGGACAAGGAGGGACACGGAGGGACAAGGAGGGACAAGTAGGGACAAGCAGGATCAAGGAGGGACAAGGAGGGACCAGGAGGGGCAAGGAGATACAAGCCGGATCAAGGAGGGACAAACGGAGACAAGGAGGGACAAGTAGGGACAAGCAGGATCAAGTAGGGACAAGGAGGGACCAGGAGGGACACGCAGGGACAAGCTGGATCAAGGAGGGAAAAGCAGGGACAATGAGGGAGAAGGAGGGACAAGGAGGGACTAAAAGGGACTAAAAGGGACTAGGAGGGACTAGAATGGACTAGAAGGGACCAGGAGGGAAAAGGAGTGACAAGGAGGATCAAGGAGGAACAAGGAGGGAGAAGGAGTGACAAGGAGGGGCAAGGAGGGTCAAGGAGGGTCAAGGAGGTACAAGGATGGTCAAGGAGGGACAAGTAGGAACAAGGAGAGACTAGCATGGACAAGATGGGACAAGGAGGGTCAAGGAGGTACAAGGATGGTCAAGGAGGGACAAGTAGGAACTAGGAGAGACTAGCAGCGACAAGAAGGGACAAGCAGGATCAAGGAGGGACAAACTGGGACAAGGAGGGATAAGCAGGGACAAGCAGGATCAAGGAGGGACAATCAGGGACAAGGAGGGTCAAGGAGGGACAAGCAGGGACAAGCAGGATCAAGGAGGGACAAGCAGGGACAAGGAGGGACAACGAGGAACAAGGAAGGACAAGGAGGGATTAGGAGGGACAATGAGGGGCAAGGAGAGACAAGGAGAGGCGAGGAAGGAAAAGGAGGGACCAGGAGGGAAAATGAGGGACAAGGAGGGACAAGGAAGGACAAGGAGGGGTTAGGAGGGACAATGAGGGGCAAGGAGAGACAAGGAGAGGCGAGGAAGGAAAAGGGACTAGGAGGGACCAGGAGGGAAAAGGAGGGAAAAGGAGGGAAAAGGAGTGACAAGGAGGAACAAGGAGGGAGAAGGAGTGACAAGGAGTGGCAAGGAGAGACATGGAGGGTCAAGGAGGGACAAGGAAGGACAATGAGGGACAAGGAGGGTCAATGAGAGACAAACAGGGACACGGAGGGACGAGGAGAGACAAGGAGGGAAAAGAAGGGGCAAGGAGAAGCATGGAGGGACCAGGAGGGACAAGCAGTGTCAAGGAGGGACAAGCATGGACAATGAGGGACTAGGATGGTCCAGGAGGGACAAGGAAGGACAATGAGGGACAAGCAGGGACAAGGAGGGGCAAGGAGAGACTAGGAGATACAAGGAGGGACATGGAGGGACAAGGAGGGACAAGGAGAGGTAATGAGGGACCAGGAGGGAGAAGGAGGGGCAAGAAGAGACATGGAGAGACAAGCAGGATCAAGGAGGGACAAATGGGCACAAGGAAGGACAATGAGGGACAAGGAGGGACAAGGAGGGACAAGCAGGGAAAAGGAGGGAAAAGGAGGGAAAAGGAGGGAAAAGGAGGGACAAGGAGAGTCAAGGAGGGACAAGAAGGGAAAAGGAGGGACAAGGATGGTCAAGGAGGGACAAGGAAGGACAATGAGGGACAAGGAGGGTTAAGTTAGGGACAAGGAGGGACAAGGAGGGGCAAGGAGAGACATGGAAGTACAAGCAGGATCAAGGAGGGATAAACGGGGACAAGGAGGGACAAGTAGGGACAAGCAGGATCAAGTAGGGACAAGGAGGGACACGCAGGGACAAGCTGGATCAAGGAGGGAAAAGCAGGGACAATGAAGGAGAAGGAGGGAAAAGGAGGGACTAAAAGGGACTAGGAGGGACTAGGAGGGACTAGGAGGGACTAGGAGGGACTAGAAGGGACTAGAAGGGACTAGGAGGGACTAGGAGTGACTAGGAGGGGCAAGGAGAGGCAAGGAGGGAAAATGAGTGACAAGGAGGGACAAGGAGGGACAAGGAGGGGCAAGGAGAGACAAGGAAGGACAAGGAGGGACCAGGAGGGAAAATGAGGGACAAGTAGGGGCAAGGAGGGACCAGGAGGGACCAGGAGGGACAAGGAGGGCAAGGAGAGACATGGAGAGACAAGCACAAGACAAGGAGGGACAAGGAGGGACTAGGAGGGACATGGAGGGACAATGAGGGACAAGCAGGGACAAGCAGGGACAAAGAGGGACAAGTAGGGACCAGGAGGGACAAGGTGGGACAAGGAGGGACGAGGAGAGACAAGGAGGGAAAATAAGGGGCAAGAGAAGCAAGGAGGGACCAGGAGGGGCAAGGAGGGACAAGCAGTGTCAAGGAGGGACAAGCATGGACAAGGATGGACTAGGATGGTCAAGGAGGGACAAGGAAGGACAATGAGGGACAAGCAGGGACAAGGAGGGGCAAGGAGAGACTAGGAGATACAAGGAGGGACATGGAGGGATGTGGAGGGACAAGGAGGGGCAATGAGGGACCAGGAGGGACCAGGAGGGGCAATGAGGGACAAGGTGGGACAAGGAAGGGCAAGGAGGGACAAGCACGAACAAGGAGGGTCAATGACGGACAAGGAGTGACAACGATGGACCAAGAGGGTCAAGGAGGGACAAGGAGTGACAACGATGGACAAGGAGGGACCAGGAGAGACAAGGAGGGAAAAGAAATTACAAGGAGGGACAAGGAAAGACAAGCATGGACAAGGAGGGAAAAGGAGTGACAAGGAGGGACTTGGAGGGACTAGGATTGTCAAGGAGGGACAATGAGGGACAAGCAGGGGCAAGGAGAGACAAGGAGATACAAGGAGGGATAAGGAGGGGCAATGAGGGACATGGAGGGGCAATGAGGGACAAGGTGGGTCAAGGAGGGGAAAAGGAGGGGAAAAGGAGGGGAAAAGGAGGGGAAAAGGAGGGGCAATGAGGGACAAGTAGGAACAAGGAGGGACTAGCAGGGTCAAGAAGGGAAAAGGAGTGACATGAGGGACAAGCAGGGACAAGGAGAGACAAGGAGATACAAGGAGGGATAAGGAGGGGCAAGTAGGAGCAATGAGGGACAAGGAGGGTCAATGAGGGACAAACAGGGACAAGGAGGGAAAAGAAGGGGCAAGGAGAAGCAAGGAGGGACCAGGAGGGGCAAGGAAGGACAAGCAGTGTCAAGGAGGGACAAGCATGGACAAGGAGTGACAAGGAGGGACTAGGATGGTCAAGGAGGGAGAAGGAAGGACACGGAAGGACAATGAGGGACAAGGAGGGGCAAGGAGAGACTAGGAGATACAAGGAGGGACATGGAGTGATAAGGAGGTACAAGGAGGGAAAAGGTGGGGCAATGAGGGACTTGGAGGGGCAATGAGGTACAAGTTGGCTCAAGGAGGGACAAGGGGGGAAAAGGATGGATAAGGAGGGAAAAGGAGAGTCAAGGAGTGACAAGCAGGGACAAGAAGGGAAAAGGATGAACACGGATGGTCAAGGAGGGACAAGGAAGGACAAGGAGGGTTAAGGGAGGGACAAGGAAGGGACAAGGAGGAACAAGGAGGGATAAGGAGGGACAATAAGGAACATGGAGGGACAAGGAGGTGCAATAAGGGACATGGAGGGGCAATGAGGGACAAACAGGGACAAGTAGGAACAAGGAGGGACAAGGAGGGACAAGCAGGATCAAGGAGGGACAAGGAAGGACAAGGAGGGTCAAGGAGGTACAAGGGGGGACAAGTAGGGACAAGCATGATCAAGGAGGGACAATGAGGGACAAGCAGGGTCAAGGAGGGACATGGAGGGACAAGGAGGGACAAGAAGGGAAGGGAGGAAAAAGGAGTGACAAGGAGGAACAAGGTGGAACAAGGAGGGAGAAGGAGGGAGAAGGAAGGAGAAGGAGGGACAAGGAGGGAGAAGGAGGGACAAGGATGGACCAGGAGGAACAAGGAGGGAAAAGGAGTTACAAGGAGTGACAAGGTGGTGCAAAGAGAGACAAGGAGAGGCAAGGAGTGACAAGGAGGGACAAGGACGGAAAAGGAGTGACAAGGAGGGGCAATGAGGGAAAAGGAGGGACCAGGAGGACAAACGGGGACAAGGAAGGACAAGTAGGGACAAGCAGGATCAAGGAGGGACAAGGAGGGACCAGGAGGGACACGCAGGGACTAAAAGGGTCTACGAGGGACTAGGAGGGACAAGGAGGGTCCAGGAGGGAAAAGGAGTGACAAGGAGGATCAAGGAGGGACACGCAGGGACTAGGAGGGACCAGGAGGGGCAAGAAGAGACATGGAGAGACAAGCAGGATCAAGGAGGGACAAATGGGGACTAGGAAGGACAATGAGGGACAAGGAGGGACAAGCAGTGTCAAGGAGGGACAAGGAGGGACAAGCAGCGACAAGCAGGGAAAAGGAGGGAAAAGGAGGGACAAGGATGGTCAAGGAGGGACGAGGAAGGACAATGAGGGACAAGGAGGGTTAAGTTAGGGACAATGAGGGACAAGGAGAGACATGGAAGTACAAGCAGGATCAACGAGGGACAAACGGGGACAAGGAAGGACAAGGAGGGACACGGAGGGACAAGGAGGGACAAGTAGGGACAAGCAGGATCAAGGAGGGACAAGGAGGGACCAGGAGGGGCAAGGAGAGACAAGCAGGATCAAGGAGGGACAAACGGGGACAAGGAGGGACAAGCAGGATCAAGTAGGGACAAGGAGGGACCAGGAGGGACACGCAGGGACAAGCTGGATGAAGGAGGGAAAAGCAGGGACAAGGAGGGATTAGGAGGGACAATGAGGGGCAAGGAGAGACAAGAAGAGGCAAGGAGGGAAAATGAGGGACAAGGAGGGGCAAGGAGGGACCAGGAGGGACAAGGAGGGTCAAGGAGGTACAATGATGGTCAAGGAGGGACAAGTAGGAACAAGGAGAGACTAGCAGGGACAAGAAGGGACAAGGAAGGACAAGGAGGGTCAAGGAGGTACAAGGATGGTCAAGGAGGGACAAGGAGGGACCAGGAGGGAAAATGAGGGACAAGGAGATGCAATGAGGGACATGGAGGGGCAATGAGGGACAAGGAGGAACTAGGAGGGACAAGGAGGGACCAGGAGGGGAAAGGAGGGAATAGGAGGGACAAGGAGAGACCAGGAGTGACAAGGAGGAACAAGGAGGAACAAGGAGGGAGAATGAGTGACAAGGAGGGGCAAGGAGAGACATGTAGGGTCAAGGAGGGACAAGGAGGGACTAAAAGGGACTAGGAGGGACTAAAAGGGACTAGGAGGGACTAGAATGGACTAGAAGGGACCAGGAGGGAAAAGGAGTGACAAGGAGGATCAAGGAGGAACAAGGAGGGAGAAGGAGTGACAAGGAGGGGCAAGGAGAGACATGGAGGGTCAAGGAGGGACAAGGAGAGTCAAGGAGGGACAAGCAGGGACAAGGAGGGAAAAGGAGGGACAAGGATGGTCAAGGAGGGACAAGGAAGGACAATGAGAGACAAGGAGGGGCAAGGAGAGACATGGAGAGACAAGCAGGATCAAGGAGGGACAAACGGGGACAAGGAGGGACAGGGAGGGAAAAGGAGGGACAATGAGGGACATGGAGGGGCAATGAGGGACATGGTGGGGCAATGAGGGACAAGGAGGGGCAATGAGGGGCAATGAGGGACTAGGAGGGACAAACAGGGACAAGGAGGGTCAAGGAGGTACAAGGATGGTCAAGGAGGGACAAGTAGGAACAAGGAGAGACTAGCATGGACAAGATGGGACAAGGAGGGTCAAGGAGGTACAAGGATGGTCAAGGAGGGACAAGTAGGAACTAGGAGAGACTAGCAGGGACAAGAAGGGACAAGCAGGATCAAGGAGGGACAAGGAGGGATAAGCAGGGACAAGCAGGATCAAGGAGGGACAAACAGGGTCAAGGAGGGTCAAGGAGGGACAAGCAGGGACAAGCAGGATCAAGGAGGGACAAGCAGGGACAAGGAGGGACAACGAGGAACAAGGAAGGACAAGGAGGGATTAGGAGGGACAATGAGGGGCAAGGAGAGACAAGGAGAGGCGAGGAAGGAAAAGGAGGGACCAGGAGGGAAAATGAGGGACAAGGAGGGACAAGGAAGGACAAGGAGGGGTTAGGAGGGACAATGAGGGGCAAGGAGAGACAAGGAGAGGCGAGGAAGGAAAAGGAGGGACCAGGAGGGAGAAGGAGGGGCAAGGAGAGACATGGAGAGACAAGCAGGATCAAGGAGGGACAAACGGGGACAAGGAAGGACAAGGAGGGACAGGGAGGGACAAGTAGGGACAAGCAGGATCAAGGGGGGACAAGGAGGGACACGCAGGGACTAAAAGGGACTAGGAGGGACCAGGAGGGAAAAGGAGGGAAAAGGAGGGAAAAGGAGTGACAAGGAGGAACAAGGAGGGAGAAGGAGTGACAAGGAGTGGCAAGGAGAGACATGGAGGGTCAAGGAGGGACAAGGAAGGACAATGAGGGACAAGGAGGGTCAATGAGAGACAAACAGGGACACGGAGGGACGAGGAGAGACAAGGAGGGAAAAGAAGGGGCAAGGAGAAGCAAGGAGGGACCAGGAGGGGCAAGGAGGGACAAGCAGTGTCAAGGAGGGACAAGCATGGACAATGAGGGACTAGGATGGTCCAGGAGGGACAAGGAAGGACCATGAGGGACAAGCAGGGACAAGGAGGGGCAAGGAGAGACTAGGAGATACAAGGAGGGACATGGAGGGACAAGGAGGGACAAGGAGAGGTAATGAGGGACCAGGAGGGAGAAGGAGGGGCAAGAAGAGACATGGAGAGACAAGCAGGATCAAGGAGGGACAAATGGGCACAAGGAAGGACAATGAGGGACAAGGAGGGACAAGCAGGGAAAAGGAGGGAAAAGGAGGGACAAGGAGGGACAATGAGGGACAAGGAGGGTTAAGTTAGGGACAAGGAGGGGCAAGGAGAGACATGGAAGTACAAGCAGGATCAAGGAGGGACAAACGGGGACAAGGAAGGACAAGGAGGGACAAGGAGGGACTAAAAGGGACTAGGAGGGACTAAAAGGGACTAGGAGGGACTAGAATGGACTAGGAGGGACTAGGAGGGACTAGGAGGGAGTAGGATGGACTAGGAGGGACTAGGAGAGACAATGAGGGGCAAGGAGAGGCAAGGAGAGGCAAGGAGGGAAAATGAGTGACAAGGAGGAACAAGGAGTGACAAGGAGGGGCAATGAGGGACAAGGAGGGACAAGGAGGGACAAGGAGGGACTAGGAGGGACAAGGAGGGACTAGGAGGGACAAGAAGGGACAAGAAGGGACAAGGAGGGACAAGCACAGACCAGGAGGGACAAGCAGGGTCAAGGTGGACAAGCAGGGCCAAGGAGGAACAAATAGGGATAAGGAGGGGCAATAAGGGACATGGAGGGGTAATGAGGGACAAGGAGAGACAAGGAGGGACAATGAGGGACAAGGAGGGAAAAGAAGGGACAAGCAGGAGCAAGGAGGGACCAGGAGGGAATGGAGGGACAAGGAGGGGAAATAAGTGACAGGGAGAAACAAGGAGGGACAAGGAGTGACAATGAGGGACAAGAAGGGACTAGGAGTGACTCGCAGGGTTTAGAAGGGACATGGAGGCAAAAGGAGGGGCAATGAGGGACAAGCAGGATCACGGAGGTACAAGCAGGGACAAGGAGGGATTAGGAGGGACAATGAGGGGCAAGGAGAGACAAGAAGAGGCAAGGAGGGAAAATGAGGGACAAGGAGGGGCAAGGAGGGACCAGGAGGGACAAGGAGGGTCAAGGAGGTACAATGATGGTCAAGGAGGGACAAGTAGGAACAAGGAGAGACTAGCAGGGACAAGAAGGGACAAGGAAGGACAAGGAGGGTCAAGGAGGTACAAGGATGGTCAAGGAGGGACAAGGAGGGACCAGGAGGGAAAATGAGGGACAAGGAGATGCAATGAGGGACATGGAGGGGCAATGAGGGACAAGGAGGAACTAGGAGGGACAAGGAGGGACCAGGAGGGGAAAGGAGGGACTAGGAGGGACAAGGAGAGACCAGGAGTGACAAGGAGGAACAAGGAGGAACAAGGAGGGAGAATGAGTGACAAGGAGGGGCAAGGAGAGACATGTAGGGTCAAGGAGGGACAAGGAAGGACAATGAGGGTCAATGAGAGACAAACAGGGACAAGGAGGGACGAGGAGAGACAAGAAGGGAAAAGAAGGGGCAAGGAGAAGCAAGGAGGGACCAGGAGGGGCAAGGAGGGACAAGCAGTGTCATGGAGGGACAAGCATGGACAAGGAGGGACTAGGATGGTCAAGGAGGGACAAGGAAGGACAATGAGGGACAAGCAGGACAAGGAGGGGCAAGGAGGGACAAGTAGGGACAAGGAGGGACAAGGAGGGGCAAGGAGAGACATGGAGAGACAAGCAGGTTCAAGGAGGGACAAACGGGGACAAGGAAGGACAAGGAGGGACAAGCAGGATCAAGGAGGGACCAGGAGGGACACGCAGGGACAAGCTGGTTCAAGGAGGGAAAAGCAGGGACAATGAGGGAAGGAGGGACTAAAAGGGACTAGGAGGGACTAGAAGGGACTAGGAGCGACTAGGAGGGACTAGGAGCGACTAGGAGGGACTAGGAGGGACAATGAGGGGCAATGAGAGACAAGGAGGAGGAACAAGGAGGGACAATGAGGGACAAGGAGGGACAAGGAGGGACTAGGAGGGACAAGGAGGGACAAGGAGGGACAAGGAGGACAAGGAGGGACAAGGAGGGACAAGGAGGGACAAGTAGGGACAAGAAGGGACAAGGAGGGACAAGGAGAGACCAGGAGGGACAAGCAGTTTCAAGGAGGACAAGCAGGGACAAGGAGGGATAAGGAGGGTCAACGAGGGACAAACAGGGACAAGGAGGGAAAAGAAGGGGCAAGGAGAAGCAAGGAGGGACCAGGAGGGGCAAGGAAGGACAAGCAGTGTCAAGGAGGGACAAGCATGGACAAGGAGTGACAAGGAGGGACTAGGATGGTCAAGGAGGGAGAAGGAAGGACAATGAGGGACAAGGAGGGGCACGGAGAGACTAGGAGATACACGGAGGGACATGGAGTGATAAAGAGGGACAAGGAGGGAAAAGGTGGGGCAATGAGGGACTTGGAGGGGCAATGAGGTACAAGTTGGCTCAAGGAGGGACAAGGGGGGAAAAGGATTGACAAGGAGGGAAAAGGAGAGTCAAGGAGTGACAAGCAGGGACAAGAAGGGAAAAGGAGGAACAAGGATGGTCAAGGAGGGACAAGGAAGGACAATGAGGGACAAGGAGGGTTAAGGGAGGGACAAGGAGGGACAAGGAAGGGACAAGGAGGGATAAGGAGGGGCAATAAGGGACATGGAGGGACAAGGAAGGGACAAGGAGGAATAAGGAGGGGCAATAAAGGACATGGAGGGACAAGGAGGTGCAATAAGGGACATGGAGGGGCAATGAGGGACAAAAGGATGGACAAAAGGATGGAGGGGGAAAAGGATGGACAAGGAGGGAAAAGGAGAGTCAAGGAGTGACAAGCAGGGACAAGAAGGGAAAAGAAGGAACAAGGATGGTCAAGGAGGGACAAGGAAGGACAATGAGGGACAAGGAGGGTTAAGGGAGGGACAAGGAAGGGACAAGGAGGAACAAGGAGGGATAAGGAGGGGCAATAAGGGACATGGAGGGACAAGGAGGTGCAATAAGGGACATGGAGGGGCAATGAGGGACAAACAGGGACAAGTAGGGACTAGGAGGGACAAGCAGGATCAAGGAAGGACAAGGACGGTCAAGGAGGTACAAGGGGGGACAAGTAGGGACAAGCATGATCAAGGAGGGACAATGAGGGACAAGCAGGGTCAAGGAGGGACATGGAGGGACAAGGAGGGACAAGAAGGGAAGGGAGGAAAAAGGAGTGACAAGGAGGAACAAGGTGGAACAAGGAGGGAGAAGGAAGGAAAAGGAAGTAGAAGGAGGGACAAGGAGGGAGAAGGAGGGGGAAGGAGGGACAAGAATGGACCAGGAGGAACATGGAGGGAAAAGGAGTTACAAGGAGGAACAAAGAGGGCCAAGGAGGATCAAGGAGGGACGAGGAGTGACAAGGAGGGACAAGGTGGTGCAAGGAGAGACAAGGAGTGACAAGGAGGGACAAGGACGGAAAAGGAGTGACAAGGAGGGGCAATGAGGGAAAAGGAGGGACCAGGAGGGACAAGGCGGGACATGGAGGGGCAATGAGGGACAAGGAAGGGCAAGGAGGGGCAAGGAGGGACAAGGAGGATCAAGGAGGGACAAGGAGGGACCAGGAGGGACAAGGAGGGGCAAGGAGAGACATGGAGAGACAAGCAGGTTCAAGGAGGGACAAACGGGGACAAGGAGGGACAAGTAGGGACAAGCAGGATCAAGGAGGGACCAGGAGGGACACGCAGGGACAATGAGGGAAGGAGGGACTAGGAGGGACTAGGAGGGACTAGCAGGGACTAGGAGCGACTAGGAGGGACTAGGAGCGACTAGGAGGGACTAGGAGGGACAATGAGGGGCAATGAGAGACAAGGAGGAGGAACAAGGAGGGACAATGAGGGACAAGGAGGGACAAGGAGGGACACGGAGGAACAAGGAGGGACTAGGAGGGACAAGGAGGACAAGGAGGGACAAGGAGGGACAAGGAGGGACAAGGAGGGACAAGTAGGGACAAGAAGGGACAAGGAGGGACAAGGAGAGACCAGGAGGGACAAGCAGGGTCAAGGAGGACAAGCAGGGACAAGGAGGAACAAGGAGGGATAAGGAGGGACAATATGGGACAATGAGGGACAAGGAGGGTCAACGAGGGACAAAGAGGGAAAAGAAGGGGCAAGGAGAAGCAAGGAGGGACCAGGAGGGGCAAGGAAGGACAAGCAGTGTCAAGGAGGGACAAGGAGTGACAAGGAGGGACTAGGATGGTCCAGGAGGGAGAAGGAATGACAAGGAAGGACAATGAGGGACAAGGAGGGGCAAGGAGAGACTAGGAGATACAAGGAGGGACATGGAGTGATAAAGAGGGACAAGGAGGGAAAAGGTGGGGCAATGAGGGACTTGGAGGGGCAATGAGGTACAAGTTGGCTCAAGGAGGGACAAGGGGGGAAAAGGATTGACAAGGAGGGAAAAGGAAAGTCAAGGAGTGACAAGCAGGGACAAGAAGGGAAAAGGAGGAACAAGGATGGTCAAGGAGGGACAAGGAAGGACAATGAGGGACAAGGAGGGTTAAGGGAGGGACAAGGAGGGACAAGGAAGGGACAAGGAGGAACAAGGAGGGATAAGGAGGGGCAATAAGGGACATGGAGGGACAAGGAGGGACAAGGAAGGGATAAGGAGGGGCAATAAGGGACATGGAGGGACAAGGAGGTGCAATAAGGGACATGGAGGGGCAATGAGGGACAAAAGGATGGACAAAAGGATGGAGGGGGAAAAGGATGGACAAGGAGGGAAAAGGAGAGCCAAGGAGTGACAAGCAGGGACAAGAAGGGAAAAGGAGGAACAAGGATGGTCAAGGAGGGACAAGGAAGGACAATGAGGGACAAGGAGGGTTAAGGGAGGGACAAGGAGGGACAAGGAAGGGATAAGGAGGAACAAGGAGGGGTAATAAGGGACATGGAGGGACAAGGAGGTGTAATAAGGAACATGGATGGGCAATGAGGGACAAACAGGGACAAGTAGGAACAAGGAGGGACAAGCAGGATCAAGGAGGGACAAGGAAGGACAAGGACGGTCAAGAGGTACAAGGGGGGACAAGTAGGGACAAGCATGATCAAGGAGGGACAATGAGGGACAAGCAGGGACATGGAGGGACAAGGAGGGACAAGAAGGGAAGGGAGGAAAAAGGAGTGACAAGGAGGAACAAGGAGGGAGAAGGAAGGAAAAGGAAGTAGAAGGAGGGACAAGGAGGGAGAAGGAGGGACAAGGATGGACCAGGAGGAACATGGAGGGAAAAGGAGTTACAAGGAGGAACAAAGAGGGACAAGGAGGGACGAGGAGTGACAAGGAGGGACAAGGTGGTGCAAGGAGAGACAAGGAGTGACAAGGAGGGACAAGGACGGAAAAGGAGTGACAAGGAGGGGCAATGAGGGACAAGGAAGGGCAAGGAGAGACAAGGACGGTCAAGGAGGGACAACCAAGGACAAGGACCAGGAGGGAAAAGGAAGGACAATTAGGGTCAATGAGGGACATGGAGGGGCAATGAGGGACAAGGAGGGGCAATGAGGGACAAGGAGGGACTAGGAGGGACCAGGAGGGGAAAGGAGGGACTAGGAGGGACCAGGAGGGAAACGGAGGGACAAGGAGGGGCAATGAGGGACATGGAGGGGCAATGAGGCCAAGGAGGGACAAACAGGGACAAGGAGGGTCAAGGAGGGACAAGCAGGGACAAGCAGGATCAAGGAGGGACAAACAGGGACAAGGAGGGTCAAGGAGGGACAAGCAGGATCAAGGAGGGACAAGCAGGGACAAGGAGGGACAACGAGGAACAAGGAAGGACATGGAGGGATTAGGAGGGACAATGAGGGGCAAGGAGAGACAAGGAGAGGCAAGGAAGGACAAGGAGGGACCAGGAGGGAAAATGAGGGACAAGGAGGGCAAGGAGGGACAAGGAGGGGCAAGGAGAGACATGGAAGGACAAAGAGGGACAAGTAGGGACCAGTAGGGCAAGGAGGGACAATGAGGGACAAGGTGGGGCAATGAGGGGCAATGAGGGACAAGGAGCGGCAAGGAGGGACAAGGAGGGACTAGGAGGGACTAGGAGGGACTAGGAGGGACTAGGAGGTACTAGGAGGGACTAGGAGAGACTAGGACGGTCTAGAGACAAGGAGAGGCAAAGAGGGGCAAGCAGGGACCAGGAGGGAAAAGGAGGATCAAGGATGGACAAACGGGGACAAGGAAGGACAAGTAGGGACAAGCAGGATCCAGGATGGACAAGGAGGGACCAGGAGGGACACGCAGGGACTAAAAGGGTCTACGAGAGACTAGGAGGGACTAGGAGGGACAAGGAGGGACCAGGAAAGACAAGGAGGGAAAAGAAGTTACAAGGAGGAACAAGGAGGGACAAGGAAAGACAAGCATGGACAAGGAGGGAAAAGGAGTGACAAGGAGGGACTAGGATTGTCAAGGAGGGACAATGAGGGTCAAGCAGGGGCAAGGAGAGACAAGGAGATACAAGGAGGGATAAGGAGGGGCAATGAGGGCATGGAGGGGCAATGAGGGACAAGGTGGGTCAAGGAGGGGAAAAGGAGTGACAAGGAGGGCCAAGGAGGGGCAATGAGGGACAAGTAGGAACAAGGAGGGACTAGCAGGGACAAGAAGGGAAAAGGAGTGACAAGGAGGGACTAGGATTGTCAAGGAGGGACAAGGAAGGACAATGAGGGACAAGCAGGGGCAAGGAGAGACAAGGAGATACTAGGAGGGATAAGGAGGGGAAAGTAGGAGCAATGAGGGACCAGGAGGGTCAAGGAAGGTCAAGGAGGGTCCAGGAAGGACAAGGAGTGACAACGATGGACAAGGAGGGACCAGGAGGGAAAAGAAGTTACAAGGAGGAACAAGGAGGGACAAGGAAAGACAAGCATGGTCAAGGAGGGAAAAGGAGTGACAAGGAGGGACTAGGAGGGACTAGGATTGTCAAGGCGGAACAAGGAAGGACAATGAGGGACAAGCAGGGGCAAGGAGAGACAAGGAGATACAAGGAGGGATAAGGAGGGGTAATGAGGGACAAGTAGGAGCAATGAGGGACAAGGAGGGTCAAGGAAGGTCAAGGAGGGACAAGGAGGCACCAGGAGGGAAAAGGAGGGAAATTATGGAAAGGAGTGACAAGGAGGAACATGGAGGGACAATGAGGGGCAATTAGGGACAAGGAGGGACAAGTACGGACCAGGAGGGACAAGGAGGGAAAAGAAGGGGCAAGGAGGGGCAAAGAGAGACAAGGAGGAACAAGGAGGGGCAAGGAGGGACAAGGAGGGTCAAATAGGGACAAGGAGTGGCAACGATGGACAAGGAGGGACCAGGAGAGACAAGGAGGAAAAGAAGTTACAAGGAGGAACAAGGAGAGACAAGGAAAGACAAGCATGGACAAGGAGTGACAAGGAGGGACTAGGATTGTCAAGGAGGGACAAGGAAGGACAATGAGGGACAAGCAGGGGCAAGGAGAGACAAGGAAATACAAGGAGGGATAAGGAGGGGTAATGAGGGGCAAGTAGGAGCAATGAGGGACCAGGAGGGTCAAGGAGGGACAAGGAGGGAAAAGGAGGGAAATTATGGAAAGGAGTGACAAGGAGGAACATGGAGGGACAATGAGGGGCAATGAGGGACAAGGAGGGACAAGTACGGACCAGGAGGGACAAGGAGGGAAAAGAAGGGGCAAGGAGGAGCAAGGAGGGACCAGAAGGGGCAAGGAGAGACAAGGAGGAACAAGGAGGGACAAGGAGGGACTAGGAGGGAAAAGGAGGGGCAATGAGGGACATGGAGTGGCAATGAGGGACTAGGAGGGACAAACAGGGACAAGGAAGGACAAAGAGGGTCAAGGAGGGACAAGGATGGTCAAGGAGGTACAAGGAGGGACAAGTAGGAACAAGGAGGGACAAGTAGGAACAAGGAGGGACTAGCAGAGACAAGAAGGGACAAGGAGGGACAAACAGTGACAAGGAGGGACAAGCAGGATCAAGGAGGGACAAGTATTGACAAGGTGGGACCAGGAGGGACAAGCAGGGTCAATGACCTGGAGGGTCAAGGAGGGCCAAGGAGGGACAGGCAGGGACAAGGAGGGACAACGAGGAACAAGGAACGACAAGGACGGATTAGAAGGGGCAAGGAGAGACAAGGAGAGGCAAGGAAGGACAAGGAGGGGCCAGGAGGGCAAGGAGTGACCAGGAGGGAAAAGGAGGGAAAAGGAGGGAAAAGGAGGGAAAAGGGAGACAAGGATAGAAACGGACAGACAAGGAGTGACAAGAAGAGACAAGGAGGGATAAGAACGGAAAAGGAGGGACAAGGACGGACAAGGAGAGACATGGAGGGACAAGGAAGGACAATGAGGGACAAGGAGGGTCAATGAGGGACAAACAGGGACAAGGAGGGAAAAGAAGGGGCAAGGAGAAGCAAGGAGGGACCAGGAGGGGCAAGGAAGGACAAGCAGTGTCAAGGAGGGACAAGCATGGACAAGGAGTGACAAGGAGGGACTAGGATGGCCAAGGAGGGAGAAGGAAGGACAATGAGGGACAAGGAGGGGCAAGGAGAGACTAGGAGATACAAGGAGGGACATGGAGTGATAAGGAGGTACAAGGAGGGAAAAGGTGGGGCAATGAGGGACTTGGAGGGGCAATGAGGTACAAGTTGGTTCAAGGAGGGACAAGGGGGAAAAGGATGGACAAGGAAGGAAAAGGAGAGTCAAGGAGTGACAAGCAGGGACAAGAAGGGAAAAGGAGGAACAAGGATGGTCAAGGAGGGACAAGGAAGGACAATGAGGGACAAGGTGGGTTAAGGGAGGGACAAGGAAGGAACAAGGTGGAACAAGGAGGGATAAGGTGGGGCAATAAGGGACATGGAGGGACAAGGAGATGCAATAAGGGACATGGAGGGGCAATGAGGGACAAACAGGGACAAGTAGGAACAAGGAGGGACAAGCAGGATCAAGGAGGGAGAAGGAAGGACAAGGATGGTCAAGGTGGTACAAGGGGGGACAAGTAGGGACAAGCATGATCAAGGAGGGACAATGAGGGACAAGCAGGGTCAAGGAGGGACATGGAGGGACAAGGAGGGACAAGAAGGGAAGGGAGGAAAAAGGAGTGACAAGGAGGAACAAGGAGGGAGAAGGAGAGACAAGGAGGGAAAAGAAGGGGCAAGGAGAAGCAAGGAGTCAAGCAGTGTCAAGGAGGGACAAACGGGGACAAGGAGGGACAAGCAGGATCAAGGAGGGACAAGGAGGGACCAGGAGGGACACGCAGGGACAAGCTGGTTCAAGGAGGGAAAGCAGGGACAATGAGGGAGAAGGAGGGACTAGGAGGGACAATGAGGGTAAGGAGAGACAACTAGAGGCAAGGAGGGACAAGCAGGGACCAGGAGGGAAAAGGAGGAACAAGGAGGGTCAATGAGGGACAAGGAGAGACAAGGAGGGACCAGGAGGAACAAGGAGGGAAAAGGAGTTACAAGGAGGAACAAGGAGGGACAATGAGGGACAAGGAGGATCAAGGAGGGACAAGGAGGGACAAGGTGGTGCAAGGAGAGACAAGGAGTGACAAGGAGGGACAAGGACGGAAAAGAAGTGACAAGGAGGGGCAATGAGGGAAAAGGAGGGACCAGGAGGGACAAGGCGGGACAAGGACGGACAAGGAGGGGCAATGAGGGACAAGGTGGGACAAGGTAGGGAAAGGAGGGACAAGCACGAACAAGGAGGGTCAATGACGGACAAGGAGTGACAACGATGGACCAAGAGGGTCAAGGAGGGACAAGGAGTGACAACGATGGACAAGGAGGGACCAGGAGGGACCAGGAGGGAAAAGAAATTACAAGGAGGGACAAGGAAAGACAAGCATGGACAAGGAGGGAAAAGGCGTGACAAGGAGGGACTTGGAGGGACTAGGATTGTCAAGGAGGGACAATGAGGGACAAGCATGGGCAAGGAGAGACAAGGAGGGATAAGGAGGGGCAATTAGGGACATGGAGGGGCAATGAGGGACAAGGTGGGTCAAGGAGGGGAAAAGGAGGGGAAAAGGAGGGGAAAAGGAGGGGAAAAGGAGGGGCAATGAGGGACAAGTAGGAACAAGGAGGGACTAGCAGGGACAAGAAGGGAAAAGGAGTGACATGGAGGGACTAGGATTGTCAAGGAGGGACAAGGAAGGACAATGAGGGACAAGCAGGGACAAGGAGAGACAAGGAGATACAAGGAGGGATAAGGAGGGGCAAGTAGGAGCAATGAGGGACAAGGAGGGTTAAGGAGGGTCAATGAGGGAAAAGAAGGGGCAAGGAGAAGCAAGGAGGGACCAGGAGGGCAAGGAAGGACAAGCAGTGTCAAGGAGGGACAAGCATGGACAAGGAGTGACAAGGAGGGACTAGGATGGTCAAGGAGGGAGAAGGAAGGACAATGAGGGACAAGGAGGGGCAAGGAGAGACTAGGAGATACAAGGAGGGACATGGAGTGATAAGGAGGTACAAGGAGGGAAAAGGTGGGGCAATGAGGGACTTGGAGGGGCAATGAGGTACAAGTTGGCTCAAGGAGGGACAAGGGGGGAAAAGGATGGACAAGGAGGGAAAAGGAGAGTCAAGGAGTGACAAGAAGGGAAAAGGAGGAACAAGGATGGTCAAGGAGGGACAAGGAAGGACAAGGAGGGTTAAGGGAGGGACAAGGAAGGGACAAGGAGGAACAAGGAGGAATAAGGAGGGACATGGAGGGACAAGGAGGTGCAATAAGGGACATGGAGGGGCAATGAGGGACAAACAGGGACAAGTAGGAACAAGGAGGGACAAGGAGGGACAAGCAGGATCAAGGAGGGACAAGGAAGGACAAGGAGGGTCAAGGAGGTACAAGGGGGGACAAGTAGGGAGTTACAAGGAGTGACAAGGAGGGACAAGGTGGTGCAAAGAGAGACAAGGAGAGGCAAGGAGTGACAAGGAGGGACAAGGACGGAAAAGGAGTGACAAGGAGGGGCAATGAGGGAAAAGGAGGGACAAACGGGGACAAGGAAGGACAAGCAGGATCAAGGAGGGACAAGGAGGGACCAGGAGGGACACGCAGGGACTAAAAGGGTCTACGAGGGACTAGGAGGGACTAGGAGGGACTAGGAGGGACAAGGAGGGACCAGGAGGGAAAAGGAGTGACAAGGAGGATCAAGGAGGAACAAGGAGGGACACGCAGGGACTAGGAGGGACCAGGAGGGGCAAGAAGAGACATGGACAGAGAAGCAGGATCAAGGAGGGACAAATGGGGACTAGGAAGGACAATGAGGGACAAGGAGGGACAAGCAGTGTCAAGGAGGGACAAGGAGGGACAAGCAGGGACAAGCAGGGAAAAGGAGGGAAAAGGAGGGACAAGGATGGTCAAGGAGGGACAAGGAAGGACAATGAGGGACAAGGAGGGTTAAGTTAGGGACAATGAGGGGCAAGGAGAGACATGGAAGTACAAGCAGGATCAACGAGGGACAAACGGGGACAAGGAAGGACAAGGAGGGACACGGAGGGACAAGGATGGTCAAGTAGGGACAAGTAGGGACAAGCAGGATCAAGGAGGGGCAAGGAGAGACACGCAGGATCAAGGAGGGACAAACGGGGACAAGGAGGGACAAGTAGGGACAAGCAGGATCAAGTAGGGACAAGGAGGGACCAGGAGGGACACGCAGGGACAAGCTGGATCAAGGAGGGAAAAGCAGGGACAATGAGGGAGAAGGAGGGACAAGGAGGGACAAGGAGGGACTAAAAGGGACTAAAAGGGACTAGGAGGGACTAGAATGGACTAGGAGGGACCAGGAGTGACAAGGAGGATCAAGGAGGAACAAGGAGGGAGAAGGAGTGACAAGGAGGGGCAAGGAGAGACATGGTGGGTCAAGGAGGGACAAGGAGAGTCAAGGAGGGACAAGCAGGGACAAGAAGGACAAGGATGGTCAAGGAGGGACAAGGAAGGACAATGAGAGACAAGGAGGGGCAAGGAGAGACATGGAGAGACAAGCAGGATCAAGGAG
Organism: Polietes domitor; assembly: GCA_947397865.1. Classification (NCBI taxonomy): domain Eukaryota; kingdom Metazoa; phylum Arthropoda; class Insecta; order Diptera; family Muscidae; genus Polietes; species Polietes domitor. Next base: position 267,460 of record OX377623.1, read on the forward strand.
GGACAAACGGGGACAAGGAAGGACAAGGAGGGACAGGGAGGGAAAAGGAGGGACAATGAGGGACATGGAGGGGCAATGAGGGACATGGTGGGGCAATGAGGGACAAGGAGGGGCAATGAGGGACATGGAGGGGCAATGAGGGACTAGGAGGGACAAACAGGGACAAGGAGGGTCAAGGAGGTACAAGGATGGTCAAGGAGGGACAAGTAGGAACAAGGAGAGACTAGCATGGACAAGATGGGACAAGGAAGGACAAGGAGGGTCAAGGAGGTACAAGGAAGGTCAAGGAGGGACAAGTAGGAACTAGGAGAGACTAGCAGGGACAAGAAGGGACAAGCAGGATCAAGGAGGGACAAACTGGGACAAGGAGGGATAAGCAGGGACAAGCAGGATCAAGGAGGGACAAACAGGGACAAGGAGGGTCAAGGAGGGACAAGCAGGGACAAGCAGGATCAAGGAGGGACAAGGAGGGACAACGAGGAACAAGGAAGGACAAGGAGGGATTACGAGGGACAATGAGGGGCAAGGAGAGACAAGGAGAGGCGAGGAAGGAAAAGGATGGACCAGGAGGGAAAATGAGGGACAAGGAGGGACAAGGAGGGACAAGGAAGGACAAGGAGGGATTAGGAGGGACAATGAGGGGCAAGGAGAGACAAGGAGAGGCGAGGAAGGAAAAGGAGGGACCAGGAGGGAGAAGGAGGGGCAAGGAGAGACATGGAGAGACAAGCAGGATCAAGGAGGGACAAACGGGGACAAGGAAGGACAAGGAGGGACAGGGAGGGATAAGTAGGGACAAGCAGGATCAAGGGGGGACAAGGAGGGACACGCAGGGACTAAAAGGGACTAGGAGGGACCAGGAGGGAAAAGGAGGGAAAAGGAGTGACAAGGAGGAACAAGGAGGGAGAAGGAGTGACAAGGAGTGGCAAGGAGAGACATGGAGGGTCAAGGAGGGACAAGGAAGGACAATGAGGGACAAGGAGGGTCAATGAGAGACAAACAGGGACACGGAGGGACGAGGAGAGACAAGGAGGGAAAAGAAGGGGCAAGAAGGGGCAAGGAGAAGCAAGGAGGGACCAGGAGGGGCAAGGAGGGACAAGCAGTGTCAAGGAGGGACAAGCATGGACAAGGAGGGACTAGGATGGTCCAGGAGGGACAAGGAAGGACAAGGAAGGACAATGAGGGACAAGCAGGGACAAGGAGGGGCAAGGAGAGACTAGGAGATACAAGGAGTGACATGGAGGGACAAGGAGGGACAAGGAGAGGTAATGAGGGACCAGGAGGGAGAAGGAGGGGCAAGAAGAGACATGGAGAGACAAGCAGGATCAAGGAGGGACAAATGGGCACAAGGAAGGACAATGAGGGACAAGGAGGGACAAGGAGGGACAAGCAGGGAAAAGGAGGGAAAAGGAGGGAAAAGGAGGGAAAAGGAGGGAAAAGGAGGGAAAAGGAGGGAAAAGGAGGGAAAAGGAGGGACAAGGAGGGACAATGAGGGACAAGGAGGGTTAAGTTAGGGACAAGGAGGGGCAAGGAGAGACATGGAAGTACAAGCAGGATCAAGGAGGGACAAACGGGGACAAGGAAGGACAAGGAGGGACAAGGAGGGACAAGGAGGGACTAAAAGGGACTAGGAGGGACTAGAATGGACTAGGAGGGACTAGGAGGGAGCAGGATGGACTAGGAGGGACTAGGAGGGGCTAGGAGGGACTAGGAGAGACAATGAGGGGCAAGGAGAGGCAAGGAGAGGCAAGGAGGGAAAATGAGTGACAAGGAGGAACAAGGAGGGGCAATGAGGGACAAGGAGGGACTAGGAGGGACAAGGAGGGACTAGGAGGGACAAGAAGGGACAAGGAGGGACAAGCACAGACCAGGAGGGACAAGCAGGGTCAAGGTGGACAAGCAGGGTCAAGGTGGACAAGCAGGGCCAAGGAGGGACAAGGAGGAACAAATAGGGATAAGGAGGGGCAATAAGGGACATGGAGGGGTAATGAGGGACAAGGAGAGGCAAGGAGGGACAATGAGGGACAAGGAGGGAAAAGAAGGGACAAGCAGGAGCAAGGAGGGACCAGGAGGGAATGGAGGGACAAGGAGGGGAAATAAGTGACAGGGAGAAACAAGGAGGGACAAGGAGTGACAATGAGGGACAAGAAGGGACTAGGAGTGACTCGCAGGGTTAAGGATGGACATGGAGGGAAAAGGAGGGGCAATGAGGGACAAGCAGGATCACGGAGGTACAAGCAGGGACAAGGAGGGATTAGGAGGGACAATGAGGGGCAAGGAGAGACAAGAAGAGGCAAGGAAGGACAAGGAGGGAAAATGAGGGACAAGGAGGGACCAGGAGGGACAAGGAGGGTCAAGTAGGTACAATGATGGTCAAGGAGGGACAAGTAGGAACAAGGAGAGACTAGCAGGGACAAGAAGGGACAAGGAAGGACAAGGAGGTACAAGGATGGTCAAGGAGGGACAAGGAGGGACAAGGAATGACAAGGAGGGACCAGGAGGGAAAATGAGGGACAAGGAGATGCAATGAGGGACATGGAGGGGCAATGAGGGACAAGGAGGAACTAGGAGGGACCAGGAGGGGAAAGTAGGGACTAGGAGGGACAAGGAGAGACCAGGAGTGACAAGGAGGAACAAGGAGGAACAAGGAGGGAGAATGAGTGACAAGGAGGGGCAAGGAGAGACATGTAGGGTCAAGGAGGGACAAGGAAGGACAATGAGGGTCAATTAGAGACAAACAGGGACAAGGAGGGACGAGGAGAGACAAGGAGGGAAAAGAAGGGGCAAGGAGAAGCAAGGAGGGACCAGGAGGGACAAGCAGTGTCATGGAGGGACAAGCATGGACAAGGAGGGACTAGGATGGTCAAGGAGGGACAAGGAAGGACAAGCAGGACAAGGAGGGGCAAGGAGAGACTAGGAGATACAAGGAGGGGCATGGAGGGACAAGGAGGGGCAATGAGGGACATGGAGGGGCAATGAGGTACAAGTTGGCTCAAGGAGGGAAAAGGATGGAAAAGGAGGGAAAGTAGGAGCAATGAGGGACCAGGAGGGTCAAGGAAGGTCAAGGAGGGACAAGGAGGGTCAAGGAGGGACAAGCAGTGTCAAGGAGGGACAAGGAGGGACAAGGAGAGTCAAGGAGGGACATGGAGAGACATGGAAGTACAAGCAGGATCAAGGAGGGACAAACGGGGACAAGGAAGGACAAGGAGGGACAAGTAGGGACAAGGAGGATCAAGGAGGGACAAGGAGGGACCAGGAGGGACAAGGAGGGGCAAGGAGAGACATGGAGAGACAAGCAGGTTCAAGGAGGGACAAACGGGGACAAGGAAGGACAAGGAGGGACAAGTAGGGACAAGTAGGGACAAGCAGGATCAAGGAGGGACCAGGAGGGACACGAAGGGACAAGCTGGTTCAAGGAGGGAAAAGCAGGGACAATGAGGGAAGGAGGGACTAAAAGGGACTAGGAGGGACTAGAAGGGACTAGGAGCGACTAGGAGGGACTAGGAGCGACTAGGAGGGACTAGGAGGGACAATGAGGGGCAATGAGAGACAAGGAGGAGGAACAAGGAGGGACAATGAGGGACAAGGAGGGACAAGGAGGGACAAGGAGGGACAAGGAGGGACTAGGAGGGATAAGGAGGGACAAGGAGGGACAAGGAGGACAAGGAGGGACAAGGAGGGTCAAGGAGGGACAAGGAGGGACAAGTAGGGACAAGAAGGGACAAGGAGGGACAAGGAGAGACCAGGAGCGACAAGCAGGGTCAAGGAGGACAAGCAGGGACAAGGAGGGATAAGGAGGGAAAAGGAGGGTCAGCGAGGGACAAACAGGGACAAGGAGGGAAAAGAAGGGGCAAGGAGAAGCAAGGAGGGACCAGGAGGGGCAAGGAAGGACAAGCAGTGTCAAGGAGGGACAAGCATGTACAAGGAGTGACAAGGAGGGACTAGGATGGTCAAGGAGGGAGAAGGAAGGTCAAGGAAGGACAATGAGGGACAAGGAGGGGCAAGGAGAGACTAGGAGATACAAGGAGGGACATGGAGTGATAAAGAGGGACAAGGAGGGAAAAGGTGGGGCAATGAGGGACTTGGAGGGGCAATGAGGTACAAGTTGGCTCAAGGAGGGACAAGGGGGAAAAGGATTGACAAGGAGGGAAAAGGAGAGTCAAGGAGTGACAAGCAGGGACAAGAAGGGAAAAGGAGGAACAAGGATGGTCAAGGAGGGACAAGGAAGGACAATGAGGGACAAGGAGGGTTAAGGGAGGGACAAGGAGGGTCAAGGAAGGGACAAGGAGGGATAAGGAGGGGCAATAAGGGACATGGAGGGACAAGGAGGGACAAGGAAGGGACAAGGAGGGATAAGGAGGGGCAATAAAGGACATGGAGGGACAAGGAGGTGCAATAAGGGACATGGAGGGGCAATGAGGGACAAAAGGATGGACAAAAGGATGGAGGGGGAAAAGGATGGACAAGGAGGGAAAAGGAGAGTCAAGGAGTGACAAGCAGGGACAAGAAGGGAAAAGGAGGAACAAGGATGGTCAAGGAGGGACAAGGAAGGACAATGAGGGACAAGGAGGGTTAAGGGAGGGACAAGGAGGGACAAGGAAGGGACAAGGAGGAACAAGGTGGGATAAGGAGGGGCAATAAGGGACATGGAGGGACAAGGAGGTGCAATAAGGGACATGGAGGGGCAATGAGGGACAAACAGGGACAAGTAGGAACAAGGAGGGACAAGGAGGGACAAGCAGGATCAAGGAGGGACAAGGAAGGACAAGGACGGTCAAGGAGGTGCAAGGGGGGACAAGTAGGGACAAGCATGATCAAGGAGAGACAATGAGGGACAAGCAGGGTCAAGGAGGGACATGGAGGGACAAGGAGGGACAAGAAGGGAAGGGAGGAAAAAGGAGTGACAAGGAGGAACAAGGTGGAACAAGGAGGGAGAAGGAAGGAAAAGGAAGTAGAAGGAGGGACAAGGAGGGACAAGGAGGGAGAAGGAGGGACAAGGAGGGAGAAGGAGGGACAAGAATGGACCAGGAGGAACATGGAGGGAAAAGGAGTTACAAGGAGGAACAAAGAGGGCCAAGGAGGATCAAGGAGGGACGAGGAGTGACAAGGAGGGACAAGGTGGTGCAAGGAGAGACAAGGAGAGGCAAGGAGTGACAAGGAGGGACAAGGACGGAAAAGGAGTGACAAGGAGGGGCAATGAGGGAAAAGGAGGGACAAGGCGGGACAAGGAGGGGCAATGAGGGACAAGGAAGGGCAAGGAGGGGCAAGGAGGGACAAGTAGGGACAAGGAGGATCAAGGAGGGACAAGGAGGGACCAGGAGGGACAAGGAGGGGCAAGGAGAGACATGGAGAGACAAGCAGGTTCAAGGAGGGACAAACGGGGACAAGCAGGATCAAGGAGGGACCAGGAGGGACACGCAGGGACAATGAGGGAAGGAGGGACTAAAAGGGACAAGGAGGGACTAGGAGGGACAAGGAGGGACAAGGAGGACAAGGAGGACAAGGAGGGACAAGGAGGGACAAGGAGGGACAAGGAGGGACAAGGAGGGACAAGGAGGGACAAGGAGGGACAAGGAGGGACAAGTAGGGACAAGAAGGGACAAGGAGGGACAAGCAGGGTCAAGGAGGACAAGCAGGGACAAGGAGGAACAAGGAGGGACAATATGGGACAATGAGGGACAAGGAGGGTCAACGAGGGACAAACAGGGACAAGGAGGGAAAAGAAGGGGCAAGGAGAAGCAAGGAGGGACCAGGAGGGGCAAGGAAGGACAAGCAGTGTCAAGGAGGGACAAGCATGGACAAGGAGTGACAAGGAGGGACTAGGATGGTCAAGGAGGGAGAAGGAAGGACAAGGAAGGACAATGAGGGACAAGGAGGGGCAAGGAGAGACTAGGAGAGACTAGTAGATACAAGGAGGGACATGGAGTGATAAAGAGGGACAAGGAGGGAAAAGGTGGGGCAATGAGGGACTTGGAGGGGCAATGAGGTACAATTTGGCTCAAGGAGGGACAAGGGGGGAAAAGGATTGACAAGGAGGGAAAAGGAGAGTCAAGGAGTGTCAAGCAGGGACAAGAAGGGAAAAGGAGGAACAAAGATGGTCAAGGAGGGACAAGGAAGGACAATGAGGGACAAGGAGGGTTAAGGGAGGGACAAGGAGGGACAAGGAAGGGACAAGGAGGGATAAGGAGGGGCAATAAGGGACATGGAGGGACAAGGAGGGACAAGGAAGGGATAAGGAGGGGCAATAAGGGACATGGAGGGACAAGGAGGTGCAATAAGGGACATGGAGGGGCAATGAGGGACAAAAGGATGGACAAAAGGATGGAGGGGGAAAAGGATGGACAAGGAGGGAAAAGGAGAGTCAAGGAGTGACAAGCAGGGACAAGAAGGGAAAAGAAGGGAAAAGGAGGAACAAGGATGGTCAAGGAGAGACAAGGAAGGACAATGAGGGACAAGGAGGGTTAAGGGAGGGACAAGGAGGGACAAGGAAGGGACAAGGAGGAACAAGGAGGGATAAGGAGGGGCAATAAGGGACATGGAGGGACAAGGAGGTGCAATAAGGGACAATGAGGGACAAACAGGGACAAGTAGGAACAAGGAGGGACAAGCAGGATCAAGGAGGGACAAGGACGGTCAAGAGGTACAAGGGGGGACAAGTAGGGACAAGCATGATCAAGGAGGGACAATGAGGGACAAGCAGGGACATGGAGGGACAAGGAGGGACAAGAAGGGAAGGGAGGAAAAAGGAGTGACAAGGAGGAACAAGGAGGGAGAAGGAAGGAAAAGGAAGTAGAAGGAGGGACAAGGAGGGAGAAGGAGGGACAAGGAGGGAGAAGGAGAGACAAGGATGGACCAGGAGGACCATGGAGGGAAAAGGAGTTACAAGTAGGAACAAAGAGGGACAAGGAGGATCAAGGAGCGACGAGGAGTGACAAGGAGGGACAAGGTGGTGCAAGGAGAGAGAAGGAGAGGCAAGGAGTGACAAGGAGGGACAAGGACGGAAAAGGAGTGACAAGGAGGGGCAATGAGGGAAAAGGAGGGACCATGAGGGACAAGGCGGGACAAGGAGGGGCAATGAGGGACAAGGAAGGGCAAGGAGAGACAAGGAGGGTCAAGGAGGGACAAGCAAGGACAAGGACCAGGAGGGAAAAGGAAGGACAATTAGGGTCAATGAGGGACATGGAGGGGCAATGAGGGACAAGGAGGGGCAATGAGGGACAAGGAGGGACTAGGAGGGACCAGGAGGGGAAAGGAGGGACTAGGAGGGACCAGGAGGGAAACGGAGGGACAAGGAGGGGCAATGAGGGACATGGAGGGGCAATGAGGCCAAGGAGGGTCAAGGAGGGACAAGCAGGATCAAGGAGGGACAAACAGGGACAAGGAGGGTCAAGGAGGGACAATGAGGAACAAGGAAGGACATGGAGGGATTAGGAGGGGCAAGGAGAGACAAGGAGAGGCAAGGAAGGACAAGGAGGGACCAGGAGGGAAAATGAGGGACAAGGAGGGTAAGGAGGGACAAGGAGGGGCAAGGAGAGACATGGAAGGACAAAGAGGGACAAGTAGGGACCAGTAGGGCAAGGAGGGACAATGAGGGACAAGGTGGGGCAATGAGGGGCAATGAGGGACAAGGAGCGGCAAGTAGGGACAAGGAGGGACTAGGAGGGACTAGGAGGGACTAGGAGGGACTAGGAGGTACTAGGAGAGACTAGGACGGACTAGGAGGGACAATGAGGAGCAAGGAGAGACAAGGAGAGGCAAAGAGGGACAAGCAGGGACCAGGAGGGAAAAGGAGGATCAAGGATGGACAAACGGGGACAAGGAAGGACAAGCAGGATCCAGGATGGACAAGGAGGGACCAGGAGGGACACGCAGGGACTAAAAGGGTCTACGAGAGACTAGGAGGGACTAGGAGGGACAAGGAGGGACCAGGAGGGAAAAGGAGTGAGAAGAAGGATCAAGGAGGAACAAGGAGGGAGAAGGAGTGACAAGGAGGGGCAAGGAGAGACATGGAGGGTCAAGGAGGGACAAGGAAGGACAAAGAGGGACAAGTAGGGACCAGGAGGGCAAGGAGGGACAATGAGGGACAAGGTGGGGCAATGAGGGGCAATGAGGGACAAGGAGCGGCAAGGAGGGACAAGGAGGTACAAGGAGGGACTAGGAGGGACTAGGAGGGACTGGAGGTACTAGGAGGGACTAGGACGGACTAGGAGGGACAATGAGGAGCAAGGAGAGACAAGGAAAGGCAAAGAGGGACAAGCAGGGACCAGGAGGGAAAAGGAGGAACAAGGAGGGACAATGAGGGACCAGGGGAGACAAGTAGGGACCAGGAGGGACAAGGATGGACCAGGAGGAACAAGGAGGGAAAAGGAGGGACAAGGACGGAAAAGAAGTGACAAGGAGGGGCAATGAGGGAAAAGGAGGGACCAGGAGGGACAAGGCGGGACAAGGACGGACAAGGACGGACAAGGAGGGGCAATGAGGGACAAGGTGGGACAAGGAAGGGCAAGGAGGGACAAGGAGGGACAAGCACGAACAAGGAGGGTCAATGACGGACAAGGAGTGACAACGATGGACCAAGAGGGTCAAGGAGGGACAAGGAGTGACAACGATGGACAAGGAGGGACCAGGAGGGACCAGGAGGGAAAAGAAATTACAAGGAGGGACAAGGAAAGACAAGCATGGACAAGGAGGGAAAAGGAGTGACAAGGAGGGACTTGGAGGGACTAGGATTGTCAAGTTGTCCCTCCTTGGCAAGCATGGGCAAGGAGAGACAAGGAGATACAAGGAGGGATAAGGAGGGGCAATTAGGGACATGGAGGGGCAATGAGGGACAAGGTGGGTCAAGGAGGGGAAAAGGAGGGGAAAAGGAGGGGCAATGAGGGACAAGTAGGAACAAGGAGGGACTAGCAGGGACAAGAAGGGAAAAGGAGTGACATGGAGGGACTAGGATTGTCAAGGAGGGACAAGGAAGGACAATGAGGGACAAGCAGGGACAAGGAGATACAAGGAGGGACAAGCAGTGTCAAGGAGGGACAAGCATGGACAAGGAGTGACAAGGAGGGACTAGGATGGTCAAGGAGGGAGAAGGAAGGACAAGGAAGGACAATGAGGGACAAGGAGGGGCAAGGAGAGACTAGGAGATACAAGGAGGGACATGGAGTGATAAGGAGGTACAAGGAGGGAAAAGGTGGGGCAATGAGGGACTTGGAGGGGCAATGAGGTACAAGTTGGCTCAAGGAGGGACAAGGGGGGAAAAGGATGGACAAGGAGGGAAAAGGAGAGTCAAGGAGTGACAAGAAGGGAAAAGGAGGAACAAGGATGGTCAAGGAGGGACAAGGAAGGACAAGGAGGGTTAAGGGAGGGACAAGGAAGGGACAAGGAGGAACAAGGAGGGATAAGGAGGGACAATAAGGGACATGGAGGGACAAGGAGGTGCAATAAGGGACATGGAGGGGCAATGAGGGACAAACAGGGACAAGTAGGAACAAGGAGGGACAAGCAGGATCAAGGAGGGACAAGGAAGGACAAGGAGGGTCAAGGAGGTACAAGGGGGGACAAGTAGGGAGTTACAAGGAGTGACAAGGAGGGACAAGGTGGTGCAAAGAGAGACAAGGAGAGGCAAGGAGTGACAAGGAGGGACAAGGACGGAAAAGGAGTGACAAGGAGGGGCAATGAGGGAAAAGGAGGGACAAACGGGGACAAGGAAGGACAAGTAGGGACAAGCAGGATCAAGGAGGGACCAGGAGGGACACGCAGGGACTAAAAGGGTCTACGAGGGACTAGGAGGGACTAGGAGGGACTAGGAGGGACAAGGAGGGACCAGGAGGGAAAAGGAGTGACAAGGAGGATCAAGGAGGAACAAGGAGGGACAAGGAGGGACACGCAGGGACTAGGAGGGACCAGGAGGGGCAAGAAGAGACATGGAGAGACAAGCAGGATCAAGGAGGGACAAATGGGGACTAGGAAGGACAATGAGGGACAAGGAGGGACAAGCAGTGTCAAGGAGGGACAAGCAGGGACAAGCAGGGAAAAGGAGGGAAAAGGAGGGACAAGGATGGTCAAGGAGGGACAAGGAAGGACAATGAGGGACAAGGAGGGTTAAGTTAGGGACAATGAGGGGCAAGGAGAGACATGGAAGTACAAGCAGGATCAACGAGGGACAAACGGGGACAAGGAAGGACAAGGAGGGACACGGAGGGACAAGGATGGTCAAGGAGGGACAAGTAGGGACAAGCAGGATCAAGGAGGGGCAAGGAGAGACACGCAGGATCAAGGAGGGACAAACGGGGACAAGGAGGGACAAGTAGGGACAAGCAGGATCAAGGAGGGACCAGGAGGGACACGCAGGGACAAGCTGGATCAAGGAGGGAAAAGCAGGGACAATGAGGGAGAAGGAGGGACAAGGAGGGACTAAAAGGGACTAGGAGGGACTAAAAGGGACTAGGAGGGACTAGAATGGACTAGGAGGGACCAGGAGGGAAAAGGAGTGACAAGGAGGATCAAGGAGGAACAAGGAGGGAGAAGGAGTGACAAGGAGGGGCAAGGAGAGACATGGAGGGTCAAGGAGGGACAAGGAGAGTCAAGGAGGGACAAGCAGGGACAAGAAGGACAAGGATGGTCAAGGAGGGACAAGGAAGGACAATGAGAGACAAGGAGGGGCAAGGAGAGACATGGAGAGACAAGCAGGATCAAGGAGGGACAAACGGGGACAAGGAAGGACAAGGAGGGACAGGGAGGGAAAAGGAGGGACAATGAGGGACATGGAGGGGCAATGAGGGACATGGTGGGTCAATGAGGGACAAGGAGGGGCAATGAGGGACATGGAGGGGCAATGAGGGACTAGGAGGGACAAACAGGGACAAGGAGGGTCAAGGAGGGTCAAGGAGGTACAAGGATGGTCAAGGAGGGACAAGTAGGAACAAGGAGAGACTAGCATGGACAAGATGGGACAAGGAAGGACAAGGAGGGTCAAGGAGGTACAAGGATGGTCAAGGAGGGACAAGTAGGAACTAGGAGAGACTAGCAGGGACAAGAAGGGACAAGCAGGATCAAGGAGGGACAAACTGGGACAAGGAGGGATAAGCTGGGACAAGCAGGATCAAGGAGGGACAAACAGGGACAAGGAGGGTCAAGGAGGGACAAGCAGGGACAAGCAGGATCAAGGAGGGACAAGCAGGGACAAGGAGGGACAACGAGGAACAAGGAAGGACAAGGAGGGATTACGAGGGACAATGAGGGGCAAGGAGAGACAAGGAGAGGCGAGGAAGGAAAAGGATGGACCAGGAGGGAAAATGAGGGACAAGGAGGGACAAGGAAGGACAAGGAGGGATTAGGAGGGACAATGAGGGGCAAGGAGAGACAAGGAGAGGCGAGGAAGGAAAAGGAGGGACCAGGAGGGAGAAGGAGAGACATGGAGAGACAAGCAGGATCAAGGAGGGACAAACGGGGACAAGGAAGGACAAGGAGGGACAGGGAGGGACAAGTAGGGACAAGCAGGATCAAGGGGGGACAAGGAGGGACACGCAGGGACTAAAAGGGACTAGGAGGGACCAGGAGGGAAAAGGAGTGACAAGGAGGAACAAGGAGGGAGAAGGAGTGACAAGGAGTGGCAAGGAGAGACATGGAGGGTCAAGGAGGGACAAGGAAGGACAATGAGGGACAAGGAGGGTCAATGAGAGATATACAGGGACACGGAGGGACGAGGAGAGACAAGGAGGGAACAGAAGGGGCAAGGAGAAGCAAGGAGGGACCAGGAGGGGCAAGGAAAGACAAGCAGTGTCAAGGAGGGACAAGCATGGACAAGGAGGGACTAGGATGGTCCAGGAGGGACAAGGAAGGACAAGGAAGGACAATGAGGGACAAGCAGGGACAAGGAGGGGCAAGGAGAGACTAGGAGATACAAGGAGTGACATGGAGGGACAAGGAGAGGTAATGAGGGACCAGGAGGGAGAAGGAGGGGCAAGAAGAGACATGGAGAGACAAGCAGGATCAAGGAGGGACAAATGGGCACAAGGAAGGACAATGAGGGACAAGGAGGGACAAGGAGGGACAAGCAGGGAAAAGGAGGGAAAAGGAGGGAAAAGGAGGGAAAAGGAGGGAAAAGGAGGGACAAGGAGGGACAAGGAGGGACAATGAGGGACAAGGAGGGTTAAGTTAGGGACAAGGAGGGGCAAGGAGAGACATGGAAGTACAAGCAGGATCAAGGAGGGACAAACGGGGACAAGGAAGGACAAGAAGGGACAAGGAGGGACTAAAAGGGACTAGGAGGGACTAAAAGGGACTAGGAGGGACTAGAATGGACTAGGAGGGAATAGGAGGGAGCAGGATGGACTAGGAGGGACTAGGAGGGGCTAGGAGGGACTAGGAGAGACAATGAGGGGCAAGGAGTGGCAAGGAGAGGCAAGGAGGGAAAATGAGTGACAAGGAGGAACAAGGAGGGGCAATGAGGGACTAGGAGGGACAAGGAGGGACTAGGAGGGACAAGGAGGGACAAGAAGGGACAAGGAGGGACAAGCACAGACCAGGAGGGACAAGCAGGGTCAAGTTGGACAAGCAGGGTCAAGGTGGACAAGCAGGGCCAAGGAGGGACAAGGAGGAACAAATAGGGATAAGGAGGGGCAATAAGGGACATGGAGGGGTAATGAGGGACAAGGAGAGGCAAGGAGGGACAATGAGGGACAAGGAGGGAAAAGAAGGGACAAGCAGGAGCAAGGAGGGACCAGGAGGGAATGGAGGGACAAGGAGGGGAAATAAGTGACAGGGAGAAACAAGGAGGGACAAGGAGTGACAATGAGGGACAAGAAGGGACTAGGAGTGACTCGCAGGGTTAAGGAGGGACATGGTGGGAAAAGGAGGGGCAATGAGGGACAAGCAGGATCACGGAGGTACAAGGAGGGATTAGGAGGGACAATGAGGGGCAAGGAGAGACAAGAAGAGGCAAGGAAGGACAAGGAGGGAAAATGAGGGACAAGGAGGGGCAAGGAGGGCCCAGGAGGGACAAGGAGGGTCAAGTAGGTACAATGATGGTCAAGGAGGGACAAGTAGGAACAAGGAGAGACTAGCAGGGACAAGAAGGGACAAGGAAGGACAAGGAGGTACAAGGATGGTCAAGGAGGGACAAGGAGGGACAAGGAGGGACCAGGAGGGAAAATGAGGGACAAGGAGATGCAATGAGGGACATGGAGGGGCAATGAGGGACAAGGAGGAACTAGGAGGGACCAGGAGGGGAAAGGAGGGACTAGGAGGGACAAGGAGAGACCAGGAGTGACAAGGAGGAACAAGGAGGAACAAGGAGGGAGAATGAGTGACAAGGAGGGGCAAGGAGAGACATGTAGGGTCAAGGAGGGACAAGGAAGGACAATGAGGGTCAATGAGAGACAAACAGGGACAAGGAGGGACGAGGAGAGACAAGGAGGGAAAAGAAGGGGCAAGGAGAAGCAAGGAGGGACCAGGAGGGGCAAGGAGGGACAAGCAGTGTCATGGAGGGACAAGCATGGACAAGGAGGGACTAGGATGGTCAAGGAGGGACAAGGAAGGACAATGAGGGACAAGCAGGACAAGGAGGGGCAAGGAGAGACTAGGAGATACAAGGAGGGGCATGGAGGGACAAGGAGGGGCAATGAGGGACATGGAGGGGCAATGAGGTACAAGTTGGCTCAAGGAGGGAAAAGGATGGAAAAGGAGGGAAAGTAGGAGCAATGAGGGACCAGGAGGGTCAAGGAAGGTCAAGGAGGGACAAGGAGGGTCAAGGAGGGACAAGCAGTGTCAAGGAGGGACAAGGAGGGACAAGGAGAGTCAAGGAGGGACATGGAGAGACATGGAAGTACAAGCAGGATCAAGGAGGGACAAACGGGGACAAGGAAGGACAAGGAGGGACAAGTAGGGACAAGGAGGATCAAGGAGGGACAAGGAGGGACCAGGAGGGACAAGGAGGGGCAAGGAGAGACATGGAGAGACAAGCAGGTTCAAGGAGGGACAAACGGGGACAAGGAAGGACAAGGAGGGACAAGCAGGATCAAGGAGGGACCAGGAGGGACACGAAGGGACAAGCTGGTTCAAGGAGGGAAAAGCAGGGACAATGAGGGAAGGAGGGACTAAAAGGGACTAGGAGGGACTAGAAGGGACTAGGAGCGACTAGGAGGGACTAGGAGCGACTAGGAGGGACTAGGAGGGACAATGAGGGGCAATGAGAGACAAGGAGGAGGAACAAGGAGGGACAATGAGGGACAAGGAGGGACAAGGAGGGACAAGGAGGGACAAGGAGGAACAAGGAGGGACTAGGAGGGATAAGGAGGGACAAGGAGGGACAAGGAGGACAAGGAGGGACAAGGAGGGACAAGGAGGGACAAGGAGGGACAAGTAGGGACAAGAAGGGACAAGGAGGGACAAGGAGAGACCAGGAGCGACAAGCAGGGTCAAGGAGGACAAGCAGGGACAAGGAGGGATAAGGAGGGAAAAGGAGGGTCAACGAGGGACAAACAGGGACAAGGAGGGAAAAGAAGGGGCAAGGAGAAGCAAGGAGGGACCAGGAGGGGCAAGGAAGGACAAGCAGTGTCAAGGAGGGACAAGCATGTACAAGGAGGGACTAGGATGGTCAAGGAGGGAGAAGGAAGGTCAAGGAAGGACAATGAGGGACAAGGAGGGGCAAGGAGAGACTAGGAGATACAAGGAGGGACATGGAGTGATAAAGAGGGACAAGGAGGGAAAAGGTGGGGCAATGAGGGAGGGGAGGGAGAAGGAGGGACAAGAATGGACCAGGAGGAAGATGGAGGGAAAAGGAGTTACAAGGAGGAACAAAGAGGGCCAAGGAGGATCAAGGAGGGACGAGGACTGACAAGGAGGGACAAGGTGGTGCAAGGAGAGACAAGGAGAGGCAAGGAGTGACAAGGAGGGACAAGGACGGAAAAGGAGTGACAAGGAGGGGCAATGAGGGAAAAGGAGGGACAAGGCGGGACAAGGAGGGGCAATGAGGGACAAGGAAGGGCAAGGAGGGGCAAGGAGGGACAAGGAGGATCAAGGAGGGACAAGGAGGGACCAGGAGGGACAAGGAGGGGCAAGGAGAGACATGGAGAGACAAGCAGGTTCAAGGAGGGACAAACGGGGACAAGCAGGATCAAGGAGGGACCAGGAGGGACACGCAGGGACAATGAGGGAAGGAGGGACTAAAAGGGACTAGGAGGGACTAGGAGGGACTAGGAGGGACTAGCAGGGACTAGGAGCGACTAGGAGGGACTAGGAGCGACTAGGAGGGACTAGGAGGGACAATGAGGGGCAATGAGAGACAAGGAGGAGGAACAAGGAGGGACAAGGAGGGACACGGAGGGACAAGGAGGGACTAGGAGGGACAAGGAGGGACAAGGAGGGACAAGGAGGGACAAGGAGGGACAAGGAGGGACAAGGAAGACAAGGAGGGACAAGGAGGGACAAGGAGGGACAAGGAGGGACAAGTAGGGACAAGAAGGGACAAGGAGGGACCAGGAGGGACAAGCAGGGTCAAGGAGGACAAGCAGGGACAAGGAGGAACAAGGAGGGACAATATGGGACAATGAGGGACAAGGAGGGTCAACGAGGGACAAACAGGGACAAGGAGGGAAAAGAAGGGGCAAGGAGAAGCAAGGAGGGACCAGGAGGGGCAAGGAAGGACAAGCAGTGTCAAGGAGGGACAAGCATGGACAAGGAGTGACAAGGAGGGACTAGGATGGTCAAGGAGGGAGAAGGAAGGACAAGGAAGGACAATGAGGGACAAGGATGGGCAAGGAGAGACTAAGAGATACAAGGAGGGACATGGAGTGATAAAGAGGGACAAGGAGGGAAAAGGTGGGGCAATGAGGGACTTGGAGGGGCAATGAGGTACAATTTGGCTCTAGGAGGGACAAGGGGGGAAAAGGATTGACAAGGAGGGAAAAGGAGAGTCAAGGAGTGTCAAGCAGGGGCAAGAAGGGAATAGGAGGAACAAGGATGGTCAAGGAGGGACAAGGAAGGACAATGAGGGACAAGGAGGGTTAAGGGAGGGACAAGGAGGGACAAGGAAGGGACAAGGAGGGATAAGGAGGGGCAATAAGGGACATGGAGGGACAAGGAAGGGATAAGGAGGGGCAATAAGGGACATGGAGGGACAAGGAGGTGCAATAAGGGACATGGAGGGGCAATGAGGGACAAAAGGATGGAGGGGGAAAAGGATGGACAAGGAGGGAAAAGGAGAGTCAAGGAGTGACAAGCAGGGACAAGAAGGGAAAAGGAGGAACAAGGATGGTCAAGGAGGGACAAGGAAGGACAATGAGGGACAAGGAGGGTTAAGGGAGGGACAAGGAGGGACAAGGAGGGACAAGGAAGGGACAAGGAGGAACAAGGAGGGATAAGGAGGGGCAATAAGGGACATGGAGGGACAAGGAGGTGCAATAAGGGACAATGAGGGACAAACAGGGACAAGTAGGAACAAGGAGGGACAAGCAGGATCAAGGAGGGACAAGGAAGGACAAGGACGGTCAAGAGGTACAAGGGGGGACAAGTAGGGACAAGCATGATCAAGGAGGGACAATGAGGGACAAGCAGAGTCAAGGAGGGACATGGAGGGACAAGGAGGGACAAGAAGGGAAGGGAGGAAAAAGGAGTGACAAGGAGGAACAAGGAGGGAGAAGGAAGGAAAAGGAAGTAGAAGGAGGGACAAGGAGGGAGAAGGAGGGACAAGGTGGGAGAAGGAGAGACAAGGATGGACCAGGAGGACCATGGAGGGAAAAGGAGTTACAAGGAGGAACAAAGAGGGACAAGGAGGATCAAGGAGCGACGAGGAGTGACAAGGAGGGACAAGGTGGTGCAAGGAGAGAGAAGGAGAGGCAAGGAGTGACAAGGAGGGACAAGGACGGAAAAGGAGTGACAAGGAGGGGCAATGAGGGAAAAGGAGGGACCAGGAGGGACAAGGCGGGACAAGGAGGGGCAATGAGGGACAAGGAAGGGCAAGGAGAGACAAGGAGGGACAAGCAAGGACAAGGACCAGGAGGGAAAAGGAAGGACAATTAGGGTCAATGAGGGACATGGAGGGGCAATGAGGGACAAGGAGGGGCAATGAGGTACAAGGAGGGACTAGGAGGGACCAGGAGGGGAAAGGAGGGACTAGGAGGGACCAGGAGGGACCAGGAGGGAAACGGAGGGACAAGGAGGGGCAATGAGGGACATGGAGGGGCAATGAGGCCAAGGAGGGTCAAGGAGGGACAAGCAGGGACAAGCAGGATCAAGGAGGGACAAACAGGGACAAGGAGGGTCAAGGAGGGACAAGCAGGGACAAGGAGGGACAATGAGGAACAAGGAAGGACATGGAGGGATTAGGAGGGGCAAGGAGAGACAAGGAGAGGCAAGGAAGGACAAGGAGGGACCAGGAGGGAAAATGAGGGACAAGGAGGGCAAGGAGGGCAAGGAGGGACAAGGAGGGGCAAGGAGAGACATGGAAGGACAAAGAGGGACAAGTAGGGACCAGTAGGGCAAGGAGGGACAATGAGGGACAAGGTGGGGCAATGAGGGACAATGAGGGACAAGGAGCGGCAAGGAGGGACAAGGAGGGACAAGGAGGGACTAGGAGGGACTAGGAGAGACTAGGACGGACTAGGAGGGACAATGAGGAGCAAGGAGAGACAAGGAGAGGCAAAGAGGGACAAGCAGGGACCAGGAGGGAAAAGGAGGATCAAGGATGGACAAACGGGGACAAGGAAGGACAAGTAGGGACAAGCAGGATCCAGGATGGACAAGGAGGGACCAGGAGGGACACGCAGGGACTAAAAGGGTCTACGAGAGACTAGGAGGGACTAGGAGGGACAAGGAGGGACCAGGAGGGAAAAGGAGTGACAAGAAGGATCAAGGAGGAGCAAGGAGGGAGAAGGAGTGACAAGGAGGGGCAAGGAGAGACATGGAGGGTCAAGGAGGGACAAGGAAGGACAAAGAGGGACAAGTAGGGACCAGGAGGGCAAGGAGGGACAATGAGGGACAAGGTGGGGCAATGAGGGGCAATGAGGGACAAGGAGCGGCAAGGAGGGACAAGGAGG
Source organism: Polietes domitor (assembly GCA_947397865.1). Classification (NCBI taxonomy): domain Eukaryota; kingdom Metazoa; phylum Arthropoda; class Insecta; order Diptera; family Muscidae; genus Polietes; species Polietes domitor. The sequence continues at coordinate 285,489 of OX377623.1, forward strand.
GACAAGGAGGGACTAGGAGGGACTGGAGGTACTAGGAGGGACTAGGAGGGACTAGGACGGACTAGGAGGGACAATGAGGAGCAAGGAGAGACAAGGAAAGGCAAAGAGGGACAAGCAGGGACCAGGAGGAACAAGGAGGGACAATGAGGGACAAGGGGAGACAAGTAGGGACCAGGAGGGACAAGGATGGACCAGGAGGAACAAGGAGGGAAAAGGAGTTACAAGGAGGAACAAGGAGGGACAAGGAGGATCAAGGAGGGACAAGGTGGTGCAAGGAGAGACTAGGAGAGGCAAGGAGTGACAAGGAGCGGCAAGGAGGGACAAGGAGGGACAAGGAGGGACCAGGAGGGAAAAGGAGGATCAAGGAGGAACAAGGAGGGAGAAGGAGTGACAAGGAGGGGCAAGGAGAGACATGGAGGGACAAGGAAGGACAAAGAGGGACAAGTAGGGACCAGGAGGGCAAGGAGGGACAATGAGGGACTAGGAGGGACTAGGAGGGACAATGAGGAGCAAGGAGAGACAAGGAGAGGCAAGGAGGGACAAGCAGGGACCAGGAGTGAAAAGGAGGAACAAGGAGGGACAAGGAGAGACAAGTAGGGACCAGGATGGACCAGGAGGAACAAGGAGGGAAAAGGAGTTACAAGGAGGATCAAGGAAGGACAAGGTGGTGCAAGGAGAGACAAGGAGAGGCAAGGAGTGACAATGAGAGACAAGGACGGAAAAGGAGTGACAAGGAGGGGCAATGAGGGAAAAGGAGGGACCAGGAGGGACAAGGACGGACAAGGAGGGGCAATGAGGGACAAGGAGGGGCAATCAGGGACAAGGAAGGGAAAGGAGAGACAAGTAGGGTCAAGGAGGGACAAGCAAGGACAAGGACCAGGAGGGAAAAGGAAGGACAAGGAGGGGCAATGAGGGACATGGAGGGGCAATGAGGGACAAGGAGGGGCAATGAGGGACGTGGAGGGGCAATGAGGCCAAGGAGGGGCAATGAGGGACATGGAGGGGCAATGAGGGACTAGGAGGGACAAACAGGGACAAGGAGGGTCAAGGAGGGACAAGCAGGGACAAGCAGGATCAAGGAGGGACAAACAGGGACAAGGAGGGTCAAGGAGGGACAAGCAGGATCAAGGAGGGACAAGCAGGGACAAGGAGGGACAACGAGGAACAAGGAAGGACATGGAGGGATTAGGAGGGACAATGAGGGGCAAGGAGAGACAAGGAGAGGCAAGGAAGGACACGGAGGGACCAGGAGGGAAAATGAGGGACAAGGAGGGCAAGGAGGGACAAGGAGGGACAAGTAGGAACAAGGAGAGACTAGCAGGGACAATGAGGGACAAGGAGGGGCAATGAGGGACTAGGACGGACTAGGAAGGACTAGGATGGGCAAGGAGAGACAGGGAGAGGCAAGTAGGGACAAGCAGGGACCAGGAGGGAAAAGGAGGAACAAGGAGGGACAATGAGGGACAAGGAGAGACAAGGAGGGACCAGGAGGGACAAGGATGGACCAGGAGGTACCAGGATGAACAAGGAGGGAAAAGGAGTTACAAGGAGGTACAAGGAGGGACAAGGAGGAACAAGGAGGAACAAGGAGGGACAAGGTGGTGCAAGGAGTGACAAGGAGGGACAAGGCGGGACAAGGACGGCCAAGGAGGGACTAGGAGGGACAAGCAGGGACAAAGAGGGACAAGTAGGGACCAGGAGGGACAAGGAGGGGCAATTAGGGGCAATGAGGGACAAGGAGTGTCAAGGAGGGACTAGGAGGGACTAGGAGGGACTAGGACGGACTAGGAGGGACTAGGAGGGGCAAGGAGAGACAAGGAGAAGCATGGAGGGACAAGCAGGGACCAGGAGGGAAAAGGAGGAACAAGGAGGGACAAGGAGGGACCAGGAGGGACAAGGAGGTACCAGGATGAACAAGGAGGGAAAAGGAGTTACAAGGAGGTACAAGGAGGGACAAGGAGGAACAAGGAGGAACAAGGAGGAACAAGGAGGAACAAGGAGGGACAAGGAAAGACAAGCATGGACAAGGAGGGAAAAGGAGTGACAAGGAAGAACAAGGAGGGACAAAGTGGTACAAGGAGAGACAAGGAGTGACAAGGAGGGACAAGGCGGGACAAGGACGGACAAGGAGGGGCAATGAGGGACAAGGAAGGGCAAGGAGAGACAAGGAGGGTCAAGGAGGGACAAGCAAGGACAAGGAGGGTCAATGACGGACAAGGAGGGTCAATGACGGACAAGGAGGGGCAAGTACGGACCAAGAGGGTCAAGGAGGGTCTAGGAGGGACAAGGCGGGACAAGGAGGGACCAGGAGGGACCAGGAGAGACAAGGAGGGAAAAGGAGTTACAAGGAGGAACAAGGAAAGACAAGCATGGACAAGGAGTGACATGGAGGGACTAGGATGGTCAAGGAGGGACAAGGAAGGACAATGAGGGACAAGGTGGGGCCAGGAGATACAAGGAGGGACATGGAGGGATAAGGAGGGGCAATGAGGGACAAGGTGGATCAAGGAAAGACAAGGAGTGACAAGGAGGGCCAAGGAGGGGCAGTGAGGGACAAGGAGGGGCATGTAAGAGCAATGGAGGGACTAGGATGGCCAAGGAGGGACAAGGAAGGACAATGAGGGATAAGCAGGGACAAGGTGGGGCCAGGAGAGGCAAGGAGATACAAGGAGGGACATGGAGGGATAAGGAGGGGTAATGAGGGACATGGAGGGGCAATGAGGGACAAGGAGGGACAAGGAGGAGCAATGAGGGACTAGGAGGGACAAGGACGGACCAAGAGGGGAAAGGAGGGACTAGGACGGACAAGGAGGGAAAAGGAGTGACAAGGAGGGGCAACGAGGGACTAGGAGGGACAAGGAAGAACAAGGAGGGTCAAGGAGGTACAAGGATGGTCAAGGAGGGACAAGTAGGAACAAGGAGAGACTAGCAGGGACAAGGAAGGACAAGAGGGTCAAGGATGGTCAAGGAGTGACTAGGAGGGACAAGGAGGGACCAGGAGGGGAAAGGAGGGACTAGGAGGGACTAGGAGGGACAAGGAGGGAAAAGAAGGGACAAGGATGGTCAAGGAGGGACAAGGAAGGACAATGAGGATAAGGGTTAAGTTAGGGACAAGGAGGGTTAAGTTAGGGACAAGGAGGGACAAGGAGGGGCAATGAGAGACATGGAAGTACAAGCAGGATCAAGGAGGGACAAACGGGGACAAGGAAGGACAAGGAGGGACAAGGAGGGAAAAGGAGGGACAAGGAGGGGCAATATGGGACATGGAGGGGCAATGAGGGACAAGGAGGGGCAATGAGGGACATGGAGGGGAAATGAGGGACTAGGAGGGACAAGGAGGGTCAATGAGGTACAAGGAGGGACAAGTAGGAACAAGGAGAGACTAGCAGGGACAAGAAGGGACAAGGAAGGACAAGGAGGGTCACGGAGGGTCAAGGAGGGTCAAGGAGGTACAAGGATGGTCAAGGAGGGACAAGTAGGAACAAGTACGGACCAAGAGTGTCAAGGAGGGTCTAGGAGGGACAAGGCGGGACAAGGAGGGACCAGGAGAGACAAGGAGGGAAAAGGAGTTACAAGGAGGTACAAGGAGGGACAAGGAGGAACAAGGAGGAACAAGGAGGAACAAGGAGGAACAAGGAGGAACAAGGAAAGACAAGCATGGACAATGAGGGAAAAGGAGTGACATGGAGGGACTAGGATGGTCAAGGAGGGACAAGGAAGGACAATGAGGGACAAGGTGGGGCCAGGAGATACATGGAGGGACATGGAGGGATAAGGAGGGGCAATGAGGGACATGGAGGGGCAATGAGGGACAAGGTGGATCAAGGAAAGACAAGGAGTGACAAGAAGGGCCAAGGAGGGACAAGGAGGGACAAGGAGGGGCAAGTAAGAGCAATGGAGGGACTAGGGTGGTCAAGGAGGGACAAGGAAGGACAATGAGGGACAAGCAGGGACAAGGTGGGGCCAGGAGAGGCAAGGAGATACAAGGAGGGATAAGGAGGGACAAGAAGGAACAAGGAGAGACTAGCAGGGACAAGGAAGGACAAGAGGGTCAAGGATGGTCAAGGAGTGACTAGGTGGGACAAGGAGGGACCAGGCGGGAAAAGGAAGGACAAGGAGGGGCAATGAGGGACATGGAGGGGCAATGAGGGACATGGAGGGACAATGAGGGACAAGGAGGGACAAGGAGGGACCAGGTGGGGAAAGGAGGGACTAGGAGGGACTAGGAGGGACAAGGAGGGACTAGGAGGGACAATGAGGGACATGGAGGGGCAATGAGGGACTAGGATTGACAAACATGGACAAGGAGGGTCAAGGAGGTACAAGGATTGTCAGGGAGGGACAAGTAGGAACAAGGAGAGACTAGCAGGGACAAGAAGGTACAAGGAAGGACAAGGAGGGTCAGGCAGGGTCAAGGAGGGTCAAGGAGGTACAAGGATGGTCAAGGAGGGACAAGTAGGAACAAGGACAGACTAGCAGGGACAATGAGGGACAAGGAGGGGCAATGAGGGACAAGGAGTGTCAAGGAGGGACTAGGAGGGACTAGGAGGGACTAGGAGGGACTAGGACGGACTAGGAGGGACTAGGATGGGCAAGGAGAGACAGGGAGAGGCAAGTAGGGACAAGCAGGGACCAGGAGGGAAAACGAGGAACAAGGAGGGACAATGAGGGACAAGGAGAGACAAGGAGGGACCAGGAGGGACAAGGATGGACCAGGAGGTACCAGGATGAACAAGGAGGGAAAAGGAGTTACAAGGAGGTACAAGGAGGGACAAGGAGGAACAAGGAGGAACAAGGAGGGACAAGGTGGTGCAAGGAGTGACAAGGAGGGACAAGGCGGGACAAGGACGGCCAAGGAGGGACTAGGAGGGACAAGCAGGGACAAAGAGGGACAAGTAGGGACCAGGAGGGACAATGAGGGACAAGGAGGGGCAATTAGGGGCAATGAGGGACAAGGAGTGTCAAGGAGGGACTAGGAGGGACTAGGAGGGACTAGGAGGGACTAGGACGGACTAGGAGGGACTAGGAGGGGCAAGGAGAGACAAGGAGAAGCATGGAGGGACAAGCAGGGACCAGGAGGGAAAAGGAGGAACAAGGAGGGACAAGGAGGGACCAGGAGGGACCAGGAGGGACAAGGAGGTACCAGGATGAACAAGGAGGGAAAAGGAGTTACAAGGAGGTACAAGGAGGGACAAGGAGGAACAAGGAGGAACAAGGAGGAACAAGGAGGAACAAGGAGGAACAAGGAGGAACAAGGAGGGACAAGGAAAGACAAGCATGGACAAGGAGGGAAAAGGAGTGACAAGGAAGAACAAGGAGGGACAAAGTGGTACAAGGAGAGACAAGGAGTGACAAGGAGGGACAAGGCGGGACAAGGACGGACAAGGAGGGGCAATGAGGGACAAGGAAGGGCAAGGAGAGACAAGGAGGGTCAAGGAGGGACAAGCAAGGACAAGGAGGGTCAATGACGGACAAGGAGGGTCAATGACGGACAAGGAGGGGCAAGTACGGACCAAGAGGGTCAAGGAGGGTCTAGGAGGGACAAGGATGGACAAGGCGGGACAAGGAGGGACCAGGAGAGACAAGGAGGGAAAAGGAGGAACAAGGAAAGACAAGCATGGACAAGGAGTGACATGGAGGGACTAGGATGGTCAAGGAGGGACAAGGAAGGACAATGAGGGACAAGGTGGGGCCAGGAGATACAAGGAGGGACATGGAGGGATAAGGAGGGGCAATGAGGGACAAGGTGGATCAAGGAAAGACAAGGAGTGACAAGGAGGGCCAAGGAGGGGCAGTGAGGGACAAGGAAGGGCATGTAAGAGCAATGGAGGGACTAGGATGGCCAAGGAGGGACAAGGAAGGACAATGAGGGATAAGCAGGGACAAGGTGGGGCCAGGAGAGGCAAGGAGATACAAGGAGGGACATGGAGGGATAAGGAGGGGTAATGAGGGACATGGAGGGGCAATGAGGGACAAGGAGGAGCAATGAGGGACTAGGAGGGACAAGGACGGACCAAGAGGGGAAAGGAGGGACTAGGACGGACAAGGAGGGAAAAGGAGTGACAAGGAGGGGCAACGAAGGACTAGGAGGGACAAGGAAGAACAAGGAGGGTCAAGGAGGTACAAGGATGGTCAAGGAGGGACAAGTAGGAACAAGGAGAGACTAGCAGGGACAAGGAAGGACAAGAGGGTCAAGGATGGTCAAGGAGTGACTAGGTGGGACAAGGAGGGACCAGGCGGGAAAAGGAAGGACAAGGAGGGGCAATGAGGGACATGGAGGGGCAATGAGGGACATGGAGGGACAATGAGGGACAAGGAGGGACTAGGAGGGACAAGGAGGGACCAGGAGGGGAAAGGAGGGACTAGGAGGGACTAGGAGGGACAAGGAGGGACCAGGAGGGAAAAGGAGGGACAAGGAGGGGCAATGAGGGACATGGAGGGGCAATGAGGGACAAGGAGGGGCAATGAGGGACTAGGATTGACAAACATGGACAAGGAGGGTCAAGGAGGTTCAAGGATGGTCAAGGAGGGACAAGTAGGAACAAGGAGAGACTAGCAGGAACAAGAAGGGACAAGGAAGGACAAGGAAGGACAAGGAAGGACAAGGAGGGTCAAGGAGGGTCAAGGAGAGACATGGAGAGACAAGGAGGAACAAGGAGGGAGAAGGAGTGACAAGGAGGGGCAAGGAGAGTTATGGAAGGTCAAGGAGGGACAAGGAGGGTCAATGAGAGACAAACAGGCACAAGGAGGGACGAGGAGAGACAAGGAGGGAAAAGAAGGGGTAAGGAGAAGCAAGGAGGGACCAGAAGGGACAAGCAGTGTCAAGGAGGGACAAGCATGGACAAGGAGGGACTAGGATGGTCAAGGAGCGACAAGGAAGGACAATGAGGGACAAGCAGGGACAAGGAGGGGCAAGGAGAGACTAGGAGATACAAGGAGGGACATGGAGGGACAAGGAGGGGCAATGAGGGACAAGGAGGGGCAAGGAGAGATATGGAGAGACAAGCAGGATCAAGGAGGGACAAACGGGGACAAGGAAGGACAAGGAGGGACAAGGAGAGTCCAGGAGGGACAAGCAGGGCAATGAGGGACAAGGAGGGGCAAGGAGAGACAAGCAGGATCAAGGAGGGACAAACGGGGACAAGGAAGGACAAACGGGGACAAGGAAGGACAAGGAGGGACAAGGAGGGACAAGGAGAGTCAAGGAGGGACAAGCAGGGAAAAGAAGGGACAAGGATGGTCAAGGAGGGACAAGGAAGGACAATGAGGATAAGGGTTAAGTTAGGGACAAGGAGGGTTAAGTTAGGGACAAGGAGGGGCAATGTGAGACATGGAAGTACAAGCAGGATCAAGGAGGGACAAACGGGGACAAGGAAGGACAAGGAGGGACAAGGAGGGAAAAGGAGGGACAAGGAGGGGCAATATGGGACATGGAGGGGCAATGAGGGACAAGGAGGGGCAATGAGGGACATGGAGGGGAAATGAGGGACTAGGAGGGACTAGGAGGGACAAGGAGGGTCAATGAGGTACAAGGAGGGACAAGTAGGAACAAGGAGAGACTAGCAGGGACAAGAAGGGACAAGGAAGGACAAGGAGGGTCACGGAGGGTCAAGGAGGGTCAAGGAGGTACAAGGATGGTCAAGGAGGGACAAGTAGGAACAAGTACGGACCAAGAGGGTCAAGGAGGGTCTAGGAGGGACAAGGCGGGACAAGGAGGGACCAGGAGAGACAAGGAGGGAAAAGGAGTTACAAGGAGGTACAAGGAGGGACAAGGAGGAACAAGGAGGAACAAGGAGGAACAAGGAGGAACAAGGAGGAACAAGGAGGAACAAGGAGGAACAAGGAGGAACAAGGAGGAACAAGGAAAGACAAGCATGGACAATGAGGGAAAAGGAGTGACATGGAGGGACTAGGATGGTCAAGGAGGGACAAGGAAGGACAATGAGGGACAAGGTGGGGCCAGGAGATACATGGAGGGACATGGAGGGATAAGGAGGGGCAATGAGGGACATGGAGGGGCAATGAGGGACAAGGTGGATCAAGGAAAGACAAGGAGTGACAAAAAGGGCCAAGGAGGGACAAGGAGGGACAAGGAGGGGCAAGTAAGAGCAATGGAGGGACTAGGAGGGACTAGGGTGGTCAAGGAGGGACAAGGAAGGACAATGAGGGACAAGCAGGGACAAGGTGGGGCCAGGAGAGGCAAGGAGATACAAGGAGGGATAAGGAGGGACAAGTAGGAACAAGGAGAGACTAGCAGGGACAAGGAAGGACAAGAGGGTCAAGGAGTGACTAGGTGGGACAAGGAGGGACCAGGCGGGAAAAGGAAGGACAAGGAGGGGCAATGAGGGACATGGAGGGGCAATGAGGGACATGGAGGGACAATGAGGGACAAGGAGGGACTAGGAGGGACAAGGAGGGACCAGGTGGGGAAAGGAGGGACTAGGAGGGACTAGGAGGGACAAGGAGGAACTAGGAGGGACATGGAGGGGCAATGAGGGACTAGGATTGACAAACATGGACAAGGAGGGTCAAGGAGGTTCAAGGATGGTCAAGGAGGGACAAGTAGGAACAAGTAGGAACAAGGAGAGACTAGCAGGGACAAGAAGGGACAAGGAAGGACAAGGAGGGTCAAGGAGGTACAAGGATGGTCAAGGAGGGACAAGTAGGAACACGGAGAGACTAGCAGGGACAAGAAGGGACAAGGAGGGACAAGCAGGATCAAGGTGGGACAAGGAGGGTCAATGAGCAACAAGGAGGGACAAGGAGGGACAAGCAGGATCAAGGAGGGACAAACAGGGACAAGAAGGGACAAGCAGGATCAAGGAGGGACAAGCAGGAACAAGGAGGGACAACGAGGACCAAGGAAGGACAAGGAGGGATTAGGAGGGACAATGAGGGGCAAGGAGAGACAAGGAAGGGCAAGGAGGGAAAATGAGGGAAAATGAGGGACAAGGAGAGGCAAGGAAGGACAATGAGGGACCAGGAGGGACAAGGAGGGGCAAGGAGAGACATGGAGAGACAAGGAGGAACAAGGAGGGAGAAGGAGTGACAAGGAGGGGCAAGGAGAGTCATGGAGGGTCAAGGAGGGACAAGGAAGGACAAAGAGGGACAAGTAGGGACCAGGAGGGCAAGGAGGGACAATGAGGGACAAGGTGGGGCAATGAGGGGCAATGAGGGACAAGGAGCGTCAAGGAGGGACAAGGAGGGACTAGGAGGGAATAGGAGGTACTAAAAGGGACTAGGACGGACTAGGAGGGACAATGAGGAGCAAGGAGAGACAAGGAGAGGCAAAGAGGGACAAGCAGGGACCAGGAGGGAAAAGGAGGAACAAGGAGGGACAATGAGGGACAAGGAGAGACAAGTAGGGACCAGGAGGGACAAGGATGGACCAGGAGGAACAAGGAGGAACAAGGAGTTACAAGGAAGAACAAGGAGGGACAAGGAGGATCAAGGTGGGACAAGGTGGTGCAAGGAGAGACAAGGAGAGGCAAGGAGTGACAAGGAGCGGCAAGGAGGGACAAGGAGGGACGAGGAGGTACTAGGAGGGACTAGGACGGACTAGGAGGGATTAGGAGGACTAGGAGGGACAATGAGGAGCAAGGAGAGACAAGGAGAGGCAAGGAGGGACAAGCAGGGACCAGGAGGGAAAAGGAGGAACAAGGAGGGACAATGAGGGACAAGGAGAGACAAGTAGGGACCAGGATGGACCAGGAGGTACCAGGAGGAACAAGGAGGGAAAAGGAGTTACAAGGAGGAACAAGGAGGGGCAAGGAGGATCAAGGAGGGACAAGGTGGTGCAAGGAGAGACAAGGAGAGGAGTGACAAGGAGAGACAAGGAGAGACAAGGAGGGACAAGGACGGAAAAGGAGTGACAAGGAGGGGCAATGAGGGAAAAGGAGGGACCAGGAGGGACAAGGCGGGACAAGGACGGACAAGGAGGGGCAATGAGGGACAAGGAGGGGCAATCAGGGACAAGGAAGGGCAAGGAGAGACAAGGAGGGTCAAGGAGGGACAAGCAAGGACAAGGACCAGGAGGGAAAAGGAAGGACAAGGAGGGGCAATGAGGGACATGGAGGGGCAATGAGGGACAAGGAGGGACCAGGAGGGAAAAGGAGGGACCAGGAGGGACAAGGAGGGGCAATGAGGGACATGGAGGGGCAATGAGGGACAAGGAGGGGCAATGAGGGACATGGAGGGGCAATGAGGGACTAGGAGGGACAAACAGGGACAAGGAGGGTCAAGGAGGTACAAGGATTGTCAGGGAGGGACAAGTAGGAACAAGGAGAGACTAGCAGGGACAAGAAGGTACAAGGAAGGACAAGGAGGGTCAGGCAGGGTCAAGGAGGGTCAAGGAGGTACAAGGATGGTCAAGGAGGGACAAGTAGGAACAAGGAGAGACTAGCAGGGACAATGAGGGACAAGGAGGGGCAATGAGGGACAAGGAGTGTCAAGGAGGGACTAGGAGGGACTAGGAGGGACTAGGACGGACTAGGAGGGACTAGGATGGGCAAGGAGAGACAGGGAGAGGCAAGTAGGGACAAGCAGGGACCAGGAGGGAAAAGGAGGAACAAGGAGGGACAATGAGGGACAAGGAGAGACAAGGAGGGACCAGGAGGGACAAGGATGGACCAGGAGGTACCAGGATGAACAAGGAGGGAAAAGGAGTTACAAGGAGGTACAAGGAGGAACAAGGAGGAACAAGGAGGGACAAGGTGGTGCAAGGAGTGACAAGGAGGGACAAGGCGGGACAAGGACGGCCAAGGAGGGACTAGGAGGGACAAGCAGGGACAAAGAGGGACAAGTAGGGACCAGGAGGGACAATGAGGGACAAGGAGGGGCAATTAGGGGCAATGAGGGACAAGGAGTGTCAAGGAGGGACTAGGAGGGACTAGGAGGGACTAGGAGGGACTAGGACGGACTAGGAGGGACTAGGAGGGGCAAGGAGAGACAAGGAGAAGCATGGAGGGACAAGCAGGGACCAGGAGGGAAAAGGAGGAACAAGGAGGGACAAGGAGGGACCAGGAGGGACCAGGAGGGACAAGGAGGTACCAGGATGAACAAGGAGGGAAAAGGAGTTACAAGGAGGTACAAGGAGGGACAAGGAGGAACAAGGAGGAACAAGGAGGAACAAGGAGGGACAAGGAAAGACAAGCATGGACAAGGAGGGAAAAGGAGTGACAAGGAAGAACAAGGAGGGACAAAGTGGTACAAGGAGAGACAAGGAGTGACAAGGAGGGACAAGGCGGGACAAGGACGGACAAGGAGGGGCAATGAGGGACAAGGAAGGGCAAGGAGAGACAAGGAGGGTCAAGGAGGGACAAGCAAGGACAAGGAGGGTCAATGACGGACAAGGAGGGTCAATGACGGACAAGGAGGGACAAGTACGGACCAAGAGGGTCAAGGAGGGTCTAGGAGGGACAAGGATGGACAAGGCGGGACAAGGAGGGACCAGGAGAGACAAGGAGGGAAAAGGAGTTACAAGGAGGAACAAGGAAAGACAAGCATGGACAAGGAGTGACATGGAGGGACTAAGATGGTCAAGGAGGGACAAGGAAGGACAATGAGGGACAAGGTGGGGCCAGGAGATACAAGGAGGGACATGGAGGGATAAGGAGGGGCAATGAGGGACAAGGTGGATCAAGGAAAGACAAGGAGTGACAAGGATGGCCAAGGAGGGGCAGTGAGGGACAAGGAGGGGCATGTAAGAGCAATGGAGGGACTAGGATGGCCAAGGAGGGACAAGGAAGGACAATGAGGGATAAGCAGGGACAAGGTGGGGCCAGGAGAGGCAAGGAGATACAAGGAGGGATAAGGAGGGGTAATGAGGGACATGGAGGGGCAATGAGGGACAAGGAGGGACAAGGAGGAGCAATGAGGGACTAGGAGGGACAAGGACGGACCAAGAGGGGAAAGGAGGGACTAGGACGGACAAGGAGGGAAAAGGAGTGACAAGGAGGGGCAACGAGGGACTAGGAGGGACAAGGAAGAACAAGGAGGGTCAAGGAGGTACAAGGATGGTCAAGGAGGGACAAGTAGGAACAAGGAGATACTAGCAGGGACAAGGAAGGACAAGAGGGTCAAGGATGGTCAAGGAGTGACTAGGTGGGACAAGGAGGGACCAGGCGGGAAAAGGAAGGACAAGGAGGGGCAATGAGGGACATGGAGGGGCAATGAGGGACATGGAGGGACAATGAGGGACAAGGAGGGACTAGGAGGGACAAGGAGGGACCAGGAGGGGAAAGGAGGGACTAGGAGGGACTAGGAGGGACAAGGAGGGACCAGGAGGGAAAAGGAGGGACAAGGAGGGGCAATGAGGGACATGGAGGGGCAATGAGGGACAAGGAGGGGCAATGAGGGACTAGGATTGACAAACATGGACAAGGAGGGTCAAGGAGGTTCAAGGATGGTCAAGGAGGGACAAGTAGGAACAAGGAGAGACTAGCAGGAACAAGAAGGGACAAGGAAGGACAAGGAGGGTCAAGGAGGGTCAAGGAGAGACATGGAGAGACAAGGAGGAACAAGGAGGGAGAAGGAGTGACAAGGAGGGGCAAGGAGAGTTATGGAAGGTCAAGGAGGGACAAGGAGGGTCAATGAGAGACAAACAGGCACAAGGAGGGACGAGGAGAGACAAGGAGGGAAAAGAAGGGGTAAGGAGAAGCAAGGAGGGACCAGAAGGGACAAGCAGTGTCAAGGAGGGACAAGCATGGACAAGGAGGGACTAGGATGGTCAAGGAGCGACAAGGAAGGACAATGAGGGACAAGCAGGGACAAGGAGGGGCAAGGAGAGACTAGGAGATACAAGGAGGGACATGGAGGGACAAGGAGGGGCAATGAGGGACAAGGAGGGGCAAGGAGAGATATGGAGAGACAAGCAGGATCAAGGAGGGACAAACGGGGACAAGGAAGGACAAGGAGGGACAAGGAGAGTCCAGGAGGGACAAGCAGGGCAATGAGGGACAAGGAGGGGCAAGGAGAGACAAGCAGGATCAAGGAGGGACAAACGGGGACAAGGAAGGACAAGGAGGGACAAGGAGGGACAAGGAGAGTCAAGGAGGGACAAGCAGGGAAAAGAAGGGACAAGGATGGTCAAGGAGGGACAAGGAAGGACAATGAGGATAAGGGTTAAGTTAGGGACAAGGAGGGTTAAGTTAGGGACAAGGAGGGACAAGGAGGGGCAATGAGAGACATGGAAGTACAAGCAGTATCAAGGAGGGACAAACGGGGACAAGGAAGGACAAGGAGGGACAAGGAGGGACAAGGAGGGAAAAGGAGGGACAAGGAGGGGCAATATGGGACATGGAGGGGCAATGATGGACAAGGAGGGGCAATGAGGGACATGGAGGGGAAATGAGGGACTAGGAGGGACAAGGAGGGTCAATGAGGTACAAGGAGGGACAAGTAGGAACAAGGAGAGACTAGCAGGGACAAGAAGGGACAAGGAAGGACAAGGAGGGTCACGGAGGGTCAAGGAGGTACAAGGATGGTCAAGGAGGGACAAGTAGGAACAAGTACGGACCAAGAGGGTCAAGGAGGGTCTAGGAGGGACAAGGCGGGACAAGGAGGGACCAGGAGAGACAAGGAGGGAAAAGGAGTTACAAGGAGGTACAAGGAGGGACAAGGAGGAACAAGGAGGAACAAGGAGGAACAAGGAAAGACAAGCATGGACAATGAGGGAAAAGGAGTGACATGGAGGGACTAGGATGGTCAAGGAGGGACAAGGAAGGACAATGAGGGACAAGGTGGGGCCAGGAGATACATGGAGGGACATGGAGGGATAAGGAGGGGCAATGAGGGACATGGAGGGGCAATGAGGGACAAGGTGGATCAAGGAAAGACAAGGAGTGACAAGAAGGGCCAAGGAGGGACAAGGAGGGGCAAGTAAGAGCAATGGAGGGACTAGGAGGGACTAGGGTGGTCAAGGAGGGACAAGGAAGGACAATGAGGGACAAGCAGGGACAAGGTGGGGCCAGGAGAGGCAAGGAGGGATAAGGAGGGACAAGTAGGAACAAGGAGAGACTAGCAGGGACAAGGAAGGACAAGAGGGTCAAGGATGGTCAAGGAGTGACTAGGTGGGACAAGGAGGGACCAGGCGGGAAAAGGAAGGACAAGGAGGGGCAATGAGGGACATGGAGGGGCAATGAGGGACATGGAGGGACAATGAGGGACAAGGAGGGACTAGGAGGGACAAGGAGGGACCAGGTGGGGAAAGGAGGGACTAGGAGGGACTAGGAGGGACAAGGAGGGACTAGGAGGGACAATGAGGGACATGGAGGGGCAATGAGGGACTAGGATTGACAAACATGGACAAGGAGGGTCAAGGAGGTTCAAGGATGGTCAAGGAGGGACAAGTAGGAACAAGTAGGAACAAGGAGAGACTAGCAGGGACAAGAAGGGACAAGGAAGGACAAGGAAGGACAAGGAGGGTCAAGGAGGTACAAGGATGGTCAAGGAGGGACAAGTAGGAACAAGGAGAGACTAGCAGGGACAAGAAGGGACAAGGAGGGACAAGCAGGATCAAGGTGGGACAAGGAGGGTCAATGAGCAACAAGGAGGGACAAGGAGGGACAAGCAGGATCAAGGAGGGACATACAGGGACAAGAAGGGACAAGCAGGATCAAGGAGGGACAAGCAGGAACAAGGAGGGACAACGAGGACCAAGGAAGGACAAGGAGGGATTAGGAGGGACAATGAGGGGCAAGGAGAGACAAGGAAGGGCAAGGAGGGAAAATGAGGGAAAATGAGGGACAAGGAGAGGCAAGGAAGGACAATGAGGGACCAGGAGGGACAAGGAGGGGCAAGGAGAGACATGGAGAGACAAGGAGGAACAAGGAGGGAGAAGGAGTGACAAGGAGGGGCAAGGAGAGTCATGGAGGGTCAAGGAGGGACAAGGAAGGACAAAGAGGGACAAGTAGGGACCAGGAGGGCAAGGAGGGACAATGAGGGACAAGGTGGGGCAATGAGGGGCAATGAGGGACAAGGAGCGTCAAGGAGGGACAAGGAGGGACTAGGAGGGAATAGGAGGTACTAGGAGGGACTAGGACGGACTAGGAGGGACAATGAGGAGCAAGGAGAGACAAGGAGAGGCAAAGAGGGACAAGCAGGGACCAGGAGGGAAAAGGAGGAACAAGGAGGGACAATGAGGGACAAGGAGAGACAAGTAGGGACCAGGAGGGACAAGGATGGACCAGGAGGAACAAGGAGGAACAAGGAGTTACAAGGAAGAACAAGGAGGGACAAGGAGGATCAAGGAGGGACAAGGTGGTGCAAGGAGAGACAAGGAGAGGCAAGGAGTGACAAGGAGCGGCAAGGAGGGACAAGGAGGGACGAGGAGGTACTAGGAGGGACTAGGACGGACTAGGAGGGATTAGGAGGGACTAGGAGGGACAATGAGGAGCAAGGAGAGACAAGGAGAGGCAAGGAGGGACAAGCAGGGACCAG
This sequence comes from Polietes domitor, assembly GCA_947397865.1. Classification (NCBI taxonomy): domain Eukaryota; kingdom Metazoa; phylum Arthropoda; class Insecta; order Diptera; family Muscidae; genus Polietes; species Polietes domitor. The sequence goes on from OX377623.1 coordinate 300,927, forward strand.
GAGGGAAAAGGAGGAACAAGGAGGGACAATGAGGGACAAGGAGAGACAAGTAGGGACCAGGATGGACCAGGAGGTACCAGGAGGAACAAGGAGGGAAAAGGAGTTACAAGGAGGAACAAGGAGGGGCAAGGAGGATCAAGGAGGGACAAGGTGGTGCAAGGAGAGGAGTGACAAGGATAGACAAGGAGAGACAAGGAGGGACAAGGACGGAAAAGGAGTGACAAGGAGGGGCAATGAGGGAAAAGGAGGGACCAGGAGGGACAAGGCGGGACAAGGACGGACAAGGAGGGGGAATGAGGGACAAGGAGGGGCAATCAGGGACAAGGAAGGGCAAGGAGAGACAAGGAGGGTCAAGGAGGGACAAGCAAGGACAAGGACCAGGAGGGAAAAGGAAGGACAAGGAGGGGCAATGAGGGACATGGAGGGGCAATGAGGGACAAGGAGGGACCAGGAGGGAAAAGGAGGGACCAGGAGGGAAAAGGAGGGACAAGGAGGGGCAATGAGGGACATGGAGGGGCAATGAGGGACAAGGAGGGGCAATGAGGGACATGGAGGGGCAATGAGGGACTAGGAGGGACAAACAGGGACAAGGAGGGTCAAGGAGGTACAAGGATTGTCAGGGAGGGACAAGTAGGAACAAGGAGAGACTAGCAGGGACAAGAAGGTACAAGGAAGGACAAGGAGGGTCAGGCAGGGTCAAGGAGGGTCAAGGAGGTACAAGGATGGTCAAGGAGGGACAAGTAGGAACAAGGAGAGACTAGCAGGGACAATGAGGGACAAGGAGGGGCAATGAGGGACAAGGAGTGTCAAGGAGGGACTAGGAGGGACTAGGAGGGACTAGGACGGACTAGGAGGGACTAGGATGGGCAAGGAGAGACAGGGAGAGGCAAGTAGGGACAAGCAGGGACCAGGAGGGAAAAGGAGGAACAAGGAGGGACAATGAGGGACAAGGAGAGACAAGGAGGGACCAGGAGGGACAAGGATGGACCAGGAGGTACCAGGATGAACAAGGAGGGAAAAGGAGTTACAAGGAGGTACAAGGAGGGACAAGGAGGAACAAGGAGGAACAAGGAGGGACAAGGTGGTGCAAGGAGTGACAAGGAGGGACAAGGCGGGACAAGGACGGCCAAGGAGGGACTAGGAGGGACAAGCAGGGACAAAGAGGGACAAGTAGGGACCAGGAGGGACAATGAGGGACAAGGAGGGGCAATTAGGGGCAATGAGGGACAAGGAGTGTCAAGGAGGGACTAGGAGGGACTAGGAGGGACTAGGAGGGACTAGGAGGGACTAGGAGGGACTAGGAGGGGCAAGGAGAGACAAGGAGAAGCATGGAGGGACAAGCAGGGACCAGGAGGGAAAAGGAGGAACAAGGAGGGACAAGGAGGGACCAGGAGGGACAAGGAGGTACCAGGATGAACAAGGAGGGAAAAGGAGTTACAAGGAGGTACAAGGAGGGACAAGGAGGAACAAGGAGGAACAAGGAGGGACAAGGAAAGACAAGCATGGACAAGGAGGGAAAAGGAGTGACAAGGAAGAACAAGGAGGGACAAAGTGGTACAAGGAGAGACAAGGAGTGACAAGGAGGGACAAGGCGGGACAAGGACGGACAAGGAGGGGCAATGAGGGACAAGGAAGGGCAAGGAGAGACAAGGAGGGTCAAGGAGGGACAAGCAAGGACAAGGAGGGTCAATGACGGACAAGGAGGGTCAATGACGGACAAGGAGGGGCAAGTACGGACCAAGAGGGTCAAGGAGGGTCTAGGAGGGACAAGGATGGACAAGGCGGGACAAGGAGGGACCAGGAGAGACAAGGAGGGAAAAGGAGTTACAAGGAGGAACAAGGAAAGACAAGCATGGACAAGGAGTGACATGGAGGGACTAGGATGGTCAAGGAGGGACAAGGAAGGACAATGAGGGACAAGGTGGGGCCAGGAGATACAAGGAGGGACATGGAGGGATAAGGAGGGGCAATGAGGGACAAGGTGGATCAAGGAAAGACAAGGAGTGACAAGGAGGGCCAAGGAGGGACAAGGAGGGGCATGTAAGAGCAATGGAGGGACTAGGATGGCCAAGGAGGGACAAGGAAGGACAATGAGGGATAAGCAGGGACAAGGTGGGGCCAGGAGAGGCAAGGAGATACAAGGAGGGACATGGAGGGATAAGGAGGGGTAATGAGGGACATGGAGGGGCAATGAGGGACAAGGAGGGACAAGGAGGAGCAATGAGGGACTAGGAGGGACAAGGACGGACCAAGAGGGGAAAGGAGGGACTAGGACGGACAAGGAGGGAAAAGGAGTGACAAGGAGGGGCAACGAGGGACTAGGAGGGACAAGGAAGAACAAGGAGGGTCAAGGAGGTACAAGGATGGTCAAGGAGGGACAAGTAGGAACAAGGAGAGACTAGCAGGGACAAGGAAGGACAAGAGGGTCAAGGATGGTCAAGGAGTGACTAGGTGGGACAAGGAGGGACCAGGCGGGAAAAGGAAGGACAAGGAGGGGCAATGAGGGACATGGAGGGGCAATGAGGGACATGGAGGGACAATGAGGGACAAGGAGGGACTAGGAGGGACAAGGAGGGACCAGGAGGGGAAAGGAGGGACTAGGAGGGACTAGGAGGGACAAGGAGGGACCAGGAGGGAAAAGGAGGGACAAGGAGGGGCAATGAGGGACATGGAGGGGCAAGGAGGGGCAATGAGGGACTAGGATTGACAAACATGGACAAGGAGGGTCAAGGAGGTTCAAGGATGGTCAAGGAGGGACAAGTAGGAACAAGGAGAGACTAGCAGGAACAAGAAGGGACAAGGAAGGACAAGGAGGGTCAAGGAGGGTCAAGGAGAGACATGGAGAGACAAGGAGGAACAAGGAGGGAGAAGGAGTGACAAGGAGGGGCAAGGAGAGTTATGGAAGGTCAAGGAGGGACAAGGAGGGTCAATGAGAGACAAACAGGCACAAGGAGGGACGAGGAGAGACAAGGAGGGAAAAGAAGGGGTAAGGAGAAGCAAGGAGGGACCAGAAGGGACAAGCAGTGTCAAGGAGGGACAAGCATGGACAAGGAGGGACTAGGATGGTCAAGGAGCGACAAGGAAGGACAATGAGGGACAAGCAGGGACAAGGAGGGGCAAGGAGAGACTAGGAGATACAAGGAGGGACATGGAGGGACAAGGAGGGGCAATGAGGGACAAGGAGAGTCCAGGAGGGACAAGCAGGGCAATGAGGGACAAGGAGGGGCAAGGAGAGACAAGCAGGATCAAGGAGGGACAAACGGGGACAAGGAAGGACAAGGAGGGACAAGGAGGGACAAGGAGAGTCAAGGAGGGACAAGCAGGGAAAAGAAGGGACAAGGATGGTCAAGGAGGGACAAGGAAGGACAATGAGGATAAGGGTTAAGTTAGGGACAAGGAGGGTTAAGTTAGGGACAAGGAGGGACAAGGAGGGGCAATGAGAGACATGGAAGTACAAGCAGGATCAAGGAGGGACAAACGGGGACAAGGAAGGACAAGGAGGGACAAGGAGGGAAAAGGAGGGAAAAGGAGGGACAAGGAGGGGCAATATGGGACATGGAGGGGCAATGAGGGACAAGGAGGGGCAATGAGGGACATGGAGGGGAAATGAGGGACTAGGAGGGACAAGGAGGGTCAATGAGGTACAAGGAGGGACAAGTAGGAACAAGGAGAGACTAGCAGGGACAAGAAGGGACAAGGAAGGACAAGGAAGGTCACGGAGGGTCAAGGAGGGTCAAGGAGGTACAAGGATGGTCAAGGAGGGACAAGTAGGAACAAGTACGGACCAAGAGGGTCAAGGAGGGTCTAGGAGGGACAAGGCGGGACAAGGAGGGACCAGGAGAGACAAGGAGGGAAAAGGAGTTACAAGGAGGTACAAGGAGGGACAAGGAGGAACAAGGAGGAACAAGGAGGAACAAGGAGGAACAAGGAGGAACAAGGAAAGACAAGCATGGACAATGAGGGAAAAGGAGTGACATGGAGGGACTAGGATGGTCAAGGAGGGACAAGGAAGGACAATGAGGGACAAGGTGGGGCCAGGAGATACATGGAGGGACATGGAGGGATAAGGAGGGGCAATGAGGGACATGGAGGGGCAATGAGGGACAAGGTGGATCAAGGAAAGGCAAGGAGTGACAAGAAGGGCCAAGGAGGGACAAGGAGGGGCAAGTAAGAGCAATGGAGGGACTAGGAGGGACTAGGGTGGTCAAGGAGGGACAAGGAAGGACAATGAGGGACAAGCAGGGACAAGGTGGGGCCAGGAGAGGCAAGGAGATACAAGGAGGGATAAGGAGGGACAAGTAGGAACAAGGAGAGACTAGCAGGGACAAGGAAGGACAAGAGGGTCAAGGATGGTCAAGGAGTGACTAGGTGGGACAAGGAGGGACCAGGCGGGAAAAGGAAGGACAAGGAGGGGCAATGAGGGACATGGAGGGGCAATGAGGGACATGGAGGGACAATGAGGGACAAGGAGGGACTAGGAGGGACCAGGTGGGGAAAGGAGGGACTAGGAGGGACTAGGAGGGACAAGGAGGGACAATGAGGGACATGGAGGGGCAATGAGGGACTAGGATTGACAAACATGGACAAGGAGGGTCAAGGAGGTTCAAGGATGGTCAAGGAGGGACAAGTAGGAACAAGTAGGAACAAGGAGAGACTAGCAGGGACAAGAAGGGACAAGGAAGGACAAGGAAGGACAAGGAGGGTCAAGGAGGTACAAGGATGGTCAAGGAGGGACAAGTAGGAACAAGGAGAGACCAGCAGGGACAAGAAGGGACAAGGAGGGACAAGCAGGATCAAGGTGGGACAAGGAGGGTCAATGAGCAACAAGGAGGGACAAGGAGGGACAAGCAGGATCAAGGAGGGACAAACAGGGACAAGAAGGGACAAGCAGGATCAAGGAGGGACAAGCAGGAACAAGGAGGGACAACGAGGACCAAGGAAGGACAAGGAGGGATTAGGAGGGACAATGAGGGGCAAGGAGAGACAAGGAAGGGCAAGGAGGGAAAATGAGGGAAAATGAGGGACAAGGAGAGGCAAGGAAGGACAATGAGGGACCAGGAGGGACAAGGAGGGGCAAGGAGAGACATGGAGAGACAAGGAGGAACAAGGAGGGAGAAGGAGTGACAAGGAGGGGCAAGGAGAGTCATGGAGGGTCAAGGAGGGACAAGGAAGGACAAAGAGGGACAAGTAGGGACCAGGAGGGCAAGGAGGGACAATGAGGGACAAGGTGGGGCAATGAGGGGCAATGAGGGACAAGGAGCGTCAAGGAGGGACAAGGAGGGACTAGGAGGGAATAGGAGGTACTAGGAGGGACTAGGACGGACTAGGAGGGACAATGAGGAGCAAGGAGAGACAAGGAGAGGCAAAGAGGGACAAGCAGGGACCAGGAGGGAAAAGGAGGAACAAGGAGGGACAATGAGGGACAAGGAGAGACAAGTAGGGACCAGGAGGGACAAGGATGGACCAGGAGGAACAAGGAGGAACAAGGAGTTACAAGGAAGAACAAGGAGGGACAAGGAGGATCAAGGAGGGACAAGGTGGTGCAAGGAGAGGCAAGGAGTGACAAGGAGCGGCAAGGAGGGACAAGGAGGGACGAGGAGGTACTAGGAGGGACTAGGACGGACTAGGAGGGATTAGGAGGGACTAGGAGGGACAATGAGGAGCAAGGAGAGACAAGGAGAGGCAAGGAGGGACAAGCAGGGACCAGGAGGGAAAAGGAGGAACAAGGAGGGACAATGAGGGACAAGGAGAGACAAGTAGGGACCAGGATGGACCAGGAGGTACCAGGAGGAACAAGGAGGGAAAAGGAGTTACAAGGAGGAACAAGGAGGGGCAAGGAGGATCAAGGAGGGACAAGGTGGTGCAAGGAGACACAAGGAGAGGAGTGACAAGGAGAGACAAGGAGAGACAAGGAGGGACAAGGACGGAAAAGGAGGGGCAATGAGGGACAAGGAGGGGCAATCAGGGACAAGGAAGGGCAAGGAAAGACAAGGAGGGTCAAGGAGGGACAAGCAAGGACAAGGACCAGGAGGGAAAAGGAAGGACAAGGAGGGGCAATGAGGGACATGGAGGGGCAATGAGGGACAAGGAGGGACCAGGAGGGAAAAGGAGGGACCAGGAGGGAAAAGGAGGGACAAGGAGGGGCAATGAGGGACATGGAGGGGCAATGAGGGGCAATGAGGGACATGGAGGGGCAATGAGGGACTAGGAGGGACAAACAGGGACAAGGAGGGTCAAGGAGGTACAAGGATTGTCAGGGAGGGACAAGTAGGAACAAGGAGAGACTAGCAGGGACAAGAAGGTACAAGGAAGGACAAGGAGGGTCAGGCAGGGTCAAGGAGGGTCAAGGAGGTACAAGGATGGTCAAGGAGGGACAAGTAGGAACAAGGAGAGACTAGCAGGGACAAGAAGGGACAAGGAGGGACAAGCAGGATCAAGGAGGGACAAACAGGGACAAGGAGGGTCAAGGAGGGACAATCAGGGACAAGCAGGATCAAGGACGGGCAAGCAGGGACAAGGAGGGACAACGAGGAACAAGGAAGGACAAGGAGGGACAATGAGGGGCAAGGATAGACAAGGAGAGGCAAGGAAGGACAAGGAGGGACCAGGAGGGAAAATGAGGAACAAGGAGGGGCAAGGAGGGACCAGGAGGGACAAGGAGGGGCAAGGAGAGACATGGAGAGACAAGCAGGATCAAGGATGGACAAACTGGGACAAGGAAGGACAAGTAGGGACAAGCAGGATCATGGAGGGACCAGGAGGGACACGCAGGGACTAAAAGGGACTAGGAGGGACAAGGAGGGGCCAGGAGGGAAAAGGAGTGACAAGGAGGGGCAATGAGGGACATGGAGGGGCAATGAGGGACAAGGAGGGAGAAGGAGGGGCAAGGAGAGACATGGAGGGACAAGGAAGGACAATGAGGGACAAGGAGGGTCAATGAGAGACAAACAGGGACAAGGAGGGACGAGGAGAGACAAGGAGGGAAAAGAAGGGGCAAGGAGAAGCAAGGAGGGACCAGGAGGGGCAAGGAGGGGCAAGGAGAGACATGGAGAGACAAGCAGGATCAAGGAGGGACAAACGGGGACAAGGAGGGACAATGAGGGACAAGCAGTGTCAAGGAGTGACAAGGAGGGACAAGGAGAGTCAAGGAGGGACAAGCAGGGACAAGAAGGGAAAAGGAGGGACAAGGATGGTCAAGGAGGGACAAGGAAGGACAATGAGGGACAAGGAGGGTTCAGTTAGGGACAAGGAGGGACAAGGTGGGACAAGGAGGGGCAAGGAGAGACATGGAAGTACAAGCAGGATCAAGGAGGGACAAACGGGGACAAGGAAGGACAAGGAGGGAAAAGTATGGACAATGAGGGACATGGAGGGGCAATGAGGGACATGGTGGGGCAAGGAGGGTCAAGGAGGTAGAAGGATGGTCAAGGAGGGACAAGTAGGAACAAGGAGAGACTAGCATGGACAAGAAGGGACAAGGAGGGTCAAGGAGGTAAAAGGATGGTCAAGGAGGGATTAGGAGGGACAATGAGGGGCAAGGAGAGGCGAGGAAGGAAAAGGAGGGACCAGGAGGGAGAATGTGGGACAAGGAGGGGCAAGGAGGGACAAGGAGGGACCAGGAGGGAGAAGGAGGAGCAAGGAGAGACATGAAGTCAAGCAGTGTCAAGGAGGGACAAACGGGGACAAGGAAGGACAAGGAGGGACAAGCAGGATCAAGGAGGGACAAGGAGGGACCAGGAGGGACACGCAGGGACAAGCTGGTTCAAGGAGGGAAAGCAGGGATAATGAGGGAGAAGGAGGGACTAGGAGGGACAATGAGGGTAAGGAGAGACAACTAGAGGCAAGGAGGGACAAACAGGGACCAGGAGGGAAAAGGAGGAACAAGGAGGGACAATGAGGGACAAGGAGAGACAAGGAGGGACCAGGAGGAACAAGGAGGGAAAAGGAGTTACAAGGAGGAACAAGGAGGGACAATGAGGGACAAGGAGGATCAAGGAGGGACAAGGAGTGACAAGGAGGGACAAGGTGGTGCAAGGAGAGACAAGGAGTGACAAGGAGAGACAAGGAGGGACAAGGACGGAAAAGAAGTGACAAGGAGGGGCAATGAGGGAAAAGGAGGGACCAGGAGGGACAAGGCGGGACAAGGACGGACAAGGAGGGGCAATGAGGGACAAGGTGGGACAAGGAAGGGCAAGGAGGGACAAGCACGAACAAGGAGGGTCAATGACGGACAAGGAGGGACAAGTACGGACCAAGAGGGTCAAAGAGGGACAAGGAGTGACAACGATGGACAAGGAGGGACCAGGAGAGACAAGGAGGGAAAAGAAGTTACAAGGAGGGACAAGGAAAGACAAGCATGGACAAGGAGGGAAAAGGAGTGACAAGGAGGGACTTGGAGGGACTAGGATTGTCAAGGAGGGACAATGAGGGACAATCAGGGGCAAGGAGAGACAATGAGATACAAGGAGGGATAAGGAGGGGCAATGAGGGACATGGAGGGGCAATGAGGGACAAGGTGGGAAAAGGAGGGGAAAAGGAGGGGAAAAGGAGGGGAAAAGGAGGGGAAAAGGAGGGGAAAAGGAGGGGAAAAGGAGGGGAAAAGGAGGGGAAAAGGAGGGGCAATGAGGGACAAGTAGGAACAAGGAGGGACTAGCAGGGACAAGAAGGGAAAAGGAGTGACATGGAGGGACTAGGATTGTCAAGGAGGGACAAGGAAGGACAAGCAGGGACAAGGAGAGACAAGGAGATACAAGGAGGGGTAAGGAGGGGCAAGTAGGAGCAATGAGGGACAAGGAGGGTCAAGGAGGGTCAATGAGGGACAAACAGGGACAAGGAGGGAAAAGAAGTGGCAAGGAGAAGCAAGGAGGGGCAAGGAAGGACAAGCAGTGTCAAGGAGGGACAAGCATGGACAAGGAGTGACAAGGAGGGACTAGGATGGTCAAGGAGGGAGAAGGAAGGACAAGGAAGGACAATGAGGGACAAGGAGGGGCAAGGATAGACTAGGAGATACAAGGAGGGACATGGAGTGATAAGGAGGTACAAGGAGGGAAAAGGTGTGGCAATGAGGGACTTGGAGGGGCAATGAGGTACAAGTTGGCTCAAGGAGGGACAAGGGGGGAAAAGGATGGACAAGGAGGGAAAAGGAGAGTCAAGGAGTGACAAGCAGGGACAAGAAGGGAAAAGGAGGAACAAGGATGGTCAAGGATGGTCAAGGAGGGACAAGGAAGGACAAGGAGGGTTAAGGGAGGGACAAGGAAGGGACAAGGAGGAACAAGGAGGGATAAGGAGGGACAATAAGGGACATGGAGGGACAAGGAGGTGCAATAAGGGACATGGAGGGGCAATGAGGGACAAACAGGGACAAGTAGGAACAAGGAGGGACAAGCAGGATCAAGGAGTGACAAGGAAGGACAAGGAGGGTCAAGGAGGTACAAGGGGGGACAAGTAGGGACAAGCATGATCAAGGAGGGACAATGAGGGACAAGCAGGGTCAAGGAGGGACAAGGAGGGGCAAGAAGGGAAGGTAGGAAAAAGGAGTGACAAGGAGGAACAAGGTGGAACAAGGAGGGAGAAGGAGGGAGAAGGAAGGAGAAGGAGGGACAAGGAGGGAGAAGGAGGGACAATGAGGGACAAGCAGGGTCAAGGAGGGACAAGGAGGGGCAAGAAGGGAAGGTAGGAAAAAGGAGTGACAAGGAGGAACAAGGTGGAACAAGGAGGGACAAGGACGGAAAAGGAGTGACAAGGAGGGGCAATGAGGGAAAAGGAGGGACCAGGAGGGACAAACGGGGACAAGGAAGGACAAGTAGGGACAAGCAGGATCAAGGAGGGACAAGGAGGGACCAGGAGGGACACGCAGGGACTAAAAGGGTCTACGAGGGACTAGGAGGGACAAGGAGGGACCAGGAGGGAAAAGGAGTGACAAGGAGGATCAAGGAGGAACAAGGAGGGACACGCAGGGACTAGGAGGGACCAGGAGGGGCAAGAAGAGACATGGAGAGACAAGCAGGATCAAGGAGGGACAAATGGGGACTAGGAAGGACAATGAGGGACAAGCAGGGAAAAGGAGGGAAAAGGAGGGACAAGGATGGTCAAGGAGGGACAAGGAAGGACAATGAGGGACAAGGAAGGACAAGGAGGGTTAAGTTAGGGACAATGAGGGGCAAGGAGAGACATGGAAGTAGAAGCAGGATCAAGGAGGGACAAACGGGGACAAGGAAGGACAAGGAGGGACACGGAGGGACAAGGAGGGACAAGCAGGATCAAGGAGGGACAAGGAGGGACAAGGAGGGACCAGGAGGGGCAAGGAGAGACAAGCAGGATCAAGGAGGGACAAACGGGGACAAGGAGGGACAAGTAGGGACAAGCAGGATCAAGTAGGGACAAGGAGGGACCAGGAGGGACACGCAGGGACAAGCTGGATCAAGGAGGGAAAAGCAGGGACAATGAGGGAGAAGGAGGGACAAGGAGGGACTAAAAGGGACTAGGAGGGACTAAAAGGGACTAGGAGGGACTAGAATGGACTAGGAGTGACCAGGAGGGAAAAGGAGTGACAAGGAGGAACAAGGAGGGAGAAGGAGTGACAAGGAGGGGCAAGGAGAGACATGGAGGGTCAAGGAGGGACAAGGAGAGTCAAGGAGGGACAAGCAGGGACAAGAAGGGAAAAGGAGGGACAAGGATGGTCAAGGAGGGACAAGGAAGGACAATGAGGGACAAGGAGGGGCAAGGAGAGACATGGAGAGACAAGCAGGATCAAGGAGGGACAAACGGGGACAAGGAAGGACAAGGAGGGACAGGGAGGGAAAAGGAGGGACAATGAGGGACATGGAGGGGCAATGAGGGACATGGTGGGGCAATGAGGGACAAGGAGGGGCAATGAGGGACATGGAGGGGCAATGAGGGACTAGGAGGGACAAGGAGGGTCAAGGAGGGACAAGGAGGGACCAGGAGGGGCAAGGAGAGACAAGCAGGATCAAGGAGGGACAAACGGGGACAAGGAGGGACAAGTAGGGACAAGCAGGATCAAGTAGGGACAAGGAGGGACCAGGAGGGACACGCAGGGACAAGCTGGATCAAGGAGGGAAAAGCAGGGACAATGAGGGAGAAGGAGGGACAAGGAGGGACAAGGAGGGACTAAAAGGGACTAGGAGGGACTAAAAGGGACTAGGAGGGACTAGGAGGGACCAGGAGGGACAAGGATGGACCAGGAGGTACCAGGAGGAACAAGGAGGGAAAAGGAGTTACAAGGAGGAACATGGAGGGACAAGGAGTATCAATGAGGATCAAGGAGTGACAAGGAGGGACAAGGTGGTGCAAGGAGGGTCACGGTGGTGCAAGGAGAGACAAGGAGTGACAAGGAGAGACAAGGAGGGACAAGGACGGAAAAGGAGTGACAAGGAGGGGCAATGAGGGAAAAGGAGGGACCAGGAGGGACAAGGCGGGACAAGGACGGACAAGGAGGCGCAATGAGGGACAAGGAAGGGCAAGGAGAGACAAGGTCAAGGAGGGACAAGCAAGGACAAGGACCAGGAGGGAAAAGGAAGGACAAGGAGGGGCAGTGAGGGACATGGAGGGCAATGAGGGACAAGGAGGGGCAATGAGGGACAAAGAGGGACAAGGAGGGACTAGGAGGGACAAGTAGGAACAAGGAGAGACTAGCAGGGACAAGAAGGGACAAGGAGGTACAAGGATGGTCAAGGAGGGACAAGTAGGAACAAGGAGAGACTAGCAGGGACAAGCAGGATCAAGGAGGGACAAACAGGGACAAGGAGCGTCAAGGAGGGACAAGCAGGATCAAGCAGGATCAAGGAAGGACAAATGGGCCAAGGAGGGTCAAGAAGGGACAAGCAGGATCAAGGAGGGACAAGCAGGGACAAGGAGGGACAACGAGGAACAAGGAAGGACAAGGAGGGATTAGGAGGGACAATGAGGGGCAAGGAGAGACAAGGAGAGGCAAGGAAGGACAAGGAGGGACCAGGAGGGAAAATGAGGGACAAGGAGGGGCAAGGAGGGACAAGGAGGGACAAGGAGGGGCAAGGAAAGACAAGCAGGATCAGGGATGGACAAACGGGGACAAGGAAGGACAAGGAGGGACAAGGAGGGACAAGGAGGGACAAGTAGGGACAAGCAGGATCAAGGAGGGACCAGGAGGGACACGCAGGGACTAAAAGGGACTAGGAGGGACTAGGAGGGACAAGGAGGGACCAGGAGGGAAAAGGAGTGACAAGGAGGAAGAAGGAGTAACAAGGAGGGGCAAGGAGAGACATGGAGGGTCATGGAGGGACAAGGAAGGACTATGAGGGACAAGGAGGGTCAATGAGAGACAAGGAGGGAAAAGAAGGGGCAAGGAGGGACCAGAAGGGGCAAGGAGGGACAAGCAGTGTCAAAGAGGGACAAGTAGGGACCAGGAGGGAGAATGAGGGACAAGGTGGGGCAATGAGGGGCAATGAGGGGCAATGAGGGACAAGGAGTGGCAAGGAGGGACAAGGAGGGACTAGGAGGGACTATGAGGGACTAGGACGGACTAGGAGGGTCAATGAGGGGCAAGGAGAGGCAAGGAGGGACAAGCAGGGACCAGGAGGGAAAAGGAGGAACAAGGAGGGACAAGGAGAGGCAAGGAGGGACCAGGAGGGACAAGGATGGACCAGAAGGTACCTGGTGGGAAAAGGAGTTACAAGGAGGAACAAGGAGGGACAAGGAGGATCATGGAGGGACAAGGAGTGACAAGGAGGGACAAGGTGGTGCAAGGAGTGGCAAGGAGTGACAAGGACGGAAAAGGAGTGACAAGGAGGGGCAATGAGGGAAAAGGAGGCACCAGGAGGGTCAAGGAGGGGCAATGAGGGACAAGGAAGGGCAAGGAGGGACAAGGAGGGACAAGCAAGGACAAGGACCAGGAGGGAAAAGGAAGGACAAGGAGGGGCACGGAGGGACATGGAGGGGCAGTGAGGGGCAATGAGGGACAAGGAGGGACTAGGAGGGACAAGGAGGGACCAGGAGGGGAAAGGAAGGACTATGAGGGACAAGGAGGGTCAATGAGAGACAAGGAGGGAAAAGAAGGGGCAAGGAGGGACCAGAAGGGGCAAGGAGGGACAAGCAGTGTCAAAGAGGGACAAGTAGGGACCAGGAGGGAGAATGAGAGACAAGGTGGGGCAATGATGGGCAATGAGGGACAAGGAGTGGCAAGGAGGGACAAGGAGGGACTAGGAGGGACTAGGAGGGACTATGAGGGACTAGGACGGACTAGGAGGGACAATGAGGGGCAAGGAGTGGCAAGGAGGGACAAGCAGGGACCAGGAGGGAAAAGGAGGAACAAGGAGGGACAATGAGGGACAAGGAGAGGCAAGGAGGGACCAGGAGGGACAAGGATGGACCAGAAGGTACCTGGTGGGAAAAGGAGTTACAAGGAGGAACAAGGAGGGACAAGGAGGATCATGGTGGGACAAGGAGTGACAAGGAGGGACAAGGTGGTGCAAGGAGTGGCAAGGAGTGACAAGGACGGAAAAGGAGTGACAAGGAGGGGCAATGAGGAAAAGGAGGGACCAGGAGGGACAAGGTGGGGCAAGGAGGGGCAATGAGGGACAAGGAAGGGCAAGGAAGGACAAGGAGGGACAAGCAAGGACAAGGACCAGGAGGGAAAAGGAAGGACAAGGAGGGGCAATGAGGGACATGGAGGGGCAGTGAGGGGCAATGAGGGACAAGGAGGGACTAGGAGGGACAAGGAGGGACCAGGAGGGGAAAGGTGGGACAAGGAGGGACCAGGAGGGACATGGAGGGGCAATGAGGGGCAATGAGGGACTAGGAGGGACAAACAGGGGCAAGGAGGGTCAAGTAGGAACAAGGAGAGACTAGCAGGGACAAGGGGGTCAAGGAGGGACAAGTAGGAACAAGGAGAGACTAGCAGCGACAAGAAGGGACAAGGAGGGGCAAGCAGGATCAAGGAGGGACAAACAGGGACAAGGAGGGTCAAGGAGGGACAAGGAGGGTCAAGGAGGTACAAGCAGGATCAAGGAGGGACAAGCAGGGACAAGGAGGGACAACGAGGAACAAGGAGGGACAAGGTGGGATTAGGAGGGACAATGAGGGGCAAGGAGAGACAAGGAGAGGCAAGGAAGGACAAGGAGGGACCAGGAGGGAAAATGAGGGACAAGGAGGGACAAGGAGAGACATGGAGAGACAAGCAGGATCAAGGAGGGACAAACGGGGACAAGGAAGGACAAGGAGGGACAAGGAGGGACAAGTAGGGACAAGCAGGATCAAGGAGGGACAAGGAGGGACCAGGAGCGACACGCAGGGACTAAAAGGGACTAGGAGGGACCAGGAGGGAAAAGGAGGGAAAAGGAGTGACAAGGAGGAACAAGGAGGGAGAAGGAGTGACAAGGAGGGGCAAGGAGAGACATAGAGGGTCAAGGAGGGACAAGGAAGGACAAGGAGGGTCAATGAGAGACAAACAGGGACAAGGAGGGACGAGGAGAGACAAGGAGGGAAAAGAAGGGGCAAGGAGAAGCAAGGAGGGACCAGGAGGGGCCAGGAGGGACAAGCAGTGTCAAGGAGGGACAAGCAGTGTCAAGGAGGGACAAGCATGGACAAGGAGGGACTAGGATGGTCCAGGAGGGACAAGGAAGGACAATGAGGGGCAAGGAGAGACTAGGAGATACAAGGAGGGACATGGAGGGACAAGGAGGGACAAGGAGGGACAAGGAGGGGCAATGAGGGACCAGGAGGGACAAGGAGGGGCAAGGAGAGACATGGAGAGACAAGCAGGATCAAGGAGGACAAACGGGGACAAGGAAGGACAAGGAGGGACAATGAGGGACAAGGAGGGACAAGGAGGGACAAGGAGGGACAAGCAGTGTCAAGGAGGGACAAGGAGAGTCAAGGAGGGACAAGCAGGGACAAGAAGGGAAAAGGAGGGACAAGGATGGTCAAGGAGGGACAAGGAAGGACAATGAGGGACAAGGAGGGTTAAGTTAGGGACAAGGAGGGACAAGGAGGGGCAAGGAGAGACATGGAAGTACAAGCAGGATCAAGGAGGGACAAACGGGGACAAGGAAGGACAAGCAGGATCAAGGAGGGGCAAGAAGAGACAAGCAGGACCAAGAAGAGACAAACGGGGACAAGGAGGGACAATGAGGGACAAGCAGTGTCAAGGAGGGACAAGGAGGGACAAGGAGAGTCAAGGAGGGACAAGAAGGGAAAAGGAGGGACAAGGATGGTCAAGGAGGGACAAGGAAGGACAATGAGGGACAAGGAGGGTTAAGTTAGGGACAAGGAGGGACAAGGAGGGGCAAGGAGAGACATGGAAGTACAAGCAGGATCAAGGAGGGACAAACGGGGACAAGGATGGTCAAGGAGGGATAAGCAGGATCAAGGAGGGACAAACAGGGACAAGGAGGGTCAAGGAGGGACAAGCAGGATCAAGGAGGGACAAACAGGGACAAGGATGGTCAAGGAGGGATAAGCAGGATCAAGGAGGGACAAACAGGGACAAGGAGGGTCAAGGAGGGACAAGCAGGATCAAGGAGGGACAAGCAGGGACAAGGAGGGACAACGAGGAACAAGGGAGGACAAGGAGGGATTAGGAGGGACAATGAGGGGCAAGGAGAGACATGGAGAGACAAGGAGATACAAGGAGGGACATGGAGGTATAAGGAGGGGTAATGAGGGACAAGGTGGGTCAAGGAGGGACAAGGAGGGAAAAGGAGTGACAAGGAGGGTCAAGGAGGGTCAATGAGGTACAAACAGGGACAAGGAGGACCGAGGAGAGACAAGGAGGGAAAAGAAGGGGCAAGGAGAAGCAAGGCGGGACCAGGAGGGGCAAGGAAGGAAAAGCAGGATCAAGGAGGGACAAACTGGGACAAGGAGGGATAAGCAGGGACAAGCAGGATCAAGGAGGGACAAACAGGGACAAGGAGGGTCAAGGAGGGACAAGCAGGGACAAGCAGGATCAAGGAGGGACAAGCAGGGACAACGAGTAACAAGGAAGGACAAGGAGGGATTAGGAGGGACAATGAGGGGCAAGGAGTGACAAGGAGAGGCGAGGAAGGAAAAGGAGGGACCAGTAGGGAAAATGAGGGACAAGGAGGGGCAAGGAGGGACATGCATGGACAAGGAGTGACAAGGAGGGACTAGGATGGTCAAGGATGGTCAAGGAGGGACAAGGAAGGACAATGAGGGACAAGGAGGGACAAGGAGGGGCAAGGAGAGACTAGGAGATACAAGGAGGGACATGGAGAGATAAGGAAGGACAAGGTGGGACAAGGAAGGGCAATGAGGGACATGGAGGGGCAATGAGGTACATGTTGGCTCAAGGAGGGAAAAGGAGGGCAAGGAGGGACAAGGAGAGTCAAGGAGGGACAAGCAGGGAAAAGGAAGGACAAGGATGGACAAGGAAGGACAATGAGGGACAAGGAGGATTAAGGGAGGGACAAGGAGGGGCAAGGAGAGACATGGAGTGACAAGCAGGATCAAGGAGGGACAAACGGGGACAAGGAAGGACAAGGAGGGACAAGGAGGGACAAGGAGGGACAAGTAGGGACAAGCAGGATCAAGGAGGGACAAGGAGGGGCAAGGAGAGACAAGCAGGATCAAGGAGGGACAAACGGGGACAAGGAAGGACAAGGAGGGACACGCAGGCACAAGCTGGTTCAAGGAGGGAAAAGCAGGATCAAGGAGGGACAAACGGGGACAAGGAAGGACAAGGAGGGCCCAGGAGGGGCAAGGAGAGACATGGAGAGACAAGCAGGATCAAGGAGGGACAAACGGGGACAAGGAAGGACAAGGAGGGGCAAGGAGGGGCAAGGAGGGACAAGTAGGGACAAGCAGGATCAAGGAGGGACCAGGAGGGACAAGGATGGGCAAGGATGGGCAAGGAGAGACATGGAGAGACAAGCAGGATCAAGGAGGGACAAACGGTGACAAGGAAGGACAAGGAGGGACAAGCAGGGACAAGGAGGGACACGCAGGCACAAGCTGGTTCAAGGAGGGAAAAGCAGGATCAAGGAGGGACAAGGAGGGACCAGGAGGGACAAGGAGGGGCAAGGAGGGACAATGAGGGACAAGGAGAGACAAGGAGTGACCAGGAGGGACCAGGAGGAACAAGGAGGGAAAAGGAGTTACAAGGAGGGACAATGAGGGACAAGGAGGATCAAGGAGGAACAAGGAGTGACAAGGAGGGACAGGGTGGTGCTAGGAGAGTCAAGGAGGGACAAGGACGGAAAAGGAGTGACAAGGAGGGGCAATGAGGGAAAAGGAGGGGCAATGAGGGACAAGGAAGGGCAAGGAGAGACAAGGAGGGTCAAGGAGGGACAAGCAGGGACAAGCACGGACAAGGAGGGTCAATGACGGACAAGGAGGGGCAAGTACGGACCAAGAGGGTCAAGGAGGAACAAGGAGGGTCAAGGAGGGACAAGGAGGGACAAGGAGGGACAAGGAGGGACCAGGAGAGACAAGGAGGGAAAAGAAGTTACAAGGAGGGACAAGGAAAGACAATCATGGACAAGGAGGGAAAAGGAGTGACACGGAGGGACTAGGATTGTCAAGGAGGGACAAGGATGGTCAAGGAGGTACAAGGAGGGACAAGTAGGAACAAGGAGGGACAAGTAGGAACAAGGAGGGACTAGCAGGGACAAGAAGGGACACGGAGGGACAAACAGGGACAAGGAGGAACAAGCTGGATCAAGGAGGGACAAGCATTGACAAGGTGGGACCAGGAGGGACAAGCAGGGTCAATGACCAGTAGGGTCAAGGAGGGCCAAGGAGGGATAAGGAGGGGCAATGAGGGACATGGAGGGGCAATGAGGGACAAGGTGGGTCAAGGAGGGACAAGGTGGGAAAAGGAGTGACAAGGAGGGCCAAGGATGGTCAAGGATGGCCAAGGAGGTACAAGGAGGGACAAGTAGGAACAAGGAGGGACAAGTAGGAACAAGGAGGGACTAGCAGGGACAAGAAGGGACACGGAGGGACAAACAGGGACAAGGAGGGAAAAGGAGTGACACGGAGGGACAATGAGGTACAAGGAGGATCAAGGAGGAACAAGGAGTGACAAGGAGGGACAAGGTGGTGCAAGGAGAGTCAAGGAGAGACAAGGAGGGACAAGGACGGACAAGGAGTGACAAGGAGGGGCAATGAGGGAAAAGGAGGGGCAATGAGGGACAAGGAAGGGCAAGGAGAGACAAGGAGGGTCAAGCACGGACAAGGAGGGTCAATGACGGACAAGGAGGGGCAAGTACGGACCAAGAGGGTCAAGGAGGGACAAGGAGGGTCAAGGAGGGACCAGGAGAGACATGGAGGGAAAAGAAGTTACAAGGAGGAACAAGGAGGGACAAGCATGGACAAGGAGGGAAAAGGAGTGACACGGAGGGACTAGGAGGGACTGGGATTGTCAAGGAGGGACAAGGATGGTCAAGGAGGTACAAGGAGGAACAAGTAGGAACAAGGAGGGACTAGCAGGGACAAGAAGGGACACGGAGGGACAAACAGGGACAAGGAGGAACAAGCAGGATCAAGGAGGGACAAGCATTGACAAGGTGGGACCAGGAGGGACAAGCAGGGTCAATGACCAGGAGGGTCAAGGAGGGCCAAGGAGGGATAAGGAGGGGCAATGAGGGACATGGAGGGGCAATGAGGGACAAGGTGGGTCAAGGAGGGACAAGGAGTGACAAGGAGGGCCAAGGATGGTCAAGGAGGTACAAGGAGGGACAAGTAGGAACAAGGAGGGACAAGTAGGAACACGGAGGGACTAGCAGGGACATGAAGGGACACGGAGGGGCAAACAGGGACAAGGAGGAATAAGCAATGGGCAATGAGGGGCAAGTAGGAGCAATGAGGGACCAGGAGGGTCAAGGAGGGTCATGGAAGGTCAAGGATGGACAAGGAGGCACCAGGAGGGAAAAGGAGGGAAATTATGGAAAGGAGTGACAAGGAGGGACAATGAGGGGCAATGAGGGACAAGGAGGGACAAGTACGGACCAGGAGGGACAAGGAGAAGCAAGGAGGGACCAGGAGGGGCAAGGAAGGACAAGCAGTGTCAGGGAGGGACAAGCATGGACAAGGAGTGACAAGGAGGGACTAGGATGGTCAAGGAGGGACAAGGAAGGACAATGAGGGACAAGCAGGGACAAGGAGGGGCAAGGAGAAACAAGGAGAGACATGGAGGGATAAGGAGGGACAAGGACGGGCAATGAGGGACATGGAGGGGCAATGAGGTACAAGTTGGCTCAAGGAGGGGCAAGGAGGGAAAAGGATGGACAAGGAGGGAAAAGGAGAGTCAAGGAGTGACAAGCAGGGACAAGAAGGGAAAAGGAGGATGGTCAAGGAAGGACAATGAGGGACAGGGAGGGTTAAGGGAGGGACAAGGAGGAAGAAGGAGGGATAAGGAGGGGCAATAAGGGACATGGAGGTGCAATAAGGGACATGGAGGGGCAATGAGGGGCAATGAGGGACAAGTAGGGACAAGTAGGAACAAGGAGGGACAAGGAGGGACAAGCAGGATCAAGGAGGGACAAACAGGGACAAGGAAGGACAAGGAGGTACAAGTAGGGACAAGCATGATCAAGGAGGGACAAGCAGGGTCAAGGAGGGACAAGGAGGGTCAAGGAGGGACATGGAGGGACAAGGAGGGAAGGGAGGAAAAAGGAGTGACAAGGAGGAGCAAGGTGGAACAAGGAGGGAGAAGGAGGGACAAGGAGGGAGAAGGAGGGACAAGGCGGGACAAGGACGGCCATGGAGGGACTAGGAGGGACAAGCAGGGACAAAGAGGGACAAGTAGGGACCAGGAGGGACAAGGAGGGGCAATGACTGACAAGGTGTGTCAAGGAGGGACTAGGAGGGACTAGGAGGGACTAGGACGGACTAGGAGGGACTAGGATGGGCAAGGAGAGACAGGGAGAGGCAAGTAGGGACAAGCAGGGACCAGGAGGGAAAAGGAGGAACAAGGAGGGACAATGAGGGACAAGGAGAGACAAGGAGGGACCAGGAGGGACAAGGATGGACCAGGAGGTACCAGGATGAACAAGGAGGGAAAAGGAGTTACAAGGAGGTACAAGGAGGGACAAGGAGGAACAAGGAGGAACAAGGAGGGACAAGGTGGTGCAAGGAGTGACAAGGAGGGACAAGGCGGGACAAGGACGGCCAAGGAGGGACTAGGAGGGACAAGCAGGGACAAAGAGGGACAAGTAGGGACCAGGAGGGACAATGAGGGACAAGGAGGGGCAATTAGGGGCAATGAGGGACAAGGAGTGTCAAGGAGGGACTAGGAGGGACTAGGAGGGACTAGGACGGACCAGGAGGGACTAGGAGGGGCAAGGAGAGACAAGGAGAAGCATGGAGGGACAAGCAGGGACCAGGAGGGAAAAGGAGGAACAAGGAGGGACAAGGAGGGACCAGGATGGACCAGGAGGGACAAGGAGGTACCAGGATGAACAAGGAGGGAAAAGGAGTTACAAGGAGGTACAAGGAGGGACAAGGAGGAACAAGGAGGAACAAGGAGGGACAAGGAAAGACAAGCATGGACAAGGAGAGAAAAGGAGTGACAAGGAAGAACAAGGAGGGACAAAGTGGTACAAGGAGAGACAAGGAGTGACAAGGAGGGACAAGGCGGGACAAGGACGGACAAGGAGGGGCAATGAGGGACAAGGAAGGGCAAGGAGAGACAAGGAGGGTCAAGGAGGGACAAGCAAGGACAAGGAGGGTCAATGACGGACAAGGAGGGTCAATGACGGACAAGGAGGGGCAAGTACGGACCAAGAGGGTCAAGGAGGGTCTAGGAGGGACAAGGCGGGACAAGGAGGGACCAGGAGAGACAAGGAGGGAAAAGGAGTTACAAGGAGGAACAAGGAAAGACAAGCATGGACAAGGAGTGACATGGAGGGACTAGGATGGTCAAGGAGGGACAAGGAAGGACAATGAGGGACAAGGTGGGGCCAGGAGATACAAGGAGGGACATGGAGGGATAAGGAGGGGTAATGAGGGACATGGAGGGGCAATGAGGGACAAGGAGGGACAAGGAGGAGCAATGAGGGACTAGGAGGGACAAGGACGGACCAAGAGGGGAAAGGAGGGACTAGGACGGACAAGGAGGGAAAAGGAGTGACAAGGAGGGGCAAGGAGAGTTATGGAAGGTCAAGGAGGGACAAGGAGGGTCAATGAGAGACAAACAGGCACAAGGAGGGACGAGGAGAGACAAGGAGGGAAAAGAAGGGGTAAGGAGAAGCAAGGAGGGACCAGAAGGGACAAGCAGTGTCAAGGAGGGACAAGCATGGACAAGGAGGGACTAGGATGGTCAAGGAGGGACAAGGAAGGACAATGAGGGATAAGCAGGGACAAGGTGGGGCCAGGAGAGGCAAGGAGATACAAGGAGGGACATGGAGGGATAAGGAGGGGTAATGAGGGACATGGAGGGGCAATGAGGGACAAGGAGGGACAAGGAGGAGCAATGAGGGACTAGGAGGGACAAGGACGGACCAAGAGGGGAAAGGAGGGACTAGGACGGACAAGGAGGGAAAAGGAGTGACAAGGAGGGGCAACGAGGGACTAGGAGGGACAAGGAAGAACAAGGAGGGTCAAGGAGGTACAAGGATGGTCAAGGAGGGACAAGTAGGAACAAGGAGAGACTAGCAGGGACAAGGAAGGACAAGAGGGTCAAGGATGGTCAAGGAGTGACTAGGTGGGACAAGGAGGGACCAGGCGGGAAAAGGAAGGACAAGGAGGGGCAATGAGGGACATGGAGGGACAATGAGGGACAAGGAGGGACTAGGAGGGTCAAGGAGGGATCAGGAGGGGAAAGGAGGGACTAGGAGGGACTAGGAGGGACAAGGAGGGACCAGGAGGGAAAAGGAGGGACAAGGAGGGGCAATGAGGGACATGGAGGGGCAATGAGGGACAAGGAGGGGCAATGAGGGACTAGGATTGACAAACATGGACAAGGAGGGTCAAGGAGGTTCAAGGATGGTCAAGGAGGGACAAGTAGGAACAAGGAGAGACTAGCAGGAACAAAAAGGGACAAGGAAGGACAAGGAAGGACAAGGAGGGTCAAGGAGGGTCAAGGAGAGACATGGAGAGACAAGGAGGAACAAGGAGGGAGAAGGAGTGACAAGGAGGGGCAAGGAGAGTTATGGAAGGTCAAGGAGGGACAAGGAGGGTCAATGAGAGACAAACAGGCACAAGGAGGGACGAGGAGAGACAAGGAGGGAAAAGAAGGGGTAAGGAGAAGCAAGGAGGGACCAGAAGGGACAAGCAGTGTCAAGGAGGGACAAGCATGGACAAGGAGGGACTAGGATGGTCAAGGAGCGACAAGGAAGGACAATGAGGGACAAGCAGGGACAAGGAGGGGCAAGGAGAGACTAGGAGATACAAGGAGGGACATGGAGGGACAAGGAGGGGCAATGAGGGACAAGGAGGGGCAAGGAGAGATATGGAGAGACAAGCAGGATCAAGGAGGGACAAACGGGGACAAGGAAGGACAAGGAGGGACAAGGAGAGTCCAGGAGGGACAAGCAGGGCAATGAGGGACAAGGAGGGGCAAGGAGAGACAAGCAGGATCAAGGAGGGACAAACGGGGACAAGGAAGGACAAGGAGGGACAAGGAGGAACAAGGAGAGTCAAGGAGGGACAAGCAGGGAAAAGAAGGGACAAGGATGGTCAAGGAGGGACAAGGAAGGACAATGAGGATAAGGGTTAAGTTAGGGACAAGGAGGGTTAAGTTAGGGACAAGGAGGGACAAGGAGGGGCAATGAGAGACATGGAAGTACAAGCAGGATCAAGGAGGGACAAACGGGGACAAGGAAGGACAAGGAGGGACAAGGAGGGAAAAGGAGGGACAAGGAGGGGCAATATGGGACATGGAGGGGCAATGAGGGACAAGGAGGGGCAATGAGGGACATGGAGGGGAAATGAGGGACTAGGAGGGACAAGGAGGGTCAATGAGGTACAAGGAGGGACAAGTAGGAACAAGGAGAGACTAGCAGGGACAAGAAGGGACAAGGAAGGACAAGGAGGGTCACGGAGGGTCAAGGAGGGTCAAGGAGGTACAAGGATGGTCAAGGAGGGACAAGTAGGAACAAGTACGGACCAAGAGGGTCAAGGAGGGTCTAGGAGGGACAAGGCGGGACAAGGAGGGACCAGGAGAGACAAGGAGGGAAAAGGAGTTACAAGGAGGTACAAGGAGGGACAAGGAGGAACAAGGAGGAACAAGGAGGAACAAGGAGGAACAAGGAGGAACAAGGAGGAACAAGGAGGAACAAGGAAAGACAAGCATGGACAATGAGGGAAAAGGAGTGACATGGAGGGACTAGGATGGTCAAGGAGGGACAAGGAAGGACAATGAGGGACAAGGTGTGGCCAGGAGATACATGGAGGGATAAGGAGGGGCAATGAGGGACATGGAGGGGCAATGAGGGACAAGGTGGATCAAGGAAAGACAAGGAGTGACAAGAAGGGCCAAGGAGGGACAAGGAGGGGCAAGTAAGAGCAATGGAGGGACTAGGAGGGACTAGGGTGGTCAAGGAGGGACAAGGAAGGACAATGAGGGACAAGCAGGGACAAGGTGGGGCCAGGAGAGGCAAGGAGATACAAGGAGGGATAAGGAGGGACAAGTAGGAACAAGGAGAGACTAGCAGGGACAAGGAAGGACAAGAGGGTCAAGGATGGTCAAGGAGTGACTAGGTGGGACAAGGAGGGACCAGGCGGGAAAAGGAAGGACAAGGAGGGGCAATGAGGGACATGGAGGGGCAATGAGGGACATGGAGGGACAATGAGGGACAAGGAGGGACTAGGAGGGACAAGGAGGGACCAGGTGGGGAAAGGAGGGACTAGGAGGGACAAGGAGGGACTAGGAGGGACAATGAGGGACATGGAGGGGCAATGAGGGACTAGGATTGACAAACATGGACAAGGAGGGTCAAGGAGGTTCAAGGATGGTCAAGGAGGGACAAGTAGGAACAAGTAGGAACAAGGAGAGACTAGCAGGGACAAGAAGGGACAAGGAAGGACAAGGAAGGACAAGGAGGGTCAAGGAGGTACAAGGATGGTCAAGGAGGGACAAGTAGGAACAAGGAGAGACTAGCAGGGACAAGAAGGGACAAGGAGGGACAAGCAGGATCAAGGTGGGACAAGGAGGGTCAATGAGCAACAAGGAGGGACAAGCAGGATCAAGGAGGGACAAACAGGGACAAGAAGGGACAAGCAGGATCAAGGAGGGACAAGCAGGAACAAGGAGGGACAACGAGGACCAAGGAAGGACAAGGAGGGATTAGGAGGGACAATGAGGGGCAAGGAGAGACAAGGAAGGGCAAGGAGGGAAAATGAGGGAAAATGAGGGACAAGGAGAGGCAAGGAAGGACAATGAGGGACCAGGAGGGACAAGGAGGGGCAAGGAGAGACATGGAGAGACAAGGAGGAACAAGGAGGGAGAAGGAGTGACAAGGAGGGGCAAGGAGAGTCATGGAGGGTCAAGGAGGGACAAGGAAGGACAAAGAGGGACAAGTAGGGACCAGGAGGGCAAGGAGGGACAATGAGGGACAAGGTGGGGCAATGAGGGGCAATGAGGTACAAGGAGCGTCAAGGAGGGACAAGGAGGGACTAGGAGGGAATAGGAGGTACTAGGAGGGACTAGGACGGACTAGGAGGGACAATGAGGAGCAAGGAGAGACAAGGAGAGGCAAAGAGGGACAAGCAGGGACCAGGAAAAGGAGGAACAAGGAGGGACAATGAGGGACAAGGAGAGACAAGTAGGGACCAGGAGGGACAAGGATGGACCAGGAGGAACAAGGAGGAACAAGGAGTTACAAGGAAGAACAAGGAGGGACAAGGTGGTGCAAGGAGAGACAAGGAGAGGCAAGGAGTGACAAGGAGCGGCAAGGATGGACAAGGAGGGACGAGGAGGTACTAGGAGGGACTAGGACGGACTAGGAGGGATTAGGAGGGACTAGGAGGGACAATGAGGAGCAAGGAGAGACAAGGAGAGGCAAGGAGGGACAAGCAGGGACCAGGAGGGAAAAGGAGGAACAAGGAGGGACAATGAGGGACAAGGAGAGACAAGTAGGGACCAGGATGGACCAGGAGGTACCAGGAGGAACAAGGAGGGAAAAGGAGTTACAAGGAGGAACAAGGAGGGGCAAGGAGGATCAAGGAGGGACAAGGTGGTGCAAGGAGAGACAAGGAGAGGAGTGACAAGGAGAGACAAGGAGAGACAAGGAGGGACAAGGACGGAAAAGGAGTGACAAGGAGGGGCAATGAGGGAAAAGGAGGGACCAGGAGGGACAAGGCGGGACAAGGACGGACAAGGAGGGGCAATGAGGGACAAGGAGGGGCAATCAGGGACAAGGAAGGGCAAGGAGAGACAAGGAGGGTCAAGGAGGGACAAGCAAGGACAAGGACCAGGAGGGAAAAGGAAGGACAAGGAGGGGCAATGAGGGACATGGAGGGGCAATGAGAGACAAGGAGGGACCAGGAGGGAAAAGGAGGGACCAGGAGGGAAAAGGAGGGACAAGGAGGGGCAATGAGGGACATGGAGGGGCAATGAGGGACAAGGAGGGGCAATGAGGGACATGGAGGGGCAATGAGGGACTAGGAGGGACAAACAGGGACAAGGAGGGTCAAGGAGGTACAAGGATTGTCAGGGAGGGACAAGTAGGAACAAGGAGAGACTAGCAGGGACAAGAAGGTACAAGGAAGGACAAGGAGGGTCAGGCAGGGTCAAGGAGGGTCAAGGAGGTACAAGGATGGTCAAGGAGGGACAAGTAGGAACAAGGAGAGACTAGCAGGGACAATGAGGGACAAGGAGGGGCAATGAGGGACAAGGAGTGTCAAGGAGGGACTAGGAGGGACTAGGAGGGACTAGGAGGGACTAAGAGGGACTAGGACGGACTAGGAGGGACTAGGATGGGCAAGGAGAGACAGGGAGAGGCAAGTAGGGACAAGCAGGGACCAGGAGGGAAAAGGAGGAACAAGGAGGGACAATGAGGGACAAGGAGAGACAAGGAGGGACCAGGAGGGACAAGGATGGACCAGGAGGTACCAGGATGAACAAGGAGGGAAAAGGAGTTACAAGGAGGTACAAGGAGGGACAAGGAGGAACAAGGAGGAACAAGGAGGGACAAGGTGGTGCAAGGAGTGACAAGGAGGGACAAGGCGGGACAAGGACGGCCAAGGAGGGACTAGGAGGGACAAGCAGGGACAAAGAGGGACAAGTAGGGACCAGGAGGGACAATGAGGGACAAGGAGGGGCAATTAGGGGCAATGAGGGACAAGGAGTGTCAAGGAGGGACTAGGAGGGACTAGGAGGGACTAGGACGGACTAGGAGGGACTAGGAGGGGCAAGGAGAGACAAGGAGAAGCATGGAGGGACAAGCAGGGACCAGGAGGGAAAAGGAGGAACAAGGAGGGACAAGGAGGGACCAGGAGGGACCAGGAGGGACAAGGAGGTACCAGGATGAACAAGGAGGGAAAAGGAGTTACAAGGAGGTACAAGGAGGGACAAGGAGGAACAAGGAGGAACAAGGAGGAACAAGGAGGAACAAGGAGGGACAAGGAAAGACAAGCATGGACAAGGAGGGAAAAGGAGTGACAAGGAAGAACAAGGAGGGACAAAGTGGTACAAGGAGAGACAAGGAGTGACAAGGAGGGACAAGGCGGGACAAGGACGGACAAGGAGGGGCAATGAGGGACAAGGAAGGGCAAGGAGAGACAAGGAGGGTCAAGGAGGGACAAGCAAGGACAAGGAGGGTCAATGACGGACAAGGAGGGTCAATGACGGACAAGGAGGGGCAAGTACGGACCAAGAGGGTCAAGGAGGGTCTAGGAGGGACAAGGATGGACAAGGCGGGACAATGAGGGACCAGGAGAGACAAGGAGGGAAAAGGAGTTACAAGGAGGAACAAGGAAAGACAAGCATGGACAAGGAGTGACATGGAGGGACTAGGATGGTCAAGGAGGGACAAGGAAGGACAATGAGGGACAAGGTGGGGCCAGGAGATACAAGGAGGGACATGGAGGGATAAGGAGGGGCAATGAGGGACAAGGTGGATCAAGGAAAGACAAGGAGTGACAAGGAGGGCCAAGGAGGGGCAGTGAGGGACAAGGAGGGGCATGTAAGAGCAATGGAGGGACTAGGATGGCCAAGGAGGGACAAGGAAGGACAATGAGGGATAAGCAGGGACAAGGTGGGGCCAGGAGAGGCAAGGAGATACAAGGAGGGACATGGAGGGATAAGGAGGGGTAATGAGGGACATGGAGGGGCAATGAGGGACAAGGAGGGACAAGGAGGGACAAGGAGGAGCAATGAGGGACTAGGAGGGACAAGGACGGACCAAGAGGGGAAAGGAGGGACTAGGACGGACAAGGAGGGAAAAGGAGTGACAAGGAGGGGCAACGAGGGACTAGGAGGGACAAGGAAGAACAAGGAGGGTCAAGGAGGTACAAGGATGGTCAAGGAGGGACAAGTAGGAACAAGGAGAGACTAGCAGGGACAAGGAAGGACAAGAGGGTCAAGGATGGTCAAGGAGTGACTAGGAGGGACAAGGAGGGACCAGGAGGGGAAAGGAGGGACTAGGAGGGACTAGGAGGGACAAGGAGGGACCAGGAGGGAAAAGAAGGGACAAGGATGGTCAAGGAGGGACAAGGAAGGACAATGAGGATAAGGGTTAAGTTAGGGACAAGGAGGGTTAAGTTAGGGACAAGGAGGGACAAGGAGGGGCAATGAGAGACATGGAAGTACAAGCAGGATCAAGGAGGGACAAACGGGGACAAGGAAGGACAAGGAGGGACAAGGAGGGAAAAGGAGGGACAAGGAGGGGCAATATGGGACATGGAGGGGCAATGAGGGACAAGGAGGGGCAATGAGGGACATGGAGGGGAAATGAGGGACTAGGAGGGACAAGGAGGGTCAATGAGGTACAAGGAGGGACAAGTAGGAACAAGGAGAGACTAGCAGGGACAAGAAGGGACAAGGAAGGACAAGGAGGGTCACGGAGGGTCAAGGAGGGTCAAGGAGGTACAAGGATGGTCAAGGAGGGACAAGTAGGAACAAGTACGGACCAAGAGGGTCAAGGAGGGTCTAGGAGGGACAAGGCGGGACAAGGAGGGACCAGGAGAGACAAGGAGGGAAAAGGAGTTACAAGGAGGTACAAGGAGGGACAAGGAGGAACAAGGAGGAACAAGGAGGAACAAGGAGGAACAAGGAGGAACAAGGAGGAAGAAGGAGGAACAAGGAGGAACAAGGAAAGACAAGCATGGACAATGAGGGAAAAGGAGTGACATGGAGGGACTAGGATGGTCAAGGAGGGACAAGGAAGGACAATGAGGGACAAGGTGGGGCCAGGAGATACATGGAGGGACATGGAGGGATAAGGAGGGGCTATGAGGGACATGGAGGGGCAATGAGGGACAAGGTGGATCAAGGAAAGACAAGGAGTGACAAGAAGGGCCAAGGAGGGACAAGGAGGGACAAGGAGGGACAAGGAGGGGCAAGTAAGAGCAATGGAGGGACTAGGGTGGTCAAGGAGGGACAAGGAAGGACAATGAGGGACAAGCAGGGACAAGGTGGGGCCAGGAGAGGCAAGGAGATACAAGGAGGGATAAGGAGGGACAAGTAGGAACAAGGAGAGACTAGCAGGGACAAGGAAGGACAAGAGGGTCAAGGATGGTCAAGGAGTGACTAGGTGGGACAAGGAGGGACCAGGCGGGAAAAGGAAGGACAAGGAGGGGCAATGAGGGACATGGAGGGGCAATGAGGGACATGGAGGGACAATGAGGGACTAGGTGGGGAAAGGAGGGACTAGGAGGGACTAGGAGGGACAAGGAGGGACTAGGAGGGACAATGAGGGACATGGAGGGGCAATGAGGGACTAGGATTGACAAACATGGACAAGGAGGGTCAAGGAGGTACAAGGATTGTCAGGGAGGGACAAGTAGGAACAAGGAGAGACTAGCAGGGACAAGAAGGTACAAGGAAGGACAAGGAGGGTCAGGCAGGGTCAAGGAGGGTCAAGGAGGTACAAGGATGGTCAAGGAGGGACAAGTAGGAACAAGGAGAGACTAGCAGGGACAATGAGGGACAAGGAGGGGCAATGAGGGACAAGGAGTGTCAAGGAGGGACTAGGAGGGACTAGGAGGGACTAGGACGGACTAGGAGGGACTAGGATGGGCAAGGAGAGACAGGGAGAGGCAAGTAGGGACAAGCAGGGACCAGGAGGGAAAAGGAGGAACAAGGAGGGACAATGAGGGACAAGGAGAGACAAGGAGGGACCAGGAGGGACAAGGATGGACCAGGAGGTACCAGGATGAACAAGGAGGGAAAAGGAGTTACAAGGAGGTACAAGGAGGGACAAGGAGGAACAAGGAGGAACAAGGAGGGACAAGGTGGTGCAAGGAGTGACAAGGAGGGACAAGGACGGCCAAGGAGGGACTAGGAGGGACAAGCAGGGACAAAGAGGGACAAGTAGGGACCAGGAGGGACAATGAGGGACAAGGAGGGGCAATTAGGGGCAATGAGGGACAAGGAGTGTCAAGGAGGGACTAGGAGGGACTAGGAGGGGCAAGTAAGAGCAATGGAGGGACTAGGAGGGACTAGGGTGGTCAAGGAGGGACAAGGAAGGACAATGAGGGACAAGCAGGGACAAGGTGGGGCCAGGAGAGGCAAGGAGATACAAGGAGGGATAAGGAGGGACAAGTAGGAACAAGGAGAGACTAGCAGGGACAAGGAAGGACAAGAGGGTCAAGGATGGTCAAGGAGTGACTAGGTGGGACAAGGAGGGACCAGGCGGGAAAAGGAAGGACAAGGAGGGGCAATGAGGGACATGGAGGGGCAATGAGGGACATGGAGGGACAATGAGGGACAAGGAGGGACTAGGAGGGACAAGGAGGGACCAGGTGGGGAAAGGAGGGACTAGGAGGGACAAGGAGGAACTAGGAGGGACAATGAGGGACAATGAGGGACATGGAGGGGCAATGAGGGACTAGGATTGACAAACATGGACAAGGAGGGTCAAGGAGGTTCAAGGATGGTCAAGGAGGGACAAGTAGGAACAAGTAGGAACAAGGAGAGACTAGCAGGGACAAGAAGGGGCAAGGAAGGACAAGGAAGGACAAGGAGGGTCAAGGAGGTACAAGGATGGTCAAGGAGGGACAAGTAGGAACAAGGAGAGACTAGCAGGGACAAGAAGGGACAAGGAGGGACAAGCAGGATCAAGGTGGGACAAGGAGGGTCAATGAGCAACAAGGAGGGACAAGGAGGGACAAGCAGGATCAAGGAGGGACAAACAGGGACAAGAAGGGACAAGCAGGATCAAGGAGGGACAAGCAGGAACAAGGAGGGACAACGAGGACCAAGGAAGGACAAGGAGGGATTAGGAGGGACAATGAGGGGCAAGGAGAGACAAGGAAGGGCAAGGAGGGAAAATGAGGGAAAATGAGGGACAAGGAGAGGCAAGGAAGGACAATGAGGGACCAGGAGGGACAAGGAGGGGCAAGGAGAGACATGGAGAGACAAGGAGGAACAAGGAGGGAGAAGGAGTGACAAGGAGGGGCAAGGAGAGTCATGGAGGGTCAAGGAGGGACAAGGAAGGACAAAGAGGGACAAGTAGGGACCAGGAGGGCAAGGAGGGACAATGAGGGACAAGGTGGGGCAATGAGGGGCAATGAGGGACAAGGAGCGTCAAGGAGGGACAAGGAGGGACTAGGAGGGAATAGGAGGTACTAGGAGGGACTAGGACGGACTAGGAGGGACAATGAGGAGCAAGGAGAGACAAGGAGAGGCAAAGAGGGACAAGCAGGGACCAGGAGGGAAAAGGAGGAACAAGGAGGGACAATGAGGGACAAGGAGAGACAAGTAGGGACCAGGAGGGACAAGGATGGACCAGGAGGAACAAGGAGGAACAAGGAGTTACAAGGAAGAACAAGGAGGGACAAGGAGGATC
This sequence comes from Polietes domitor, assembly GCA_947397865.1. Lineage (NCBI taxonomy): Eukaryota > Metazoa > Arthropoda > Insecta > Diptera > Muscidae > Polietes > Polietes domitor. Next base: position 331,832 of record OX377623.1, read on the forward strand.
AAGGAGGGACAAGGTGGTGCAAGGAGAGACAAGGAGAGGTAAGGAGTTACAAGGAGCGGCAAGGAGGGACAAGGAGGGACGAGGAGGTACTAGGAGGGACTAGGACGGACTAGGAGGGATTAGGAGGACTAGGAGGGACAATGAGGAGCAAGGAGAGACAAGGAGAGGCAAGGAGGGACAAGCAGGGACCAGGAGGGAAAAGGAGGAACAAGGAGGGACAATGAGGGACAAGGAGAGACAAGTAGGGACCAGGATGGACCAGGAGGTACCAGGAGGAACAAGGAGGGAAAAGGAGTTACAAGGAGGAACAAGGAGGGGCAAGGAGGATCAAGGAGGGACAAGGTGGTGCAAGGAGAGACAAGGAGAGGAGTGACAAGGAGAGACAAGGAGAGACAAGGAGGGACAAGGACGGAAAAGGAGTGACAAGGAGGGGCAATGAGGGAAAAGGAGGGACCAGGAGGGACAAGGCGGGACAAGGACGGACAAGGAGGGGCAATGAGGGACAAGGAGGGGCAATCAGGGACAAGGAAGGGCAAGGAGAGACAAGGAGGGTCAAGGAGGGACAAGCAAGGACAAGGACCAGGAGGGAAAAGGAAGGACAAGGAGGGGCAATGAGGGACATGGAGGGGCAATGAGGGACAAGGAGGGACCAGGCGGGAAAAGGAGGGACCAGGAGGGAAAAGGAGGGACAAGGAGGGGCAATGAGGGACATGGAGGGGCAATGAGGGACAAGGAGGGGCAATGAGGGACATGGAGGGGCAATGAGGGACTAGGAGGTACAAACAGGGACAAGGAGGGTCAAGGAGGTACAAGGATTGTCAGGGAGGGACAAGTAGGAACAAGGAGAGACTAGCAGGGACAAGAAGGTACAAGGAAGGACAAGGAGGGTCAGGCAGGGTCAAGGAGGGTCAAGGAGGTACAAGGATGGTCAAGGAGGGACAAGTAGGAACAAGGAGAGACTAGCAGGGACAATGAGGGACAAGGAGGGGCAATGAGGGACAAGGAGTGTCAAGGAGGGACTAGGAGGGACTAGGAGGGACTAGGACGGACTAGGAGGGACTAGGATGGGCAAGGAGAGACAGGGAGAGGCAAGTAGGGACAAGCAGGGACCAGGAGGGAAAAGGAGGAACAAGGAGGGACAATGAGGGACAAGGAGAGACAAGGAGAGACAAGGAGGGACCAGGAGGGACAAGGATGGACCAGGAGGTACCAGGATGAACAAGGAGGGAAAAGGAGTTACAAGGAGGTACAAGGAGGGACAAGGAGGAACAAGGAGGAACAAGGAGGGACAAGGTGGTGCAAGGAGTGACAAGGAGGGACAAGGCGGGACAAGGACGGCCAAGGAGGGACTAGGAGGGACAAGCAGGGACAAAGAGGGACAAGTAGGGACCAGGAGGGACAATGAGGGACAAGGAGGGGCAATTAGGGGCAATGAGGGACAAGGAGTGTCAAGGAGGGACTAGGAGGGACTAGGAGGGACTAGGAGGGACTAGGACGGACTAGGAGGGACTAGGAGGGGCAAGGAGAGACAAGGAGAAGCATGGTGGGACAAGCAGGGACCAGGAGGGAAAAGGAGGAACAAGGAGGGACAAGGAGGGACCAGGAGGGACCAGGAGGGACAAGGAGGTACCAGGATGAACAAGGAGGGAAAAGGAGTTACAAGGAGGTACAAGAGGACAAGGAGGAACAAGGAGGAACAAGGAGGAACAAGGAGGAACAAGGAGGGACAAGGAAAGACAAGCATGGACAAGGAGGGAAAAGGAGTGACAAGGAAGAACAAGGAGGGACAAAGTGGTACAAGGAGAGACAAGGAGTGACAAGGAGGGACAAGGCGGGACAAGGACGGACAAGGAGGGGCAATGAGGGACAAGGAAGGGCAAGGAGAGACAAGGAGGGTCAAGGAGGGACAAGCAAGGACAAGGAGGGTCAATGACGGACAAGGAGGGTCAATGACGGACAAGGAGGGACAAGTACGGACCAAGAGGGTCAAGGAGGGTCTAGGAGGGACAAGGATGGACAAGGCGGGACAAGGAGGGACCAGGAGAGACAAGGAGGGAAAAGGAGTTACAAGGAGGAACAAGGAAAGACAAGCATGGACAAGGAGTGACATGGAGGGACTAAGATGGTCAAGGAGGGACAAGGAAGGACAATGAGGGACAAGGTGGGGCCAGGAGATACAAGGAGGGACATGGAGGGATAAGGAGGGGCAATGAGGGACAAGGTGGATCAAGGAAAGACAAGGAGTGACAAGGAGGGCCAAGGAGGGGCAGTGAGGGACAAGGAGGGGCATGTAAGAGCAATGGAGGGACTAGGATGGCCAAGGAGGGACAAGGAAGGACAATGAGGGATAAGCAGGGACAAGGTGGGGCCAGGAGAGGCAAGGAGATACAAGGAGGGACATGGAGGGATAAGGAGGGGAAATGAGGGACATGGAGGGGCAATGAGGGACAAGGAGGGACAAGGAGGAGCAATGAGGGACTAGGAGGGACAAGGACGGACCAAGAGGGGAAAGGAGGGACTAGGACGGACAAGGAGGGAAAAGGAGTGACAAGGAGGGGCAACGAGGGACTAGGAGGGACAAGGAAGAACAAGGAGGGTCAAGGAGGTACAAGGATGGTCAAGGAGGGACAAGTAGGAACAAGGAGAGACTAGCAGGGACAAGGAAGGACAAGAGGGTCAAGGATGGTCAAGGAGTGACTAGGTGGGACAAGGAGGGACCAGGCGGGAAAAGGAAGGACAAGGAGGGGCAATGAGGGACATGGAGGGGCAATGAGGGACATGGAGGGACAATGAGGGACAAGGAGGGACTAGGAGGGACAAGGAGGGACCAGGAGGGGAAAGGAGGGACTAGGAGCGACTAGGAGGGACAAGGAGGGACCAGGAAGGAAAAGGAGGGACAAGGAGGGGCAATGAGGGACATGGAGGGGCAATGAGGGACAAGGAGGGGCAATGAGGGACTAGGATTGACAAACATGGACAAGGAGGGTCAAGGAGGTTCAAGGATGGTCAAGGAGGGACAAGTAGGGACAAGGAGAGACTAGCAGGAACAAGAAGGGACAAGGAAGGACAAGGAAGGACAAGGAGGGTCAAGGAGGGTCAAGGAGAGACATGGAGAGACAAGGAGGAACAAGGAGGGAGAAGGAGTGACAAGGAGGGGCAAGGAGAGTTATGGAAGGTCAAGGAGGGACAAGGAGGGTCAATGAGAGACAAACAGGCACAAGGAGGGACGAGGAGAGACAAGGAGGGAAAAGAAGGGGTAAGGAGAAGCAAGGAGGGACCAGAAGGGACAAGCAGTGTCAAGGAGGGACAAGCATGGACAAGGAGGGACTAGGATGGTCAAGGAGCGACAAGGAAGGACAATGAGGGACAAGCAGGGACAAGGAGGGTCAATGAGAGACTAGCAGGAACAAGGAAGGACAAGGAGGGACAAGGAGGGAAAAGGAGGGACAAGGAGGGGCAATATGGGACATGGAGGGGCAATGAGGGACAAGGAGGGGCAATGAGGGACATGGAGGGGAAATGAGGGACTAGGAGGGACAAGGAGGGTCAATGAGGTACAAGGAGGGACAAGTAGGAACAAGGAGAGACTAGCAGGGACAAGAAGGGACAAGGAAGGACAAGGAGGGTCACGGAGGGTCAAGGAGGGTCAAGGAGGTACAAGGATGGTCAAGGAGGGACAAGTAGGAACAAGTACGGACCAAGAGGGTCAAGGAGGGTCTAGGAGGGACAAGGCGGGACAAGGAGGGACCAGGAGAGACAAGGAGGGAAAAGGAGTTACAAGGAGGTACAAGGAGGGACAAGGAGGAACAAGGAGGAACAAGGAGGAACAAGGAGGAACAAGGAGGAACAAGGAGGAACAAGGAGGAACAAGGAGGAACAAGGAGGAACAAGGAAAGACAAGCATGGACAATGAGGGAAAAGGAGTGACATGGAGGGACTAGGATGGTCAAGGAGGGACAAGGAAGGACAATGAGGGACAAGGTGGGGCCAGGAGATACATGGAGGGACATGGAGGGATAAGGAGGGGCTATGAGGGACATGGAGGGGCAATGAGGGACAAGGTGGATCAAGGAAAGACAAGGAGTGACAAGAAGGGCCAAGGAGGGACAAGGAGGGGCAAGTAAGAGCAATGGAGGGACTAGGGTGGTCAAGGAGGGACAAGGAAGGACAATGAGGGACAAGCAGGGACAAGGTGGGGCCAGGAGAGGCAAGGAGATACAAGGAGGGATAAGGAGGGACAAGTAGGAACAAGGAGAGACTAGCAGGGACAAGGAAGGACAAGAGGGTCAAGGATGGTCAAGGAGTGACTAGGTGGGACAAGGAGGGACCAGGCGGGAAAAGGAAGGACAAGGAGGGGCAATGAGGGACATGGAGGGGCAATGAGGGACATGGAGGGACAATGAGGGACTAGGTGGGGAAAGGAGGGACTAGGAGGGACTAGGAGGGACAAGGAGGGACTAGGAGGGACAATGAGGGACATGGAGGGGCAATGAGGGACTAGGATTGACAAACATGGACAAGGAGGGTCAAGGAGGTACAAGGATTGTCAGGGAGGGACAAGTAGGAACAAGGAGAGACTAGCAGGGACAAGAAGGTACAAGGAAGGACAAGGAGGGTCAGGCAGGGTCAAGGAGGGTCAAGGAGGTACAAGGATGGTCAAGGAGGGACAAGTAGGAACAAGGAGAGACTAGCAGGGACAATGAGGGACAAGGAGGGGCAATGAGGGACAAGGAGTGTCAAGGAGGGACTAGGAGGGACTAGGAGGGACTAGGACGGACTAGGAGGGACTAGGATGGGCAAGGAGAGACAGGGAGAGGCAAGTAGGGACAAGCAGGGACCAGGAGGGAAAAGGAGGAACAAGGAGGGACAATGAGGGACAAGGAGAGACAAGGAGGGACCAGGAGGGACAAGGATGGACCAGGAGGTACCAGGATGAACAAGGAGGGAAAAGGAGTTACAAGGAGGTACAAGGAGGGACAAGGAGGAACAAGGAGGAACAAGGAGGGACAAGGTGGTGCAAGGAGTGACAAGGAGGGACAAGGACGGCCAAGGAGGGACTAGGAGGGACAAGCAGGGACAAAGAGGGACAAGTAGGGACCAGGAGGGACAATGAGGGACAAGGAGGGGCAATTAGGGGCAATGAGGGACAAGGAGTGTCAAGGAGGGACTAGGAGGGACTAGGAGGGACTAGGAGGGACTAGGAGGGACTAGGACGGACTAGGAGGGACTAGGAGGGGCAAGGAGAGACAAGGAGAAGCATGGAGGGACAAGCAGGGACCAGGAGGGAAAAGGAGGAACAAGGAGGGACAAGGAGGTACCAGGATGAACAAGGAGGGAAAAGGAGTTACAAGGAGGTACAAGGAGGGACAAGGAGGAACAAGGAGGAACAAGGAGGAACAAGGAGGGACAAGGAAAGACAAGCATGGACAAGGAGGGAAAAGGAGTGACAAGGAAGAACAAGGAGGGACAAAGTGGTACAAGGAGAGACAAGGAGAGACTAGCAGGAACAAGAAGGGACAAGGAAGGACAAGGAAGGACAAGGAAGGACAAGGAGGGTCAAGGAGGGTCAAGGAGAGACATGGAGAGACAAGGAGGAACAAGGAGGGAGAAGGAGTGACAAGGAGGGGCAAGGAGAGTTATGGAAGGTCAAGGAGGGACAAGGAGGGTCAATGAGAGACAAACAGGCACAAGGAGGGACGAGGAGAGACAAGGAGGGAAAAGAAGGGGTAAGGAGAAGCAAGGAGGGACCAGAAGGGACAAGCAGTGTCAAGGAGGGACAAGCATGGACAAGGAGGGACTAGGATGGTCAAGGAGCGACAAGGAAGGACAATGAGGGACAAGCAGGGACAAGGAGGGGCAAGGAGAGACTAGGAGATACAAGGAGGGACATGGAGGGACAAGGAGGGGCAATGAGGGACAAGGAGGGGCAAGGAGAGATATGGAGAGACAAGCAGGATCAAGGAGGGACAAACGGGGACAAGGAAGGACAAGGAGGGACAAGGAGAGTCCAGGAGGGACAAGCAGGGCAATGAGGGACAAGGAGGGGCAAGGAGAGACAAGCAGGATCAAGGAGGGACAAACGGGGACAAGGAAGGACAAGGAGGGACAAGGAGGGACAAGGAGGGACAAGGAGAGTCAAGGAGGGACAAGCAGGGAAAAGAAGGGACAAGGATGGTCAAGGAGGGACAAGGAAGGACAATGAGGATAAGGGTTAAGTTAGGGACAAGGAGGGTTAAGTTAGGGACAAGGAGGGGCAATGAGAGACATGGAAGTACAAGCAGGATCAAGGAGGGACAAACGGGGACAAGGAAGGACAAGGAGGGACAAGGAGGGAAAAGGAGGGGCAATATGGGACATGGAGGGGCAATGAGGGACAAGGAGGGGCAATGAGGGACATGGAGGGGAAATGAGGGACTAGGAGGGACTAGGAGGGACAAGGAGGGTCAATGAGGTACAAGGAGGGACAAGTAGGAACAAGGAGAGACTAGCAGGGACAAGAAGGGACAAGGAAGGACAAGGAGGGTCACGGAGGGTCAAGGAGGGTCAAGGAGGTACAAGGATGGTCAAGGAGGGACAAGTAGGAACAAGTACGGACCAAGAGGGTCAAGGAGGGTCTAGGAGGGACAAGGCGGGACAAGGAGGGACCAGGAGAGACAAGGAGGGAAAAGGAGTTACAAGGAGGTACAAGGAGGGACAAGGAGGAACAAGGAGGAACAAGGAGGAACAAGGAGGAACAAGGAGGAACAAGGAAAGACAAGCATGGACAATGAGGGAAAAGGAGTGACATGGAGGGACTAGGATGGTCAAGGAGGGACAAGGAAGGACAATGAGGGACAAGGTGGGGCCAGGAGATACATGGAGGGACATGGAGGGATAAGGAGGGGCAATGAGGGACATGGAGGGGCAATGAGGGACAAGGTGGATCAAGGAAAGACAAGGAGTGACAAAAAGGGCCAAGGAGGGACAAGGAGGGACAAGGAGGGGCAAGTAAGAGCAATGGAGGGACTAGGAGGGACTAGGGTGGTCAAGGAGGGACAAGGAAGGACAATGAGGGACAAGCAGGGACAAGGTGGGGCCAGGAGAGGCAAGGAGATACAAGGAGGGATAAGGAGGGACAAGTAGGAACAAGGAGAGACTAGCAGGGACAAGGAAGGACAAGAGGGTCAAGGATGGTCAAGGAGTGACTAGGTGGGACAAGGAGGGACCAGGCGGGAAAAGGAAGGACAAGGAGGGGCAATGAGGGACATGGAGGGGCAATGAGGGACATGGAGGGACAATGAGGGACAAGGAGGGACTAGGAGGGACAAGGAGGGACCAGGTGGGGAAAGGAGGGACTAGGAGGGACAAGGAGGAACTAGGAGGGACAATGAGGGACATGGAGGGGCAATGAGGGACTATGATTGACAAACATGGACAAGGAGGGTCAAGGAGGTTCAAGGATGGTCAAGGAGGGACAAGTAGGAACAAGTAGGAACAAGGAGAGACTAGCAGGGACAAGAAGGGGCAAGGAAGGACAAGGAAGGACAAGGAGGGTCAAGGAGGTACAAGGATGGTCAAGGAGGGACAAGTAGGAACAAGGAGAGACTAGCAGGGACAAGAAGGGACAAGGAGGGACAAGCAGGATCAAGGTGGGACAAGGAGGGTCAATGAGCAACAAGGAGGGACAAGGAGGGACAAGCAGGATCAAGGAGGGACAAACAGGGACAAGAAGGGACAAGCAGGATCAAGGAGGGACAAGCAGGAACAAGGAGGGACAACGAGGACCAAGGAAGGACAAGGAGGGATTAGGAGGGACAATGAGGGGCAAGGAGAGACAAGGAAGGGCAAGGAGGGAAAATGAGGGAAAATGAGGGACAAGGAGAGGCAAGGAAGGACAATGAGGGACCAGGAGGGACAAGGAGGGGCAAGGAGAGACATGGAGAGACAAGGAGGAACAAGGAGGGAGAAGGAGTGACAAGGAGGGGCAAGGAGAGTCATGGAGGGTCAAGGAGGGACAAGGAAGGACAAAGAGGGACAAGTAGGGACCAGGAGGGCAAGGAGGGACAATGAGGGACAAGGTGGGGCAATGAGGGGCAATGAGGGACAAGGAGCGTCAAGGAGGGACAAGGAGGGACTAGGAGGGAATAGGAGGTACTAGGAGGGACTAGGACGGACTAGGAGGGACAATGAGGAGCAAGGAGAGACAAGGAGAGGCAAAGAGGGACAAGCAGGGACCAGGAGGGAAAAGGAGGAACAAGGAGGGACAATGAGGGACAAGGAGAGACAAGTAGGGACCAGGAGGGACAAGGATGGACCAGGAGGAACAAGGAGGAACAAGGAGTTACAAGGAAGAACAAGGAGGGACAAGGAGGATCAAGGAGGGACAAGGTGGTGCAAGGAGAGACAAGGAGAGGTAAGGAGTTACAAGGAGCGGCAAGGAGGGACAAGGAGGGACGAGGAGGTACTAGGAGGGACTAGGACGGACTAGGAGGGATTAGGAGGACTAGGAGGGACAATGAGGAGCAAGGAGAGACAAGGAGAGGCAAGGAGGGACAAGCAGGGACCAGGAGGGAAAAGGAGGAACAAGGAGGGACAATGAGGGACAAGGAGAGACAAGTAGGGACCAGGATGGACCAGGAGGTACCAGGAGGAACAAGGAGGGAAAAGGAGTTACAAGGAGGAACAAGGAGGGGCAAGGAGGATCAAGGAGGGACAAGGTGGTGCAAGGAGAGACAAGGAGAGGAGTGACAAGGAGAGACAAGGAGGGACAAGGACGGAAAAGGAGTGACAAGGAGGGGCAATGAGGGAAAAGGAGGGACCAGGAGGGACAAGGCGGGACAAGGACGGACAAGGAGGGGCAATGAGGGACAAGGAGGGGCAATCAGGGACAAGGAAGGGCAAGGAGAGACAAGGAGGGTCAAGGAGGGACAAGCAAGGACAAGGACCAGGAGGGAAAAGGAAGGACAAGGAGGGGCAATGAGGGACATGGAGGGGCAATGAGGGACAAGGAGGGACCAGGCGGGAAAAGGAGGGACCAGGAGGGAAAAGGAGGGACAAGGAGGGGCAATGAGGGACATGGAGGGGCAATGAGGGACAAGGAGGGGCAATGAGGGACATGGAGGGGCAATGAGGGACTAGGAGGTACAAACAGGGACAAGGAGGGTCAAGGAGGTACAAGGATTGTCAGGGAGGGACAAGTAGGAACAAGGAGAGACTAGCAGGGACAAGAAGGTACAAGGAAGGACAAGGAGGGTCAGGCAGGGTCAAGGAGGGTCAAGGAGGTACAAGGATGGTCAAGGAGGGACAAGTAGGAACAAGGAGAGACTAGCAGGGACAATGAGGGACAAGGAGGGGCAATGAGGGACAAGGAGTGTCAAGGAGGGACTAGGAGGGACTAGGAGGGACTAGGACGGACTAGGAGGGACTAGGATGGGCAAGGAGAGACAGGGAGAGGCAAGTAGGGACAAGCAGGGACCAGGAGGGAAAAGGAGGAACAAGGAGGGACAATGAGGGACAAGGAGAGACAAGGAGAGACAAGGAGGGACCAGGAGGGACAAGGATGGACCAGGAGGTACCAGGATGAACAAGGAGGGAAAAGGAGTTACAAGGAGGTACAAGGAGGGACAAGGAGGAACAAGGAGGAACAAGGAGGGACAAGGTGGTGCAAGGAGTGACAAGGAGGGACAAGGCGGGACAAGGACGGCCAAGGAGGGACTAGGAGGGACAAGCAGGGACAAAGAGGGACAAGTAGGGACCAGGAGGGACAATGAGGGACAAGGAGGGGCAATTAGGGGCAATGAGGGACAAGGAGTGTCAAGGAGGGACTAGGAGGGACTAGGAGGGACTAGGAGGGACTAGGACGGACTAGGAGGGACTAGGAGGGGCAAGGAGAGACAAGGAGAAGCATGGAGGGACAAGCAGGGACCAGGAGGGAAAAGGAGGAACAAGGAGGGACAAGGAGGGACCAGGAGGGACCAGGAGGGACAAGGAGGTACCAGGATGAACAAGGAGGGAAAAGGAGTTACAAGGAGGTACAAGGAGGGACAAGGAGGAACAAGGAGGAACAAGGAGGAACAAGGAGGGACAAGGAAAGACAAGCATGGACAAGGAGGGAAAAGGAGTGACAAGGAAGAACAAGGAGGGACAAAGTGGTACAAGGAGAGACAAGGAGTGACAAGGAGGGACAAGGCGGGACAAGGACGGACAAGGAGGGGCAATGAGGGACAAGGAAGGGCAAGGAGAGACAAGGAGGGTCAAGGAGGGACAAGCAAGGACAAGGAGGGTCAATGACGGACAAGGAGGGTCAATGACGGACAAGGAGGGACAAGTACGGACCAAGAGGGTCAAGGAGGGTCTAGGAGGGACAAGGATGGACAAGGCGGGACAAGGAGGGACCAGGAGAGACAAGGAGGGAAAAGGAGTTACAAGGAGGAACAAGGAAAGACAAGCATGGACAAGGAGTGACATGGAGGGACTAAGATGGTCAAGGAGGGACAAGGAAGGACAATGAGGGACAAGGTGGGGCCAGGAGATACAAGGAGGGACATGGAGGGATAAGGAGGGGCAATGAGGGACAAGGTGGATCAAGGAAAGACAAGGAGTGACAAGGAGGGCCAAGGAGGGGCAGTGAGGGACAAGGAGGGGCATGTAAGAGCAATGGAGGGACTAGGATGGCCAAGGAGGGACAAGGAAGGACAATGAGGGATAAGCAGGGACAAGGTGGGGCCAGGAGAGGCAAGGAGATACAAGGAGGGACATGGAGGGATAAGGAGGGGAAATGAGGGACATGGAGGGGCAATGAGGGACAAGGAGGGACAAGGAGGAGCAATGAGGGACTAGGAGGGACAAGGACGGACCAAGAGGGGAAAGGAGGGACTAGGACGGACAAGGAGGGAAAAGGAGTGACAAGGAGGGGCAACGAGGGACTAGGAGGGACAAGGAAGAACAAGGAGGGTCAAGGAGGTACAAGGATGGTCAAGGAGGGACAAGTAGGAACAAGGAGAGACTAGCAGGGACAAGGAAGGACAAGAGGGTCAAGGATGGTCAAGGAGTGACTAGGTGGGACAAGGAGGGACCAGGCGGGAAAAGGAAGGACAAGGAGGGGCAATGAGGGACATGGAGGGGCAATGAGGGACATGGAGGGACAATGAGGGACAAGGAGGGACTAGGAGGGACAAGGAGGGACCAGGAGGGGAAAGGAGGGACTAGGAGCGACTAGGAGGGACAAGGAGGGACCAGGAGGGAAAAGGAGGGACAAGGAGGGGCAATGAGGGACATGGAGGGGCAATGAGGGACAAGGAGGGGCAATGAGGGACTAGGATTGACAAACATGGACAAGGAGGGTCAAGGAGGTTCAAGGATGGTCAAGGAGGGACAAGTAGGGACAAGGAGAGACTAGCAGGAACAAGAAGGGACAAGGAAGGACAAGGAAGGACAAGGAGGGTCAAGGAGGGTCAAGGAGAGACATGGAGAGACAAGGAGGAACAAGGAGGGAGAAGGAGTGACAAGGAGGGGCAAGGAGAGTTATGGAAGGTCAAGGAGGGACAAGGAGGGTCAATGAGAGACAAACAGGCACAAGGAGGGACGAGGAGAGACAAGGAGGGAAAAGAAGGGGTAAGGAGAAGCAAGGAGGGACCAGAAGGGACAAGCAGTGTCAAGGAGGGACAAGCATGGACAAGGAGGGACTAGGATGGTCAAGGAGCGACAAGGAAGGACAATGAGGGACAAGCAGGGACAAGGAGGGGCAAGGAGAGACTAGGAGATACAAGGAGGGACATGGAGGGACAAGGAGGGGCAATGAGGGACAAGGAGGGGCAAGGAGAGATATGGAGAGACAAGCAGGATCAAGGAGGGACAAACGGGGACAAGGAGGGACAAGGAGAGTCCAGGAGGGACAAGCAGGGCAATGAGGGACAAGGAGGGGCAAGGAGAGACAAGCAGGATCAAGGAGGGACAAACGGGGACAAGGAAGGACAAGGAGGGACAAGGAGGGACAAGGAGAGTCAAGGAGGGACAAGCAGGGAAAAGAAGGGACAAGGATGGTCAAGGAGGGACAAGGAAGGACAATGAGGATAAGGGTTATGTTAGGGACAAGGAGGGTTAAGTTAGGGACAAGGAGGGACAAGGAGGGGCAATGAGAGACATGGAAGTACAAGCAGTATCAAGGAGGGACAAACGGGGACAAGGAAGGACAAGGAGGGACAAGGAGGGAAAAGGAGGGACAAGGAGGGGCAATATGGGACATGGAGGGGCAATGAGGGACAAGGAGGGGCAATGAGGGACATGGAGGGGAAATGAGGGACTAGGAGGGACAAGGAGGGTCAATGAGGTACAAGGAGGGACAAGTAGGAACAAGGAGAGACTAGCAGGGACAAGAAGGGACAAGGAAGGACAAGGAGGGTCACGGAGGGTCAAGGAGGTACAAGGATGGTCAAGGAGGGACAAGTAGGAACAAGTACGGACCAAGAGGGTCAAGGAGGGTCTAGGAGGGACAAGGCGGGACAAGGAGGGACCAGGAGAGACAAGGAGGGAAAAGGAGTTACAAGGAGGTACAAGGAGGGACAAGGAGGAACAAGGAGGAACAAGGAGGAACAAGGAAAGACAAGCATGGACAATGAGGGAAAAGGAGTGACATGGAGGGACTAGGATGGTCAAGGAGGGACAAGGAAGGACAATGAGGGACAAGGTGGGGCCAGGAGATACATGGAGGGACATGGAGGGATAAGGAGGGGCAATGAGGGACATGGAGGGGCAATGAGGGACAAGGTGGATCAAGGAAAGACAAGGAGTGACAAGAAGGGCCAAGGAGGGACAAGGAGGGACAAGGAGGGGCAAGTAAGAGCAATGGAGGGACTAGGGTGGTCAAGGAGGGACAAGGAAGGACAATGAGGGGCAAGGACGGACAAGGTGGGGCCAGGAGAGGCAAGGAGATACAAGGAGGGATAAGGAGGGACAAGTAGGAACAAGGAGAGACTAGCAGGGACAAGGAAGGACAAGAGGGTCAAGGATGGTCAAGGAGTGACTAGGTCGGACAAGGAGGGACCAGGCGGGAAAAGGAAGGACAAGGAGGGGCAATGAGGGACATGGAGGGGCAATGAGGGACATGGAGGGACAATGAGGGACAAGGAGGGACTAGGAGGGACAAGGAGGGACCAGGTGGGGAAAGGAGGGACTAGGAGGGACTAGGAGGGACAAGGAGGGACTAGGAGGGACAATGAGGGACATGGAGGGGCAATGAGGGACTAGGATTGACAAACATGGACAAGGAGGGTCAAGGATGGTCAAGGAGGGACAAGTAGGAACAAGTAGGAACAAGGAGAGACTAGCAGGGACAAGAAGGGACAAGGAAGGACAAGGAATGACAAGGAGGGTCAAGGAGGGTCAAGGAGGTACAAGGATGGTCAAGGAGGGACAAGTAGGAACAAGGAGAGACTAGCAGGGACAAGAAGGGACAAGGAGGGACAAGCAGGATCAAGGTGGGACAAGGAGGGTCAATGAGCAACAAGGAGGGACAAGGAGGGACAAGCAGGATCAAGGAGGGACAAACAGGGACAAGAAGGGACAAGCAGGATCAAGGAGGGACAAGCAGGAACAAGGAGGGACAACGAGGACCAAGGAAGGACAAGGAGGGATTAGGAGGGACAATGAGGGGCAAGGAGAGACAAGGAATGGCAAGGAGGGAAAATGAGGGAAAATGAGGGACAAGGAGAGGCAAGGAAGGACAATGAGGGACCAGGAGGGACAAGGAGGGGCAAGGAGAGACATGGAGAGACAAGGAGGAACAAGGAGGGAGAAGGAGTGACAAGGAGGGGCAAGGAGAGTCATGACGGGTCAAGGAGGGACAAGGAAGGACAAAGAGGGACAAGTAGGGACCAGGAGGGCAAGGAGGGACAATGAGGGACAAGGTGGGGCAATGAGGGGCAATGAGGGACAAGGAGCGTCAAGGAGGGACAAGGAGGGACTAGGAGGGAATAGGAGGTACTAGGAGGGACTAGGACGGACTAGGAGGGACAATGAGGAGCAAGGAGAGACAAGGAGAGGCAAAGAGGGTCAAGCAGGGACCAGGAGGGAAAAGGAGGAACAAGGAGGGACAATGAGGGACAAGTAGGGACCAGGAGGGACAAGGATGGACCAGGAGGAACAAGGAGGAACAAGGAGTTACAAGGAAGAACAAGGAGGGACAAGGAGGATCAAGGAGGGACAAGGTGGTGCAAAGAGAGACAAGGAGAGGCAAGGAGTGACAAGGAGCGGCAAGGAGGGACAAGGAGGGACGAGGAGGTACTAGGAGGGACTAGGACGGACTAGGAGGGATTAGGAGGGACTAGGAGGGACAATGAGGAGCAAGGAGAGACAAGGAGAGGCAAGGAGGGACAAGCAGGGACCAGGAGGGAAAAGGAGGAACAAGGAGGGACAATGAGGGACAAGGAGAGACAAGTAGGGACCAGGATGGACCAGGAGGTACCAGGAGGAACAAGGAGGGAAAAGGAGTTACAAGGAGGAACAAGGAGGGGCAAGGAGGATCAAGGAGGGACAAGGTGGTGCAAGGAGAGACAAGGAGAGGAGTGACAAGGAGAGACAAGGAGAGACAAGGAGGGACAAGGACGGAAAAGGAGTGACAAGGAGGGACAATGAGGGAAAAGGAGGGACCAGGAGGGACAAGGCGGGACAAGGACGGACAAGGAGGGGCAATGAGGGACAAGGAGGGGCAATCAGGGACAAGGAAGGGCAAGGAGAGACAAGGAGGGTCAAGGAGGGACAAGCAAGGACAAGGACCAGGAGGGAAAAGGAAGGACAAGGAGGGGCAATGAGGGACATGGAGGGGCAATGAGGGACAAGGAGGGACCAGGAGGGAAAAGGAGGGACCAGGAGGGAAAAGGAGGGACAAGGAGGGACAATGAGGGACATGGAGGGGCAATGAGGGACAAGGAGGGGCAATGAGGGACATGGAGGGGCAATGAGGGACTAGGAGGGACAAACAGGGACAAGGAGGGTCAAGGAGGTACAAGGATTGTCAGGGAGGGACAAGTAGGAACAAGGAGAGACTAGCAGGGACAAGAAGGTACAAGGAAGGACAAGGAGGGTCAGGCAGGGTCAAGGAGGGTCAAGGAGGTACAAGGATGGTCAAGGAGGGACAAGTAGGAACAAGGAGAGACTAGCAGGGACAATGAGGGACAAGGAGGGGCAATGAGGGACAAGGAGTGTCAAGGAGGGACTAGGAGGGACTAGGAGGGACTAGGACGGACTAGGAGGGACTAGGATGGGCAAGGAGAGACAGGGAGAGGCAAGTAGGGACAAGCAGGGACCAGGAGGGAAAAGGAGGAACAAGGAGGGACAAGGAGAGACAAGGAGGGACAAGGATGGACCAGGAGGTACCAGGATGAACAAGGAGGGAAAAGGAGTTACAAGGAGATACAAGGAGGGACAAGGAGGAACAAGGAGGAACAAGGAGGGACAAGGTGGTGCAAGGAGTGACAAGGAGGGACAAGGCGGGACAAGGACGGCCAAGGAGGGACTAGGAGGGACAAGCAGGGACAAAGAGGGACAAGTAGGGACCAGGAGGGACAATGAGGGACAAGGAGGGGCAATTAGGGGCAATGAGGGACAAGGAGTGTCAAGGAGGGACTAGGAGGGACTAGGAGGGACTAGGAGGGACTAGGACGGACTAGGAGGGACTAGGAGGGGCAAGGAGAGACAAGGAGAAGCATGGAGGGACAAGCAGGGACCAGGAGGGAAAAGGAGGAACAAGGAGGGACAAGGAGGGACCAGGAGGGACAAGGAGGTACCAGGATGAACAAGGAGGGAAAAGGAGTTACAAGGAGGTACAAGGAGGGACAAGGAGGAACAAGGAGGAACAAGGAGGAACAAGGAGGAACAAGGAGGGACAAGGAAAGACAAGCATGGACAAGGAGGGAAAAGGAGTGACAAGGAAGAACAAGGAGGGACAAAGTGGTACAAGGAGAGACAAGGAGTGACAAGGAGGGACAAGGCGGGACAAGGACGGACAAGGAGGGGCAATGAGGGACAAGGAAGGGCAAGGAGAGACAAGGAGGGTCAAGGAGGGACAAGCAAGGACAAGGAGGGTCAATGACGGACAAGGAGGGTCAATGACGGACAAGGAGGGGCAAGTACGGACCAAGAGGGTCAAGGAGGGTCTAGGAGGGACAAGGATGGACAAGGCGGGACAAGGAGGGACCAGGAGAGACAAGGAGGGAAAAGGAGTTACAAGGAGGAACAAGGAAAGACAAGCATGGACAAGGAGTGACATGGAGGGACTAGGATGGTCAAGGAGGGACAAGGAAGGACAATGAGGGACAAGGTGGGGCCAGGAGATACAAGGAGGGACATGGAGGGATAAGGAGGGGCAATGAGGGACAAGGTGGATCAAGGAAAGACAAGGAGTGACAAGGAGGGCCAAGGAGGGGCAGTGAGGGACAAGGAGGGGCATGTAAGAGCAATGGAGGGACTAGGATGGCCAAGGAGGGACAAGGAAGGACAATGAGGGATAAGCAGGGACAAGGTGGGGCCAGGAGAGGCAAGGAGATACAAGGAGGGACATGGAGGGATAAGGAGGGGTAATGAGGGACATGGAGGGGCAATGAGGGACAAGGAGGGACAAGGAGGAGCAATGAGGGACTAGGAGGGACAAGGACGGACCAAGAGGGGAAAGGAGGGACTAGGACGGACAAGGAGGGAAAAGGAGTGACAAGGAGGGGCAACGAGGGACTAGGAGGGAGAAGGAAGAACAAGGAGGGTCAAGGAGGTACAAGGATGGTCAAGGAGGGACAAGTAGGAACAAGGAGAGACTAGCAGGGACAAGGAAGGACAAGAGGGTCAAGGATGGTCAAGGAGTGACTAGGTGGGACAAGGAGGGACCAGGCGGGAAAAGGAAGGACAAGGAGGGGCAATGAGGGACATGGAGGGGCAATGAGGGACATGGAGGGACAATGAGGGACAAGGAGGGACTAGGAGGGACAAGGAGGGACCAGGAGGGGAAAGGAGGGACTAGGAGGGACTAGGAGGGACAAGGAGGGACCAGGAGGGAAAAGGAGGGACAAGGAGGGGCAATGAGGGACATGGAGGGGCAATGAGGGACAAGGAGGGGCAATGAGGGACTAGGATTGACAAACATGGACAAGGAGGGCCAAGGAGGTTCAAGGATGGTCAAGGAGGGACAAGTAGGAACAAGGAGAGACTAGCAGGAACAAGAAGGGACAAGGAAGGACAAGGAAGGACAAGGAGGGTCAAGGAGGGTCAAGGAGAGACATGGAGAGACAAGGAGGAACAAGGAGGGAGAAGGAGTGACAAGGAGGGGCAAGGAGAGTTATGGAAGGTCAAGGAGGGACAAGGAGGGTCAATGAGAGACAAACAGGCACAAGGAGGGACGAGGAGAGACAAGGAGGGAAAAGAAGGGGTAAGGAGAAGCAAGGAGGGACCAGAAGGGACAAGCAGTGTCAAGGAGGGACAAGCATGGACAAGGAGGGACTAGGATGGTCAAGGAGCGACAAGGAAGGACAATGAGGGACAAGCAGGGACAAGGAGGGGCAAGGAGAGACTAGGAGATACAAGGAGGGACATGGAGGGACAAGGAGGGGCAATGAGGGACAAGGAGGGGCAAGGAGAGATATGGAGAGACAAGCAGGATCAAGGAGGGACAAACGGGGACAAGGAAGGACAAGGAGGGACAAGGAGAGTCCAGGAGGGACAAGCAGGGCAATGAGGGACAAGGAGGGGCAAGGAGAGACAAGCAGGATCAAGGAGGGACAAACGGGGACAAGGAAGGACAAGGAGGGACAAGGAGGGACAAGGAGAGTCAAGGAGGGACAAGCAGGAAAAAGAAGGGACAAGGATGGTCAAGGAGGGACAAGGAAGGACAATGAGGATAAGGGTTAAGTTAGGGACAAGGAGGGTTAAGTTAGGGACAAGGAGGGACAAGGAGGGGCAATGAGAGACATGGAAGTACAAGCAGGATCAAGGAGGGACAAACGGGGACAAGGAAGGACAAGGAGGGACAAGGAGGGAAAAGGAGGGAAAAGGAGGGACAAGGAGGGGCAATATGGGACATGGAGGGGCAATGAGGGACAAGGAGGGGCAATGAGGGACATGGAGGGGAAATGAGGGACTAGGAGGGACAAGGAGGGTCAATGAAGTACAAGGAGGGACTAGTAGGAACAAGGAGAGACTAGCAGGGACAAGAAGGGACAAGGAAGGACAAGGAGGGTCACGGAGGGTCAAGGAGGTACAAGGATGGTCAAGGAGGGACAAGTAGGAACAAGTACGGACCAAGAGGGTCAAGGAGGGTCTAGGAGGGACAAGGCGGGACAAGGAGGGACCAGGAGAGACAAGGAGGGAAAAGGAGTTACAAGGAGGTACAAGGAGGGACAAGGAGGAACAAGGAGGAACAAGGAGGAACAAGGAGGAACAAGGAAAGACAAGCATGGACAATGAGGGAAAAGGAGTGACATGGAGGGACTAGGATGGTCAAGGAGGGACAAGGAAGGACAATGAGGGACAAGGTGGGGCCAGGAGATACATGTAGGGACATGGAGGGATAAGGAGGGGCAATGAGGGACATGGAGGGGCAATGAGGGACAAGGTGGATCAAGGAAAGACAAGGAGTGACAAGAAGGGCCAAGGAGGGACAAGGAGGGACAAGGAGGGGCAAGTAAGAGCAATGGAGGGACTAGGGTGGTCAAGGAGGGACAAGGAAGGACAATGAGGGACAAGCAGGGACAAGGTGGGGCCAGGAGAGGCAAGGAGATACAAGGAGGGATAAGGAGGGACAAGTAGGAACAAGGAGAGACTAGCAGGGACAAGGAAGGACAAGAGGGTCAAGGATGGTCAAGGAGTGACTAGGTGGGACAAGGAGGGACCAGGCGGGAAAAGGAAGGACAAGGAGGGGCAATGAGGGACATGGAGGGGCAATGAGGGACATGGAGGGACAATGAGGGACAAGGAGGGACTAGGAGGGACAAGGAGGGACCAGGTGGGGAAAGGAGGGACTAGGAGGGACTAGGAGGGACAAGGAGGGACTAGGAGGGACATGGAGGGGCAATGAGGGACTAGGATTGACAAACATGGACAAGGAGGGTCAAGGAGGTTCAAGGATGGTCAAGGAGGGACAAGTAGGAACAAGTAGGAACAAGGAGAGACTAGCAGGGACAAGAAGGGACAAGGAAGGACAAGGAAGGACAAGGAGGGTCAAGGAGGTACAAGGATGGTCAAGGAGGGACAAGTAGGAACAAGGAGAGACTAGCAGGGACAAGAAGGGACAAGGAGGGACAAGCAGGATCAAGGTGGGACAAGGAGGGTCAATGAGCAACAAGGAGGGACAAGCAGGATCAAGGAGGGACAAACAGGGACAAGAAGGGACAAGCAGGATCAAGGAGGGACAAGCAGGAACAAGGAGGGACAACGAGGACCAAGGAAGGACAAGGAGGGATTAGGAGGGACAATGAGGGGCAAGGAGAGACAAGGAAGGGCAAGGAGGGAAAATGAGGGACAAGGAGAGGCAAGGAAGGACAATGAGGGACCAGGAGGGACAAGGAGGGGCAAGGAGAGACATGGAGAGACAAGGAGGAACAAGGAGGGAGAAGGAGTGACAAGGAGGGGCAAGGAGAGTCATGGAGGGTCAAGGAGGGACAAGGAAGGACAAAGAGGGACAAGTAGGGACCAGGAGGGCAAGGAGGGACAAGGTGGGGCAATGAGGGGCAATGAGGGACAAGGAGCGTCAAGGAGGGACAAGGAGTGACTAGGAGGGAATAGGAGGTACTAGGAGGGACTAGGACGGACTAGGAGGGACAATGAGGAGCAAGGAGAGACAAGGAGAGGCAAAGAGGGACAAGCAGGGACAAGGAGGGAAAAGGAGGAACAAGGAGGGACAATGAGGGACAAGGAGAGACAAGTAGGGACCAGGAGGGACAAGGATGGACCAGGAGGAACAAGGAGGAACAAGGAGTTACAAGGAAGAACAAGGAGGGACAAGGAGGATCAAGGATGGACAAGGTGGTGCAAGGAGAGGCAAGGAGTGACAAGGAGCGGCAAGGAGGGACAAGGAGGGACGAGGAGGTACTAGGAGGGACTAGGACGGACTAGGAGGGATTAGGAGGGACTAGGAGGGACAATGAGGAGCAAGGAGAGACAAGGAGAGGCAAGGAGGGACAAGCAGGGACCAGGAGGGAAAAGGAGGAACAAGGAGGGACAATGAGGGACAAGGAGAGACAAGTAGGGACCAGGATGGACCAGGAGGTACCAGGAGGAACAAGGAGGGAAAAGGAGTTACAAGGAGGAACAAGGAGGGGCAAGGAGGATCAAGGAGGGACAAGGTGGTGCAAGGAGAGACAAGGAGAGGAGTGACAAGGAGAGACAAGGAGAGACAAGGAGGGACAAGGACGGAAAAGGAGGGGCAATGAGGGACAAGGAGGGGCAATCAGGGACAAGGAAGGGCAAGGAGAGACAAGGAGGGTCAAGGAGGGACAAGCAAGGACAAGGACCAGGAGGGAAAAGGAAGGACAAGGAGGGGCAATGAGGGACATGGAGGGGCAATGAGGGACAAGGAGGGACCAGGAGGGAAAAGGAGGGACCAGGAGGGAAAAGGAGGGACAAGGAGGGGCAATGAGGGACATGGAGGGGCAATGAGGGACAAGGAGGGGCAATGAGGGACATGGAGGGGCAATGAGGGACTAGGAGGGACAAACAGGGACAAGGAGGGTCAAGGAGGTACAAGGATTGTCAGGGAGGGACAAGTAGGAACAAGGAGAGACTAGCAGGGACAAGAAGGTACAAGGAAGGACAAGGAGGGTCAGGCAGGGTCAAGGAGGGTCAAGGAGGTACAAGGATGGTCAAGGAGGGACAAGTAGGAACAAGGAGAGACTAGCAGGGACAAGAAGGGACAAGGAGGGACAAGCAGGATCAAGGAGGGACAAACAGGGACAAGGAGGGTCAAGGAGGGACAAGCAGGGACAAGCAGGATCAAGGACGGGCAAGCAGGGACAAGGAGGGACAACGAGGAACAAGGAAGGACAAGGAGGGACAATGAGGGGCAAGGATAGACAAGGAGAGGCAAGGAAGGACAAGGAGGGACCAGGAGGGAAAATGAGGAACAAGGAGGGGCAAGGAGGGACCAGGAGGGACAAGGAGGGGCAAGGAGAGACATGGAGAGACAAGCAGGATCAAGGATGGACAAACTGGGACAAGGAAGGACAAGTTGGGACAAGCAGGATCATGGAGGGACCAGGAGGGACACGCAGGGACTAAAAGGGACTAGGAGGGACAAGGAGGGGCCAGGAGGGAAAAGGAGTGACAAGGAGGGGCAATGAGGGACATGGAGGGGCAATGAGGGACAAGGAGGGAGAAGGAGGGGCAAGGAGAGACATGGAGGGACAAGGAAGGACAATGAGGGACAAGGAGGGTCAATGAGAGACAAACAGGGACAAGGAGGGACGAGGAGAGACAAGGAGGGAAAAGAAGGGGCAAGGAGAAGCAAGGAGGGACCAGGAGGGGCAAGGAGGGGCAAGGAGAGACATGGAGAGACAAGCAGGATCAAGGAGGGACAAACGGGGACAAGGAGGGACAATGAGGGACAAGCAGTGTCAAGGAGTGACAACGAGGGACAAGGAGAGTCAAGGAGGGACAAGCAGGGACAAGAAGGGAAAAGGAGGGACAAGGATGGTCAAGGAGGGACAAGGAAGGACAATGAGGGACAAGGAGGGTTCAGTTAGGGACAAGGAGGGACAAGGTGGGACAAGGAGGGGCAAGGAGAGACATGGAAGTACAAGCAGGATCAAGGAGGGACAAACGGGGACAAGGAAGGACAAGGAGGGAAAAGTATGGACAATGAGGGACATGGAGGGGCAATGAGGGACATGGTGGGGCAAGGAGGGTCAAGGAGGTACAAGGATGGTCAAGGAGGGACAAGTAGGAACAAGGAGAGACTAGCATGGACAAGAAGGGACAAGGAGGGTCAAGGAGGTACAAGGATGGTCAAGGAGGGATTAGGAGGGACAATGAGGGGCAAGGAGAGGCGAGGAAGGAAAAGGAGGGACCAGGAGGGAGAATGAGGGACAAGGAGGGGCAAGGAGGGACAAGGAGAGACCAGGAGGGAGAAGGAGGGGCAAGGAGAGACATGGAGAGACAAGGAGGGACCAGGAGGGAGAAGGAGGGGCAAGGAGAGACAAGGAGGGACAGGGAGGGACAAGTAGGATCAAGGAGGGACAAGGAGGGACACGCAGGGACTAAAAGGGACTAGGAGGGACAATGAGGGACATGGAGGGGCAATGAGGGACATGGTGGGGCAATGAGGGACAAGGAGGGGCAATGAGGGACAAGGAGGGACAAGCAGGATCAAGGAGGGACAAACTGGGACAAGTAGGATCAAGGAGGGACAAGGAGGGACACGCAGGGACTAAAAGGGACTAGGAGGGACTAGGAGGGAAAATGAGGGACAAGGAGGGGCAAGGAGGGACAAGGAGGGACCAGGAGGGAGAAGGAGGGGCAAGGAGAGACATGGAGAGGCAAGCAGGATCAAGGAGGGACAAGCAGGATCAAGGAGGGACAAGGAAGGACAAGGAGGGTCAAGGAGGTACAAGGGGGGACAAGTAGGGAGAAGCATGATCAAGGAGGGACAATGAGGGACAAGCAGGGTCAAGGAGGGACATGGAGGGACAAGGAGGGACAAGGAGGGACAAGAAGGGAAGGGAGGAAAAAGGAGTGACAAGGAGGAACAAGGAGAGACAAGGAGGGAAAAGAAGGGGCAAGGAGAAGCAAGGAGTCAAGCAGTGTCAAGGAGGGACAAACGGGGACAAGGAAGGACAAGGAGGGACAAGCAGGATCAAGGAGGGACAAGGAGGGACCAGGAGGGACACGCAGGGACAAGCTGGTTCAAGGAGGGAAAGCAGGGATAATGAGGGAGAAGGAGGGACTAGGAGGGACAATGAGGGTAAGGAGAGACAACTAGAGGCAAGGAGGGACAAACAGGGACCAGGAGGGAAAAGGAGGAACAAGGAGGGACAATGAGGGACAAGGAGAGACAAGGAGGGACCAGGAGGAACAAGGAGGGAAAAGGAGTTACAAGGAGGGACAATGAGGGACAAGGAGGATCAAGGAGGGACAAGGAGTGACAAGGAGGGACAAGGTGGTGCAAGGAGAGACAAGGAGTGACAAGGAGAGACAAGGAGGGACAAGGACGGAAAAGAAGTGACAAGGAGGGGCAATGAGGGAAAAGGAGGGACCAGGAGGGACAAGGCGGGACAAGGACGGACAAGGAGGGGCAATGAGGGACAAGGTGGGACAAGGAAGGGCAAGGAGGGACAAGCACGAACAAGGAGGTTCAATGACGGACAAGGAGGGACAAGTACGGACCAAGAGGGTCAAAGAGGGACAAGGAGTGACAACGATGGACAAGGAGGGACCAGGAGAGACAAGGAGGGAAAAGAAGTTACAAGGAGGGACAAGGAAAGACAAGCATGGACAAGGAGGGAAAAGGAGTGACAAGGAGGGACTTGGAGGGACTAGGATTGTCAAGGAGGGACAATGAGGGACAAGCAGGGGCAAGGAGAGACAATGAGATACAAGGAGGGATAAGGAGGGGCAATGAGGGACATGGAGGGGCAATGAGGGACAAGGTGGGAAAAGGAGGGGAAAAGGAGGGGAAAAGGAGGGGCAATGAGGGACAAGTAGGAACAAGGAGGGACTAGCAGGGACAAGAAGGGAAAAGGAGTGACATGGAGGGACTAGGATTGTCAAGGAGGGACAAGGAAGGACAAGCAGGGACAAGGAGAGACAAGGAGATACAAGGAGGGGTAAGGAGGGGCAAGTAGGAGCAATGAGGGACAAGGAGGGTCAAGGAGGGTCAATGAGGGACAAACAGGGACAAGGAGGGAAAAGAAGTGGCAAGGAGAAGCAAGGAGGGACCAGGAGGGGCAAGGAAGGACAAGCAGTGTCAAGGAGGGACAAGCATGGACAAGGAGTGACAAGGAGGGACTAGGATGGTCAAGGAGGGAGAAGGAAGGACAAGGAAGGACAATGAGGGACAAGGAGGGGCAAGGATAGACTAGGAGATACAAGGAGGGACATGGAGTGATAAGGAGGTACAAGGAGGGAAAAGTTGTGGCAATGAGGGACTTGGAGGGCCAATGAGGTACAAGTTGGCTCAAGGAGGGACAAGGGGGGAAAAGGATGGACAAGGAGGGAAAAGGAGAGTCAAGGAGTGACAAGCAGGGACAAGAAGGGAAAAGGAGGAACAAGGATGGTCAAGGAGGGACAAGGAAGGACAAGGAGGGTTAAGGGAGGGACAAGGAGGAACAAGGAGGGATAAGGAGGGACAATAAGGGACATGGAGGGAAAAGGAGGTGCAATAAGGGACATGGAGGGGCAATGAGGGACAAACAGGGACAAGTAGGAACAAGGAGGGACAAGCAGGATCAAGGAGTGACAAGGAAGGACAAGGAGGGTCAAGGAGGTACAAGGGGGGACAAGTAGGGACAAGCATGATCAAGGAGGGACAATGAGGGACAAGCAGGGTCAAGGAGGGACAAGGAGGGGCAAGAAGGGAAGGTAGGAAAAAGGAGTGACAAGGAGGAACAAGGTGGAACAAGGAGGGAGAAGGAGGGAGAAGGAAGGAGAAGGAGGGACAAGGAGGGAGAAGGAGGGACAAGGAGGGAGAAGGAGGGACAAGGTGGTGCAAAGAGAGACAAGGAGTGACAAGGAGGGACAAGGACGGAAAAGGAGTGACAAGGAGGGGCAATGAGGGAAAAGGAGGGACCAGGAGGGACAAACGGGGACAAGGAAGGACAAGTAGGGACAAGCAGGATCAAGGAGGGACAAGGAGGGACCAGGAGGGACACGCAGGGACTAAAAGGGTCTACGAGGGACTAGGAGGGACAAGGAGGGACCAGGAGGGAAAAGGAGTGACAAGGAGGATCAAGGAGGAACAAGGAGGGACACGCAGGGACTAGGAGGGACCAGGAGGGGCAAGAAGAGACATGGAGAGACAAGCAGGATCAAGGAGGGACAAATGGGGACTAGGAAGGACAATGAGGGACAAGCAGGGAAAAGGAGGGAAAAGTAGGGAAAAGGAGGGACAAGGATGGTCAAGGAGGGACAAGGAAGGACAATGAGGGACAAGGAAGGACAAGGAGGGTTAAGTTAGGGACAATGAGGGGCAAGGAGAGACATGGAAGTAGAAGCAGGATCAAGGAGGGACAAACGGGGACAAGGAAGGACAAGGAGGGACACGGAGGGACAAGGAGGGACAAGCAGGATCAAGGAGGGACAAGGAGGGACCAGGAGGGGCAAGGAGAGACAAGCAGGATCAAGGAGGGACAAACGGGGACAAGGAGGGACAAGTAGGGACAAGCAGGATCAAGTAGGGACAAGGAGGGACCAGGAGGGACACGCAGGGACAAGCTGGATCAAGGAGGGAAAAGCAGGGACAATGAGGGAGAAGGAGGGACAAGGAGGGGCAAGGAGAGACATGGAGGGTCAAGGAGGGACAAGGAGAGTCAAGGAGGGACAAGCAGGGACAAGAAGGGAAAAGGAGGGACAAGGATGGTCAAGGAGGGACAAGGAAGGACAATGAGGGACAAGGAGGGGCAAGGAGAGACATGGAGAGACAAGCAGGATCAAGGAGGGACAAACGGGGACAAGGAAGGACAAGGAGGGACAGGGAGGGAAAAGGAGGGACAATGAGGGACATGGAGGGGCAATGAGGGACATGGTGGGGCAATGAGGGACAAGGAGGGGCAATGAGGGACATGGAGGGGCAATGAGGGACTAGGAGGGACAAGGAGGGTCAAGGAGGGACAAGGAGGGACCAGGAGGGGCAAGGAGAGACAAGCAGGATCAAGGAGGGACAAACGGGGACAAGGAGGGACAAGTAGGGACAAGCAGGATCAAGTAGGGACAAGGAGGGACCAGGAGGGACACGCAGGGACAAGCTGGATCAAGGAGGGAAAAGCAGGGACAATGAGGGAGAAGGAGGGACAAGGAGGGACAAGGAGGGACTAAAAGGGACTAGGAGGGACTAAAAGGGACTAGGAGGGACTAGAATGGACTAGGAGGGACCAGGAGGGACAAGGATGGACCAGGAGGTACCAGAAGGAACAAGGATGGAAAAGGAGTTACAAGGAGGAACATGGAGGGACAAGGAGTATCAATGAGGATCAAGGAGTGACAAGGAGGGACAAGGTGGTGCAAGGAGGGTCACGGTGGTGCAAGGAGAGACAAGGAGTGACAAGGAGAGACAAGGAGGGACAAGGACGGAAAAGGAGTGACAAGGAGGGGCAATGAGGGAAAAGGAGGGACCAGGAGGGACAAGGCGGGACAAGGACGGACAAGGAGGCGCAATGAGGGACAAGGAAGGGCAAGGAGAGACAAGGTCAAGGAGGGACAAGCAAGGACAAGGACCAGGAGGGAAAAGGAAGGACAAGGAGGGGCAGTGAGGGACATGGAGGGCAATGAGGGACAAGGAGGGGCAATGAGGGACAAAGAGGGACAAGGAGGGACTAGGAGGGACAAGTAGGAACAAGGAGAGACTAGCAGGGACAAGAAGGGACAAGGAGGTACAAGGATGGTCAAGGAGGGACAAGTAGGAACAAGGAGAGACTAGCAGGGACAAGCAGGATCAAGGAGGGACAAACAGGGACAAGGAGGGTCAAGGAGGGACAAGCAGGATCAAGCAGGATCAAGGAAGGACAAATGGGCCAAGGAGGGTCAAGAAGGGACAAGCAGGATCAAGGAGGGACAAGCAGGGACAAGGAGGGACAACGAGGAACAAGGAAGGACAAGGAGGGATTAGGAGGGACAATGAGGGGCAAGGAGAGACAAGGAGAGGCAAGGAAGGACAAGGAGGGACCAGGAGGGAAAATGAGGGACAAGGAGGGGCAAGGAGGGACAAGGAGGGGCAAGGAAAGACAAGCAGGATCAGGGATGGACAAACGGGGACAAGGAAGGACAAGGAGGGACAAGGAGGGACAAGGAGGGACAAGTAGGGACAAGCAGGATCAAGGAGGGACCAGGAGGGACACGCAGGGACTAAAAGGGACTAGGAGGGACTAGGAGGGACAAGGAGGGACCAGGAGGGAAAAGGAGTGACAAGGAGGAAGAAGGAGGAAGAAGGAGTAACAAGGAGGGGCAAGGAGAGACATGGAGGGTCATGGAGGGACAAGGAAGGACTATGAGGGACAAGGAGGGTCAATGAGAGACAAGGAGGGAAAAGAAGGGGCAAGGAGGGACCAGAAGGGGCAAGGAGGGACAAGCAGTGTCAAAGAGGGACAAGTAGGGACCAGGAGGGAGAATGAGGGACAAGGTGGGGCAATGAGGGGCAATGAGGGACAAGGAGTGGCAAGGAGGGACAAGGAGGGACTAGGAGGGACTATGAGGGACTAGGACGGACTAGGAGGGTCAATGAGGGGCAAGGAGGGACAAGCAGGGACCAGGAGGGAAAAGGAGGAACAAGGAGGGACAAGGAGAGGCAAGGAGGGACCAGGAGGGACAAGGATGGACCAGAAGGTACCTGGTGGGAAAAGGAGTTACAAGGAGGAACAAGGAGGGACAAGGAGGATCATGGAGGGACAAGGAGTGACAAGGAGGGACAAGGTGGTGCAAGGAGTGGCAAGGAGTGACAAGGACGGAAAAGGAGTGACAAGGAGGGGCAATGAGGGAAAAGGAGGCACCAGGAGGGTCAAGGAGGGGCAATGAGGGACAAGGAAGGGCAAGGAGGGACAAGCAAGGACAAGGACCAGGAGGGAAAAGGAAGGACAAGGAGGGGCACGGAGGGACATGGAGGGGCAGTGAGGGGCAATGAGGGACAAGGAGGGACTAGGAGGGACAAGGAGGGACCAGGAGGGGAAAGGAAGGACTATGAGGGACAAGGAGGGTCAATGAGAGACAAGGAGGGAAAAGAAGGGGCAAGGAGGGACCAGAAGGGGCAAGGAGGGACAAGCAGTGTCAAAGAGGGACAAGTAGGGACCAGGAGGGAGAATGAGGGACAAGGTGGGGCAATGAGGGGCAATGAGGGACAAGGAGTGGCAAGGAGGGACAAGGAGGGACTAGGAGGGACTATGAGGGACTAGGACGGACTAGGAGGGACAATGAGGGGCAAGGAGTGGCAAGGAGGGACAAGCAGGGACCAGGAGGGAAAAGGAGGAACAAGGAGGGACAATGAGGGACAAGGAGAGGCAAGGAGGGACCAGGAGGGACAAGGATGGACCAGAAGGTACCTGGTGGGAAAAGGAGTTACAAGGAGGAACAAGGAGGGACAAGGAGGATCATGGTGGGACAAGGAGTGACAAGGAGGGACAAGGTGGTGCAAGGAGTGGCAAGGAGTGACAAGGACGGAAAAGGAGTGACAAGGAGGGGCAATGAGGGAAAAGGAGGGACCAGGAGGGACAAGGTGGGGCAAGGAGGGGCAATGAGGGACAAGGAAGGGCAAGGAAGGACAAGGAGGGACAAGCAAGGACAAGGACCAGGAGGGAAAAGGAAGGACAAGGAGGGGCAATGAGGGACATGGAGGGGCAGTGAGGGGCAATGAGGGACAAGGAGGGATTAGGAGGGACAAGGAGGGACCAGGAGGGGAAAGGTGGGACAAGGAGGGACCAGGAGGGACATGGAGGGGCAATGAGGGACTAGGAGGGACAAACAGGGGCAAGGAGGGTCAAGTAGGAACAAGGAGAGACTAGCAGGGACAAGGAGGGTCAAGGAGGGACAAGTAGGAACAAGGAGAGACTAGCAGCGACAAGAAGGGACAAGGAGGGGCAAGCAGGATCAAGGAGGGACAAACAGGGACAAGGAGGGTCAAGGAGGGACAAGGAGGGTCAAGGAGGTACAAGCAGGATCAAGGAGGGACAAGCAGGGACAAGGAGGGACAACGAGGAACAAGGAGGGACAAGGTGTGATTAGGAGGGACAATGAGGGGCAAGGAGAGACAAGGAGAGGCAAGGAAGGACAAGGAGGGACCAGGAGGGAAAATGAGGGTCAAGGAGGGACAAGGAGAGACATGGAGAGACAAGCAGGATCAAGGAGGGACAAACGGGGACAAGGAAGGACAAGGAGGGACAAGGAGGGACAAGTAGGGACAAGCAGGATCAAGGAGGGACAAGGAGGGACCAGGAGCGACACGCAGGGACTAAAAGGGACTAGGAGGGACCAGGAGGGAAAAGGAGTGACAAGGAGGAACAAGGAGGGAGAAGGAGTGACAAGGAGTGGCAAGGAGAGACATAGAGGGTCAAGGAGGGACAAGGAAGGACAAGGAGGGTCAATGAGAGACAAACAGGGACAAGGAGGGACGAGGAGAGACAAGGAGGGAAAAGAAGGGGCAAGGAGAAGCAAGGAGAAGCAAGGAGGGACCAGGAGGGGCAAGGAGGGACAAGCAGTGTCAAGGAGGGACAAGCAGTGTCAAGGAGGGACAAGCATGGACAAGGAGGGACTAGGATGGTCCAGGAGGGACAAGGAAGGACAATGAGGGGCAAGGAGAGACTAGGAGATACAAGGAGGGACATGGAGGGACAAGGAGGGACAAGGAGGGACAAGGAGGGGCAATGAGGGACCAGGAGGGACAAGGAGGGGCAAGGAGAGACATGGAGAGACAAGCAGGATCAAGGAGGACAAGGAAGGACAAGGAGGGACAATGAGGGACAAGGAGGGACAAGGAGGGACAAGGAGGGACAAGCAGTGTCAAGGAGGGACAAGGAGAGTCAAGGAGGGACAAGCAGGGACAAGAAGGGAAAAGGAGGGACAAGGATGGTCAAGGAGGGACAAGGAAGGACAATGAGGGACAAGGAGGGTTAAGTTAGGGACAAGGAGGGACAAGGAGGGGCAAGGAGAGACATGGAAGTACAAGCAGGATCAAGGAGGGACAAACGGGGACAAGGAAGGACAAGCAGGATCAAGGAGGGGCAAGAAGAGACAAGCAGGACCAAGAAGAGACAAACGGGGACAAGGAAGGACAAGGAGGGACAATGAGGGACAAGCAGTGTCAAGGAGGGACAAGGAGGGACAAGGAGGGACAAGGAGAGTCAAGGAGGGACAAGAAGGGAAAAGGAGGGACAAGGATGGTCAAGGAGGGACAAGGAAGGACAATGAGGGACAAGGAGGGTTAAGTTAGGGACAAGGAGGGACAAGGAGGGGCAAGGAGAGACATGGAAGTACAAGCAGGATCAAGGAGGGACAAACGGGGACAAGGATGGTCAAGGATGGACAAGTAGGAACAAGGAGAGACTAGCAGGGACAAGAAGGGACAAGGAGGGACAAGCAGGATCAAGGAGGGACAAACAGGGACAAGGATGGTCAAGGAGGGATAAGCAGGATCAAGGAGGGACAAACAGGGACAAGGAGGGTCAAGGAGGGACAAGCAGGATCAAGGAGGGACAAGCAGGGACAAGGAGGGACAACGAGGAACAAGGGAGGACAAGGAGGGATTAGGAGGGACAATGAGGGGCAAGGAGAGACAAGGAGAGGCGAGGAAGGACAAGGAGGGACCAGGAGGGAAAATGAGGGACAAGAAGGGGCAAGGAGGGACCAGGAGGGGCAAGGAGAGATATGGAGAGACAAGCAGGATCAAGGAGGGACAAACGGGGACAAGGAAGGACAAGGAGGGACAAGTAGGGACAAGCAGGATCAAGGAGGGACAAGGAGGGACCAGGAGGGACACGCAGGGACTAAAAGGGACTAGGAGGGACCAGGAGGGAAAAGGAAGGAAAAGGAGTGACAAGGAGGAACAAGGAGGGAGAAGGAGAGACAAGGAGGGAAAAGAAGGGGCAAGGAGAAGCAAGGAGGGGCATGGAGGGACAAGCAGTGTCAAGGAGGGACAAACGGGGACAAGGAAGGACAAGGAGGGACAAGCAGGATCAAGGAGGGGCAAGAAGAGACAAGCAGGACCAAGAAGAGACAAACGGGGACAAGGAAGGACAAGGAGGGACAATGAGGGACAAGCAGTGTCAAGGAGGGACAAGGAGGGACAAGGAGGGACAAGGAGAGTCAAGGAGGGACAAGAAGGGAAAAGGAGGGACAAGGATGGTCAAGGAGGGACAAGGAAGGACAATGAGGGACAAGGAGGGGCAAGGAGAGACATGGAAGTACAAGCAGGATCAAGGAGGGACAAACGGGGACAAGGAGGGACAAGTAGGGACAAGCAGGATCAAGTAGGGACAAGGAGGGACACGCAGGGACAAGCTGGATCAAGGAGGGAAAAGCAGGGACAATGAAGGAGAAGGAGGGAAAAGGAGGGACTAAAAGGGACTAGGAGGGACTAGGAGGGACTAGGAGGGACTAGGAGGGACTAGGAGGGACTAGGAGGGGCAAGGAGAGACAAGGAGAGGCAAGGAGGGAAAATGAGTGACAAGGAGGGACAAGGAGGGGCAATGAGGGGCAATGAGGGGCAAGGAGAGACAAGGAAGGACAAGGAGGGACCAGGAGGGAAAATGAGGGATAAGTAGGGGCAAGGAGGGACAAGGAGGGACCAGGAGGGACAAGGAGGGGCAAGGAGAGACATGGAGAGACAAGCACAAGACAAGGAGGGACAAGGAGGGACTAGGAGGGACATGGAGGGACATTGAGGGACAAGGAGGGACAAGCAGGGACAAAGAGGGACAAGTAGGGACCAGGAGGGACAAGGTGGGACAAGGAGGGACGAGGAGAGACAAGGATGGAAAATAAGGGGCAAGAGAAGCAAGGAGGGACCAGGAGGGGCAAGGAGGGACAAGTAGTGTCAAGGAGGGACAAGCATGGACAAGGATGGACTAGGATGGTCAAGGAGGGACAAGGAAGGACAAGCAGGGACAAGGAGGGGCAAGGAGAGACTAGGAGATACAAGGAGGGACATGGAGGGATGTGGAGGGACAAGGAGGGGCAATGAGGGACCAGGAGGGGCAAGGAGAGACATGGAGAGACAAGCAGGATCAAGGAGGGACAAACGGGGACAAGGATGGACAAGGAGGGACAATGAGGGACAAGCAGTGTCAAGGAGTGCCAAGGAGGGACAAGGAGAGTCAAGGAGGGACAAGAAGGGAAAAGGTGCGACAAGGATGGTCAAGGAGGGACAAGGAAGGACAATGAGGGACAAGGAGGGTTAAGTTAGGGACAAGGAGGGCAAGGAGAGACATGGAAGTACAAGCAGGATCAAGGAAGGACAGGGAGGGACAAGGAGGGGCAATGAGGGACATGGTGGGGCAATGAGGGACATGGTGGGGCAATGAGGGACAAGGAGGGGCAATGAGGGACATGAAGGGGCAATGAGGGACTAGGAGGGACAAACAGGGACAAGGAGGGTCAAGGAGGGACAAGCAGGGACAAGCAGGATCAAGGAGGGACAAGGAGGGACAAGGAGGGACAACGAGGGACAACGAGGAACAACGAGGAACAAGGAAGGACAAGGAGGGATTAGGAGGGACAATGAGGGGCAAGGAGAGACAAGGAGAAGCGAGGAAGGACAAAGAGGGACCAGGAGGGAAAATGAGGGACAAGGAGGGACCAGGAGGGACAAGGAGAGACAAGCAGGATCAAGGAGGGACATGGTGGGGCAATGAGGGACAAGGAGGGGAGAAGGAGAGACAAGGAGGGAAAAGAAGGGGCAAGGAGAAGCAAGGAGGGGCATGGAGGGACAAGCAGTGTCAAGGAGGGACAAACGGGGACAAGGAAGGACAAGGAGGGACAAGCAGGATCAAGGAGGGACCAGGAGGGACACGCAGGGACAAGCTGGTTCAAGGAGGGAAAGCAGGGACAATGAGGGAGAAGGAGGGACAATGAGGGTAAGGAGAGACAAGTAGAGGCAAGGAGGGACAAGCAGTGACCAGGAGGGAAAAGGAGGAACAAGGAGGGACAATGAGGGACAAGGAGAGACAAGGAGGGACCAGGAGGAACAAGGAGGGAAAAGGAGTTACAAGGAGGGACAAGGAGGATCAAGGAGGGACAAGGAGTGACAAGGAGGGACAAGGTGGTGCAAGGAGAGACAAGGAGTGACAAGGAGAGACAAGGAGGGACAAGGACGGACAAGAAGGGGCAATGAGGGACAAGGTGGGACAAGGAAGGGCAAGGAAGGGCAAGGAGGGACAAGCACGAACAAGGAGGGTCAATGACGGACAAGGAGGGGCAAGTACGGACCAAGAGGGTCAAGGAGTGACAACGATGGACGAGGAGGGACCAGGAGAGACAAGGAGGGAAAAGAAGTTACAAGGAGGAACAAGGAAAGACAAGCATGGTCAAGGAGGGAAAAGGAGTGACAAGGAGGGACTAGGAGGGACTAGGAGGGACTAGGATTGTCAAGGCGGAACAAGGAAGGACAATGAGGGACAAGCAGGGGCAAGGAGAGACAAGGAGATACAAGGAGGGATAAGGAGGGGTAATGAGGGGCAAGTAGGAGCAATGAGGGACAAGGAGGGTCAAGGAAGGTCAAGGAGGGACAAGGAGGCACCAGGAGGGAAAAGGAGGGAAATTATGGAAAGGAGTGACAAGGAGGAACATGGAGGGACAATGAGGGGCAATTAGGGACAAGGAGGGACAAGTACGGACCAGGAGGGACAAGGAGGGAAAAGAAGGGGCAAGGAGGGGCAAAGAGAGACAAGGAGGGGCAATGAGGGACAAGGAGGGTCAAATAGGGACAAGGAGTGGCAACGATGGACAAGGAGGGACCAGGAGAGACAAGGAGGAAAAGTAGGGGCAAGGAGAAGCAAGGAGTCAAGCAGTGTCAAGGAGGGACAAACGGGGACAAGGAAGGACAAGGAGGGACAAGCAGGATCAAGGTGGGACAAGGAGGGACCAGGAGGGACACGCAGGGACAAGCTGGTTCAAGGAGGGAAAGCAGGGACAATGAGGGAGAAGGAGGGACTAGGAGGGACAATGAGGGACAAGGAGAGACAAGGAGGGACCAGGAGGAACAAGGAGGGAAAAGGAGTTACAAGGAGGAACAAGGAGGGACAATGAGGGACAAGGAAAGTCAAGGAGGGACAAGGAGTGACAAGGAGGGACAAGGTGGTGCAAGGAGTGACAAGGAGTGACAAGGAGTGACAAGGAGAGACAAGGAGGGACAAGGACGGAAAAGAAGTGACAAGGAGGGGCAATGAGGGAAAAGGAGGGACCAGGAGGGACAAGGCGGGACAAGGAGGGGCAATGAGGGACAAGGTGGGACAAGGAAGGGCAAGGAGGGACAAGCACGAACAAGGAGGGTCAATGACGGACAAGGAGTGACAACGATGGACCAAGAGGGTCAAGGAGGGACAAGGAGTGACAACTATGGACAAGGAGGGACCAGGAGAGACAAGGAGGGAAAAGAAATTACAAGGAGGGACAAGGAAAGACAAGCATGGACAAGGAGGGAAAAGGAGTGACAAGGAGGGACTTGGAGGGACTAGGATTGTCAAGGAGGGACAATGAGAGACAAGGAGATACAAGGAGGGGTAAGGAGGGGCAATGAGGGACATGGAGGTGCAATGAGGGACAAGGTGGGTCAAGGAGGGGAAAAGGAGGGGAAAAGGAGGGGAAAAGGAGGGGCAATGAGGGACAAGTAGGAACAAGGAGGGACTAGAAGGGACAAGAAGGGAAAAGGAGTGACATGGAGGGACTAGGATTGTCAAGGAGGGACAAGGAAGGACAATGAGGGACAAGCAGGGACAAGGAGAGACAAGGAGATACAAGGAGGGATAAGGAGGGACAAGTAGGAGCAATGAGGGACAAGGAGGGTCAAGGAGGGTCAATGAGGGACAAACAGGGACAAGGAGGGAAAAGAAGGGGCAAGGAGAAGCAAGGAGGGGCAAGGAAGGACAAGCAGTGTCAAGGAGGGACAAGCATGGACAAGGAGTGACAAGGAGTGACAAGGAGGGACTAGGATGGTCAAGGAGGGAGAAGGAAGGACAAGGAAGGACAATGAGGGACAAGGAGGGGCAAGGAGAGACTAGGAGATACAAGGAGGGACATGGAGTGATAAGGAGGTACAAGGAGGGAAAAGGTGGGGCAATGAGGGACTTGGAGGGGCAATGAGGTACAAGTTGGCTCAAGGAGGGACAAGGGGGAAAAGGATGGACAAGGAGGGAAAAGGAGAGTCAAGGAGTGACAAGCAGGGACAAGAAGGGACAAGGAAGGACAAGGAGGGTTAAGGGAGGGACAAGGAAGGGACAAGGAGGAACAAGGAGGGATAAGGAGGGACAATAAGGGACATGGAGGGACAAGGAGGTGCAATAAGGGACATGGAGGGGCAATGAGGGACAAACAGGGACAAGTAGGAACAAGGAGGGACAAGGAGGGACAAGCAGGATCAAGGAGGGACAAGGAAGGACAAGGAGGGTCAAGGGGGGACAAGTAGGGACAAGCATGATCAAGGAGGGACAAGCAGGGTCAAGGAGGGACATGGAGGGACAAGGAGGGACAAGAAGGGAAGGGAGGAAAAAGGAGTGACAAGGAGGAACAAGGTGGAACAAGGAGGGAGAAGGAGGGAGAAGGAAGGAGAAGGAGGGACAAGGAGGGAGAAGGAGGGACAAGGATGGACCAGGAGGAACAAGGAGGGAAAAGGAGATACAAGGAGGGACAAGGTGGTGCAAAGAGAGACAAGGAGAGGCAAGGAGTGACAAGGAGGGACAAGGAGGGACAAGGACGGAAAAGGAGTGACAAGGAGGGGCAATGAGGGAAAAGGAGGGACCAGGAGGGACAAACGGGGACAAGGAAGGACAAGTAGGGACAAGCAGGATCAAGGAGGGACAAGGAGGGACAAGGAGGGACCAGGAGGGACACGCAGGGACTAAAAGGGTCTACGATGGACTAGGAGGGACTAGGAGGGACAAGGAGGGACCAGGAGGGAAAAGGAGTGACAAGGAGGAACAAGGAGGGACAAGGAGGGACACGCAGGGACTAGTAGGGACCAGGAGGGGCAAGAAGAGACATGGAGAGACAAGCAGGATCAAGGAGGGACAAATGGGGACTGGGAAGGACAAGGAGGGACAAGCAGTGTCAAGGAGGGACAAGGAGGGACAAGCAGGGACAAGCAGGGAAAAGGAGGGAAAATGAGGGACAAGGATGGTCAAGGAGGGACAAGGAAGGACAATGAGGGACAAGGAGGGTTAAGTTAGGGACAATGAGGGGCAAGGAGAGACATGGAAGTACAAGCAGGATCAACGAGGGACAAACGGGGACAAGGAAGGACAAGGAGGGACACGGAGGGACAAGGAGGGACAAGTAGGGACAAGCAGGATCAAGGAGGGACAAGGAGGGACCAGGAGGGGCAAGGAGAGACAAGCAGGATCAAGGAGGGACAAACGGGGACAAGGAGGGACAAGTAGGGACAAGCAGGATCAAGTAGGGACAAGGAGGGACCAGGAGGGACACGCAGGGACAAGCTGGATCAAGGAGGGAAAAGCAGGGACAATGAGGGAGAAGGAGGGACAAGGAGGGACTAAAAGGGACTAGGAGGGACCAAAAGGGACTAGGAGGGACTAGAATGGACTAGGAGGGACCAGGAGGGAAAAGGAGTGACAAGGAGGATCAAGGAGGAACAAGGAGGGAGAAGGAGTGACAAGGAGGGGCAAGGAGAGACATGGAGGGTCAAGGAGAGTCAAGGAGGGACAAGCAGGGACAAGAAGGGAAAAGGAGGGACAAGGATGGTCAAGGAGGGACAAGGAAGGACAATGAGAGACAAGGAGGGGCAAGGAGAGACATGGAGAGACAAGCAGGATCAAGGAGGGACAAGGAAGGACAAGGAGGGACAGGGAGGGAAAAGGAGGGACAATGAGGGACATGGAGGGGCAATGAGGGACATGGTGGGGCAATGAGGGACAAGGAGGGGCAATGAGGGACATGGAGGGGCAATGAGGGACTAGGAGGGACAAACAGGGACAAGGAGGGTCAAGGATGGTCAAGGAGGGACAAGTAGGAACAAGGAGAGACTAGCATGGACAAGATGGGACAAGGAAGGACAAGGAGGGTCAAGGAGGTACAAGGATGGTCAAGGAGGGACAAGTAGGAACTAGGAGAGACTAGCAGGGACAAGCAGGATCAAGGAGGGACAAACTGGGACAAGGAGGGATAAGCAGGGACAAGCAGGATCAAGGAGGGACAAACAGGGACAAGGAGGGTCAAGGAGGGACAAGCAGGGACAAGCAGGATCAAGGAGGGACATGCAGGGACAAGGAGGGACAACGAGGAACAAGGAAGGACAAGGAGGGATTAGGAGGGACAATGAGGGGCAAGTAGAGACAAGGAGAGGCGAGGAAGGAAAAGGAGGGACCAGGAGGGACAAGGAGGGACAAGGAGGGAAAAGGAAGGACAAGGAGGGATTAGGAGGGACAATGAGGGGCAAGGAGAGACAAGGAGAGGCGAGGAAGGAAAAGGAGGGACCAGGAGGGAGAAGGAGGGGCAAGGAGAGACATGGAGAGACAAGCAGGATCAAGGAGGGACAAACGGGGACAAGGAAGGACAAGGAGGGACAAGCAGGATCAAGGGGGGACAAGGAGGGACACGCAGGGACTAAAAGGGACTAGGAGGGACCAGGAGGGAAAAGGAGTGACAAGGAGGAACAAGGAGGGAGAAGGAGTGACAAGGGGTGGCAAGGAGAGACATGGAGGGACAAGGAAGGACAATGAGGGACAAGGAGGGTCAATGAGAGACAAACAGGGACACGGAGGGACGAGGAGAGACTAGGAGGGAAAAGAAGGGGCAAGGAGAAGCAAGGAGGGACCAGGAGGGGCAAGGAGGGACAAGCAGTGTCAAGGAGGGACAAGCATGGACAAGGAGGGACTAGGATGGTCCAGGAGGGACAAGGAAGGACAAGGAAGGACAAGGAAGGACAATGAGGGACAAGGAGGGGCAAGGTGAGACTAGGAGATACAAGGAGGGACATGGAGGGACAAGGAGAGGTAATGAGGGACCAGGAGGGAGAAGGAGGGGCAAGAAGAGACATGGAGAGACAAGCAGGATCAAGGAGGGACAAATGGGCACAAGGAAGGACAATGAGGGACAAGGAGGGACAAGGAGGGACAAGCAGGGAAAAGGAGGGAAAAGGAGGGAAAAGGAGGGAAAAGGAGGGACAAGGAGGGACAATGAGGGACAAGGAGGGTTAAGTTAGGGACAAGGAGGGGCAAGGAGAGACATGGAAGTACAAGCAGGATCAAGGAGGGACAAACGGGGACAAGGAAGGACAAGGAGGGACAAGGAGGGACTAAAAGGGACTAGGAGGGACTAAAAGGGACTAGGAGGGACTAGAATGGACTAGGAGGGACTAGGAGGGAGTAGGATGGACTAGGAGGGACTAGGAGGGGCTAGGAGGGACTAGGAGAGACAATGAGGGGCAAGGAGAGGCAAGGAGGGAAAATGAGTGACAAGGAGGAACAAGGAGTGACAAGGAGGGGCAATGAGGGACAAGGAGGGACTAGGAGGGACAAGGAGGGACTAGGAGGGACAAGAAGGGACAAGGAGGGACAAGCACAGACCAGGAGGGACAAGCAGGGTCAAGGTGGACAAGCAGGGTCAAGGTTGACAAGCAGGGCCAAGGAGGGACAAGGAGGAACAAATAGGGATAAGGAGGGGCAATAAGGGACATGGAGGGGTAATGAGGGACAAGGAGGGACCAGGAGGGGCAAGGAGAGACAAGCAGGATCAAGGAGGGACAAACGGGGACAAGGAGGGACAAGTAGGGACAAGCAGGATCAAGTAGGGACAAGGAGGGACCAGGAGGGACACGCAGGGACAAGCTGGATCAAGGAGGGAAAAGCAGGGACAATGAGGGAGAAGGAGGGACAAGGAGGGACTAAAAGGGACTAGGAGGGACTAGAATGGACTAGGAGGGACCAGGAGGGACAAGGATGGACCAGGAGGTACCAGGAGGAACAAGGAGGGAAAAGGAGTTACAAGGAGGAACAAGGAGGAACATGGAGGGACAAGGAGTATCAATGAGGATCAAGGAGGGACAAGGAGTGACAAGGAGGGACAAGGTGGTGCAAGGAGGGTCAAGGTGGTGCAAGGAGAGACAAGGAGTGACAAGGAGAGACAAGGAGGGACAAGGACGGAAAAGGAGTGACAAGGAGGGGCAATGAGGGAAAAGGAGGAACCAGGAGGGACAAGGCGGGACAAGGACGGACAAGGAGGCGCAATGAGGGACAAGGAAGGGCAAGGAGAGACAAGGTCAAGGAGGGACAAGCAAGGACAAGGACCAGGAGGGAAAAGGAAGGACAAGGAGGGGCAATGAGGGACATGGAGGGCAATGAGGGACAAGGAGGGGCAATGAGGGACAAAGAGGGACAAGGAGGGACTAGGAGGGACAAGTAGGAACAAGGAGAGACTAGCAGGGACAAGAAGGGACAAGGAAGGACAAGGAGGGTCAAGGAGGTACAAGGATGGTCAAGGAGGGACAAGTAGGAACAAGGAGAGACTAGCAGGGACAAGCAGGATCAAGGAGGGACAAACAGGGACAAGGAGGGTCAAGGAGGGACAAGCAGGATCAAGCAGGATCAAGGAAGGACAAAGAGGGCCAAGGAGGGTCAAGAAGGGACAAGCAGGATCAAGGAGGGACAAGCAGGGACAAGGAGGGACAACGAGGAACAAGGAAGGACAAGGAGGGATTAGGAGGGACAATGAGGGGCAAGGAGAGACAAGGAGAGGCAAGGAAGGACAAGGAGGGACCAGGAGGGAAAATGAGGGACAAGGAGGGGCAAGGAGGGACAAGGAGGGGCAAGGAGAGACAGGCAGGATCAGGGATGGACAAACGGGGACAAGGAAGGACAAGGAGGGACAAGGAGGGACAAGTAGGGACAAGCAGGATCAAGGAGGGACAAGGAGGGACCAGGAGGGACACGCAGGGACTAAAAGGGACTAGGAGGGACTAGGAGGGACCAGGAGGGAAAAGGAGTGACAAGGAGGAAGAAGGAGTAACAAGGAGGGGCAAGGAGAGACATGGAGGGTCAAGGAGGGACAAGGAAGGACTATGAGGGACAAGGAGGGTCAATGAGAGACAAGGAGGGAAAAGAAGGGGCAAGGAGAGACCAGAAGGGGCAAGGAGGGACAAGCAGTGTCAAAGAGGGACAAGTAGGGACCAGGAGGGAGAATGAGGGACAAGGTGGGGCAATGAGGGGCAATGAGGGACAAGGAGTGGCAAGGAGGGACAAGGAGGGACTAGGAGGGACTATGAGGGACTAGGACGGACTAGGAGGGACAATGAGGGGCAAGGAGAGGCAAGGAGGGACAAGCAGGGACCAGGAGGGACTAAAAGGGACTAGGAGGGACTAAAAGGGACTAGGAGGGACTAGAATGGACTAGGAGGGACCAGGAGGGACAAGGATGGACCAGGAGGTACCAGGAGGAACAAGGAGGGAAAAGGAGTTACAAGGAGGAACAAGGAGGAACATGGAGGGACAAGGAGTATCAATGAGGATCAAGGAGGATCAAGGAGGGACAAGGTGGTGCAAGGAGGGTCAAGGTGGTGCAAGGAGAGACAAGGAGTGACAAGGAGAGACAAGGAGGGACAAGGACGGAAAAGGAGTGACAAGGAGGGGCAATGAGGGAAAAGGAGGAACCAGGAGGGACAAGGCGGGACAAGGACGGACAAGGAGGCGCAATGAGGGACAAGGAAGGGCAAGGAGAGACAAGGTCAAGGAGGGACAAGCAAGGACAAGGACCAGGAGGGAAAAGGAAGGACAAGGAGGGGCAATGAAGGACATGGAGGGCAATGAGGGACAAGGAGGGGCAATGAGGGACAAAGAGGGACAAGGAGGGACTAGGAGGGACAAGTAGGAACAAGGAGAGACTAGCAGGGACAAGAAGGGACAAGGAAGGACAAGGAGGGTCAAGGAGGTACAAGGATGGTCAAGGAGGGACAAGTAGGAACAAGGAGAGACTAGCAGTGACAAGCAGGATCAAGGAGGGACAAACAGGGACAAGGAGGGTCAAGGAGGGACAAGCAGGATCAAGCAGGATCAAGGAAGGACAAAGAGGGCCAAGGAGGGTCAAGAAGGGACAAGCAGGATCAAGGAGGGACAAGCAGGGACAAGGAGGGACAACGAGGAACAAGGAAGGACAAGGAGGGATTAGGAGGGACAATGAGGGGCAAGGAGAGACAAGGAGAGGCAAGGAAGGACAAGGAGGGACCAGGAGGGAAAATGAGGGACAAGGAGGGGCAAGGAGGGACAAGGAGGGGCAAGGAGAGACAGGCAGGATCAGGGATGGACAAACGGGGACAAGGAAGGACAAGGAGGGACAAGGAGGGACAAGTAGGGACAAGCAGGATCAAGGAGGGACAAGGAGGGACCAGGAGGGACACGCAGGGACTAAAAGGGACTAGGAGGGACTAGGAGGGACCAGGAGGGAAAAGGAGTGACAAGGAGGAAGAAGGAGTAACAAGGAGGGGCAAGGAGAGACATGGAGGGTCAAGGAGGGACAAGGAAGGACTATGAGGGACAAGGAGGGTCAATGAGAGACAAGGAGGGAAAAGAAGGGGCAAGGAGGGACCAGAAGGGGCAAGGAGGGACAAGCAGTGTCAAAGAGGGACAAGTAGGGACCAGGAGGGAGAATGAGGGACAAGGTGGGGCAATGAGGGGCAATGAGGGACAAGGAGTGGCAAGGAGGGACAAGGAGGGACTAGGAGGGACTATGAGGGACTAGGACGGACTAGGAGGGACAATGAGGGGCAAGGAGAGGCAAGGAGGGACAAGCAGGGACCAGGAGGGAAAAGGAGGAACAAGGAGGGACAATGAGGGACAAGGAGAGGCAAGGAGGGACCAGGAGGGACAAGGATGGGCCAGAAGGTACCTGGTGGGAAAAGGTGTTACAAGGAGGGACAAGGAGGATCATGGAGGGACAAGGAGTGACAAGGAGGGACAAGGTGGTGCAAGGAGTGGCAAGGAGTGACAAGGACGGAAAAGGAGTGACAAGGAGGGGCAATGAGGGAAAAGGAGGGACCAGGAGGGTCAAGGAGGGGCAATGAGGGACAAGGAAGGGCAAGGAGGGACAAGGAGGGACAAGCAAGGACAAGGACCAGGAGGGAAAAGGAAGGACAAGGAGGGGCAATGAGGGACATGGAGGGGCAGTGAGGGGCAATGACGGACAAGGAGGGACTAGGAGGGACAAGGAGGGACAAGGAGGGACCAGGAGGGGAAAGGAAGGACTATGAGGGACAAGGAGGGTCAATGAGAGACAAGGAGGGAAAAGAAGGGGCAAGGAGGGACCAGAAGGGGCAAGGAGGGACAAGCAGTGTCAAAGAGGGACAAGTAGGGACCAGGAGGGAGAATGAGGGACAAGGTGGGGCAATGAGGGGCAATGAGGGGCAATGAGGGACAAGGAGTGGCAAGGAGGGACAAGGAGGGACTAGGAGGGACTAGGAGGGACTAGGAGGGACTAGGAGGGACTAGGAGGGACTAGGAGGGACTATGAAGGACTAGGGCGGACTAGGAGGGACAATGAGGGGCAAGGAGTGGCAAGGAGGGACAAGCAGGGACCAGGAGGGAAAAGGAGGAACAAGGAGGGACAAGGAGAGGCAAGGAGGGACCAGGAGGGACAAGGATGGTCCAGAAGGTACCTGGTGGGAAAAGGAGTTACAAGGAGGAACAAGGAGGGTCAAGGAGGATCATGGAGGGACAAGGAGTGACAAGGAGGGACAAGGTGGTGCAAGGAGTGGCAAGGAGTGACAAGGACGGAAAAGGAGTGACAAGGAGGGGCAATGAGGGAAAAGGAGGGACCAGGAGGGACAAGGTGGGACAAGGAGGGACAAGGAGGGACAAGCAAGGACAAGGACCAGGAGGGAAAAGGAAGGACAAGGAGGGGCAATGAGGGACATGGAGGGGCAGTGAGGGGCAATGAGGGACAAGGAGGGACTAGGAGGGACAAGGAGGGACCAGGAGGGGAAAGGTGGGACAAGGAGGGACCAGGAGGGACAAGGAGGGACATGGAGGGGCAATGAGGGACT
This sequence comes from Polietes domitor, assembly GCA_947397865.1. Lineage (NCBI taxonomy): Eukaryota > Metazoa > Arthropoda > Insecta > Diptera > Muscidae > Polietes > Polietes domitor. The sequence continues at coordinate 374,673 of OX377623.1, forward strand.
AGGAGGGACAAACAGGGGCAAGGAGGGTCAAGTAGGAACAAGGAGAGACTAGCAGGGACAAGGAGGGTCAAGGAGGGACAAGTAGGAACAAGGAGAGACTAGCAGCGACAAGAAGGGACAAGGAGGGGCAAGCAGGATCAAGGAGGTACAAACAGGGACAAGGAGGGTCAAGGAGGGACAAGCAGGGACAAGCAGGATCAAGGAGGGACAAGGAGGGTCAAGGAGGTACAAGCAGGGACAAGCAGGATCAAGGACGGACAAGCAGGGACAAGCAGGGACAAGGAGGGACAACGAGGAACAAGGAGGGACAAGGTGGGATTAGGAGGGACAATGAGGGGCAAGGAGAGACAAGGAGAGGCAAGGAAGGACAAGGAGGGACCAGGAGGGAAAATGAGGGACAAGGAGGGACAAGGAGGGACAAGGAGAGACATGGAGAGACAAGCAGGATCAAGGAGGGACAAACGGGGACAAGGAAGGACAAGGAGGGACAAGGAGGGACAAGGAGGGACAAGTAGGGACAAGCAGGATCAAGGAGAGACAAGGAGGGACCAGGAGCGACACGCAGGGACCAAAAGGGACTAGGAGGGACCAGGAGGGAAAAGGAGGGAAAAGGAGTGACAAGGAGGAACAAGGAGGGAGAACGAGTGACAAGGAGGAACAAGGAGGGACAAGGAGGATCATGGAGGGACAAGGAGTGACAAGGAGGGACAAGGTGGTGCAAGGAGTGACAAGGAGGGACAAGGACGGAAAAGGAGTGACAAGGAGGGGCAATGAGCGAAAAGGAGGGACCAGGAGGGACAAGGCGGGACAAGGAGGGGCAATGAGGGACAAGGAAGGGCAAGGAGGGACAAGCAAGGACAAGGACCAGGAGGGAAAAGGAAGGACAAGGAGGGACAACGAGGAACAAGGAGGGATTAGGAGGGACAATGAGGGATTAGGAGGGACAATGAGGGCAAGGAGAGACAAGGAGAGGCGAGGAAGGACAAGGAGTGACCAGGAGGGAAAATGAGGGACAAGAAGGGACAAGGAGGGACAAGGAGGGACAAGGAGGGACATGGAGAGACAAGTAGGATCAAGGAGGGACAACCGGGAACAAGGAAGGACAAGGAGGGACGGAGGGACAAGTAGGGACAAGCAGGATCAAGGAGGGACAAGGAGGGACCAGGAGCGACACGCAGGGACTAAAAGGGACTAGGAGGGACCAGGAGGGAAAAAGAGTGACAAGGAGGAACAAGGAGGGAGAAGGAGTGACAAGGAGGGGCAAGGAGAGACATAGAGGGTCAAGGAGGGACAAGGAAGGACAAGGAGGGTCAATGAGAGACAAACAGGGACAAGGAGGGACGAGGAGAGACAAGGAGGGAAAAGAAGGGGCAAGGAGAAGCAAGGAGGGACCAGGAGGGGCAATGAGGGACAAGCAGTGTCAAGGAGGGACAAGCATGGACAAGGAGGGACTAGGATGGTCCAGGAGGGACAAGGAAGGACAATGAGGGGCAAGGAGAGACTAGGAGATACAAGGAGGGACATGGAGGGACAAGGAGGGACTAGGAGGGGCAATGAGGGACCAGGAGGGACAAGGAGGGGCAAGGAGAGACATGGAGAGACAAGCAGGATCAAGGAGGGACAAGGAAGGACAAGGAGGGACAATGAGGGACAAGGAGGGACAAGGAGGGACAAGGAGGGACAAGCAGTGTCAAGGAGGGACAAGGAGGGACAAGGAGAGTCAAGGAGGGACAAGCAGGGACAAGAAGGGAAAAGGAGGGACAAGGATGGTCAAGGAGGGACAAGGAAGGACAATGAGGGACAAGGAGGGTTAAGTTAGGGACAAGGAGGGACAAGGAGGGGCAAGGAGAGACATGGAAGTACAAGCAGGATCAAGGAGGGACAAACGGGGACAAGGAAGGACAAGCAGGATCAAGGAGGGGCAAGAAGAGACAATCATTACCAAGAAGAGACAAACGGGGACAAGGAAGGACAAGGAGGTACAATGAGGGACAAGCAGTGTCAAGGAGGGACAAGGAGGGACAAGGAGAGTCAAGGAGGGACAAGAAGGGAAAAGGAGGGACAAGGATGGTCAAGGAGGGACAAGGAAGGACAATGAGGGACAAGGAGGGTTAAGTTAGGGACAAGGAGGGACAAGGAGAGACATGGAAGTACAAGCAGGATCAAGGAGGGACAAACGGGGACAAGGAGGGACAAGTAGGGACAAGCAGGATCAAGTAGGGACAAGGAGGGACACGCAGGGACAAGCTGGATCAAGGAGGGAAAAGCAGGGACAATGAAGGAGAAGGAGGGAAAAGGAGGGACTAAAAGGGACTAGGAGGGACTAGGAGGGACTAGGAGGGACTAGGAGGGACTAGAAGGGACTAGAAGGGACTAGGAGGGACTAGGAGGGACTAGGAGTGACTAGGAGGGGCAAGGAGAGACAAGGAGAGGCAAGGAGGGAAAATGAGTGACAAGGAGGGACAAGGAGGGGCAATGAGGGGCAATGAGGGGCAAGGAGAGACAAGGAAGGACAAGGAGGGACCAGGAGGGAAAATGAGGGATAAGTAGGGGCAAGGAGGGACAAGGGGGGACCAGGAGGGACAAGGAGGGGCAAGGAGAGACATGGAGAGACAAGCACAAGACAAGGAGGGACAAGGAGGGACATGGAGGGACATTGAGGGACAAGGAGGGACAAGCAGGGACAAAGAGGGACAAGTAGGGACCAGGAGGGACAAGGTGGGACAAGGAGGGACGAGGAGAGACAAGGAGGGAAAATAAGGGGCAAGAGAAGCAAGGAGGGACCAGGAGGGGCAAGGAGGGACAAGTAGTGTCAAGGAGGGACAAGCATGGACAAGGATGGACTAGGATGGTCAAGAAGGGACAAGGAAGGACAAGGAAGGACAAGCAGGGACAAGGAGGGGCAAGGAGAGACTAGGAGATACAAGGAGGGACATGGAGGGATGTGGAGGGACAAGGAGGGGCAATGAGGGACCAGGAGGGGCAAGGAGAGACATGGAGAGACAAGCAGGATCAAGGAGGGACAAACGGGGACAAGGATGGACAAGGAGGGACAATGAGGGACAAGGAGGGACAAGCAGTGTCAAGGAGTGACAAGGAGGGACAAGGAGAGTCAAGGAGGGACAAGAAGGGAAAAGGTGCGACAAGGATGGTCAAGGAGGGACAAGGAAGGACAATGAGGGACAAGGAGGGTTAAGTTAGGGACAAGGAGGGGCAAGGAGAGACATGGAAGTACAAGCAGGATCAAGGAAGGACAGGGAGGGACAAGGAGGGGCAATGAGGGACATGGTGGGGCAATGAGGGACATGGTGGGGCAATGAGGGACATGGTGGGGCAATGAGGGACAAGGAGGGGCAATGAGGGACATGAAGGGGCAATGAGGGACTAGGAGGGAAAAACAGGGACAAGGAGGGTCAAGGAGGGACAAGCAGGGACAAGCAGGATCAAGGAGGGACAAGGAGGGACAACGAGGGACAACGAGGAACAAGGAAGGACAAGGAGGGATTAGGAGGGACAATGAGGGGCAAGGAGAAGTGAGGAAGGACAAAGAGGGACCAGGAGGGAAAATGAGGGACAAGGAGGGACCAGGAGGGACAAGGAGGGGCAAGGAGAGACATGGAGAGACAAGCAGGATCAAGGAGGGACATGGTGGGGCAATGAGGGACAAGGAGGGGCAATGAGTGACATGGAGGGGCAATGAGGGACTAGGAGGGACAAACAGGGACTAGGAGGGACAAACAGGGACAAGGAGGGTCAAGGAGGTACAAGGATGGTCAAGGATGGACAAGTAGGAACAAGGAGAGACTAGCAGGGACAAGAAGGGACAAGGAGGGACAAGCAGGATCAAGGAGGGACAAACAGGGACAAGGATGGTCAAGGAGGGATAAGCAGGATCAAGGAGGGACAAACAGGGACAAGGAGGGTCAAGGAGGGACAAGCAGGATCAAGGAGGGACAAGCAGGGACAAGGAGGGAAAACGAGGAACAAGGAAGGACAAGGAGGGATTAGGAGGGACAATGAGGGGCAAGGAGAGACAAGGAGAGGCGAGGAAGGACAAGGAGGGACCAGGAGGGAAAATGTGGGACAAGAAGGGGCAAGGAGGGACCAGGAGGGACAAGGAGAGATATGGAGAGACAAGCAGGATCAAGGAGGGACAAACGGGGACAAGGAAGGACAAGGAGGGACAAGTAGGGACAAGAAGGATCAAGGAGGGACAAGGAGGGACCAGGAGGGACACGCAGGGACTAAAAGGGACTAGGAGGAACCAGGAGGGAAAAGGAGGGAAAAGGAGGGAAAAGGAGGGAAAAGGAGTGACAAGGAGGAACAAGGAGGGAGAAGGAGAGACAAGGAGGGAAAAGAAGGGGCAAGGAGAAGCAAGGAGGGGCATGGAGGGACAAGCAGTGTCAAGGAGGGACAAACGGGGACAAGGAAGGACATGGAGGGACAAGCAGGATCAAGGAGGGACCAGGAGGGACACGCAGGGACATGCTGGTTCAAGGAGGGAAAGCAGGGACAATGAGGGAGAAGGAGGGACTAGGAGGGACAATGAGGGTAAGGAGAGACAAGTAGAGGCAAGGAGGGACAAGCAGTGACCAGGAGGGAAAAGGAGGAACAAGGAGGGACAATGAGGGACAAGGAGAGACAAGGAGGGACCAGGAGGAACAAGGAGGGAAAAGGAGTTACAAGGAGGAACAAGGAGGGACAAGGAGGATCAAGGAGGGACAAGGAGTGACAAGGAGGGACAAGGTGGTGCAAGGAGAGACAAGGAGTGACAAGGAGGGACAAGGACGGAAAAGAAGTGACAAGGAGGGGCGATGAGGGAAAAGGAGGGACCAGGAGGGACAAGGCGGGACAAGGACGGACAAGAAGGGGCAATGAGGGACAAGGTGGGACAAGGAAGGGCAAGGAAGGGCAAGGAGGGTCAAGGAGGGACAAGCACGAACAAGGAGGGTCAATGACGGACAAGGAGGGGCAAGTACGGACCAAGAAGGTCAAGGAGTGACAACGATGGACGAGGAGGGACCAGGAGAGACAAGGAGGGAAAAGAAGTTACAAGGAGGAACAAGGAGGGACAAGGAAAGACAAGCATGGACAAGGAGGGAAAAGGAGTGACAAGGAGGGACTAGGAGGGACTAGGATTGTCAAGGAGGGACAATGAGGGTCAAGCAGTGGCAAGGAGAGACAAGGAGGGATAAGGAGACGCAATGAGGGCATGGAGGGGCAATGAGGGACAAGGTGGGTCAAGGAGGGGAAAAGGAGTGACAAGGAGGGCCAAGGAGGGGCAATGAGGGACAAGTAGGAACAAGGAGGGACAAGGAGGGGCAAGTAGGAACAAGGAGGGACTAGCAGGGACAAGAAGGGAAAAGGAGTGACAAGGAGGGACTAGGATTGTCAAGGAGGGACAAGGAAGGACAATGAGGGACAAGCAGGGGCAAAGAGAGACAAGGAGATACTAGGAGATACTAGGAGGGATAAGGAGGGGCAAGTAGGAGCAATGAGGGACCAGGAGGGTCAAATAGGGACAAGGAGTGGCAACGATGGACAAGGAGGGACCAGGAGAGACAAGGAGGAAAAGAAGTTACAAGGAGGAACAAGGAGAGACAAGCATGGACAAGGAGGGAAAAGGAGTGACAAGGAGGGACTAGGATTGTCAAGGAAGGACAATGAGGGACAAGCAGGGGCAAGGAGAGACAAGGAGATACAAGGAGGGATAAGGAGGGGTAATGAGGGGCAAGTAGGAGCAATGAGGGACCAGGAGGGTCAAGGAGGGACAAGGAGGCACCAGGAGGGAAAAGGAGGGAAATTATGGAAAGGAGTGACAAGGAGGAACATGGAGGGACAATGAGGGGCAATGAGGGACAAGGAGGGACAAGTACGGACCAGGAGGGACAAGGAGGGAAAAGAAGGGGCAAGGAGGGACCAGAAGGGGCAAGGAGAGACAAGGAGGAACAAGGAGGGACAAGGAGGGACTAGGAGGGAAAAGGAGGGGCAATGAGGGACATGGAGTGGCAATGAGGGACTAGGAGGGACAAACAGGGACAAGGAAGGAAAAAGAGGGTCAAGGAGGGACAAGGATGGTCAAGGAGGTACAAGGAGGGACAAGTAGGAACAAGGAGGGACAAGTAGGAACAAGGAGGGACTAGCAGTGACAAGAAGGGACAAGGGGGGACAAACAGTGACAAGGAGGGACAAGCAGGATCAAGGAGGGACAAGTATTGACAAGGTGGGACCAGGAGGGACAAGCAGGGTCAATGACCTGGAGGGTCAAGGAGGGCCAAGGAGGGACAAGGAGGGACAGGCAGGGACAACGAGGAACAAGGAAGGACAAGGACGGATTAGAAGGGACAATGAGTGGCAAGGAGATACAAGGAGAGGCAAGGAAGGACAAGGAGGGGCCAGGAGGGCAAGGAGTGACCAGGAGGGAAAAGGAGGGAAAAGGAGGGAAAAGGAGGGAAAAGGGAGACAAGGATAGAAAAGGACAGACAAGGAGTGACAAGAAGAGACAAGGAGGGATAAGAACGGAAAAGGAGGGACATGGACGGACAAGGAGAGACATGGAGGGACAAGGAAGGACAATGAGGGACAAGGAGGGTCAATGAGGGACAAACAGGGACAAGGAGGGAAAAGAAGGGGCAAGGAGAAGCAAGGAGGGACCAGGAGGGGCAAGGAAGGACAAGCAGTGTCAAGGAGGGACAAGCATGGACAAGGAGGGACTAGGATGGTCAAGGAGGGAGAAGGAAGGACAAGGAAGGACAATGAGGGACAAGGAGGGGCAAGGAGAGACTAGGAGGTACAAGGAGGGACATGGAGTGATAAGGAGGTACAAGGAGGGAAAAGGTGGGGCAATGAGGGACTTGGAGGGGCAATGAGGTACAAGTTGGCTCAAGGAGGGACAAGGGGGAAAAGGATGGACAAGGAAGGAAAAGGAGAGTCAAGGAGTGACAAGCAGGGACAAGAAGGGAAAAGGAGGAACAAGGATGGTCAAGGAGGGACAAGGAAGGACAATGAGGGACAAGGTGGGTTAAGGGAGGGACAAGGAAGGGACAAGGAGGAACAAGGTGGAACAAGGAGGGATAAGGAGGGGCAATAAGGGACATGGAGGGACAAGGAGATGCAATAAGGGACATGGAGGGGCAATGAGGGACAAACAGGGACAAGTAGGAACAAGGAGGGACAAGCAGGATCAAGGAGGGACAAGGAAGGACAAGGAGGGTCAAGGAGGTACAAGGGGGGACAAGTAGGGACAAGCATGATCAAGGAGGGACAAGCAGGGTCAAGGAGGGACATGGAGGGACAAGGAGGGACAAGAAGGGAAGGGAGGAAAAAGGAGTGACAAGGAGGAACAAGGAGGGAGAAGGAGAGACAAGGAGGGAAAAGAAGGGGCAAGGAGAAGCAAGGAGTCAAGCAGTGTCAAGGAGGGACAAACGGGGACAAGGAAGGACAAGGAGGGACAAGCAGGATCAAGGAGGGACAAGGAGGGACACGCAGGGACAAGCTGGTTCAAGGAGGGAAAGCAGGGACAATGAGGGAGAAGGAGGGACTAGGAGGGACAATGAGGGTAAGGAGAGACAACTAGAGGCAAGGAGGGACAAGCAGGGACCAGGAGGGAAAAGGAGGAACAAGGAGGGACAATGAGGGACAAGGAGAGACAAGGAGGGACCAGGAGGAACAAGGAGGGAAAAGGAGTTACAAGGAGGAACAAGGAGGGACAATGAGGGACAAGGAGGATCAAGGAGGGACAAGGAGTGACAAGGAGGGACAAGGTGGTGCAAGGAGAGACAAGGAGTGACAAGGAGAGACAAGGAGGGACAAGGACGGAAAAGAAGTGACAAGGAGGGGCAATGAGGGAAAGGAGGGACCAGGAGGGACAAGGCGGGACAAGGACGGACAAGGAGGGGCAATGAGGGACAAGGTGGGACAAGGAAGGGCAAGGAGGGACAAGCACGAACAAGGAGGGTCAATGACGGACAAGGAGTGACAACGATGGACCAAGAGGGACAAGGAGTGACAACTATGGACAAGGAGGGACCAGGAGAGACAAGGAGGGAAAAGAAATTACAAGGAGGGACAAGGAAAGACAAGCATGGACAAGGAGGGAAAAGGAGTGACAAGGAGGGACTTGGAGGGACTAGGATTGTCAAGGAGGGACAATGAGGGACAAGCAGGGGCAAGGAGAGACAAGGAGATACAAGGAGGGATAAGGAGGGGCAATGAGGGACATGGAGGTGCAATGAGGGACAAGGTGGGTCAAGGAGGGGAAAAGGAGGGGCAATGAGGGACAAGTAGGAACAAGGAGAGACTAGAAGGGACAAGAAGGGAAAAGGAGTGACATGGAGGGACTAGGATTGTCAAGGAGGGACAAGGAAGGACAATGAGGGACAAGCAGGGACAAGGAGAGACAAGGAGATACAAGGAGGGATAAGGAGGGGCAAGTAGGAGCAATGAGGGACAAGGAGGGTCAAGGAGGGTCAATGAGGGACAAACAGGGACAAGGAGGGAAAAGAAGGGGCAAGGAGAAGCAAGGAGGGGCAAGGAAGGACAAGCAGTGTCAAGGAGGGACAAGCATGGACAAGGAGTGACAAGGAGGAACTAGGATGGTCAAGGAGGGAGAAGGAAGGACAAGGAAGGACAATGAGGGACAAGGAGGGGCAAGGAGAGACTAGGAGATACAAGGAGGGACATGTAGTGATAAGGAGGTACAAGGAGGGAAAAGGTGGGGCAATGAGGGACTTGGAGGGGCAATGAGGTACAAGTTGGCTCAAGGGGGGAAAAGGATGGACAAGGAGGGAAAAGGAGAGTCAAGGAGTGACAAGCAGGGACAAGAAGGGAAAAGGAGGAACAAGGATGGTCAAGGAGGGACAAGGAAGGACAAGGAGGGTTAAGGGAGGGACAAGGAAGGGACAAGGAGGAACAAGGAGGGATAAGGAGGGACAATAAGGGACATGGAGGGACAAGGAGGTGCAATAAGGGACATGGAGGGGCAATGAGGGACAAACAGGGACAAGTAGGAACAAGGAGGGACAAGCAGGATCAAGGAGGGACAAGGAAGGAGAAGGAGGGTCAAGGGGGGACAAGTAGGGACAAGCATGATCAAGGAGGGACAAGCAGGGTCAAGGAGGGACATGGAGGGACAAGGAGGGACAAGAAGGGAAGGGAGGAAAAAGTAGTGACAAGGAGGAACAAGGTGGAACAAGGAGGGAGAAGGAAGGAGAAGGAGGGACAAGGAGGGACAAGGAGGGAGAAGGAGGGACAAGGATGGACCAGGAGGAACAAGGAGGGAAAAGGAGTTACAAGGAGGGACAAGGTGGTGCAAAGAGAGACAAGGAGAGGCAAGGAGTGACAAGGAGGGACAAGGACGGAAAAGGAGTGACAAGGAGGGGCAATGAGGGAAAAGGAGGGACCAGGAGGGACAAACGGGGACAAGGAAGGACAAGTAGGGACAAGCAGGATCAAGGAGGGACAAGGAGGGACCAGGAGGGACACGCAGGGACTAAAAGGGTCTACGATGGACTAGGAGGGACTAGGAGGGACAAGGAGGGACCAGGAAGGAAAAGGAGTGACAAGGAGGATCAAGGAGGAACAAGGAGGGACAAGGAGGGACACGCAGGGACTAGGAGGGACCAGGAGGGGCAAGAAGAGACATGGAGAGACAAGCAGGATCAAGGAGGGACAAATGGGGACTAGGAAGGACAAGGAGGGACAAGCAGTGTCAAGGAGGGACAAGGAGGGACAAGCAGGGACAAGCAGGGAAAAGGAGGGAAAAGGAGGGACAAGGATGGTCAAGGAGGGACAAGGAAGGACAATGAGGGACAAGGAGGGTTAAGTTAGGGACAATGAGGGGCAAGGAGAGACATGGAAGTACAAGCAGGATCAACGAGGGACAAACGGGGACAAGGAAGGACAAGGAGGGACACGGAGGGACAAGGAGGGACAAGTAGGGACAAGCAGGATCAAGGAGGGACAAGGAGGGACCAGGAGGGGCAAGGAGAGACAAGCAGGATCAAGGAGGGACAAACGGGGACAAGGAGGGACAAGGAGGGACCAGGAGGGGCAAGGAGAGACAAGCAGGATCAAGGAGGGAAAAGCAGGGACAATGAGGGAGAAGGAGGGACAAGGAGGGACTAAAAGGGACTAGGAGGGACTAAAAGGGACTAGGAGGGACTAGAATGGACTAGGAGGGACCAGGAGGGAAAAGGAGTGACAAGGAGGATCAAGGAGGAACAAGGAGGGAGAAGGAGTGACAAGGAGGGGCAAGGAGAGACATGGAGGGTCAAGGAGAGTCAAGGAGGGACAAGCAGGGACAAGAAGGGAAAAGGAGGGACAAGGATGGTCAAGGAGGGACAAGGAAGGACAATGAGAGACAAGGAGGGGCAAGGAGAGACATGGAGAGACAAGCAGGATCAAGGAGGGACAAACGGGGACAAGGAAGGACAAGGAGGGACAGGGAGGGAAAAGGAGGGACAATGAGGGACATGGAGGGGCAATGAGGGACATGGTGGGGCAATGAGGGACAAGGAGGGGCAATGAGGGACATGGAGGGGCAATGAGGGACTAGGAGGGACAAACAGGGACAAGGAGGGTCTAGGAGGTACAAGGATGGTCAAGGAGGGACAAGTAGGAACAAGGAGAGACTAGCATGGACAAGATGGGACAAGGAAGGACAAGGAGGGTCAAGGAGGTACAAGGATGGTCAAGGAGGGACAAGTAGGAACTAGGAGAGACTAGCAGGGACAAGAAGGGACAAGCAGGAGGGACAAACTGGGACAAGGAGGGATAAGCAGGGACAAGCAGGATCAAGGAGGGACAAACAGGGACAAGGAGGGTCAAGGAGGGACAAGCAGGGACAAGCAGGATCAAGGAGGGACAAGCAGGGACAACGAGGAACAAGGAAGGACAAGGAGGGATTAGGAGGGACAATGAGGGGCAAGTAGAGACAAGGAGAGGCGAGGAAGGAAAAGGAGGGACCAGGAGGGAAAATGAGGGACAAGGAGGGACAAGGAGGGATTAGGAGGGACAATGAGGGGCAAGGAGAGACAAGGAGAGGCGAGGAAGGAAAAGGAGGGACCAGGAGGGAGAAGGAGGGGCAAGGAGAGACATGGAGAGACAAGCAGGATCAAGGAGGGACAAACGGGGACAAGGAGGGACAGGGAGGGACAAGCAGGATCAAGGGGGGACAAGGAGGGACACGCAGGGACTAAAAGGGACTAGGAGGGACCAGGAGGGAAAAGGAGGGAAAAGGAGTGACAAGGAGGGAGAAGGAGTGACAAGGAGTGGCAAGGAGAGACATGGAGGGTCAAGGAGGGACAAGGAAGGACAATGAGGGACAAGGAGGGTCAATGAGAGACAAACAGGGACACGGAGGGACGAGGAGAGACAAGGAGGGAAAAGAAGAAGCAAGGAGAAGCAAGGAGGGACCAGGAGGGGCAAGGAGGGACAAGCAGTGTCAAGGAGGGACAAGCATGGACAAGGAGGGACTAGGATGGTCCAGGAGGGACAAGGAAGGACAAGGAAGGACAATGAGGACAAGCAGTGACAAGGAGGGGCAAGGAGAGACTAGGAGATACAAGGAGGGACATGGAGGGACAAGGAGAGGTAATGAGGGACCAGGAGGGAGAAGGAGGGAAAAGGAGGGAAAAGGAGGGAAAAGGAGGGACAAGGAGGGACAAGGAGGGACAATGAGGGACAAGGAGGGTTAAGTTAGGGACAAGGAGGGGCAAGGAGAGACATGGAATTACAAGCAGGATCAAGGAGGGACAAACGGGGACAAGGAAGGACAAGGAGGGACAAGGAGGGACTAAAAGGGACTAGGAGGGACTAAAAGGGACTAGGAGGGACTAGAATGGACTAGGAGGGACTAGGAGGGACTAAGAGGGACTAGGAGGGAGTAGGATGGACTAGGAGGGACTAGGAGGGACTAGGAGTGGCTAGGAGGGACTAGGAGGGGCAAGGAGAGGCAAGGAGGGAAAATGAGTGACAAAGAGGGAACAAGGAGTGACAAGGAGGGGCAATGAGGGACAAGGAGGGACTAGGAGGGACAAGGAGGGACTAGGAGGGACAAGGAGGGACTAGGAGGGACAAGAAGGGACAAGGAGGGACAAGCACAGACCAGGAGGGACAAGCAGGGTCAAGGTGGACAAGCAGGGTCAAGGTGGACAAGCAGGGCCAAGGAGGAACAAGGAGGAACAAATAGGGATAAGGAGGGGCAATAAGGGACATGGAGGGGTAATGAGGGACAAGGAGAGACAAGGAGGGAAAATGAGGGACAAGGAGGGAAAAGAAGGGACAAGCAGGAGCAAGGAGGGACCAGGAGGGACCAGGAGGGACCAGGAGGGAATGGAGGGACAAGGAGGGGAAATAAGTGACAGGGAGAAACAAGGAGGGACAAGGAGTGACAATGAGGGACAAGAAGGGACTAGGAGTGACTCGCAGGGTTAAGGAGGGACATGGAGGGAAAAGGAGGGGCAATGAGGGACAAGCAGGATCACGGAGGTACAAGCAGGGACAAGGAGGGATTAGGAGGGACAATGAGGGGCAAGGAGAGACAAGAAGAGGCAAGGAAGGACAAGGAGGGAAAATGAGGGACAAGGAGGGGCAAGGAGGGACCAGGAGGGACAAGAAGGGTCAAGGAGGTACAATGATGGTCAAGGAGGGACAAGTAGGAACAAGGAGAGACTAGCAGGGACAAGAAGGGACAAGGAAGGACAAGGAGGGTCAAGGAGGTACAAGGATGGTCAAGGAGGGACAAGGAGGGACCAGGAGGGAGAATGAGTGACAAGGAGGGGCAAGGAGAGACATGTAGGGTCAAGGAGGGACAAGGAAGGACAATGAGGGACAAGGAGGGACGAGGAGAGACAAGGAGGGAAAAGAAGGGGCAAGGAGAAGCAAGGAGGGACCAGGAGGGGCAAGGAGGGACAAGCAGTGTCATGGAGGGACAAGCATGGACAAGGAGGGACTAGGATGGTCAAGGAGGGACAAGGAAGGACAATGAGGGACAAGCAGGACAAGGAGGGGCAAGGAGAGACTAGGAGATACAAGGAGGGGCATGGAGGGACAAGGAGGGGCAATGAGGGACATGGAGGGGCAATGAGGTACAAGTTGGCTCAAGGAGGGAAAAGGATGGAAAAGGAGGGAAAGTAGGAGCAATGAGGGACCAGGAGGGTCAAGGAAGGTCAATGAGGGACAAGGAGGGTCAAGGAGGGACAAGCAGTGTCAAGGAGGGACAAGGAGGGACAAGGAGAGTCAAGGAGGGACATGGAGAGACATGGAGAGACATGGAAGTACAAGCAGGATCAAGGAGGGACAAACGGGGACAAGGAAGGACAAGGAGGGGCAAGGAGGGACAAGTAGGGACAAGGAGGATCAAGGAGGGACAAGGAGGGACCAGGAGGGACAAGGAGGGGCAAGAAGAGACATGGAGAGACAAGCAGGTTCAAGGAGGGACAAACGGGGACAAGGAAGGACAAGGAGGGACAAGCAGGATCAAGGAGGGACCAGGAGGGACACGCAGGGACAAGCTGGTTCAAGGAGGGAAAAGCAGGGACAATGAGGGAAGGAGGGACTAAAAGGGACTAGGAGGGACTAGAAGGGACTAGGAGCGACTAGGAGGGACTAGGAGGGACAATGAGGGGCAATGAGAGACAAGGAGGAGGAACAAGGAGGGACAATGAGGGAAAAGGAGAGTCAAGGAGTGACAAGCAGGGACAAGAAGGGAAAAGGAGGAACAAGGATGGTCAAGGAGGGACAAGGAAGGACAATGAGGGACAAGGAGGGTTAAGGGAGGGACAAGGAGGGACAAGGAAGGGACAAGGAGGAACAAGGAGGGACAAGGAGGGACAAGGAGGGACAAGGAAGGGACAAGGAGGGATAAGGAGGGGCAATAAAGGACATGGAGGGACAAGGAGGTGCAATAAGGGACATGGAGGGGCAATGAGGGACAAAAGGATGGACAAAAGGATGGAGGGGGAAAAGGATGGACAAGGAGGGACTAGGAGGGACAAGGAGGGACAAGGAGGGACAAGGAGGACAAGGAGGGACAAGGAGGGACAAGGAGGGACAAGAAGGGACAAGGAGGGACAAGGAGGGACAAGGAGAGACCAGGAGGGACAAGCAGGGTCAAGGAGGACAAGCAGGGACAAGGAGGGATAAGGAGGGACAAGGAGGGACAAACAGGGACAAGGAGGGAAAAGAAGGGGCAAGGAGAAGCAAGGAGGGACCAGGAGGGGCAAGGAAGGACAAGCAGTGTCAAGGAGGGACAAGCATGGACAAGGAGTGACAAGGAGGGACTAGGATGGTCAAGGAGGGAGAAGGAAGGTCAAGGAAGGACAATGAGGGACAAGGAGGGGCAAGGAGAGACTAGGAGATACAAGGAGGGACATGGAGTGATAAAGAGGGACAAGGAGGGAAAAGGTGGGGCAATGAGGGACTTGGAGGGGCAATGAGGTACAAGTTGGCTCAAGGAGGGACAAGGGGGGAAAAGGATTGACAAGAAGGGAAAAGGAGAGTCAAGGAGTGACAAGCAGGGACAAGAAGGGAAAATTAGGAACAAGGATGGTCAAGGAGGGACAAGGAAGGACAATGAGGGACAAGGAGGGTTAAGGGAGGGACAAGGAGGGACAAGGAAGGGACAAGGAGGAACAAGGAGGGATAAGGAGGGGCAATAAGGGACATGGAGGGACAAGGAAGGGACAAGGAGGGATAAGGAGGGGCAATAAAGGACATGGAGGGCAAGGAGGTGCAATAAGGGACATGGAGGGGCAATGAGGGACAAAAGGATGGACAAAAGGATGGAGGGGGAAAAGGATGGACAAGGAGGGAAAAGGAGAGTCAAGGAGTGACAAGCAGGGACAAGAAGGGAAAAGGAGGAACAAGGATGGTCAAGGAGGGACAAGGAAGGACAATGAGGGACAAGGAGGGTTAAGGGAGGGACAAGGAGGGACAAGGAGGGACAAGGAAGGGACAAGGAGGAACAAGGAGGGATAAGGAGGGGCAATAAGGGACATGGAGGGACAAGGAGGTGCAATAAGGGACATGGAGGGGCAATGAGGGACAAACAGGGACAAGTAGGAACAAGGAGGGACAAGGAGGGACAAGCAGGATCAAGGAGGGACAAGGAAGGACAAGGACGGTCAAGGAGGTACAAGGGGGGACAAGTAGGGACAAGCATGATCAAGGAGGGACAATGAGGGACAAGCAGGGTCAAGGAGGGACATGGAGGGACAAGGAGGGACAAGAAGGGAAGGGAGGAAAAAGGAGTGACAAGGAGGAACAAGGTGGAACAAGGAGGGAGAAGGAAGGAAAAGGAAGTAGAAGGAGGGACAAGGAGGGACAAGGAGGGAGAAGGAGGGACAAGGAGGGAGAAGGAGGGACAAGAATGGACCAGGAGGAACATGGAGGGAAAAGGAGTTACAAGGAGTATCAAGGAGTACCAAGGAGTATCAAGGAGGGACGAGGAGTGACAAGGAGGGACAAGGTGGTGCAAGGAGAGACAAGGAGAGGCAAGGAGTGACAAGGAGGGACAAGGACGGAAAAGGAGTGACAAGGAGGGGCAATGAGGGAAAAGGAGGGACCAGGAGGGACAAGGCGGGACATGGAGGGGCAATGAGGGACAAGGAAGGGCAAGGAGGGGCAAGGAGGGACAAGTAGGGACAAGGAAGGGATAAGGAGGGGCAATAAGGGACAAGGAGGTGCAATAAGGGACATGGAGGGGCAATGAGGGACAAAAGGATGGAGGGGGAAAAGGATGGACAAGGAATGAAAAGGAGAGTCAAGGAGTGACAAGCAGGGACAAGAAGGGAAAAGGAGGAACAAGGATGGTCAAGGAGGGACAAGGAAGGACAATGAGGGACAGGGAGGGTTAAGGGAGGGACAAGGAGGGACAAGGAGGGACAAGGAGGGACAAGGAGGGACAAGGAAGGGACAAGGAGGAACAAGGATGGATAAGGAGGGGCAATAAGGGACATGGAGGTACAAGGAGGTGCAATAAGGGACATGGAGGGGCAATGAGGGACAAACAGGGACAAGTAGGAACAAGGAGGGACAAGCAGGATCAAGGAGGGACAAGGAAGGACAAGGACGGTCAAGAGGTACAAGGGGGGAGAAGTAGGGACAAGCATGATCAAGGAGGGACAATGAGGGACAAGCAGGGTCAAGGAGGGACAAGGAGGGACAAGAAGGGAAGGGAGGAAAAAGGAGTGACAAGGAGGAACAAGGAGGGAGAAGGAAGGAAAAGGAAGTAGAAGGAGGGACAAGGAGGGACAAGGAGGGACAAGGAGGGAGAAGGAGGGAGAAGGAGGGACAAGGAGGGAGAAGGAGGGACAAGGATGGACCAGGAGGAACATGGAGGGAAAAGGAGTTACAAAGAGGAACAAAGAGGGACAAGGAGGATCAAGGAGGGACGAGGAGTGACAAGGAGGGACAAGGTGGTGCAAGGAGAGACAAGGAGAGGCAAGGAGTGACAAGGAGGGACAAGGACGGAAAAGGAGTGACAAGGAGGGGCAATGAGGGAAAAGGAGGGACCAGGAGGGACAAGGCGGGACAAGGAGGGGCAATGAGGGACAAGGAAGGGCAAGGAGAGGTCAATGAGGGACATGGAGGGGCAATGAGGGACAAGGAGGGGCAAGGAGGGACCAGGAGGGGAAAGGAGGGACTAGGAGGGACCAGGAGGGGCAATAAGGGACATGGAGGGGCAATGAGGGACTAGGAGGGACAAACAGGGACAAGGAGGGTCAAGGAGGGACAAGCAGGATCAAGGAGGGACAAACAGGGACAAGGAGGGTCAAGGAGGGACAAGCAGGATCAAGGAGGGACAAGCAGGGACAAGGAGGGACAACGAGGAACAAGGAAGGACATGGAGGGATTAGGACGGACAATGAGGGGCAAGGAGGGGCAAGGAGGGGCAAGGAGAGACATGGAAGGACAAAGAGGGACAAGTAAGGACCAGTAGGGCAAGGAGGGACAAGGTGGGGCAATGAGGGGCAATGAGGGACAAGGAGCGGCAAGGAGGGACAAGGAGGGACTAGGAGGGACTAGGAGGTACTAGGAGGGACTAGGAGAGACTAGGACGGACTAGGAGGGACAATGAGGAGCAAGGAGAGGCAAAGAGGGACAAGCAGGGACCAGGAGGGAAAAGGAGGATCAAGGATGGACAAACGGGGACAAGGAAGGACAAGTAGGGACAAGCAGGATCCAGGATGGACAAGGAGGGACCAGGAGGGACACGCAGGGACTAAAAGGGTCTACGAGAGACTAGGAGGGAATAGGAGGGACCAGGAGAGACAAGGAGGGAAAAGAAGTTACAAGGAGGAACAAGGAGGGACAAGGAAAGACAAGCATGGACAAGGAGGGAAAAGGAGTGACAAGGAGGGAAAAGGAGTGACAAGGAGGGACTAGGATTGTCAAGGAGGGACAATGAGGGTCAAGCAGGGGCAAGGAGAGACAAGGAGATACAAGGAGGGATAAGGAGGGGCAATGAGGGCATGGAGGGGCAATGAGGGACAAGGTGGGTCAAGGAGGGGAAAAGGAGTGACAAGGAGGGCCAAGGAGGGGCAATGAGGGACAAGTAGGAACAAGGAGGGACTAGCAGGGACAAGAAGGGAAAAGGAGTGACAAGGAGGGACTAGGATTGTCAAGGAGGGACAAGGAAGGACAATGAGGGACAAGCAGGGGCAAGGAGAGACAAGGAGATACTAGGAGGGATAAGGAGTGGCAAGTAGGAGCAATGAGGGACCAGGAGGGTCAAGGAGGGTCAAGGAGGGTCAAGGAGGGTCACGGAAGGTCAAGGAGGGTCAAGGAAGGACAAGGTGTGACAACGATGGACAAGGAGGGACCAGGAGGGAAAAGAAGTTACAAGGAGGGACAAGGAAAGACAAGCATGGTCAAGGAGGGAAAAGGAGTGACAAGGAGGGACTAGGAGGGACTAGGATTGTCAAGGCGGAACAAGGAAGGACAATGAGGGACAAGCAGGGGCAAGGAGAGACAAGGAGGGATAAGGAGGGGTAATGAGGGGCAAGTAGGAGCAATGAGGGACAAGGAGGGTCAATGAGGGAAAAGGAGGGACCAGGAGGGACAAGGCGGGACAAGGACGGACAAGGAGGGGCAATGAGGGACAAGGTGGGACAAGGAAGGGCAAGGAGGGACAAGCACGAACAAGGAGGGTCAATGACGGACAAGGAGTGACAACGATGGACCAAGAGGGTCAAGGAGGGACAAGGAGTGACAACGATGGACAAGGAGGGACCAGGAGAGACAAGGAGGGAAAAGAAATTACAAGGAGGGACAAGGAAAGACAAGCATGGACAAGGAGGGAAAAGGAGTGACAAGGAGGGACTTGGAGGGACTAGGATTGTCAAGGAGGGACAATGAGGGACAAGCAGGGGCAAGGAGAGACAAGGAGGGATAAGGAGGGGCAATGAGGGACATGGAGGGGCAATGAGGGACAAGGTGGGTCAAGGAGGGGAAAAGGAGGGGAAAAGGAGGGGCAATGAGGGACAAGTAGGAACAAGGAGGGACTAGCAGGGACAAGAAGGGAAAAGGAGTGACATGGAGGGACTAGGATTGTCAAGGAGGGACAAGGAAGGACAATGAGGGACAAGCAGGGACAAGGAGAGACAAGGAGATACAAGGAGGGATAAGGAGGGGCAAGTAGGAGCAATGAGGGACAAGGAGGGTCAAGGAGGGTCAATGAGGGACAAACAGGGACAAGGAGGGAAAAGAAGGGGCAAGGAGAAGCAAGGAGGGACCAGGAGGGGCAAGGAAGGACAAGCAGTGTCAAGGAGGGACAAGCATGGACAAGGAGTGACAAGGAGGGACTAGGATGGTCAAGGAGGGAGAAGGAAGGACAATGAGGGACAAGGAGGGGCAAGGAGAGACTAGGAGATACAAGGAGGGACATGGAGTGATAAGGAGGTACAAGGAGGGAAAAGGTGGGGCAATGAGGGACTTGGAGGGGCAATGAGGTACAAGTTGGCTCAAGGAGGGACAAGGGGGGAAAAGGATGGACAAGGAGGGAAAAGGAGAGTCAAGGAGTGACAAGCAGGGACAAGAAGGGAAAAGGAGGAACAAGGATGGTCAAGGAGGGACAAGGAAGGACAAGGAGGGTTAAGGGAGGGACAAGGAAGGGACAAGGAGGAACAAGGAGGGATAAGGAGGGACAATAAGGGACATGGAGGGACAAGGAGGTGCAATAAGGGACATGGAGGGGCAATGAGGGACAAACAGGAACAAGGAGGGACAAGGAGGGACAAGCAGGATCAAGGAGGGACAAGGAAGGACAAGGAGGGTCAAGGAGGTGCAAGGGGGACAAGTAGGGACAAGCATGATCAAGGAGGGACAATGAGGGACAAGCAGGGTCAAGGAGGGACATGGAGGGACAAGAAGGGAAGGGAGGAAAAAGGAGTGACAAGGAGGAACAAGGTGGAACAAGGAGGGAGAAGGAGGGAGAAGGAAGGAGAAGGAGGGACAAGGAGGGAGAAGGAGGGACAAGGATGGACCAGGAGGAACAAGGAGGGAAAAGGAGTTACAAAGAGTGACAAGGAGGGACAAGGTGGTGCAAAGAGAGACAAGGAGAGGCAAGGAGTGACAAGGACGGAAAAGGAGTGACAAGGAGGGGCAATGAGGGAAAAGGAGGGACCAGGAGGGACAAACGGGGACAAGGAAGGACAAGTAGGGACAAGCAGGATCAAGGAGGGACAAGGAGGGACCAGGAGGGACACGCAGGGACTAAAAGGGTCTACGAGGGACTAGGAGGGACAAGGAGGGACCAGGAGGGAAAAGGAGTGACAAGGAGGATCAAGGAGGAACAAGGAGGGACAAGGAGGGACACGCAGGGACTAGGAGGGACCAGGAGGGGCAAGAAGAGACATGGAGAGACAAGCAGGATCAAGGAGGGACAAATGGGGACTAGGAAGGACAATGAGGGACAAGGAGGGACAAGCAGTGTCAAGGAGGGACAAGGAGGGACAAGCAGGGACAAGCAGGGAAAAGGAGGGACAAGGATGGTCAAGGAGGGACAAGGAAGGACAATGAGGGACAAGGAGGGTTAAGTTAGGGACAATGAAGGGCAAGGAGAGACATGGAAGTACAAGCAGGATCAACGAGGGACAAACGGGGACAAGGAAGGACAAAGAGGGACACGGACGGACAATGAGGGGCAATTAGGGACAAGGAGGGACAAGTACGGACCAGGAGGGACAAGGAGGGAAAAGAAGGGGCAAAGAGAGACAAGGAGGAACAAGGAGGGGCAATGAGGGAGAAGGAGGGACAAGGAGGGACTAAAAGGGACTAGGAGGGACTAAAAGGGACTAGGAGGGACTAGAATGGACTAGGAGGGACCAGGAGGGAAAAGGAGTGACAAGGAGGATCAAGGAGGAACAAGGAGGGAGAAGGAGTGACAAGGAGGGGCAAGGAGAGACATGGAGGGTCAAGGAGGGACAAGGAGAGTCAAGGAGGGACAAGCAGGGAAAAGGAGGGACAAGGATGGTCAAGGAGGGACAAGGAAGGACAATGAGAGACAAGGAGGGGCAAGGAGAGACATGGAGAGACAAGCAGGATCAAGGAGGGACAAACGGGGACAAGGAACGACAAGGAGGGACAGGGAGGGAAAAGGAGGGACATGGAGGGGCAATGAGGGACATGGTGGGGCAATGAGGGACAAGGAGGGGCAATGAGGGACATGGAGGGGCAATGAGGGACTAGGAGGGACAAACAGGGACAAGGAGGGTCAAGGAGGTACAAGGATGGTCAAGGAGGGACAAGTAGGAACAAGGAGAGACTAGCATGGACAAGATGGGACAAGGAAGGACAAGGAGGGTCAAGGAGGTACAAGGATGGTCAAGGAGGGACAAGTAGGAACTAGGAGAGACTAGCAGGGACAAGAAGGGACAAGCAGGATCAAGGAGGGACAAACTGGGACAAGGAGGGATAAGCAGGGACAAGCAGGATCAAGGAGGGACAAACAGGGACAAGGAGGGTCAAGGACGGACAAGCAGGGACAAGCAGGATCAAGGAGGGACAAGCAGGGACAAGGAGGGACAACGAGGAACAAGGAAGGACAAGGAGGGATTAGGAGGGACAATGAGGGGCAAGGAGAGACAAGGAGAGGCGAGGAAGGAAAAGGAGGGACCAGGAGGGAAAATGAGGGACAAGGAGGGACAAGGAGGGACAAGGAAGGACAAGGAGGGATTAGGAGGGACAATGAGGGGCAAGGAGAGACAATGAGAGGCGAGGAAGGAAAAGGAGGGACCAGGAGGGAGAAGGAGGGGCAAGGAGAGACATGGAGAGACAAGCAGGATCAAGGAGGGACAAACGGGGACAAGGAAGGACAAGGAGGGACAAGTAGGGACAAGCAGGATCAAGGGGAGACAAGGAGGGACACGCAGGGACTAAAAGGGACTAGGAGGGACCAGGAGGGAAAAGGAGGGAAAAGGAGGGAAAAGGAGGGAAAAGGAGGGAAAAGGAGGGAAAAGGAGTGACAAGGAGGAACAAGGAGGGAGAGGGAGTGACAAGGAGTGGCAAGGAGAGACATGGAGGGTCAAGGAGGGACAAGGAAGGACAATGAGGGACAAGGAGGGTCAATGAGAGACAAACAGGGACACGGAGGGACGAGGAGAGACAAGGAGGGAAAAGAAGGGGCAAGGAGAAGCAAGGAGGGACCAGGAGGGGCAAGGAGGGACAAGCAGTGTCAAGGAGGGACAAGCATGGACAAGGAGGGACTAGGATGGTCCAGGAGGGACAAGGAAGGACAATGAGGGACAAGCAGGGACAAGGAGGGGCAAGGAGGGGCAAGGAGAGACTAGGAGATACAAGGAGGGACATGGAGGGCAAGGAGGGCCAAGGAGAGGTAATGAGGGACCAGGAGGGAGAAGGAGGGGCAAGAAGAGACATGGAGAGACAAGCAGGATCAAGGAGGGACAAATGGGCACAAGGAAGGACAATGAGGGACAAGGAGGGACAAGCAGGGAAATGGAGGGAAAAGGAGGGACAAGGAGGGTTAAGTTAGGGACAAGGAGGGGCAAGGAGAGACATGGAAGTACAAGCAGGATCAAGGAGGGACAAACGGGGACAAGGAAGGACAAGGAGGGACAAGGAGGGACTAAAAGGGACTAGGAGGGACTAAAAGGGACTAGGAGGGACTAGAATGGACTAGGAGGGACTAGGAGGGAGTAGGATGGACTAGGAGGGACTAGGAGAGACAATGAGGGGCAAGGAGAGGCAAGGAGGGAAAATGAGTGACAAGGAGGAACAAGGAGGGACAATGAGGGACAAGGAGGGACAAGGAGGGACAAGGAGGGACTAGGAGGGACAAGGAGGGACTAGGAGGGACAAGGAGGGACAAGAAGGGACAAGAAGGGACAAGGAGGGACAAGCACAGACCAGGAGGGACAAGCAGGGTCAAGGTGGACAAGCAGGGTCAAGGTGGACAAGCAGGGCCAAGGAGGGACAATGAGGGACAAGGAGGGAAAAGAAGGGACAAGCAGGAGCAAGGAGGGACCAGGAGGGAATGGAGGGACAAGGAGGGGAAATAAGTAACAGGGAGAAACAAGGAGGGACAAGGAGTGACAAGGAGGGAAAAGAAGGGACAAGCAGGAGCAAGGAGGGACCAGGAGGGAATGGAGGGACAAGGAGGGGAAATAAGTAACAGGGAGAAACAAGGAGGGACAAGGAGTGACAAGAAGGGACTAGGAGTGACTCGCAGGGTTAAGGAGGGACATGGAGGGAAAAGGAGGGGCAATGAGGGACAAGCAGGATCACGGAGGTACAAGCAGGGACAAGGAGGGATTAGGAGGGACAATGAGGGGCAAGGAGAGACAAGAAGAGGCAAGGAAGGACAAGGAGGGAAAATGAGGGACAAGGAGGGGCAAGGAGGGACCAGGATGGACAAGGAGGGTCAAGGAGGTACAATGATGGTCAAGGAGGGACAAGTAGGAACAAGGAGAGACTAGCAGGGACAAGAAGGGACAAGGAAGGACAAGGAGGGTCAAGGAGGTACAAGGATGGTCAAGGAGGGACAAGGAGGGACCAGGAGGGAAAATGAGGGACAAGGAGATGCAATGAGGGACATGGAGGGGCAATGAGGGACAAGGAGGAACTAGGAGGGACAAGGAGGGACAAGGAGGGACCAGGAGGGAAAGGAGGGACTAGGAGGGACAAAGAGAGACCAGGAGTGACAAGGAGGAACAAGGAGGAACAAGGAGGAACAAGGAGGGAGAATGAGTGACAAGGAGGGGCAAGGAGAGACATGTAGGGTCAAGGAGGGACAAGGAAGGACAATGAGGGTCAATGAGAGACAAACAGGGACAAGGAGGGACGAGGAGAGACAAGGAGGGAAAAGAAGGGGCAAGGAGAAGCAAGGAGGGACCAGGAGGGGCAAGGAGGGACCAGGAGGGGCAAGGAGGGACAAGCAGTGTCATGGAGGGACAAGCATGGACAAGGAGGGACTAGGATGGTCAAGGAGGGACAAGGAAGGACAATGAGGGACAAGCAGGACAAGGAGGGGCAAGGAGAGACTAGGAGATACAAGGAGGGGCATGGAGGGACAAGGAGGGGCAATGAGGGACATGGAGGGGCAATGAGGTACAAGTTGGCTCAAGGAGGGAAAAGGATGGAAAAGGAGGGAAAGTAGGAGCAATGAGGGACCAGGAGGGTCAAGGAAGGTCAAGGAGGGACAAGGAGGGTCAAGGAGGGACAAGCAGTGTCAAGGAGGGACAAGGAGAGTCAAGGAGGGACATGGAGAGACATGGAAGTACAAGCAGGATCAAGGAGGGACAAACGGGGACAAGGAAGGACAAGGAGGGGCAAGGAGGGACAAGTAGGGACAAGGAGGATCAATGAGGGACAAGGAGGGACCAGGAGGGACAAGGAGGGGCAAGGAGATACATGGAGAGACAAGCAGGTTCAAGGAGGGACAAACGGGGACAAGGAAGGACAAGGAGGGACAAGTAGGGACAAGCAGGATCAAGGAGGGACACGCAGGGACACGCAGGGACAAGCTGGTTCAAGGAGGGAAAAGCAGGGACAATGAGGGAAGGAGGGACTAAAAGGGACTAGGAGGGACTAGAAGGGACTAGAAGGGACTAGGAGCGACTAGGAGGGACAATGAGGGGCAATGAGAGACAAGGAGGAGGAACAAGGAGGGACAATGAGGGACAAGGAGGGACAAGGAGGGACAAGGAGGGACTAGGAGGGACAAGGAGGGACAAGGAGGGACAAGGAGGGACAAGGAGGACAAGGAGGACAAGGAGGGACAAGTAGGGACAAGAAGGGACAAGGAGGGACAAGGAGAGACCAGGAGGGACAAGCAGGTTCAAGGAGGACAAGCAGGGACAAGGAGGGTCAACGAGGGACAAACAGGGATAAGGAGGGAAAAGAAGGGGCAAGGAGAAGCAAGGAGGGACCAGGAGGGGCAAGGAAGGACAAGCAGTGTCAAGGAGGGACAAGGAGTGACAAGGAGGGACTAGGATGGTCAAGGAGGGAGAAGGAAGGTCAAGGAAGGACAATGAGGGACAAGGAGGGGCAAGGAGAGACTAGGAGATACAAGGAGGGACATGGAGTGATAAAGAGGGACAAGGAGGGAAAAGGTGGGGCAATGAGGGACTTGGAGGGGCAATGAGGTACAAGTTGGCTCAAGGAGGGACAAGGGGGGAAAAGGATTGACAAGGAGGGAAAAGGAGATTCAAGGAGTGACAAGCAGGGACAAGAAGGGAAAAGGAGGAACAAGGATGGTCAAGGAAGGACAATGAGGGACAAGGAGGGTTAAGGGAGGGACAAGGAGGGACAAGGAAGGGACAAGGAGGACCAAGGAGGGGCAATAAGGGACATGGAGGGACAAGGAGGGACAAGGAAGGGATAAGGAGGGGCAATAAACGACATGGAGGGACAAGGAGGTGCAATAAGGGACATGGAGGGGCAATGAGGGACAAAAGGATGGACAAAAGGATGGTGGGGGAAAAGGATGGACAAGGAGGGAAAAGGAGAGTCAAGGAGTGACAAGCAGGGACAAAAAGGGAAAAGGAGGAACAAGGATGGTCAAGGAGGGACAAGGAAGGACAATGAGGGACAAGGAGGGTTTAGGGAGAGACAAGGAGGGACAAGGAAGGGACAAGGAGGAACAAGGAGGGATAAGGAGGGGCAATAAGGGACATGGAGGGACAAGGAGGTGCAATAAGGGACATGGAGGGGCAATGAGGGACAAACAGGGACAAGTAGGAACAAGGAGGGACAAGCAGGATCAAGGAGGGACAAGGAAGGACAAGGACGGCCAAGGAGGTACAAGGGGGGACAAGTAGGGACAAGCATGATCAAGGAGGGACAAGCAGGGTCAAGGAGGGACATGGAGGGACAAGAAGGGAAGGGGGGAAAAAGGAGTGACAAGGAGGAACAAGGTGGAACAAGGAGGGAGAAGGAAGGATAAGGAAGTAGAAGGAGGGACAAGGAGGGACAAGGAGGGAGAAGGAGGGACAAGGAGGGAGAAGGAGGGACAAGAATGGACCAGGAGGAACATGGAGGGAAAAGGAGTTACAAGGAGGAACAAAGAGGGCCAAGGAGGATCAAGGAGGGACGAGGAGTGACAAGGAGGGACAAGGTGGTGCAAGGAGAGACAAGGAGAGGCAAGGAGTGACAAGGAGGGACAAGGACGGAAAAGGAGTGACAAGGAGGGGCAATGAGGGAAAAGGAGGGACCAGGAGGATCAAGGAGGGACAAGGAGGGGCAATGAGGGACAAGGAAGGGCAAGGAGGGACAAGTAGGGACAAGGAGGATCAAGGAGGGACAAGGAGAGACAAGCAGGTTCAAGGAGGGACAAACGGGGACAAGGAGGGACAAGTAGGGACAAGCAGGATCAAGGAGGGACCAGGAGGGACACGCAGGGACAATGAGGGAAGGAGGGACTAAAAGGGACTAGGAGGGACTAGCAGGGACTAGGAGCGACTAGGAGGGACTAGGAGGGACTAGGAGCGACTAGGAGGGACTAGGAGGGACAATGAGGGGCAATGAGAGACAAGGAGGGACAATGAGGGACAAGGAGGGACACGGAGGGACAAGGAGGGACTAGGAGGGCCAAGGAGGGAAAAGGAGGGACAAGGAGGGACAAGGAGGACAAGGAGGGACAAGGAGGGACAAGGAGGGACAAGTAGGGACAAGAAGGGACAAGGAGGGACAAGGAGGGACAAGCAGGGTCAAGGAGGACAAGCAGGGACAAGGAGGAACAAGGAGGGACAATATGGGACAATGAGGGACAAGGAGGGTCAACGAGGGACAAACAGGGACAAGGAGGGAAAAGAAGGGGCAAGGAGAAGCAAGGAGGGACCAGGAGGGGCAAGGAAGGACAA
The DNA here is from genome assembly GCA_947397865.1 of Polietes domitor. Classification (NCBI taxonomy): domain Eukaryota; kingdom Metazoa; phylum Arthropoda; class Insecta; order Diptera; family Muscidae; genus Polietes; species Polietes domitor. Next base: position 400,994 of record OX377623.1, read on the forward strand.
GCAGTATCCAGGAGGGACAAGCATGGACAAGGAGGGACTAGGATGGTCAAGGAGGGAGAAGGAAGGACAAGGAAGGACAATGAGGGACAAGGAGGGGCAAGGAGAGACTAGGAGATACAAGGAGGGACATGGAGTGATAAAGAGGGACAAGGAGGGAAAAGGTGGGGCAATGAGGGACTTGGAGGGGCAATGAGGTACAAGTTGGCTCAAGGAGTGACAAGGGGGGAAAAGGATTGACAAGGAGGGAAAAGGAGAGTCAAGGAGTGACAAGCAGGGACAAGAAGGGAAAAGGAGGAACAAGGATGGTCAAGGAGGGACAAGGAAGGACAATGAGGGACAAGGAGGGTTAAGGGAGGGACAAGGAGGGACAAGGAAGGGACAAGGAGGAACAAGGAGGGATAAGGAGGGGCAATAAGGGACATGGAGGGACAAGGAAGGGATAAGGAGGGGCAATAAGGGACATGGAGGGACAAGGAGGTGCAATAAGGGACATGGAGGGGCAATGAGGGACAAAAGGATGGAGGGGGAAAAGGATGGACAAGGAGGGAAAAGGAGAGTCAAGGAGTGACAAGCAGGGACAAGAAGGGAAAAGGAGGAACAAGGATGGTCAAGGAGGGACAAGGAAGGACAATGAGGGACAAGGAGGGTTAAGGGAGGGACAAGGAGGGACAAGGAAGGGACAAGGAGGAACAAGGAGAGATAAGGAGGGGCAATAAGGGACATGGAGGGACAAGGAGGTGCAATAAGGGACATGGAGGGGCAATGAGGGACAAACAGGGACAAGTAGGAACAAGGAGGGACAAGGAGGGACAAGCAGGATCAAGGAGGGACAAGGAAGGACAAGGACGGTCAAGAGGTACAAGGGGGGACAAGTAGGGACAAGCATAATCAAGGAGGGACAATGAGGGACAAGCAGGGTCAAGGAGGGACATGGAGGGACAAGGAGGGACAAGAAGGGAAGGGAGGAAAAAGGAGTGACAAGGAGGAACAAGGAGGGAGAAGGAAGGAAAAGGAAGTAGAAGGAGGGACAAGGAGGGACAAGGAGGGACAAGGAGGGAGAAGGAGGGAGAAGGAGGGACAAGGATGGACCAGGAGGAACATGGAGGGAAAAGGAGTTACAAGGAGGAACAAAGAGGGACAAGGAGGATCAAGGAGGGACGAGCAGTGACAAGGAGGGACAAGGTGGTGCAAGGAGAGACAAGGAGAGGCAAGGAGTGACAAGGAGGGGCAAGGACGGTAAAGGAGTGACAAGGAGGGGCAATGAGGGAAAAGGAGGGACCAGGAGGGACAAGGCGGGACAAGGAGGGGCAATGAGGGACAAGGAAGGGCAAGGAGAGACAAGGAGGGTCAAGGAGGGACAAGCAAGGACAAGGACCAGGAGGGAAAAGGAAGGACAATTAGGGTCAATGAGGGTCATGGAGGGGCAATGAGGGACAAGGAGGGGCAATGAGGGACAAGGAGGGACTAGGAGGGACCAGGAGGGACTAGGAGGGACCAGGAGGGAAACGGAGGGACAAGGAGGGGCAATGAGGGACATGGAGGGGCAATGAGGCCAAGGAGGGGCAATGAGGGACATGGAGGGGCAATGAGGGACTAGGAGGGACAAACAGGGACAAGGAGGGTCAAGGAGGGACAAGCAGGGACAAGCAGGATCAAGGAGGGACAAACAGGGACAAGGAGGGTCAAGGAGGGACAAGCAGGATCAAGGAGGGACAAGCAGGGACAAGGAGGGACAACGAGGAACAAGGAAGGACATGGAGGGATTAGGAGGGACAATGAGGGGCAAGGAGAGACAAGGAGAGGCAAGGAAGGACAAGGAGGGACCAGGAGGGAAAATGAGGGACAAGGAGGGACAAGGAGGGGCAAGGAGAGACATGGAAGGACAAAGAGGGACAAGTAGGGACCAGTAGGGCAAGGAGGGACAATGAGGGACAAGGTGGGGCAATGAGGGGCAATGAGGGACAAGGAGCGGCAAGGAGGGACAAGGAGGGACTAGGAGGGACTAGGAGGGACTAGGAGGTACTAGGAGGGACTAGGAGAGACTAGGAGGGACAATGAGGAGCAAGGGACATGGAGGGACAAGGAGGTGCAATAAGGGACATGGAGGGGCAATGAGGGACAAAAGGATGGAGGGGGAAAAGGATGGACAAGGAGGGAAAAGGAGAGTCAAGGAGTGACAAGCAGGGACAAGAAGGGAAAAGGAGGAACAAGCATGGTCAAGGAGGGACAAGGAAGGACAATGAGGGACAAGGAGGGTTAAGGGAGGGACAAGGAAGGGACAAGGAGGAACAAGGAGAGATAAGGAGGGGCAATAAGGGACATGGAGGGACAAGGAGGTGCAATAAGGGACATGGAGGGGCAATGAGGGACAAACAGGGACAAGTAGGAACAAGGAGGGACAAGCAGGATCAAGGAGGGACAAGGAAGGACAAGGACGGTCAAGAGGTACAAGGGGGGACAAGTAGGGACAAGCATAATCAAGGAGGGACAATGAGGGACAAGCAGGGTCAAGGAGGGACATGGAGGGACAAGGAGGGACAAGAAGGGAAGGGAGGAAAAAGGAGTGACAAGGAGGAACAAGGAGGGAGAAGGAAGGAAAAGGAAGTAGAAGGAGGGACAAGGAGGGAGAAGGAGGGACAAGGAGGGAGAAGGAGGGACAAGGATGGACCAGGAGGAACATGGAGGGAAAAGGAGTTACAAGGAGGAACAAAGAGGGACAAGGAGGATCAAGGAGGGACGAGCAGTGACAAGTAGGGACAAGGTGGTGCAAGGAGAGACAAGGAGAGGCAAGGAGTGACAAGGAGGGACAAGGACGGTAAAGGAGTGACAAGGAGGGACAATGAGGGAAAAGGAGGGACCAGGAGGGAAAAGGAGGGACCAGGAGGGACAAGGACGGACAAGGAGGGGCAATGAGGGACAAGGAGGGGCAATGAGGGACAAGGAAGGGCAAGGAGAGACAAGGAGGGTCAAGGAGGGACAAGCAAGGACAAGGACCAGGAGGGAAAAGGAAGGACAATTAGGGTCAATGAGGGTCATGGAGGGGCAATGAGGGACAAGGAGGGGCAATGAGGGACAAGGAGGGACTAGGAGGGACCAGGAGGGGAAAGGAGGGACTAGGAGGGACCAGGAGGGAAACGGAGGGACAAGGAGGGGCAATGAGGGACATGGAGGGGCAATGAGGCCAAGGAGGGGCAATGAGGGACATGAAGGGGCAATGAGGGACTAGGAGGGACAAACAGGGACAAGGAGGGTCAAGGAGGGACAAGCAGGGACAAGCAGGATCAAGGAGGGACAAACAGGGACAAGGAGGGACAAGCAGGATCAAGGAGGGACAAGCAGGGACAAGGAGGGACAACGAGGAACAAGGAAGGACATGGAGGGATTAGGAGGGACAATGAGGGGCAAGGAGAGACAAGGAGAGGCAAGGAAGGACAAGGAGGGACCAGGAGGGAAAATGAGGGACAAGGAGGGACAAGGAGGGGCAAGGAGAGACATGGAAGGACAAAGAGGGACAAGTAGGGACCAGTAGGGCAAGGAGGGACAATGAGGGACAAGGTGGGGCAATGAGGGGCAATGAGGGACAAGGAGCGGCAAGGAGGGACTAGGAGGTACTAGGAGGGACTAGGAGAGACTAGGACGGACTAGGAGGGACAATGAGGAGCAAGGAGAGACAAGGAGAGGCAAAGAGGGACAAGCAGGGACCAGGAGGGAAAAGGAGGATCAAGGATGGACAAACGGGGACAAGGAAGGACAAGTAGGGACAAGCAGGATCCAGGAGGGACCAGAAGGGACACGCAGGGACTAAAAGGGTCTACGAGAGACTAGGAGGGACTAGGAGGGACCAGGAGGGAAAAGGAGTGACAAGAAGGATCAAGGAGGAACAAGGAGGGAGAAGGAGTGACAAGGAGTGACAAGGAGGGGCAAGGAGAGACATGGAGGGTCAAGGAGGGACAAGGAAGGACAAAGAGGGACAAGTAGGGACCAGGAGGGCAAGGAGGGACAATGAGGGACAAGGTGGGGCAATGAGGGGCAATGAGGGACAAGGAGCGGCAAGGAGGGAAAGGAGGGACAAGGAGGGACTAGGAGGGACTAGGAGGTACTTGGAGGGACTAGGAGGGACTAGGACGGACTAGGAGGGACAATGTGGAGCAAGGAGAGACAAGGAAAGGCAAAGAGGGACAAGCAGGGACCAGGAGGGAAAAGGAGGAACAAGGAGGGACAATGAGGGACAAGGGGAGACAAGTAGGGACCAGGAGGGACAAGGATGGACCAGGAGGTACCAGGAGGAACAAGGAGGGAAAAGGAGGAACAAGGAGGATCAAGGAGGGACAAGGTGGTGCAAGGAGAGACTAGGAGAGGCAAGGAGTGACAAGGAGCGGCAAGGAGGGACAAGGAGGGACCAGGAGGGAAAAGGAGGATCAAGGAGGAACAAGGAGGGAGAAGGAGTGACAAGGAGGGGCAAGGAGAGACATGGAGGGTCAAGGAAGGAAAAGGAAGGACAAAGAGGGACAAGTAGGGACCAGGAGGGCAAGGAGGGACAATGAGGGACAAGGTGGGGCAATGAGGGACAAGGAGCGGCAAGGAGGGACAAGGAGGGACAAGGAGGTACTAGGAGGGACTAGGAGGGACTAGGACGGACTAGGACGGACTAGGAGGGACTAGGAGGGACAATGAGGAGCAAGGAGAGACATGGAGAGGCAAGGAGGCACAAGCAGGGACCAGGAGGGAGAAGGAGGGACAATGAGGGAAAAGGAGGGACCAGGAGGGACAAGGACGGACAAGGAGGGGCAATGAGGGACAAGGAGGGGCAATCAGGGACAAGGAAGGGAAAGGAGAGACAAGTAGGGTCAAGGAGGGACAAGCAAGGACAAGGACCAGGAGGGAAAAGGAAGGACAAGGAGGGGCAATGAGGGACATGGAGGGGCAATGAGGGACAAGGAGGGGCAATGAGGGACGTGGAGGGGCAATGAGGCCAAGGAGGGGCAATGAGGGACATGGAGGGGCAATGAGGGGACCAGGAGGGAGAAGGAGGAACAAGGAGGGACAATGAGGGAAAAGGAGGGACCAGGAGGGACAAGGACGGACAAGGAGGGGCAATGAGGGACAAGGAGGGGCAATCAGGGACAAGGAAGGGAAAGGAGAGACAAGTAGGGTCAAGGAGGGACAAGCAAGGACAAGGACCAGGAGGGAAAAGGAAGGACAAGGAGGGTCAAGGAGGGACAAGCAGGATCAAGGACGGACAAGCAGGGACAAGGAGGGACAACGAGGAACAAGGAAGAACAAGGAGGGACAATGAGGGGCAAGGAGAGACAAGGAGAGGCAAGGAAGGACAAGGAGGGACCAGGAGGGACAAGGAGAGACCAGGAGGGACAAGCAGGGTCAAGGAGGACAAGCAGGGACAAGGAGGAACAAGGAGGGGCAATAAGGGACATGGAGGGGTAATGAGGAACAAGGTGAGACAAGGAGGGACAAGGAGGGATAAGGAGGGAAATGAAGGAACAAGTAGGAGCTAGAAGGGAAAAGGAGGGACAAGGATGGACAAGGAAGGACAATGTGGGACAAGGAGGGTTAAGGGAGGGACAAGGAGGGACAATGAGGGGCAAGGAGAGACATGGAGAGACAATGAGATACAAGGAGGGACATGGAGGTATAAGGAGGGGCAATGAGGGACATGGAGGGGTAATGAGGGACAAGGTGGGTCAAGGAGGGACAAGGAGGGAAAAGGAGTGACAAGGAGGGTCAAGGAGGGTCAATGAGGTACAAACAGGGACAAGGAGGACCGAGGTGAGACAAGGAGGGAAAAGAAGGGGCAAGGAGAAGCAAGGCGGGACCAGGAGGGGCAAGGAAGGAAAAGCAGGATCAAGGAGGGACAAACTGGGACAAGGAGGGATAAGCAGGGACAAGCAGGATCAAGGAGGGACAAACTGGGACAAGGAGGGATAAGCAGGGACAAGCAGGATCAAGGAGGGACAAACAGGGACAAGGAGGGTCAAGGAGGGACAAGCAGGGACAAGCAGGATCAAGGAGGGACAAGCAGGGACAACGAGTAACAAGGAAGGACAAGGAGGGATTAGGAGGGACAATGAGGGGCAAGGAGAGGCGAGGAAGGAAAAGGAGGGACCAGGAGGGAAAATGAGGGACAAGGAGGGGCAAGGAGGGACAAGCATGGACAAGGAGTGACAAGGAGGGACTAGGATGGTCAAGGATGGTCAAGGAGGGACAAGGAAGGACAATGAGGGACAAGCAGGGACAAGGAGGGGCAAGGAGAGACTAGGAGATACAAGGAGGGACATGGAGAGATAAGGAAGGACAAGGTGGGACAAGGAAGGGCAATGAGGGACATGGAGGGGCAATGAGGTACAAGTTGGCTCAAGGAGGGAAAAGGAGGGCAAGGAGGGACAAGGAGAGTCAATTAGGGACAAGCAGGGAAAAGGAAGGACAAGGATGGACAAGGATGGACAAGGAAGGACAATGAGGGACAAGGAGGGTTAAGGGAGGGACAAGGAGGGGCAAGGAGAGACATGGAGTGACAAGCAGGATCAAGGAGGGTCAAACGGGGACAAGGAAGGACAATGAGGGGCAAGGAGGGACAAGGAGGGACAAGTAGGGACAAGCAGGATCAAGGAGGGACAAGGAGGGGCAAGGAGAGACAAGCAGGATCAAGGAGGGACAAACGGGGACAAGGAGGGACACGCAGGCACAAGCTGGTTCAAGGAGGGAAAAGCAGGATCAAGGAGGGACAAACGGGGACAAGGAAGGACAAGGAGGGCCCAGGAGGGGCAAGGAGAGACATGGAGAGACAAGCAGGATCATGGAGGGACAAACGGGGACAAGGAAGGACAAGGAGGGGCAAGGAGGGACAAGTAGGGACAAGCAGGATCAAGGAGGGACCAGGAGGGACAAGGATGGGCAAGTAGAGACATGGAGAGACAAGCAGGATCAAGGAGGGACAAACGGTGACAAGGAAGGACAAGGAGGGACAAGCAGGGACAAGGAGGGACACGCAGGCACAAGCTGGTTCAAGGAGGGAAAAGCAGGATCAAGGAGGGACCAGGAGGGACAAGGAGGGGCAAGGAGGGACAATGAGGGACAAGGAGAGACAAGGAGTGACCAGGAGGGACCAGGAGGAACAAAGAGGGAAAAGGAGTTACAAGGAGGGACAAGGAGGATCAAGGAGGAACAAGGAGTGACAAGGAGGGACAAGGAGGGACAGGGTGGTGCTAGGAGAGTCAAGGAGGGACAAGGACGGAAAAGGAGTGACAAGGAGGGGCAATGAGGGAAAAGGAGGGGCAATGAGGGACAAGGAAGGGCAAGGAGAGACAAGGAGGGTCAAGGAGGGACAAGCAGGGACAAGCACGGACAAGGAGGGTCAATGACGGACAAGGAGGGGCAAGTACGGACCAAGAGGGTCAAGGAGGGACAAGGAGGGTCAAGGAGGGACAAGGAGGGACCAGGAGAGACAAGGAGGGAAAAGAAGTTACAAGGAGGGACAAGGAAAGACAATCATGGACAAGGAGGGAAAAGGAGTGACACGGAGGGACTAGGATTGTCAAGGAGGGACAAGGATGGTCAAGGAGGTACAAGGAGGGACAAGTAGGAACAAGGAGGGACAAGCATTGACAAGGTGGGACCAGGAGGGACAAGCAGGGTCAATGACCAGTAGGGTCAAGGAGGGCCAAGGAGGGATAAGGAGGGGCAATGAGGGGCAATGAGGGACAAGGTGGGTCAAGGAGGGACAAGGAGGGAAAAGGAGTGACAAGGAGGGCCAAGGATGGTCAAGGATGGCCAAGGAGGTACAAGGAGGGACAAGTGGGAACAAGCAGGAACAAGGAGGGACAAGTAGGAACAAGGAGGGACTAGCAGGGACAAGAAGGGACACGGAGGGACAAACAGGGATAAGGAGGGACAAGGAGGAACAAGCAGGATCAAGGAGGGACAAGCATTGACAAGGTGGGACCAGGAGGGACAAGCAGGGTCAATGACCAGTAGGGTCAAGGAGGGCCAAGGAGGGATAAGGAGGGGCAATGAGGGGCAATGAGGGACAAGGTGGGTCAAGGAGGGACAAGGAGGGAAAAGGAGTGACAAGGAGGGCCAAGGATGGTCAAGGATGGCCAAGGAGGTACAAGGAGGGACAAGTGGGAACAAGTAGGAACAAGGAGGGACAAGTAGGAACAAGGAGGGACTAGCAGGGACAAGAAGGGACACGGAGGGACAAACAGGGACAAACAGGGACAAGGAGGGAAAAGGAGTGACACGGAGGGACAATGAGGGACAAGGAGGATCAAGGAGGAACAAGGAGTGACAAGGAGGGAAAAGGTGGTGCAAGGAGAGTCAAGGAGAGACAAGGAGGGACAAGGACGGACAAGGAGTGACAAGGAGGGGCAATGAGGGAAAAGGAGGGGCAATGAGGGACAAGGAAGGGCAAGGAGAGACAAGGAGGGTCAAGGAGGGTCAAGCACGGACAAGGAGGGTCAATGACGGACATGGAGGGGCAAGTACGGACCAAGAGGGTCAAGGAGGGACAAGGAGGGTCAAGGAGGGACCAGGAGAGACATGGAGGGAAAAGAAGTTACAAGGAGGAACAAGGAGGGACAAGGAAAGACAAGCATGGACAAGGAGGGAAAAGGAGTGACACGGAGGGACTGGGATTGTCAAGGAGGGACAAGGATGGTCAAGGAGGTACAAGGAGGAACAAGTAGGAACAAGGAGGGACTAGCAGGGACAAGAAGGGACACGGAGGGACAAACAGGGACAAGGAGGGACAAGGAGGAACAAGCAGGATCAAGGAGGGACAAGCATTGACAAGGTGGGACCAGGAGGGACAAGCAGGGTTAATGACCAGGAGGGTCAAGGAGGGCCAAGGAGGGATAAGGAGGGGCAATGAGGGACATGGAGGGGCAATGAGGGACAAGGTGGGTCAAGGAGGGACAAGGAGGGAAAAGGAGTGACAAGGAGGGCCAAGGATGGTCAAGGAGGTACAAGGAGGGACAAGTAGGAACAAGGAGGGACAAGTAGGAACACGGAGGGACTAGCAGGGACATGAAGGGACACGGAGGGGCAAACAGGGACAAGGAGGAACAAGCAATGGGCAATGAGGGGCAAGGAGGGGCAAGTAGGAGCAATGAGGGACCAGGAGGGTCAAGGAGGGTCAAGGAAGGTCAAGGAGGCACCAGGAGGGAAAAGGAGGGAAATTATGGAAAGGAGTGACAAGGAGGGACAATGAGGGGCAATGAGGGACAAGGAGGGACAAGTACGGACCAGGAGGGACAAGGAGAGGCAAGGAGGGACCAGGAGGGGCAAGGAAGGACAAGCAGTGTCAGGGAGGGACAAGCATGGACAAGGAGTGACAAGGAGGGACTAGGATGGTCAAGGAGGGACAAGGAAGGACAATGAGGGACAAGCAGGGACAAGGAGGGGCAAGGAGAAACAAGGAGAGACATGGAGGGATAAGGAGGGACAAGGACGGGCAATGAGGGACATGGAGGGGCAATGAGGTACAAGTTGGCTCAAGGAGGGGCAAGGAGGGAAAAGGATGGACAAGGAGGGAAAAGGAGAGTCAAGGAGTGACAAGCAGGGACAAGAAGGGAAAAGGAGGATGGTCAAGGAGGGACAAGGAAGGACAATGAGGGACAGGGAGGGTTAAGGGAGGGACAAGGAGGGACAAGGAGGAAGAAGGAGGGATAAGGAGGGGCAATAAGGGACATGGAGGTGCAATAAGGGACATGGAGGGGCAATGAGGGACAAGGAGGGACAAGTAGGAACAAGGAGGGACAAGGAGGGACAAGCAGGATCAAGGAGGGACAAACAGGGACAAGGAAGGACAAGGAGGGTCAAGGAGGTACAAGGGGGGACAAGCATGATCAAGGAGGGACAAGCAGGGTCAAGGAGGGACAAGGAGGGAGAAGGAGGGACAAGGCGGGACAAGGACGGCCAAGGAGGGACAAGCAGGGACAAAGAGGGACAAGTAGGGACCAGGAGGGACAATGAGGGACAAGGAGGGGCAATGAGGGGCAATGAGGGACAAGGAGTGTCAAGGAGGGACTAGGAGGGACTAGGAGGGACTAGGAGGGACTAGGACGGACTAGGAGGGACTAGGATGGGCAAGGAGAGACAGGGAGAGGCAAGTAGGGACAAGCAGGGACCAGGAGGGAAAAGGAGGAACAAGGAGGGACAAGGAGAGACAAGGAGGGACAAGGATGGACCAGGAGGTACCAGGATGAACAAGGAGGGAAAAGGAGTTACAAGGAGGTACAAGGAGGGACAAGGAGGAACAAGGAGGAACAAGGAGGAACAAGGAGGAACAAGGAGGGACAAGGTGGTGCAAGGAGAGACAAGGAGAGGCAAGGAGTGACAAGGAGGGACAAGGCGGGACAAGGACGGCCAAGGAGGGACTAGGAGGGACAAGCAGGGACAAAGAGGGACAAGTAGGGACCAGGAGGGACAATGAGGGACAAGGAGGGGCAATGAGGGACAAGGAGTGTCAAGGAGGGACTAGGAGGGACTAGGAGGGACTAGGACGGACTAGGAGGGGCAAGGAGAGACAAGGAGAAGCAAGGAGGGACAAGCAGGGACCAGGAGGGAAAAGGAGGAACAAGGAGGGACAAGGAGGGACCAGGAGGGACAAGGAGGTACCAGGATGAACAAGGAGGGAAAAGGAGTTACAAGGAGGTACAAGGAGGGACAAGGAGGAACAAGGAGGAACAAGGAGGAACAAGGAAAGACAAGCATGGACAAGGAGGAAAAAGGAGTGACAAGGAGGAACAAGGAGGGACAAAGTGGTACAAGGAGAGACAAGGAGAGGCAAGGAGTGACAAGGAGGGACAAGGCGGGACAAGGACGGACAAGGAGGGGCAATGAGGGACAAGGAAGGGCAAGGAGAGACAAGGAGGGTCAAGGAGGGACAAGCAAGGACAAGGAGGGTCAATGACGGACAAGGAGGGTTAATGACGGACAAGGAGGGGCAAGTACGGACCAAGAGGGTCAAGGAGGGTCTAGGAGGGTCTAGGAGGGACAAGGATGGACAAGGCGGGACAAGGAGGGACCAGGAGAGACAAGGAGGGAAAAGGAGTTACAAGGAGGAACAAGGAAAGACAAGCATGGACAAGGAGTGACATGGAGGGACTAGGATGGTCAAGGAGGGACAATGAGGGACAAGGTGGGGCCAGGAGATACAAGGAGGGACATGGAGGGATAAGGAGGGGCAATGAGGGACAAGGTGGATCAAGGAAAGACAAGGAGTGACAAGGAGGGCCAAGGAGGGGCAGTGAGGGACAAGGAGGGGCATGTAAGAGCAATGGAGGGACTAGGATGGCCAAGGAGGGACAAGGAAGGACAATGAGGGATAAGCAGGGACAAGGTGGGGCCAGGAGAGGCAAGGAGATACAAGGAGGGACATGGAGGGATAAGGAGGGGTAATGAGGGACATGGAGGGGCAATGAGGGACAAGGAGGAGCAAGGAGGGACCAGGAGGGACAAGGAGGGGCAAGGAGAGACAAGGAGGGGCAATGAGGGACTAGGAGGGACAAGGACGGACCAGGAGGGGAAAGGAGGGACTAGGACGGACAAGGAGGGAAAAGGAGTGACAAGGAGGGGCAACGAGGGACTAGGAGGGACAAACAGGGACAAGGAAGAACAAGGAGGGTCAAGGAGGTACAAGGATGGTCAAGGAGGGACAAGTAGGAACAAGGAGAGACTAGCAGGGACAAGGAAGGACAAGAGGGTCAAGGATGGTCAAGGAGTGACTAGGTGGGACAAGGAGGGACCAGGCGGGAAAAGGAAGGACAAGGAGGGGCAATGAGGGACATGGAGGGGCAATGAGGGACATGGAGGGACATGGAGGGACAATGAGGGACAAGGAGGGACTAGGAGGGACAAGGAGAGACCAGGAGGGGAAAGGAGGGACTAGGAGGGACAAGGAGGGACCAGGAGGGAAAAGGAGGGACAAGGAGGGGCAATGAGGGACATGGAGGGGCAATGAGGGACAAGGAGGGGCAATGAGGGACTAGGATTGACAAACATGGACAAGGAGGGTCAAGGAGGTTCAAGGATGGTCAAGGAGGGACAAGTAGGAACAAGGAGAGACTAGCAGGGACAAGAAGGGACAAGGAAGGACAAGGAAGGACAAGGAGGGTCAAGGAGGGTCAAGGAGAGACATGGCGAGACAAGGAGGAACAAGGAGGGAGAAGGAGTGACAAGGAGGGGCAAGGAGAGTTATGGAAGGTCAAGGAGGGACAAGGAGGGTCAATGAGAGACAAACAGGCACAAGGAGGGACGAGGAGGGACAAGGAGGGAAAAGAAGGGGTAAGGAGAAGCAAGGAGGGACCAGAAGGGACAAGCAGTGTCAAGGAGGGACAAGGAGGGACTAGGATGGTCAAGGAGCGACAAGGAAGGACAATGAGGGACAAGCATGGACAAGGAAGGACAAGGAGGGACAAGGAGAGTCCAGGAGGGACAAGCAGGGCAATGAGGGACAAGGAGGGGCAAGGAGGGGCAAGGAGAGACATGGAGAGACAAGCAGGATCAAGGAGGGACAAACGGGGACAAGGAAGGACAAGGAGGGACATGGAGGGACAAGGAGGGACAAGGAGAGTCAAGGAGGGACAAGCAGGGAAAAGAAGGGACAAGGATGGTCAAGGAGGGACAAGGAAGGACAAGGAAGGACAATGAGGACAAGGGTTAAGTTAGGGACAAGGAGGGTTAAGTTAGGGACAAGGAGGGGCAAGGAGAGACATGGAAGTACAAGCAGGATCAAGGAGGGACAAACGGGGACAAGGAAGGACAAGGAGGGACAAGGAGGGAAAAGGAGGGACAAGGAGGGGCAATATGGGACATGGAGGGACAAGGACGGACAAGGAGGGGCAATGAGGGACAAGGAGGGGCAATCAGGGACAAGGAAGGGCAAGGAGAGACAAGGAGGGACAAGCAAGGACAAGGACCAGGAGGGAAAAGGAAGGACAAGGAGGGGCAATGAGGGACATGGAGGGGCAATGAGGGACAAGGAGGGACCAGGAGGGAAAAGGAGGGACAAGGACGGGCAATGAGGGACATGGAGGGGCAATGAGGGACAAGGAGGGGCAATGAGGGACATGGAGGGGCAATGAGGGACTAGGAGGGACAAGGAGGGTCAAGGAGGTACAAGGATTGTCAGGGAGGGACAAGTAGGAACAAGGAGAGACTAGCAGGGACAAGAAGGTACAAGGAAGGACAAGGAGGGTCAGGCAGGGTCAAGGAGGGTCAAGTAGGGTCAAGGAGGTACAAGGATGGTCAAGGAGGGACAAGCAGGAACAAGGAGAGACTAGCAGGGACAAGAAGGGACAAGGAGGGACAAGCAGGATCAAGGAGGGACAAACAGGGACAAGGAGGGACAAGGAGGGTCAAGGAGGGACAAGCAGGATCAAGGACGGGCAAGCAGGGACAAGGAGGGACAACGAGGAACAAGGAAGGACAAGGAGGGACAATGAGGGGCAAGGATAGACAAGGAGAGGCAAGGAAGGACAAGGAGGGACCAGGAGGGAAAATGAGGAACAAGGAGGGGCAAGGAGGGACCAGGAGGGACCAGGAGGGACAAGGAGGGACAAGGAGGGGCAAGGAGAGACATGGAGAGACAAGCAGGATCAAGGATGGACAAACTGGGACAAGGAGGGTCAATGAGAGACAAACAGGGACAAGGAGGGACGAGGAGAGACAAGGAGGGAAAAGAAGGGGCAAGGAGAAGCAAGGAGGGGCAAGGAGAGACATGGAGAGACAAGCAGGATCAAGGAGGGACAAACGGGGACAAGGAGGGACAATGAGGGACAAGCAGTGTCAAGGAGTGACAAGGAGGGACAAGGAGAGTCAAGGAGGGACAAGCAGGGACAAGAAGGCAAAAGGAGGGACAAGGATGGTCAAGGAGGGACAAGGAAGGACAATGAGGGACAAGGAGGGTTCAGTTAGGGACAAGGAGGGACAAGGTGGGACAAGGAGGGGCAAGGAGAGACATGGAAGTACAAGCAGGATCAAGGAGGGACAAACGGGGACAAGGAAGGACAAGGAGGGACAGGGAGGGAAAAGGAGGGACAATGAGGGACATGGAGGGGCAATGAGGGACATGGTGGGGCAAGGAGGGTCAAGGAGGTACAAGGATGGTCAAGGAGGGACAAGTAGGAACAAGGAGAGACTAGCATGGACAAGAAGGGACAAGGAGGGTCAAGGAGGTACAAGGATGGTCAAGGAGGGATTAGGAGGGACAATGAGGGGCAAGGAGAGGCGAGGAAGGAAAAGGAGGGACCAGGAGGGAGAATGATGGACAAGGAGGGGCAAGGAGGGACAAGGAGGGACCAGGAGGGAGAAGGAGGGGCAAGGAGAGACATGGAGAGACAAGGAGTGACCAGGAGGGAGAAGGAGGGGCAAGGAGAGACATGGAGAGACAAGGAGGGACAGGGAGGGACAAGTAGGATCAAGGAGGGACACGCAGGCACTAGGAGGGACTAGGAGGGACCAGGAGGGAAAAAGAGGGAAGAGGAGTGACAAGGAGGAACAAGGAGGGAGAAGGAGTGACAAGGAGTGGCAAGGAGAGACATGGAGGGTCAAGGAGGGACAAGGAAGGACAATGAGGGACAAGGAGGGTCAATGAGAGACAAACAGGGACAAGGAGGGACGAGGAGAGACAAGAAGGGAAAAGAAGGGGCAAGGAGAAGCAAGGAGGGACCAGGAGGGGCAAGGAAGGACAAGGACGGAAAATGACGGACAAGGAGGGGCAAGGAGGGACCAGGAGGGACAAGGAGGGTCAAGGAGGTACAATGATGGTCAAGGAGGGACAAGTAGGAACAAGGAGAGACTAGCAGGGACAAGGAAGGACAAGGAGGGTCAAGGAGGTACAAGGAGGGGCAAGGAGAGACTAGGAAGGACAATGAGGGTCAATGAGAGACAAACAGGGTCAAACAGGGACAAGGAGGGACGAGGAGAGACAAGGAGGGAAAAGAAGGGGCAAGGAGAAGCAAGGAGGGACCAGGAGGGGCAAGGAGGGACAAGCAGTGTCAAGGAGGGACAAGCATGGACAAGGAGGGACTAGGATGGTCAAGGAGGGACAAGGAAGGACAATGAGGGACAAGCAGGACAAGGAGGGGCAAGGAGAGACTAGGAGATACAAGGAGGGACATGGAGGGACAAGGAGGGGCAATGAGGGACATGGAGGGGCAATGAGGTACAAGTTGGCTCAAGGAGGGAAAAGGATGGACAAGGAGGGAAAGTAGGAGCAATGAGGGACCAGGAGGGTCAAGGAGGGACAAGGAGGGTCAAGGAGGGACAAGCAGTGTCAAGGAGGGACATGGAGGGACAAGGAGAGTCAAGGAGGGACAAGCAGGGACAAGAAGGGAAAAGGAGGGACATGGATGGTCAAGGAGGGACAAGGAAGGGCAATGAGGGACAAGCAGGGTTAAGTTAGGGAAAAGGAGGGACAAAGAGATGCAATGAGGGACATGGAGGGGCAATGAGGGACAAGGAGGGACAAGGAGGGACCAGGAGGGGAAAGGAGGGACAAGGAGGGACCAGGAGTGACAAGGAGGAACAAGGAGGGAGAATGAGTGACAAGGAGGGGCAAGGAGAGACATGGAGGGTCAAGGAGGGACAAGGAAGGACAATGAGGGTCAATGAGAGACAAACAGGGACAAGGAGGGACGAGGAGAGACAAGGAGGGAAAAGAAGGGGCAAGGAGAAGCAAGGAGGGACCAGGAGGGGCAAGGAGGGACAAGCAGTGTCAAGGAGGGACAAGCATGGACAAGGAGGGACAAGGAGGGACAAGGAGGGACAAGCAGTGTCAAGGAGGGACATGGAGGGACAAGGAGAGTCAAGGAGGGACAAGAAGGGAAAAGGAGGGACATGGATGGTCAAGGAGGGGCAAGGAAGGGCAATGAGGGACAAGGAGGGTTAAGTTAGGGACAAGGAGAGACAAGGAGAGACATGGAAGTACAAGCAGGATCAAGGAGGGACAAACCGGGACAAGGAAGGACAAGGAGGGGCAAGGAGGGACAATTAGTGACAAGGAGGATCAAGGAGGGACAAGCAGGGACCAGGAGGGACAAGGAGGGGCAAGGAGAAACATGGAGAGACAAGCAGGTTCAAGGAGGGACAAACGGGGACATGGAAGGACAAGGAGGGACAAGGAGGGACAAGTAGGGACAAGCAGGATCAAGGAGGGACCTGGAGGGACACGCAGGGACAAGCTGGTTCAAGGAGGGAAAAGCAGGGACAATGAGGGAGAAGAAGGGACAAGGAGGGACTAAAAGGGACTGGAAGGGACTAGGAGCGACTAGGAGGGACTAGGAGGGACAATGAGGGGCAAGGAGGGAAAATGAGTGACAAGGAGGAACAGTGAGGGACAAGGAGGGACAAGGAGGGACAAGGAGGGACAAGGAGGGACAAGTAGGGACAAGAAGGGACAAGAAGGGACAATGAGGGACAAGGAGAGACCAGGAGGGACAAGCAGGGTCAAGGAGGACAAGCAGGGACAAGGAGGAACAAGGAGGGGCAATAAGGGACATGGTGGGGTAATGAAGGACAAGGTGAGACAAGGAGGGACAAGGAGGGATAAGGAGGGAAAAGAAGAACAAGTAGGAGCTAGAAGGGAAAAGGAGGGACAAGGATGGACAAGGAAGGACAAGGAGGGTTAAGGGATGGACAAGGAGGGACAATGAGGGGCAAGGAGTGACATGGAGAGACAAGGAGATACAAGGAGGGACATGGAGGTATAAGGAGGGGCAATGAGGGACATGGAGGTGTAATGAGGGACAAGGTGGGTCAAGGAGGGAAAAGGAGTGACAAGGTGGGTCAATGAGGTACAAACAGGGAAAAGGAGGACCGAGGAGAGACAAGGAGGGAAAAGAAGGGGCAAGGAGAAGCAAGGCGTGACCAGGAGGGGCAAGGAAGGAAAAGCAGGATCAAGGAGGGACAAACTGGGACAAGGAGGGATAAGCAGGGACAAGCAGGATCAAGGAGGGACAAACAGGGACAAGCAGGCTCAAGGAGGGACAAGCAGGGACAACGAGTAACAAGGAAGGACAAGGAGGGATTAGGAGGGACAATGAGGGGCAAGGAGAGACAAGGAGAGGCGAGGAAGGAAAAGGAGGGACCAGGAGGGAAAATGAGGGACAAGGAGGGGCAAGGAGGGACAAGCATGGACAAGGAGTGACAAGGAGGGACTAGGATGGTCAAGGATGGTCAAGGAGGGACAAGGAAGGACAATGAGGGACAAGCAGGGACAAGGAGGGGCAAGGAGAGACTAGGAGATATAAGGAGGGACATGGAGAGATAAGGAAGGACAAGGTGGGACAAGGAAGGGCAATGAGGGACATGGAGGGGCAATGAGGTACAAGTTGGCTCAAGGAGGGACAAGGAGGGAAAAGGAGGGCAAGGAGGGACAAGCAGGGAAAAGGAAGGACAAGGATGGACAAGGAAGGACAATGAGGGACAAGGAGGGTTAAGGGAGGGACAAGGAGGGGCAAGGAGAGACATGGAGTGACAAGCAGGATCAAGGAAGGACAAACGAGGACAAGGAGGGGCAAGGAGGGACAAGGAGGGACAAGTAGGGACAAGCAGGATCAAGGAGGGACAAGGAGGGACAAGGAGGGGCAAGGAGAGACAAGCAGGATCAAGGAGGGACAAACGGGGACAAGGAAGGACAAGGAGGGACAAGCAGGGACACGCAGGCACAAGCTGGTTCAAGGAGGGAAAAGCAGGATCAAGGAGGGACCAAGTAGGGACCAAGAGGGACAAGGAGGGGCAAGGAGGGACATGGAGAGACAAGCAGGATCAAGGAGGGACAAACGGGGACAAGGAAGGACAAGGAGGGCCCAGGAGGGGCAAGGAGAGACATGGAGAGACAAGCAGGATCAAGGAGGGACAAACGGGGACAAGGAAGGACAAGGAGTGGCAAGGAGGGAAAAGTAGGGACAAGCAGGATCAAGGAGGGACAAGGAGGGACCAGGAGGGACAAGGAGGGGCAAGGAGAGACATGGAGAGACAAGCAGGATCAAGGAGGGACAAACGGTGACAAGGAAGGACAAGGAGGGACAAGGAGGACAAGCAGGGACAAGGAGGGACACGCAGGCACAAGCTGGTTCAAGGAGGGAAAAGCAGTATCAAGGAGGGACAAGGAGGGACTAGGAGGGACAAGGAGGGACAATGAGGGACAAGGAGAGACAAGGAGTGACCAGGAGGGACCAGGAGGAACAAGGAGAGAAAAGGAGTTACAAGGAGGGACAAGGAGGATCAAGGAGGAACAAGGAGTGACAAGGAGGGACAGGGTGGTGCTAGGAGATTCAAGGAGGGACAAGGACGGAAAAGGAGTGACAAGGAGGGGCAATGAGGGAAAAGGAGGGGCAATGAGGGAAAAGGAGGGGCAATGAGGGACAAGGAAGGGCAAGGAGAGACAAGGAGGGTCAAGGAGGGACAAGCACGGACAAGGAGGGTCAATGACGGACAAGGAGGGGCAAGTACGGACCAAGAGGGTCAAGGAGGGACAAGGAGGGTCAAGGAGGGACAAGGAGGGACCAGGAGAGACAAGGAGGGAAAAGAAGTTACAAGGAGGGACAAGGAAAGACAAGCATGGACAAGGAGGGAAAAGGAGTGACACGGAGGGACTAGGATTGTCAAGGATGGTCAAGGAGGTACAAGGAGGGACAAGTAGGAACAAGGAGGGACAAGTAGGAACAAGGAGGGACAAGTAGGAACAAGGAGGGACTAGCAGGGACAAGAAGGGACACGGAGGGACAAACAGGGATAAGGAGGGACAAGGAGGAACAAGCAGGATCAAGGAGGGACAAGCATTGACAAGGTGGGACCAGGAGGGACAAGCAGGGTCAATGACCAGGAGGGTCAAGGAGGGCCAAGGAGGGATAAGGAGGGGCAATGAGGGACATGGAGGGGCAATGAGGGACAAGGTTGGTCAAGGAGGGACAAGGAGGGACAAGCAAGGACAAGGACCAGGAGGGAAAAGGAAGGACAAGGAGGGGCAATGAGGGACATGGAGGGGCAGTGAGGGGCAATGAGGACAAGGAGGGACTAGGAGGGACAAGGAGGGACCAGGAGGGGAAAGGAGGGACCAGGAGGGACATGGAGGGGCAATGAGGGGCAATGAGGGACATGGAGGGGCAATGAGGGACTAGGAGGGACAAACAGGGGCAAGGAGGGTCAAGTAGGATCAAGGAGTGACTAGCAGGGACAAGGAGGGTCAAGGAGGGACAAGTAGGAACAAGGAGAGACTAGCAGCGACAAGAAGGGACAAGGAGGGGCAAGCAGGATCAAGAAGGGACAAGGAGGGTCAAGGAGGGACAAGCAGGGACAAGCAGGATCAAGGAGGGTCAAGGAGGTACAAGCAGGGACAAGCAGGATCAAGGAGGGACAAGCAGGGACAACGAGGAACAAGGAGGGACAAGGAGGGATTAGGAGGGACAATGAGGGGCAAGGAGAGACAAGGAGAGGCAAGGAAGGACAAGGAGGGACCAGGAGGGAAAATGAGGGACAAGGAGGGACAAGGAGAGACATGGAGAGACAAGCAGGATCAAGGAGGGACAAACGGGGACAAGGAAGGACAAGGAGGGACAAGGAGGGACAAGCAGGATCAAGGAGGGACAAGGAGGGACCAGGAGCGACACGCAGGGACTAAAAGGGACTAGGAGGGACCAGGAGGGAAAAGGAGGGAAAAGGAGTGACAAGGAGGAACAAGGAGGGAGAAGGAGTGACAAGGAGGAACAAGGAGGGACAAGGAGGATCATGGAGGGACAAGGAGTGACAAGGAGGGACAAGGTGGTGCAAGGAGGGACAAGGACGGAAAAGGAGTGACAAGGAGGGGCAATGAGGGAAAAGGAGGGACCAGGAGGGACAAGGCGGGACAAGGAGGGGCAATGAGGGACAAGGAAGGGCAAGGAAGGGCAAGGAGGGACAAGGAGGGACAAGCAAGGACAAGGACCAGGAGGGAAAAGGAAGGACAAGGAGGGACAACGAGGAACAAGGAGGGACAAGGAGGGATTAGGAGGGACAATGAGGGATTAGGAGGGACAATGAGGGGCAAGGAGAGACAAGGAGAGGCGAGGAAGGACAAGGAGTGACCAGGAGGGAAAATGAGGGACAAGGAGAGACAAGGAGGGACAAGGAGAGACATGGAGAGACAAGCAGGATCAAGGAGGGACAAACGGGGACAAGGAAGGACAAGGAGGGACGGAGGGACAAGTAGGGACAAGCAGGATCAAGGAGGGACAAGGAGGGACCAGGAGCGACACGCAGGGACTAAAAGGGACTAGGAGGGACCAGGAGGGAAAAGGAGGGAAAGGAGTGACAAGGAGGAACAAGGAGGGAGAAGGAGTGACAAGGAGGGGCAAGGAGAGACATAGAGGGTCAAGGAGGGACAAGGAAGGACAAGGAGGGTCAATGAGAGACAAACAGGGACTAGGAGGGACGAGGAGAGACAAGGAGGGAAAAGAAGGGGCAAGGAGAAGCAAGGAGGGACCAGGAGGGGCAAGGAGGGACAAGCAGTGTCAAGGAGGGACAAGCATGGACAAGGAGGGACTAGGATGGTCCAGGAGGGACAAGGAAGGACAATGAGGGACAAGGAGAGACTAGGAGATACAAGGAGGGACATGGAGGGGCAAGGAGGGACAAGGAGGGGCAATGAGGGACAAGGAGGGGCAAGGAGAGACATGGAGAGACAAGCAGGATCAAGGAGGGACAAACGGGGACAAGGAAGGACAAGGAGGGACAATGAGGGACAAGGAGGGACAAGCAGTGTCAAGGAGGGACAAGGAGGGACAAGGAGAGTCAAGGAGGGACAAGCAGGGACAAGAAGGGAAAAGGCGGGACAAGGATGGTCAAGGAGGGACAAGGAAGGACAATGAGGGACAAGGAGGGTTAAGTTAGGGACAAGGAGGGACAAGGAGGGGCAAGGAGAGACATGGAAGTACAAGCAGGATCAAGGAGGGACAAACGGGGACAAGGAAGGACAAGCAGGATCAAGGAGGGGCAAGAAGAGACAAGCAGGACCAAGAAGAGACAAACGGGGACAAGGAAGGACAAGGAGGGACAATGAGGGACAAGCAGTGTCAAGGAGGGACAAGGAGGGACAAGGAGAGTCAAGGAGGGACAAGAAGGGAAAAGGAGGGACAAGGATGGTCAAGGAGGGACAAGGAAGGACAATGAGGGACAAGGAGGGTTAAGTTAGGGACAAGGAGGGACAAGGAGGGGCAAGGAGAGACATGGAAGTACAAGCAGGATCAAGGAGGGACAAACGGGGACAAGGAGGGACAAGTAGGGACAAGCAGGATCAAGTAGGGACAAGGAGGGACACGCAGGGACAAGCTGGATCAAGGAGGGAAAAGCAGGGACAATGAAGGAGAAGGAGGGACTAAAAGGGACTAGGAGGGACTAGGAGGGACTAGGAGGGACTAGAAGGGACTAGAAGGGACTAGGAGGGACTAGGAGTGACTAGGAGGGGCAAGGAGGGAAAATGAGTGACAAGGAGGGACAAGGAGGGGCAAGGAGAGACAAGGAAGGACAAGGAGGGACCAGGAGGGAAAATGAGGGACAAGTAGGGACAAGGAGGGACCAGGAGGGACAAGGAGGGGCAAGGAGAGACATGGAGAGACAAGCACAAGACAAGGAGGGACAAGGAGGGACATGGAGGGACAATGAGGGACAAGGAGGGACAAGCAGGGACAAAGAGGGACAAGTAGTGACCAGGAGGGACAAGGTGGGACAAGGAGGGACGAGGAGAGACAAGGAGGGAAAATAAGGGGCAAGAGAAGCAAGGAGGGACCAGGAGGGGCAAGGAGGGACAAGCAGTGTCAAGGAGGGACAAGCATGGACAAGGATGGACTAGGATGGTCAAGGAGGGACAAGGAAGGACAAGGAAGGACAATGAGGGACAAGCAGGGACAAGGAGGGGCAAGGAGAGACTAGGAGATACAAGGAGGGACATGGAGGGATGTGGAGGGACAAGGAGGGGCAATGAGGGACCAGGAGGGGCAAGGAGAGACATGGAGAGACAAGCAGGATCAAGGAGGGACAAACGGGGACAAGGATGGACAAGGAGGGACAATGAGGGACAAGGAGGGACAAGCAGTGTCAAGGAGGGACAAGGAGAGTCAAGGAGGGACAAGAAGGGAAAAGGTGCGACAAGGATGGTCAAGGAGGGACAAGGAAGGACAATGAGGGACAAGGAGAGTTAAGTTAGGGACAAGGAGGGGCAAGGAGAGACATGGAAGTACAAGCAGGATCAAGGAAGGACAGGGAGGGACAAGGAGGGGCAATGAGGGACATGGTGGGGCAATGAGGGACATGGTGGGGCAATGAGGGACATGGTGGGACAATGAGGGACAAGAAGGGGCAATGAGGGACATGAAGGGGCAATGAGGGACTAGGAGGGACAAACAGGGACAAGGAGGGTCAAGGAGGGACAAGCAGGGACAAGCAGGATCAAGGAGGGACAAGGAGGGACAACGAGGAACAAGGAAGGACAAGGAGGGATTAGGAGGGACAATGAGGGGCAAGGAGAGACAAGGAGAAGCGAGGAAGGACAAAGACGGACCAGGAGGGAAAATGAGGGACAAGGAGGGACCAGGAGGGACAAGGAGGGACAAGGAGGGGCAAGGAGAGACATGGAGAGACAAGCAGGATCAAGGAGGGACATGGTGGGGCAATGAGGGACAAGGAGGGGCAATGAGTGACATGGAAGGACAATGAGGGACTAGGAGGGACAAACAGGGACAAGGAGGGTCAAGGAGGGTCAAGGAGGTACAAGGTTGGACAAGTAGGAACAAGGAGAGACTAGCAGGGACAAGAAGGGACAAGGGGGGACAAGCAGGATCAAGGAGGGACAAACAGGGACAAGGATGGTCAAGGAGGGACAAGCAGGATCAAGGAGGGACAAGCAGGGACAAGGAGGGACAACGAGGAACAAGGAAGGACAAGGAGGGATTAGGAGGGACAATGAGGGGCAAGGAGAGAAAAGGAGAGGCGAGGAAGCACAAGGATGGACCAGGAGGGAAAATGAGGGACAAGAAGGGGCAAGGAGGGACCAGGAGGGGCAAGGAGAGATATGGAGAGACAAGCAGGATCAAGGAGGGACAAACGGGGACAAGGATGGACAAGGAGGGGCAGGTAGGGACAAGCAGGATCAAGGAGGGACCAGGAGGGACACGCAGGGACTAAAAGGGACTAGGAGGGACCAGGAGGGAAAAGGAGGGAAAAGGAGGGACAAGCAGTGTCAAGGAGGGACAAACGGGGACAAGGAAGGACAAGCAGGATCAAGGAGGGACCAGGAGGGACACGCAGGGACAAGCTGGTTCAAGGAGGGAAAGCAGGGACAATGAGGGAGAAGGAGGGACTAGGAGGGACAATGAGGGTAAGGAGAGACAAGTAGAGGCAAGGAGGGACAAGCAGGGACCAGGAGGGAAAAGGAGGAACAAGGAGGGACAATGAGGGACAATGAGGGACAAGGAGGGACAAGGAGGATCAAGGAGGGACAAGGAGTGACAAGGAGGGACAAGGTGGTGCAAGGAGAGACAAGGAGTGACAAGGAGGGACAAGGACGGAAAAGAAGTGACAAGGAGGGGCGATGAGGGACAAGGTGGGACAAGGAAGGGCAAGGAAGGGCAAGGAGGGACAAGCACGAACAAGGAGGGTCAATGACGGACAAGGAGGGGCAAGTACGGACCAAGAGGGTCAAGGAGGGACAAGGAGTGACAACGATGGACAAGGAGGGACCAGGAGAGACAAGGAGGGAAAAGAAGTTACAAGGATTGGCAAAGAGAGACAAGGAGGAACAAGGAGGGGCAATGAGGGACAAGGAGGGTCAAATAGGGACAAGGAGTGGCAACGATGGACAAGGAGGGACCAGGAGAGACAAGGATGAAAAGAAGTTACAAGGAGGAACAAGGAGAGACAAGGAAAGACAAGCATGGACAAGGAGGGAAAAGGAGTGACAAGGATGGACTAGGATTGTCAAGGAGGGACAAGGAAGGACAATGAGGGACAAGCAGGGGCAAGGAGATACAAGGAGGGATAAGGAGGGGTAATGAGGGGCAAGTAGGAGCAATGAGGGACCAGGAGGGTCAAGGAGGGACAAGGAGGCACCAGGAGGGAAAAGGAGGGAAATTATGGAAAGGAGTGACAAGGAGGAACATGGAGGGACAATGAGGGGCAATGAGGGACAAGTACGGACCAGGAGGGACAAGGAGGGACCAGAAGGGGCAAGGAGAGACAAGGAGGAACAAGGTGGGGCAATGAGGGACAAGGAGGGACTAGGAGGGAAAAGGAGGGGCAATGAGGGACATGGAGTGGCAATGAGGGACTAGGAGGGACAAACAGGGACAAGGAAGGACAAAGAGGGTCAAGGAGGGACAAGGATGGTCAAGGAGGTACAAGGAGGGACAAGCAGGAACAAGGAGGGACAAGTAGGAACAAGGAGGGACTAGCAGAGACAAGAAGGGACAAGGAGGGACAAACAGTGACAAGGAGGGACAAGCAGGATCAAGGAGGGACAAGTATTGACAAGGTGGGACCAGGAGGGACAAGCAGGGTCAATGACCTGGAGGGTCAAGGAGGGCCAAGGAGGACAAGGAGGGACAGGCAGGGACAAGGAGGGACAACGAGGAACAAGGAAGGACAAGGACGGATTAGAAGGGACAATGAGGGGCAAGGAGAGACAAGGAGAGGCAAGGAAGGACAAGGAGGGGCCAGGAGGGCAAGGAGTGACCAGGAGGGAAAAGGAGGGAAAAGGAGGGAAAAGGGAGACAAGGATAGAAAAGGACAGACAAGGAGTGACAAGAAGAGACAAGGAGGGATAAGAACGGAAAAGGAGGGACAAGGACGGACAAGGAGAGACATGGAGGGACAAGGAAGGACAATGAGGGACAAGGAGGGTCAATGAGGGACAAACAGGGACAAGGAGGGAAAAGAAGGGGCAAGGAGGGACCAGGAGGGGCAAGGAAGGACAAGCAGTGTCAAGGAGGGACAAGGAGTGACAAGGAGGGACTAGGATGGTCAAGGAGGGAGAAGGAAGGACTAGGAAGGACAATGAGCGACAAGGAGGGGCAAGGAGAGACTAGGAGATACAAGGAGGGACATGGAGTGATAAGGAGGTACAAGGAGGGAAAAGGTGGGGCAATGAGGGACTTGGAGGGGCAATGAGGTACAAGTTGGCTCAAGGAGGGACAAGGGGGAAAAGGATGGACAAGGAAGGAAAAGGAGAGTCAAGGAGTGACAAGCAGGGACAAGAAGGGAAAAGGAGGAACAAGGATGGTCAAGGAGGGACAAGGAAGGACAATGAGGGACAAGGTGGGTTAAGGGAGGGACAAGGAAGGGACAAGGAGGAACAAGGTGGAACAAGGAGGGATAAGGAGGGGCAATAAGGGACATGGAGGGACAAGGAGATGCAATAAGGGACATGGAGGGCAATGAGGGACAAACAGGGACAAGTAGGAACAAGGAGGGACAAGCAGGATCAAGGAGGGACAAGGAAGGACAAGGAGGGTCAAGGAGGTACAAGGGGGGACAAGTAGGGACAAGCATGATCAAGGAGGGACAATGAGGGACAAGCAGGGTCAAGGAGGGACATGGAGGGACAAGGAGGGACAAGGAGGGACAAGAAGGGAAGGGAGGAAAAAGGAGTGACAAGGAGGAACAAGGAGGGAGAAGGAGAGACAAGGAGGGAAAAGAAGGGGCAAGGAGTCAAGCAGTGTCAAGGAGGGACAAACGGGGACAAGGAAGGACAAGGAGGGACAAGCAGGATCAAGGAGGGACAAGGAGGGACCAGGAGGGACACGCAGGGACAAGCTGGTTCAAGGAGGGAAAGCAGGGACAATGAGGGAGAAGGAGGGACTAGGAGGGACAATGAGGGTAAGGAGAGACAACTTGAGGCAAGGAGGGACAAGCAGGGACCAGGAGGAACAAGGAGGGAAATGGAATTACAAGGAGGAACAAGGAGGAACAAGGAGGGACTATGAGGGACAAGGAGGATCAAGGAGGGCCAAGGAGGGACAAGGTGGTGCAAGGAGGGACAAGGAGTGACAAGGAGAGACAAGGAGGGACAAGGACGGAAAAGAAGTGACAAGGAGGGGCAATGAGGGAAAAGGAGGGACCAGGAGGGACAAGGCGGGACAAGGACGGACAAGGAGGGGCAATGAGGGACAAGGTGGGACAAGGACGGGCAAGGAGGGACAAGCACGAACAAGCACGAACAAGGAGGGTCAATGACGGACAAGGAGTGACAACGATGGACCAAGAGGGTCAAGGAGGGACAAGGAGTGACAACGATGGACAAGGAGGGACCAGGAGAGACAAGGAGGGAAAAGAAATTACAAGGAGGGACAAGGAAAGACAAGCATGGACAAGGAGGGAAAAGGAGTGACAAGGAGGGACTTGGAGGGACTAGGATTGTCAAGGAGGGACAATGAGGGACAATGAGGGACAAGCAGGGGCAAGGAGAGACAAGGAGATACAAGGAGGGATAAAGAGGGGCAATGAGGGACATGGAGGGGCAATGAGGGACAAGGAGGGGAAAAGGAGGGGAAAAGGAGGGGAAAAGGAGGGGCAATGAGGGACAAGTAGGAACAAGGAGGGACTAGCAGGGACAAGAAGGGAAAAGGAGTGACATGGAGGGACTAGGATTGTCAAGGAGGGACAAGGAAGGACAATGAGGGACAAGCAGGGACAAGGAGAGACAAGGAGATACAAGGAGGGATAAGGAGGGGCAAG
Source organism: Polietes domitor (assembly GCA_947397865.1). NCBI lineage: Eukaryota > Metazoa > Arthropoda > Insecta > Diptera > Muscidae > Polietes > Polietes domitor. The sequence goes on from OX377623.1 coordinate 427,715, forward strand.
TAGGAGCAATGAGGGACAAGGAGGGTCAATGAGGGACAAACAGGGACAAGGAGGGAAAAGAAGGGGCAAGGAGAAGCAAGGAGGGACCAGGAGGGGCAAGGAAGGACAAGCAGTGTCAAGGAGGGACAAGCATGGACAAGGAGTGACAAGGAGTGACAAGGAGGGACTAGGATGGTCAAGGAGGGAGAAGGAAGGACAAGGAAGGACAATGAGGGACAAGGAGGGGCAAGGAGAGACTATGAGATACAAGGAGGGACATGGAGTGATAAGGAGGTACAAGGAGGGAAAAGGTGGGGCAATGAGGGACTTGGAGGGGCAATGAGGTACAAGTTGGCTCAAGGAGGGACAAGGGGGGAAAAGGATGGACAAGGAGGGAAAAGGAGAGTCAAGGAGTGACAAGCTGTGACAAGAAGGGAAAAGGAGGAACAAGGATGGTCAAGGAGGGACAAGGAAGGACAAGGAGGGTTAAGGGAGGGACAAGGAAGGGACAAGGAGGAACAAGGAGGGATAAGGAGGGACAATAAGGGACATGGAGGGACAAGGAGGTGCAATAAGGGACATGGAGGGGCAATGAGGGACAAACAGGGACAAGTAGGAACAAGGAGGGACAAGCAGGATCAAGGAGGGACAAGGAAGGACAAGGAGGGTCAAGGAGGTACAAGGGGGGACAAGCATGATCAAGGAGGGACAATGAGGGACAAGCAGGGTCAAGGAGGGACATGGAGGGACAAGGAGGGACAAGAAGGGAAGGGAGGAAAAAGGAGTGACAAGGAGGAACAAGGTGGAACAAGGAGGGAGAAGGAAGGAGAAGGAGGGACAAGGATGGACCAGGAGGAACAAGGAGGGAAAAGGAGTTACAAGGAGTGACAAGGTGATGCAAAGAGAGACAAGGAGAGGCAAGGAGTGACAAGGAGGGACAAGGACGGAAAAGGAGTGACAAGGAGGGGCAATGAGGGAAAAGGAGGGACCAGGAGGGACAAACGGGGACAAGGAAGGACAAGTAGGGACAAGCAGGATCAAGGAGGGACAAGGAGGGACCAGGAGGGACACGCAGGGACTAAAAGGGTCTACGAGGGACTAGGAGGGACTAGGAGGGACAAGGAGGGTCCAGGAGGGAAAAGGAGTGACAAGGAGGATCAAGGAGGGACACGCAGGGACTAGGAGGGACAACGAGGAACAAGGACGGACAAGGAGGGATTAGGAGGGACAATGAGGGGCAAGGAGTGACAAGGAGAGGCGAGGAAGGAAAAGGAGGGACCAGGAGGGAAAATGAGGGACAAGGAGGGACAAGGAAGGACAAGGAGGGATTAGGAGGGACAATGAGGGGCAAGGAGAGACAAGGAGAGGCGAGGAAGGAAAAGGAGGGACCAGGAGGGAGAAGGAGGGGCAAGGAGAGACATGAAGAGACAAGCAGGATCAAGGAGGGACAAACGGGGACTAGGAAGGACAATGAGGGACAAGGAGGGACAAGCAGTGTCAAGGAGGGACAAGCAGGGACAAGCAGGGAAAAGGAGGGAAAAGGAGGGACAAGGATGGTCAAGGAGGGACAAGGAAGAACAATAAGGGACAAGGAGGGTTAAGTTAGGGACAATGAGGGACAAGGAGAGACATGGAAGTACAAGCAGGATCAACGAGGGACAAACGGGGACAAGGATGGACAAGGAGGGACACGGAGGGACAAGGAGGGACAAGTAGGGACAAGCAGGATCAAGGAGGGACAAGGAGGGACCAGGAGGGGCAAGGAGAGACAAGCAGGATCAAGGAGGGACAAACGGGGACAAGGAGGGACAAGTAGGGACAAGCAGGATCAAGTAGGGACAAGGAGGGACCAGGAGGGACACGCAGGGACAAGCTGGATCAAGGAGGGAAAAGCAGGGACAATGAGGGAGAAGGAGGGACAAGGAGGGACTAAAAGGGACTAGGAGGGACTAAAAGGGACTAGAATGGACTAGGAGGGACCAGGAGGGAAAAGGAGTGACAAGGGGGATCAAGAAGGAACAAGGAGGGAGAAGGAGTGACAAGGAGGGGCAAGGAGAGACATGGAGGGTCAAGGAGGGACAAGGAGAGTCAAGGAGGGACAAGCAGGGACAAGGAGGGAAAAGGAGGGACAAGGATGGTCAAGGAGGGACAATGAGAGACAAGGAGGGGCAAGGAGAGACATGGAGAGACAAGCAGGATCAAGGAGGGACAAACGGGGGCAAGGAGGGACAGGGAGGGAAAAGGAGGGACAATGAGGGACATGGTGGGGCAATGAGGGACATGGTGGGGCAATGAGGGACAAGGAGGGGCAATGAGGGACATGGAGGGGCAATGAGGGACTAGGAGGGACAAACAGGGACAAGGAGGGTCAAGGAGGGTCAAGGAGGTACAAGGATGGTCAAGGAGGGACAAGTAGGAACAAGGAGAGACTAGCATGGACAAGATGGGACAAGGAGGGTCAAGGAGGTACAAGGATGGTCAAGGAGGGACAAGTAGGAACTAGGAGAGACTAGCAGGGACAAGAAGGGACAAGCAGGATCAAGGAGGGACAAACTGGGACAAGGAGGTATAAGCAGGGACAAGCAGGATCAAGGAGGGACAAACAGGGACAAGGAGGGTCAAGGAGGGACAAGCAGGATCAAGGAGGGACAAGCAGGGACAAGGAGGGACAACGAGGAACAAGGAAGGACAAGGAGGGATTAGGAGGGACAATGAGGGGCAAGGAGAGACAAGGAGAGGCGAGGAAGGAAAAGGAGGGACCAGGAGGGAAAATGAGGGACAAGGAGGGACAAGGAGGGATTAGGAGGGACAATGAGGGGCAAGGAGAGACAAGGAGAGGCGAGGAAGGAAAAGGAGGGACCAGGAGGGAGAAGGAGGGGCAAGGAGAGACATGGAGAGACAAGCAGGATCAAGGAGGGACAGGGAGGGACAAGTAGGGACAAGCAGGATCAAGGGGGGACAAGGAGGGACACGCAGGGACTAAAAGGGACTAGGAGGGACCAGGAGGGAAAAGGAGGGAAAAGGAGGGAAAAGGAGTGACAAGGAGGAACAAGGAGGGAGAAGGAGTGACAAGGAGTGGCAAGGAGAGACATGGAGGGTCAAGGAGGGACAAGGAAGGACAATGAGGGACAAGGAGGGTCAATGAGAGACAAACAGGGACACGGAGGGACGAGGAGAGACAAGGAGGGAAAAGAAGGGGCAAGGAGAAGCAAGGAGGGACCAGGAGGGGCAAGGAGGGACAAGCAGTGTCAAGGAGGGACAAGCATGGACAATGAGGGACTAGGATGGTCCAGGAGGGACAAGGAAGGACAATGAGGGACAAGCAGGGACAAGGAGGGGCAAGGAGAGACTAGGAGATACAAGGAGGGACATGGAGGGACAAGCAGGGTCAAGGTGGACAAGCAGGGTCAAGGTGGACAAGCAGGGCCAAGGAGGGACAAGGAGGAACAAATAGGGATAAGGAGGGGCAATAAGGGACATGGAGGGGTAATGAGGGTCAAGGAGGGACAAGGAGGGACAATGAGGGACAAGGAGGGAAAAGAAGGGACAAGCAGGAGCAAGGAGGGACCAGGAGGGAATGGAGGGACAAGGAGGGGAAATAAGTGACAGGGAGAAACAAGGAGGGACAAGGAGTGACAATGAGGGACAAGAAGGGACTAGGAGTGACTCGCAGGGTTAAGGAGGGACATGGAGGGAAAAGGAGGGGCAATGAGGGACAAGCAGGATCACGGAGGTACAAGCAGGGACAAGGAGGGATTAGGAGGGACAATGAGGGGCAAGGAGAGACAAGAAGAGGCAAGGAGGACAAGGAGGGAAAATGAGGGACAAGGAGGGGTAAGGAGGGAACAGGAGGGACCAGGAGGGACAAGGAGGGTCAAAGAGGTACAATGATGGTCAAGGAGGGACAAGTAGGAACAAGGAGAGACTAGCAGGGACAAGAAGGGACAAGGAAGGACAAGGAGGGTCAAGGAGGTACAAGGATGGTCAAGGAGGGACCAGGAGGGAAAATGAGGGACAAGGAGATGCAATGAGGGACATGGAGGGGCAATGAGGGACAAGGAGGAACTAGGAGGGACAAGGAGGGACCAGGAGGGGAAAGGAGGGACTAGGAGGGACAAGGAGAGACCAGGAGTGACAAGGAGGAACAAGGAGGAACAAGGAGGGAGAATGAGTGACAAGGAGGGGCAAGGAGAGACATGTAGGGTCAAGGAGGGACAAGGAAGGACAATGAGGGTCAATGAGAGACAAACAGGGACAAGGAGGGACGAGGAGAGACAAGGAGGGAAAAGAAGGGGCAAGGAGAAGCAAGGAGGGACCAGGAGGGGCAAGGAGGGACAAGCAGTGTCATGGAGGGACAAGCATGGACAAGGAGGGACTAGGATGGTCAAGGAGGGACAAGGAAGGACAATGAGGGACAAGCAGGACAAGGAGGGGCAAGGAGAGACTAGGAGATACAAAGAGGGGCATGGAGGGACAAGGAGGGGCAATGAGGGACATGGAGGGGCAATGAGGTACAAGTTGGCTCAAGGAGGGAAAAGGATGGAAAAGGAGGGAAAGTAGGAGCAATGAGGGACCAGGAGGGTCAAGGAAGGTCAAGGAGGGACAAGGAGGGTCAAGGAGGGACAAGCAGTGTCAAGGAGGGACAAGGAGGGACAAGGAGAGTCAAGGAGGGACATGGAGAGACATGGAAGTACAAGCAGGATCAAGGAGGGACAAACGGGGACAAGGAAGGACAAGGAGGGGCAAGGAGGGACAAGGAGGGACAAGGACGGACCAGGAGGGACAAGGAGGGGCAAGGAGAGACATGGAGAGACAAGCAGGTTCAAGGAGGGACAAACGGGGACAAGGAAGGAGAAGCAGGATCAAGGAGGGACCAGGAGGGACACGCAGGGACAAGCTGGTTCAAGGAGGGAAAAGCAGGGACAATGAGGGAAGGAGGGACTAAAAGGGACTAGGAGGGACTAGAAGGGACTAGGAGCGACTAGGAGGGACTAGGAGCGACTAGGAGGGACTAGGAGGGACAATGAGGGGCAATGAGAGACAAGGAGGAGGAACAAGGAGGGACAATGAGGGACAAGGAGGGACAAGGAGGGACTAGGAGGGACAAGGAGGGACAAGGAGGGACAAGGAGGACAAGGAGGGACAAGGAGGGACAAGGAGGGACAAGTAGGGACAAGAAGGGACAAGGAGGGACAAGGAGAGACCAGGAGGGACAAGCAGGGTCAAGGAGGACCAGCAGGGACAAGGAGGGATAAGGAGGGTCAACGAGGGACAAACAGGGACAAGGAGGGAAAAGAAGGGGCAAGGGAAGCAAGGAGGGACCAGGAGGGGCAAGGAAGGACAAGCAGTGTCAAGGAGGGACAAGCATGGACAAGGAGTGACAAGGAGGGACTAGGATGGTCAAGGAGGGAGAAGGAAGGTCAAGGAAGGACAATGAGGGACAAGGAGGGGCAAGGAGAGACTAGGAGATACAAGGAGGGACATGGAGTGATAAAGAGGGACAAGGAGGGAAAAGGTGGGGCAATGAGGGACTTGGAGGGGCAATGAGGTACAAGTTGGCTCAAGGAGGGACAAGGGGGGAAAAGGATTGACAAGGAGGGAAAAGGAGAGTCAAGGAGTGACAAGCAGGGACAAGAAGGGAAAAGGAGGAACAAGGATGGTCAAGGAGGGACAAGGAAGGACAAGGAGGGTTAAGGGAGGGACAAGGAGGGACAAGGAAGGGACAAGGAGGAACAAGGAGGGATAAGGAGGGGCAATAAGGGACATGGAGGGACAAGGAGGGACAAGGAAGGGACAAGGAGGGATAAGGAGGGGCAATAAAGGACATGGAGGGACAAGCAGGTGCAATAAGGGACAAAAGGATGGACAAAAGGATGGAGGGGGAAAAGGATGGACAAGGAGGGAAAAGGAGAGTCAAGGAGTGACAAGCAGGGACAAGAAGGGAAAAGGAGGAACAAGGATGGTCAAGGAGGGACAAGGAAGGACAATGAGGGTCAAGGAGGGTTAAGGGAGGGACAAGGAAGGGACAAGGAGGGATAAGGAGGGGCAATAAGGACATGGAGGGACAAGGAGGTGCAATAAGGGACATGGAGGGGCAATGAGGGACAAACAGGGACAAGTAGGAACAAGGAGGGACAAGGAGGGAGAAGGAAGGAAAAGGAAGTAGAAGGAGGGACAAGGAGGGACAAGGAGGGAGAAGGAGGGACAAGGAGGGACAAGGAGGGAGAAGGAGGGACAAGAATGGACCAGGAGGAACTTGGAGGGAAAAGGAGTTACAAGGAGGAACAAAGAGGGCCAAGGAGGATCAAGGAGGGACGAGGAGTGACAAGGAGGGACAAGGTGGTGCAAGGAGAGACAAGGAGAGGCAAGGAGTGACAAGGAGGGACAAGGACGGAAAAGGAGTGACAAGGAGGGGCAATGAGGGAAAAGGAGGGACCAGGAGGGACAAGGCGGGACATCGAGGGGCAATGAGGGACAAGGAAGGGCAAGGAGGGACAAGGAGGATCAAGGAGGAACAAGGAGGGACCAGGAGGGACAAGGAGGGGCAAGGAGAGACATGGAGAGACAAGCAGGTTCAAGGAGGGACAAACGGGGACAAGGAGGGACAAGTAGGGACAAGCAGGATCAAGGAGGGACCAGGAGGGACACGCAGGGACAATGAGGGAAGGAGGGACTAAAAGGGACTAGGAGGGACTAGGAGGGACTAGGAGGGACTAGCAGGGACTAGGAGCGACTAGGAGCGACTAGGAGGGACTAGGAGGGACAATGAGGGGCAATGAGAGACAAGGAGGAGGAACAATGAGGGACAAGGAGGGACAAGGAGGGACACGGAGGGACACGGAGGGACACGGAGGGACAAGGAGGGACAAGGAGGGACAAGGAGGGAGAAGGAGGGACAAGGAGGGACAAGGAGGGACAAGTAGGGACAAGAAGGGACAAGGAGGGACAAGGAGAGACCAGGAGGGACAAGCAGGGTCAAGGAGGACAAGCAGGGACAAGGAGGGATAAGGAGGGTCAACGAGGGACAAACAGGGACAAGGAGGGAAAAGAAGGGGCAAGGAGAAGCAAGGAGGGACCAGGAGGGGCAAGGAAGGACAAGCAGTGTCAAGGAGGGACAAGCATGGACAAGGAGTGACAAGGAGGGACTAGGATGGTCAAGGAGGGAGAAGGAAGGTCAAGGAAGGACAATGAGGGACAAGGAGGGGCAAGGAGAGACTAGGAGATACAAGGAGGGACATGGAGTGATAAAGAGGGACAAGGAGGGAAAAGGTGGGGCAATGAGGGACTTGGAGGGGCAATGAGGTACAAGTTGGCTCAAGGAGGGACAAGGGGGGAAAAGGATTGACAAGGAGGGAAAAGGAGAGTCAAGGAGTGACAAGCAGGGACAAGAAGGGAAAAGGAGGAACAAGGATGGTCAAGGAGGGACAAGGAAGGACAAGGAGGGTTAAGGGAGGGACAAGGAGGGACAAGGAAGGGACAAGGAGGAACAAGGAGGGATAAGGAGGGGCAATAAGGGACATGGAGGGACAAGGAGGGACAAGGAAGGGACAAGGAGGGATAAGGAGGGGCAATAAAGGACATGGAGGGACAAGCAGGTGCAATAAGGGACAAAAGGATGGACAAAAGGATGGAGGGGGAAAAGGATGGACAAGGAGGGAAAAGGAGAGTCAAGGAGTGACAAGCAGGGACAAGAAGGGAAAAGGAGGAACAAGGATGGTCAAGGAGGGACAAGGAAGGACAATGAGGGACAAGGAGGGTTAAGGGAGGGACAAGGAGGGACAAGGAAGGGACAAGGAGGAACAAGGAGGGATAAGGAGGGGCAATAAGGGACATGGAGGGACAAGGAGGGACAAGGAAGGGATAAGGAGGGGCAATAAGGGACATGGAGGGACAAGGAGGTGCAATAAGGGACATGGAGGGGCAATGACGGACAAAAGGATGGACAAAAGGATGGAGGGGGAAAAGGATGGACAAGGAGAGTCAAGGAGTGACAAGCAGGGACAAGAAGGGAAAAGGAGGAACAAGGATGGTCAAGGAGGGACAAGGAAGGACAATGAGGGACAAGGAGGGTTAAGGGAGGGACAAGGAGGGACAAGGAGGGACAAGGAAGGGACAAGGAGGAACAAGGAGGGATAGGGGTAATAAGGGACATGGAGGGACAAGGAGGTGTAATAAGGAACATGGATGGGCAATGAGGGACAAACAGGGACAAGTAGGAACAAGGAGGGACAAGGAGGGACAAGCAGGATCAAGGAGGGACAAGGAAGGACAAGGACGGTCAAGAGGTACAAGGGGGGACAAGTAGGGACAAGCATGATCAAGGAGGGACAATGAGGGACAAGCAGGGACATGGTGGGACAAGGAGGGACAAGAAGGGAAGGGAGGAAAAAGGAGTGACAAGGAGGAACAAGGAGGGACAAGGAGGGAGAAGGAGGGACAAGGAGGGACAAGGATGGACCAGGAGGAACATGGAGGGAAAAGGAGTTACAAGGAGGAACAAAGAGGGACAAGGAGGGTCAAGGAGGGACGAGGAGTGACAAGGAGGGACAAGGTGGTGCAAGGAGAGACAAGGAGAGGCAAGGAGTGACAAGGAGGGACAAGGAGGGACAAGGACGGAAAAGGAGTGACAAGGAGGGGCCATGAGGGAAAAGGAGGGACCAGGAGGGACAAGGCGGGACAAGGAGGGGCAATGAGGGACAAGGAAGGGCAAGGAGAGACAAGGAGTGTCAAGGAGGGACAAGCAAGGACAAGGACCAGGAGGGAAAAGGAAGGACAATTAGGGTCAATGAGGGACATGGAGGGGTAATGAGGGACAAGGAGGGGCAATGAGGGACAAGGAGGGACTAGGAGGGACCAGGAGGGGAAAGGAGGGACTAGGAGGGACCAGGAGGGAAACGGAGGGACAAGGAGGGGCAATGAGGGACATGGAGGGGCAATGAGGCCAAGGAGGGGCAATGAGGGACATGGAGGGGCAATGAGGGACTAGGAGGGACAAACAGGGACAAGGAGGGACAAGCAGGGACAAGCAGGGACAAGCAGGATCAAGGAGGGACAAACAGGGACAAGGAGGGTCAAGGAGGGACAAGCAGGATCAAGGAGGTACAAGCAGGGACAAGGAGGGACAACGAGGAACAAGGAAGGACATGGATGGATTAGGAGGGACAATGAGGGGCAAGGAGAGACAAGGAGAGGCAAGGAAGGACAAGGAGGGACCAGGAGGGAAAATGAGGGACAAGGAGGGCAAGGAGGGACAAGGAGGGGCAAGGAGAGACATGGAAGGACAAAGAGGGACAAGTAGGGACCAGTAGGGCAAGGAGGGACAATGAGGGACAAGGTGGGGCAATGAGGGGCAATGAGGGACAAGGAGCGGCAAGGAGGGACTAGGAGGGACTAGGAGGTACTAGGAGGGACTAGGAGAGACTAGGAGGGACAATGAGGAGCAAGGAGAGACAAGGAGAGGCAAAGAGGGACAAGCAGGGACCAGGAGGGAAAAGGAGGATCAAGGATGGACAAACGGGGACAAGGAAGGACAAGTAGGGACAAGCAGGATCCAGGATGGACAAGGAGGGACCAGGAGGGACACGCAGGGACTAAAAGGGTCTACGAGAGACTAGGAGGGACAAGGAGGGACCAGGAGAGACAAGGAGGGAAAAGAAGTTACAAGGAGGAACAAGGAGGGACAAGGAAAGACAAGCATGGACAAGGAGGGAAAAGGAGTGACAAGGAGGGACTAGGATTGTCAAGGAGGGACAATGAGGGTCAAGCAGGGGCAAGGAGAGACAAGGAGATACAAGGAGGGATAAGGAGGGGCAATGAGGGCATGGAGGGGCAATGAGGGACAAGGTGGGTCAAGGAGGGGAAAAGGAGTGACAAGGAGGGCCAAGGAGGGGCAATGAGGGACAAGTAGGAACAAGGAGGGACAAGGAGGGACAAGTAGGAACAAGGAGGGACTAGCAGGGACAAGAAGGGAAAAGGAGTGACAAGGAGGGACTAGGATTGTCAAGGAGGGACAATGAGGGACAAGCAGGGGCAAGGAGAGACAAGGAGATACTAGGAGGGATAAGGAGGGGCAAGTAGGAGCAATGAGGGACCAGGAGGGTCAAGGAGGGTCAAGGAAGGTCAAGGAGGGTCAAGGAAGGACAAGGAGTGACAACGATGGACAAGGAGGGACCAGGAGGGAAAAGAAGTTACAAGGAGGAACAAGGAGGGACAAGGGAAGACAAGCATGGTCAAGGAGGGAAAAGGAGTGACAAGGAGGGACTAGGAGGGACTAGGATTGTCAAGGCGGAACAAGGAAGGACAATGAGGGACAAGCAGGGGCAAGGAGAGACAAGGAGAGACAAGGAGATACAAGGAGGGATAAGGAGGGGTAATGAGGGGCAAGTAGGAGCAATGAGGGACCAGGAGGGTCAAGGAGGGACAAGGAGGCACCAGGAGGGAAAAGGAGGGAAATTATGGAAAGGAGTGACAAGGAGGAACATGGAGGGACAATGAGGGGCAATGAGGGACAAGGAGGGACAAGTACGGACCAGGAGGGACAAGGAGGGAAAAGAAGGGGCAAGGAGGAGCAAGGAGGGACCAGAAGGGGCAAGGAGAGACATGGAGGAACAAGGAGGGGCAATGAGGGACAAGGAGGGACTAGGAGGGAAAAGGAGGGGCAAGGAGAAGCAAGGAGGGACCAGGAGGGGCAAGGAAGGACAAGCAGTGTCAAGGAGGGACAAGCATGGACAAGGAGTGACAAGGAGTGACAAGGAGGGACTAGGATGGTCAAGGAGGGAGAAGGAAGGACAAGGAAGGACAATGAGGGACAAGGAGGGGCAAGGAGAGACTAAGAGATACAAGGAGGGACATGGAGTGATAAGGAGGTACAAGGAGGGAAAAGGTGGGGCAATGAGGGACTTGGAGGGGCAATGAGGTACAAGTTGGCTCAAGGAGGGACAAGGGGGGGAAAGGATGGACAAGGAGGGAAAAGGAGAGTCAAGGAGTGACAAGCAGGGACAAGAAGGGAAAAGGAGGAACAAGGATGGTCAAGGAGGGACAAGGAAGGACAAGGAGGGTTAAGGGAGGAACAAGGAGGGATAAGGAGGGACAATAAGGGACATGGAGGGACAAGGAGGTGCAATAAGGGACATGGAGGGGCAATGAGGGACAAACAGGGACAAGTAGGAACAAGGAGGGACAAGGAGGGACAAGCAGGATCAAGGAGGGACAAGGAGGGTCAAGGAGGTACAAGGGGGGACAAGTAGGGAGTTACAAGGAGTGACAAGGAGGGACAAGGTGGTGCAAAGAGAGACAAGGAGTGACAAGGAGGGACAAGGACGGAAAAGGAGTGACAAGGAGGGGCAATGAGGGAAAAGGAGGGACCAGGAGGGACAAACGGGGACAAGGAAGGACAAGTAGGGACAAGCAGGATCAAGGAGGGACAAGGAGGGACACGCAGGGACTAAAAGGGTCTACGAGGGACTAGGAGGGACTAGGAGGGACAAGGAGGGACCAGGAGGGAAAAGGAGTGACAAGGAGGATCAAGGAGGAACAAGGAGGGACAAGGAGGGACACGCAGGGACTAGGAGGGACCAGGAGGGGCAAGAAGAGACATGGAGAGACAAGCAGGATCAAGGAGGGACAAATGGGGACTATGAAGGACAATGAGGGACAAGGAGGGACAAGCAGTGTCAAGGAGGGACAAGGAGGGACAAGCAGGGAAAAGGAGGGAAAAGAAGGGACAAGGATGGTCAAGGAGGGACAAGGAAGGACAATGAGGGACAAGGAGGGTTAAGTTAGGGACAATGAGGGGCAAGGAGAGACATGGAAGTACAAGCAGGATCAACGAGGGACAAACGGGGACAAGGAAGGACAAGGAGGGACACGGAGGGACAAGGATGGTCAAGGAGGGACAAGTAGGGACAAGCAGGATCAAGGAGGGGCAAGGAGAGACAAGCAGGATCAAGGAGGGACAAACGGGGACAAGGAGGGACAAGTAGGGACAAGCAGGATCAAGTAGGGACAAGGAGGGACCAGGAGGGACACGCAGGGACAAGCTGGATCAAGGAGGGAATAGCAGGGACAATGAGGGAGAAGGAGGGACAAGGAGGGACTAAAAGGGACTAGGAGGGACTAAAAGGGACTAGGAGGGACTAGAATGGACTAGGAGGGACCAGGAGGGAAAAGGAGTGACAAGGAGGATCAAGGAGGAACAAGGAGGGAGAAGGAGTGACAAGGAGGGGCAAGGAGAGACATGGAGGGTCAAGGAGGGACAAGGAGAGTCAAGGAGGGACAAGCAGGGACAAGAAGGACAAGGATGGTCAAGGAGGGACAAGGAAGGACAATGAGAGACAAGGAGGGGCAAGGAGAGAAATGGAGAGACAAGCAGGATCAAGGAGGGACAAACGGGGACAAGGAAGGACAAGGAGGGACAGGGAGGGAAAAGGAGGGACAATGAGGGACATGGAGGGGCAATGAGGGACATGGTGGGGCAATGAGGGACAAGGAGGGGCAATGAGGGACATGGAGGGGCAATGAGGGACTAGGAGGGACAAACAGGGACAAGGAGGGTCAAGGAGGTACAAGGATGGTCAAGGAGGGACAAGTAGGAACAAGGAGAGACTAGCATGGACAAGATGGGACAAGGAAGGACAAGGAGGGTCAAGGAGGTACAAGGATGGTCAAGGAGGGACAAGTAGGAACTAGGAGAGACTAGCAGGGACAAGAAGGGACAAGCAGGATCAAGGAGGGACAAACTGGGACAAGGAGGGATAAGCAGGGACAAGCAGGATCAAGGAGGGACAAACAGGGACAAGGAGGGTCAAGGAGGGACAAGCAGGGACAAGCAGGATCAAGGAGGGACAAGCAGGGACAAGGAGGGACAACGAGGAACAAGGAAGGACAAGGAGGGATTAGGAGGGACAATGAGGGGCAAGGAGAGACAAGGAGAGGCGAGGAAGGAAAAGGAGGGACCAGGAGGGAAAATGAGGGACAAGGAGGGACAAGGAGGGACAAGGAGGGACAAGGAAGGACAAGGAAGGACAAGGAGGGATTAGGAGGGACAATGAGGGGCAAGGAGAGACAAGGAGAGGCGAGGAAGGAAAAGGAGGGACCAGGAGGGAGAAGGAGGGGCAAGGAGAGACATGGAGAGACAACCAGGATCAAGGAGGGACAAACGGGGACAAGGAAGGACAAGGAGGGACAGGGAGGGACAAGTAGGGACAAGCAGGATCAAGGGGGGACAAGGAGGGACACGCAGGGACTAGGAGGGACCAGGAGGGAAAAGGAGGGAAAAGGAGTGACAAGGAGGAACAAGGAGGGAGAAGGAGTGACAAGGAGTGGCAAGGAGACACATGGAGGGTCAAGGAGGGACAAGGAAGGACAATGAGGGACAAGGAGGGTCAATGAGAGACAAACAGGGACACGGAGGGACGAGGAGAGACAATGAGGGAAAAGAAGGGGCAAGGAGAAGCAAGGAGGGACCAGGAGGGGCAAGGAGGGACAAGCAGTGTCAAGGAGGGACAAGCATGGACAAGGAGGGACTAGGATGGTCCAGGAGGGACAAGGAAGGACAAGGAAGGACAATGAGGGACAAGCAGGGACAAGGAGGGGCAAGGAGAGACTAGGAGATACAAGGAGTGACATGGAGGGACAAGGAGGGACAAGGAGAGGTAATGAGGGACCAGGAGGGAGAAGGAGGGGCAAGAAGAGACATGGAGAGACAAGCAGGATCAAGGAGGGACAAATGGGCACAAGGAAGGACAATGAGGGACAAGGAGGGACAAGCAGGGAAAAGGAGGGAAAAGGAGGGAATAGGAGGGAAAAGGAGGGAAAAGGAGGGAAAAGGAGGGAAAAGGAGGGACAAGGAGGGACAATGAGGGACAAGGAGGGTTAAGTTAGGGACAAGGAGGGGCAAGGAGAGACATGGAAGTACAAGCAGGTTCAAGGAGGGACAAACGGGGACAAGGAAGGACAAGGAGGGACAAGGAGGGACAAGGAGGGACTAAAAGGGACTAGGAGGGACTAAAAGGGACTAGAATGGACTAGGAGGGACTAGGAGGGAGTAGGATGGACTAGGAGGGACTAGGAGGGGCTAGGAGGGACTAGGAGAGACAATGAGGGGCAAGGAGAGGCAAGGAGGGAAAATGAGTGACAAGGAGGAACAAGGAGTGACAAGGAGGGGCAATGAGGGACAAGGAGGGACAAGGAGGGACTAGGAGGGACAAGGAGGGACAAGAAGGGACAAGGAGGGACAAGCACAGACCAGGAGGGACAAGCAGGGTCAAGGTGGACAAGCAGGGTCAAGGTGGACAAGCAGGGACAAGGAGGAACAAATAGGGATAAGGAGGGGCAATAAGGGACATGGAGGGGTAATGAGGGACAAGGAGAGGCAAGGAGGGACAAGGAGGGAAAAGAAGGGACAAGCAGGAGCAAGGAGGGACCAGGAGGGAATGGAGGGACAAGGAGGGGAAATAAGTGACAGGGAGAAACAATGAGGGACAAGGAGTGACAATGAGTGACAAGAAGGGACTAGGAGTGACTCGCAGGGTTAAGGAGGGACATGGAGGGAAAAGGAGGGGCAATGAGGGACAAGCAGGATCACGGAGGTACAAGCAGGGACAAGGAGGGATTAGGAGGGACAATGAGGGGCAAGGAGAGACAAGAAGAGGCAAGGAAGGACAAGGAGGGAAAATGAGGGACAAGGAGGGGCAAGGAGGGACCAGGAGGGACAAGGAGGGTCAAGTAGGTACAATGATGGTCAAGGAGGGACAAGTAGGAACAAGGAGAGACTAGCAGGGACAAGAAGGGACAAGGAAGGACAAGGAGGGTCAAGGAGGTACAAGGATGGTCAAGGAGGGACAAGGAGGGACCAGGAGGGAAAATGAGGGACAAGGAGATGCAATGAGGGACATGGAGGGGCAATGAGGGACAAGGAGGAACTAGGAGGGACCAGGAGGGGAAAGGAGGGACTAGGAGGGACAAGGAGAGACCAGGAGTGACAAGGAGGAACAAGGAGGGAGAATGAGTGACAAGGAGGGGCAAGGAGAGACATGTAGGGTCAAGGAGGGACAAGGAAGGACAATGAGGGTCAATGAGAGACAAACAGGGACAAGGAGGGACGAGGGGAGACAAGGAGGGAAAAGAAGGTGCAAGGAGAAGCAAGGAGGGACCAGGAGGGGCAAGGAGGGACAAGCAGTGTCATGGAGGGACAAGCATGGACAAGGAGGGACTAGGATGGTCAAGGAGGGACGAGGAAGGACAATGAGTGACAAGCAGGACAAGGAGGGGCAAGGAGAGACTAGGAGATACAAGGAGGGACATGGAGGGACAAGGAGGGGCAATGAGGGACATGGAGGGGCAATGAGGTACAAGTTGGCTCAAGGAGGGAAAAGGATGGAAAAGGAGGGAAAGTAGGAGCAATGAGGGACCAGGAGGGTCAAGGAAGGTCAAGGAGGGACAAGGAGGGTCAAGGAGGGACAAGCAGTGTCAAGGAGGGACAAGGAGGGACAAGGAGGGACAAGGAGAGTCAAGGAGGGACATGGAGAGACATGGAAGTACAAGCAGGATCAAGGAGGGACAAACGGGGACAAGGAAGGACAAGGAGGGACAAGTAGGGACAAGGACGATCAAGGAGGAACAAGGAGGGACCAGGAGGGACAAGGAGGGGCAAGGAGAGACATGGAGAGACAAGCAGGTTCAAGGAGGGACAAACGGGGACAAGGAAGGACAAGGAGGGACAAGTAGGGACAAGCAGGATCAAGGAGGGACCAGGAGGGACACGCAGGGACAAGCTGGTTCAAGGAGGGAAAAGCAGGGACAATGAGGGAAGGAGGGACTAAAAGGGACTAGGAGGGACTAGAAGGGACTAGGAGCGACTAGGAGGGACTAGGAGCGACTAGGAGGGACAATGAGGGGCAATGAGAGACAAGGAGGAGGAACAAGGAGGGACAATGAGGGACAAGGAGGGACAAGGAGGGACTAGGAGGGATAAGGAGGGACAAGGAGGGACAAGGAGGACAAGGAGGGACAAGGAGGGACAAGGAGGGACAAGGAGGGACAAGGAGGGACAAGGAGGGACAAGTAGGGACAAGAAGGGACAAAGAGGGACAAGGAGAGACCAGGAGGGACAAGCAGGGTCAAGGAGGACAAGCAGGGACAAGGAGGGATAAGGAGGGACAAGGAGGGTCAACGAGGGACAAACAGGGACAAGGAGGGAAAAGAAGGGGCAAGGAGAAGCAAGGAGGGACCAGGAGGGGCAAGGAAGGACAAGCAGTGTCAAGGAGGGACAAGCATGGACAAGGAGTGACAAGGAGGGACTAGGATGGTCAAGGAGGGAGAAGGAAGGTCAAGGAAGGACAATGAGGGACAAGGAGGGGCAAGGAGAGACTAGGAGATACAAGGAGGGACATGGAGTGATAAAGAGGGACAAGGAGGGAAAAGGTGGGGCAATGAGGGACTTGGAAGGGCAATGAGGTACAAGTTGGCTCAAGGAGGGACAAGGGGGGAAAAGGATTGACAAGGAGGGAAAAGGAGAGTCAAGGAGTGACAAGCAGGGACAAGAAGGGAAAAGGAGGAACAAGGATGGTCAAGGAGGGACAAGGAAGGACAATGAGGGACAAGGAGGGTTAAGGGAGGGACAAGGAGGGTCAAGGAAGGGACAAGGAGGGGCAATAAGGGACATGGAGGGACAAGGAGGGACAAGGAAGGGACAAGGAGGGATAAGGAGGGGCAATAAAGGACATGGAGGGACAAGGAGGTGCAATAAGGGACATGGAGGGGCAATGAGGGACAAAAGGATGGACAAAAGGATGGAGGGGGAAAAGGATGGACAAGGAGGGAAAAGGAGAGTCAAGGAGTGACAAGCAGGGACAAGAAGGGAAAAGGAGGAACAAGGATGGTCAAGGAGGGACAAGGAAGGACAATGAGGGACAAGGAGGGTTAAGGGAGGGACAAGGAGGGACAAGGAAGGGACAAGGAGGAACAAGGTGGGATAAGGAGGGGCAATAAGGGACATAGAGGGACAAGGAGGTGCAATAAGGGACATGGAGGGGCAATGAGGGACAAACAGGGACAAGTAGGAACAAGGAGGGACAAGGAGGGACAAGCAGGATCAAGGAGGGACAAGGAAGGACAAGGACGGTCAAGGAGGTGCAAGGGGGACAAGTAGGGACAAGCATGATCAAGGAGGGACAATGAGGGACAAGCAGGGTCAAGGAGGGACATGGAGGGACAAGGAGGGACAAGAAGGGAAGGGAGGAAAAAGGAGTGACAAGGAGGAACAAGGTGGAACAAGGATGGAGAAGGAAGGAAAAGGAAGTAGAAGGAGGGACAAGGAGGGACAAGGAGGGAGAAGGACGGACAAGGAGGGAGAAGGAGGGACAAGGAGGGACAAGGAGGGAGAAGGAGGGACAAGAATGGACCAGGAGGAACATGGAGGGAAAAGGAGTTACAAGGAGGAACAAAGAGGGCCAAGGAGGATCAAGGAGGGACGAGGAGTGACAAGGAGGGACAAGGTGGTGCAAGGAGAGACAAGGAGAGGCAAGGAGTGACAAGGAGGGACAAGGACGGAAAAGGAGTGACAAGGAGGGGCAATGAGGGAAAAGGAGGGACCAGGAGGGACAAGGCGGGACAAGGAGGGGCAATGAGGGACAAGGAAGGGCAAGGAGGGGCAAGGAGGGACAAGTAGGGACAAGGAGGGACAAGGAGGGACCAGGAGGGACAAGGAGGGGCAAGTAGAGACATGGAGAGACAAGCAGGTTCAAGGAGGGACAAACGGGGACAAGGAGGGACAAGCAGGATCAAGGAGGGACCAGGAGGGACACGCAGGGACAATGAGGGTAGGAGGGACTAAAAGGGACTAGGAGGGACTAGGAGGGACTAGCAGGGACTAGGAGCGACTAGGAGGGACTAGGAGCGACTAGGAGGGACTAGGAGGGACAATGAGGGGCAATGAGAGACAAGGAGGAGGAACAAGGAGGGACAATGAGGGACAAGGAGGGACACGGAGGGACAAGGAGGGACTAGGAGGGACAAGGAGGGACAAGGAGGGACAAGGAGGACAAGGAGGGACAAGGAGGGACAAGGAGGGACAAGGAGGGACAAGGAGGGACAAGTAGGGACAAGAAGGGACAAGGAGGGACAAGGAGAGACCAGGAGGGACAAGCAGGGTCAAGGAGGACAAGCAGGGACAAGGAGGAACAAGGAGGGACAATATAGGACAATGAGGGACAAGGAGGGTCAACGAGGGACAAACAGGGACAAGGAGGGAAAAGAAGGGGCAAGGAGAAGCAAGGAGGGACCAGGAGGGGCAAGGAAGGACAAGCAGTGTCAAGGAGGGACAAACATGGACAAGGAGTGACAAGGAGGGACTAGGATGGTCAAGGAGGGAGAAGGAAGGACAAGGAAGGACAATGAGGGACAAGGAGGGGTAAGGAGAGACTAGGAGATACAAGGAGGGACATGGAGTGATAAAGAGGGACAAGGAGGGAAAAGGTGGGGCAATGAGGGACTTGGAGGGGCAATGAGGTACAATTTGGCTCAAGGAGGGACAAGGGGGGAAAAGGATTGACAAGGAGGGAAAAGGAGAGTCAAGGAGTGACAAGCATGGACAAGAAGGGAAAAGGAGGAACAAGGATGGTCAAGGAGGGACAAGGAAGGACAATGAGGGACAAGGAGGGTTAAGGGAGGGACAAGGAGGGACAAGGAAGGGACAAGGAGGAACAAGGAGGGATAAGGAGGGGCAATAAGGGACATGGAGGGACAAGGAGGGACAAGGAAGGGATAAGGAGGGGCAATAAGGGACATGGAGGGACAAGGAGGTGCAATAAGGGACATGGAGGGGCAATGAGGGACAAAAGGATGGACAAAAGGATGGAGGGGGAAAAGGATGGACAAGGAGGGAAAAGGAGAGTCAAGGAGTGACAAGCAGGGACAAGAAGGGAAAAGGAGGAACAAGGATGGTCAAGGAGGGACAAGGAAGGACAATGAGGGACAAGGAGGGTTAAGGGAGGGACAAGGAGGGACAAGGAGGGACAAGGAAGGGACAAGGAGGAACAAGGAGGGATAAGGAGGGGCAATAAGGGACATGGAGGTGCAATAAGGGACAATGAGGGACAAGTAGGGACAAGCAGGATCAAGGAGGGACAAGGAAGGACAAGGACGGTCAAGAGGTACAAGGGGGGACAAGTAGGGACAAGCATGATCAAGGAGGGACAATGAGGGACAAGCATGGTCAAGGAGGGACATGGAGGGACAAGGAGGGACAAGAAGGGAAGGGAGGAAAAAGGAGTGACAAGGAGGGGCAATGAGGGAAAAGGAGGGACCAGGAGGGACAAGGCGGGACAAGGAGGGGCAATGAGGGACAAGGAAGGGCAAGGAGAGACAAGGAGGGTCAAGGAGGGACAAGCAAGGACAAGGACCAGGAGGGAAAAGGAAGGACAATTAGGGTCAATGAGGGACATGGAGGGGCAATGAGGGACAAGGAGGGGCAATGAGGGACAAGGAGGGACTAGGAGGGACCAGGAGGGGAAAGGAGGGACTAGGAGGGACCAGGAGGGAAACGGAGGGACAAGGAGGGGCAATGAGGGACATGGAGGGGCAATGAGGCCAAGGAGGGACAAGCAGGGACAAGCAGGATCAAGGAGGGACAAACAGGGACAAGGAGGGTCAAGGAGGGACAAGCAGGATCAAGGAGGGACAAGCAGGGACAAGGAGGGACAACGAGGAACAAGGAAGGACATGGAGGGATTAGGAGGGGCAAGGAGAGACAAGGAGAGGCAAGGAAGGACAAGGAGGGACCAGGAGGGAAAATGAGGGACAAGGAGGGCAAGGAGGGACAAGGAGGGGCAAGGAGAGACATGGAAGGACAAAGAGGGACAAGTAGGGACCAGTAGGGCAAGGAGGGACAATGAGGGACAAGGTGGGGCAATGAGGGGCAATGAGGGACAAGGAGCGGCAAGGAGGGACAAGGAGGGACTAGGAGGTACTAGGAGAGACTAGGACGGACTAGGAGGGACAATGAGGAGCAAGGAGAGACAAGGAGAGGCAAAGAGGGACAATCAGGGACCAGGAGGGAAAAGGAGGATCAAGGATGGACAAACGGGGACAAGGAAGGACAAGTAGGGACAAGCAGGATCCAGGATGGACAAGGAGGGACCAGGAGGGACACGCAGGGACTAAAAGGGTCTACGAGAGACTAGGAGGGACAAGGAGGGACCAGGAGGGAAAAGGAGTGACAAGAAGGATCAAGGAGGAACAAGGAGGGAGAAGGAGTGACAAGGAGGGGCAAGGAGAGACATGGAGGGTCAAGGAGGGACAAGGAAGGACAAAGAGGGACAAGTAGGGACCAGGAGGGCAAGGAGAGACAATGAGGGACAAGGTGGGGCAATGAGGGGCAATGAGGGACAAGGAGCGGCAAGGAGGGACAAGGAGGGACAAGGAGGGACTAGGAGGGACTAGGAGGGACTAGGAGGTACTAGGAGGGACTAGGAGGGACTAGGACGGACAATGAGGAGCAAGGAGAGACAAGGAAAGGCAAAGAGGGACAAGCAGGGACCAGGAGGGAAAAGGAGGAACAAGGAGGGACAAGGGGAGACAAGTAGGGACCAGGAGGGACAAGGATGGACCAGGAGGAACAAGGAGGGAAAAGGAGTTACAAGGAGGAACAAGGAGGGACAAGGAGGATCAAGGAGGGACAAGGTGGTGCAAGGAGAGACTAGGAGAGGCAAGGAGTGACAAGGAGCGGCAAGGAGGGACAAGGAGGGACCAGGAGGGAAAAGGAGGATCAAGGAGGAACAAGGAGGGAGAAGGAGTGACAAGGAGGGGCAAGGAGAGACATGGAGGGTCAAGGAGGGACAAGGAAGGACAAAGAGGGACAAGTAGGGACCAGGAGGGCAAGGAGGGACAATGAGGGACAAGGTGGGGCAATGAGGGGCAATGAGGGACAAGGAGCGGCAAGGAGGGACAAGGAGGGACAAGGAGGTACTAGGAGGGACTAGGAGGGACTAGGACGGACTAGGACGGACTAGGAGGGACTAGGAGGGACAATGAGGAGCAAGGAGAGACAAGGAGAGGCAAGGAGGGACAAGCAGGGACCAGGAGGGAAAAGGAGGAACAAGGAGAGACAAGTAGGGACCAGGATGGACCAGGAGGAACAAGGAGGGAAAAGGAGTTACAAGGAGGATCAAGGAAGGACAAGGTGGTGCAAGGAGAGACAAGGAGAGGCAAGGAGTGGCAATGAGAGACAAGGAGGGACAAGGACGGAAAAGGAGTGACAAGGAGGGGCAATGAGGGAAAAGGAGGGACCACGAGGGACAAGCAGGATCAAGGAGGGACAAACAGGGACAAGGAGGGTCAAGGAGGGACAAGCAGGATCAAGGAGGGACAAGCAGGCACAAGGAGGGACAACGAGGAACAAGGAAGGACATGGAGGGATTAGGAGGGACAATGAGGGGCAAGGAGAGACAAGGAGAGGCAAGGAAGGACACGGAGGGACCAGGAGGGAAAATGAGTGACAAGGAGGGACAAGGAGGGGCAAGGAGAGACATGGAAGGACAAAGAGGGACAAGTAGGCACCAGGAGGGCAAGGAGGGACAATGAGGGGCAATCAGGGACAAGGAAGGGAAAGGAGAGACAAGGAGGGTCAAGGAGGGACAAGCAGGGACAAGCACGGACAAGGAGGGTCAATGACGGACAAGGAGGGGCAAGTACGGACCAAGAGGGTCAAGGAGGGACAAGGAGGGTCAAGGAGGGACAAGGAGGGACCAGGAGAGACAAGGAGGGACCAGGAGGGACAAGGATGGGCAAGGAGAGACATGGAGAGACAAGCAGGATCAAGGAGGGACAAACGGTGACAAGGAAGAACAAGGAGGGACAAGCAGGGACAAGGAGGGACACGCAGGCACAAGCTGGTTCAAGGAGGGAAAAGCAGGATCAAGGAGGGACAAGGAGGGACCAGGAGGGACAAGGAGGGGCAAGGAGGGACAATGAGGGACAAGGAGAGACAAGGAGTGACCAGGAGGGACCAGGAGGAACAAGGAGGGAAAAGGAGTTACAAGGAGGGACAATGAGGGACAAGGAGGATCAAGGAGGAACAAGGAGTGACAAGGAGGGACAAGGAGGGACAGGGTGGTGCTAGGAGAGTCAAGGAGGGACAAGAACGGAAAAGGAGTGACAAGGAGGGGCAATGAGGGAAAAGGAGGGGCAATGAGGGACAAGGAAGGGCAAGGAGAGACAAGGAGGGTCAAGGAGGGACAAGCACGGACAAGGAGGGTCAATGACGGACAAGGAGGGGCAAGTACGGACCAAGAGGGTCAAGGAGGGACAAGGAGGGTCAAGGAGGGACAAGGAGGGACCAGGAGAGACAAGGAGGGAAAAGAAGTTACAAGGAGGGACAAGGAAAGACAATCATGGACAAGGAGGGAAAAGGAGTGACACGGAGGGACTAGGATTGTCAAGGAGGGACAAGGATGGTCAAGGAGGTACAAGGAGGGACAAGTAGGAACAAGGAGGGACAAGTAGGAACAAGGAGGGACTAGCAGGGACAAGAAGGGACACGGAGGGACAAACAGGGATAAGGAGGGACAAGGAGGAACAAGCAGGATCAAGGAGGGGCAAGCATTGACAAGGTGGGACCAGGAGGGACAAGCAGGGTCAATGACCAGTAGGGTCAAGGAGGGCCAAGGAGGGATAAGGAGGGGCAATGAGGGACATGGAGGGGCAATGAGGGACAAGGTGGGTCAAGGAGGGACAAGGAGGGAAAAGGAGTGACAAGGAGGGCCAAGGATGGTCAAGGATGGCCAAGGAGGTACAAGGAGGGACAAGTAGGAACAAGGAGGGACAAGTAGGAACAAGGAGGGACTAGCAGGGACAAGAAGGGACACGGAGGGACAAACAGGGACAAGGAGGGAAAAGGAGTGACACGGAGGGACAATGAGGGACAAGGAGGATCAAGGAGGAACAAGGAGTGACACGGACAAGGAGGGTCAATGACGGACAAGGAGGGGCAAGTACGGACCAAGAGGGTCAAGGAGGGACAAGGAGGGTCAAGGAGGGACCAGGAGAGACATGGAGGGAAAAGAAGTTACAAGGAGGAACAAGGAGGGACAAGGAAAGACAAGCATGGACAAGGAGGGAAAAGGAGTGACACGGAGGGACTAGGAGGGACTGGGATTGTCAAGGAGGGACAAGGATGGTCAAGGAGGTACAAGGAGGAACAAGTAGGAACAAGGAGGGACTAGCAGGGACAAGAAGGGACACGGAGGGACAAACAGGGACAAGGAGGGACAAGGAGGAACAAGCAGGATCAAGGAGGGACAAGCATTGACAAGGTGGGACCAGGAGGGACAAACAGGGTCAATGACCAGGAGGGTCAAGGAGGGCCAAGGAGGGATAAGGAGGGGCAATGAGGGACATAGAGGGGCAATGAGGGACAAGGTGGGTCAAGGAGGGAAAAGGAGTGACAAGGAGGGCCAAGGATGGTCAAGGAGGTACAAGGAGGGACAAGTAGGAACAAGGAGGGACAAGTAGGAACACGGAGGGACTAGCAGGGACATGAAGGGACACGGAGGGGCAAACAGGGACAAGGAGGAACAAGCAATGGGCAATGAGGGGCAAGGAGGGGCAAGTAGGAGCAATGAGGGACCAGGAGGGTCAAGGAGGGTCATGGAAGGTCAAGGAGGGACAAGGAGGCACCAGGAGGGAAAAGGAGGGAAATTATGGAAAGGAGTGACAAGGAGGGACAATGAGGGGCAATGAGGGACAAGGAGGGACAAGTACGGACCAGGAGGGACAAGGAGAAGCAAGGAGGGACCAGGAGGGGCAAGGAAGGACAAGCAGTGTCAGGGAGGGACAAGCATGGACAAGGAGTGACAAGGAGGGACTAGGATGGTCAAGGAGGGACAAGGAAGGACAATGAGGGACAATGAGGGACAAGCAGGGACAAGGAGGGGCAAGGAGAAACAAGGAGAGACATGGAGGGATAAGGAGGGACAAGGACGGGCAATGAGGGACATGGAGGGGCAATGAGGTACAAGTTGGCTCAAGGAGGGGCAAGGAGGGAAAAGGATGGACAAGGAGGGAAAAGGAGAGTCAAGGAGTGACAAGCAGGGACAAGAAGGGAAAAGGAGGATGGTCAAGGAGGGACAAGGAAGGACAATGAGGGACAGGGAGGGTTAAGGGAGGGACAAGGAGGGACAAGGAGGAAGAAGGAGGGATAAGGAGGGGCAATAAGGGACATGGAGGTGCAATAAGGGACATGGAGGGGCAATGAGGGACAAACAGGGACAAGGAGGGACAAGTAGGAACAAGGAGGGACAAGGAGGGACAAGCAGGATCAAGGAGGGATAAACAGGGACAAGGAAGGACAAGGAGGGTCAAGGAGGTACAAGGGGGGACAAGTAGGGACAAGCATGATCAAGGAGGGACAAGCAGGGTCAAGGAGGGACAAGGAGGGTCAAGGAGGGACATGGAGGGACAAGGAGGGAAGGGAGGAAAAAGGAGTGACAAGGAGGAACAAGGTGGAACAAGGAGGGAGAAGGAGGGACAAGGAGGGAGAAGGAGGGACAAGGCGGGACAAGGACGGCCAAGGAGGGACTAGGAGGGACAAGCAGGGACAAAGAGGGACAAGTAGGGACCAGGAGGGACAATGAGGGACAAGGAGGGGCAATGAGGGACAAGGAGTGTCAAGGAGGGACTAGGAGGGACTAGGAGGGACTAGGATGGGCAAGGAGAGACAGGGAGAGGCAAGTAGGGACAAGCAGGGACCAGGAGGGAAAAGGAGGAACAAGGAGGGACAATGAGGGACAAGGAGAGACAAGGAGGGACCAGGAGGGACAAGGATGGACCAGGAGGTACCAGGATGAACAAGGAGGGAAAAGGAGTTACAAGGAGGGACAAGGAGGAACAAGGAGGAACAAGGTGATGCAAGGAGAGACAAGGAGAGGCAAGGAGTGACAAGGAGGGACAAGGCGGGACAAGGACGGCCAAGGAGGGACTAGGAGGGACAAGCAGGGACAAAGAGGGACAAGTAGGTCCAGGAGGGACAAGGAGGGGCAATTAGGGGCAATGAGGGACAAGGAGTGTCAAGGAGGGACTAGGAGGGACTAGGACGGACTAGGAGGGACTAGGAGGGGCAAGGAGAGACAAGGAGAAGCATGGAGGGACAAGCAGGGACCAGGAGGGAAAAGGAGGAACAAGGAGGGACAAGGAGGGACCAGGAGGGACAAGGAGGTACCAGGATGAACAAGGAGGGAAAAGGAGTTACAAGGAGGGACAAGGAGGAACAAGGAGGAACAAGGAGGAACAAGGAGGGACAAGAAAAGACAAGCATGGACA
Source organism: Polietes domitor (assembly GCA_947397865.1). Lineage (NCBI taxonomy): Eukaryota > Metazoa > Arthropoda > Insecta > Diptera > Muscidae > Polietes > Polietes domitor. The sequence continues at coordinate 453,008 of OX377623.1, forward strand.
AGGAGGGAAAAGGAGTGACAAGGAAGAACAAGGAGGGACAAAGTGGTACAAGGAGAGACAAGGAGTGACAAGGAGGGACAAGGCGGGACAAGGACGGACAAGGAGGGGCAATGAGGGACAAGGAAGGGCAAGGAGAGACAAGGAGGGTCAAGGAGGGACAAGCAAGGACAAGGAGGGTCAATGACGGACAAGGAGGGGCAAGTACGGACCAAGAGGGTCAAGGAGGGTCTAGGAGGGACAAGGATGGACAAGGCGGGACAAGGAGGGACCAGGAGAGACAAGGAGGGAAAAGGAGTTACAAGGAGGAACAAGGAAAGACAAGCATGGACAAGGAGTGACATGGAGGGACTAGGATGGTCAAGGAGGGACAAGGAAGGACAATGAGGGACAAGGTGGGGCCAGGAGATACAAGGTGGGACATGGAGGGATAAGGAGGGGCAATGAGGGACAAGGTGGATCAAGGAAAGACAAGGAGTGACAAGGAGGGCCAAGGAGGGGCAGTGAGGGACAAGGAGGGGCATGTAAGAGCAATGGAGGGACTAGGATGGCCAAGGAGGGACAAGGAAGGACAATGAGGGATAAGCAGGGACAAGGTGGGGCCAGGAGAGGCAAGGAGGGACATGGAGGGATAAGGAGGGGTAATGAGGGACATGGAGGGGCAATGAGGGACAAGGAGGGACAAGGAGGGACCAGGAGGGACAAGGAGGGGCAAGGAGAGACAAGGAGGGGCAATGAGGGACTAGGAGGGACAAGGACGGACCAAGAGGGGAAAGGAGGGACTAGGACGGACAAGGAGGGAAAAGGAGTGACAAGGAGGGGCAACGAGGGACTAGGAGGGACAAACAGGGACAAGGAAGAACAAGGAGGGTCAAGGAGGTACAAGGATGGTCAAGGAGGGACAAGTAGGAACAAGGAGAGACTAGCAGGGACAAGGAAGGACAAGAGGGTCAAGGATGGTCAAGGAGTGACTAGGTGGGACAAGGAGGGACCAGGCGGGAAAAGGAAGGACAAGGAGGGGCAATGAGGGACATGGAGGGGCAATGAGGGACATGGATGGACAAGGAGGGACCAGGCGGGAAAAGGAAGGACAAGGAGGGGCAATGAGGGACATGGAGGGGCAATGAGGGACATGGATGGACAAGGAGGGACTAGGAGGGTCTAGGAGGGACAAGGAGGGACATGGAGGGGCAATGAGGGACAAGGAGGGGCAATGAGGGACTAGGATTGACAAACATGGACAAGGAGGGTCAAGGAGGTTCAAGGATGGTCAAGGAGGGACAAGTAGGAACAAGGAGAGACTAGCAGGGACAAGGAAGGACAAGGAAGGACAAGGAGGGTCAAGGAGAGACATGGAGAGACAAGGAGGAACAAGGAGGGAGAAGGAGTGACAAGGAGGGGCAAGGAGAGTTATGGAAGGTCAAGGAGGGACAAGGAGGGTCAATGAGAGACAAACAGGCACAAGGAGGGACGAGGAGAGACAAGGAGGGAAAAGAAGGGGTAAGGAGAAGCAAGGAGGGACCAGAAGGGACAAGCAGTGTCAAGGAGGGACAAGCATGGACAAGGAGGGACTAGGATGGTCAAGGAGCGACAAGGAAGGACAATGAGGGACAAGCAGGGACAAGGAGGGGCAAGGAGAGACTAGGAGATACAAGGAGGGACATGGAGGGACAAGGAGGGGCAATGAGGGACAAGGAGGGGCAAGGAGAGATATGGAGAGACAAGCAGGATCAAGGAGGGACAAACGGGGACAAGGAAGGGCAAGGAGGGACAAGGAGAGTCCAGGAGGGACAAGCAGGGCAATGAGGGACAAGGAGGGGCAAGGAGAGACATGGAGAGACAAGCAGGATCAAGGAGGGACAAACGGGGACAAGGAAGGACATGTAGGGACAAGGAGGGACAAGGAGAGTCAAGGAGGGACAAGCAGGGAAAAGAAGGGACAAGGATGGTCAAGGAGGGACAAGGAAGGACAATGAGGACAAGGGTTAAGTTAGGGACAAGGAGGGACAAGGAGGGGCAATGAGAGACATGGAAGTACAAGCAGGATCAAGGAGGGACAAACGGGGACAAGGAAGGACAAGGAGGGACAAGGAGGGAAAAGGAGGGACAAGGAGGGGCAATATGGGACATGGAGGGGCGATGAGGGACAAGGAGGGGCAATGAGGGACATGGAGGGGAAATGAGGGACTAGGAGGGACAAGGAGGGTCAATGAGGTACAAGGAGGGACAAGTAGGAACAAGGAGAGACTAGCAGGGACAAGGAAGGACAAGGAGGGTCACGGAGGGTCAAGGAGGGTCAAGGAGGTACAAGGATGGTCAAGGAGGGACAAGTAGGAACAAGTACGGACCCAGAGGGTCAAGGAGGGTCTAGGAGGGACAAGGCGGGACAAGGAGGGACCAGGAGAGACAAGGAGGGAAAAGGAGTTACAAGGAGGAACAAGGAAAGACAAGCATGGACAATGAGGGAAAAGGAGTGACATGGAGGGACTAGGATGGTCAAGGAGGGACAAGGAAGGACAATGAGGGACAAGGTGGGGCCAGGAGATACATGGAGGGACATGGAGGGATAAGGAGGGGCAATGAGGGACATGGAGGGGCAATGAGGGACAAGGTGGATCAAGGAAAGACAAGGAGTGACAAGAAGGGCCAAGGAGGGCCAAGGAGCGGCAAGTAAGAGCAATGGAGGGACTAGGAGGGACTAGGGTGGTCAAGGAGGGACAAGGAAGGACAATGAGGGACAAGCAGGGACAAGGTGTGGCCAGGAGAGGCAAGGAGATACAAGGAGGGATAGGGAGGGACAAGTAGGAACAAGGAGAGACTAGAAGGGACAAGGAAGGACAAGAGGGTCAAGGATGGTCAAGGAGTGACTAGGTGGGACAAGGAGGGACCAGGCGGGAAAAGGAAGGACAAGGAGGGGCAATGAGGGACATGGAGGGGCAATGAGGGACATGGAGGGACAATGAGGGACAAGGAGGGACTAGGAGGGACAAGGAGTGACCAGGTGGGGAAAGGAGGGACTAGGAGGGACAAAGAGGGACTAGGAGGGACAATGAGGGACATGGAGGGGCAATGAGGGACTAGGATTGACAAACATGGACAAGGAGGGTCAAGGAGGTTCAAGGATGGTCAAGGAGGGACAAGTAAGAACAAGTAGGAACAAGGAGAGACTAGCAGGGACAAGAAGGGAAAAGGAAGGACAAGGAAGGACAAGGAAGGACAAGGAGGGTCAAGGAGGTACAAGGATGGTCAAGGAGGGACAAGTAGGAACAAGGAGAGACTAGCAGGGACAAGAAGGGACAAGAAGGGACAAGCAGGATCAAGGTGGGACAAGGAGGGTCAATGAGCAACAAGGAGGGACAAGGAGGGACAAGCAGGATCAAGGAGGGACAAACAGGGACAAGAAGGGACAAGCAGGATCAAGGAGGGACAAGCAGGAACAAGGAGGGACAACGAGGACCAAGGAAGGACAAGGAGGGATTAGGAGGGACAATGAGGGGCATGGAGAGACAAGGAAGGGCAAGGAGGGAAAATGAGGGACAAGGAGAGGCAAGGAGGGACAATGAGGGACCAGGAGGGACAAGGAGGGGCAAGGAGAGACATGGAGAGACAAGGAGGAACAAGGAGAAGGAGTGACAAGGAGGGGCAAGGAGAGTCATGGAGGGTCAAGGAGGGACAAGGAAGGACAAAGAGGGACAAGTAGGGACCAGGAGGGCAAGGAGGGCCAATGAGGGACAAGGTGGGGCAATGAGGGACAAGGAGGGACAAGGAGGGACTAGGAGGGAATAGGAGGTACTAGGAGCGACTAGGACGGACTAGGAGGGACAATGAGGAGCAAGGAGAGACAAGGAGAGGCAAAGAGGGACAAGCAGGGACCAGGAGGGAAAAGGAGGAACAAGGAGGGACAATGAGGGACAAGTAGGGACCAGGAGGGACAAGGATGGACCAGGAGGAACAAGGAGGAACAAGGAGGGAAAAGGAGTTACAAGGAAGAACAAGGAGGGGCAATGAGGGACATGGAGGGGAAATGAGGGACTAGGAGGGACAAGGAGGGTCAATGAGGTACAAGGAGGGACAAGTAGGAACAAGGAGAGACTAGCAGGGACAAGGAAGGACAAGGAGGGTCACGGAGGGTCAAGGAGGGTCAATGAGGTACAAGGATGGTCAAGGAGGGACAAGTAGGAACAAGTACGGACCCAGAGGGTCAAGGAGGGTCTAGGAGGGACAAGGCGGGGCAAGGAGGGACCAGGAGAGACAAGGAGGGAAAAGGAGTTACAAGGAGGAACAAGGAAAGACAAGCATGGACAATGAGGGAAAAGGAGTGACATGGAGGGACTAGGATGGTCAAGGAGGGACAAGGAAGGACAATGAGGGACAAGGTGGGGCCAGGAGATACATGGAGGGACATGGAGGGATAAGGAGGGGCAATGAGGGACATGGAGGGGCAATGAGGGACAAGGTGGATCAAGGAAAGACAAGGAGTGACAAGAAGGGCCAAGGAGGGCCAAGGAGCGGCAAGTAAGAGCAATGGAGGGACTAGGAGGGACTAGGGTGGTGAAGGAGGGACAAGGAAGGACAATGAGGGACAAGCAGGGACAAGGTGTGGCCAGGAGAGGCAAGGAGATACAAGGAGGGATAAGGAGGGACAAGTAGGAACAAGGAGAGACTAGAAGGGACAAGGAAGGACAAGAGGGTAAAGGATGGTCAAGGAGTGACTAGGTGGGGCAAGGAGGGACCAGGCGGGAAAAGGAAGGACAAGGAGGGGCAATGAGGGACATGGAGGGGCAATGAGGGACATGGAGGGACAATGAGGGACAAGGAGGGACTAGGAGGGACAAGGAGTGACCAGGTGGGGAAAGGAGGGACTAGGAGGGACAAGGAGGGACTAGGAGGGACAATGAGGGACATGGAGGGGCAATGAGGGACTAGGATTGACAAACATGGACAAGGAGGGTCAAGGAGGTTCAAGGATGGTCAAGGAGGGACAAGTAGGAACAAGTAGGAACAAGGAGAGACTAGCAGGGACAAGAAGGGAAAAGGAAGGACAAGGAAGGACAAGGAGGGTCAAGGAGGTACAAGGATGGTCAAGGAGGGACAAGTAGGAACAAGGAGAGACTAGCAGGGACAAGAAGGGACAAGAAGGGACAAGCAGGATCAAGGTGGGACAAGGAGGGTCAATGAGCAACAAGGAGGGACAAGGAGGGACAAGCAGGATCAAGGAGGGACAAACAGGGACAAGAAGGGACAAGCAGGATCAAGGAGGGACAAGCAGGAACAAGGAGGGACAACGAGGACCAAGGAAGGACAAGGAGCGATTAGGAGGGACAATGAGGGGCAAGGAGAGACAAGGAAGGGCAAGGAGGGAAAATGAGGGACAAGGAGAGGCAAGGAGGGACAATGAGGGACCAGGAGGGACAAGGAGGGGCAAGGAGAGACATGGAGAGACAAGGAGGAACAAGGAGGGAGAAGGAGTGACAAGGAGGGGCAAGGAGAGTCATGGAGGGTCAAGGAGGGACAAGGAAGGACAAAGAGGGACAAGTAGGGACCAGGAGGGCAAGGAGGGCCAATGAGGGACAAGGTGGGGCAATGAGGGGCAATGAGGGACAAGGAGCGTCAAGGAGGGACAAGGAGGGACTAGGAGGGAATAGGAGGTACTAGGAGCGACTAGGACGGACTAGGAGGGACAATGAGGAGCAAGGAGAGACAAGGAGAGGCAAAGAGGGACAAGCAGGGACCAGGAGGGAAAAGGAGGAACAAGGAGGGACAATGAGGGACAAGTAGGGACCAGGAGGGACAAGGATGGACCAGGAGGAACAAGGAGGGAAAAGGAGTTACAAGGAAGAACAAGGAGGGACAAGGAGGATCAAGGAGGGACAAGGTGGTGCAAGGAGAGACAAGGAGAGGCAAGGAGTGACAAGGAGCGGCAAGGAGGGACAAGGAGGGACGAGGAGGTACTAGGAGGGACTAGGACGGACTAGGAGGGACTAGGAGGGACAATGAGGAGCAAGGAGAGACAAGGAGAGGCAAGGAGGGACAAGCAGGGACCAGGAGGGAAAAGGAGGAACAAGGAGGAACAAGGAGGGACAATGAGGGACAAGGAGAGACAAGTAGGGACCAGGATGGACCAGGAGGTACCAGGAGGAACAAGGAGGGAAAAGGAGTTACAAGGAGGAACAAGGAGGGGCAAGGAGGATCAAGGAGGGACAAGGTGGTGCAAGGAGAGACAAGGAGAGACAAGGAGAGACAAGGAGTGACAAGGAGAGACAAGGAGGGACAAGGACGGAAAAGGAGTGACAAGGAGGGGCAATGAGGGAAAAGGAGGGACCAGGAGGGAAAAGGCGGGACAAGGACGGACAAGGAGGGGCAATGAGGGACAAGGAGGGGCAATCAGGGACAAGGAAGGGCAAGGAGAGACAAGGAGGGTCAAGGAGGGACAAGCAAGCACAAGGACCAGGAGGGAAAAGGAAGGACAAGGAGGGGCAATGAGGGACATGGAGGGGCAATGAGGGACAAGGAGGGACCAGGAGGGAAAAGGAGGGACAAGGAGGGACATGGAGGGGCAATGAGGGACAAGGAGGGGCAATGAGGGGCAATGAGGGACTAGGAGGGACAAACAGGGACAAGGAGGGTCATGGAGGTACAAGGATTGTCAGGGAGGGACAAGTAGGAACAAGGAGAGACTAGCAGGGACAAGAAGGTACAAGGAAGGACAAGGAGGGTCAGGCAGGGTCAAGGAGGGTCAAGGAGGTACAAGGATGGTCAAGGAGGGACAAGTAGGAACAAGGAGAGACTAGCAGGGACAAGAAGGGACAAGGAGGGACAAGCAGGATCAAGGAGGGACAAACAGGGACAAGGAGGGTCAAGGAGGGACAAGCAGGGACAAGCAGGATCAAGGACGGGCAAGCAGGGACAAGGAGGGACAACGAGGAACAAGGAAGGACAAGGAGGGACAATGAGGGGCAAGGATAGACAAGGAGAGGCAAGGAAGGACAAGGAGGGACCAGGAGGGAAAATGAGGAACAAGGAGGGGCAAGGAGGGACCAGTAGGGGCAAGGAGAGACATGGAGAGACAAGCAGGATCAAGGATGGACAAACTGGGACAAGGAAGGACAAGTAGGGACAAGCAGGATCATGGAGGGACAAGGAGGGACACGCAGGGACTAAAAGGGACTAGGAGGGACTAGGAGGGACAAGGAGGGGCCAGGAGGGAAAAGGAGTGACAAGGAGGGGCAATGAGGGACATGGAGGGGCAATGAGGGACAAGGAGGGAGAAGGAGGGGCAAGGAGAGACATGGAGGGACAAGGAAGGACAATGAGGGACAAGGAGGGTCAATGAGAGACAAACAGGGACAAGGAGGGACGAGGAGGGACGAGGAGAGACAAGGAGGGAAAAGAAGGGGCAAGGAGAAGCAAGGAGGGACCAGGAGGGGCAAGGAGGGGAAAGGAGAGACATGGAGAGACAAGCAGGATCAAGGAGGGACAAACGGGGACAAGGAGGGACAATGAGGGACAAGCAGTGTCAAGGAGTGACAAGGAGGGACAAGGAGAGTCAAGGAGGGACAAGCAGGGACAAGAAGGGAAAAGGAGGGACAAGGATGGTCAAGGAGGGACAAGGAAGGACAATGAGGGACAAGGAGGGTTCAGTTAGGGACAAGGAGGGACAAGGTGGGACAAGGAGGGGCAAGGAGAGACATGGAAGTACAAGCAGGATCAAGGAGGGACAAACGGGGACAAGGAAGGACAAGGAGGGACAGGGAGGGAAAAGGAGGGACAATGAGGGACATGGAGGGGCAATGAGGGACATGGTTGGGCAAGGAGGGTCAAGGAGGTACAAGGATGGTCAAGGAGGGACAAGTAGGAACAAGGAGAGACTAGCATGGACAAGAAGGGACAAGGAGGGTCAAGGAGGTACAAGGATGGTCAAGGAGGGATTAGGAGGGACAATGAGGGGCAAGGAGAGGCGAGGAAGGAAAAGGAGGGACCAGGAGGGAGAATGAGGGACAAGGAGGGACAAGGAGGGGCAAGGAGGGACAAGGAGGGAGAAGGAGGGGCAAGGAGAGACAAGGAGGGACAGGGAGGGACAAGTGGGATCAAGGAGGGACAAGGAGGGACACGCAGGGACTAAAAGGGACTAGGAGGGACAATGAGGGACATGGAGGGGCAATGAGGGACATGGTGGGGCAATGAGGGACAAGGAGGGACAAGCAGGATCAAGGAGGGACAAACTGGGACAAGTAGGATCAAGGAGGGACAAGGAGGGACACGCAGGGACTAAAAGGGACTAGGAGGGACTAGGAGGGAAAATGAGGGACAAGGAGGGGCAAGGAGGGACAAGGAGGGACCAGGAGGGAGAAGGAGGGGCAAGGAGAGACATGGAGAGACAAGCAGGATCAAGGAGGGACAAACGGGGACAAGGCAGGACAAGGAGGGACAAGTAGGATCAAGGAGGGACAAGGAGGGACACGCAGGCACTAGGAGGGACTAGGAGGGACCAGGAGGGAAAAAGAGGGAAGAGGAGTGACAAGGAGGAACAAGGAGGGAGAAGGAGTGACAAGGAGTGGCAAGGAGAGACATGGAGGGTCAAGGAGGGACAAGGAAGGACAATGAGGGACAAGGAGGGTCAATGAGAGACAAACAGGGACAAGGAGGGTCAAGGAGGTACAATGATGGTCAAGGAGGGACAAGTAGGAACAAGGAGAGACTAGCAGGGACAAGGAAGTACAAGGTGCTTCAAGGAGGTACAAGGAGGGGCAAGGAGAGACTAGGAAGGACAATGAGGGTCAATGAGAGACAAACAGGGTCAAACAGGGACAAGGAGGGACGAGGAGAGACAAGAAGGGAAAAGAAGGGGCAAACAGGGACAAGGAGGAACAAGCAATGGGCAATGAGGGGCAAGGAGGGGCAAGTAGGAGCAATGAGGGACCAGGAGGGTCAAGGAGGGTCATGGAAGGTCAAGGAGGGACAAGGAGGCACCAGGAGGGAAAAGGAGGGAAATTATGGAAAGGAGTGACAAGGAGGGACAATGAGGGGCAATGAGGGACAAGGAGGGACAAGTACGGACCAGGAGGGACAAGGAGAAGCAAGGAGGGACCAGGAGGGGCAAGGAAGGACAAGCAGTGTCAGGGAGGGACAAGCATGGACAAGGAGTGACAAGGAGGGACTAGGATGGTCAAGGAGGGACAAGGAAGGACAATGAGGGACAAGCAGGGACAAGGAGGGGCAAGGAGAAACAAGGAGAGACATGGAGGGATAAGGAGGGACAAGGACGGGCAATGAGGGACATGGAGGGGCAATGAGGTACAAGTTGGCTCAAGGAGGGGCAAGGAGGGAAAAGGATGGACAAGGAGGGAAAAGGAGAGTCAAGGAGTGACAAGCAGGGACAAGAAGGGAAAAGGAGGATGGTCAAGGAGGGACAAGGAAGGACAATGAGGGACAGGGAGGGTTAAGGGAGGGACAAGGAGGGACAAGGAGGAAGAAGGAGGGATAAGGAGGGGCAATAAGGGACATGGAGGTGCAATAAGGGACATGGAGGGGCAATGAGGGACAAACAGGGACAAGGAGGGACAAGTAGGAACAAGGAGGGACAAGCAGGATCAAGGAGGGATAAACAGGGACAAGGAAGGACAAGGAGGGTCAAGGAGGTACAAGGGGGGACAAGTAGGGACAAGCATGATCAAGGAGGGACAAGCAGGGTCAAGGAGGGACAAGGAGGGTCAAGGAGGGTCAAGGAGGGACATGGAGGGACAAGGAGGGAAGGGAGGAAAAAGGAGTGACAATGAGGAACAAGGTGGAACAAGGAGGGAGAAGGAGGGACAAGGAGGGAGAAGGAGGGACAAGGCGGGACAAGGACGGCCAAGGAGGGACTAGGAGGGACAAGCAGGGACAAAGAGGGACAAGTAGGGACCAGGAGGGACAATGAGGGACAAGGAGGGGCAATGAGGGACAAGGAGTGTCAAGGAGGGACTAGGACGGACTAGGAGGGACTAGGATGGGCAAGGAGAGACAGGGAGAGGCAAGTAGGGACAAGCAGGGACCAGGAGGGAAAAGGAGGAACAAGGAGGGACAATGAGGGACAAGGAGAGACAAGGAGGGACCAGGAGGGACAAGGATGGACCAGGAGGTACCAGGATGAACAAGGAGGGAAAAGGAGTTACAAGGAGGTACAAGGAGGGACAAGGAGGAACAAGGAGGAACAAGGTGATGCAAGGAGAGACAAGGAGAGGCAAGGAGTGACAAGGAGGGACAAGGCGGGACAAGGACGGCCAAGGAGGGACTAGGAGGGACAAGCAGGGACAAAGAGGGACAAGTAGGGACCAGGAGGGACAAGGAGGGGCAATTAGGGGCAATGAGGGACAAGGAGTGTCAAGGAGGGACTAGGAGGGACTAGGACGGACTAGGAGGGACTAGGAGGGGCAAGGAGAGACAAGGAGAAGCATGGAGGGACAAGCAGGGACCAGGAGGGAAAAGGAGGAACAAGGAGGGACAAGGAGGGACAAGGAGGTACCAGGATGAACAAGGAGGGAAAAGGAGTTACAAGGAGGGACAAGGAGGAACAAGGAGGAACAAGGAGGATCAAGGAGGAACAAGGAGGAACAAGGAGGAACAAGGAGGAACAAGGAGGAACAAGGAGGGACAAGAAAAGACAAGCATGGACAAGGAGGGAAAAGGAGTGACATGGAAGAACAAGGAGGGACAAAGTGGTACAAGGAGAGACAAGGAGTGACAAGGAGGGACAAGGCGGGACAAGGACGGACAAGGAGGGGCAATGAGGGACAAGGAAGGGCAAGGAGAGACAAGGAGGGTCAAGGAGGGACAAGGAGGGACAAGCAAGGACAAGGAGGGTCAATGACGGACAAGGAGGGTCAATGACGGACAAGGAGGGGCAAGTACGGACCAAGAGGGTCAAGGAGGGTCTAGGAGGGACAAGGATGGACAAGGCGGGACAAGGAGGGACCAGGAGAGACAAGGAGGGAAAAGGAGTTACAAGGAGGAACAAGGAAAGACAAGCATGGACAAGGAGTGACATGGAGGGACTAGGATGGTCAAGGAGGGACAAGGAAGGACAATGAGGGACAAGGTGGGGCCAGGAGATACAAGGTGGGACATGGAGGGATAAGGAGGGGCAATGAGGGAAAAGGTGGATCAAGGAAAGACAAGGAGTGACAAGGAGGGCCAAGGAGGGGCAGTGAGGGACAAGGAGGGGCATGTAAGAGCAATGGAGGGACTAGGATGGCCAAGGAGGGACAAGGAAGGACAATGAGGGATAAGCAGGGACAAGGTGGGGCCAGGAGAGGCAAGGAGATACAAGGAGGGACATGGAGGGATAAGGAGGGGTAATGAGGGACATGGAGGGGCAATGAGGGACAAGGAGGGACAAGGAGGAGCAAGGAGGGACCAGGAGGGACAAGGAGGGGCAAGGAGAGACAAGGAGGGGCAATGAGGGACTAGGAGGGACAAGGACGGACCAAGAGGGGAAAGGAGGGACTAGGACGGACAAGGAGGGAAAAGGAGTGACAAGGAGGGGCAACGAGGGACTAGGAGGGACAAACAGGGACAAGGAAGAACAAGGAGGGTCAAGGAGGTACAAGGATGGTCAAGGAGGGACAAGTAGGAACAAGGAGAGACTAGCAGGGACAAGGAAGGACAAGAGGGTCAAGGATGGTCAAGGAGTGACTAGGTGGGACAAGAAGGGACCAGGCGGGAAAAGGAAGGACAAGGAGGGGCAATGAGGGACATGGAGGGGCAATGAGGGACATGGATGGACAAGGAGGGACTAGGAGGGTCTAGGAGGGACAAGGAGGGACCAGGAGGGGAAAGGAGGGACTAGGAGGGACAAGGAGGGACCAGGAGGGAAAAGGAGGGACAAGGAGGGGTAATGAGGGACATGGAGGGGCAATGAGGGACAAGGAGGGGCAATGAGGGACTAGGATTGACAAACATGGACAAGGAGGGTCAAGGAGGTTCAAGGATGGTCAAGGAGGGACAAGTAGGAACAAGGAGAGACTAGCAGGGACAAGAAGGGACAAGGAAGGACAAGGAAGGACAAGGAGGGTCAAGGAGGGTCAAGGAGAGACATGGAGAGACAAGGAGGAACAAGGAGGGAGAAGGAGTGACAAGGAGGGGCAAGGAGAGTTATGGAAGGTCAAGGAGGGACAAGGAGGGTCAATGAGAGACAAACAGGCACAAGGAGGGACGAGGAGAGACAAGGAGGGAAAAGAAGGGGTAAGGAGAAGCAAGGAGGGACCAGAAGGGACAAGCAGTGTCAAGGAGGGACAAGCATGGACAAGGAGGGACTAGGATGGTCAAGGAGCGACAAGGAAGGACAATGAGGGACAAGCAGGGACAAGGAGGGGCAAGGAGAGACTAGGAGATACAAGGAGGGACATGGAGGGACAAGGAGGGGCAATGAGGGACAAGGAGGGGCAAGGAGAGATATGGAGAGACAAGCAGGATCAAGGAGGGACAAACGGGGACAAGGAAGGACAAGGAGGGACAAGGAGAGTCCAGGAGGGACAAGCAGGGCAATGAGGGACAAGGAGGGGCAAGGAGAGACATGGAGAGACATGGAGAGACAAGCAGGATCAAGGAGGGACAAACGGGGACAAGGAAGGACAAGGAGGGACATGTAGGGACAAGGAGGGACAAGGAGAGTCAAGGAGGGACAAGCAGGGAAAAGAAGGGACAAGGATGGTCAAGGAGGGACAAGGAAGGACAATGAGGACAAGGGTTAAGTTAGGGACAAGGAGGGTTAAGTTAGGGACAAGGAGGGACAAGGAGGGGCAATGAGAGACATGGAAGTACAAGCAGGATCAAGGAGGGACAAACGGGGACAAGGAAGGACAAGGAGGGACAAGGAGGGAAAAGGAGGGACAAGGAGGGGCAATATGGGACATGGAGGGGCAATGAGGGACAAGGAGGGGCAATGAGGGACATGGAGGGGAAATGAGGGACTAGGAGGGACAAGGAGGGTCAATGAGGTACAAGGAGGAACAAGTAGGAACAAGGAGAGACTAGCAGGGACAAGGAAGGACAAGGAGGGTCACGGAGGGTCAAGGAGGGTCAAGGAGGTACAAGGATGGTTAAGGAGGGACAAGTAGGAACAAGTACGGACCCAGAGGGTCAAGGAGGGTCTAGGAGGGACAAGGCGGGACAAGGAGGGACCAGGAGAGACAAGGAGGGAAAAGGAGTTACAAGGAGGAACAAGGAAAGACAAGCATGGACAATGAGGGAAAAGGAGTGACATGGAGGGACTAGGATGGTCAAGGAGGGACAAGGAAGGACAATGAGGGACAAGGTGGGGCCAGGAGATACATGGAGGGACATGGAGGGATAAGGAGGGGCAATGAGGGACATGGAGGGGCAATGAGGGACAAGGTGGATCAAGGAAAGACAAGGAGTGACAAGAAGGGCCAAGGAGGGCCAAGGAGCGGCAAGTAAGAGCAATGGAGGGACTAGGAGGGACTAGGGTGGTCAAGGAGGGACAAGGAAGGACAATGAGGGACAAGCAGGGACAAGGTGTGGCCAGGAGAGGCAAGGAGATACAAGGAGGGATAAGGAGGGACAAGTAGGAACAAGGAGAGACTAGAAGGGACAAGGAAGGACAAGAGGGTCAAGGATGGTCAAGGAGTGACTAGGTGGGACAAGGAGGGACCAGGCGGGAAAAGGAAGGACAAGGAGGGGCAATGAGGGACATGGAGGGGCAATGAGGGACATGGAGGGACAATGAGGGACAAGGAGGGACTAGGAGGGACAAGGAGTGACCAGGTGGGGAAAGGAGGGACTAGGAGGGACAAAGAGGGACTAGGAGGGACAATGAGGGACATGGAGGGGCAATGAGGGACTAGGATTGACAAACATGGACAAGGAGGGTCAAGGAGGTTCAAGGATGGTCAAGGAGGGACAAGTAGGAACAAGGAGAGACTAGCAGGGACAAGAAGGGAAAAGGAAGGACAAGGAAGGACAAGGAGGGTCAAGGAGGTACAAGGATGGTCAAGGAGGGACAAGTAGGAACAAGGAGAGACTAGCAGGGACAAGAAGGGACAAGAAGGGACAAGCAGGATCAAGGTGGGACAAGGAGGGTCAATGAGCAACAAGGAGGGACAAGGAGGGACAAGCAGGATCAAGGAGGGACAAACAGGGACAAGAAGGGACAAGCAGGATCAAGGAGGGACAAGCAGGAACAAGGAGGGACAACGAGGACCAAGGAAGGACAAGGAGGGATTAGGAGGGACAATGAGGGGCAAGGAGAGACAAGGAAGGGCAAGGAGGGAAAATGAGGGACAAGGAGAGGCAAGGAGGGACAATGAGGGACCAGGAGGGACAAGGAGGGGCAAGGAGAGACATGGAGAGACAAGGAGGAACAAGGAGAAGGAGTGACAAGGAGGGGCAAGGAGAGTCATGGAGGGTCAAGGAGGGACAAGGAAGGACAAAGAGGGACAAGTAGGGACCAGGAGGGCAAGGAGGGCCAATGAGGGACAAGGTGGGGCAATGAGGGACAAGGAGCGTCAAGGAGGGACAAGGAGGGAATAGGAGGTACTAGGAGCGACTAGGACGGACTAGGAGGGACAATGAGGAGCAAGGAGAGACAAGGAGAGGCAAAGAGGGACAAGCAGGGACCAGGAGGGAAAAGGAGGAACAAGGAGGGACAATGAGGGACAAGTAGGGACCAGGAGGGACAAGGATGGACCAGGAGGAACAAGGAGGAACAAGGAGGGAAAAGGAGTTACAAGGAAGAACAAGGAGGGGCAATGAGGGACATGGAGGGGAAATGAGGGACTAGGAGGGACAAGGAGGGTCAATGAGGTACAAGGAGGGACAAGTAGGAACAAGGAGAGACTAGCAGGGACAAGGAAGGACAAGGAGGGTCAAGGAGGGTCAAGGAGGTACAAGGATGGTCAAGGAGGGACAAGTAGGAACAAGTACGGACCCAGAGGGTCAAGGAGGGTCTAGGAGGGACAAGGCGGGACAAGGAGGGACCAGGAGAGACAAGGAGGGAAAAGGAGTTACAAGGAGGAACAAGGAAAGACAAGCATGGACAATGAGGGAAAAGGAGTGACATGGAGGGACTAGGATGGTCAAGGAGGGACAAGGAAGGACAATGAGGGACAAGGTGGGGCCAGGAGATACATGGAGGGACATGGAGGGATAAGGAGGGGCAATGAGGGACATGGAGGGGCAATGAGGGACAAGGTGGATCAAGGAAAGACAAGGAGTGACAAGAAGGGCCAAGGAGGGCCAAGGAGCGGCAAGTAAGAGCAATGGAGGGACTAGGAGGGACTAGGGTGGTCAAGGAGGGACAAGGAAGGACAATGAGGGACAAGCAGGGACAAGGTGTGGCCAGGAGAGGCAAGGAGATACAAGGAGGGATAAGGAGGGACAAGTAGGAACAAGGAGAGACTAGAAGGGACAAGGAAGGACAAGAGGGTAAAGGATGGTCAAGGAGTGACTAGGTGGGACAAGGAGGGACCAGGCGGGAAAAGGAAGGACAAGGAGGGGCAATGAGGGACATGGAGGGGCAATGAGGGACATGGAGGGACAATGAGGGACAAGGAGGGACTAGGAGGGACAAGGAGTGACCAGGTGGGGAAAGGAGGGACTAGGAGGGACAAGGAGGGACTAGGAGGGACAATGAGGGACATGGAGGGGAAATGAGGGACTAGGATTGACAAACATGGACAAGGAGGGTCAAGGAGGTTCAAGGATGGTCAAGGAGGGACAAGTAGGAACAAGTAGGAACAAGGAGAGACTAGCAGGGACAAGAAGGGAAAAGGAAGGACAAGGAAGGACAAGGAAGGACAAGGAGGTACAAGGATGGTCAAGGAGGGACAAGTAGGAACAAGGAGAGACTAGCAGGGACAAGAAGGGACAAGAAGGGACAAGCAGGATCAAGGTGGGACAAGGAGGGTCAATGAGCAACAAGGAGGGACAAGGAGGGACAAGCAGGATCAAGGAGGGACAAACAGGGACAAGAAGGGACAAGCAGGATCAAGGAGGGACAAGCAGGAACAAGGAGGGACAACGAGGACCAAGGAAGGACAAGGAGGGACAATGAGGGGCAAGGAGAGACAAGGAAGGGCAAGGAGGGAAAATGAGGGACAAGGAGAGGCAAGGAGGGACAATGAGGGACCAGGAGGGACAAGGAGGGGCAAGGAGAGACATGGAGAGACAAGGAGGAACAAGGAGGGAGAAGGAGTGACAAGGAGGGGCAAGGAGAGTCATGGAGGGTCAAGGAGGGACAAGGAAGGACAAAGAGGGACAAGTAGGGACCAGGAGGGCAAGGAGGGCCAATGAGGGACAAGGTGGGGCAATGAGGGACAAGGAGCGTCAAGGAGGGACAAGGAGGGACTAGGAGGGAATAGGAGGTACTAGGAGCGACTAGGACGGACTAGGAGGGACAATGAGGAGCAAGGAGAGACAAGGAGAGGCAAAGAGGGACAAGCAGGGACCAGGAGGGAAAAGGAGGAACAAGGAGGGACAATGAGGGACAAGTAGGGACCAGGAGGGACAAGGATGGACCAGGAGGAACAAGGAGGAACAAGGAGGGAAAAGGAGTTACAAGGAAGAACAAGGAGGGACAAGGAGGATCAAGGAGGGACAAGGTGGTGCAAGGAGAGACAAGGAGAGGCAAGGAGTGACAAGGAGCGGCAAGGAGGGACAAGGAGGGACGAGGAGGTACTAGGAGGGACTAGAACGGACTAGGAGGGACTAGGAGGGACAATGAGGAGCAAGGAGAGACAAGGAGAGGCAAGGAGGGACAAGCAGGGACCAGGAGGGAAAAGGAGGAACAAGGAGGGACAATGAGGGACAAGGAGAGACAAGTAGGGACCAGGATGGACCAGGAGGTACCAGGAGGAACAAGGAGGGAAAAGGAGTTACAAGGAGGAACAAGGAGGGGCAAGGAGGATCAAGGAGGGACAAGGTGGTGCAAGGAGAGACAAGGAGTGACAAGGAGAGACAAGGAGAGACAAGGAGGGACAAGGACGGAAAAGGAGTGACAAGGAGGGGCAATGAGGGAAAAGGAGGGACCAGGAGGGACAAGGCGGGACAAGGACGGACAAGGAGGGGCAATGAGGGACAAGGAGGGGCAATCAGGGACAAGGAAGGGCAAGGAGAGACAAGGAGGGTCAAGGAGGGACAAGCAAGGACAAGGACCAGGAGGGAAAAGGAAGGACAAGGAGGGGCAATGAGGGACATGGAGGGGCAATGAGGGACAAGGAGGGACCAGGAGGGAAAAGGAGGGACAAGGAGGGACATGGAGGGGCAATGAGGGACAAGGAGGGGCAATGAGGGACTAGGAGGGACAAACAGGGACAAGGAGGGTCATGGAGGTACAAGGATTGTCAGGGAGGGACAAGTAGGAACAAGGAGAGACTAGCAGGGACAAGAAGGTACAAGGAAGGACAAGGAGGGTCAGGCAGGGTCAAGGAGGGTCAAGGAGGTACAAGGATGGTCAAGGAGGGACAAGTAGGAACAAGGAGAGACTAGCAGGGACAAGAAGGGACAAGGAGGGACAAGCAGGATCAAGGAGGGACAAACAGGGACAAGGAGGGTCAAGGAGGGACAAGCAGGGACAAGCAGGATCAAGGACGGGCAAGCAGGGACAAGGAGGGACAACGAGGAACAAGGAAGGACAAGGAGGGACAATGAGGGGCAAGGATAGACAAGGAGAGGCAAGGAAGGACAAGGAGGGACCAGGAGGGAAAATGAGGAACAAGGAGGGGCAAGGAGGGACCAGGAGGGACAAGGAGGGGCAAGGAGAGACATGGAGAGACAAGCAGGATCAAGGATGGACAAACTGGGACAAGGAAGGACAAGTAGGGACAAGCAGGATCATGGAGGGACAAGGAGGGACCAGGAGGGACACGCAGGGACTAAAAGGGACTAGGAGGGACTAGGAGGGACAAGGAGTGGCCAGGAGGGAAAAGGAGTGACAAGGAGGGGCAATGAGGGACATGGAGGGGCAATGAGGGACAAGGAGGGAGAAGGAGGGGCAAGGAGAGACATGGAGGGACAAGGAAGGACAATGAGGGACAAGGAGGGTCAATGAGAGACAAACAGGGACAAGGAGGGACGAGGAGAGACAAGGAGGGAAAAGAAGGGGCAAGGAGAAGCAAGGAGGGACCAGGAGGGGCAAGGAGGGGAAAGGAGAGACATGGAGAGACAAGCAGGATCAAGGAGGGACAAACGGGGACAAGGAGGGACAATGAGGGACAAGCAGTGTCAAGGAGTGACAAGGAGGGACAAGGAGAGTCAAGGAGGGACAAGCAGGGACAAGAAGGGAAAAGGAGGGACAAGGATGGTCAAGGAGGGACAAGGAAGGACAATGAGGGACAAGGAGGGTTCAGTTAGGGACAAGGAGGGACAAGGAGGGGCAAGGAGAGACATGGAAGTACAAGCAGGATCAAGGAGGGACAAACGGGGACAAGGAAGGACAAGGAGGGACAGGGAGGGAAAAGGAGGGACAATGAGGGACATGGAGGGGCAATGAGGGACATGGTTGGGCAAGGAGGGTCAAGGAGGTACAAGGATGGTCAAGGAGGGACAAGTAGGAACAAGGAGAGACTAGCATGGACAAGAAGGGACAAGGAGGGTCAAGGAGGTACAAGGATGGTCAAGGAGGGATTAGGAGGGACAATGAGGGGCAAGGAGAGGCGAGGAAGGAAAAGGAGGGACCAGGAGGGAGAATGAGGGACAAGGAGGGACAAGGAGGGGCAAGGAGGGGCAAGGAGGGGCAAGGAGGGACAAGGAGGGACCAGGAGGGAGAAGGAGGGGCAAGGAGAGACATGGAGAGACAAGGAGGGACCAGGAGGGAGAAGGAGGGGCAAGGAGAGACAAGGAGGGACAGGGAGGGACAAGTGGGATCAAGGAGGGACACGCAGGGACTAAAAGGGACTAGGAGGGACAATGAGGGACATGGAGGGGCAATGAGGGACATGGTGGGGCAATGAGGGACAAGGAGGGACAAGCAGGATCAAGGAGGGACAAACTGGGACAAGTAGGATCAAGGAGGGACAAGGAGGGACACGCAGGGACTAAAAGGGACTAGGAGGGAAAATGAGGGACAAGGAGGGGCAAGGAGGGACAAGGAGGGACCAGGAGGGAGAAGGAGGGGCAAGGAGAGACATGGAGAGACAAGCAGGATCAAGGAGGGACAAACGGGGACAAGGAAGGACAAGGCAGGACAAGGAGGGACAGGGAGGGACAAGTAGGATCAAGGAGGGACAAGGAGGGACACGCAGGCACTAGGAGGGACTAGGAGGGACCAGGAGGGAAAAAGAGGGAAGAGGAGTGACAAGGAGGAACAAGGAGGGAGAAGGAGTGACAAGGAGTGGCAAGGAGAGACATGGAGGGTCAAGGAGGGACAAGGAAGGACAATGAGGGACAAGGAGGGTCAATGAGAGACAAACAGGGACAAGGAGGGTCAAGGAGGTACAATGATGGTCAAGGAGGGACAAGTAGGAACAAGGAGAGACTAGCAGGGACAAGGAAGTACAAGGTGCTTCAAGGAGGTACAAGGAGGGGCAAGGAGAGACTAGGAAGGACAATGAGGGTCAATGAGAGACAAACAGGGTCAAACAGGGACAAGGAGGGACGAGGAGAGACAAGAAGGGAAAAGAAGGGGCAAGGAGAAGCAAGGAGGGACCAGGAGGGGCAAGGAAGGACAAGGACGGAAAATGACGGACAAGGAGGGGCAAGGAGGGACAAGGAGGGTCAAGGAGGTACAATGATGGTCAAGGAGGGACAAGTAGGAACAAGGAGAGACTAGCAGGGACAAGAAGGGACAAGGAAGTACAAGGTGCGTCAAGGAGGTACAAGGAGGGGCAAGGAGAGACTAGGAAGGACAATGAGGGTCAATGAGAGACAAACAGGGTCAAACAGGGACAAGGAGGGACGAGGAGAGACAAGGAGGGAAAAGAAGGGGCAAGGAGAAGCAAGGAGGGACCAGGAGGGGCAAGGAGGGACAAGCAGTGTCAAGGAGGGACAAGCATGGACAAGGAGGGACTAGGATGGTCAAGGAGGGACAAGGAAGGACAATGAGGGACAAGCAGGACAAGGAGGGGCAAGGAGAGACTAGGAGATACAAGGAGGGGCATGGAGGGACAAGGAGGGGCAATGAGGGACATGGAGGGGCAATGAGGTACAAGTTGGCTCAAGGAGGGAAAAGGATGGACAAGGAGGGAAAGGGAGGGAAAGTAGGAGCAATGAGGGACCAGGAGGGTCAAGGAGGGACAAGGAGGGTCAAGGAGGGACAAGGAGGGACAAGCAGTGTCAAGGAGGGACAAGGAGGGACATGGAGGGACAAGGAGAGTCAAGGAGGGACAAGCAGGGACAAGAAGGGAAAAGGAGGGACATGGATGGTCAAGGAGGGACAAGGAAGGGCAATGAGGGACAAGGAGGGTTAAGTTAGGGAAAAGGAGGGACAAAGAGATGCAATGAGGGACATGGAGGGGCAATGAGGGACAAGGAGGAACTAGGAGGGACAAGGAGGGACCAGGAGGGGAAAGGAGGGACTAGGAGGGACAAGGAGGGACCAGGAGTGACAAGGAGGAACAAGGAGGGAGAATGAGTGACAAGGAGGGGCAAGGAGAGACATGGAGGGTCAAGGAGGGACAAGGAAGGACAATGAGGGTCAATGAGAGACAAACAGGGACAAGGAGGGACGAGGAGAGACAAGGAGGGAAAAGAAGGGGCAAGGAGAAGCAAGGAGGGACCAGGAGGGGCAAGGAGGGACAAGCAGTGTCAAGGAGGGACAAGCATGGACAAGGAGGGACAAGGAGGGACAAGGAGGGACAAGCAGTGTCAAGGAGGGACATGGAGGGACAAGGAGAGTCAAGGAGGGACAAGCAGGGACAAGAAGGGAAAAGGAGGGACATGGATGGTCAAGGAGGGACAAGGAAGGGCAATGAGGGACAAGGAGAGACATGGAAGTACAAGCAGGATCAAGGAGGGACAAACCGGGACAAGGAAGGACAAGGAGGGGCAAGGAGGGACAAGTAGGGACAAGGAGGATCAAGGAGGGACAAGCAGGGACCAGGAGGGACAAGGAGGGGCAAGGAGAAACATGGAGAGACAAGCAGGTTCAAGGAGGGACAAACGGGGACATGGAAGGACAAGGAGGGACAAGGAGGGACAAGTAGGGACAAGCAGGATCAAGGAGGGACCTGGAGGGACACGCAGGGACAAGCTGGTTCAAGGAGGGAAAAGCAGGGACAATGAGGGAGAAGAAGTGACAAGGAGGGACTAAAAGGGACTAGGAGGGACTAGGAGGGACAATGAGGGGCAAGGAGGGAAAATGAGTGACAAGGAGGAACAAGGAGGGACAATGAGGGACAAGGAGGGACAAGGAGGGACAAGGAGGGACAAGGAGGGACTAGGAGGGACAAGGAGGGACAAGTAGGGACAAGAAGGGACAAGAAGGGACAATGAGGGACAAGGAGAGACCAGGAGGGACAAGCAGGGTCAAGGAGGACAAGCAGGGACAAGGAGGAACAAGGAGGGACATGGAGGGGTAATGAAGGACAAGGTGAGACAAGGAGGGATAAGGAGGGAAAAGAAGAACAAGTAGGAGCTAGAAGGGAAAAGGAGGGACAAGGATGGACAAGGAAGGACAATGAGGGACAAGGAGGGTTAAGGGAGGGACAAGGAGGGACAATGAGGGGCAAGGAGAGACATGGAGAGACAAGGAGATACAAGGAGGGACATGGAGGTATAAGGAGGGGCAATGAGGGACATGGAGGGGTAATGAGGGACAAGGTGGGTCAAGGAGGGAAAAGGAGTGACAAGGAGGGTCAATGAGGTACAAACAGGGACAAGGAGGACCGAGGAGAGACAAGGAAGGAAAAGAAGGGGCAAGGAGAAGCAAGGCGGGACCAGGAGGGGCAAGGAAGGAAAAGCAGGATCAAGGAGGGACAAACTGGGACAAGGAGGGATAAGCAGGATCAAGGAGGGACAAACAGGGACAAGCAGGATCAAGGAGGGACAAGCAGGGACAACGAGTAACAGGGAAGGACAAGGAGGGATTAGGAGGGACAATGAGGGGCAAGGAGAGACAAGGAGAGGCGAGGAAGGAAAAGGAGGGACCAGGAGGGAAAATGAGGGACAAGGAGGGGCAAGGAGGGACAAGCATGGACAAGGAGTGACAAGGAGGGACTAGGATGGTCAAGGATGGTCAAGGAGGGACAAGGAAGGACAATGAGGGACAAGCAGGGACAAGGAGGGGCAAGGAGAGACTAGGAGATACAAGGAGGGACATGGAGAGATAAGGAAGGACAAGGTGGGACAAGGAAGGGCAATGAGGGACATGGAGGGGCAATGAGGTACAAGTTGGCTCAAGGAGGGACAAGGAGGGAAAAGGAGGGCAAGGAGGGACAAGCAGGGACAAGCAGGGAAAAGGAAGGACAAGGATGGACAAGGAAGGACAATGAGGGACAAGGAGGGTTAAGGGAGGGACAAGGAGGGGCAAGGAGAGACATGGAGTGACAAGCAGGATCAAGGAAGGACAAACGAGGACAAGGAAGGACAAGGAGGGGCAAGGAGGGACAAGGAGGGACAAGGAGGGACAAGTAGGGACAAGCAGGATCAAGGAGGGACAAACTGGGACAAGGAGGGGCAAGGAGAGACAAGCAGGATCAAGGAGGGACAAACGGGGACAAGGAAGGACAAGGAGGGACAAGCAGGGACACGCAGGCACAAGCTGGTTCAAGGAGGGAAAAGCAGGATCAAGGAGGGACCAAGTAGGGACCAAGAGGGACAAGGAGGGGCAAGGAGGGACATGGAGACAAGCAGGATCAAGGAGGGACAAACGGGGACAAGGAAGGACAAGGAGGGCCCAGGAGGGGCAAGGAGAGACATGGAGAGACAAGCAGGATCATGGAGGGACAAACGGGGACAAGGAAGGACAAGGAGGGGCAAGGAGGGACCAGGAGGGGCAAGGAGAGACATGGAGAGACATGGAGAGACAAGCAGGATCAAGGAGGGACAAACGGTGACAAGGAAGGACAAGGAGGGACAAGCAGGGACAAGGAGGGACACGCAGGCACAAGCTGGTTCAAGGAGGGAAAAGCAGTATCAAGGAGGGACTAGGAGGGACAAGGAGGGGCAAGGAGGGACAATGAGGGACAAGGAGAGACAAGGAGTGACCAGGAGGGACCAGGAGGAACAAGGAGGGAAAAGGAGTTACAAGGAGGGACAATGACGGACAAGGAGGATCAAGGAGGAACAAGGAGGGACAGGGTGGTGCTAGGAGATTCAAGGAGGGACAAGGACGGAAAAGGAGTGACAAGGAGGGGCAATAAGGGAAAAGGAGGGGCAATGAGGGACAAGGAAGGGCAAGGAGAGACAAGGAGGGTCAAGCAGGGACAAGCACGGACAAGGAGGACAAGTAGGAACAAGGAGGGACTAGCAGGGACAAGAAGGGACACGGAGGGACAAACAGGGATAAGGAGGGACAAGGAGGAACAAGCAGGATCAAGGAGGGACAAGCATTGACAAGGTGGGACCAGGAGGGACAAGCAGGGTCAATGACCAGGAGGGCCAAGGAGGGATAAGGAGGGGCAATGAGGGACATGGAGGGGCAATGAGGGACAAGGTTGGTCAAGGAGGGACAAGGAGGGAAAAGGAGTGACAAGGAGGGCCAAGGATGGTCAAGGATGGTCAAGGAGGTACAAGGAGGGACAAGTAGGAACAAGGAGGGACTAGCAGGGACAAGAAGGGACACGGAGGGACAAACAGGGACAAGGAGGGACAAGGAGGAACAAGCAATGGGCAATGAGGGGCAAGAAGGAGCAATGAGGGACCAGGAGGGTCAAGGAGGGTCAAGGAAGGTCAAGGAAGGTCAAGGAGGGACAAGGAGGCACCAGGAGGGAAAAGGAGGGAAATTATGGAAAGGAGTGACAAGGAGGGTCAATGAGGTACAAACAGGGACAAGGAGGACCGAGGAGTGACAAGGAGGGACAAGGAGAAGCAAATCGGGACCAGGAGGGGCAAGGAAGGAAAAGCAGTGTCAAGGAGGGACAAGCATGGACAAGGAGTGACAAGGAGGGACTAGGATGGTCAAGGATGGTCAAGGAGGGACAAGGAAGGACAATGAGGGACAAGCAGGGACAAGGAGTGGCAAGGAGAGACTAGGAGATACAAGGAGGGACATGGAGAGATAAGGAAGGACAAGGAGGGGCAATGAGGGACATGGAGGGGCAATGAGGTACAAGTTGGCTCAAGGAGGGACTAGGAGGAAAAGGAGGGCAAGAAGGGACAAGGAGAGTCAAGGAGGGACAAGCAGGGACAAGAAGGGAAAAGGAGGGACAAGGAAGGACAATGAGGGACAAGGAGGGTTAAGGGAGGGACAAGGAGGGGAAAGGAGAGACATGGAGTGACAAGCAGGATCAAGGAGGGACAAACGGGGACAAGGAAGGACAAGGAGGGGCAAGGAGGGACAAGGAGGGACAAGGAGGGACAAGTAGGTACAATCAGGATCAAGGAGGGACCAGGAGGGACAAGGAGGGGCAAGGAGAGACAAGCAGGATCAAGGAGGGACAACGGGGACAAGGAAGGACAAGGAGGGACAAGGAGGGCCCAGGAGGGGCAAGGAGAGACATGGAGAGACAAGCAGGATCAAGGAGGGACAAACGGGGACAAGGATGGACAAGGAGGGGCAAGGAGGGACAAGCAGGATCAAGGAGGGACAAGGAGGGACAAGGAGGGGCAAGGAGAGACATGGAGAGACAAGCAGGATCAAGGAGGGACAAACGGGGACAAGGAAGGACAAGGAGGGACAAGCAGGGACAAGGAGGGACCAGGAGGGACACGCAGGCACAAGCTGGTTCAAGGAGGGAAAAGCAGGATCAAGGAGGGACCAGGAGGGACAAGGAGAGACAAGGAGTGACCAGGAAGGGCCAGGAGGAACAAGGAGGTAAAAGGAGTTACAAGGAGGGACAGTGAGGGACAAGGAGGATCAAGGAGTGACAAGGAGGGACAAGGTGGTGCAAGGAGAGTCAAGGAGAGACAAGGAGGGACAAGGACGGAAAAGGAGGGGCAAGGAGAAGCAAGGAGGGACCAGGAGGGGCAAGGAGGGACAAGCAGTGTCAAGGAGGGACAAGCATGGACAAGGAGGGACTAGGATGGTCAAGGAGGGACAAGGAAGGACAATGAGGGACAAGCAGGACAAGGAGGGGCAAGGAGAGACTAGGAGATACAAGGAGGGACATGGAGGGACAAGGAGGGGCAATGAGGGACATGGAGGGGCAATGAGGTACAAGTTGGCTCAAGGAGGGAAAAGGATGGACAAGGAGGGAAAGTAGGAGCAATGAGGGACCAGGAGGGTCAAGGAGGGACAAGGAGGGACAAGCAGTGTCAAGGAGGGACATGGAGGGACAAGCAGGGACAAGACGGGAAAAGGAGGGACATGGATGGTCAAGGAGGGACAAGGAAGGGCAATGAGGGACAAGGAGGGTTAAGTTAGGGAAAAGGAGGGACAAAGAGATGCAATGAGGGACATGGAGGGGCAATGAGGGACAAGGAGGAACTAGGAGGGACAAGGAGGGACCAGGAGGGGAAAGGAGGGACTAGGAGGGACAAGGAGGGACCAGGAGTGACAAGGAGGAACAAGGAGGGAGAATGAGTGACAAGGAGGGGCAAGGAGAGACATGGAGGGTCAAGGAGGGACAAGGAAGGACAATGAGGGTCAATGAGAGACAAACAGGGACAAACAGGGACAAGGAGGGACGAGGAGAGACGAGGAGAGACAAGGAGGGAAAAGAAGGGGCAAGGAGAAGCAAGGAGGGACCAGGAGGGGCAAGGAGGGACAAGCAGTGTCAAGGAGGGACAAGCATGGGCAAGGAGGGTCAATGAGGGACAAGGAGGGACAAGCAGTGTCAAGGAGGGACATGGAGGGACAAGGAGAGTCAAGGAGGGACAAGGAGGGACATGGATGGTCAAGGAGGGGCAAGGAAGGGTAATGAGGGACAAGGAGGGTTAAGTTAGGGACAAGGAGAGACATGGAAGTACAAGCAGGATCAAGGAGGGACAAACCGGGACAAGGAAGGACAAGGAAGGGCAAGGAGGGACAAGTAGTGACAAGGAGGATCAAGGAGGGACAAGCAGGGACCAGGAGGGACAAGGAGGGGCAAGGAGAAAAATGGAGAGACAAGCAGGTTCAAGGAGGGACAAACGGGGACATGGAAGGACAAGGAGGGACAAGGAGGGACAAGTAGGGACAAGCAGGATCAAGGAGGGACCTGGAGGGACACGCAGGGACAAGCTGGTTCAAGGAGGGAAAAGCAGGGACAATGAGGGAGAAGAAGGGACAAGGAGGGACTAAAAGGGACTAGAAGGGACTAGGAGCGACTAGGAGGGACTAGGAGGGACAATGAGGGGCAAGGAGGGAAAATGAGTGACAAGGAGGAACAAAGAGGGACAAGGAGGGACTAGGAGGGACAAGGAGGGACAAGTAGGGACAAGAAGGGACAAGAAGGGACAAGGAGAGACCAGGAGGGACAAGCAGGGTCAAGGAGGACAAGCAGGGACAAGGAGGAACAAGGAGGGGCAATAAGGGACATGGAGGGGTAATGAAGGACAAGGTGAGACAAGGAGGGACAAGGAGGGATAAGGAGGGAAAAGAAGAACAAGTAGGAGCTAGAAGGGAAAAGGAGGGACAAGGATGGACAAGGAAGGACAAGGAGGGTTAAGGGATGGACAAGGAGGGACAATGAGGGGCAAGGAGAGACATGGAGAGACAAGGAGATACAAGGAGGGACATGGAGGTATAAGGAGGGGCAATGAGGGACATGGAGGGGTAATGAGGGACAAGGTGGGTCAAGGAGGGAAAAGGAGTGACAAGGAGGGTCAATGAGGTACAAACAGGGACAAGGAGGACCTAGGAGAGACAAGGAGGGAAAAGAAGGGGCAAGGAGAAGCAAGGCGGGACCAGGAGGGGCAAGGAAGGAAAAGCAGGATCAAGGAGGGACAAACTGGGACAAGGAGGGATAAGCAGGGACAAGCAGGATCAAGGAGGGACAAGCAGGCTCAAGGAGGGACAAGCAGGGACAACGAGTAACAAGGAAGGACAAGGAGGGATTAGGAGGGACAATGAGGGGCAAGGAGAGACAAGGAGAGGCGAGGAAGGAAAAGGAGGGACCAGGAGGGAAAATGAGGGACAAGGAGGGGCAAGGAGGGACAAGGAGGGACAAGCATGGACAAGGAGTGACAAGGAGGGACTAGGATGGTCAAGGATGGTCAAGGAGGGACAAGGAAGGACAATGAGGGACAAGCAGGGACAAGGAGGGGCAAGGAGAGACTAGGAGATACAAGGAGGGACATGGAGAGATAAGGAAGGACAAGGTGGGACAAGGAAGGGCAATGAGGGACATGGAGGGGCAATGAGGTACAAGTTGGCTCAAGGAGGGACAAGGAGGGAAAAGGAGGGCAAGGAGGGACAAGGAGGGACAAGCAGGGAAAAGGAAGGACAAGGATGGACAAGGAAGGACAATGAGGGACAAGGAGGGTTAAGGGAGGGACAAGGAGGGGCAAGGAGGGACATGGAGTGACAAGCAGGATCAAGGAAGGACAAACGAGGACAAGGAGGGGCAAGGAGGGACAAGGAGGGACAAGTAGGGACAAGCAGGATCAAGGAGGGACAAGGAGGGGCAAGGAGAGACAAGCAGGATCAAGGGGGGACAAACGGGGACAAGGAAGGACAAGGAGGGACAAGCAAGGACACGCAGGCACAAGCTGGTTCAAGGAGGGAAAAGCAGGATCAAGGAGGGACCAAGTAGGGACCAAGAGGGACAAGGAGGGGCAAGGAGGGACATGGAGAGACAAGCAGGATCAAGGAGGGACAAACGGGGACAAGGAAGGACAAGGAGGGCCCAGGAGGGGCAAGGAGAGACATGGAGAGACAAGCAGGATCAAGGAGGGACAAACGGGGACAAGGAAGGACAAGGAGGGGCAAGGAGGGAAAAGTAGGGACAAGCAGGATCAAGCTGGTTTAAGGAGGGAAAAGAAGGATCAAGGAGGGACCAGGAGGGACAAGGAGGGACCAGGAGGGACAAGGAGGAGCAAGGAGGGGCAAGGAGGGACATGGAGAGACAAGCAGGATCAAGGAGGTACAAACGGGGACAAGCGAGGACAAGGAGGGACAAGGAGGGCCCAGGAGGGGCAAGGAGAGACATGGAGAGACAAGCAGGATCAAGGAGGGACAAACGGGGACATGGAAGGACAAGGAGGGACAAGGAGGGACAAGTAGGGACAAGCAGGCACAAGCTGGTTTAAGGAGGGAAAAGAAGGATCAAGGAGGGACCAGGAGGGACAAGGAGGGACCAGGAGGGACAAGGAGGAGCAAGGAGGGGCAAGGAGGGACATGGAGAGACAAGCAGGATCAAGGAGGTACAAACGGGGACAAGCAAGGACAAGGAGGGACAAGGAGGGCCCAGGAGGGGCAAGGAGAGACATGGAGAGACAAGCAGGATCAAGGAGGGACAAACGGGGACAAGGATGGACAAGGAGGGACAAGTAGGGACAAGCAGGATCAAGGAGGGACAAGGAGGGACAAGGAGGGGCAAGGAGAGACATGGAGAGACAAGCAGGATCAAGGAGGGACAAACGGGGACAAGGAAGGACAAGGAGGGACAAGCAGGGACAAGGAGGGACCAGGAGGGACAAGGAGGGGCAAGGAGAAAAATGGAGAGACAAGCAGGTTCAAGGAGGGACAAACGGGGACATGGAAGGACAAGGAGTGACAAGGAGGGACAAGTAGGGACAAGCAGGATCAAGGAGGGACCTGGAGGGACACGCAGGGACAAGCTGGTTCAAGGAGGGAAAAGCAGGGACAATGAGGGAGAAGAAGGGACAAGGAGGGACTAAAAGGGACTAGAAGGGACTAGGAGCGACTAGGAGGGACTAGGAGGGACAATGAGGGGCAAGGAGGGAAAATGAGTGACAAGGAGGAACAAAGAGGGACAAGGAGGGACTAGGAGGGACAAGGAGGGACAAGTAGGGACAAGAAGGGACAAGAAGGGACAAGGAGAGACCAGGAGGGACAAGCAGGGTCAAGGAGGACAAGCAGGGACAAGGAGGAACAAGGAGGGGCAATAAGGGACATGGAGGGGTAATGAAGGACAAGGTGAGACAAGGAGGGACAAGGAGGGATAAGGAGGGAAAAGAAGAACAAGTAGGAGCTAGAAGGGAAAAGGAGGGACAAGGAAGGACAAGGAGGGTTAAGGGATGGACAAGGAGGGACAATGAGGGGCAAGGAGAGACATGGAGAGACAAGGAGATACAAGGAGGGACATGGAGGTATAAGGAGGGGCAATGAGGGACATGGAGGGGTAATGAGGGACAAGGTGGGTCAAGGAGGGAAAAGGAGTGACATGGAGGGTCAATGAGGTACAAACAGGGACAAGGAGGACCTAGGAGAGACAAGGGGGGAAAAGAAGGGGCAAGGAGAAGCAAGGCGGGACCAGGAGGGGCAAGGAAGGAAAAGCAGGATCAAGGAGGGACAAACTGGGACAAGGAGGGATAAGCAGGGACAAGCAGGATCAAGGAGGGACAAGCAGGCTCAAGGAGGGACAAGCAGGGACAACGAGTAACAAGGAAGGACTAGGAGGGATTAGGAGGGACAATGAGGGGCAAGGAGAGACAAGGAGAGGCGAGGAAGGAAAAGGAGGGACCAGGAGGGAAAATGAGGGACAAGGAGGGGCAAGGAGGGACAAGCATGGACAAGGAGTGACAAGGAGGGACTAGGATGGTCAAGGATGGTCAAGGAGGGACAAGGAAGGACAATGAGGGACAAGCAGGGACAAGGAGGGGCAAGGAGAGACTAGGAGATACAAGGAGGGACATGGAGAGATAAGGAAGGACAAGGTGGGACAAGGAAGGGCAATGAGGGACATGGAGGGGCAATGAGGTACAAGTTGGCTCAAGGAGGGACAAGGAGGGAAAAGGAGGGCAAGGAGGGACAAGGAGGGACAAGCAGGGAAAAGGAAGGACAAGGATGGACAAGGAAGGACAATGAGGGACAAGGAGGGTTAAGGGAGGGACAAGGAGGGGCAAGGAGAGACATGGAGTGACAAGCAGGATCAAGGAAGGACAAACGAGGACAAGGAGGGGCAAGGAGGGACAAGGAGGGACAAGGAGGGACAAGTAGGGACAAGCAGGATCAAGGAGGGACAAGGAGGGACAAGGAGGGGCAAGGAGAGACAAGCAGGATCAAGGGGGGACAAACGGGGACAAGGAAGGACAAGGAGGGACAAGCAAGGACACGCAGGCACAAGCTGGTTCAAGGAGGGAAAAGCAGGATCAAGGAGGGACCAAGTAGGGACCAAGAGGGACAAGGAGGGGCAAGGAGGGACATGGAGAGACAAGCAGGATCAAGGAGGGACAAACGGGGACAAGGAAGGACAAGGAGGGCCCAGGAGGGGCAAGGAGAGACATGGAGAGACAAGCAGGATCAAGGAGGGACAAACGGGGACAAGGAAGGACAAGGAGGGGCAAGGAGGGAAAAGTAGGGACAAGCAGGATCAAGGAGGGACAAGGAGGGACCAGGAGGGACAAGGAGGGGCAAGGAGAGACATGGAGAGACAAGCAGGATCAAGGAGGGACAAACGGTGACAAGGAAGGACAAGGAGGGACACGCAGGCACAAGCTGGTTCAAGGAGGGAAAAGCAGTATCAAGGAGGGACAAGGAGGGACTAGGAGGGACAATGAGGGACAAGGAGAGACAAGGAGTGACCAGGAGGGACCAGGAGGAACAAGGAGGGAAAAGGAGTTACAAGGAGGGACAATGAGGATCAAGGAGGAACAAGGAGTGACAAGGAGGGACAGTGTGGTGCTAGGAGATTCAAGGAGGGACAAGGACGGAAAAGGAGTGACAAGGAGGGGCAATGAGGGAAAAGGAGGGGCAATGAGGGACAAGGAAGGGCAAGGAGAGACAAGGAGGGTCAAGGAGGGACAAGCACGTACAAGGAGGGTCAATGACGGACAAGGAGGGGCAAGTACGGACCAAGAGGGTCAAGGAGGGACAAGGAGGGTCAAGGAGGGACAAGGAGGGACCAGGAGAGACAAGGAGGGAAAAGAAGTTACAAGGAGGGACAAGGAAA
This sequence comes from Polietes domitor, assembly GCA_947397865.1. NCBI lineage: Eukaryota > Metazoa > Arthropoda > Insecta > Diptera > Muscidae > Polietes > Polietes domitor. The sequence continues at coordinate 484,090 of OX377623.1, forward strand.
GACAAGCATGGACAAGGAGGGAAAAGGAGTGACACGGAGGGACTAGGATTGTCAAGGAGGGACAAGGATGGTCAAGGAGGTACAAGGAGGGACAAGTAGGAACAAGGAGGGACAAGTAGGAACAAGGAGGGACTAGCAGGGACAAGAAGGGACACGGAGGGACAAACAGGGATAAGGAGGGACAAGGAGGAACAAGCAGGATCAAGGAGGGACAAGCATTGACAAGGTGGGACCAGGAGGGACAAGCAGGGTCAATGACCAGGAGGGCCAAGGAGGGATAAGGAGGGGCAATGAGGGACATGGAGGGGCAATGAGGGACAAGGTTGGTCAAGGAGGGACAAGGAGGGACAAGGAGGGAAAAGGAGTGACAAGGAGGGCCAAGGATGGTCAAGGATGGTCAAGGAGGTACAAGGAGGGACAAGTAGGAACAAGGAGGGACAAGTAGGAACAAGGAGGGACTAGCAGGGACAAGAAGGGACACGGAGGGACAAACAGGGACAAGGAGGGACAAGGAGGAACAAGCAATGGGCAATGAGGGGCAAGTAGGAGCAATGAGGGACCAGGAGGGTCAAGGAGGGTCAAGGAAGGTCAAGGAAGGTCAAGGAGGGACAAGGAGGCACCAGGAGGGAAAAGGAGGGAAATTATGGAAAGGAGTGACAAGGAGGGTCAATGAGGTACAAACAGGGACAAGGAGGACCGAGGAGTTACAAGGAGGGACAAGGAGAAGCAAATCGGGACCAGGAGGGGCAAGGAAGGAAAAGCAGTGTCAAGGAGGGACAAGCATGGACAAGGAGTGACAAGGAGGGACTAGGATGGTCAAGGATGGTCAAGGAGGGACAAGGAAGGACAATGAGAGACAAGCAGGGACAAGGAGTGGCAAGGAGAGACTAGGAGATACAAGGAGGGACATGGAGAAATAAGGAAGGACAAGGTGGGACAAGGAGGGGCAATGAGGGACATGGAGGGGCAATGAGGTACAAGTTGGCTCAAGGAGGGACTAGGAGGAAAAGGAGGGCAAGAAGGGACAAGGAGAGTCAAGGAGGGACAAGCAGGGACAAGAAGGGAAAAGGAGGGACAAGGAAGGACAATGAGGGACAAGGAGGGTTAAGGGAGGGACAAGGAGGGGAAAGGAGAGACATGGAGAGACATGGAGTGACAAGCAGGATCAAGGAGGGACAAACGGGGACAAGGAAGGACAAGGAGGGGCAAGGAGGGACAAGGAGGGACAAGGAGGGACAAGGAGGGACAAGTAGGTACAATCAGGATCAAGGAGGGACCAGGAGGGACAAGGAGGGGCAAGGAGAGACAAGCAGGATCAAGGAGGGACAACGGGGACAAGGAAGGACAAGGAGGGACACGCAGGCACAAGCTGGTTTAAGGAGGGAAAAGAAGGATCAAGGAGGGACCAGGAGGGACAAGGAGGGACCAGGAGGGACAAGGAGGAGCAAGGAGGGGCAAGGAGGGACATGGAGAGACAAGCAGGATCAAGGAGGTACAAACGGGGACAAGCAAGGACAAGGAGGGAAAAGGAGGGCCCAGGAGGGGCAAGGAGAGACATGGAGAGACAAGCAGGATCAAGGAGGGACAAACGGGGACAAGGATGGACAAGGAGGGGCAAGGAGGGACAAGTAGGGACAAGCAGGATCAAGGAGGGACAAGGAGGGACAAGGAGGGGCAAGGAGAGACATGGAGAGACAAGCAGGATCAAGGAGGGACAAACGGGGACAAGGAAGGACAAGGAGGGACAAGCAGGGACAAGGAGGGACACGCAGGCACAAGCTGGTTCAAGGAGGGAAAAGCAGGATCAAGGAGGGACCAGGAGGGACAAGGAGAGACAAGGAGTGACCAGGAAGGGCCAGGAGGAACAAGGAGGTAAAAGGAGTTACAAGGAGGGACAGTGAGGGACAAGGAGGATCAAGGAGTGACAAGGAGGGACAAGGTGGTGCAAGGAGAGTCAAGGAGAGACAAGGAGGGACAAGGAGGGACAAGGACGGAAAAGGAGGGGCAAGGAGAAGCAAGGAGGGACCAGGAGGGGCAAGGAGGGACAAGCAGTGTCAAGGAGGGACAAGCATGGACAAGGAGGGACTAGGATGGTCAAGGAGGGACAAGGAAGGACAATGAGGGACAAGCAGGACAAGGAGGGGCAAGGAGAGACTAGGAGATACAAGGAGGAACATGGAGGGACAAGGAGGGGCAATGAGGGACATGGAGGGGCAATGAGGTACAAGTTGGCTCAAGGAGGGAAAAGGATGGACAAGGAGGGAAAGTAGGAGCAATGAGGGACCAGGAGGGTCAAGGAGGGACAAGGAGGGTCAAGGAGGGACAAGCAGTGTCAAGGAGGGACATGGTGGGACAAGGAGAGTCAAGGAGGGACAAGCAGGGACAAGAAGGGAAAAGGAGGGACATGGATGGTCAAGGAGGGACAAGGAAGGGCAATGAGGGACAAGGAGGGTTAAGTTAGGGAAAAGGAGGGACAAAGAGATGCAATGAGGGGCAATGAGGGACAAGGAGGAACTAGGAGGGACAAGGAGGGACCAGGAGGGGAAAGGAGGGACTAGGAGGGACAAGGAGGGACCAGGAGTGACAAGGAGGAACAAGGAGGGAGAATGAGTGACAAGGAGGGGCAAGGAGAGTCATGGAGGGTCAAGGAGGGACAAGGAAGGACAATGAGGGTCAATGAGAGACAAACAGGGACAAACAGGGACAAGGAGGGACGAGGAGAGACAAGGAGGGAAAAGAAGGGGCAAGGAGAAGCAAGGAGGGACCAGGAGGGGCAAGGAGGGACAAGCAGTGTCAAGGAGGGACAAGCATGGACAAGGAGGGTCAATGAGGGACAAGGAGTGACAAGCAGTGTCAAGGAGGGACATGGAGGGACAAGGAGAGTCAAGGAGGGACAAGAAGGGAAAAGGAGGGACATGGATGGTCAAGGAGGGGCAAGGAAGGGTAATGAGGGACAAGGAGGGTTAAGTTAGGGACAAGGAGAGACATGGAAGTACAAGCAGGATCAAGGAGGGACAAACCGGGACAAGGAAGGACAAGGAAGGGCAAGGAGGGACAAGTAGTGACAAGGAGGATCAAGGAGGGACAAGCAGGGACCAGGAGGGACAAGGAGGGGCAAGGAGAAAAATGGAGAGACAAGCAGGTTCAAGGAGGGACAAACGGGGACATGGAAGGACAAGGAGGGACAAGGAGGGACAAGTAGGGACAAGCAGGATCAAGGAGGGACCTGGAGGGACACGCAGGGACAAGCTGGTTCAAGGAGGGAAAAGCAGGGACAATGAGGGAGAAGAAGGGACAAGGAGGGACTAAAAGGGACTAGAAGGGACTAGGAGCGACTAGGAGGGACTAGGAGGGACAATGAGGGGCAAGGAGGGAAAATGAGTGACAAGGAGGAACAAAGAGGGACAAGGAGGGACAAGGAGGGACTAGGAGGGACAAGGAGGGACAAGTAGGGACAAGAAGGGACAAGAAGGGACAAGAAGGGACAAGAAGGGACAAGGAGAGACCAGGAGGGACAAGCAGGGTCAAGGAGGACAAGCAGGGACAAGGAGGAACAAGGAGGGGCAATAAGGGACATGGAGGGGTAATGAAGGACAAGGTGAGACAAGGAGGGACAAGGAGGGATAAGGAGGGAAAAGAAGAACAAGTAGGAGCTAGAAGGGAAAAGGAGGGACAAGGATGGACAAGGAAGGACAAGGAGGGTTAAGGGATGGACAAGGAGGGACAATGAGGGGCAAGGAGAGACATGGAGAGACAAGGAGATACAAGGAGGGACATGGAGGTATAAGGAGGGGCAATGAGGGACATGGAGGGGTAATGAGGGACAAGGTGGGTCAAGGAGGGAAAAGGAGTGACAAGGAGGGTCAATGAGGTACAAACAGGGACAAGGAGGACCTAGGAGAGACAAGGAGGGAAAAGAAGGGGCAAGGAGAAGCAAGGCGGGACCAGGAGGGGCAAGGAAGGAAAAGCAGGATCAAGGAGGGACAAACTGGGACAAGGAGGGATAAGCAGGGACAAGCAGGATCAAGGAGGGACAAGCAGGCTCAAGGAGGGACAAGCAGGGACAACGAGTAACAAGGAAGGACAAGGAGGGATTAGGAGGGACAATGAGGGGCAAGGAGAGACAAGGAGAGGCGAGGAAGGAAAAGGAGGGACCAGGAGGGAAAATGAGGGACAAGGAGGGGCAAGGAGGGACAAGCATGGACAAGGAGTGACAAGGAGGGACTAGGATGGTCAAGGATGGTCAAGGAGGGACAAGGAAGGACAATGAGGGACAAGCAGGGACAAGGAGGGGCAAGGAGAGACTAGGAGATACAAGGAGGGACATGGAGAGATAAGGAAGGACAAGGTGGGACAAGGAAGGGCAATGAGGGACATGGAGGGGCAATGAGGTACAAGTTGTCTCAAGGAGGGACAAGGAGGGAAAAGGAGGGCAAGGAGGGACAAGCAGGGAAAAGGAAGGACAAGGATGGACAAGGAAGGACAATGAGGGACAAGGAGGGTTAAGGGAGGGACAAGGAGGGGCAAGGAGAGACATGGAGTGACAAGCAGGATCAAGGAAGGACAAACGAGGACAAGGAGGGGCAAGGAGGGACAAGTAGGGACAAGCAGGATCAAGGAGGGACAAGGAGGGACAAGGAGGGGCAAGGAGAGACAAGCAGGATCAAGGAGGGACAAACGGGGACAAGGAAGGACAAGGAGGGACAAGCAAGGACACGCAGGCACAAGCTGGTTCAAGGAGGGAAAAGCAGGATCAAGGAGGGACCAAGTAGGGACCAAGAGGGACAAGGAGGGGCAAGGAGGGACATGGAGAGACAAGCAGGATCAAGGAGGGACAAACGGGGACAAGGAAGGACAAGGAGGGCCCAGGAGGGGCAAGGAGAGACATGGAGAGACAAGCAGGATCAAGGAGGGACAAACGGGGACAAGGAAGGACAAGGAGGGGCAAGGAGGGAAAAGTAGGGACAAGCAGGATCAAGGAGGGACAAGGAGGGACCAGGAGGGACAAGGAGGGGCAAGGAGAGACATGGAGAGACAAGCAGGATCAAGGAGGGACAAACGGTGACAAGGAAGGACAAGGAGGGACAAGGAGGGACACGCAGGCACAAGCTGGTTCAAGGAGGGAAAAGCAGTATCAAGGAGGGACAAGGAGTGACTAGGAGGGACAATGAGGGACAAGGAGAGACAAGGAGTGACCAGGAGGGACCAGGAGGAACAAGGAGGGAAAAGGAGTTACAAGGAGGGACAATGAGGGACAAGGAGGATCAAGGAGGATCAAGGAGGAACAAGGAGTGACAAGGAGGGACAGGGTGGTGCTAGGAGATTCAAGGAGGGACAAGGACGGAAAAGGAGTGACAAGGAGGGGCAATGAGGGAAAAGGAGGGGCAATGAGGGACAAGGAAGGGCAAGGAGAGACAAGGAGGGTCAAGGAGGGACAAGCACGGACAAGGAGGGTCAATGACGGACAAGGAGGGGCAAGTACGGACCAAGAGGGTCAAGGAGGGACAAGGAGGGTCAAGGAGGGACAAGGAGGGACCAAGAGAGACAAGGAGGGAAAAGAAGTTACAAGGAGGGACAAGGAAAGACAAGCATGGACAAGGAGGGAAAAGGAGTGACACGGAGGGACTAGGATTGTCAAGGATGGTCAAGGAGGTACAAGGAGGGACAAGTAGGAACAAGGAGGGACAAGTAGGAACAAGGAGGGACAAGTAGGAACAAGGAGGGACTAGCAGGGACAAGAAGGGACACGGAGGGACAAACAGGGATAAGGAGGGACAAGGAGGAACAAGCAGGATCAAGGAGGGACAAGCATTGACAAGGTGGGACCAGGAGGGACAAGCAGGGTCAATGACCAGGAGGGTCAAGGAGGGCCAAGGAGGGATAAGGAGGGGCAATGAGGGACATGGAGGGGCAATGAGGGACAAGGTTGGTCAAGGAGGGACAAGCAAGGACAAGGACCAGGAGGGAAAAGGAAGGACAAGGAGGGGCAATGAGGGACATGGAGGGGCAGTGAGGGGCAATGAGGACAAGGAGGGACTAGGAGGGACAAGGAGGGACCAGGAGGGGAAAGGAGGGACAAGGAGGGACCAGGAGGGACATGGAGGGGCAATGAGGGGCAATGAGGGACATGGAGTGGCAATGAGGGACTAGGAGGGACAAACAGGGGCAAGGAGGGTCAAGTAGGAACAAGGAGAGACTAGCAGGGACAAGGAGGGTCAAGGAGGGACAAGTAGGAACAAGGAGAGACTAGCAGCGACAAGAAGGGGCAAGCAGGATCAAGTAGGAACAAGGAGAGACTAGCAGCGACAAGAAGGGACAAGGAGGGGCAAGCAGGATCAAGGAGGGACAAACAGGGACAAGGAGGGTCAAGGAGGGACAAGCAGGGACAAGCAGGATCAAGGAGGGTCAAGGAGGTACAAGCAGGGACAAGCAGGATCAAGGAGGGACAAGGAGGGACAAGGAGGGACAACGAGGAACAAGGAGGGACAAGGAGGGATTAGGAGGGACAATGAGGGGCAAGGAGAGACAAGGAGAGGCAAGGAAGGACAAGGAGGGACCAGGAGGGAAAATGAGGGACAAGGAGAGACATGGAGAGACAAGCAGGATCAAGGAGGGACAAACGGGGACAAGGAGGGACAAGGAGGGACAAGGAGGGACAAGGAGGGACAAGGAGGGACAAGTAGGGACAAGCAGGATCAAGGAGGGACAAGGAGGGACCAGGAGCGACACGCAGGGACTAAAAGGGACTAGGAGGGACCAGGAGGGAAAAGGAGGGAAAAGGAGTGACAAGGAGGAACAAGGAGGGAGAAGGAGTGACAAGGAGGAACAAGGAGGGACAAGGAGGATCATGGAGGGACAAGGAGTGACAAGGAGGGACAAGGTGGTGCAAGGAGGGACAAGGACGGAAAAGGAGTGACAAGGAGGGGCAATGAGGGAAAAGGAGGGACAAGGAGGGACAAGGCGGGACAAGGAGGGGCAATGAGGGACAAGGAAGGGCAAGGAGGGACAAGCAAGGACAAGGACCAGGAGGGAAAAGGAAGGACAAGGAGGGACAACGAGGAACAAGGAGGGACAAGGAGGGATTAGGAGGGACAATGAGGGATTAGGAGGGACAATGAGGGGCAAGGAGAGACAAGGAGAGGCGAGGAAGGACAAGGAGTGACCAGGAGGAAAAATGAGGGACAAGGAGGGACAAGGAGGGACAAGGAGGGACAAGGAGAGACATGGAGAGACAAGCAGGATCAAGGAGGGACAAACGGGGACAAGGAAGGACAAGGAGGGACGGAGGGACAAGGAGGGACAAGTAGGGACAAGCAGGATCAAGGAGGGACAAGGAGGGACCAGGAGTGACACGCAGGGACTAAAAGGGACTAGGAGGGACCAGGAGGGAAAAGGAGGGAAAGGAGTGACAAGGAGGAACAAGGAGGGAGAAGGAGTGACAAGGAGGGGCAAGGAGAGACATAGAGGGTCAAGGAGGGACAAGGAGGGACAAGGAAGGACAAGGAGGGTCAATGAGAGACAAACAGGGACAAGGAGGGACGAGGAGAGACAAGGAGGGAAATGAAGGGGCAAGGAGAAGCAAGGAGGGACCAGGAGGGGCAAGGAGGGACAAGCAGTGTCAAGGAGGGACAAGCATGGACAAGGAGGGACTAGGATGGTCCAGGAGGGACAAGGAAGGACAATGAGGGACAAGGAGAGACTAGGAGATACAAGGAGGGACATGGAGGGGCAAGGAGGGACAAGGAGGGGCAATGAGGGACCAGGAGGGACAAGGAGGGGCAAGGAGAGACATGGAGAGACAAGCAGGATCAAGGAGGGACAAACGGGGACAAGGAAGGACAAGGAGGGACAATGAGGGACAAGGAGGGACAAGCAGTGTCAAGGAGGGACAAGGAGGGACAAGGAGAGTCAAGGAGGGACAAGCAGGGACAAGAAGGGAAAAGGAGGGACAAGGATGGTCAAGGAGGGACAAGGAAGGACAATGAGGGACAAGGAGGGTTAAGTTAGGGACAAGGAGGGACAAGGAGGGGCAAGGAGAGACATGGAAGTACAAGCAGGATCAAGGAGGGACAAACGGGGACAAGGAAGGACAAGCAGGATCAAGGAGGGGCAAGAAGAGACAAGCAGGACCAAGAAGAGACAAACGGGGACAAGGAAGGACAATGAGGGACAAGCAGTGTCAAGGAGGGACAAGGAGGGACAAGGAGAGTCAAGGAGGGACAAGAAGGGAAAAGGAGGGACAAGGATGGTCAAGGAGGGACAAGGAAGGACAATGAGGGACAAGGAGGGTTAAGTTAGGGACAAGGAGGGACAAGGAGGGGCAAGGAGAGACATGGAAGTACAAGCAGGATCAAGGAGGGACAAACGGGGACAAGGAGGGACAAGTAGGGACAAGCAGGATCAAGTAGGGACAAGGAGGGACACGCAGGGACAAGCTGGATCAAGGAGGGAAAAGCAGGGACAATGAAGGAGAAGGAGGGAAAAGGAGGGACTAAAAGGGACTAGGAGGGACTAGGAGGGACTAGGAGGGACTAGGAGGGACTAGAAGGGACTAGAAGGGACTAGGAGGGACTAGAAGGGACTAGGAGTGACTAGGAGGGGCAAGGAGAGGCAAGGAGGGAAAATGAGTGACAAGGAGGGACAAGGAGGGGCAAGGAGAGACAAGGAAGGACAAGGAGGGACCAGGAGGGAAAATGAGGGACAAGTAGGGGCAAGGAGGGACAAGGAGGGACCAGGAGGGACGAGGAGGGGCAAGGAGAGACATGGAGAGACAAGCACAAGACAAGGAGGGACAAGGAGGGACTAGGAGGGACATGGAGGGACAATGAGGGACAAGGAGGGACAAGCAGGGACAAGCAGGGACAAAGAGGGACAAGTAGGGACCAGGAGGGACAAGGTGGGATAAGGAGGGACGTGGAGAGACAAGGAGGGAAAATAAGGGGCAATAGAAGCAAGAAGGGAAAAGGAGGGGCAAGGAGGGACAAGCAGTGTCAAGGAGGGACAAGCATGGACAAGGATGGACTAGGATGGTCAAGGAGGGACAAGGAAGGACAATGAGGGACAAGCAGGGACAAGGAGGGACAAGGAGGGGCAAGGAGAGACTAGGAGATACAAGGAGGGACATGGAGGGATGTGGAGGGACAAGGAGGGGCAATGAGGGACCAGGAGGGGCAAGGAGAGACATGGAGAGACAAGCAGGATCAAGGAGGGACAAACGGGGACAAGGATGGACAAGGAGGGACAATGAGGGACAAGGAGGGACAAGCAGTGTCAAGGAGTGACAAGGAGAGTCAAGGAGGGACAAGAAGGGAAAAGGTGCGACAAGGATGGTCAAGGAGGGACAAGGAAGGACAATGAGGGACAAGGAGGGTTAAGTTAGGGACAAGGAGGGGCAAGGAGAGACATGGAAGTACAAGCAGGATCAAGGAAGGACAGGGAGGGACAAGGAGGGGCAATGAGGGACATGGTGGGGCAATGAGGGACATGGTGGGGCAATGAGGGACATGGTGGGGTAATGAGGGACAAGGAGGGGCAATGAGGGACATGAAGGGGCAATGAGGGACTAGGAGGGACAAACAGGGACAAGGAGGGTCAAGGAGGGACAAGCAGGGACAAGCAGGGACAAGCAGGATCAAGGAGGGAAAAGGAGGGACAACGAGGAACAAGGAAGGACAAGGAGGGATTAGGAGGGACAATGAGGGGCAAGGAGAGACAAGGAGAGACAAGGAGAAGCGAGGAAGGACAAAGAGGGACCAGGAGGGAAAATGAGGGACAAGGAGGGACAAGGAGGGGCAAGGAGAGACATGGAGAGACAAGCAGGATCAAGGAGGGACATGGTGGGACAAGGAGGGGCAATGAGTGACATGGAGGGGCAATGAGGGACTAGGAGGGACAAACAGGGACAAGGAGGGTCAAGGAGGGTCAAGGAGGTACAAGGATGGACAAGTAGGAACAAGGAGAGACTAGCAGGGACAAGAAGGGACAAGGAGGGACAAGCAGGATCAAGGAGGGACAAACAGGGACAAGGATGGTCAAGGAGGGATAAGCAGGATCAAGGAGGGACAAGGAGGGTCAAGGAGGGACAAGCAGGATCAAGGAGGGACAAGCAGGGACAAGGAGGGACAACGAGGAACAAGGAAGGACAAGGAGGGATTAGGAGGGACAATGAGGGGCAAGGAGAGACAAGGAGAGGCGAGGAAGGACAAGGAGGGACCAGGAGGGAAAATGAGGGACAAGAAGGGGCAAGGAGGGACCAGGAGGGGCAAGGAGAGATATGGAGAGACAAGCAGGATCAAGGAGGGACAAACGGGGACAAGGAAGGACAAGGAGGGGCAAGTAGGGACAAGCAGGATCAAGGAGGGACAAGGAGGGACAAGGAGGGACAAGGAGGGACCAGGAGGGACACGCAGGGACTAAAAGGGACTAGGAGGGACCAGGAGGGAAAAGGAGGGAAAAGGAGGGAAAAGGAGGGAAAAGGAGGGAAAAGGAGTGACAAGGAGGAACAAGGAGGGAGAAGGAGAGACAAGGAGGGAAAAGAAGGGGCAAGGAGGGGCATGGAGGGACAAGCAGTGTCAAGGAGGGACAAACGGGGACAAGGAAGGACAAGGAGGGACAAGCAGGATCAAGGAGGGACCAGGAGGGACACGCAGGGACAAGCTGGTTCAAGGAGGGAAAGCAGGGACAATGAGGGAGAAGGAGGGACTAGGAGGGACAATGAGGGTAAGGAGAGACAAGTAGAGGCAAGGAGGGACCAGGAGGGAAAAGGAGGAACAAGGAGGGACAATGAGGGACAAGGAGGGACAAGGAGGGACAAGGAGTGACAAGGAGGGACAAGGTGGTGCAAGGAGAGACAAGGAGTGACAAGGAGGGACAAGGACGGAAAAGAAGTGACAAGGAGGGGCGATGAGGGAAAAGGAGGGACCAGGAGGGACAAGGCGGGACAAGGACGGACAAGGAGGGACAAGGTGGGACAAGGAAGGGCAAGGAAGGGCAAGGAAGGGCAAGGAGGGACAAGCACGAACAAGGAGGGTCAATGACGGACAAGGAGGGGCAAGTACGGACCAAGAGGGTCAAGGAGGGTCAAGGAGGGACAAGGAGTGACAACGATGGACAAGGAGGGACCAGGAGAGACAAGGAGGGAAAAGAAGTTACAAGGAGGAACAAGGAGGGACAAGGAAAGACAAGCATGGACAAGGAGGGAAAAGGAGTGACAAGGAGGGACTAGGAGGGACTAGGATTGTCAATGAGGGTCAAGCAGGGGCAAGGAGAGACAAGGAGATACAAGGAGGGATAAGGAGGGGCAATGAGGGCATGGAGAGACAAGGAGATACAAGGAGGGATAAGGAGGGGCAATGAGGGCATGGAGGGGCAATGAGGGACAAGGTGGGTCAAGGAGGGGAAAAGGAGTGACAAGGAGGGCCAAGGAGGGACAAGTAGGAACAAGGAGGGACTAGCAGGGACAAGAAGTGAAAAGGAGTGACAAGGAGGGACTAGGATTGTCAAGGAGGGACAAGGAAGGACAATGAGGGACAAGCAGGGGCAAGGAGAGACAAGGAGATACTAGGAGGGATAAGGAGGGGCAAGTAGGAGCAATGATGGACCAGGAGGGTCAAGGAGGGTCAAGGAGGGTCAAGGAGGGTCAAGGAGGGTCAAGGAGGGTCAAGGAGGGTCAAGGAAGGTCAAGGAGGGTCAAGGAGGGTCAAGGAAGGACAAGGAGTGACAACGATGGACAAGGAGGGACCAGGAGGGAAAAGAAGTTACAAGGAGGAACAAGGAAAGACAAGCATGGTCAAGGAGGGAAAAGGAGTGACAAGGAGGGACTAGGATTGTCAAGGCGGAACAAGGAAGGACAATGAGGGACAAGCAGGGGCAAGGAGAGACAAGGAGATACAAGGAGATACAAGGAGGGATAAGGAGGGGTAATGAGGGGCAAGTAGGAGCAATGAGGGACAAGGAGGGAAAAGGAGGGAAATTATGGAAAGGAGTGACAAGGAGGAACATGGAGGGACAATGAGGGGCAATTAGGGACAAGGAGGGACAAGTACGGACCAGTAGGGACAAGGAGGGAAAAGAAGGGGCAAGGAGGGGCAAAGAGAGACAAGGAGGAACAAGGAGTGGCAATGAGGGTCAAATAGGGACAAGGAGTGGCAACGATGGACAAGGAGGGACCAGGAGAGACAAGGAGGAAAAGAAGTTACAAGGAGGAACAAGGAAAGACAAGCATGGACAAGGAGGGAAAAGGAGTGACAAGGAGGGACTAGGATTGTCAAGGAGGGACAAGGAAGGACAATGAGGGACAAGCAGGGGCAAGGAGAGACAAGGAGGGATAAGGAGGGGTAATGAGGGGCAAGTAGGAGCAATGAGGGACCAGGAGGGTCAAGGAGGCACCAGGAGGGAAAAGGAGGGAAATTATGGAAAGGAGTGACAAGGAGGAACATGGAGGGACAATGAGGGGCAATGAGGGACAAGTACGGACCAGGAGGGACAAGGAGGGAAAAGAAGGGGCAAGGAGGAGCAAGGAGGGACCAGAAGGGGCAAGGAGAGACAAGGAGGAACAAGGTGGGGCAATGAGGGACAAGGAGGGACTAGGAGGGAAAAGGAGGGGCAATGAGGGACATGGAGTGGCAATGAGGGGCTAGGAGGGACAAACAGGGACAAGGAAGGACAAAGAGGGTCAAGGAGGGACAAGGATGGTCAAGGAGGTACAAGGAGGGACAAGTAGCAACAAGGAGGGACAAGTAGGAACAAGGAGGGACTAGCAGAGACAAGAAGGGACAAGGAGGGACAAACAGTGACAAGGAGGGACAAGCAGGATCAAGGAGGGACAAGTATTGACAAGGTGGGACCAGGAGGGACAAGCAGGGTCAATGACCTGGAGGGTCAAGGAGGGCCAAGGAGGGCCAAGGAGGACAAGGAGTGACAAGGAGGGACTTGGAGGGACTAGGATTGTCAAGGAGGGACAATGAGGGACAAGCAGGGGCAAGGAGAGACAAGGAGATACAAGGAGGGATAAGGAGGGGCAATGAGGGACATGGAGGGGCAATGAGGGACAAGGTGGGTCAAGGAGGGGAAAAGGAGGGGCAATGAGGGACAAGTAGGAACAAGGAGGGACTAGCAGGGACAAGAAGGGAAAAGGAGTGACATGGAGGGACTAGGATTGTCAAGGAGGGACAAGGAAGGACAATGAGGGACAAGCAGGGACAAGGAGAGACAAGGAGATACAAGGAGGGATAAGGAGGGGCAAGTAGGAGCAATGAGGGACAAGGAGGGTCAAGGAGGGTCAATGAGGGACAAACAGGGACAAGGAGGGAAAAGAAGGGGCAAGGAGAAGCAAGGAGGGACCAGGAGGGGCAAGGAAGGACAAGCAGTGTCAAGGAGGGACAAGCATGGACAAGGAGTGACAAGGAGGGACTAGGATGGTCAAGGAGGGAGAAGGAAGGACAATGAGGGACAAGGAGGGGCAAGGAGAGACTAGGAGATACAAGGAGGGACATGGAGTGATAAGGAGGGAAAAGGTGGGGCAATGAGGGACTTGGAGGGGCAATGAGGTACAAGTTGGCTCAAGGGGGGAAAAGGATGGACAAGGAGGGAAAAGGAGAGTCAAGGAGTGACAAGCAGGGACAAGAAGGGAAAAGGAGGAACAAGGATGGTCAAGGAGGGACAAGGAAGGACAAGGAGAGTTAAGGGAGGGACAAGGAAGGGACAAGGAGGAACAAGGAGGGATAAGGAGGGACAATAAGGGACATGGAGGGACAAGGAGGTGCAATAAGGGACATGGAGGGGCAATGAGGGACAAACAGGGACAAGTAGGAACAAGGAGGGACAAGCAAGATCAAGGAGGGACAAGGAAGGACAAGGAGGGTCAAGGAGGTACAAGGGGGGACAAGTAGGGACAAGCATGATCAAGGAGGGACAATGAGGGACAAGCAGGGTCAAGGAGGGACATGGAGGGACAAGGAGGGACAAGAAGGGAAGGGAGGAAAAAGGAGTGATAAGGAGGAACAAGGTGGAACAAGGAGGGAGAAGGAGGGAGAAGGAGGGAGAAGGGAGGAGAAGGAGGGACAAGGAGGGAGAAGGAGGGACAAGGATGGACCAGGAGGAACAAGGAGGGAAAAGGAGTTACAAGGAGTGACAAGGTGGTGCAAAGAGAGACAAGGAGAGGCAAGGAGTGACAAGGAGGGACAAGGACGGAAAAGGAGTGACAAGGAGGGGCAATGAGGGAAAAGGAGGGACCAGGAGGGACAAACGGGGACAAGGAAGGACAAGCAGGATCAAGGAGGGACAAGGAGGGACCAGGAGGGACACGCAGGGACTAAAAGGGTCTACGAGGGACTAGGAGGGACAAGGAGGGTCCAGGAGGGAAAAGGAGTGACAAGGAGGGGCAAGAAGAGACATGGAGAGACAAGCAGGATCAAGGAGGGACAAATGGGGACTAGGAAGGACAATGAGGGACAAGGAGGGACAAGCAGTGTCAAGGAGGGACAAGGAGGGAAAAGGAGGGAAAAGGAGGGACAAGGATGGTCAAGGAGGGACAAGGAAGGACAATGAGGGACAAGGAGGGTTAAGTTAGGGACAATGAGGGACAAGGAGAGACATGGAAGTACAAGCAGGATCAACGAGGGACAAACGGGGACAAGGAAGGACAAGGAGTGACACGGAGGGACAAGTAGGGACAAGCAGGATCAAGGAGGGACAAGGAGGGACCAGGAGGGGCAAGGAGAGACAAGCAGGATCAAGGAGGGACAAACGGGGACAAGGAGGGACAAGTAGGGACAAGCAGGATCAAGTAGGGACAAGGAGGGACCAGGAGGGACACGCAGGGACAAGCTGGATCAAGGAGGGAAAAGCAGGGACAATGAGGGAGAAGGAGGGACAAGGAGGGACTAAAAGGGACTAGGAGGGACTAAAAGGGACTAGAATGGACTAGGAGGGACCAGGAGGGAAAAGGAGTGACAAGGAGGATCAAGGAGGATCAAGGAGGAACAAGGAGGGAGAAGGAGTGACAAGGAGGGGCAAGGAGAGACATGGAGGGTCAAGGATGGACAAGGAGGGACAAGCAGGGACAAGGATGGTCAAGGAGGGACAAGGAAGGACAATGAGAGACAAGGAGGGGCAAGGAGAGACATGGAGAGACAAGCAGGATCAAGGAGGGACAAACGGGGACAAGGAGGGACAGGGAGGGAAAAGGAGGGACAATGAGGGACATGGAGGGGCAAGGAGGGACATGGTGGGGCAATGAGGGACAAGGAGGGGTAATGAGGGACATGGAGGGGCAATGAGGGACTAGGAGGGACAAACAGGGACAAGGAGGGTCAAGGAGGGTCAAGGACGTACAAGGATGGTCAAGGAGGGACAAGTAGGAACAAGGAGAGACTAGCATGGACAAGATGGGACAAGGAGGGTCAAGGAGGTACAAGGATGGTCAAGGAGGGACAAGTAGGAACTAGGAGAGACTAGCAGGGACAAGAAGGGACAAGCAGGATCAAGGAGGGACAAACTGGGACAAGGAGGGATAAGCAGGGACAAGCAGGATCAAGGAGGGACAAGGAGGGTCAAGGAGGGACAAGCAGGGACAAGCAGGATCAAGGAGGGACAAGCAGGGACAAGGAGGGACAACGAGGGACAAGGAAGGACAAGGAGGGATTAGGAGGGACAATGAGGGGCAAGGAGAGACAAGGAGAGGCGAGGAAGGAAAAGGAGGGACAAGTAGGAACAAGGAGGGACTAGCAGGGACAAGAAGTGAAAAGGAGTGACAAGGAGGGACTAGGATTGTCAAGGAGGGACAAGGAAGGACAATGAGGGACAAGCAGGGGCAAGGAGAGACAAGGAGATACTAGGAGGGATAAGGAGGGGCAAGTAGGAGCAATGAGGGACCAGGAGGGTCAAGGAGGGTCAAGGAGGGTCAAGGAGGGTCAAGGAGGGTCAAGGAGGGTCAAGGAGGGTCAAGGAGGGTCAAGGAGGGTCAAGGAGGGTCAAGGAAGGTCAAGGAGGGTCAAGGAAGGACAAGGAGTGACAACGATGGACAAGGAGGGACCAGGAGGGAAAAGAAGTTACAAGGAGGAACAAGGAGGGACAAGGAAAGACAAGCATGGTCAAGGAGGGAAAAGGAGTGACAAGGAGGGACTAGGATTGTCAAGGCGGAACAAGGAAGGACAATGAGGGACAAGCAGGGGCAAGGAGAGACAAGGAGATACAAGGAGATACAAGGAGGGATAAGGAGGGGTAATGAGGGGCAAGTAGGAGCAATGAGGGACAAGGAGGGAAAAGGAGGGAAATTATGGAAAGGAGTGACAAGGAGGAACATGGAGGGACAATGAGGGGCAATTAGGGACAAGGAGGGACAAGTACGGACCAGTAGGGACAAGGAGGGAAAAGAAGGGGCAAGGAGGGGCAAAGAGAGACAAGGAGGAACAAGGAGGGGCAATGAGGGACAAGGAGGGACAAGGAGGGTCAAATAGGGACAAGGAGTGGCAACGATGGACAAGGAGGGACCAGGAGAGACAAGGAGGAAAAGAAGTTACAAGGAGGAACAAGGAGAGACAAGGAAAGACAAGCATGGACAAGGAGGGAAAAGGAGTGACAAGGAGGGACTAGGATTGTCAAGGAGGGACAAGGAAGGACAATGAGGGACAAGCAGGGGCAAGGAGAGACAAGGAGATACAAGGAGGGATAAGGAGGGGTAATGAGGGGCAAGTAGGAGCAATGAGGGACCAGGAGGGTCAAGGAGGCACCAGGAGGGAAAAGGAGGGAAATTATGGAAAGGAGTGACAAGGAGGAACATGGAGGGACAATGAGGGGCAATGAGGGGCAATGAGGGACAAGTACGGACCAGGAGGGACAAGGAGGGAAAAGAAGGGGCAAGGAGGGACCAGAAGGGGCAAGGAGAGACAAGGAGGAACAAGGTGGGGCAATGAGGGACAAGGAGGGACTAGGAGGGAAAAGGAGGGGCAATGAGGGACATGGAGTGGCAATGAGGGGCTAGGAGGGACAAACAGGGACAAGGAAGGACAAAGAGGGTCAAGGAGGGACAAGGATGGTCAAGGAGGTACAAGGAGGGACAAGTAGCAACAAGGAGGGACAAGTAGGAACAAGGAGGGACTAGCAGAGACAAGAAGGGACAAGGAGGGACAAACAGTGACAAGGAGGGACAAGCAGGATCAAGGAGGGACAAGTATTGACAAGGTGGGACCAGGAGGGACAAGCAGGGTCAATGACCTGGAGGGTCAAGGAGGGCCAAGGAGGGCCAAGGAGGACAAGGAGTGACAAGGAGGGACTTGGAGGGACTAGGATTGTCAAGGAGGGACAATGAGGGACAAGCAGGGGCAAGGAGATACAAGGAGGGATAAGGAGGGGCAATGAGGGGCAATGAGGGACAAGGTGGGTCAAGGAGGGGAAAAGGAGGGGCAATGAGGGACAAGTAGGAACAAGGAGGGACTAGCAGGGACAAGAAGGGAAAAGGAGTGACATGGAGGGACTAGGATTGTCAAGGAGGGACAAGGAAGGACAATGAGGGACAAGCAGGGACAAGGAGAGACAAGGAGATACAAGGAGGGATAAGGAGGGGCAAGTAGGAGCAATGAGGGACAAGGAGGGTCAAGGAGGGTCAATGAGGGACAAACAGGGACAAGGAGGGAAAAGAAGGGGCAAGGAGGAGCAAGGAGGGACCAGGAGGGGCAAGGAAGGACAAGCAGTGTCATGGAGGGACAAGCATGGACAAGGAGTGACAAGGAGTGACAAGGAGGGACTAGGATGGTCAAGGAGGGAGAAGGAAGGACAATGAGGGACAAGGAGGGGCAAGGAGAGACTAGGAGATACAAGGAGGGACATGGAGTGATAAGGAGGGAAAAGGTGGGGCAATGAGGGACTTGGAGGGGCAATGAGGTACAAGTTGGCTCAAGGAGGGACAAGGGGGGAAAAGGATGGACAAGGAGGGAAAAGGAGAGTCAAGGAGTGACAAGCAGGGACAAGAAGGGAAAAGGAGGAACAAGGATGGTCAAGGAGGGACAAGGAAGGACAAGGAGAGTTAAGGGAGGGACAAGGAAGGGACAAGGAGGAACAAGGAGGGATAAGGAGGGACAATAAGGGACATGGAGGGACAAGGAGGTGCAATAAGGGACATGGAGGGGCAATGAGGGACAAACAGGGACAAGTAGGAACAAGGAGGGACAAGGAGGGACAAGCAAGATCAAGGAGGGACAAGGAAGGACAAGGAGGGTCAAGGAGGTACAAGGGGGGACAAGTAGGGACAAGCATGATCAAGGAGGGACAATGAGGGACAAGCAGGGTCAAGGAGGGACATGGAGGGACAAGGAGGGACAAGAAGGGAAGGGAGGAAAAAGGAGTGACAAGGAGGAACAAGGAGGGAGAAGGAAGGAGAAGGAGGGACAAGGAGGGAGAAGGAGGGACAAGGATGGACCAGGAGGAACAAGGAGGGAAAAGGAGTTACAAGGAGTGACAAGGTGGTGCAAAGAGAGACAAGGAGAGGCAAGGAGTGACAAGGAGGGACAAGGACGGAAAAGGACTGACAAGGAGGGGCAATGAGGGAAAAGGAGGGACCAGGAGGGACAAACGGGGACAAGAAAGGACAAGCAGTGTCAAGGAGGGACAAGGAGGGACAAGCAGGGACAAGCAGGGAAAAGGAGGGACAAGGATGGTCAAGGAGGGACAAGGAAGGACAATGAGGGACAAGGAGGGTTAAGTTAGGGACAATGAGGGACAAGGAGAGACATGGAAGTACAAGCAGGATCAACGAGGGACAAACGGGGACAAGGAAGGACAAGGAGTGACACGGAGGGACAAGTATGGACAAGCAGGATCAAGGAGGGACAAGGAGGGACCAGGAGGGGCAAGGAGAGACAAGCAGGATCAAGGAGGGACAAACGGGGACAAGGAGGGACAAGTAGGGACAAGCAGGATCAAGTAGGGACAAGGAGGGACCAGGAGGGACACGCAGGGACAAGCTGGATCAAGGAGGGAAAAGCAGGGACAATGAGGGAGAAGGAGGGACAAGGAGGGACTAAAAGGGACTAGGAGGGACTAAAAGGGACTAGGAGGGACTAGAATGGACTAGGAGGGACCAGGAGGGAAAAGGAGTGACAAGGAGGATCAAGGAGGATCAAGGAGGAACAAGGAGGGAGAAGGAGTGACAAGGAGGGGCAAGGAGAGACATGGAGGGTCAAGGAGGGACAAGGAGGGACAAGCAGGGACAAGGAGGGACAAGGATGGTCAAGGAGGGACAAGGAAGGACAATGAGAGACAAGGAGGGGCAAGGAGAGACATGGAGAGACAAGCAGGATCAAGGAGGGACAAACGGGGACAAGGAGGGACAGGGAGGGAAAAGGAGGGACAATGAGGGACATGGAGGGGCAAGGAGGGACATGGTGGGGCAATGAGGGACAAGGAGGGGTAATGAGGGACATGGAGGGGCAATGAGGGACTAGGAGGGACAAACAGGGACAAGGAGGGTCCAGGAGGGTCAAGGACGTACAAGGATGGTCAAGGAGGGACAAGTAGGAACAAGGAGAGACTAGCATGGACAAGATGGGACAAGGAGGGTCAAGGAG
The DNA here is from genome assembly GCA_947397865.1 of Polietes domitor. NCBI lineage: Eukaryota > Metazoa > Arthropoda > Insecta > Diptera > Muscidae > Polietes > Polietes domitor. The sequence continues at coordinate 503,652 of OX377623.1, forward strand.
GTACAAGGATGGTCAAGGAGGGACAAGTAGGAACTAGGAGAGACTAGCAGGGACAAGAAGGGACAAGCAGGATCAAGGAGGGACAAACTGGGACAAGGAGGGATAAGCAGGGACAAGCAGGATCAAGGAGGGACAAACAGGGACAAGGAGGGTCAAGGAGGGACAAGCAGGGACAAGCAGGATCAAGGAGGGACAAGCAGGGACAAGGAGGGACAACGAGGGACAAGGAGGGACAATGAGGGGCAAGGAGAGACAAGGAGAGGCGAGGAAGGAAAAGGAGGGACCAGGAGGGAAAATGAGGGACAAGGAGGGACAAGGAGGGACAAGGAAGGACAAGGAGGGATTAGGAGGGAGAATGAGGGGCAAGGAGAGACAAGGAGAGGCGAGGAAGGAAAAGGAGGGACCAGGAGGGAGAAGGAGGGGCAAGGAGAGACATGGAGAGACAAGCAGGATCAAGGAGGGACAAACGGGGACAAGGAAGGACAAGGAGGGACAGGGAGGGACAAGCAGGACCAAGGGGGACAAGGAGGGACACGCAGGGACTAAAAGGGACTAGGAGGGACCAGGAGGGAAAAGGAGGGAAAAGGAGTGACAAGGAGGAACAAGGAGGGAGAAGGAGTGACAAGGAGTGGCAAGGAGAGACATGGAGGGTCAAGGAGGGACAAGGAAGGACAATGAGGGACAAGGAGGGTCAATGAGAGACAAACAGGGACACGGAGGGACGAGGAGAGACAAGGAGGGAAAAGAAGGGGCAAGGAGAAGCAAGGAGGGACCAGGAGGGGCAAGGAGGGACAAGCAGTGTCAAGGAGGGACAAGCATGGACAATGAGGGACTAGGATGGTCCAGGAGGGACAAGGAAGGACAATGAGGGACAAGCAGGGACAAGGAGGGGCAAGGAGAGACTAGGAGATACAAGGAGGGACATGGAGGGACAAGGAGAGGTAATGAGGGACCAGGTGGGAGAAGGAGGGGCAAGAAGAGACATGGAGAGACAAGCAGGATCAAGGAGGGACAAATGGGCACAAGGAAGGACAATGAGGGACAAGGAGGGACAAGCAGGGAAAAGGAGGGAAAAGGAGGGAAAAGAAGGGAAAAGGAGGGACAAGGAGGGACAATGAGGGACAAGGAGGGTTAAGTTAGGGACAAGGAGGGGCAAGGAGAGACATGGAAGTACAAGCAGGATCAAGGAGGGACAAACGGGGACAAGGAAGGACAAGGAGGGACAAGGAGGGACTAAAAGGGACTAGGAGGGACTAAAAGGGACTAGGAGGGACTAGAATGGACTAGAATGGACTAGGAGGGACTAGGAGGGAGTAGGATGGACTAGGAGGGACTAGGAGGAGAGGCAAGGAGAGGCAAGGAGGGAAAATGAGTGACAAGGAGGAACAAGGAGGGAAAAGGAGGGACAAGGAGGGACAAGGAGGGACTAGGAGGGACAAGGAGGGACAAGGAGGGACTAGGAGGGACTAGGAGGGACAAGAAGGGACAAGCACAGACCAGGAGGGACAAGCAGGGTCAAGGTGGACAAGCAGGGTCAAGGTGGACAAGCAGGGCCAAGGAGGGACAAGGAGGAACAAATAGGGATAAGGAGGGGCAATAAGGGACATGGAGGGGTAATGAGGGACAAGGAGAGACAAGGAGGGACAAGGAGGGAAAAGAAGGGACAAGCAGGAGCAAGGAGGGACCAGGAGGGAATGGAGGGACAAGGAGGGGAAATAAGTGACAGGGAGAAACAAGGAGGGACAAGGAGTGACAATGAGGGACAAGAAGGGACTAGGAGTGACTCGCAGGGTTAAGGAGGGACATGGAGGGAAAAGGAGGGGCAATGAGGGACAAGCAGGATCACGGAGGTACAAGCAGGGACAAGGAGGGATTAGGAGGGACAATGAGGGGCAAGGAGAGACAAGAAGAGGCAAGGAGGGACAAGGAGGGAAAATGAGGGACAAGGAGGGGCAAGGAGGGACCAGGAGGGACAAGGAGGGTCAAGGAGGTACAATGATGGTCAAGGAGGGACAAGTAGGAACAAGGAGAGACTAGCAGGGACAAGAAGGGACAAGGAAGGACAAGGAGGGTCAAGGAGGTACAAGGATGGTCAAGGAGGGACAAGGAGGGACCAGGAGGGAAAATGAGGGACAAGGAGATGCAATGAGGGACATGGAGGGGCAATGAGGGACAAGGAGGAACTAGGAGGGACCAGGAGGGGAAAGGAGGGACTAGGAGGGACAAGGAGAGACCAGGAGTGACAAGGAGGAACAAGGAGGAACAAGGAGGGAGAATGAGTGACAAGGAGGGGCAAGGAGAGACATGTAGGGTCAAGGAGGGACAAGGAAGGACAATGAGGGTCAATGAGAGACAAACAGGGACAAGGAGGGACGAGGAGAGACAAGGAGGGAAAAGAAGGGGCAAGGAGAAGCAAGGAGGGACCAGGAGGGGCAAGGAGGGACAAGCAGTGTCATGGAGGGACAAGCATGGACAAGGAGGGACTAGGATGGTCAAGGAGGGACAAGGAAGGACAATGAGGGACAAGCAGGACAAGGAGGGGCAAGGAGAGACTAGGAGATACAAAGAGGGGCATGGAGGGACAAGGAGGGGCAATGAGGGACATGGAGGGGCAATGAGGTACAAGTTGGCTCAAGGAGGGAAAAGGATGGAAAAGGAGGGAAAGTAGGAGCAATGAGGGACCAGGAGGGTCAAGGAAGGTCAAGGAGGGACAAGGAGGGTCAAGGAGGGACAAGCAGTGTCAAGGAGGGACAAGGAGAGTCAAGGAGGGACATGGAGAGACATGGAAGTACAAGCAGGATCAAGGAGGGACAAACGGGGACAAGGAAGGACAAGGAGGGGCAAGGAGGGACAAGTAGGGACAAGGAGGGACCAGGAGGGACAAGGAGGGGCAAGGAGAGACATGGAGAGACAAGCAGGTTCAAGGAGGGACAAACGGGGACAAGGAAGGACAAGGAGGGACAAGCAGGATCAAGGAGGGACCAGGAGGGACCAGGAGGGACACGCAGGGACAAGCTGGTTCAAGGAGGGAAAAGCAGGGACAATGAGGGAAGGAGGGACTAAAAGGGACTAGGAGGGACTAGAAGGGACTAGGAGCGACTAGGAGCGACTAGGAGGGACTAGGAGGGACAATGAGGGGCAATGGGAGACAAGGAGGAGGAACAAGGAGGGACAATGAGGGACAAGGAGGGACAAGGAGGGACAAGGAGGGACTAGGAGGGACAAGGAGGGACAAGGAGGGACAAGGAGGACAAGGAGGACAAGGAGGGACAAGGAGGGACAAGTAGGGACAAGAAGGGACAAGGAGGGACAAGGAGAGACCAGGAGGGACAAGCAGGGTCAAGGAGGACAAGCAGGGACAAGGAGGGATAAGGAGGGTCAACGAGGGACAAACAGGGACAAGGAGGGAAAAGAAGGGGCAAGGAGAAGCAAGGAGGGACCAGGAGGGGCAAGGAAGGACAAGCAGTGTCAAGGAGGGACAAGCATGGACAAGGAGTGACAAGGAGGGACTAGGATGGTCAAGGAGGGAGAAGGAAGGTCAAGGAAGGACAATGAGGGACAAGGAGGGACAAGGAGAGACTAGGAGATACAAGGAGGGACATGGAGTGATAACGAGGGACAAGGAGGGAAAAGGTGGGGCAATGAGGGACTTGGAGGGGCAATGAGGTACAAGTTGGCTCAAGGAGGGACAAGGGGGGGAAAGGATTGACAAGGAGGGAAAAGGAGAGTCAAGGAGTGACAAGCAGGGACAAGAAGGGAAAAGGAGGAACAAGGATGGTCAAGGAGGGACAAGGAAGGACAATGAGGGACAAGGAGGGTTAAGGGAGGGACAAGGAGGGACAAGGAAGGGACAAGGAGGAACAAGGAGGGATAAGGAGGGGCAATAAGGGACATGGAGGGACAAGGAGGGACAAGGAGGGATAAGGAGGGGCAATAAAGGACATGGAGGGACAAGGAGGTGCAATAAGGGACATGGAGGGGCAATGAGGGACAAAAGGATGGACAAAAGGTGGAGGGGGAAAAGGATGGACAAGGAGGGAAAAGGAGAGTCAAGGAGTGACAAGCAGGGACAAGAAGGGAAAAGGAGGAACAAGGATGGTCAAGGAGGGACAAGGAAGGACAATGAGGGACAAGGAGGGTTAAGGGAGGGGCAAGGAGGGACAAGGAAGGGACAAGGAGGAACAAGGAGGGATAAGGAGGGGCAATAAGGGACATGGAGGGACAAGGAGGTGCAATAAGGGACATGGAGGGGCAATGAGGGACAAACAGGGACAAGTAGGAACAAGGAGGGACAAGGAGGGACAAGCAGGATCAAGGAAGGACAAGGACGGTCAAGGAGGTACAAGGGGGGACAAGTAGGGACAAGCATGATCAAGGAGGGACAATGAGGGACAAGCAGGGTCAAGGAGGGACATGGAGGGACAAGGAGGGACAAGAAGGGAAGGGAGGAAAAAGGAGTGACAAGGAGGAACAAGGAGGGAGAAGGAAGGAAAAGGAAGTAGAAGGAGGGACAAGGAGGGACAAGGAGGGAGAAGGAGGGACAAGGAGGGACAAGAATGGACCAGGAGGAACATGGAGGGAAAAGGAGTTACAAGGAGGAACAAAGAGGGCCAAGGAGGATCAAGGAGGGACGAGGAGTGACAAGGTGGTGCAAGGAGAGACAAGGAGAGGCAAGGAGTGACAAGGAGGGACAAGGACGGAAAAGGAGTGACAAGGAGGGGCAATGAGGGACCAGGAGGGACAAGGAGGGACTAGAAGGGACTAGGAGCGACTAGGAGGGACTAGGAGCGACTAGGAGGGACTAGGAGGGACAATGAGGGGCAATGAGAGACAAGGAGGAGGAACAAGGAGGGACAATGAGGGACAAGGAGGGACAAGGAGGGACAAGGAGGGACAAGGAGGGACAAGGAGGGACTAGGAGGGACAAGGAGGGACAAGGAGGACAAGGAGGACAAGGAGGGACAAGGAGGGACAAGTAGGGACAAGAAGGGACAAGGAGGGACAAGGAGAGACCAGGAGGGACAAGCAGGGTCAAGGAGGACAAGCAGGGACAAGGAGGGATAAGGAGGGTCAACGAGGGACAAACAGGGACAAGGAGGGAAAAGAAGGGGCAAGGAGAAGCAAGGAGGGACCAGGAGGGGCAAGGAAGGACAAGCAGTGTCAAGGAGGGACAAGCATGGACAAGGAGTGACAAAGAGGGACTAGGATGGTCAAGGAGGGAGAAGGAAGGTCAAGGAAGGACAATGAGGGACAAGGAGGGACAAGGAGAGACTAGGAGATACAAGGAGGGACATGGAGTGATAACGAGGGACAAGGAGGGAAAAGGTGGGGCAATGAGGGACTTGGAGGGGCAATGAGGTACAAGTTGGCTCAAGGAGGGACAAGGGGGGGAAAGGATTGACAAGGAGGGAAAAGGAGAGTCAAGGAGTGACAAGCAGGGACAAGAAGGGAAAAGGAGGAACAAGGAGGGTCAATGACGGACAAGGAGGGGCAAGTACGGACCAAGAGGGTCAAGGAGGGTCAAGGAGGGACAAGGAGTGACAACGATGGACAAGGAGGGACCAGGAGAGACAAGGAGGGAAAAGAAGTTACAAGGAGGAACAAGGAGGGACAAGGAAAGACAAGCATGGACAAGGAGGGAAAAGGAGTGACAAGGAGGGACTAGGATTGTCAATGAGGGTCAAGCAGGGGCAAGGAGAGACAAGGAGATACAAGGAGGGATAAGGAGGGGCAATGAGGGCATGGAGAGACAAGGAGATACAAGGAGGGATAAGGAGGGGCAATGAGGGCATGGAGGGGCAATGAGGGACAAGGTGGGTCAAGGAGGGGAAAAGGAGTGACAAGGAGGGCAAAGGAGGGACAAGTAGGAACAAGGAGGGACTAGCAGGGACAAGAAGTGAAAAGGAGTGACAAGGAGGGACTAGGATTGTCAAGGAGGGACAAGGAAGGACAATGAGGGACAAGCAGGGGCAAGGAGAGACAAGGAGATACTAGGAGGGATAAGGAGGGGCAAGTAGGAGCAATGATGGACCAGGAGGGTCAAGGAGGGTCAAGGAGGGTCAAGGAGGGTCAAGGAGGGTCAAGGAAGGTCAAGGAGGGTCAAGGAGGGTCAAGGAAGGACAAGGAGTGACAACGATGGACAAGGAGGGACCAGGAGGGAAAAGAAGTTACAAGGAGGAACAAGGAAAGACAAGCATGGTCAAGGAGGGAAAAGGAGTGACAAGGAGGGACTAGGATTGTCAAGGCGGAACAAGGAAGGACAATGTGGGACAAGCAGGGGCAAGGAGAGACAAGGAGATACAAGGAGATACAAGGAGGGATAAGGAGGGGTAATGAGGGGCAAGTAGGAGCAATGAGGGACAAGGAGGGAAAAGGAGGGAAATTATGGAAAGGAGTGACAAGGAGGAACATGGAGGGACAATGAGGGGCAATTAGGGACAAGGAGGGACAAGTTCGGACCAGTAGGGACAAGGAGGGAAAAGAAGGGGCAAGGAGGGGCAAAGAGAGACAAGGAGGAACAAGGAGTGGCAATGAGGGACAAGGAGGGTCAAATAGGGACAAGGAGTGGCAACGACGGACAAGGAGGGACCAGGAGAGACAAGGAGGAAAAGAAGTTACAAGGAGGAACAAGGAGAGACAAGGAAAGACAAGCATGGACAAGGAGGGAAAAGGAGTGACAAGGAGGGACTAGGATTGTCAAGGAGGGACAAGGAAGGACAATGAGGGACAAGCAGGGGCAAGGAGAGACAAGGAGGGATAAGGAGGGGTAATGAGGGGCAAGTAGGAGCAATGAGGGACCAGGAGGGTCAAGGAGGCACCAGGAGGGAAAAGGAGGGAAATTATGGAAAGGAGTGACAAGGAGGAACATGGAGGGACAATGAGGGGCAATGAGGGACAAGTACGGACCAGGAGGGACAAGGAGGGAAAAGAAGGGGCAAGGAGGGACCAGAAGGGGCAAGGAGAGACAAGGAGGAACAAGGTGGGGCAATGAGGGACAAGGAGGGACTAGGAGGGAAAAGGAGGGGCAATGAGGGACATGGAGTGGCAATGAGGGGCTAGGAGGGACAAACAGGGACAAGGAAGGACAAAGAGGGTCAAGGAGGGACAAGGATGGTCAAGGAGGTACAAGGAGGGACAAGTAGCAACAAGGAGGGACAAGTAGGAACAAGGAGGGACTAGCAGAGACAAGAAGGGACAAGGAGGGACAAACAGTGACAAGGAGGGACAAGCAGGATCAAGGAGGGACAAGTATTGACAAGGTGGGACCAGGAGGGACAAGCAGGGTCAATGACCTGGAGGGTCAAGGAGGGCCAAGGAGGGCCAAGGAGGACAAGGAGTGACAAGGAGGGACTTGGAGGGACTAGGATTGTCAAGGAGGGACAATGAGGGACAAGCAGGGGCAAGGAGAGACAAGGAGATACAAGGAGTGATAAGGAGGGGCAATGAGGGACATGGAGGGGCAATGAGGGACAAGGTGGGTCAAGGAGGGGAAAAGGAGGGGCAATGAGGGACAAGTAGGAACAAGGAGGGACTAGCAGGGACAAGAAGGGAAAAGGAGTGACATGGAGGGACTAGGATTGTCAAGGAGGGACAAGGAAGGACAATGAGGGACAAGCAGGGACAAGGAGAGACAAGGAGATACAAGGAGGGATAAGGAGGGGCAAGTAGGAGCAATGAGGGACAAGGAGGGTCAAGGAGGGTCAATGAGGGACAAACAGGGACAAGGAGGGAAAAGAAGGGGCAAGGAGAAGCAAGGAGGGACCAGGAGGGGCAAGGAAGGACAAGCAGTGTCAAGGAGGGACAAGCATGGACAAGGAGTGACAAGGAGGGACTAGGATGGTCAAGGAGGGAGAAGGAAGGACAATGAGGGACAAGGAGGGGCAAGGAGAGACTAGGAGATACAAGGAGGGACATGGAGTGATAAGGAGGGAAAAGGTGGGGCAATGAGGGACTTGGAGGGGCAATGAGGTACAAGTTGGCTCAAGGAGGGACAAGGGGGGAAAAGGATGGACAAGGAGGGAAAAGGAGAGTCAAGGAGTGACAAGCAGGGACAAGAAGGGAAAAGGAGGAACAAGGATGGTCAAGGAGGGACAAGGAAGGACAAGGAGAGTTAAGGGAGGGACAAGGAAGGGACAAGGAGGAACAAGGAGGGATAAGGAGGGACAATAAGGGACATGGAGGGACAAGGAGGTGCAATAAGGGACATGGAGGGGCAATGAGGGACAAACAGGGACAAGTAGGAACAAGGAGGGACAAGGAGGGACAAGCAAGATCAAGGAGGGACAAGGAAGGACAAGGAGGGTCAAGGAGGTACAAGGGGGGACAAGTAGGGACAAGCATGATCAAGGAGGGACAATGAGGGACAAGCAGGGTCAAGGAGGGACATGGAGGGACAAGGAGGGACAAGAAGGGAAGGGAGGAAAAAGGAGTGACAAGGAGGAACAAGGTGGAACAAGGAGGGAGAAGGAGGGAGAAGGGAGGAGAAGGAGGGACAAGGAGGGAGAAGGAGGGACAAGGATGGACCAGGAGGAACAAGGAGGGAAAAGGAGTTACAAGGAGTGACAAGGTGGTGCAAAGAGAGACAAGGAGAGGCAAGGAGTGACAAGGAGGGACAAGGACGGAAAAGGAGTGACAAGGAGGGGCAATGAGGGAAAAGGAGGGACCAGGAGGGACAAACGGGGACAAGGAAGGACAAGCAGGATCAAGGAGGGACAAGGAGGGACCAGGAGGGACACGCAGGGACTAAAAGGGTCTACGAGGGACTAGGAGGGACAAGGAGGGTCCAGGAGGGAAAAGGAGTGACAAGGAGGGGCAAGAAGAGACATGGAGAGACAAGCAGGATCAAGGAGGGACAAATGGGGACTAGGAAGGACAATGAGGGACAAGGAGGGACAAGCAGTGTCAAGGAGGGACAAGGAGGGAAAAGGAGGGAAAAGGAGGGACAAGGATGGTCAAGGAGGGACAAGGAAGGACAATGAGGGACAAGGAGGGTTAAGTTAGGGACAATGAGGGACAAGGAGAGACATGGAAGTACAAGCAGGATCAACGAGGGACAAACGGGGACAAGGAAGGACAAGGAGTGACACGGAGGGACAAGCAGGATCAAGGAGGGACAAGGAGGGACCAGGAGGGGCAAGGAGAGACAAGCAGGATCAAGGAGGGACAAACGGGGACAAGGAGGGACAAGTAGGGACAAGCAGGATCAAGTAGGGACAAGGAGGGACCAGGAGGGACACGCAGGGACAAGCTGGATCAAGGAGGGAAAAGCAGGGACAATGAGGGAGAAGGAGGGACAAGGAGGGACTAAAAGGGACTAGGAGGGACTAAAAGGGACTAGAATGGACTAGGAGGGACCAGGAGGGAAAAGGAGTGACAAGGAGGATCAAGGAGGATCAAGGAGGAACAAGGAGGGAGAAGGAGTGACAAGGAGGGGCAAGGAGAGACATGGAGGGTCAAGGAGGGACAAGGAGGGACAAGCAGGGACAAGGATGGTCAAGGAGGGACAATGAGAGACAAGGAGGGGCAAGGAGAGACATGGAGAGACAAGCAGGATCAAGGAGGGACAAACGGGGACAAGGAGGGACAGGGAGGGAAAAGGAGGGACAATGAGGGACATGGAGGGGCAAGGAGGGACATGGTGGGGCAATGAGGGACAAGGAGGGGTAATGAGGGACATGGAGGGGCAATGAGGGACTAGGAGGGACAAACAGGGACAAGGAGGGTCAAGGAGGGTCAAGGACGTACAAGGATGGTCAAGGAGGGACAAGTAGGAACAAGGAGAGACTAGCATGGACAAGATGGGACAAGGAGGGTCAAGGAGGTACAAGGATGGTCAAGGAGGGACAAGTAGGAACTAGGAGAGACTAGCAGGGACAAGAAGGGACAAGCAGGATCAAGGAGGGACAAACTGGGACAAGGAGGGATAAGCAGGGACAAGCAGGATCAAGGAGGGACAAACAGGGACAAGGAGGGTCAAGGAGGGACAAGCAGGGACAAGCAGGATCAAGGAGGGACAAGCAGGGACAAGGAGGGACAACGAGGGACAAGGAAGGACAAGGAGGGATTAGGAGGGACAATGAGGGGCAAGGAGAGACAAGGAGAGGCGAGGAAGGAAAAGGAGGGACAAGTAGGAACAAGGAGGGACTAGCAGGGACAAGAAGTGAAAAGGAGTGACAAGGAGGGACTAGGATTGTCAAGGAGGGACAAGGAAGGACAATGAGGGACAAGCAGGGGCAAGGAGAGACAAGGAGATACTAGGAGGGATAAGGAGGGGCAAGTAGGAGCAATGAGGGACCAGGAGGGTCAAGGAGGGTCAAGGAGGGTCAAGGAGGGTCAAGGAGGGTCAAGGAGGGTCAAGGAGGGTCAAGGAGGGTCAAGGAAGGTCAAGGAGGGTCAAGGAAGGACAAGGAGTGACAACGATGGACAAGGAGGGACCAGGAGGGAAAAGAAGTTACAAGGAGGAACAAGGAGGGACAAGGAAAGACAAGCATGGTCAAGGAGGGAAAAGGAGTGACAAGGAGGGACTAGGATTGTCAAGGCGGAACAAGGAAGGACAATGAGGGACAAGCAGGGGCAAGGAGAGACAAGGAGATACAAGGAGATACAAGGAGGGATAAGGAGGGGTAATGAGGGGCAAGTAGGAGCAATGAGGGACAAGGAGGGAAAAGGAGGGAAATTATGGAAAGGAGTGACAAGGAGGAACATGGAGGGACAATGAGGGGCAATTAGGGACAAGGAGGGACAAGTACGGACCAGTAGGGACAAGGAGGGAAAAGAAGGGGCAAGGAGGGGCAAAGAGAGACAAGGAGGAACAAGGAGGGGCAATGAGGGACAAGGAGGGACAAGGAGGGTCAAATAGGGACAAGGAGTGGCAACGATGGACAAGGAGGGACCAGGAGAGACAAGGAGGAAAAGAAGTTACAAGGAGGAACAAGGAGAGACAAGGAAAGACAAGCATGGACAAGGAGGGAAAAGGAGTGACAAGGAGGGACTAGGATTGTCAAGGAGGGACAAGGAAGGACAATGAGGGACAAGCAGGGGCAAGGAGAGAAGGAGATACAAGGAGGGATAAGGAGGGGTAATGAGGGGCAAGTAGGAGCAATGAGGGACCAGGAGGGTCAAGGAGGCACCAGGAGGGAAAAGGAGGGAAATTTTGGAAAGGAGTGACAAGGAGGAACATGGAGGGACAATGAGGGGCAATGAGGGGCAATGAGGGACAAGTACGGACCAGGAGGGACAAGGAGGGAAAAGAAGGGGCAAGGAGGGACCAGAAGGGGCAAGGAGAGACAAGGAGGAACAAGGTGGGGCAATGAGGGACAAGGAGGGACTAGGAGGGAAAAGGAGGGGCAATGAGGGACATGGAGTGGCAATGAGGGGCTAGGAGGGACAAACAGGGACAAGGAAGGACAAAGAGGGTCAAGGAGGGACAAGGATGGTCAAGGAGGTACAAGGAGGGACAAGTAGCAACAAGGAGGGACAAGTAGGAACAAGGAGGGACTAGCAGAGACAAGAAGGGACAAGGAGGGACAAACAGTGACAAGGAGGGACAAGCAGGATCAAGGAGGGACAAGTATTGGCAAGGTGGGACCAGGAGGGACAAGCAGGGTCAATGACCTGGAGGGTCAAGGAGGGCCAAGGAGGGCCAATGAGGACAAGGAGTGACAAGGAGGGACTTGGAGGGACTAGGATTGTCAAGGAGGGACAATGAGGGACAAGCAGGGGCAAGGAGATACAAGGAGGGATAAGGAGGGGCAATGAGGGACATGGAGGGGCAATGAGGGACAAGGTGGGTCAAGGAGGGGAAAAGGAGGGGCAATGAGGGACAAGTAGGAACAAGGAGGGACTAGCAGGGACAAGAAGGGAAAAGGAGTGACATGGAGGGACTAGGATTGTCAAGGAGGGACAAGGAAGGACAATGAGGGACAAGCAGGGACAAGGAGAGACAAGGAGATACAAGGAGGGATAAGGAGGGGCAAGTAGGAGCAATGAGGGACAAGGAGGGTCAAGGAGGGTCAATGAGGGACAAACAGGGACAAGGAGGGAAAATAAGGGGCAAGGAGGAGCAAGGAGGGACCAGGAGGGGCAAGGAAGGACAAGCAGTGTCAACGAGGGACAAGCATGGACAAGGAGTGACAAGGAGTGACAAGGAGGGACTAGGATGGTCAAGGAGGGAGAAGGAAGGACAATGAGGGACAAGGAGGGGCAAGGAGAGACTAGGAGATACAAGGAGGGACATGGAGTGATAAGGAGGGAAAAGGTGGGGCAATGAGGGACTTGGAGGGGCAATGAGGTACAAGTTGGCTCAAGGAGGGACAAGGGGGGAAAAGGATGGACAAGGAGGGAAAAGGAGAGTCAAGGAGTGACAAGCAGGGACAAGAAGGGAAAAGGAGGAACAAGGATGGTCAAGGAGGGACAAGGAAGGACAAGGAGAGTTAAGGGAGGGACAAGGAAGGGACAAGGAGGAACAAGGAGGGATAAGGAGGGACAATAAGGGACATGGAGGGACAAGGTGGTGCAATAAGGGACATGGAGGGGCAATGAGGGACAAACAGGGACAAGTAGGAACAAGGAGGGACAAGGAGGGACAAGCAAGATCAAGGAGGGACAAGGAAGGACAAGGAGGGTCAAGGAGGTACAAGGGGGGACAAGTAGGGACAAGCATGATCAAGGAGGGACAATGAGGGACAAGCAGGGTCAAGGAGGGACATGGAGGGACAAGGAGGGACAAGAAGGGAAGGGAGGAAAAAGGAGTGACAAGGAGGAACAAGGTGGAACAAGGAGGGAGAAGGAAGGAGAAGGAGGGACAAGGAGGGAGAAGGAGGGACAAGGATGGACCAGGAGGAACAAGGAGGGAAAAGGAGTTACAAGGAGTGACAAGGTGGTGCAAAGAGAGACAAGGAGAGGCAAGGAGTGACAAGGAGGGACAAGGACGGAAAAGGAGTGACAAGGAGGGGCAATGAGGGAAAAGGAGGGACCAGGAGGGACAAACGGGGACAAGGAAGGACAAGCAGTGTCAAGGAGGGACAAGGAGGGACAAGCAGGGACAAGCAGGGAAAAGGAGGGACAAGGATGGTCAAGGAGGGACAAGGAAGGACAATGAGGGACAAGGAGGGTTAAGTTAGGGACAATGAGGGACTAGGAGAGACATGGAAGTACAAGCAGGATCAACGAGGGACAAACGGGGACAAGGAAGGACAAGGAGTGACACGGAGGGACAAGTATGGACAAGCAGGATCAAGGAGGGACAAGGAGGGACCAGGAGGGGCAAGGAGAGACAAGCAGGATCAAGGAGGGACAAACGGGGACAAGGAGGGACAAGTAGGGACAAGCAGGATCAAGTAGGGACAAGGAGGGACCAGGAGGGACACGCAGGGACAAGCTGGATCAAGGAGGGAAAAGCAGGGACAATGAGGGAGAAGGAGGGACAAGGAGGGACTAAAAGGGACTAGGAGGGACTAAAAGGGACTAGGAGGGACTAGAATGGACTAGGAGGGACCAGGAGGGAAAAGGAGTGACAAGGAGGATCAAGGAGGATCAAGGAGGAACAAGGAGGGAGAAGGAGTGACAAGGAGGGGCAAGGAGAGACATGGAGGGTCAAGGAGGGACAAGGAGGGACAAGCAGGGACAAGGAGGGACAAGGAGGGACAAGGAAGGACAATGAGAGACAAGGAGGGGTAAGGAGAGACATGGAGAGACAAGCAGGATTAAGGAGGGACAAACGGGGACAAGGAGGGACAGGGAGGGAAAAGGAGGGACAATGAGGGACATGGAGGGGCAAGGAGGGACATGGTGGGGCAATGAGGGACAAGGAGGGGTAATGAGGGACATGGAGGGGCAATGAGGGACTAGGAGGGACAAACAGGGACAAGGAGGGTCCAGGAGGGTCAAGGACGTACAAGGATGGTCAAGGAGGGACAAGTAGGAACAAGGAGAGACTAGCATGGACAAGATGGGACAAGGAGGGTCAAGGAGGTACAAGGATGGTCAAGGAGGGACAAGTAGGAACTAGGAGAGACTAGCAGGGACAAGATGGGACAAGCAGGATCAAGGAGGGACAAACTGGGACAAGGAGGGATAAGCAGGGACAAGCAGGATCAAGGAGGGACAAACAGGGACAAGGAGGGTCAAGGAGGGACAAGCAGGGACAAGCAGGATCAAGGAGGGACAAGCAGGGACAAGGAGGGACAACGAGGGACAAGGAAGGACAAGGAGGGACAATGAGGGGCAAGGAGAGACAAGGAGAGGCGAGGAAGGAAAAGGAGGGACCAGGAGGGAAAATGAGGGACAAGGAGGGACAAGGAGGGACAAGGAAGGACAAGGAGGGATTAGGAGGGAGAATGAGGGGCAAGGAGAGACAAGGAGAGGCGAGGAAGGAAAAGGAGGGACCAGGAGGGAGAAGGAGGGGCAAGGAGAGACATGGAGAGACAAGCAGGATCAAGGAGGGACAAACGGGGACAAGGAAGGACAAGGAGGGACAGGGAGGGACAAGCAGGACCAAGGGGGACAAGGAGGGACACGCAGGGACTAAAAGGGACTAGGAGGGACCAGGAGGGAAAAGGAGGGAAAAGGAGTGACAAGGAGGAACAAGGAGGGAGAAGGAGTGACAAGGAGTGGCAAGGAGAGACATGGAGGGTCAAGGAGGGACAAGGAAGGACAATGAGGGACAAGGAGGGTCAATGAGAGACAAACAGGGACACGGAGGGACGAGGAGAGACAAGGAGGGAAAAGAAGGGGCAAGGAGAAGCAAGGAGGGACCAGGAGGGGCAAGGAGGGACAAGGAGGGACAAGCAGTGTCAAGGAGGGACAAGCATGGACAATGAGGGACTAGGATGGTCCAGGAGGGACAAGGAAGGACAATGAGGGACAAGCAGGGACAAGGAGGGGCAAGGAGAGACTAGGAGATACAAGGAGGGACATGGAGGGACAAGGAGAGGTAATGAGGGACCAGGAGGGAGAAGGAGGGGCAAGAAGAGACATGGAGAGACAAGCAGGATCAAGGAGGGACAAATGGGCACAAGGAAGGACAATGAGGGACAAGGAGGGACAAGCAGGGAAAAGGAGGGAAAAGGAGGGAAAAGAAGGGAAAAGGAGGGACAAGGAGGGACAATGAGGGACAAGGAGGGCTAAGTTAGGGACAAGGAGGGGCAAGGAGAGACATGGAAGTACAAGCAGGATCAAGGAGGGACAAACGGGGACAAGGAAGGACAAGGAGGGACAAGGAGGGACTAAAAGGGACTAGGAGGGACTAAAAGGGACTAGGAGGGACTAGAATGGACTAGAATGGACTAGGAGGGACTAGGAGGGACTAGGAGGGAGTAGGATGGACTAGGAGGGACTAGGAGGGGCTAGGAGGGACTAGGAGAGACAATGAGGGGCAAGGAGAGGCAAGGAGAGGCAAGGAGGGAAAATGAGTGACAAGGAGGAACAAGGAGGGAAAAGGAGGGACAAGGAGGGACAAGGAGGGACTAGGAGGGACAAGGAGGGACAAGGAGGGACTAGGAGGGACTAGGAGGGACAAGAAGGGACAAGCACAGACCAGGAGGGACAAGCAGGGTCAAGGTGGACAAGCAGGGTCAAGGTGGACAAGCAGGGCCAAGGAGGGACAAGGAGGAACAAATAGGGATAAGGAGGGGCAATAAGGGACATGGAGGGGTAATGAGGGACAAGGAGAGACAAGGAGGGACAATGAGGGACAAGGAGGGAAAAGAAGGGACAAGCAGGAGCAAGGAGGGACCAGGAGGGAATGGAGGGACAAGGAGGGGAAATAAGTGACAGGGAGAAACAAGGAGGGACAAGGAGTGACAATGAGGGACAAGAAGGGACTAGGAGTGACTCGCAGGGTTAAGGAGGGACATGGAGGGAAAAGGAGGGGCAATGAGGGACAAGCAGGATCACGGAGGTACAAGCAGGGACAAGGAGGGATTAGGAGGGACAATGAGGGGCAAGGAGAGACAAGAAGAGGCAAGGAGGGACAAGGAGGGAAAATGAGGGACAAGGAGGGGCAAGGAGGGACCAGGAGGGACAAGGAGGGTCAAGGAGGTACAATGATGGTCAAGGAGGGACAAGTAGGAACAAGGAGAGACTAGCAGGGACAAGAAGGGACAAGGAAGGACAAGGAGGGTCAAGGAGGTACAAGGATGGTCAAGGAGGGACAAGGAGGGACCAGGAGGGAAAATGAGGGACAAGGAGATGCAATGAGGGACATGGAGGGGCAATGAGGGACAAGGAGGGACCAGGAGGGGAAAGGAGGGACTAGGAGGGACAAGGAGAGACCAGTAGTGACAAGGAGGAACAAGGAGGAACAAGGAGGGAGAATGAGTGACAAGGAGGGGCAAGGAGAGACATGTAGGGTCAAGGAGGGACAAGGAAGGACAATGAGGGTCAATGAGAGACAAACAGGGACAAGGAGGGACGAGGAGAGACAAGGAGGGAAAAGAAGGGGCAAGGAGAAGCAAGGAGGGACCAGGAGGGGCAAGGAGGGACAAGCAGTGTCATGGAGGGACAAGCATGGACAAGGAGGGACTAGGATGGTCAAGGAGGGACAAGGAAGGACAATGAGGGACAAGCAGGACAAGGAGGGGCAAGGAGAGACTAGGAGATACAAAGAGGGGCATGGAGGGACAAGGAGGGGCAATGAGGGACATGGAGGGGCAATGAGGTACAAGTTGGCTCAAGGAGGGAAAAGGATGGAAAAGGAGGGAAAGTAGGAGCAATGAGGGACCAGGAGGGTCAAGGAAGGTCAAGGAGGGACAAGGAGGGACAAGCAGTGTCAAGGAGGGACAAGGAGAGTCAAGGAGGGACATGGAGAGACATGGAAGTACAAGCAGGATCAAGGAGGGACAAACGGGGACAAGGAAGGACAAGGAGGGGCAAGGAGGGACAAGTAGGGACAAGGAGGGACCAGGAGGGACAAGGAGGGGCAAGGAGAGACATGGAGAGACAAGCAGGTTCAAGGAGGGACAAACGGGGACAAGGAAGGACAAGGAGGGACAAGCAGGATCAAGGAGGGACCAGGAGGGACCAGGAGGGACACGCAGGGACAAGCTGGTTCAAGGAGGGAAAAGCAGGGACAATGAGGGAAGGAGGGACTAAAAGGGACTAGGAGGGACTAGAAGGGACTAGGAGCGACTAGGAGGGACTAGGAGCGACTAGGAGGGACTAGGAGGGACAATGAGGGGCAATGAGAGACAAGGAGGAGGAACAAGGAGGGACAATGAGGGACAAGGAGGGACAAGGAGGGACAAGGAGGGACTAGGAGGGACAAGGAGGGACAAGGAGGGACAAGGAGGACAAGGAGGACAAGGAGGGACAAGGAGGGACAAGTAGGGACAAGAAGGGACAAGGAGGGACAAGGAGAGACCAGGAGGGACAAGCAGGGTCAAGGAGGACAAGCAGGGACAAGGAGGGATAAGGAGGGTCAACGAGGGACAAACAGGGACAAGGAGGGAAAAGAAGGGGCAAGGAGAAGCAAGGAGGGACCAGGAGGGGCAAGGAAGGACAAGCAGTGTCAAGGAGGGACAAGCATGGACAAGGAGTGACAAGGAGGGACTAGGATGGTCAAGGAGGGAGAAGGAAGGTCAAGGAAGGACAATGAGGGACAAGGAGGGACAAGGAGAGACTAGGAGATACAAGGAGGGACATGGAGTGATAACGAGGGACAAGGAGGGAAAAGGTGGGGCAATGAGGGACTTGGAGGGGCAATGAGGTACAAGTTGGCTCAAGGAGGGACAAGGGGGGGAAAGGATTGACAAGGAGGGAAAAGGAGAGTCAAGGAGTGACAAGCAGGGACAAGAAGGGAAAAGGAGGAACAAGGATGGTCAAGGAGGGACAAGGAAGGACAATGAGGGACAAGGAGGGTTAAGGGAGGGACAAGGAGGGACATGGAAGGGACAAGGAGGAACAAGGAGGGATAAGGAGGGGCAATAAGGGACATGGAGGGACAAGGAGGGATAAGGAGGGGCAATAAAGGACATGGAGGGACAAGGAGGTGCAATAAGGGACATGGAGGGGCAATGAGGGACAAAAGGATGGACAAAAGGTGGAGGGGGAAAAGGATGGACAAGGAGGGAAAAGGAGAGTCAAGGAGCGACAAGCAGGGACAAGAAGGGAAAAGTAGGAACAAGGAGGGAGAAGGAGGGACAAGGATGGACAATGAGGAACAAGGAGGGAAAAGGAGTTACAAGGAGTGACAAGGTGGTGCAAAGAGAGACAAGGAGAGGCAAGGAGTGACAAGGAGGGACAAGGACGGAAAAGGAGTGACAAGGAGGGGCAATGAGGGAAAAGGAGGGACCAGGAGGGACAAACGGGGACAAGGAAGGACAAGCAGTGTCAAGGAGGGACAAGGAGGGACAAGCAGGGACAAGCAGGGAAAAGGAGGGACAAGGATGGTCAAGGAGGGACAAGGAAGGACAATGAGGGACAAGGAGGGTTAAGTTAGGGACAATGAGGGACTAGGAGAGACATGGAAGTACAAGCAGGATCAACGAGGGACAAACGGGGACAAGGAAGGACAAGGAGTGACACGGAGGGACAAGTATGGACAAGCAGGATCAAGGAGGGACAAGGAGGGACCAGGAGGGGCAAGGAGAGACAAGCAGGATCAAGGAGGGACAAACGGGGACAAGGAGGGACAAGTAGGGACAAGCAGGATCAAGTAGGGACAAGGAGGGACCAGGAGGGACACGCAGGGACAAGCTGGATCAAGGAGGGAAAAGCAGGGACAATGAGGGAGAAGGAGGGACAAGGAGGGACTAAAAGGGACTAGGAGGGACTAAAAGGGACTAGGAGGGACTAGAATGGACTAGGAGGGACCAGGAGGGAAAAGGAGTGACAAGGAGGATCAAGGAGGATCAAGGAGGAACAAGGAGGGAGAAGGAGTGACAAGGAGGGGCAAGGAGAGACATGGAGGGTCAAGGAGGGACAAGGAGGGACAAGCAGGGACAAGGAGGGACAAGGAGGGACAAGGAAGGACAATGAGAGACAAGGAGGGGTAAGGAGAGACATGGAGAGACAAGCAGGATTAAGGAGGGACAAACGGGGACAAGGAGGGACAGGGAGGGAAAAGGAGGGACAATGAGGGACATGGAGGGGCAAGGAGGGACATGGTGGGGCAATGAGGGACAAGGAGGGGTAATGAGGGACATGGAGGGGCAATGAGGGACTAGGAGGGACAAACAGGGACAAGGAGGGTCCAGGAGGGTCAAGGACGTACAAGGATGGTCAAGGAGGGACAAGTAGGAACAAGGAGAGACTAGCATGGACAAGATGGGACAAGGAGGGTCAAGGAGGTACAAGGATGGTCAAGGAGGGACAAGTAGGAACTAGGAGAGACTAGCAGGGACAAGATGGGACAAGCAGGATCAAGGAGGGACAAACTGGGACAAGGAGGGATAAGCAGGGACAAGCAGGATCAAGGAGGGACAAACAGGGACAAGGAGGGTCAAGGAGGGACAAGCAGGGACAAGCAGGATCAAGGAGGGACAAGCAGGGACAAGGAGGGACAACGAGGGACAAGGAAGGACAAGGAGGGACAATGAGGGGCAAGGAGAGACAAGGAGAGGCGAGGAAGGAAAAGGAGGGACCAGGAGGGAAAATGAGGGACAAGGAGGGACAAGGAGGGACAAGGAAGGACAAGGAGGGATTAGGAGGGAGAATGAGGGGCAAGGAGAGACAAGGAGAGGCGAGGAAGGAAAAGGAGGGACCAGGAGGGAGAAGGAGGGGCAAGGAGAGACATGGAGAGACAAGCAGGATCAAGGAGGGACAAACGGGGACAAGGAAGGACAAGGAGGGACAGGGAGGGACAAGCAGGACCAAGGGGGACAAGGAGGGACACGCAGGGACTAAAAGGGACTAGGAGGGACCAGGAGGGAAAAGGAGGGAAAAGGAGTGACAAGGAGGAACAAGGAGGGAGAAGGAGTGACAAGGAGTGGCAAGGAGAGACATGGAGGGTCAAGGAGGGACAAGGAAGGACAATGAGGGACAAGGAGGGTCAATGAGAGACAAACAGGGACACGGAGGGACGAGGAGAGACAAGGAGGGAAAAGAAGGGGCAAGGAGAAGCAAGGAGGGACCAGGAGGGGCAAGGAGGGACAAGGAGGGACAAGCAGTGTCAAGGAGGGACAAGCATGGACAATGAGGGACTAGGATGGTCCAGGAGGGACAAGGAAGGACAATGAGGGACAAGCAGGGACAAGGAGGGGCAAGGAGAGACTAGGAGATACAAGGAGGGACATGGAGGGACAAGGAGAGGTAATGAGGGACCAGGAGGGAGAAGGAGGGGCAAGAAGAGACATGGAGAGACAAGCAGGATCAAGGAGGGACAAATGGGCACAAGGAAGGACAATGAGGGACAAGGAGGGACAAGCAGGGAAAAGGAGGGAAAAGGAGGGAAAAGAAGGGAAAAGGAGGGACAAGGAGGGACAATGAGGGACAAGGAGGGCTAAGTTAGGGACAAGGAGGGGCAAGGAGAGACATGGAAGTACAAGCAGGATCAAGGAGGGACAAACGGGGACAAGGAAGGACAAGGAGGGACAAGGAGGGACTAAAAGGGACTAGGAGGGACTAAAAGGGACTAGGAGGGACTAGAATGGACTAGAATGGACTAGGAGGGACTAGGAGGGACTAGGAGGGAGTAGGATGGACTAGGAGGGACTAGGAGGGGCTAGGAGGGACTAGGAGAGACAATGAGGGGCAAGGAGAGGCAAGGAGAGGCAAGGAGGGAAAATGAGTGACAAGGAGGAACAAGGAGGGAAAAGGAGGGACAAGGAGGGACAAGGAGGGACTAGGAGGGACAAGGAGGGACAAGGAGGGACTAGGAGGGACTAGGAGGGACAAGAAGGGACAAGCACAGACCAGGAGGGACAAGCAGGGTCAAGGTGGACAAGCAGGGTCAAGGTGGACAAGCAGGGCCAAGGAGGGACAAGGAGGAACAAATAGGGATAAGGAGGGGCAATAAGGGACATGGAGGGGTAATGAGGGACAAGGAGAGACAAGGAGGGACAATGAGGGACAAGGAGGGAAAAGAAGGGACAAGCAGGAGCAAGGAGGGACCAGGAGGGAATGGAGGGACAAGGAGGGGAAATAAGTGACAGGGAGAAACAAGGAGGGACAAGGAGTGACAATGAGGGACAAGAAGGGACTAGGAGTGACTCGCAGGGTTAAGGAGGGACATGGAGGGAAAAGGAGGGGCAATGAGGGACAAGCAGGATCACGGAGGTACAAGCAGGGACAAGGAGGGATTAGGAGGGACAATGAGGGGCAAGGAGAGACAAGAAGAGGCAAGGAGGGACAAGGAGGGAAAATGAGGGACAAGGAGGGGCAAGGAGGGACCAGGAGGGACAAGGAGGGTCAAGGAGGTACAATGATGGTCAAGGAGGGACAAGTAGGAACAAGGAGAGACTAGCAGGGACAAGAAGGGACAAGGAAGGACAAGGAGGGTCAAGGAGGTACAAGGATGGTCAAGGAGGGACAAGGAGGGACCAGGAGGGAAAATGAGGGACAAGGAGATGCAATGAGGGACATGGAGGGGCAATGAGGGACAAGGAGGGACCAGGAGGGGAAAGGAGGGACTAGGAGGGACAAGGAGAGACCAGTAGTGACAAGGAGGAACAAGGAGGAACAAGGAGGGAGAATGAGTGACAAGGAGGGGCAAGGAGAGACATGTAGGGTCAAGGAGGGACAAGGAAGGACAATGAGGGTCAATGAGAGACAAACAGGGACAAGGAGGGACGAGGAGAGACAAGGAGGGAAAAGAAGGGGCAAGGAGAAGCAAGGAGGGACCAGGAGGGGCAAGGAGGGACAAGCAGTGTCATGGAGGGACAAGCATGGACAAGGAGGGACTAGGATGGTCAAGGAGGGACAAGGAAGGACAATGAGGGACAAGCAGGACAAGGAGGGGCAAGGAGAGACTAGGAGATACAAAGAGGGGCATGGAGGGACAAGGAGGGGCAATGAGGGACATGGAGGGGCAATGAGGTACAAGTTGGCTCAAGGAGGGAAAAGGATGGAAAAGGAGGGAAAGTAGGAGCAATGAGGGACCAGGAGGGTCAAGGAAGGTCAAGGAGGGACAAGGAGGGACAAGCAGTGTCAAGGAGGGACAAGGAGAGTCAAGGAGGGACATGGAGAGACATGGAAGTACAAGCAGGATCAAGGAGGGACAAACGGGGACAAGGAAGGACAAGGAGGGGCAAGGAGGGACAAGTAGGGACAAGGAGGGACCAGGAGGGACAAGGAGGGGCAAGGAGAGACATGGAGAGACAAGCAGGTTCAAGGAGGGACAAACGGGGACAAGGAAGGACAAGGAGGGACAAGCAGGATCAAGGAGGGACCAGGAGGGACCAGGAGGGACACGCAGGGACAAGCTGGTTCAAGGAGGGAAAAGCAGGGACAATGAGGGAAGGAGGGACTAAAAGGGACTAGGAGGGACTAGAAGGGACTAGGAGCGACTAGGAGGGACTAGGAGCGACTAGGAGGGACTAGGAGGGACAATGAGGGGCAATGAGAGACAAGGAGGAGGAACAAGGAGGGACAATGAGGGACAAGGAGGGACAAGGAGGGACAAGGAGGGACTAGGAGGGACAAGGAGGGACAAGGAGGGACAAGGAGGACAAGGAGGACAAGGAGGGACAAGGAGGGACAAGTAGGGACAAGAAGGGACAAGGAGGGACAAGGAGAGACCAGGAGGGACAAGCAGGGTCAAGGAGGACAAGCAGGGACAAGGAGGGATAAGGAGGGTCAACGAGGGACAAACAGGGACAAGGAGGGAAAAGAAGGGGCAAGGAGAAGCAAGGAGGGACCAGGAGGGGCAAGGAAGGACAAGCAGTGTCAAGGAGGGACAAGCATGGACAAGGAGTGACAAGGAGGGACTAGGATGGTCAAGGAGGGAGAAGGAAGGTCAAGGAAGGACAATGAGGGACAAGGAGGGACAAGGAGAGACTAGGAGATACAAGGAGGGACATGGAGTGATAACGAGGGACAAGGAGGGAAAAGGTGGGGCAATGAGGGACTTGGAGGGGCAATGAGGTACAAGTTGGCTCAAGGAGGGACAAGGGGGGGAAAGGATTGACAAGGAGGGAAAAGGAGAGTCAAGGAGTGACAAGCAGGGACAAGAAGGGAAAAGGAGGAACAAGGATGGTCAAGGAGGGACAAGGAAGGACAATGAGGGACAAGGAGGGTTAAGGGAGGGACAAGGAGGGACATGGAAGGGACAAGGAGGAACAAGGAGGGATAAGGAGGGGCAATAAGGGACATGGAGGGACAAGGAGGGATAAGGAGGGGCAATAAAGGACATGGAGGGACAAGGAGGTGCAATAAGGGACATGGAGGGGCAATGAGGGACAAAAGGATGGACAAAAGGTGGAGGGGGAAAAGGATGGACAAGGAGGGAAAAGGAGAGTCAAGGAGCGACAAGCAGGGACAAGAAGGGAAAAGTAGGAACAAGGATGGTCAAGGAGGGACAAGGAAGGACAATGAGGGACAAGGAGGGTTAAGGGAGGGACAAGGAAGGGACAAGGAGGAACAAGGAGGGATAAGGAGGGGCAATAAGGGACATGGAGGGACAAGGAGGTGCAATTAGGGACATGGAGGGGCAATGAGGGACAAACAGGGACAAGTAGGAACAAGGAGGGACAAGGAGGGACAAGGAGGGACAAGCAGGATCAAGGAAGGACAAGGACGGTCAAGGAGGTACAAGGGGGGACAAGTAGGGACAAGCATGATCAAGGAGGGACAATGAGGGACAAGCAGGGTCAAGGAGGGACATGGAGGGACAAGGAGGGACAAGAAGGGAAGGGAGGAAAAAGGAGTGACAAGGAGGAACAAGGTGGAACAAGGAGGGAGAAGGAAGGAAAAGGAAGTAGAAGGAGGGACAAGGAGGGACAAGGAGGGAGAAGGAGGGACAAGGAGGGAGAAGGAGGGACAAGAATGGACCAGGAGGAACATGGAGGGAAAAGGAGTTACAAGGAGGAACAAAGAGGGCCAAGGAGGATCAAGGAGGGACGAGGAGTGACAAGGTGGTGCAAGGAGAGACAAGGAGAGGCAAGGAGAGACAAGGAGAGGCAAGGAGTGACAAGGAGGGACAAGGACGGAAAAGGAGTGACAAGGAGGGGCAATGAGGGACCAGGAGGGACAAGGAGGGACTAGAAGGGACTAGGAGCGACTAGGAGGGACTAGGAGGGACAATGAGGGGCAATGAGAGACAAGGAGGAGGAACAAGGAGGGACAATGAGGGACAAGGAGGGACAAGGAGGGACAAGGAGGGACAAGGAGGGACAAGGAGGGACTAGGAGGGACAAGGAGGGACAAGGAGGGACAAGGAGGACAAGGAGGACAAGGAGGACAAGGAGGGACAAGGAGGGACAAGTAGGGACAAGAAGGGACAAGGAGGGACAAGGAGAGACCAGGAGGGACAAGCAGGGTCAAGGAGGACAAGCAGGGACAAGGAGGGATAAGGAGGGTCAACGAGGGACAAACAGGGACAAGGAGGGAAAAGAAGGGGCAAGGAGAAGCAAGGAGGGACCAGGAGGGGCAAGGAAGGACAAGCAGTGTCAAGGAGGGACAAGCATGGACAAGGAGGGACTAGGATGGTCAAGGAGGGAGAAGGAAGGTCAAGGAAGGACAATGAGGGACAAGGAGGGACAAGGAGAGACTAGGAGATACAAGGAGGGACATGGAGTGATAACGAGGGACAAGGAGGGAAAAGGTGGGGCAATGAGGGACTTGGAGGGGCAATGAGGTACAAGTTGGCTCAAGGAGGGACAAGGGGGGGAAAGGATTGACAAGGAGGGAAAAGGAGAGTCAAGGAGTGACAAGCAGGGACAAGAAGGGAAAAGGAGGAACAAGGATGGTCAAGGAGGGACAAGGAAGGACAATGAGGGACAAGGAGGGTTAAGGGAGGGACAAGGAGGGACAAGGAAGGGACAAGGAGGAACAAGGAGGGATAAGGAGGGGCAATAAGGGACATGGAGGGACAAGGAGGGACAAGGAGGGACATGGAGGGGCAATGAGGGACAAACAGGGACAAGTAGGAACAAGGAGGGACAAGCAGGATCAAGGAAGGACAAGGACGGTCAAGGAGGTACAAGGGGGGACAAGTAGGGACAAGCATGATCAAGGAGGGACAATGAGGGACAAGCAGGGTCAAGGAGGGACATGGAGGGACAAGGAGGGACAAGAAGGGAAGGGAGGAAAAAGGAGTGACAAGGAGGAACAAGGTGGAACAAGGAGGGAGAAGGAAGGAAAAGGAAGTAGAAGGAGGGACAAGGAGGGACAAGGAGGGAGAAGGAGGGAGAAGGAGGGACAAGAATGGACCAGGAGGAACATGGAGGGAAAAGGAGTTACAAGGAGGAACAAAGAGGGCCAAGGAGGATCAAGGAGGGACGAGGAGTGACAAGGTGGTGCAAGGAGAGACAAGGAGAGGCAAGGAGTGACAAGGAGGGACAAGGACGGAAAAGGAGTGACAAGGAGGGGCAATGAGGGACCAGGAGGGACAAGGCGGGACATGGAGGGGCAATGAGGGACAAGGAAGGGCAAGGAGGGGCAAGGAGGGACAAGGAGGATCAAGGAGGGACAAGGAGGGACCAGGAGGGACAAGGAGGGGCAAGGAGAGACATGGAGAGACAAGCAGGTTCAAGGAGGGACAAACGGGGACAAGGAGGGACAAGTAGGGACAAGCAGGATCAAGGAGGGACCAGGAGGGACACGCAGGGACAATGAGGGAAGGAGGGACTAAAAGGGACTAGGAGGGACTAGGAGGGACTAGGAGGGACTAGGAGGGACTAGCAGGGACTAGGAGCGACTAGGAGGGACTAGGAGCGACTAGGAGGGACTAGGAGGGACAATGAGGGGCAATGAGAGACAAGGAGGAGGAACAAGGAGTGACAATGAGGGACAATGAGGGACAAGGAGGGACAAGGAGGGACACGGAGGGACAAGGAGGGACTAGGAGGGACAAGGAGGGACAAGGAGGGACAAGGAGGACAAGGAGGACAAGGAGGGACAAGGAGGGACAAGGAGGGACAAGGAAGGACAAGGGGGGAAAAGGATTGACAAGGAGGGAAAAGGAGAGTCAAGGAGTGACAAGCAGGGACAAGAAGGGAAAAGGAGGAACAAGGATGGTCAAGGAGGGACAAGGAAGGACAATGAGGGACAAGGAGGGTTAAGGGAGGGACAAGGAGGGACAAGGAAGGGACAAGGAGGGATAAGGAGGGGCAATAAGGGACATGGAGGGACAAGGAGGGACAAGGAGGGGCAATAAGGGACATGGAGGGACAAGGAAGTGCAATAAGGGACATGGAGGGGCAATGAGGGACAAAAGGATGGACAAAAGGATGGAGGGGGAAAAGGATGGACAAGGAGGGAAAAGGAGAGAGAGAGGGACAAGCATGATCAAGGAGGGACAATGAGGGACATGCAGGGTCAAGGAGGGACATGGAGGGACAAGGAGGGACAAGAAGGGAAGGGAGGAAAAAGGAGTGACAAGGAGGAACAAGGTGGAACAAGGAGGGAGAAGGAAGGAAAAGGAAGTAGAAGGAGGGACAAGGAGGGACAAGGAGGGAGAAGGAGGGACAAGGAGGGAAAAGGAGGAACAAGGATGGTCAAGGAGGGACAATGAAGGACAATGAGGGACAAGGAGGGTTAAGGGAGGGACAAGGAGGGACAAGGAGGGACAAGGAGGGACAAGGAGGGACAAGGAAGGGACAAGGAGGAACAAGGAGGGATAAGGAGGGGTAATAAGGGACATGGAGGGACAAGGAGGTGTAATAAGGAACATGGATGGGCAATGAGGGACAAACAGGGACTTGTAGGAACAAGGAGGGACAAGGAGGGACAAGCAGGATCAAGGAGGGACAAGGAAGGACAAGGACGGTCAAGAGGTACAAGGGGGGACAAGTAGGGACAAGCATGATCAAGGAGGGACAATGAGGGACAAGCAGGGACATGGAGGGACAAGGAGGGACAAGAAGGGAAGGGAGGAAAAAGGAGTGACAAGGAGGAACAAGGAGGGAGAAGGAAGGAAAAGGAAGTAGAAGGAGGGACAAGGAGGGACAAGGAGGGACAAGGAGGGACAAGGAGGGACAAGGAGGGAGAAGGAGGGACAAGGATGGACCAGGAGGAACATGTAGGGAAAAGGAGTTACAAGGAGGAACAAAGAGGGACAAGGAGGGTCAAGGAGGGACGAGGAGTGACAAGGAGGGACAAGGTGGTGCAAGGAGAGACAAGGAGAGGCAAGGAGTGACAAGGAGGGACAAGGACGGAAAAGGAGTGACAAGGAGGGGCAATGAGGGAAAAGGAGGGACCAGGAGGGACAAGGCGGGACAAGGAGGGGCAATGAGGGACAAGGAAGGGCAAGGAGAGACAAGGAGGGTCAAGGAGGGACAAGCAAGGACAAGGACCAGGAGGGAAAAGGAAGGACAATTAGGGTCAATGAGGGACATGGAGGGGCAATGAGGGACAAGGAGGGGCAATGAGGGACAAGGAGGGACTAGAAGGGACCAGGAGGGGAAAGGAGGGACTAGGAGGGACCAGGAGGGAAACGGAGGGACAAGGAGGGGCAATGAGGGACATGGAGGGGCAATGAGGCCAAGGAGGGGCAATGAGGGACATGGAGGGGCAATGAGGGACTAGGAGGGACAAACAGGGACAAGGAGGGTCAAGGAGGGACAAGCAGGATCAAGGAGGGACAAACAGGGACAAGGAGGGTCAAGGAGGGACAAGCAGGATCAAGGAGGGACAAGCAGGGACAAGGAGGGACAACGAGGAACAAGGAAGGACATGGAGGGATTAGGAGGGACAATGAGGGGCAAGGAGAGACAAGGAGAGGCAAGGAAGGACAAGGAGGGACCAGGAGGGAAAATGAGGGACAAGGAGGGCAAGGAGGGACAAGGAGGGGCAAGGAGAGACATGGAAGGACAAAGAGGGACAAGTAGGACAAGGAGGGACAATGAGGGACAAGGTGGGGCAATGAGGGGCAATGAGGGACAAGGAGCGGCAAGGAGGGACAAGGAGGGACTAGGAGGGACTAGGAGGGACTAGGAGAGACTAGGACGGAATAGGAGGGACAATGAGGAGCAAGGAGAGACAAGGAGAGGCAAAGAGGGACAAGCAGGGACCAGGAGGGAAAAGGAGGATCAAGGATGGACAAACGGGGACAAGGAAGGACAAGTAGGGACAAGCAGGATCCAGGATGGACAAGGAGGGACCAGGAGGGACACGCAGGGACTAAAAGGGTCTACGTGAGACTAGGAGGGACTAGGAGGGACAAGGAGGGACCAGGAGAGACAAGGAGGGAAAAGAAGTTACAAGGAGGAACAAGGAGGGACAAGGAAAGACAAGCATGGACAAGGAGGGAAAAGGAGTGACAAGGAGGGACTAGGATTGTCAAGGAGGGACAATGAGGGTCAAACAGGGGCAAGGAGATACAAGGAGGGATAAGGAGGGGCAATGAGGGCATGGAGGGGCAATGAGGGACAAGGTGGGTCAAGGAGTGGAAAAGGAGTGACAAGGTGGGCCAAGGAGGGGCAATGAGGGACAATTAGGAACAAGGAGGGACAAGGAGGGACAAGTAGGGAAAAGGAGTGACAAGGAGGGACTAGGATTGTCAAGGAGGGACAAGGAAGGACAATGAGGGACAAGCAGGGGCAAGGAGAGACAAGGAGATACTAGGAGGGATAAGGAGGGGCAAGTAGGAGCAATGAGGGACCAGGAGGGTCAAGGAGGGTCAAGGAAGGACAAGGAGTGACAACGATGGACAAGGAGGGAAAAGAAGTTACAAGGAGGAACAAGGAGGGACAAGGAAAGACAAGCATGGTCAAGGAGGGAAAAGGAGTGACAAGGAGGGACTAGGAGGGACTAGGATTGTCAAGGCGGAACAAGGAAGGACAATGAGGGACAAGCAGGGGCAAGGAGAGACAAGGAGATACAAGGAGATACAAGGAGGGATAAGGAGGGGTAATGAGGGGCAAGTAGGAGCAATGAGGGACAAGGAGGGTCAAGGAAGGTCAAGGAGGGACAAGGAGGCATCAGGAGGGAAATTATGGAAAGGAGTGACAAGGAGGAACATGGAGGGACAATGAGGCGCAATTAGGGACAAGTACGGACCAGGAGGGACAAGGAGGGAAAAGAAGGGGCAAGGAGGGGCAAAGAGAGACAAGGAGGAACAAGGAGCGGCAATGAGGGACAAGGAGGGACAAGGAGGGTCAAATAGGGACAAGGAGTGGCAACGATGGACAAGGAGGGACCAGGAGAGACAAGGAGGAAAAGAAGTTACAAGGAGAGACAAGGAAAGACAAGGAGGGAAAAGGAGTGACAAGGAGGGACTAGGATTGTCAAGGAGGGACAAGGAAGGACAATGAGGGACAAGCAGGGGCAAGGAGAGACAAGGAGATACAAGGAGGGATAAGGAGGGGTAATGAGGGGCAAGTAGGAGCAATGAGGGACCAGGAGGGTCAAGGAGGGACAAGGAGGCACCAGGAGGGAAAAGGAGGGAAATTATGGAAAGGAGTGACAAGGAGGAACATGGAGGGACAATGAGGGACAAGGAGGGACAAGTACGGACCAGGAGGGACAAGGAGGGAAAAGAAGGGGCAAGGAGGAGCAAGGAGGGACCAGAAGGGGCAAGGAGAGACAAGGAGGAACAAGGAGGGGCAATGAGGGACAAGGAGGGACTAGGAGGGACTAGGAGGGAAAAGGAGGGGCAATGAGGGACATGGAGTGGCAATGAGGGACTAGGAGGGACAAACAGGGACAAGGAAGGACAAAGAGGGTCAAGGAGGGACAAGGATGGTCAAGGAGGTACAAGGAGGGACAAGTAGGAACAAGGAGGGACAAGTAGGAACAAGGAGGGACTAGCAGAGACAAGAAGGGACAAGGAGGGACAAACAGTGACAAGGAGGGACAAGCAGGATCAAGGAGGGACAAGTATTGACAAGGTGGGACCAGGAGGGACAAGCAGGGTCAATGACCTGGAGGGTCAAGGAGGGCCAAGGAGGGACAGGCAGGGACAAGGAGGGACAACGTGGAACAAGGAACGACAAGGACGTATTAGAAGGGACAATGAGGGGCAAGGAGAGACAAGGAGAGGCAAGGAAGGACAAGGAGGGACAAGGAGGGACAAGGAGGGGCGAGGAGGGCAAGGAGTGACCAGGAGGGAAAAGGAGGGAAAAGGGAGACAAGGATAGAAACGGACAGACAAGGAGTGACAAGAAGAGACAAGGAGGGATAAGAACGGAAAAGGAGGGACAAGGACGGACAAGGAGAGACAAGGAGGGACAAGGAAGGACAATGAGGGACAAGGAGGGTCAATGAGGGACAAACAGGGACAAGTAGGAACAAGGAGGTACAAGCAGGATCAAGGAGGGACAAGGAAGGACAAGGAGGGTCAAGGAGGTACAAGGGGGGACTAGGATGGCCAAGGAGGGAGAAGGAAGGACAAGGAAGGACAATGAGGGACAAGGAGGGGCAAGGAGAGACTAGGAGATACAAGGAGGGACATGGAGTGATAAGGAGGTACAAGGAGGGAAAAGGTGGGGCAATGAGGGACTTGGAGGGACAATGAGGTACAAGTTGGTTCAAGGAGGGACAAGGGGGAAAAGGATGGACAAGGAAGGAAAAGGAGAGTCAAGGAGTGACAAGCAGGGACAAGAAGGGAAAAGGAGGAACAAGGATGGTCAAGGAGGGACAAGGAAGGACAATGAGGGACAAGGTGGGTTAAGGGAGGGACAAGGAAGGAACAAGGTGGAACAAGGAGGGATAAGGTGGGGCAATAAGGGACATGGAGGGACACGGAGATGCAATAAGGGACATGGAGGGGCAATGAGGGACAAACAGGGACAAGTAGGAACAAGGAGGGACAAGCAGGATCAAGGAGGGAGAAGGAAGGACAAGGAGGGTCAAGGTGGTACAAGGGGGGACAAGTAGGGACAAGCATGATCAAGGAGGGACAATGAGGGACAAGCAGGGTCAAGGAGGGACATGGAGGGACAAGGAGGGACAAGAAGGGAAGGGAGGAAAAAGGAGTGACAAGGAGGAACATGGAGGGAGAAGGAGAGACAAGTAGGGAAAAGAAGGGGCAAGGAGAAGCAAGGAGTCAAGCAGTGTCAAGGAGGGACAAGGAAGGACAAGGAGGGACAAGCAGGATCAAGGAGGGACAAGGAGGGACCAGGAGGGACACGCAGGGACAAGCTGGTTCAAGGAGGGAAAGCAGGGACAATGAGGGAGAAGGAGGGACTAGAAGGGACAATGAGGGTAAGGAGAGACAACTAGAGGCAAGGAGGGACAAGCAGGGACCAGGAGGGAAAAGGAGGAACAAGGAGGGACAATGTGGGACAAGGAGAGACAAGGAGGGACCAGGAGGAACAAGGAGGGAAAAGGAGTTACAAGGAGGAACAAGGAGGGACAATGAGGGACAAGGAGGATCAAGGAGGGACAAGGAGGGACAAGGTGGTGCAAGGAGAGACAAGGAGTGACAACGATGGACAAGGAGGGACCAGGAGGGAAAAGAAATTACAAGGAGGGACAAGGAAAGACAAGCATGGACAAGGAGGGAAAAGGAGTGACAAGGAGGGACTTGGAGGGACTAGGATTGTCAAGGAGGGACAATGAGGGACAAGCATGGGCAAGGAGAGACAAGGAGATACAAGGAGGGATAAGGAGGGGCAATTAGGGACATGGAGGGGCAATGAGGGACAAGGTGGGTCAAGGAGGGGAAAAGGAGGGGAAAAGGAGGGGCAATGAGGGACAAGTAGGAACAAGGAGGGACTAGCAGGGACAAGAAGGGAAAAGGAGTGACATGGAGGGACTAGGATTGTCAAGGAGGGACAAGGAAGGACAATGAGGGACAAGCAGGGACAAGGAGAGACAAGGAGATACAAGGAGGGATAAGGAGGGGCAAGTAGGAGCAATGAGGGACAAGGAGGGTCAATGAGGGACAAACAGGGACAAGGAGGGAAAAGAAGGGGCAAGGAGAAGCAAGGAGGGACCAGGAGGGGCAAGGAAGGACAAGCAGTGTCAAGGAGGGACAAGCATGGACAAGGAGTGACAAGGAGTGACAAGGAGGGACTAGGATGGTCAAGGAGGGAGAAGGAAGGACAATGAGGGACAAGGAGGGGCAAGGAGAGACTAGGAGATACAAGGAGGGACAATGAGTGATAAGGAGGTACAAGGAGGGAAAAGGTGGGACAATGAGGGACTTGGAGGGGCAATGAGGTACAAGTTGGCTCAAGGAGGGACAAGGGGGGAAAAGGATGGACAAGGAGGGAAAAGGAGAGTCAAGGAGTGACAAGCAGGGACAAGAAGGGAAAAGGAGGAACAAGGATGGTCAAGGAGGGACAAGGAAGGACAAGGAGGGTTAAGGGAGGGACAAGGAAGGGACAAGGAGGAACAAGAAGGGATAAGGAGGGACAATAAGGGACATGGAGGGACAAGGAGGTGCAATAAGGGACATGGAGGGGCAATGAGGGACAAACAGGGACAAGTAGGAACAAGGAGGGACAAGGAGGGACAAGCAGGATCAAGGAGGGACAAGGAAGGACAAGGAGGGTCAAGGAGGTACAAGGGGGGACAAGTAGGGAGTTACAAGGAGTGACAAGGAGGGACAAGGTGGTGCAAAGAGAGACAAGGAGAGGCAAGGAGTGACAAGGAGGGACAAGGACGGAAAAGGAGTGACAAGGAGGGACAATGAGGGAGAAGGAGGGACAAGGAGGGACTAAAAGGGACTATTAGGGACTAAAAGGGACTAGGAGGGACTAGAATGGACTAGGAGGGACCAGGAGGGAAAAGGAGTGACAAGGAGGATCAAGGAGGAACAAGGAGGAACAAGGAGGGAGAAGGAGTGACAAGGAGGGGCAAGGAGAGACATGGAGGGTCAAGGAGGGACAAGGAGAGTCAAGGAGGGACAAGCAGGGACAAGAAGGACAAGGATGGTCAAGGAGGGACAAGGAAGGACAATGAGAGACAAGGAGGGGCAAGGAGAGACAAGCAGGATCAAGGAGGGACAAACGGGGACAAGGAGGGACAGGGAGGGAAAAGGAGGGACATGGAGGGGCAATGAGGGACATGGTGGGGCAATGAGGGACAAGGAGGGGCAATGAGGGACATGGAGGGGCAATGAGGGACTAGGAGGGACAAGGAGGGTCAAGGAGGTACAAGGATGGTCAAGGAGGGACAAGTAGGAACAAGGAGAGACTAGCATGGACAAGATGGGACAAGGAAGGACAAGGAGGGTCAAGGAGGTACAAGGATGGTCAAGGAGGGACAAGTAGGAACTAGGAGAGACTAGCAGGGACAAGAAGGGACAAGCAGGATCAAGGAGGGACAAACTGGGACAAGGAGGGATAAGCAGGGACAAGCAGGATCAAGGAGGGACAAACAGGGACAAGGAGGGTCAAGGAGGGACAAGCAGGGACAAGCAGGATCAAGGAGGGACAAGCAGGGACAAGGAGGGACAACGAGGAACAAGGAAGGACAAGGAGGGACAATGAGGGGCAAGGAGAGACAAGGAGAGGCGAGGAAGGAAAAGGAGGGACCAGGAGGGAAAATGAGGGACAAGGAGGGACAAGGAGGGACAAGGAGGGACAAGGAAGGACAAGGAGGGATTAGGAGGGGCAAGTATAGACAAGGAGAGGCGAGGAAGGAAAAGGACGGACCAGGACGGAGAAGGAGGGGCAAGGAGAGACATGGAGAGACAAGCAGGATCAAGGAGGGACAAACGGGGACAAGGAAGGACAAGGAGGGACAGGGAGGGACAAGTAGGGACAAGCAGGATCAAGGGGGGACAAGGAGGGACACGCAGGGACTAAAAGGGACTAGGAGGGACCAGGAGGGAAAAGGAGTGACAAGGAGGAACAAGGAGGGAGAAGGAGTGACAAGGAGTGGCAAGGAGAGACATGGAGGGTCAAGGAGGGACAAGGAGGGTCAATGAGAGACAAACAGGGACACGGAGGGACGAGGAGAGACAAGGAGGGAAAAGAAGGGGCAAGGAGAAGCAAGGAGGGACCAGGAGGGGCAAGGAGGGACAAGCAGTGTCAAGGAGGGACAAGCATGGACAAGGAGGGACTAGGATGGTCCAGGAGGGACAAGGAAGGACAATGAGGGACAAGCAGGGACAAGGAGGGGCAAGGAGAGACTAGGAGATACAAGGAGTGACATGGAGGGACAAGGAGGGACAAAGAGAGGTAATGAGGGACCAGGAGGGAGAAGGAGGGGCAAGAAGAGACATGGAGAGACAAGCAGGATCAAGGAGGGACAAATGGGCACAAGGAAGGACAATGAGGGACAAGGAGGGACAAGCAGGGAAAAGGAGGGAAAAGGAGGGAAAAGGAGGGAAAAGGAGGGAAAAGGAGGGAAAAGGAGGGAAAAGGAGGGAAAAGGAGGGAAAAGGAGGGACAATGAGGGACAGGGAGGGTTAAGTTAGGGACAAGGAGGGGCAAGGAGAGACATGGAAGTACAAGCAGGATCAAGGAGGGACAAACGGGGACAAGGAAGGACAAGGAGGGACAAGGAGGGACTAAAAGGGACTAGGAGGGACTAAAAGGGACTAGGAGGGACTAGAATGGACTAGGAGGGACTAGGAGGGAGTAGGATGGACTAGGAGAGACAATGAGGGGCAAGGAGAGGCAAGGAGGGAAAATGAGTGACGAGGAGGAACAAGGAGTGACAAGGAGGGGCAATGAGGGACAAGGACGGACTAGGAGGGACAAGGAGGGACTAGGAGGGACAAGGAGGGACAAGAAGGGACAAGGAGGGACAAGCAGGGTCAAGGTGGACGAGCAGGGTCAAGGTGGACAAGCAGGGCCAAGGAGGGACAAGGAGGAACAAATAGGGATAAGGAGGGGCAATAAGGGACATGGAGGGGTAATGAGGGACAAGGAGGGACAATGAGGGACAAGGAGGGAAAAGAAGGGACAAGCAGGAGCAAGGAGGGACCAGGAGGGAATGGAGGGACAAGGAGGGGAAATAAGTGACAGGGAGAAACAAGGAGGGACAAGGAGTGACAATGAGGGACAAGAAGGGACTAGGAGTGACTCGCAGGGTTAAGGAGGGACATGGAGGGAAAAGGAGGGGCAATGAGGGACAAGCAGGATCACGGAGGTACAAGCAGGGACAAGGAGGGATTAGGAGGGACAATGAGGGGCAAGGAGAGACAAGAAGAGGCAAGGAAGGACAAGGAGGGAAAATGAGGGTCAAGGAGGGGCAAGGAGGGACAAGGAGGGTCAAGTAGGTACAATGATGGTCAAGGAGGGACAAGTAGGAACAAGGAGAGACTAGCAGGGACAAGAAGGGACAAGGAAGGACAAGGAGGGTCAAGGAGGTACAAGGATGGTCAAGGAGGGACAAGGAGGGACCAGGAGGGAAAATGAGGGACAAGGAGATGCAATGAGGGACATGGAGGGGCAATGAGGGACAAGGAAGAACTAGGAGGGACCAGGAGGGGAAAGGAGGGACTAGGAGGGACAAGGAGAGACCAGGAGTGACAAGGAGGAACAAGGAGGAACAAGGAGGGAGAATGAGTGACAAGGAGGGGCAAGGAGAGACATGTAGGGTCAAGGAGGGACAAGGAAGGACAATGAGGGTCAATGAGAGACAAACACGGACAAGGAGGGACGAGGAGAGACAAGGAGGGAAAAGAAGGGGCAAGGAGAAGCAAGGAGGGACCAGGAGGGGCAATGAGGGACAAGAAGTGTCATGGAGGGACAAGCATGGACAAGGAGGGACTAGGATGGTCAAGGAGGGACAAGGAAGGACAATGAGGGACAAGCAGGACAAGGAGGGGCAAGGAGAGACTAGGAGATACAAGGAGGGGCATGGAGGGACAAGGAGGGGCAATGAGGTACAAGTTGGCTCAAGGAGGGAAAAGGATGGAAAAGGAGGGAAAGTAGGAGCAATGAGGGACCAGGAGGGTCAAGGAAGGTCAAGGAGGGACAAGGAGGGTCAAGGAGGGACAAGCAGTGTCAAGGAGGGACAAGGAGAGTCAAGGAGGGACATGGAGAGACATGGAAGTACAAGCAGGATCAAGGAGGGACAAACGGGGACAAGGAAGGACAAGGAGGGACAAGTAGGGACAAGGAGGATCAAGGAGGGACAAGGAGGGACCAGGAGGGACATGGAGGGGCAAGGAGAGACATGGAGAGACAAGCAGGTTCAAGGAGGGACAAACGGGGACAAGGAGGGACAAGTAGGGACAAGCAGGATCAAGGAGGGACCAGGAGGGACACGCAGGGACAAGCTGGTTCAAGGAGGGAAAAGCAGGGACAATGAGGGAAGGAGGGACTAAAAGGGACTAGGAGGGACTAGAAGGGACTAGGAGCGACTAGGAGGGACTAGGAGCGACTAGGAGGGACAATGAGGGGCAATGAGAGACAAGGAGGAGGAACAAGGAGGGACAATGAGGGACAAGGAGGGACAAGGAGGGACAAGGAGGGATAAGGAGGGACAAGGAGGGACAAGGAGGACAAGGAGGGACAAGGAGGGACAAGGAGGGACAAGGAGGGACAAGTAGGGACAAGAAGGGACAAGGAGGGACAAGGAGAGACCAGGAGGGACAAGCAGGGTCAAGGAGGACAAGCAGGGACAAGGAGGGATAAGGAGGGACAAGGAGGGTCAACGAGGGACAAACAGGGACAAGGAGGGAAAAGAAGGGGCAAGGAGAAGCAAGGAGGGACCAGGAGGGGCAAGGAAGGACAAGCAGTGTCAAGGAGGGACAAGCATGGACAAGGAGTGACAAGGAGGGACTAGGATGGTCAAGGAGGGAGAAGGAAGGTCAAGGAAGGACAATGAGGGACAAGGAGGGGCAAGGAGGGACTAGGAGGGACAAGGAGGGACAAGGAGGACAAGGAGGACAAGGAGGGACAAGGAGGGACAAGGAGGGACAAGGAGGGACAAGTAGGGACAAGAAGGGACAAGGAGGGACAAGGAGAGACCAGGAGGGACAAGCAGGATCAAGGAGGACAAGCAGGGACAAGGAGGAACAAGGAGGGACAATATGGGACAATGAGGGACAAGGAGGGTCAACGAGGGACAAACAGGGACAAGGAGGGAAAAGAAGGGACAAGGAGAAGCAAGGAGGGACCAGGAGGGGCAAGGAAGGACAAGCAGTGTCAAGGAGGGACAAGCATGGACAAGGAGGGACTAGGATGGTCAAGGAGGGAGAAGGAAGGACAAGGAAGGACAATGAGGGACAAGGAGGGGCAAGGAGAGACTAGGAGATACAAGGAGGGACATGGAGTGATAAAGAGGGACAAGGAGGGAAAAGGTGGGGCAATGAGGGACTTGGAGGGGCAATGAGGTACAATTTGGCTCAAGGAGGGACAAGGGGGGAAAAGGATTGACAAGGAGGGAAAAGGAGAGTCAAGGAGTGACAAGCAGGGACAAGAAGGGAAAAGGAGGAACAAGGATGGTCAAGGAGGGACAAGGAAGGACAATGAGGGACAAGGAGGGTTAAGGGAGGGACAAGGAGGGACAAGGAAGGGACAAGGAGGAACAAGGAGGGATAAGGAGGGGCAATAAGGGACATGGAGGGACAAGGAAGGGATAAGGAGGGGCAATAAGGGACATGGAGGGACAAGGAGGTGCAATAAGGGACATGGAGGGGCAATGAGGGACAAAAGGATGGACAAAAGGATGGAGGGGGAAGGGACAAGCATGGACAAGGAGGGACTAGGATGGTCAAGGAGGGACAAGGAAGGACAATGAGGGACAAGCAGGACAAGGAGGGGCAAGGAGAGACTAGGAGATACAAGGAGGGGCATGGAGGGACAAGGAGGGGCAATGAGGTACAAGTTGGCTCAAGGAGGGAAAAGGATGGAAAAGGAGGGAAAGTAGGAGCAATGAGGGACCAGGAGGGTCAAGGAAGGTCAAGGAGGGACAAGGAGGGTCAAGGAGGGACAAGCAGTGTCAAGGAGGGACAAGGAGAGTCAAGGAGGGACATGGAGAGACATGGAAGTACAAGCAGGATCAAGGAGGGACAAACGGGGACAAGGAAGGACAAGGAGGGACAAGTAGGGACAAGGAGGATCAAGGAGGGACAAGGAGGGACCAGGAGGGACATGGAGGGGCAAGGAGAGACATGGAGAGACAAGCAGGTTCAAGGAGGGACAAACGGGGACAAGGAGGGACAAGTAGGGACAAGCAGGATCAAGGAGGGACCAGGAGGGACACGCAGGGACAAGCTGGTTCAAGGAGGGAAAAGCAGGGACAATGAGGGAAGGAGGGACTAAAAGGGACTAGGAGGGACTAGAAGGGACTAGGAGCGACTAGGAGGGACTAGGAGCGACTAGGAGGGACAATGAGGGGCAATGAGAGACAAGGAGGAGGAACAAGGAGGGACAATGAGGGACAAGGAGGGACAAGGAGGGACAAGGAGGGATAAGGAGGGACAAGGAGGGACAAGGAGGACAAGGAGGGACAAGGAGGGACAAGGAGGGACAAGGAGGGACAAGTAGGGACAAGAAGGGACAAGGAGGGACAAGGAGAGACCAGGAGGGACAAGCAGGGTCAAGGAGGACAAGCAGGGACAAGGAGGGATAAGGAGGGACAAGGAGGGTCAACGAGGGACAAACAGGGACAAGGAGGGAAAAGAAGGGGCAAGGAGAAGCAAGGAGGGACCAGGAGGGGCAAGGAAGGACAAGCAGTGTCAAGGAGGGACAAGCATGGACAAGGAGTGACAAGGAGGGACTAGGATGGTCAAGGAGGGAGAAGGAAGGTCAAGGAAGGACAATGAGGGACAAGGAGGGGCAAGGAGGGACTAGGAGGGACAAGGAGGGACAAGGAGGACAAGGAGGACAAGGAGGGACAAGGAGGGACAAGGAGGGACAAGGAGGGACAAGTAGGGACAAGAAGGGACAAGGAGGGACAAGGAGAGACCAGGAGGGACAAGCAGGATCAAGGAGGACAAGCAGGGACAAGGAGGAACAAGGAGGGACAATATGGGACAATGAGGGACAAGGAGGGTCAACGAGGGACAAACAGGGACAAGGAGGGAAAAGAAGGGACAAGGAGAAGCAAGGAGGGACCAGGAGGGGCAAGGAAGGACAAGCAGTGTCAAGGAGGGACAAGCATGGACAAGGAGGGACTAGGATGGTCAAGGAGGGAGAAGGAAGGACAAGGAAGGACAATGAGGGACAAGGAGGGGCAAGGAGAGACTAGGAGATACAAGGAGGGACATGGAGTGATAAAGAGGGACAAGGAGGGAAAAGGTGGGGCAATGAGGGACTTGGAGGGGCAATGAGGTACAATTTGGCTCAAGGAGGGACAAGGGGGGAAAAGGATTGACAAGGAGGGAAAAGGAGAGTCAAGGAGTGACAAGCAGGGACAAGAAGGGAAAAGGAGGAACAAGGATGGTCAAGGAGGGACAAGGAAGGACAATGAGGGACAAGGAGGGTTAAGGGAGGGACAAGGAGGGACAAGGAAGGGACAAGGAGGAACAAGGAGGGATAAGGAGGGGCAATAAGGGACATGGAGGGACAAGGAAGGGATAAGGAGGGGCAATAAGGGACATGGAGGGACAAGGAGGTGCAATAAGGGACATGGAGGGGCAATGAGGGACAAAAGGATGGACAAAAGGATGGAGGGGGAAAAGGATGGACAAGGAGGGAAAAGGAGAGTCAAGGAGTGACAAGCAGGGACAAGAAGGGAAAAGGAGGAACAAGGATAGTCAAGGAGGGACAAGGAAGGACAATGAGGGACAAGGAGGGTTAAGGGAGGGACAAGGAGGGACAAGGAGGGAGAAGGAAGGGACAATGAGGAACAAGGAGGGATAAGGAGGGGCAATAAGGGACATGGAGGGACAAGGAGGTGCAATAAGGGACAATGAGGGACAAACAGGGACAAGTAGGAACAAGGAGGGACAAGTAGGAACAAGGAGGGACAAGCAGGATCAAGGAGGGACAAGGAAGGACAAGGACGGTCAAGAGGTACAAGGGGGACAAGTAGGGACAAGCATGATCAAGGAGGGACAATGAGGGACAAGCAGGGTCAAGGAGGGACATGGAGGGACAAGGAGGGACAAGAAGGGAAGGGAGGAAAAAGGAGTGACAAGGAGGAACAAGGAGGGAGAAGGAAGGAAAAGGAAGTAGAAGGAGGGACAAGGAGGGAGAAGGAGAGACAAGGATGGACCAGGAGGAACATGGAGGGAAAAGGAGTTACAAGGAGGAACAAAGAGGGACAAGGAGGATCAAGGAGCGACGAGGAGTGACAAGGTGGTGCAAGGAGAGAGAAGGAGAGGCAAGGAGTGACAAGGAGGGACAAGGACGGAAAAGGAGTGACAAGGAGGGGCAATGAGGGAAAAGGAGGGACCAGGAGGGACAAGGCGGGACAAGGAGGGGCAATGAGGGACAAGGAAGGGCAAGGAGAGACAAGGAGGGTCAAGGAGGGACAAGCAAGGGCAAGGACCAGGAGGGAAAAGGAAGGACAATTAGGGTCAATGAGGGACATGGAGGGGCAATGAGGGACAAGGAGGGGCAATGAGGGACAAGGAGGGACTAGGAGGGACCAGGAGGGGAAAGGAGGCACTAGGAGGGACCAGGAGGGAAACGGAGGGACAAGGAGGGGCAATGAGGGACATGGAGGGGCAATGAGGCCAAGGAGGGTCAAGGAGGGACAAGCAGGGACAAGCAGGATCAAGGAGGGACAAACAGGGACAAGGAGGGTCAAGGAGGGACAAGCAGGATCAAGTAGGGACAAGCAGGGACAAGGAGGGACAACGAGGAACAAGGAAGGACATGGAGGGATTAGGAGGGGCAAGGAGAGACAAGGAGAGGCAAGGAAGGACAAGGAGGGGCCAGGAGGGAAAATGAGGAACAAGGAGGGCAAGGAGGGGCAAGGAGAGACATGGAAGGACAAAGAGGGACAAGTAGGGACCAGTAGGGCAAGGAGGGACAATGAGGGACAAGGTGGGGCAATGAGGGGCAATGAGGGACAAGGAGCGGCAAGGAGGGACAAGGAGGGACTAGGAGGGACTAGGAGGTACTAAGAGAGACTAGGACGGACTAGGAGGGACAATGAGGAGCAAGGAGAGACAAGGAGAGGCAAAGAGGGACAAGCAGGGACCAGGAGGGAAAAGGAGGATCAAGGATGGACAAACGGGGACAAGGAAGGACAAGTAGGGACAAGCAGGAACCAGGATGGACAAGGAGGGACACGCAGGGACTAAAAGGGTCTACGAGAGACTAGGAGGGACTAGGAGGGACAAGGAGGGACCAGGAGGGAAAAGGAGTGACAAGAAGGATCAAGGAGGAACAAGGAGGGAGAAGGAGTGACAAGGAGGGGCAAGGAGAGACATGGAGGGTCAAGGAGGGACAAGGAAGGACAAAGAGGGACAAGTAGGGACCAGGAGGGCAAGGAGGGACAATGAGGGACAAGGTGGGGCAATGAGGGACAAGGAGCGGCAAGGAGGGACAAGGAGGGACAAGGAGGGACTAGGAGGTACTAGGAGGGACTAGGACGGACTAGGAGGGACAATGAGGAGCAAGGAGAGACAAGGAAAGGCAAAGAGGGACAAGCAGGGACCAGGAGGGAAAAGGAGGAACAAGGAGGGACAATGAGGGACAAGGGGAGACAAGTAGGGACCAGGAGGGACAAGGATGGACCAGGAGGAACAAGGAGGGAAAAGGAGTTACAAGGAGGAACAAGGAGGGACAAGGAGGATCAAGGAGGGACAAGGTGGTGCAAGGAGAGACTAGGAGAGGCAAGGAGTGACAAGGAGCGGCAAGGAGGGACAAGGAGGGACCAGGAGGGAAAAGGAGGATCAAGGAGGAACAAGGAGGGAGAAGGAGTGACAAGGAGGGGCAAGGAGAGACATGGAGGGTCAAGGAGGGACAAGGAAGGACAAAGAGGGACAAGTAGGGACCAGGAGGGCAAGGAGGGACAATGAGGGACAAGGTGGGGCAATGAGGGGCAATGAGGGACAAGGAGCGGCAAGGATGGACAAGGAGGGACAAGGAGGTACTAGGAGGGACTAGGAGGGACTAGGACG
Organism: Polietes domitor; assembly: GCA_947397865.1. NCBI lineage: Eukaryota > Metazoa > Arthropoda > Insecta > Diptera > Muscidae > Polietes > Polietes domitor. The sequence continues at coordinate 545,614 of OX377623.1, forward strand.
GACTAGGACGGACTAGGAGGGACAATGAGGAGCAAGGAGAGGCAAGGAGGGACAAGCAGGGACCAGGAGGGAAAAGGAGGAACAAGGAGGGACAATGAGGGACAAGGAGAGACAAGTAGGGACCAGGATGGACCAGGAGGAACAAGGAGGGAAAAGGAATTACAAGGAGGATCAAGGAAGGACAAGGTGGTGCAAGGAGAGACAAGGAGAGGCAAGGAGTGACAATGAGAGACAAGGAGGGACAAGGACGGAAAAGGAGTGACAAGGAGGGGCAATGAGGGAAAAGGAGGGACCAGGAGGGACAAGGACGGACAAGGAGGGGCAATGAGGGACAAGGAGGGGCAATCAGGGACAAGGAAGGGAAAGGAGAGACAAGTAGGGTCAAGGAGGGACAAGCAAGGACAAGGACCAGGAGGGAAAAGGAAGGACAAGGAGGGGCAATGAGGGACATGGAGGGGCAATGAGGGACAAGGAGGGGCAATGAGGGACGTGGAGGGGCAATGAGGCCACGGAGGGGCAATGAGGGACATGGAGGGGCAATGAGGGACTAGGAGGGACAAACAGGGACAAGGAGGGTCAAGGAGGGACAAGCAGGGACAAGCAGGATCAAGGAGGGACAAACAGGGACAAGGAGGGTCAAGGAGGGACAAGCAGGATCAAGAGACAAGAGGACAAGGAGGGACAACGAGGAACAAGGAAGGACATGGAGGGATTAGGAGGGACAATGAGGGGCAAGGAGAGACAAGGAGAGGCAAGGAAGGACACGGAGGGACCAGGAGGGAAAATGAGGGACAAGGAGGGCAAGGAGGGGCAAGGAGAGACATGGAAGGACAAAGAGGGACAAGTAGGGACCAGGAGGGACAATGAGGGACAATGAGGGACAAGGTGGGGCAATGAGGGGCAATGAGGGACAAGGAGGGACAAGGAGGGACTAGGAGGGACTAGGAGGTACTAGGAGGGACTAGGAGGGACTAGGAGGGACTAGGACGGACTAGGAGGGACAATGAGGAGCAAGGAGAGACAAGGAGAGGCAAAGAGGGACAAGCAGGGACCAGGAGGGAAAAGGAGGATCAAGGATGGACAAACGGGGACAAGGAAGGACAAGTAGGGACAAGCAGGATCCAGGATGGACAAGGAGGGACCAGGAGGGACACGCAGGGACTAAAAGGGTCTACGAGAGACTAGGAGGGACTAGGAGGGCAAGGAGGGACCAGGAGGGAAAAGGAGTGACAAGGAGGAACAAGGAGGGAGAAGGAGTGACAAGGAGGGACAAGGAGGATCAAGGAGGGACAAGGTGGTGCAAGGAGAGACAAGGAGAGGCAAGGAGTTACAAGGAGGGACAAGGAGGGACTAGGAGGTACTAGGAGGGACTAGGACGGACTAGGACGGACTAGGAGGGACTAGGAGGGACTAGGAGGGACAATGAGGAGCAAGGAGAGACAAGGTGAGGCAAGGAGGGACAAGCAGGGACCAGGAGGGAAAAGGAGGAACAAGGAGGGACAATGAGGGACAAGGAGAGACAAGTAGGGACCAGGATGGACCAGGAGGTACCAGGAGGAACAAGGAGGGAAAAGGAGTTACAAGGAGGATCAAGGAAGGACAAGGTGGTGCAAGGAGAGACAAGGAGAGGCAAGGAGAGACAAGGAGGGACAAGGACGGAAAAGGAGGGACAAGGAGGGGCAATGAGGGAAAAGGAGGGACCAGGAGGGACAAGGACGGACAAGGAGGGGCAATGAGGGACAAGGAGGGGCAATCAGGGACAAGGAAGGGAAAGGAGAGACAAGTAGGGTCAAGGAGGGACAAACAGGGACAAGGAGGGTCAATGAGGTACAAGGATTGTCAAGGAGGGACAAGTAGGAACAAGGAGAGACTAGCAGGGACAAGAAGGTACAAGGAAGGACAAGGAGGGGCAATGAGGGACAAGGAGGGACCAGGAGGGGAAAGGAGGGACAAGGAGGGACCAGGAGGGAAAAGGAGTGACAAGGAGGGGCAATGAGGGACATGGAGGGGCAATGAGGGACAAGGAGGGGCAATGAGGGACGTGGAGGGGCAATGAGGGACTAGGAGGGACAAACAGGGACAAGGAGGGTCAATGAGGTACAAGGATTGTCAAGGAGGGACAAGTAGGAACAAGGAGAGACTAGCAGGGACAAGAAGGTACAAGGAAGGACAAGGAGGGTCAAGCAGGGTCAAGGAGGTACAATGATGGTCAAGGAGGGACAAGTAGGAACAAGGAGAGACTAGCAGGGACAAGAAGGGACAAGCAGGATCAAGGAGGGACAAACAGGGACAAGGAGGGTCAAGGAGGGACAAGCAGGATCAAGGACGGACAAGCAGGGACAAGGAGGGACAACGAGGAACAAGGAAGGACAAGGAGGGACAATGAGGGGCAAGGAGAGACAAGGAGAGGCAAGGAAGGACAAGGAGGGACCGGGAGGGACAAGGAGAGACCAGGAGGGACAAGCAGGGTCAAGGAGGACAAGCAGGGACAAGGAGGAACAAGGAGGGGCAATAAGGGACATGGAGGGGTAATGAGGAACAAGGTGAGACAAGGAGGGACAAGGAGGGATAAGGAGGGAAAAGAAGGAACAAGTAGGAGCTAGAAGGGAAAAGGAGGGACAAGGATGGACAAGGAAGGACAATGAGGGACAAGGAGGGTTAAGGGAGGGACAAGGAGGGACAATAAGGGGCAAGGAGAGACATGGAGAGACACGGTGATACAAGGAGGGACATGGAGGTATAAGGAGGGGTAATGAGGGACAAGGTGGGTCAAGGAGGGACCAGGAGAGACATGGAGGGAAAAGAAGTTACAAGGAGGAACAAGGAGGGACAAGGAAAGACAAGCATGGACAAGGAGGGAAAAGGAGTGACACGGAGGGACTAGGAGGGACTGGGATTGTCAAGGAGGGACAAGGATGGTCAAGGAGGTACAAGGAGGAACAAGTAGGAACAAGAAGGGACTAGCAGGGACAAGAAGGGACACGGAGGGACAAACAGGGACAAGGAGGAACAAGCAGGATCAAGGAGGGACAAGCATTGACAAGGTGGGACCAGGAGGGACAAGCAGGGTCAATGACCAGGAGGGTCAAGGAGGGCCAAGGAGGGATAAGGAGGGGCAATGAGGGACATGGAGGGGCAATGAGGGACAAGGTGGGTCAAGGAGGGACAAGGAGGGAAAAGGAGTGACAAGGAGGGCCAAGGATGGTCAAGGAGGTACATGGAGGGACAAGTAGGAACAAGGAGGGACAAGTAGGAACACGGAGGGACTAGCAGGGACATGAAGGGACACGGAGGGGCAAACAGGGACAAGGAGGAACAAGCAATGGGCAATGAGGGGCAAGGAGGGGCAAGTAGGAGCAATGAGGGACCAGGAGGGTCAAGGAGGGTCATGGAAGGTCAAGGAGGGACAAGGAGGCACCAGGAGGGAAAAGGAGGGAAATTATGGAAAGTAGTGACAAGGAGGGACAATGAGGGACAAGGAGGGACAAGTACGGACCAGGAGGGACAAGGAGAAGCAAGGAGGGACCAGGAGGGGCAAGGAAGGACAAGCAGTGTCAGGGAGGGACAAGCATGGACAAGGAGTGACAAGGAGGGACTAGGATGGTCAAGGAGGGACAAGCAGGGACAAGGAGGGGCAAGCAGGGACAAGGAGAAACAAGGAGAGACATGGAGGGATAAGGAGGGACAAGGACGGGCAATGAGGGGCAATGAGGTACAAGTTGGCTCAAGGAGGGGCAAGGAGGGAAAAGGATGGACAAGGAGGGAAAAGGAGAGTCAAGGAGTGACAAGCAGGGACAAGAAGGGAAAAGGAGGATGGTCAAGGAGGGACAAGGAAGGACAATGAGGGACAGGGAGGGTTAAGGGAGGGACAAGGAGGGACAAGGAGGGACAAGGAGGGACAAGGAGGAAGAAGGAGGGATAAGGAGGGGCAATAAGGGACATGGAGGTGCAATAAGGGACATGGAGGGGCAATGAGGGACAAACAGGGACAAGGAGGGACAAGTAGGAACAAGGAGGGACAAGGAGGGACAAGCAGGATCAAGGAGGGACAAACAGGGACAAGGAAGGACAAGGAGGTACAAGGGGGGACAAGTAGGGACAAGCATGATCAAGGAGGGACAAGCAGGGTCAAGGAGGGTCAAGGAGGGACATGGAGGGACAAGGAGGGAAGGGAGGAAAAAGGAGTGACAAGGAGGAACAAGGTGGAACAAGGAGGGAGAAGGAGGGACAAGGAGGGAGAAGGAGGGACAAGGCGGGACAAGGACGGCCAAGGAGGGACTAGGAGGGACAAGCAGGGACAAAGAGGGACAAGTAGGGACCAGGAGGGACAATGAGGGACAAGGAGGGGCAATGAGGGACAAGGAGTGTCAAGGAGGGACTAGGAGGGACTAGGACGGACTAGGATGGGCAAGGAGAGACAGGGAGAGGCAAGTAGGGACAAGCAGGGACCTGGAGGGAAAAGGAGGAACAAGGAGGGACAATGAGGGACAAGGAGAGACAAGGAGGGACCAGGAGGGACAAGGATGGACCAGGAGGTACCAGGATGAACAAGGAGGGAAAAGGAGTTACAAGGAGGTACAAGGAGGGACAAGGAGGAACAAGGAGGAACAAGGAGGGACAAGGTGGGGCAATTAGGGGCAATGAGGGACAAGGAGTGTCAAGGAGGGACTAGGAGGGACTAGGACGGGCTAGGAGGGGCAAGGAGAGACAAGGAGAAGCATGGAGGGACAAGCAGGGACCAGGAGGGAAAAGGAGGAACAAGGAGGGACAAGGAGGGACCAGGAGGGACAAGGAGGTACCAGGATGAACAAGGAGGGAAAAGGAGTTAAAAGGAGGTACAAGGAGGGACAAGGAGGAACAAGGAGGAACAAGGAGGAACAAGGAGGAACAAGGAGGAACAAGGAGAAACAAGGAGGGACAAGGAAAGACAAGCATGGACAAGGAGGGAAAAGGAGTGACAAGGAAGAACAAGGAGGGACAAAGTGGTACAAGGAGAGACAAGGAGTGACAAGGAGGGACAAGGACGGACAAGGAGGGGCAATGAGGGACAAGGAAGGGCAAGGAGAGACAAGGAGGGTCAAGGAGGGACAAGCAAGGACAAGGAGGGTCAATGACGGACAAGGAGGGTCAATGACGGACAAGGAGGGGCAAGTACGGACCAAGAGGGTCAAGGAGGGTCTAGGAGGGACAAGGATGGACAAGGCGGGACAAGGAGGGACCAGGAGAGACAAGGAGGGAAAAGGAGTTACAAGGAGGAACAAGGAAAGACAAGCATGGACAAGGAGTGACATGGAGGGACTAGGATGGTCAAGGAGGGACAAGGAAGGACAATGAGGGACAAGGTGGGGCCAGGAGATACAAGGAGGGACATGGAGTGATAAGGAGGGGCAATGAGGGACAAGGTGGATCAAGGAAAGACAAGGAGTGACAAGGAGGGCCAAGGAGGGGCAGTGAGGGACAAGGAGGGGTTGTAAGAGCAATGGAGGGACTAGGATGGCCAAGGAGGGACAAGGAAGGACAATGAGGGATAAGCAGGGACAAGGTGGGGCCAGGAGAGGCAAGGAGATACAAGGAGGGACATGGAGGGACAAGGAGGGGCATGGAGAGACAAGGAGGGGCAATGAGGGACTAGGAGGGACAAGGACGGACCAAGAGGGGAAAGGAGGGACTAGGACGGACAAGGAGGGAAAAGGAGTGACAAGGAGGGGCAACGAGGGACTAGGAGGGACAAACAGGGACAAGGAAGAACAAGGAGGGTCAAGGAGGTGCAAGGATGGTTAAGGAGGGACAAGTAGGAACAAGGAGAGACTAGCAGGGACAAGGAAGGACAAGAGGGTCAAGGATGGTCAAGGAGTGACTAGGTGGGACAAGGAGGGACCAGGCGGGAAAAGGAAGGACAAGGAGGGGCAATGAGGGACATGGAGGGGCAATGAGGGACATGGAGGGACAATGAGGGACAAGGAGGGACTAGGAGGGACAAGGAGGGACCAGGAGGGGAAAGGAGGGACTAGGAGGGACAAGGAGGGACCAGGAGGGACCAGGAGGGAAAAGGAGGGACAAGGAGGGGCAATGAGGGACATGGAGGGGCAATGAGGGACTAGGATTAACAAACATGGACAAGGAGGGTCAAGGAGGTTCAAGGATGGTCAAGGAGGGACAAGTAGGAACAAGGAGAGACTAGCAGGGACAAGAAGGGACAAGGAAGGACAAGGAAGGACAAGGAGGGTCAAGGAGAGACATGGAGAGACAAGGAGGAACAAGGAGGGAGAAGGAGTGACAAGGAGGGGCAAGGAGAGTTATGGAAGGTCAAGGAGGGACACGGAGGGTCAATGAGAGACAAACAGGCACAAGGAGGGACGAGGAGAGACAAGGAGGGAAAAGAAGGGGTAAGGAGAAGCAAGGAGGGACCAGAAGGGACAAGCAGTGTCAAGGAGGGACAAGCATGGACAAGGAGGGACTAGGATGGTCAAGGAGGGACAAGGAAGGACAATGAGGGACAAGCAGGGACAAGGAGGGGCAAGGAGAGACTAGGAGATACAAGGAGGGACATGGAGGGACAAGGAGGGGCAATGAGGGACAAGGAGGGGCAAGGAGAGATATGGAGAGACAAGCAGGATCAAGGAGGGACAAACGGGGACAAGGAAGGACAAGGAGGGACAAGGAGAGTCCAGGAGGGACAAGCAGGGCAATGAGGGACAAGGAGGGGCAAGGAGAGACATGGAGAGACAAGCAGGATCAAGGAGGGACAAACGGGGACAAGGAAGGACAAGGAGGGACATGGAGGAACAAGGAGGGACAAGGAGAGTCAAGGAGGGACAAGCAGGGAAAAGAAGGGACAAGGATGGTCAAGGAGGGACAAGGAAGGACAATGAGGACAAGGGTTAAGTTAGGGACAAGGAGGGTTAAGTTAGGGACAAGGAGGGGCAATGAGAGACATGGAAGTACAAGCAGGATCAAGGAGGGACAAACGGGGACAAGGAAGGACAAGGAGGGACAAGGAGGGAAAAGGAGGGACAAGGAGGGGCAATATGGGACATGGAGGGCAATGAGGGACAAGGAGGGGCAATGAGGGACATGGAGGGGAAATGAGGGACTAGGAGGGACAAGGAGGGTCAATGAGGTACAAGGAGGGACAAGTAGGAACAAGGAGAGACTAGCAGGGACAAGAAGGGACAAGGAAGGACAAGGAGGGTCACGGAGGGTCAAGGAGGGTCAAGGAGGTACAAGGATGGTCAAGGAGGGACAAGTAGGAACAAGTACGGACCAAGAGGGTCAAGGAGGGTCTAGGAGGGACAAGGCGGGACAAGGAGGGACCAGGAGAGACAAGGAGGGAAAAGGAGTTACAAGGAGGAACAAGGAAAGACAAGCATGGACAATGAGGGAAAAGGAGTGACATGGAGGGACTAGGATGGTCAAGGAGGGACAAGGAAGGACAATGAGGGACAAGGTGGGGCCAGGAGATACATGGAGGGACATGGAGGGATAAGGAGGGGCAATGAGGGACATGGAGGGGCAATGAGGGACAAGGTGGATCAAGGAAAGACAAGGAGTGACAAGAAGGGCCAAGGAGGGACAAGGAGGGGCAAGTAAGAGCAATGGAGGGACTAGGAGGGACTAGGGTGGTCAAGGAGGGACAAGGAAGGACAATGAGGGACAAGCAGGGACAAGGTGGGGCCAGGAGAGGCAAGGAGATACAAGGAGGGATAAGGAGGGACAAGTAGGAACAAGGAGAGACTAGCAGGGACAAGGAAGGACAAGAGGGTCAAGGATGGTCAAGGAGTGACTAGGTGGGACAAGGAGGGACCAGGCGGGAAAAGGAAGGACAAGGAGGGGCAATGAGGGACATGGAGGGGCAATGAGGGACATGGAGGGACAATGAGGGACAAGGAGGGACTAGGAGGGACAAGGAGGGACCAGGTGGGGAAAGGAGGGACTAGGAGGGACAAGGAGGGACTAGGAGGGACAATGAGGGACATGGAGGGGCAATGAGGGACTAGGATTGACAAACATGGACAAGGAGGGTCAAGGAGGTTCAAGGATGGTCAAGGAGGGACAAGTAGGAACAAGTAGGAACAAGGAGAGACTAGCAGGGACAAGGAAGGACAAGGAAGGACAAGGAGGGTCAAGGAGGTACAAGGATGGTCAAGGAGGGACAAGTAGGAACAAGGAGAGACTAGCAGGGACAAGAAGGGACAAGGAGGGACAAGCAGGATCAAGGTGGGACAAGGAGGGTCAATAAGCAACAAGGAGGGACAAGGAGGGACAAGCAGGATCAAGGAGGGACAAACAGGGACAAGAAGGGACAAGCAGGATCAAGGAGGGACAAGCAGGAACAAGGAGGGACAACGAGGACCAAGGAAGGACAAGGAGGGATTAGGAGGGACAATGAGGGACAAGGCGGGACAAGGACGGACAAGGAGGGGCAATGAGGGACAAGGAGGGGCAATCAGGGACAAGGAAGGGCAAGGAGAGACAAGGAGGGTCAAGGAGGGACAAGCAAGGACAAGGACCAGGAGGGAAAAGGAAGGACAAGGAGGGGCAATGAGGGACATGGAGGGGCAATGAGGGACAAGGAGGGACCAGGAGGGAAAAGGAGGGACAAGGAGGGGCAATGAGGGACATGGAGGGGCAATGAGGGACAAGGAGGGGCAATGAGGGACATGGAGGGGCAATGAGGGACTAGGAGGGACAAACAGGGACAAGGAGGGTCAAGGAGGTACAAGGATTGTCAGGGAGGGACAAGTAGGAACAAGGAGAGACTAGCAGGGACAAGAAGGTACAAGGAAGGACAAGGAGGGTCAGGCAGGGTCAAGGAGGGTCAAGGAGGTACAAGGATGGTCAAGGAGGGACAAGTAGGAACAAGGAGAGACTAGCAGGGACAAGAAGGGACAAGGAGGGACAAGCAGGGACAAGAAGGGACAAGGAGGGACAAGCAGGATCAAGGAGGGACAAACAGGGACAAGGAGGGACAAGCAGGGACAAGCAGGATCAAGGACGGGCAAGCAGGGACAAGGAGGGACAACGAGGAACAAGGAAGGACAAGGAGGGACAATGAGGGGCAAGGATAGACAAGGAGAGGCAAGGAAGGACAAGGAGGGACCAGGAGGGAAAATGAGGAACAAGGAGGGGCAAGGAGGGACCAGGAGGGACAAGGAGAGACATGGAGAGACAAGCAGGATCAAGGATGGACAAACTGGGACAAGGAAGGACAAGTAGGGACAAGCAGGATCATGGAGGGACAAGGAGGGACCAGGAGGGACACGCAGGGACTAAAAGGGACTAGGAGGGACTAGGAGGGACAAGGAGGGGCCAGGAGGGAAAAGGAGTGACAAGGAGGGGCAATGAGGGACATGGAGGGGCAATGACGGACAAGGAGGGAGAAGGAGGGGCAAGGAGAGACATGGAGGGACAAGGAAGGACAATGAGGGACAAGGAGGGTCAATGAGAGACAAACAGGGACAAGGAGGGACGAGGAGAGACAAGGAGGGAAAAGAAGGGGCAAGGAGAAGCAAGGAGGGACCAGGAGGGGCAAGGAGGGGCAAGGAGAGACATGGAGAGACAAGCAGGATCAAGGAGGGACAAACGGGGACAAGGAGGGACAATGAGGGACAAGCAGTGTCAAGGAGTGACAAGGAGGGACAAGGAGAGTCAAGGAGGGACAAGCAGGGACAAGAAGGGAAAAGGAGGGACAAGGATGGTCAAGGAGGGACAAGGAAGGACAATGAGGGACAAGGAGGGTTCAGTTAGGGACAAGGAGGGACAAGGTGGGACAAGGAGGGGCAAGGAGAGACATGGAAGTACAAGCAGGATCAAGGAGGGACAAACGGGGACAAGGAAGGACAAGGAGGGACAGGGAGGGAAAAGGAGGGACAATGAGGGACATGGAGGGGCAATGAGGGACATGGTGGGGCAAGGAGGGTCAAGGAGGTACAAGGATGGTCAAGGAGGGACAAGTAGGAACAATGAGAGACTAGCATGGACAAGAAGGGACAAGGAGGGTAAAGGAGGTACAAGGATGGTCAAGGAGGGATTAGGAGGGACAATGAGGGGCAAGGAGAGGCGAGGAAGGAAAAGGAGGGACCAGGAGGGAGAATGAGGGACAAGGAGGGGCAAGGAGGGACAAGGAGGGACCAGGAGGGAGAAGGAGGGGCAAGGAGAGACATGGAGAGACAAGGAGGGACCAGGAGGGAGAAGGAGGGGCAAGGAGAGACAAGGAGGGACAGGGAGGGACAAGTAGGATCAAGGAGGGACAAGGAGGGACAAGCAGGGACTAAAAGGGACTAGGAGGGACAATGAGGGACATGGAGGGGCAATGAGGGACATGGTGGGGCAATGAGGGGCAATGAGGGACAAGGAGGGACAAGCAGGATCAAGGAGGGGCAAACTGGGACAAGTAGGATCAAGGAGGGACAAGGAGGGACACGCAGGGACTAAAAGGGACTAGGAGGGACTAGGAGGGAAAATGAGGGACAAGGAGGGGCAAGGAGGGACAAGGAGGGACCAGTAGGGAGAAGGAGGGGCAAGGAGAGACATGGAGAGACAAGCAGGATCAAGGAGGGACAAACGGGGACAAGGAAGGACAAGGAGGGACAGGGAGGGACAAGTAGGATCAAGGAGGGACACGCAGGCACTAGGAGGGACTAGGAGGGACTAGGAGGGACCAGGAGGGAAAAAGAGGGAAGAGGAGTGACAAGGAGGAACAAGGAGGGAGAAGGAGTGACAAGGAGTGGCAAGGAGAGACATGGAGGGTCAAGGAGGGACAAGGAAGGACAATGAGGGACAAGGAGGGTCAATGAGAGACAAACAGGGACAAGGAGGGACGAGGAGAGACAAGAAGGGAAAAGAAGGGGCAAGGAGAAGCAAGGAGGGACCAGGAGGGGCAAGGAAGGACAAGGACGGAAAATGACGGACAAGGAGGGGCAAGGAGGGACAAGGAGGGTCAAGGAGGTACAATGATGGTCAAGGAGGGACAAGTAGGAACAAGGAGAGACTAGCAGGGACAAGAAGGGACAAGGAAGTACAAGGTGCTTCAAGGAGGTACAAGGAGGGGCAAAGAGAGACTAGGAAGGACAATGAGGGTCAATGAGAGACAAACAGGGTCAAACAGGGACAAGGAGGGACGAGGAGAGACAAGGAGGGAAAAGAAGGGGCAAGGAGAAGCAAGGAGGGACCAGGAGGGGCAAGGAGGGACAAGCAGTGTCAAGGAGGGACAAGCATGGACAAGGAGGGACTAGGATGGTCAAGGAGGGACAAGGAAGGACAATGAGGGACAAGCAGGACAAGGAGGGGCAAGGAGAGACTAGGAGATACAAGGAGGGACATGGAGGGACAAGGAGGGGCAATGAGGGACATGGAGGGGCAATGAGGTACAAGTTGGCTCAAGGAGGGAAAAGGATGGACAAGGAGGGAAAGGGAGGGAAAGTAGGAGCAATGAGGGACCAGGAGGGTCAAGGAGGGACAAGGAGGGACAAGCAGTGTCAAGGAGGGACATGGAGGGACAAGGAGAGTCAAGGAGGGACAAGCAGGGACAAGAAGGGAAAAGGAGGGACATGGATGGTCAAGGAGGGACAAGGAAGGGCAATGAGGGACAAGGAGGGTTAAGTTAGGGAAAAGGAGGGACAAAGAGATGCAATGAGGGACATGGAGGGGCAATGAGGGACAAGGAGGAACTAGGAGGGACAAGGAGGGACCAGGAGGGGAAAGGAGGGACTAGGAGGGACAAGGAGTGACCAGGAGTGACAAGGAGGAACAAGGAGGGAGAATGAGTGACAAGGAGGGGCAAGGAGAGACATGGAGGGTCAAGGAGGGACAAGGAAGGACAATGAGGGTCAATGAGAGACAAACAGGGACAAACAGGGACAAGGAGGGACGAGGAGAGACAAGGAGGGAAAAGAAGGGGCAAGGAGAAGCAAGGAGGGACCAGGAGGGGCAAGGAGGGACAAGCAGTGTCAAGGAGGGACAAGCATGGACAAGGAGGGACAAGGAGGGTCAAGGAGGGACAAGGAGGGACAAGCAGTGCCAAGGAGGGACATGGAGGGACAAGGAGAGTCAAGGAGGGACAAGCAGGGACAAGAAGGGAAAAGGAGGGACATGGATGGTCAAGGAGGGACAAGGAAGGGCAATGAGGGACAAGGAGGGTTAAGTTAGGGACAAGGAGGGACAAGGAGAGACAAGGAGAGACATGGAAGTACAAGCAGGATCAAGGAGGGACAAACCGGGACAAGGAAGGACAAGGAGGGGCAAGGAGAAACATGGAGAGACAAGCAGGTTCAAGGAGGGACAAACGGGGACATGGAAGGACAAGGAGGGACAAGGAGGGACAAGTAGGGACAAGCAGGATCAAGGAGGGACCTGGAGGGACACGCAGGGACAAGCTGGTTCAAGGAGGGAAAAGCAGGGACAATGAGGGAGAAGAAGGGACAAGGAGGGACTAAAAGGGACTAGAAGGGACTAGGAGCGACTAGGAGGGACTAGGAGGGACTAGGAGGGACAATGAGGGGCAAGGAGGGAAAATGAGTGACAAGGAGGAACAAGGAGGGACAATGAGGGACAAGGAGGGACTATGAGGGACAAGGAGGGACAAGTAGGGACAAGAAGGGACAAGAAGGGACAATGAGGGACAAGGAGAGACCAGGAGGGACAATCAGGGTCAAGGAGGACAAGCAGGGACAAGGAGGAACAAGGAGGGGCAATAAGGGACATGGAGGGGTAATGAAGGACAAGGTGAGACAAGGAGGGACAAGGAGGGATAAGGAGGGAAAAGAAGAACAAGTAGGAGCTAGAAGGGAAAAGGAGGGATAAGGATGGACAAGGAAGGACAATGAGGGACAAGGAGGGTTAAGGGAGGGACAAGGAGGGACAATGAGGGGCAAGGAGAGACATGGAGAGACAAGGAGATACAAGGAGGGACATGGAGGTATAAGGAGGGGCAATGAGGGACATGGAGGGGTAATGAGGGACAAGGTGGGTCAAGGAGGGAAAAGGAGTGACAAGGAGGGTCAATGAGGTACAAACAGGGACAAGGAGGACCGAGGAGTGACAAGGAGGGAAAAGAAGGGGCAAGGAGAAGCAAGGCGGGACCAGGAGGGGCAAGGAAGGAAAAGCAGGATCAAGGAGGGACAAACTGGGACAAGGAGGGATAAGCAGGATCAAGGAGGGACATACAGGGACAAGCAGGATCAAGGAGGGACAAGCAGGGACAACGAGTAACAAGGAAGGACAAGGAGGGATTAGGAGGGACAATGAGGGGCAAGGAGAGACAAGGAGAGGCGAGGATGGAAAAGGAGGGACCAGGAGGGAAAATGAGGGACAAGGAGGGGCAAGGAGGGACAAGCATGGACAAGGAGTGACAAGGAGGGACTAGGATGGTCAAGGATGGTCAAGGAGGGACAAGGAAGGACAATGAGGGACAAGCAGGGACAAGGAGGGGCAAGGAGAGACTAGGAGATACAAGGAGGGACATGGAGAGATAAGGAAGGACAAGGTGGGACAAGGAAGGGCAATGAGGGACATGGAGGGGCAATGAGGTACACGTTGGCTCAAGGAGGGACAAGGAGGGAAAAGGAGGGCAAGGGGGGACAAGGAGGGACAAGCAGGGAAAAGGAAGGACAAGGATGGACAAGGAAGGACAATGAGGGACAAGGAGGGTTAAGGGAGGGACAAGGAGGGGCAAGGAGAGACATGGAGTGACAAGCAGGATCAAGGAAGGACAAACGAGGACAAGGAAGGACAAGGAGGGGCAAGGAGGGACAAGGAGGGACAAGTAGGGACAAGCAGGATCAAGGAGGGACAAGGAGGGGCAAGGAGAGACAAGCAGGATCAAGGAGGGACAAACGGGGACAAGGAAGGACAAGGAGGGACAAGCAGGGACACGCAGGCACAAGCTGGTTCAAGGAGGGAAAAGCAGGATCAAGGAGGGACCAAGTAGGGACCAAGAGGGACAAGGAGGGGCAAGGAGGGACATGGAGAGACAAGCAGGATCAAGGAGGGACAAACGGGGACAAGGAGGGCCCAGGAGGGGCAAGGAGAGACATGGAGAGACAAGCAGGATCAAGGAGGGACAAACGGGGACAAGGAAGGACAAGGAGGGGCAAGGAGGGACCAGGAGGGACAAGGAGGGGCAAGGAGAGACATGGAGAGACAAGCAGGATCAAGGAGGGACAAACGGTGACAAGGAAGGACAAGGAGGGACAAGCAGGGACAAGGAGGGACACGCAGGCACAAGCTGGTTCAAGGAGGGAAAAGCAGTATCAAGGAGGGACAAGGAGGGACAAGGTGGGGCAAGGAGGGACAATGAGGGACAAGGAGAGACAAGGAGTGACCAGGAGGGACCAGGAGGAACAAGGAGGGAAAAGGAGTTACAAGGAGGGACAATGAGGGACAAGGAGGATCAAGGAGGAACAAGGAGTGACAAGGAGGGACAGGGTGGTGCTAGGAGATTCAAGGAGGGACAAGGACGGAAAAGGAGTGACAAGGAGGGGCAATGAGGGAAAAGGAGGGGCAATGAGGGACAAGGAAGGGCAAGGAGAGACAAGGAGGGTCAAGGAGGGACAAGCACGGACAAGGAGGGTCAATGACGGACAAGGAGGGGCAAGTACGGACCAAGAGGGTCAAGGAGGGACAAGGAGGGACCAGGAGAGACAAGGAGGGAAAAGAAGTTACAAGGAGGGACAAGGAAAGACAAGCATGGACAAGGAGGGAAAAGGAGTGACACGGAGGGACTAGGATTGTCAAGGAGGGACAAGGATGGTCAAGGAGGTACAAGGAGGGACAAGTAGGAACAAGGAGGGACAAGTAGGAACAAGGAGGGACTAGCAGGGACAAGAAGGGACACGGAGGGACAAACAGGGATAAGGAGGGACAAGGAGGAACAAGCAGGATCAAGGAGGGACAAGCATTGACAAGGTGGGACCAGGAGGGACAAGCAGGGTCAATGACCAGGAGGGTCAAGGAGGGCCAAGGAGGGATAAGGAGGGGCAATGAGGGACATGGAGGGGCAATGAGGGACAAGGTTGGTCAAGGAGGGACAAGGAGGGAAAAGGAGTGACAAGGAGGGCCAAGGATGGTCAAGGATGGTCAAGGAGGTACAAGGAGGGACAAGTAGGAACAAGGAGGGACAAGTAGGAACAAGGAGGGACTAGCAGGGACAAGAAGGGACAAACAGGGACAAGGAGGGACAAGGAGGAACAAGCAATGGGCAATGAGGGGCAAGTAGGAGCAATGAGGGATCAGGAGGGTCAAGGAGGGTCAAGGAAGGTCAAGGAAGGTCAAGGAGGGACAAGGAGGCACCAGGAGGGAAAAGGAGGGAAATTATGGAAAGGAGTGACAAGGAGGGTCAATGAGGTACAAACAGGGACAAGGAGGACCGAGGAGTGACAAGGAGGGACAAGGAGAAGCAAATCGGGACCAGGAGGGGCAAGGAAGGAAAAGCAGTGTCAAGGAGGGACAAGCATGGACAAGGAGTGACAAGGAGGGACTAGGATGGTCAAGGATGGTCAAGGATGGTCAAGGAGGGACAAGGAAGGACAATGAGGGACAAGCAGGGACAAGGAGTGGCAAGGAGAGACTAGGAGATACAAGGAGGGACATGGAGAGATAAGGAAGGATAAGGTGGGACAAGGTGGGACAAGGAGGGGCAATGAGGGACATGGAGGGGCAATGAGGTACAAGTTGGCTCAAGGAGGGACTAGGAGGAAAAGGAGGGCAAGAAGGGACAAGGAGAGTCAAGGAGGGACAAGCTGGGACAAGAAGGGAAAAGGAGGGACAAGGAAGGACAATGAGGGACAAGGAGGGTTAAGGGAGGGACAAGGAGGGGAAAGGAGAGACATGGAGAGACATGGAGTGACAAGCAGGATCAAGGAGGGACAAACGGGGACAAGGAAGGACAAGGAGGGGCAAGGAGGGACAAGGAGGGACAAGTAGGTACAATCAGGATCAAGGAGGGACCAGGAGGGACAAGGTGGGGCAAGGAGAGACAAGCAGGATCAAGGAGGGACAACGGGGACAAGGAAGGACAAGGAGGGACAAGCAGGGACACGCAGGCACAAGCTGGTTTAAGGAGGGAAAAGAAGGATCAAGGAGGGACCAGGAGGGACAAGGAGGGACCAGGAGGGACAAGGAGGAGCAAGGAGGGGCAAGGAGGGACATGGAGAGACAAGCAGGATCAAGGAGGTACAAACGGGGACAAGCAAGGACAAGGAGGGACAAGGAGGGCCCATGAGGGGCAAGGAGAGACATGGAGAGACAAGCAGGATCAAGGAGGGACAAACGGGGACAAGGATGGACAAGGAGGGGCAAGGAGGGACAAGTAGGGACAAGCAGGATCAAGGAGGGACAAGGAGGGACCAGGAGGGACAAGGAGGGGCAAGGAGAGACATGGAGAGACAAGCAGGATCAAGGAGGGACAAACGGGGACAAGGAAGGACAAGGAGGGACAAGCAGGGACAAGGAGGGACCAGGAGGGACACGCAGGCACAAGCTGGTTTAAGGAGGGAAAAGCAGGATCAAGGAGGGACCAGGAGGGACAAGGAGAGACAAGGAGTGACCAGGAAGGACCAGGAGGAACAAGGAGGGAAAAGGAGTTACAAGGAGGGACAGTGAGGGACAAGGAGGATCAAGGAGTGACAAGGAGGGACAAGGTGGTGCAAGGAGAGTCAAGGAGAGACAAGGAGGGACAAGGACGGAAAAGGAGGGGCAATGAGGGAAAAGGAGGGGCAATGAGGGACAAGGAAGGGCAAGGAGAGACAAGGAGGGACAAGCACGGACAAGGAGGGTCAATGACGGACAAGGAGGGGCAAGTACGGACCAAGAGGGTCAAGGAGGGACAAGGAGGGTCAAGGAGGGACCAGGAGAGACAAGGAGGGAAAAGAAGTTACAAGGAGGGACAACGAAAGACAAGCATGGACAAGGAGGGAAAAGGAGTGACACGGAGGGACTAGGAGGGACTGGGATTGTCAAGGAGGGACAAGGATGGTCAAGGAGGTACAAGGAGGAACAAGTAGGAACAAAGAGGGACTAGCAGGGACAGGAAGGGACACGGTGGGACAAACAGGGACAAGGAGGAACAAGCAGGATCAAGGAGGGACAAGCATTGACAAGGTGGGACCAGGAGGGACAAGCAGGGTCAATGACCAGGAGGGTCAAGGAAGGCCAAGGAGGGATAAGGAGGGGCAATGAGGGACATGGAGGGGCAATGAGGGTCAAGGAGGGACAAGCACGGACAAGGAGGGTCAATGACGGACAAGGAGGGGCAAGTACGGACCAAGAGGGTCAAGGAGGGACAAGGAGGGTCAAGGAGGGACCAGGAGAGACAAGGAGGGAAAAGAAGTTACAAGGAGGAACAAGGAGGGACAAGGAAAGACAAGCATGGACAAGGAGGGAAAAGGAGTGACACGGAGGGACTAGGAGGGACTGGGATTGTCAAGGAGGGACAAGGATGGTCAAGGAGGTACAAGGAGGAACAAGTAGGAACAAAGAGGGACTAGCAGGGACAAGAAGGGACACGGTGGGACAAACAGGGACAAGGAGGAACAAGCAGGATCAAGGAGGGACAAGCATTGACAAGGTGGGACCAGGAGGGACAAGCAGGGTCAATGACCAGGAGGGTCAAGGAAGGCCAAGGAGGGATAAGGAGGGGCGATGAGGGACATGGAGGGGCAATGAGGGACAAGGTGGGTCAAGGAGGGACAAGGAGGGAAAAGGAGTGACAAGGAGGGCCAAGGATGGTCAAGGAGGTACAAGGAGGAACAAGGAGGGACAAGTAGGAACACGGAGGGACTAGCAGGGACATGAAGGGACATGGAGGGGCAAACAGGGACAAGGAGGAACAAGCAATGGGCAATGAGGGGCAAGGAGGGGCAAGTAGGAGCAATGAGGGACCAGGAGGGTCAAGGAAGGTCAAGGAGGGACAAGGAGGCACCAGGAGGGAAATTATGGAAAGGAGTGACAAGGAGGGACAATGAGGGGCAATGAGGGACAAGTACGGACCAGGAGGGACAAGGAGAAGTAAGGAGGGACCAGGAGGGGCAAGGAAGGACAAGGAGTGACAAGGAGGGACTAGGATGGTCAAGGAGGGACAAGGAAGGACAAGCAGGGACAAGGAGGGGCAAGGAGAAACAAGGAGAGACATGGAGGGATAAGGAGGGACAAGGAGGGGCAATGAGGGACATGGAGGGGCAATGAGGGACATGGAGGGGCAATGAGGTACAAGTTGGCTCAAGGAGGGGCAAGGAGGGGCAAGGAGGGAAAAGGATGGACAAGGAGGGAAAAGGAGAGTCAAGGAGTGAAAAGCAGGGACAAGAAGGGAAAAGGAGGATGGTCAAGGATGGACAAGGAAGGACAATGAGGGACAGGGTGGGTTAAGGGAGGGACAAGGAGGGACAAGGAGGGACAAGGAGGAACAAGGAGGGATAAGGAGGGGCAATAAGGGACATGGAGGTGCAATAAGGGACATGGAGGGGCAATGAGGGACAAACAGGGACAAGGAGGGACAAGTAGGAACAAGGAGGGACAAGGAGGGACAAGCAGGATCAAGGAGGGACAAACAGGGACAAGGAAGGACAAGGAGGGTCAAGGAGGTACAAGGGGGGACAAGTAGGGACAAGCATGATCAAGGAGGGACAAGCAGGGTCAAGGAGGGACAAGGAGGGAAGGGAGGAAAAAGGAGTGACAAGGAGGAACAAGGCGGAACAAGGTGGAACAAGGAGGGAGAAGGAGGGGCAAGGAGGGAGAAGGAGGGACAAGGCGGGACAAGGACGGCCAAGGTGGGACTAGGAGGGACAAGCAGGGACAAAGAGGGACAAGTAGGGACCAGGAGGGACAATGAGGGACAAGGAGGGGCAATGAGGGGCAATGAGGGACAAGGAGTGTCAAGGAGGGACTAGGAGGGACTAGGACGGACTAGGAGGGACTAGGAGGGGCAAGGAGAGGCAAGGAGGGACAAGTAGGGACCAGGAGGGAAAAGGAGGAACAAGGAGGGGCAATGAGGGGCAATGAGGGGCAATGAGGGACAAGGAGTGTCAAGGAGGGACAAGGAGGGACCAGGACGGACAAGGATGGACCAGGAGGTACCAGGATGAACAAGGAGGGAAAAGGAGTTACAAGGAGGTACAAGGAGGGACAAGGAGGAACAAGGAGGAACAAGGAGGGACAAGGAAAGACAAGCATGGACAAGGAGGGAAAAGGAGTGACAAGGAGGAACAAGGAGGAACAAGGAGGGACAAGGTGGTGCAAGGAGAGGCAAGGAGTGACAAGGAGAGACAAGGAGGGACAAGGACGGAAGGGAGTGACAAGGAGGGGCAATGAGGGAAAAGGAGGGACCAGGACGGACAAGGAGGGGCAATGAGGGACAAGGAAGGGCAAGGAGAGACAAGGAGGGTCAAGGAGGGACAAGCAAGGACAAGGAGGGTCAATGACGGACAAGGAGGGTCAATGACGGACAAGGAGGGGCAAGTACGGACCAAGAGGGTCAAGGAGGGTCTAGGAGGGACAAGGCGGGACAAGGAGGGACCAGGAGAGACAAGGAGGGAAAAGGAGTTACAAGGAGGAACAAGGAAAGACAAGCATGGACAAGGAGGGAAAAGGAGTGACATGGAGGGACTAGGATGGTCAAGGAGGGACAAGGAAGGACAATGAGGGACAAGGTGGGGCCAGGAGATACAAGGAGGGACATGGAGGGATAAGGAGGGGCAATGAGGGACAAGGTGGATCAAGGAAAGACAAGGAGTGACAAGGAGGGCCAAGGAGGGGCAGTGAGGGACAAGGAGGGGCAAGTAAGAGCAATGGAGGGACTAGGATGGTCAAGGAGGGAAAAGGAAGGACAATGAGGGACAAGCAGGGACAAGGTGGGGCCAGGAGAGGCAAGGAGGGACATGGAGGGATATGGAGGGGTAATGAGGGACATGGAGGGGCAATGAGGGACAAAGAGGGACAAGGAGGAGCAAGGAGGGACCAGGAGGGACAAGGAGGGACAAGCAGGATCAAGGTGGGACAAGGAGGGTCAATGAGCAACAAGGAGGGACAAGGAGGGACAAGCAGGATCAAGGAGGGACAAACAGGGACAAGAAGGGACAAGCAGGATCAAGGAGGGACAAGCAGGGACAACGACATAGGGCCGAGCTCAGGCTACTATGGGGGTCAGCGGGTGGCGGATAGCTGGACGGCCTGCAGATATGTAGGTTCGCTGCGATTAATAAGCAGTCCCCGACCAAGAGCGACAGATTCCCAGGGCGTACTATAAAAAAGTACAAGTGCCCGATAAGGACTCTGCGACATGGCGAATGGATACCGCCAGTATATAGGTACCTCCCACAGGGGTGCCCTCATGAGAGGAGTATCTAGGAGCCTGACGCTTCCGTGGTTTCCCCAGTCAATGCAAATCCAGGAGCGACTGACCCAGAGTGGGCGGCTCCCTGGTCAGCGACTGTCCCCAGGTTAGGGGCGGCTGTACAGAACCTGGCGGAAGGTCTAAAACGCTAAGGGTTGGATCCCTGACAGAAAAGTCATTATGGAAAGTCATGGAAGCAGAATAAAACTTACGCTGCAGGGAGTTAATAACCCAGTGCCGGCGGCAGAGGGGGGTGAGCAAGCAGGCCCCCGGTCGTCGATATCCAGCTACTGCAGTAATTATAATAATAACAACATAAGCGATCCAATAGTTATCGAGAGCCCGCTGAGTGGAACGCTAAACATGGTGCCAACAGCCACTGCGAGTCTCTTTGGAAGAAGTTCCGTAATAAAAAGAACTCCTCCATCCGGACCTATTAATACAACCGGAGAACCAGGTCAAAACATAGCAGGAATAAATGCTCGAACACTGGTCAATGAGATAACAATCGCGGACAAAGTAGAGGCAACCTCCTCTAATGGAGATACTTTCTCGGTATTAGGAGAAATGATAGTTGGGCTTATGGACTACGTTAAGTGTCGAAACAATGTGCACCACGCCATTAAAGAGCAGGTGAGGGCGATAAGAGCCACATACAATAAATTACGCGATGAAAGAAGTAATGTTGTTGTCAAGGAGAAACACGAAACAGTTGGAAATAGTGAACGTGCGACCCAGACATCTCCAAAAATCTGGCCAAGTAAGATAGACGCCAAGAGGAATCGTGACCCAAACGAGACAATATCAGGAGCTGATACGCCAAAAAGGCCGAAAAAAACGTTCCCCCCAATTGAGCGAACCAACGAGACCTCATAAGGATATTGCACGAGAAACAACCAACGGGAGAGAAAAAGACCCAAACAGGGCAAATATAAATGAATGGACGAAAGTGAAGAAAAAAAGCACTATAAGACCCCGAAAGCCTAAACCAGACGTGGTTATAATATCGTCCAAAGGAGAGTCGAGCTACGCCGATATCCTTCGAAAGATTCGAACCGACCCCGAACTAAAAGACTTGGGTGAGGAAGTCAACAAAATCCGGAGAACACAGAAAGGAGACCTCCTCTTGGAACTAAGAAATTCAAATGGGAACATGGCAGACAAGTTCAACAAAAGGATCGAAACATCTCTGGAAGGGAACGTGGAAGTAAAGACACGCACAAACGAGACTGTGCTAGAGTGCAACGGTATGGACGACATCACCACAAAAGCCGAGATCTGCAGAGCACTCAAGAGAGAATTGGAAATAACCAGCCTAGACGAAGGAATAGTCAAATCCTTGAGGAAATCCTACGGTGGTACACAAACAGCGAAAATAAGCCTGTCGGCCGATATCGCTTGGAAGGCCTTAAAAAAACAAAAAATTAAAATAGGTTGGTCAGTTTGTCGGATAAGAGAGGCAATGACAGTAATAAAATGTTTTAGATGTCTTGAGTTTGGGCATATGTCGAAGATGTGTAAATCTAACGTTGATAGGTCACGCCAATGCAGAAAGTGCGGAGCCGAAGGACACATAGCGAAGAACTGCGAATCAGAGCCAAATTGCATGCTCTGCAAATCGAACGGGGGCGAAGATTTGGCACATGTGGCTGGTAGCTACAAATGTCCAATTTTTAAAAAGGCGCTGAACAACAAACGTAAATGAGATTCATGCAATTGAACCTCAATCATTGTGCCGCAGCCCAGGACCTCATGACACAGTCGGTCAGCGAACATAAAATAGATATAGCAATCCTAAGTGAGCAGTATAGGAACAGAGATACGAATATATGGGAAAAAGACTCGACAGATAGAGCAGCCATATGGGTCTGTGGAGATATGGCAATAGAAGCAGGCATGCAAGAACCACAAGAAGGTTTCGTAAGAGTCAGAGTAAATGGAATATATATCTATAGCTGCTATGTGTCGCCGAACATTCCAATACAAGATTTTAAGAGGATGATATGTAACCTGACAAGGGACGCAGCTCAGCATAATCCAATAGTGATCGGAGGAGATTTCAATGCATGGGCAGTCGATTGGGGCTCCCAAAGGACAAACGAGAGAGGGCGAATACTTTTGGAAGAATTTTCAAAACTCGACGTGATACTCGCGAACAATGGAAATGTTCAGACGTTCAGAAGAGCAGGACACGGATCTATAGTGGATCTTACATTTGTAAGTTCCTCACTAGCTAGGAATTTACAATGGCATGTAAGCGAACACTATACTAACAGCGACCACCAAGCGATAATATTCACTATACATAAAAGTTTGCCTATACGGACATGTACAGATAAAGTCTCATTTCTAGGATGGGCTAAGGATAAACTAGATGAAACAACATTCGTGGAAGTATTCTCTCATCATGTAATAAATGAGAACAGTGAAATGGAAATGACAGATAGCGTCTTGAAAGCACTCGAAACCGCATGCGACGCTGCAATGCCCAGAAGACGACAGAGCAAAAAACATCAAGGAAATTACTGGTGGAACGAGGAGATATCTTCACTAAGGAAAGTATGTCTTAAGGCAAGGCGTTTATATCAGAGGGGCAGAAACAGAGTAGATTTTTTGGCACGGAGACAGACGTACCATGAGGCAAGAAAAAACCTACAAATTGCCATAAACAAAAGCAAAGCAGAAAGCTTTAAAACATTGTGTAACGAAGCAGACATTAACCCCTGGGGCAATGCATATAGGATAGTTATGTCCCGCCTAAAGGGTAGGAAATCAGCGCAAATTACGTGCCCAGTACTGTTGAAAAGAATTATCGGTGTGCTATTCCCTCAAGGGGAACCATATTCTGAACAAATGTCCAATCCCCCAGCTGACAACCCGAGAGAAGTGACGGTGGATGAAATCCTGGGGCTATGCTCAAAAATCGGAGATAACAAGGCTCCAGGTTTAGACCGTATCCCCAACGGAGCTCTAAAGTTGGTGATAAAAACGAGACCCCAGGTCTTCGCTAACCTTTTCAACAACAACCTGAGAGATGGTGTATTCCCCAAAAAATGGAAGAAGCAGAAGCTAATCCTCATCCCCAAACCGGGTAAAACCCTTGGAGAACCAGCATCATACAGGCCAATATGTCTGCTGGATACAGTAGGCAAGTGCCTGGAGAGAATTATCCACGACCGGCTCCTGCTCGCCGTCGAAGCAACTAACGGTTTGTCACAGATGCAATACGGCTTTCGAAAGGCAAAATCTACGATCGACGCAATAAAATACGTGGTAAGCACAGCGAGGAAGGCCATTCATGGTAAAGGAGCGGCAAGAAAATATTGTGCAATAATAACGCTGGATATAAAAAACGCCTTTAATTCGGCAGGATGGATGCACATCATGGCCTCGCTGCGGAGATTAAACTTACAAGAAAACCTTATTAAAATGATCAAAGATTACTTCTCTGACAGAACGTTATGGTACGAAACTGACGATGGAATAAAATCATACAAGGTTACTGCAGGTGTTCCACAAGGCTCCGTTCTAGGACCCCTACTCTGGTACATAATGTATAACGGAATTTTTGATCTAAAAATACCAGAGGAAGCGACAATTGTTGGATATGCAGATGACATAGCCATAATAGTCCAAGCTAGAGAGAAAGAAGAAATTGAACTCTACGCCAACGAAACCATAAGAAACCATGGTTGGAATCTGTGAACCTGGAACTAGCAGCACATAAAACGGAGTCAGTCCTAGTAAGCAGCAAAAGAAGGAAAGAGTCTATAAACATCCGCGTAGGGAGTGCCGAAATCACGTCTACAGACCACATAAAATATCTCGGCATTATACTAGACGACAGATTACAATTCAAGCAACACATGGAGTATACCTGCAAGAAAGCTACAGACGTGACGAATGCACTGGCTAGAATGATGCCGAACATAGGGGGTCCCAGACAGAGTCGGAGAATGTTGATATCTAGAGTAGTTGATTCAATAATATTGTACGGAGCCCCAGTATGGGCAAATTCCATAAAAAATACAGGAAAAAATATTAACTCAATTTACCGGAGAAGTTGTCTAAGAGTGTGCTGCGGATACCGCACAATATCCCTGGAGGCAACATGCGTCATGGCTGGAAAAATACCAATTGATATCGTAGCGACCGAACTCGCAGAAATATACGAAATGCAGAGAAGAAACCCGGATACAGACATGAAGGTGCTAAAACAAACAGAAAGAGACAACTCTATACAGAAATGGCAAAACAGATGGCAAAACACGCCAAAGGGTAGATGGACATATAGGCTAATTCCGGACATCCACAAATGGATTAATCGGACACACGGAGAAATAAGCTATAATCTTACACAATTCTTAAGTGGTCATGGAGGATTTAGGAGCTATCTTCACAGATTTGGGCTCGATAGCTCTCCATTTTGTCCATCTTGCACTAATGAAGAAGAAAACGCGGAACACGTATTTTTCAAATGTCCCCGTTTTAACGACGTAAGACTTACAACGGAGCAGCAGGTGGGCATAGGTCTCACCCCAGATAACATAGTTGATAAGATGCTTTTTTCGGAAAGCAACTGGGCCGCAGTGAACAACTTTGTGAAGTGTGTAACCCAAAGACTGCAGAAGAAAAGGCCCGTAAGGCCAATACCCGACAGTAGAGAGAACAGCAACTAGCTAACCCCCCCGCGACGTAATACCACATGGCAGTACCGCGGGGAGTAGGGTCGACGTCCCCAGGGGGTGTGGTTTAGTACGTAAGAATCGTACATGTTTTTCCACACGGGTGGAATACATCTTTTGAAGATTCGTAGCGTAACAAAAAAAAAAAAAACAAAAAAAAGCAGGGACAACGAGGACCAAGGAAGGACAAGGAGGGATTAGGAGGGGCAAGGAGAGACAAGGAGAGGCAAGGAAGGACAAGGAGGGAAAATGAGGGACAAGGAGAGGCAAGGAGGGACAATGAGGGAGCAGGAGGGACAAGGAGGGGCAAGGAGAGACATGGAGAGACAAGGAGGGAGAAGGAGTGACAAGGAGGGGCAAAGAGAGTCATGGAAGGTCAAGGAGATACAAGGAGGGACATGGAGGTATAAGGAGGGGCAATGAGGGACATGGAGGGGTAATGAGGGACAAGGTGGGTCAAGGAGGGAAAAGGAGTGACAAGGAGGGTCAATGAGGTACAAACAGGGACAAGGAGGACCGAGGAGAGACAAGGAGGGAAAAGAAGGGGCAAGGAGAAGCAAGGCGGGACCAGGAGGGGCAAGGAAGGAAAAGCAGGATCAAGGAGGGACAAGGAGGGACAAGCAGTGTCAAGGAGGGACATGGAGGGACAAGGAGAGTCAAGGAGGGACAAGCAGGGACAAGAAGGGAAAAGGAGGGACATGGATGGTCAAGGAGGGACAAGGAAGGGCAATGAGGGACAAGGAGGGTTAAGTTAGGGAAAAGGAGGGACAAAGAGATGCAATGAGGGACATGGAGGGGCAATGAGGGACAAGGAGGAACTAGGAGGGACAAGGAGGGACCAGGAGGGGAAAGGAGGGACTAGGAGGGACAAGGAGGGACCAGGAGTGACAAGGAGGAACAAGGAGGGAGAATGAGTGACAAGGAGGGGCAAGGAGAGACATGGTGGGTCAAGGAGGGACAAGGAAGGACAATGAGGGTCAATGAGAGACAAACAGGGACGAGGAGAGACAAGGAGGGAAAAGAAGGGGCAAGGAGAAGCAAGGAGGGACCAGGAGGGGCAAGGAGGGACAAGCAGTGTCAAGGAGGGACAAGCATGGACAAGGAGGGACAAGGACGGACAAGGAGGGACAAGCAGTGTCAAGGAGGGACATGGAGGGACAAGGAGAGTCAAGGAGGGACAAGCAGGGACAAGAAGGGAAAAGGAGGGACATGGATGGTCAAGGAGGGACAAGGAAGGGCAATGAGGGACAAGGAGGGTTAAGTTAGGGACAAGGAGGGACAAGGAGAGACAAGGAGAGACAAGGAGAGACATGGAAGTACAAGCAGGATCAAGGAGGGACAAACCGGGACAAGGAAGGACAAGGAGGGGCAAGGAGGGACAAGGAGGATCAAGCTGGGACAAGCAGGGACCAGGAGGGACAAGGAGGGGCAAGGAGAAACATGGAGAGACAAGCAGGTTCAAGGAGGGACAAACGGGGACATGGAAGGACAAGGAGGGACAAGGAGGGACAAGTAGGGACAAGCAGGATCAAGGAGGGACCTGGAGGGACACGCAGGGACAAGCTGGTTCAAGGAGGGAAAAGCAGGGACAATGAGGGAGAAGAAGGGACAAGGAGGGACTAAAAGGGACTAGGAGGGACTAGGAGGGACAATGAGGGGCAAGGAGGGAAAATGAGTGACAAGGAGGAACAAGGAGGAACAAGGAGGGACAATGAGGGACAAGGAGGGACTAGGAGGGACAAGGAGGGACAAGTAGGGACAAGAAGGGACAAGAAGGGACAAGGAGAGACCAGGAGGGACAAGCAGGGTCAAGGAGGACAAGCAGGGACAAGGAGGAACAAGGAGGGGCAATAAGGGACATGGAGGGGTAATGAAGGACAAGGTGAGACAAGGAGGGACAAGGAGGGGCAAGGAGAAGCAAGGCGGGACCAGGAGGGGCAAGGAAGGAAAAGCAGGATCAAGGAGGGACAAACTGGGACAATGAGGGATAAGCAGGATCAAGGAGGGACAAACAGGGACAAGCAGGGACAAGCAGGATCAAGGAGGGACAACGAGTAACAAGGAAGGACAAGGAGGGATTAGGAGGGACAATGAGGGGCAAGGAGAGACAAGGAGAGGCGAGGAAGGAAAAGGAGGGACCAGGAGGGAAAATGAGGGACAAGGAGGGACAAGCATGGACAAGGAGTGACAAGGAGGGACTAGGATGGTCAAGGATGGTCAAGGAGGGACAAGGAGGGACAAGGAAGGACAATGAGGGACAAGGAGGGGCAAGGAGAGACTAGGAGATACAAGGAGGGACATGGAGAGATAAGGAAGGACAAGGTGGGACAAGGAGGGTTAAGGGAGGGACAAGGAGTGACAATGAGGGGTAAGGAGAGACATGGAGAGACAAGGAGATACAAGGAGGGACATGGAGGTATAAGGAGGGGCAATGAGGGACATGGAGGGGTAATGAGGGACAAGGTGGGTCAAGGAGGGAAAAGGAGTGACAAGGAGGGTCAATGAGGTACAAACAGGGACAAGGAGGACCGAGGAGAGACAAGGAGGGAAAAGAAGGGGCAAGGAGAAGCAAGGCGGGACCAGGAGGGGCAAGGAAGGAAAAGCAGGATCAAGGAGGGACAAACTGGGACAATGAGGGATAAGCAGGATCAAGGAGGGACAAACAGGGACAAGCAGGATCAAGGAGGGACAACGAGTAACAAGGAAGGACAAGGAGGGATTAGGAGGGACAATGAGGGGCAAGGAGAGACAAGGAGAGGCGAGGAAGGAAAAGGAGGGACCAGGAGGGAAAATGAGGGACAAGGAGGGACAAGCATGGACAAGGAGGGACTAGGATGGTCAAGGATGGTCAAGGAGGGACAAGGAGGGACAAGGAAGGACAATGAGGGACAAGCAGGGACAAGGAGGGGCAAGGAGAGACTAGGAGATACAAGGAGGGACATGGAGAGATAAGGAAGGACAAGGTGGGACAAGGAAGGGCAATGAGGGACATGGAGGGGCAATGAGGTACAAGTTGGCTCAAGGAGGGACAAGGAGGGAAAAGGAGGGCAAGGAGGGACAAGCAGGGAAAAGGAAGGACAAGGATGGACAAGGAAGGACAATGAGGGACAAGCAGGGTTAAGGGAGGGACAAGGAGGGGCAAGGAGAGACATGGAGTGACAAGCAGGATCAAGGAAGGACAAACGAGGACAAGGAAGGACAAGGAGGGGCAAGGAGGGACAAGGAGGGACAAGTAGGGACAAGCAGGATCAAGGAGGGACAAGGAGGGACAAGGAGGGGCAAGGAGAGACAAGCAGGATCAAGGAGGGAGAAACGGGGACAAGGAAGGACAAGGAGGGACACGCAGGCACAAGCTGGTTCAAGGAGGGAAAAGCAGGATCAAGGAGGGACCAAGTAGGGACCAAGAGGGACAAGGAGGGGCAAGGAGGGACATGGAGAGACAAGCAGGATCAAGGAGGGACAAACGGGGACAAGGAAGGACAAGGAGGGCCCAGGAGGGGCAAGGAGAGACAAGCAGGATCAAGGAGGGACAAACGGGGACAAGGAAGGACAAGGAGGGGCAAGGAGGGACCAGGAGGGGCAAGGAGAGACATGGAGAGACAAGCAGGATCAAGGAGGGACAAACGGTGACAAGGAAGGACAAGGAGGGACAAGGAGGGACACGCAGGCACAAGCTGGTTCAAGGAGGGAAAAGCAGTATCAAGGAGGGACAAGGAGGGACTAGGAGGGACAAGGAGGGGCAAGGAGGGACAATGAGGGACAAGGAGAGAGAAGGAGTGACCAGGAGGGACCAGGAGGAACAAGGAGGGAAAAGGAGTTACAAGGAGGGACAATGAGGGACAAGGAGGATCAAGGAGGAACAAGGAGTGACAAGGAGGGACAGGGTGGTGCTAGGAGATTCAAGGAGGGACAAGGACGGAAAAGGAGTGACAAGGAGGGGCAATGAGGGTAAAGGAGGGGCAATGAGGGACAAGGAAGGGCAAGGAGAGACAAGGAGGGTCAAGGAGGGACAAGCACGGACAAGGAGGGTCAATGACGGACAAGGAGGGGCAAGTACGGACCAAGAGGGTCAAGGAGGGACAAGGAGGGACCAGGAGAGACAAGGAGGGAAAAGAAGTTACAAGGAGGGACAAGGAAAGACAAGCATGGACAAGGAGGGAAAAGGAGTGACACGGAGGGACTAGGATTGTCAAGGAGGGACAAGGATGGTCAAGGAGGTACAAGGAGGGACAAGTAGGAACAAGGAGGGACAAGTAGGAACAAGGAGGGACTAGCAGGGACAAGAAGGGACACGGAGGGACAAACAGGGATAAGGAGGGACAAGGAGGAACAAGCAGGATCAAGGAGGGACAAGCATTGACAAGGTGTGACCAGGAGGGACAAGCAGGGTCAATGACCAGGAGGGTCAAGGAGGGCCAAGGAGGGATAAGGAGGGGCAATGAGGGACATGGAGGGGCAATGAGGGACAAGGTTGGTCAAGGAGGGACAAGGAGGGAAAAGGAGTGACAAGGAGGGCCAAGGACGGTCAAGGATGGTCAAGGAGGTACAAGGAGGGACAAGTAGGAACAAGGAGGGACAAGTAGGAACAAGGAGGGACTAGCAGGGACAAGAAGGGACACGGAGGGACAAACAGGGACAAGGAGGAACAAGCAATGGGCAATGAGGGGCAAGTAGGAGCAATGAGGGACCAGGAGGGTCAAGGAGGGTCAAGGAAGGTCAAGGAAGGTCAAGGAGGGACAAGGAGGCACCAGGAGGGAAAAGGAGGGAAATTATGGAAAGGAGTGACAAGGAGGGTCAATGAGGTACAAACAGGGACAAGGAGGACCGAGGAGTGACAAGGAGGGACAAGGAGAAGCAAATCGGGACCAGGAGGGGCAAGGAAGGAAAAGCAGTGTCAAGGAGGGACAAGCATGGACAAGGAGTGACAAGGAGGGACTAGGATGGCCAAGGATGGTCAAGGAGGGACAAGGAAGGACAATGACGGACAAGCAGGGACAAGGAGTGGCAAGGAGAGACTAGGAGATACAAGGAGGGACATGGAGAGATAAGGAAGGACAAGGTGGGACAAGGAGGGGCAATGAGGGACATGGAGGGGCAATGAGGTACAAGTTGGCTCAAGGAGGGACTAGGAGGAAAAGGAGGGCAAGAAGGGACAAGGAGAGTCAAGGAGGGACAAGCAGGGACAAGAAGGGAAAAGGAGGGACAAGGAAGGACAATGAGGGAAAGGAGGGTTAAGGGAGGGACAAGGAGGGGAAAGGAGAGACATGGAGTGACAAGCAGGATCAAGGAGGGACAAGGAGGGGCAAGGAGGGACAAGGAGGGACAAGTAGGTACAATCAGGATCAAGGAGGGACCAGGAGGGGCAAGGAGAGACAAGCAGGATCAAGGAGGGACAACGGGGACAAGGAAGGACAAGGAGGGACAAGCAGGGACACGCAGGCACAAGCTGGTTTAAGGAGGGAAAAGAAGGATCAAGGAGGGACAAGGAGGGACCAGGAGGGACAAGGAGGAGCAAGGAGGGGCAAGGAGGGACATGGAGAGACAAGCAGGATCAAGGAGGTACAAACGGGGACAAGCAAGGACAAGGAGGGACAAGGAGGGCCCAGAAGGGGCAAGGAGAGACAAGCAGGATCAAGGAGGGACAAACGGGGACAAGGATGGACAAGGAGGGGCAAGGAGGGACAAGTAGGGACAAGCAGGATCAAGGAGGGACAAGGAGGGACCAGGAGGGACAAGGAGGGGCAAGGAGAGACATGGAGAGACAAGCAGGATCAAGGAGGGACAAACGGGGACAAGGAAGGACAAGGAGGGACAAGGAGGGACCAGGAGGGACACGCAGGCACAAGCTGGTTCAAGGAGCGAAAAGCAGGATCAAGGAGGGACCAGGAGGGACAAGGAGAGACAAGGAGTGACCAGGAAGGACCAGGAGGAACAAGGAGGGAAAAGGAGTTACAAGGAGGGACAGTGAGGGACAAGGAGGATCAAGGAGTGACAAGGTGGTGCAAGGAGAGTCAAGGAGAGACAAGGAGGGACAAGGACGGAAAAGGAGGGGCAATGAGGGAAAAGGAGGGGCAATGAGGGACAAGGAAGGGCAAGGAGAGACAAGGAGGGACAAGCACGGACAAGGAGGGTCAATGACGGACAAGGAGGGGCAAGTACGGACCAAGAGGGTCAAGGAGGGACAAGGAGGGTCAAGGAGGGACCAGGAGAGACAAGGAGGGAAAAGACGTTACAAGGAGGAACAAGGAGGGACAACGAAAGACAAGCATGGACAAGGAGGGAAAAGGAGTGACACGGAGGGACTAGGAGGGACTGGGATTGTCAAGGAGGGACAAGGATGGTCAAGGAGGTACAAGGAGGAACAAGTAGGAACAAAGAGGGACTAGCAGGGACAGGAAGGGACACGGTGGGACAAACAGGGACAAGGAGGAACAAGCAGGATCAAGGAGGGACAAGCATTGACAAGGTGGGACCAGGAGGGACAAGCAGGGTCAATGACCAGGAGGGTCAAGGAAGGCCAAGGAGGGATAAGGAGGGGCAATGAGGGACATGGAGGGGCAATGAGGGACAAGGTGGGTCAAGGAGGGACAAGGAGGGAAAAGGAGTGACAAGGAGGGCCAAGGATGGTCAAGGAGGTACAAGGAGGGACAAGTAGGAACAAGGAGGGACAAGTAGGAACACGGAGGGACTAGCAGGGACATGAAGGGACACGGAGGGGCAAACAGGGACAAGGAGGAACAAGCAATGGGCAATGAGGGGCAAGGAGGGGCAAGTAGGAGCAATGAGGGACCAGGAGGGTCAAGGAAGGTCAAGGAGGGACAAGGAGGCACCAGGAGGGAAATTATGGAAAGGAGTGACAAGGAGGGACAAGGAGGGAGAAGGAGGGACAAGGAGGGAGAAGGAGGGAGAAGGAGGGACAAGGCGGGACAAGGACGGCCAAGGAGGGACTAGGAGGGACAAGCAGGGACAAGTAGGGACCAGGAGGGACAATGAGGGACAAGGAGGGGCAATGAGGGGCAATGAGCGACAAGGAGTGTCAAGGAGGGACTAGGAGGGACTAGGAGGGACTAGGACGGACTAGGAGGGACTAGGAGGGGCAAGGAGAGACAAGGAGAGGCAAGGAGGGACAAGTAGGGACCAGGAGGGAAAAGGAGGAACAAGGAGGGGCAATGAGGGACAAGGAGTGTCAAGGAGGGACAAGGAGGGACCAGGACGGACAAGGATGGACCAGGAGGTACCAGGATGAACAAGGAGGGAAAAGGAGTTACAAGGAGGTACAAGGAGGGACAAGGAGGAACAAGGAGGAACAAGGAGGGACAAGGAAAGACAAGCATGGACAAGGAGGGAAAAGGAGTGACAAGGAGGAACAAGGTGGTGCAAGGAGAGGCAAGGAGTGACAAGGAGAGACAAGGAGGGACAAGGACGGAAGGGAGTGACCAGGAGGGGCAATGAGGGAAAAGGAGGGACCAGGAGGGACAAGGACGGACAAGGAGGGGCAATGAGGGACAAGGAAGGGCAAGGAGAGACAAGGAGGGTCAAGGAGGGACAAGCAAGGACAAGGAGGGTCAATGACGGACAAGGAGGGTCAATGACGGACAAGGAGGGGCAAGTACGGACCAAGAGGGTCAAGGAGGGTCTAGGAGGGACAAGGCGGGACAAGGAGGGACCAGGAGAGACAAGGAGGGAAAAGGAGTTACAAGGAGGAACAAGGAAAGACAAGCATGGACAAGGAGGGAAAAGGAGTGACATGGAGGGACTAGGATGGTCAAGGAGGGACAAGGAAGGACAATGAGGGACAAGGTGGGGCCAGGAGATACAAGGAGGGACATGGAGGGATAAGGAGGGGCAATGAGGGACAAGGTGGATCAAGGAAAGACAAGGAGTGACAAGGAGGGCCAAGGAGGGGCAGTGAGGGACAAGGAGGGGCAAGTAAGAGCAATGGAGGGACTAGGATGGTCAAGGAGGGACAAGGAAGGACAATGAGGGACAAGCAGGGACAAGGTGGGGCCAGGAGAGGCCAGGAGAGGCAAGGAGGGACATGGAGGGATAAGGAGGGGTAATGAGGGACATGGAGGGGCAATGAGGGACAAGGAGGGACAAGGAGGAGCAAGGAGGGACCAGGAGGGACAAGGAGAGACAAGGAGGGGCAATGAGGGACTAGGAGGGACAAGGACGAACCAGGAGGGGAAAAGAGGGACTAGGACGGACAAGGAGGGAAAAGGAGTGACAAGGAGGGGCAACGAGGGACAAACAGGGACAAGGAAGAACAAGGAGGGTCAAGGAGGTACAAGGATGGTCAAGGAGGGACAAGTAGGAACAAGGAGAGACTAGCAGGGACAAGGAAGGACAACAGGGTCAAGGATGGTCAAGGAGTAACTAGGTGGGACAAGGAGGGACCAGGCGGGAAAAAGAAGGACAAGGAGGGGCAATGAGGGACATGGAGGGGCAATGAGGGACATGGAGGGGCAATGAGGGACAAGGAGGGACCAGGAGGGGAAAGGAGGGACTAGGAGGGACAAGGAGGGACCAGGAGGGAAAAGGAGGGACAAGGAGGGGCAATGAGGGACATGGAGGGGCAATGAGGGACAAGGAGGGGCAATGAGGGACTAGGATTGACAAACATGGACAAGGAGGGTCAAGGAGGTTCAAGGATGGTCAAGGAGGGACAAGTAGGAACAAGTAGGAACAAGGAGAGACTAGCAGGGACAAGAAGGGACAAGGAAGGACAAGGAGGTACAAGGATGGTCAAGGAGGGACAAGTAGGAACAAGGAGAGACTAGCAGGGACAAGAAGGGACAAGGAGGGACAAGCAGGATCAAGGTGGGACAAGGAGGGTCAATGAGCAACAAGGAGGGACAAGGAGGGACAAGCAGGATCAAGGAGGGACAAACAGGGACAAGAAGGGACAAGCAGGATCAAGGAGGGACAACGACATAGGGCCGAGCTCAGGCTACTATGGGGGTCAGCGGGTGGCGGATAGCTGGACGGCCTGCAGATATGTAGGTTCGCTGCGATTAATAAGCAGTCCCCGACCAAGAGCGACAGATTCCCAGGGCGTACTATAAAAAAGTACAAGTGCCCGATAAGGACTCTGCGACATGGCGAATGGATACCGCCAGTAAATAGGTTACTTCCAACAGGGGTGCCCTCATGAGAGGAGTATCTAGGAGCCTGACGCTTCCGTGGTTTCCCCAGTCAATGCAAATCCAGGAGCGACTGACCCAGAGTGGGCGGCTCCCTGGTCAGCGACTGTCCCCAGGTTAGGGGCGGCTGTACAGAACCTGGCGGAAGGTCTAAAACGCTAAGGGTTGGATCCCTGACAGAAAAGTCATTATGGAAAGTCATGGAAGCAGAATAAAACTTACGGTGCAGGGAGTTAATAACCCAGTGCCGGCGGCAGAGGGGGGTGAGCAAGCAGGCCCCCGGTCGTCGATATCCAGCTACTGCAGTAATTATAATAATAACAACATAAGCGATCCAATAGTTATCGAGAGCCCGCTGAGTGGAACGCTAAACATGGTGCCAACAGCCACTGCGAGTCTCTTTGGAAGAAGTTCCGTAATAAAAAGAACTCCTCCATCCGGACCTATTAATACAACCGGAGAACCAGGTCAAAACATAGCAGGAATAAATGCTCGAACACTGGTCAATGAGATAACAATCGCGGACAAAGTAGAGGCAACCTCCTCTAATGGAGATACTTTCTCGGTATTAGGAGAAATGATAGTTGGGCTTATGGACTACGTTAAGTGTCGAAACAATGTGCACCACGCCATTAAAGAGCAGGTGAGGGCGATAAGAGCCACATACAATAAATTACGCGATGAAAGAAGTAATGTTGTTGTCAAGGAGAAACACGAAACAGTTGGAAATAGTGAACGTGCGACCCAGACATCTCCAAAAATCTGGCCAAGTAAGATAGACGCCAAGAGGAATCGTGACCCAAACGAGACAATATCAGGAGCTGATACGCCAAAAAGGCCGAAAAAAACGTTCCCCCCAATTGAGCGAACCAACGAGACCTCATAAGGATATTGCACGAGAAACAACCAACGGGAGAGAAAAAGACCCAAACAGGGCAAATATAAATGAATGGACGAAAGTGAAGAAAAAAAGCACTATAAGACCCCGAAAGCCTAAACCAGACGTGGTTATAATATCGTCCAAAGGAGAGTCGAGCTACGCCGATATCCTTCGAAAGATTCGAACCGACCCCGAACTAAAAGACTTGGGTGAGGAAGTCAACAAAATCCGGAGAACACAGAAAGGAGACCTCCTCTTGGAACTAAGAAATTCAAATGGGAACATGGCAGACAAGTTCAACAAAAGGATCGAAACATCTCTGGAAGGGAACGTGGAAGTAAAGACACGCACAAACGAGACTGTGCTAGAGTGCAACGGTATGGACGACATCACCACAAAAGCCGAGATCTGCAGAGCACTCGAGAGAGAATTGGAAATAACCAGCCTAGACGAAGGAATAGTCAAATCCTTGAGGAAATCCTACGGTGGTACACAAACAGCGAAAATAAGCCTGCCGGCCGATATCGCTTGGAAGGCCTTAAAAAAACAAAAAATTAAAATAGGTTGGTCAGTTTGTCGGATAAGAGAGGCAATGACAGTAATAAAATGTTTTAGATGTCTTGAGTTTGGGCATATGTCGAAGATGTGTAAATCTAACGTTGATAGGTCACGCCAATGCAGAAAGTGCGGAGCCGAAGGACACATAGCGAAGAACTGCGAATCAGAGCCAAATTGCATGCTCTGCAAATCGAACGGGGGCGAAGATTTGGCACATGTGGCTGGTAGCTACAAATGTCCAATTTTTAAAAAGGCGCTGAACAACAAACGTAAATGAGATTCATGCAATTGAACCTCAATCATTGTGCCGCAGCCCAGGACCTCATGACACAGTCGGTCAGCGAACATAAAATAGATATAGCAATCCTAAGTAAGCAGTATAGGAACAGAGATACGAATATATGGGAAAAAGACTCGACAGATAGAGCAGCCATATGGGTCTGTGGAGATATGGCAATAGAAGCAGGCATGCAAGAACCACAAGAAGGTTTCGTAAGAGTCAGAGTAAATGGAATATATATCTATAGCTGCTATGTGTCGCCGAACATTCCAATACAAGATTTTAAGAGGATGATATGTAACCTGACAAGGGACGCAGCTCAGCATAATCCAATAGTGATCGGAGGAGATTTCAATGCATGGGCAGTCGATTGGGGCTCCCAAAGGACAAACGAGAGAGGGCGAATACTTTTGGAAGAATTTTCAAAACTCGACGTGATACTCGCGAACAATGGAAATGTTCAGACGTTCAGAAGAGCAGGACACGGATCTATAGTGGATCTTACATTTGTAAGTTCCTCACTAGCTAGGAATTTACAATGGCATGTAAGCGAACACTATACTAACAGCGACCACCAAGCGATAATATTCACTATACATAAAAGTTTGCCTATACGGACATGTACAGATAAAGTCTCATTTCTAGGATGGGCTAAGGATAAACTAGATGAAACAACATTCGTGGAAGTATTCTCTCATCATGTAATAAATGAGAACAGTGAAATGGAAATGACAGATAGCGTCTTGAAAGCACTCGAAACCGCATGCGACGCTGCAATGCCCAGAAGACGACAGAGCAAAAAACATCAAGGAAATTACTGGTGGAACGAGGAGATATCTTCACTAAGGAAAGTATGTCTTAAGGCAAGGCGTTTATATCAGAGGGGCAGAAACAGAGTAGATTTTTTGGCACGGAGACAGACGTACCATGAGGCAAGAAAAAACCTACAAATTGCCATAAACAAAAGCAAAGCAGAAAGCTTTAAAACATTGTGTAACGAAGCAGACATTAACCCCTGGGGCAATGCATATAGGATAGTTATGTCCCGCCTAAAGGGTAGGAAATCAGCGCAAATTACGTGCCCAGTACTGTTGAAAAGAATTATCGGTGTGCTATTCCCTCAAGGGGAACCATATTCTGAACAAATGTCCAATCCCCCAGCTGACAACCCGAGAGAAGTGACGGTGGATGAAATCCTGGGGCTATGCTCAAAAATCGGAGATAACAAGGCTCCAGGTTTAGACCGTATCCCCAACGGAGCTCTAAAGTTGGTGATAAAAACGAGACCCCAGGTCTTCGCTAACCTTTTCAACAACAACCTGAGAGATGGTGTATTCCCCAAAAAATGGAAGAAGCAGAAGCTAATCCTCATCCCCAAACCGGGTAAAACCCTTGGAGAACCAGCATCATACAGGCCAATATGTCTGCTGGATACAGTAGGCAAGTGCCTGGAGAGAATTATCCACGACCGGCTCCTGCTCGCCGTCGAAGCAACTAACGGTTTGTCACAGATGCAATACGGCTTTCGAAAGGCAAAATCTACGATCGACGCAATAAAATACGTGGTAAGCACAGCGAGGAAGGCCATTCATGGTAAAGGAGCGGCAAGAAAATATTGTGCAATAATAACGCTGGATATAAAAAACGCCTTTAATTCGGCAGGATGGATGCACATCATGGCCTCGCTGCGGAGATTAAACTTACAAGAAAACCTTATTAAAATGATCAAAGATTACTTCTCTGACAGAACGTTATGGTACGAAACTGACGATGGAATAAAATCATACAAGGTTACTGCAGGTGTTCCACAAGGCTCCGTTCTAGGACCCCTACTCTGGTACATAATGTATAACGGAATTTTTGATCTAAAAATACCAGAGGAAGCGACAATTGATGGATATGCAGATGACATAGCCATAATAGTCCAAGCTAGAGAGAAAGAAGAAATTGAACTCTACGCCAACGAAACCATAAGAAACCATGGTTGGAATCTGTGAACCTGGAACTAGCAGCACATAAAACGGAGTCAGTCCTAGTAAGCAGCAAAAGAAGGAAAGAGTCTATAAACATCCGCGTAGGGAGTGCCGAAATCACGTCTACAGACCACATAAAATATCTCGGCATTATACTAGACGACAGATTACAATTCAAGCAACACATGGAGTATACCTGCAAGAAAGCTACAGACGTGACGAATGCACTGGCTAGAATGATGCCGAACATAGGGGGTCCCAGACAGAGTCGGAGAATGTTGATATCTAGAGTAGTTGATTCAATAATATTGTACGGAGCCCCAGTATGGGCAAATTCCATAAAAAATACAGGAAAAAATATTAACTCAATTTACCGGAGAAGTTGTCTAAGAGTGTGCTGCGGATACCGCACAATATCCTTGGAGGCAACATGCGTCATGGCTGGAAAAATACCAATTGATATCGTAGCGACCGAACTCGCAGAAATATACGAAATGCAGAGAAGAAACCCGGATACAGACATGAAGGTGCTAAAACAAACAGAAAGAGACAACTCTATACAGAAATGGCAAAACAGATGGCAAAACACGCCAAAGGGTAGATGGACATATAGGCTAATTCCGGACATCCACAAATGGATTAATCGGACACACGGAGAAATAAGCTATAATCTTACACAATTCTTAAGTGGTCATGGAGGATTTAGGAGCTATCTTCACAGATTTGGGCTCGATAGCTCTCCATTTTGTCCATCTTGCACTAATGAAGAAGAAAACGCGGAACACGTATTTTTCAAATGTCCCCGTTTTAACGACGTAAGACTTACAACGGAGCAGCAGGTGGGCATAGGTCTCACCCCAGATAACATAGTTGATAAGATGCTTTTTTCGGAAAGCAACTGGGCCGCAGTGAACAACTTTGTGAAGTGTGTAACCCAAAGACTGCAAGTGGAAGAAAAGGCCCGTAAGGCCAATACCCGACAGTAGAGAGAACAGCAACTAGCTAACCCCCCCGCGACGTAATACCACATGGCAGTACCGCGGGGAGTAGGGTCGACGTCCCCAGGGGGTGTGGTTTAGTACGTAAGAATCGTACATGTTTTCCACACGGGTGGAATACATCTTTTGAAGATTCGTAGCGTAACAAAAAAAAAAAAAAAACAAAAAAAAGCAGGGACAACGAGGACCAAGGAAGGACAAGGAGAGATTAGGAGGGGCAAGGAGAGACAAGGAGAGGCAAGGAAGGACAAGGAGGGAAAATGAGGGACAAGGAGAGGCAAGGAGGGACAATGAGGGAGCAGGAGGGACAAGGAGGGGCAAGGAGAGACATGGAGAGACAAGGAGGGAGAAGGAGTGACAAGGAGGGGCAAGGAGAGTCATGGAAGGTCAAGGAGGGACAAGGAGGGTCAATGAGAGACAAACAGGGACAAGGAGGGACGAGGAGAGACAAGGAGGGAAAAGAAGGGGAAGGAGAAGCAAGGAGGGACCAGGAGGGACAAGCAGTGTCAAGGAGGGACTAGGATGGTCAAGGAGCGACAAGGAAGGACAATGTGGGACAAGCAGGGACAAGGAGGGGCAAGGAGAGACTAGGAGATACAAGGAGGGACATGGAGGGATATGGAGGGACATGGAGGGGCAATGAGGGACAAGGAGGGGCAAGGAGAGACATGGAGAGACAAGCAGGATCAAGGAGGGACAAACGGGGACAAGGAAGGACAAGGAGGGACAAGGAGGGACAAGCAGGGCAATGAGGGACAAGGAGGGGCAAGGAGAGACATGGAGAGACAAGCAGGATCAAGGAGGGACAAACGGGGACAAGGAAGGACAAGGAGGGAGATGGAGGGACAAGGAGGGACAAGGAGAGTCAAGGAGGGACAAGCAGGGAAAAGAAGGGACAAGGATGGTCAAAGAGGGACAAGGAAGCACAATGAGGGACAAGGAGGGTTAAGTTAGGGACAAGGAGGGGCAAGGAGAGACATGGAAGTACAAGCAGGATCAAGGAGGGACAAACGGGGACAAGGAAGGACAAGGAGGGAAAAGGAGGGACAAGGAGGGGCAATGTGGGACATGGAGGGGCAATGAGGGACAAGGAGGGGCAATGAGGGACATGGAGGGGAAATGAGGGACTAGGAGGGACAAGGAGGGTCAATGAGGTACAAGGAGGGACAAGTAGGAACAAGGAGAGACTAGCAGGGACAAGGAAGGACAAGGAGGGTCACGGAGGCACAAGCTGGTTCAAGGAGGGAAAAGCAGGATCAAGGAGGGACAAGGAGGGACCAGGAGGGACAAGGAGGAGCAAGGAGAGACATGGAGAGACAAGCAGGATCAAGGAGGGACAAACGGGGACAAAGAAGGACAAGGAGTGGCAAGCAGGGTCAAGGAGGGACATGGAGGGACAAGGAGGGAAGGGAGGAAAAAGGAGTGACAAGGAGGAACAAGGCGGAACAAGGTGGAACAAGGAGGGACATGGAGGGAGAAGGAGGGACAAGGCGGGACAAGGACGGCCAAGGAGGGACTAGGAGGGACAAGCAGGGACAAAGAGGGACAAGTAGGGACCAGGAGGGACAATGAGGGACAAGGAGGGGCAATGAGGGACAAGGAGTGTCAAGGAGGGACTAGGAGGGACTAGGACGGACTAGGAGGGACTAGGAGGGGCAAGGAGAGACAACGAGAGGCAAGGAGGGACAAGCAGGGACCAGGAGGGAAAAGGAGGGACAATGAGGGACAAGGAGAGACAAGGAGAGACAAGGAGGGACCAGGAGGGACAAGGATGGACCAGGAGGTACCAGGATGAACAAGGAGGGAAAAGGAGTTACAAGGAGGAACAAGGAGGGACAAGGAGGAACAAGGAGGAACAAGGAAGGACAAGGTAAGACAAGCATGGACAAGGAGGGAAAAGGAGTGACAAGGAGGAACAAGGAGGAACAAGGAGGAACAAGGAGGAACAAGGAGGAACAAGGAGGGACAAGGTGGTGCAAGGAGAGACAAGGAGAGGCAAGGAGTGACAAGGAGGGACAAGGACGGAAGGGAGTGACAAGGAGGGGCAATGAGGGAAAAGGAGGGACCAGGAGGGACAAGGCGGGACAAGGACGGACAAGGAGGGGCAATGAGGGACAAGGAAGGGCAAGGAGAGACAAGGAGGGTCAAGCAAGGACAAGGAGGGTCAATGACGGACAAGGAGGGTCAATGTCGGACAAGGAGGGGCAAGTACGGACCAAGAGGGTCAAGGAGGGTCTAGGAGGGACAAGGCGGGACAAGGAGGGACCAGGAGAGACAAGGAGGGAAAAGGAGTTACAAGGAGGAACAAGGAAAGACAAGCATGGACAAGGAGGGAAAAGGAGTGACATGGAGGGACTAGGATGGTCAAGGAGGGACAAGGAAGGACAATGAGGGACAAGGTAGGGCCAGGAGATACAAGGAGGGACATGGAGGGATAAGGAGGGGCAATGAGGGACATGGAGGGGCAATGAGGGACAAGGTGGATCAAGGAAAGACAAGGAGTGACAAGGAGGGCCAAGGAGGGCCAAGGAGGGGCAATGAGGGACAAGGAGGGGCAAGTAAGAGCAATGGAAGGACTACGAGGGACTAGGGTGGTCAAGGAGGGACAAGGAAGGACAATGAGGGACAAGCAGGGACAAGGTGGGGCCAGGAGATACAAGGAGGGATAAGGAGGGGTAATGAGGGACATGGAGGGGCAATGAGGGACAAGGAGGGACAAGGAGGAGCAAGGAGGGACCAGGAGGGACAAGGAGAGACAAGGAGGGGCAATGAGGGACTAGGAGGGACAAGGACGGACCAGGAGTGGAAAGGAGGGACTAGGACGGACAAGGAGGGAAAAGGAGTGACAAGGAGAGGCAACGAGGGACTAGGAGGGACAAACAGGGACAAGGAAGAACAAGGAGGGTCAAGGAGGTACAAGGATGGTCAAGGAGGGACAAGTAGGAACAAGGAGAGACTAGCAGGGACAAGGAAGGACAAGAGGGTCAAGGATGGTCAAGGAGTGACTAGGTGGGACAAGGAGGGACCAGGCGGGAAATGGAAGGACAAGGAGGGGCAATGAGGGACATGGAGGGGCAATGAGGGACATGGAGGGGCAATGAGGGACAAGGAGGTACTAGGAGGGACAAGGAGGGACCAGGAGGGACAAGGAGGGACATGGAGGGGCAATGAGGGACTAGGATTGACAAACATGGACAAGGAGGGTCAAGGATGGTCAAGGAGGGACAAGTAGGAACAAGTAGGAACAAGGAGAGACTAGCAGGGACATGAAGGGACAAGGAAGGACAAGGAGGGTCAAGGAGGTACAAGGATGGTCAAGGAGGGACAAGTAGGAACAAGGAGAGACTAGCAGGGACAAGGAGGGACAAGCAGGATCAAGGTGGGACAAGGAGGGTCAATGAGCAACAAGGAGGGACAAGGAGGGACAAGCAGGATCAAGGAGGGACAAACAGGGACAAGAAGGGACAAGCTGGATCAAGGAGGGACAAACAGGAACAAGGAGGGACAACGAGGACCAAGGAAGGACAAGGAGGGATTAGGAGGGACAATGAGGGGCAAGGAGAGACCAGGAGAGGCAAGGAAGGACATGGAGGGAAAATGAGGGACAAGGAGAGGCAAGGAGGGACAATGAGGGACCAGGAGGGACAAGGAGGGGCAAGGAGAGACATGGAGAGACAAGGAGGAACAAGGAGGGAGAAGGAGTGACAAGGAGGGGCAAGGAGAGTCATGGAGGGACAAGGAAGGAAAATGAGGGACAAGGAGGGTCAGTGAGAGACAAACAGGGACAAGGAGGGACGAGGAGAGACAAGGAGGGAAAAGAAGGGGCAAGGAGAAGCAAGGAGGGACCAGGAGGGACAAGCAGTGTCAAGGAGGGACAAGCATGGACAAGGAGGGACTAGGATGGTCAAGGAGCGACAAGGAAGGACAATGAGGTACAAGCAGTGACAAGGAGGGGCAAGGAGAGACTAGGAGATACAAGGAGGGACATGGAGGGACAAGGAGGGGCAATGAGGGACAAGGAGGGGCAAGGAGAGACATGGAGAGACAAGCAGGATCAAGGAGGGACAAACGGGGACAAGGAAGGACAAGGAGGGACAAGCAGTGTCAAGGAGGGACAAGGAGAGTCAAGGAGGGACAAGGAGGGACAATGAGGGACAAGGAGGGTCAAGGAGGGAAAAGGAGTGACAAGGAGGGACAATGAGGGACAAGGAGGGTCAAGGAGGGACAAGGAGGGAAAAGGAGTGACAAGGAGGGCCAAGGAGGGGCAATGAGGGACAAGGAGGGGCAAGTAGGAGCAATGAGGGACCAGGAGGGACCAGGAGGGGCAATTAGGAGCAATGAGGGACCAGGAGGGTGAAGGAGGGTCAAGGAAGGTCAAGGAGGGACAAGGAGGCACCAGGAGGGAAAAGGAGGGAAATTATGGAAAGGAGTGACAAGGAGGGACAAGGAGGGGCAAGGAGAGACATGGAAGTACAAGCAGGATCAAGGAGGGACAAACGGGGACAAGGAGGGAAAAGGAGGGACAAGGAGGGGCAATGTGGGACATGGAGGGGCAATGAGGGACATGGAGGGGAAATGAGGGACTAGGAGGGACAAGGAGGGTCAATGAGGTACAAGGAGGGACAAGTAGGAACAAGGAGAGACTAGCAGGGACAAGAAGGGACAAGGAAGGACAAGGAGGGTCAAGGAGGGTCAAGGAGGTACAAGGATGGTCAAGGAGGGACAAGTAGGAACAAGGAGAGACTAGCAGGGACAAGAAGGGACAAGGAGGGACAAGCAGGGACACGCAGGCACAAGCTGGTTCAAGGAGGGAAAAGCAGGATCAAGGAGTGACC
Source organism: Polietes domitor (assembly GCA_947397865.1). Taxonomy (NCBI): domain Eukaryota; kingdom Metazoa; phylum Arthropoda; class Insecta; order Diptera; family Muscidae; genus Polietes; species Polietes domitor. Next base: position 589,289 of record OX377623.1, read on the forward strand.
AGGAGGGACAAGGAGGGACCAGGAGGGGCAAGGAGAGACATGGAGAGACAAGCAGGATCAAGGAGGGACAAACGGGGACAAGGAAGGACAAGGTGGGACAAGGAGGGCCCAGGAGGGGCAAGGAGAGACATGGAGAGACAAGCAGGATCAAGGTGGGACAAACGGGGACAAGGAAGGACAAGGAGTGGCAAGGAGAGACATGGAGAGACAAGCAGGATCAAGGAGGGACAAACGGGGACAAGGAGGGACCAGGAGGGACACGCAGGCACAAGATGGTTCAAGGAGGGAAAAGCAGGATCAAGGAGGGACAAGGAGGGACCAGGAGGGACAAGGAGAGACAAGGAGGGACAAGGATGGTCAAGGAGGTACAAGGAGGGACAAGTAGGAACAAGGAGGGACAAGTAGGAACAAGGAGGGACTAGCAGGGACAAGAAGGGACACGGAGGGACAAACAGGCACAAGGAGGGACAAGGAGTAACAAGCAGGATCAAGGAGGGACAAGCATTGACAAGGTGGGACCAGGAGGGACAAGCAGGGTCAATGACCAGGAGGGTCAAGGAGGGCCAAGGAGGGATAAGGAGGGGCAATGAGGGACATGGAGGGTCATGGAGGGGCAACGAGGGACAAGGTGGGTCAAGGAGGGACAATGAGGGAAAAGGAGTGACAAGGAGGGCCAAGGAGTGGCAATGAGGGACAAGGAGGGGCAAGTAGGAGCAATGAGGGACCAGGAGGGTCAAGGAAGGTCAAGGAGGGACAAGGAGGCACCAGGAGGGAAAAGGAGGGAAATTATGGAAAGGAGTGACAAGGAGGGACAATGAGGGGCAATGAGGGACAAGGAGGGACAAGTACGGACCAGGAGGGACAAGGAGGGAAATGAAGGGGCAAGGAGGAGCAAGGATGGACCAGGAGGGGCAAGGAGAGACAAGGAGGAACAAGGAGGGACAAGGAGGGACCAGGAGGGAAAAGGAAGGGCAATGAGGGACATGGAGGGGCAATGAGGGACTAGGAGGGACCAGGAGGGACAAGGATGGACCAGGAGGTACCAGGCTGAACAAGGAGGGAAAAGAAGTTACAAGGAGGAACAAGGAGGGACAAGGAGGAACAAGGAGGGACAAGCATGTCAAGGAGGGAAAAGGGGTGACAAGGAGGAACAAGGAGGGACAAGGTGGTGCAAGGAGAGACAAGGAGTGACAAGGAGAGACAAGAAGGGACAAGGACGGAAGGGAGTGACAAGGAGGCGCAATGAGGGAAAAGGAGGGACCAGGAGGGACAAGGCGGGACAAGGACGGACAAGGAGGGTCTAGGAGGGACAAGGATGGACAAGGCGAGACAAGGAGGGACCAGGAGAGACAAGGAGGGAAAAGGAGTTACAAGGAGGAACAAGGAAAGACAAGCATGGACAAGGAGGCAAAAGGAAGGACTAGGATGGTCAAGGAGGGACAATTAAGGACAATGAGGGACAAGGTGGGGCCAGGAGATACAAGGAGGGATAAGGAGGGGTAATGAGGGACATGGAGGGGCAATGAGGGACAAGGTGGATCAAGGAGGGACAAGGAGTGACAATGAGGGCCAAGGAGGGGCAATGAGGGACAAGGAGGGGCAAGTAAGAGCAATGGAGGGACTAGGATGGTCAAGGAGGGACAAGGAAGGACAATGAGGGACAAGGTGGGGCCAGGAGAGACAAGGAGATACAAGGAGGGACATGGTGGGATAAGGAGGGGAAATGAGGGACATGGAGGAGCAATGAGGGACAAGGTGGATCAAGGAGGGACAAGGAGGAGCAAGGAGGGACCAGGAGGGGAAAGGAGGGACTAGGACGGACAAGGAGGGAAAAGGAGTGACAAGGAGGGGCAACGAGGGACTAGGAGGGACAAACAGGGACAAGGAAGAACAAGGAGGGTCAAGGAGGTACAAGGATGGTCAAGGAGGGACAAGTAGGAACAAGGAGAGACTAGCAGGGACAAGGAAGGACAAGAGGGTCAAGGATGGTCAAGGAGTGACTAGGTGGGACAAGGAGGGACCAGGAGGGAAAATGAAGGACAAGGAGGGGCAATGAGGGACAAGGAGGGACTAGGAGGGACAAGGAGGGACCAGGAGGGGAAAGGAGAGACTAGGAGGGACAAGGAGGGACCAGGAGGGAAAAGGAGGGGTAAGGAGAAGCAAGGAGGGACCAGGAGGGACAAGCAGTGTCAAGGAGGGACTAGGATGGTCAAGGAGCGACAAGGAAGGACAATGTGGGACAAGCAGGGACAAGGAGGGGCAAGGAGAGACTAGGAGATACAAGGAGGGACATGGAGGGATATGGAGGGACAAGGAGGGGCAATGAGGGACAAGGAGGGGCAAGGAGAGACATGGAGAGACAAGCAGGATCAAGGAGGGACAAACGGGGACAAGGAAGGACAAGGAGGGACAAGGAGGGACAAGCAGGGACAAGCAGGGCAATGAGGGACAAGGAGGGGCAAGGAGAGACATGGAGAGACAAGCAGGATCAAGGAGGGACAAACGGGGACAAGGAAGGACAAGGAGGGACATGGAGGGACAAGGAGGGACAAGGAGAGTCAAGGAGGGACAAGCAGGGACAAGAAGGGAAAAGAAGGGACAAGGATGGTCAAGGAGGGACAAGGAAGCACAATGAGGGACAAGGAGGGTTAAGTTAGGGACAAGGAGGGACAAGGAGGGGCAAGGAGAGACATGGAAGTACAAGCAGGATCAAGGAGGGACAAACGGGGACAAGGAAGGACAAGGAGGGAAAAGGAGGGACAAGGAGGGGCAATGTGGGACATGGAGGGGCAATGAGGGACAAGGAGGGGCAATGAGGGACATGGAGGGGAAATGAGGGACTAGGAGGGACAAGGAGGGTCAATGAGGTACAAGGAGGGACAAGTAGGAACAAGGAGAGACTAGCAGGGACAAGGAAGGACAAGGAGGGTCACGGAGGGTCAAGGAGGGTCAAGGATGGTCAAGGAGGGACAAGTAGGAACAAGGAGAGACTAGCAGGGACAAGAAGGGAAAAGCAGGGACACGCAGGCACAAGCTGGTTCAAGGAGGGAAAAGCAAGATCAAGGAGGGACAAGGAGGGACCAGGAGGGACAAGGAGGAGCAAGGAGAGACATGGAGAGACAAGCAGGATCAAGGAGGGACAAACGGGGACAAAGAAGGACAAGGAGTGGCAAGCAGGGTCAAGGAGGGACATGGAGGGACAAGGAGGGAAGGGAGGAAAAAGGAGTGACAAGGAGGAACAAGGCGGAACAAGGTGGAACAAGGAGGGAGAAGGAGGGACATGGAGGGAGAAGGAGGGACAAGGCGGGACAAGGACGGCCAAGGAGGGACTAGGAGGGACAAGCAGGGACAAAGAGGGACAAGTAGGGACCAGGAGGGACAATGAGGGACAAGGAGGGGCAATGAGGGACAAGGAGTGTCAAGGAGGGACTAGGAGGGACTAGGACGGACTAGGAGGGACTAGGAGGGGCAAGGAGAGACAAGGAGAGGCAAGGAGGGACAAGCAGGGACCAGGAGGGAAAAGGAGGGACAATGAGGGACAAGGAGAGACAAGGAGAGACAAGGAGGGACCAGGAGGGACAAGGATGGACCAGGAGGTACCAGGATGAACAAGGAGGGAAAAGGAGTGACAAGGAGGAACAAGGAGGAACAAGGAGGAACAAGGAGGGACAAGGTGGTGCAAGGAGAGACAAGGAGTGACAAGGAGGGACAAGGACGAAAGGGAGTGACAAGGAGGGGCAATGAGGGAAAAGGAGGGACCAGGAGGGACAAGGCGGGACAAGGACGGACAAGGAGGGGCAATGAGGGACAAGGAAGGGCAAGGAGAGACAAGGAGGGTCAAGCAAGGACAAGGAGGGTCAATGACGGACAAGGAGGGTCAATGTCGGACAAGGAGGGGCAAGTACGGACCAAGAGGGTCAAGGAGGGACAAGGCGGGACAAGGAGGGACCAGGAGAGACAAGGAGGGAAAAGGAGTTACAAGGAGGAACAAGGAAAGACAAGCATGGACAAGGAGGGAAAAGGAGTGACATGGAGGGACTAGGATGGTCAAGGAGGGACAAGGAAGGACAATGAGGGACAAGGTGGGGCCAGGAGATACAAGGAGGGACATGGAGGGATAAGGAGGGGCAATGAGGGACATGGAGGGGCAATGAGGGACAAGGTGGATCAAGGAAAGACAAGGAGTGACAAGGAGGGCCAAGGAGGGCCAAGGAGGGGCAATGAGGGACAAGGAGGGGCAAGTAAGAGCAATGGAGGGACTAGGGTGGTCAAGGAGGGACAAGGAAGGACAATGAGGGACAAGCAGGGACAAGGTGGGGCCAGGAGATACAAGGAGGGACAAGGAGGGATAAGGAGGGGTAATGAGGGACATGGAGGGGCAATGAGGGACAAGGAGGGACAAGAAGGAGCAAGGAGGGACCAGGAGGGACAAGGAGAGACAAGGAGGTGCAATGAGGGACTAGGAGGGACAAGGACGGACCAGGAGTGGAAAGGAGGGACTAGGACGGACAAGGAGGGAAAAGGAGTGACAAGGAGAGGCAACGAGGGACTAGGAGGGACAAACAGGGACAAGGAAGAACAAGGAGGGTCAAGGAGGTACAAGGATGGTCAAGGAGGGACAAGTAGGAACAAGGAGAGACTAGCAGGGACAAGGAAGGACAAGAGGGTCAAGGATGGTCAAGGAGTGACTAGGTGGGACAAGGAGGGACCAGGCGGGAAATGGAAGGAAAAGGAGGGGCAATGAGGGACATGGAGGGGCAATGAGGGACATGGAGGGGCAATGAGGGACAAGGAGGGACTAGGAGGGACAAGGAGGGGAAAGGAGGGACAAGGAGGGACAAGGAGGGACATGGAGGGGCAATGAGGGACTAGGATTGACAAACATGGACAAGGAGGGTCAAGGATGGTCAAGGATGGTCAAGGAGGGACAAGTAGGAACAAGGAGAGACTAGCAGGGACAAGAAGGGACAAGGAAGGACAAGGAAGGACAAGGAGGGTCAAGGAGGTACAAGGATGGTCAAGGAGGGACAAGTAGGAACAAGGAGAGACTAGCAGGGACAAGAAGGGACAAGGAGGGACAAGCAGGATCAAGGTGGGACAAGGAGGGTCAATGAGCAACAAGGAGGGACAAGGAGGGACAAGCAGGATCAAGGAGGGACAAACAGGGACAAGCAGGATCAAGGAGGGACAAACAGGAACAAGGAGGGACAACGAGGACCAAGGAAGGACAAGGAGGGATTAGGAGGGACAATGAGGGGCAAGGAGAGACCAGGAGAGGCAAGGAAGGACATGGAGGGAAAATGAGGGACAAGGAGAGGCAAGGAGGGACAATGAGGGACCAGGAGGGACAAGGAGGGGCAAGGAGAGACAAGGAGGAACAAGGAGGGAGAAGGTGTGACAAGGAGGGGCAAGGAGAGTCATGGAGGGACAAGGAAGGAAAATGAGGGACAAGGAGGGTCAGTGAGAGACAAACAGGGACAAGGAGGGACGAGGAGAGACAAGGAGGGAAAAGAAGGGGCAAGGAGAAGCAAGGAGGGACCAGGAGGGACAAGCAGTGTCAAGGAGGGACAAGCATGGACAAGGAGGGACTAGGATGGTCAAGGAGCGACAAGGAAGGACAATGAGGTACAAGCAGGGACAAGGAGGGGCAAGGAGAGACTAGGAGATACAAGGAGGGACAAGGAGGGGCAATGAGGGACAAGGAGGGGCAAGGAGAGACATGGAGAGACAAGCAGGATCAAGGAGGGACAAACGGGGACAAGGAAGGACAAGGAGGGACAAGCAGTGTCAAGGAGGGACAAGGAGAGTCAAGGAGGGACAAGGAGGGACAAGGAGGGTCAAGGAGGGACAAGGAGGGAAAAGGAGTGACAAGGAGGGACAATGAGGGACAAGGAGGGTCAAGGAGGGAAAAGGAGTGACAAGGAGGGCCAAGGAGGGGCAATGAGGGACAAGGAGGGGCAAAAAGGAGCAATGAGGGACCAGGAGGGGCAAGTAGGAGCAATGAGGGACCAGGAGGGTGAAGGAGGGTCAAGGAAGGTCAAGGAGGGACAAGGAGGCACCAGGAGGGAAATTATGGAAAGGAGTGACAAGGACGGACCAGGAGGGGAAAGGAGGGACTAGGACGGACAAGGAGGGAAAAGGAGTGACAAGGAGGGGCAACGAGGGACTAGGATGGACAAACAGGGACAAGGAAGAACAAGGAGGTACAAGGATGGTCAAGGAGGGACAAGTAGGAACAAGGAGAGACTCGCAGGGACAAAGAAGGACAGGAGGGTCAAGGATGGTCAAGGAGTGACTAGGTGGGACAAGGAGGGACCAGGAGGGGAAAGGAGGGACTAGGAGGGACAAGGAGGGACCAGGAGGGAAAAGGAGGGACAAGGAGGGGCAATGAGGGACATGGAGGGGCAATGAGGGACAAGGAGGGGCAATGAGGGACATGGAGGGGCAATGAGGGACATGGAGGGGCAATGAGGGACTAGGAGGGTCAAGGAGGTTCAAGGATGGTCAAGGAGGGACAAGTAGGAACAAGGAGAGACTAGCAGGGACAAGAAGGGACAAGGAAGGACAAGGAGGGTCAAGGATGTACAAGGATGGTCAAGGAGGGACAAGTAGGAACAAGGAGAGACTAGCAGGGACAAGCTGGATCAAGGAGGGACAAGGAGGGTCAATGAGCAACAAGGAGGGCAAGCAGGGACAAGCAGGATCAAGGAGGGACAAACAGGGACAAGGAGGGTCAAGGAGGGACAAGCAGGGACCAACAGGATCAAGGAGGGACAACGAGGACCAAGGAAGGACAAGGAGGGATTAGGAGGGACAATGAGGAGCAAGGAGAGACAAGGAGAGGCAAGAAGGACAAGGAGGGAGAATGAGGGACAAGGAGAGGCAAGGAGAGGCAAGGAGGGACAAGGAGGCGCAAGGAGAGACAAGCAGGATCAAGGAGGGACAAACGGGGACAAGGAGGGACACGCAGGGACTAGGAGGGACAAGGAGGGAAAAGGAGTGACAAGCAGGATCAAGGAGGGACAAACGGGGACAAGGATGGACAAGGAGGGGCAAGGAGGGACAAGTAGGGACAAGCAGGATCAAGGAGGGACAAGGAGGGACCAGGAGGGACAAGGAGGGGCAAGGAGAGACATGGAGAGACAAGCAGGATCAAGGAGGGACAAACGGGGACAAGGAAGGACAAGGAGGGACAAGGAGGGACCAGGAGGGACACGCAGGCACAAGCTGGTTCAAGGAGCGAAAAGCAGGATCAAGGAGGGACCAGGAGGGACAAGGAGAGACAAGGAGTGACCAGGAAGGACCAGGAGGAACAAGGAGGGAAAAGGAGTTACAAGGAGGGACAGTGAGGGACAAGGAGGATCAAGGAGTGACAAGGAGGGACAAGGTGGTGCAAGGAGAGTCAAGGAGAGACAAGGAGGGACAAGGACGGAAAAGGAGGGGCAATGAGGGAAAAGGAGGGGCAATGAGGGACAAGGAAGGGCAAGGAGAGACAAGGAGGGACAAGCACGGACAAGGAGGGTCAATGACGGACAAGGAGGGGCAAGTACGGACCAAGAGGGTCAAGGAGGGACAAGGAGGGTCAAGGAGGGACCAGGAGAGACAAGGAGGGAAAAGACGTTACAAGGAGGAACAAGGAGGGACAACGAAAGACAAGCATGGACAAGGAGGGAAAAGGAGTGACACGGAGGGACTAGGAGGGACTGGGATTGTCAAGGAGGGACAAGGATGGTCAAGGAGGTACAAGGAGGAACAAGTAGGAACAAAGAGGGACTAGCAGGGACAGGAAGGGACACGGTGGGACAAACAGGGACAAGGAGGAACAAGCAGGATCAAGGAGGGACAAGCATTGACAAGGTGGGACCAGGAGGGACAAGCAGGGTCAATGACCAGGAGGGTCAAGGAAGGCCAAGGAGGGATAAGGAGGGGCAATGAGGGACATGGAGGGGCAATGAGGGACAAGGTGGGTCAAGGAGGGACAAGGAGGGAAAAGGAGTGACAAGGAGGGCCAAGGATGGTCAAGGAGGTACAAGGAGGGACAAGTAGGAACAAGGAGGGACAAGTAGGAACACGGAGGGACTAGCAGGGACACGGAGGGGCAAACAGGGACAAGGAGGAACAAGCAATGGGCAATGAGGGGCAAGGAGGGGCAAGTAGGAGCAATGAGGGACCAGGAGGGTCAAGGAAGGTCAAGGAGGGACAAGGAGGCACCAGGAGGGAAATTATGGAAAGGAGTGACAAGGAGGGACAAGGAGGGAGAAGGAGGGACAAGGAGGGAGAAGGAGGGACAAGGCGGGACAAGGACGGCCAAGGAGGGACTAGGAGGGACAAGCAGGGACAAGTAGGGACCAGGAGGGACAATGAGGGACAAGGAGGGGCAATGAGGGGCAATGAGCGACAAGGAGTGTCAAGGAGGGACTAGGAGGGACTAGGAGGGACTAGGACGGACTAGGAGGGACTAGGAGGGGCAAGGAGAGACAAGGAGAGGCAAGGAGGGACAAGTAGGGACCAGGAGGGAAAAGGAGGAACAAGGAGGGGCAATGAGGGACAAGGAGTGTCAAGGAGGGACAAGGAGGGACCAGGACGGACAAGGATGGACCAGGAGGTACCAGGATGAACAAGGAGGGAAAAGGAGTTACAAGGAGGTACAAGGAGGGACAAGGAGGAACAAGGAGGAACAAGGAGGGACAAGGAAAGACAAGCATGGACAAGGAGGGAAAAGGAGTGACAAGGAGGAACAAGGTGGTGCAAGGAGAGGCAAGGAGTGACAAGGAGAGACAAGGAGGGACAAGGACGGAAGGGAGTGACCAGGAGGGGCAATGAGGGAAAAGGAGGGACCAGGAGGGACAAGGAGGGGCAATGAGGGACAAGGAAGGGCAAGGAGAGACAAGGAGGGTCAAGGAGGGACAAGCAAGGACAAGGAGGGTCAATGACGGACAAGGAGGGTCAATGACGGACAAGGAGGGGCAAGTACGGACCAAGAGGGTCAAGGAGGGTCTAGGAGGGACAAGGCGGGACAAGGAGGGACCAGGAGAGACAAGGAGGGAAAAGGAGTTACAAGGAGGAACAAGGAAAGACAAGCATGGACAAGGAGGGAAAAGGAGTGACATGGAGGGACTAGGATGGTCAAGGAGGGACAAGGAAGGACAATGAGGGACAAGGTGGGGCCAGGAGATACAAGGAGGGACATGGAGTGATAAGGAGGGGCAATGAGGGACAAGGTGGATCAAGGAAAGACAAGGAGTGACAAGGAGGGCCAAGGAGGGGCAGTGAGGGACAAGGAGGGGCAAGTAAGAGCAATGGAGGGACTAGGATGGTCAAGGAGGGACAAGGAAGGACAATGAGGGACAAGCAGGGACAAGGTGGGGCCAGGAGAGGCCAGGAGAGGCAAGGAGGGACATGGAGGGATAAGGAGGGGTAATGAGGGACATGGAGGGGCAATGAGGGACAAGGAGGGACAAGGAGGAGCAAGGAGGGACCAGGAGGGACAAGGAGAGACAAGGAGGGGCAATGAGGGACTAGGAGGGACAAGGACGAACCAGGAGGGGAAAAGAGGGACAAGGACGAACCAGGAGGGGAAAAGAGGGACTAGGACGGACAAGGAGGGAAAAGGAGTGACAAGGAGGGGCAACGAGGGACAAACAGGGACAAGGAAGAACAAGGAGGGTCAAGGAGGTACAAGGATGGTCAAGGAGGGACAAGTAGGAACAAGGAGAGACTAGCAGGGACAAGGAAGGACAACAGGGTCAAGGATGGTCAAGGAGTAACTAGGTGGGACAAGGAGGGACCAGGCGGGAAAAAGAAGGACAAGGAGGGGCAATGAGGGACATGGAGGGGCAATGAGGGACATGGAGGGGCAATGAGGGACAAGGAGGGACCAGGAGGGGAAAGGAGGGACTAGGAGGGACAAGGAGGGACCAGGAGGGAAAAGGAGGGACAAGGAGGGACATGGAGGGGCAATGAGGGACAAGGAGGGGCAATGAGGGACTAGGATTGACAAACATGGACAAGGAGGGTCAAGGAGGTTCAAGGATGGTCAAGGAGGGACAAGTAGGAACAAGTAGGAACAAGGAGAGACTAGCAGGGACAAGAAGGGACAAGGAAGGACAAGGAGGTACAAGGATGGTCAAGGAGGGACAAGTAGGAACAAGGAGAGACTAGCAGGGACAAGAAGGGACAAGGAGGGACAAGCAGGATCAAGGTGGGACAAGGAGGGTCAATGAGCAACAAGGAGGGACAAGCAGGATCAAGGAGGGACAAACAGGGACAAGAAGGGACAAGCAGGATCAAGGAGGGACAACGACATAGGGCCGAGCTCAGGCTACTATGGGGGTCAGCGGGTGGCGGATAGCTGGACGGCCTGCAGATATGTAGGTTCGCTGCGATTAATAAGCAGTCCCCGACCAAGAGCGACAGATTCCCAGGGCGTACTATAAAAAAGTACAAGTGCCCGATAAGGACTCTGCGACATGGCGAATGGATACCGCCAGTAAATAGGTATCTCCCACAGGGGTGCCCTCATGAGAGGAGTATCTAGGAGCCTGACGCTTCCGTGGTTTCCCCAGTCAATGCAAATCCAGGAGCGACTGACCCAGAGTGGGCGGCTCCCTGGTCAGCGACTGTCCCCAGGTTAGGGGCGGCTGTACAGAACCTGGCGGAAGGTCTAAAACGCTAAGGGTTGGATCCCTGACAGAAAAGTCATTATGGAAAGTCATGGAAGCAGAATAAAACTTACGGTGCAGGGAGTTAATAACCCAGTGCCGGCGGCAGAGGGGGGTGAGCAAGCAGGCCCCCGGTCGTCGATATCCAGCTACTGCAGTAATTATAATAATAACAACATAAGCGATCCAATAGTTATCGAGAGCCCGCTGAGTGGAACGCTAAACATGGTGCCAACAGCCACTGCGAGTCTCTTTGGAAGAAGTTCCGTAATAAAAAGAACTCCTCCATCCGGACCTATTAATACAACCGGAGAACCAGGTCAAAACATAGCAGGAATAAATGCTCGAACACTGGTCAATGAGATAACAATCGCGGACAAAGTAGAGGCAACCTCCTCTAATGGAGATACTTTCTCGGTATTAGGAGAAATGATAGTTGGGCTTATGGACTACGTTAAGTGTCGAAACAATGTGCACCACGCCATTAAAGAGCAGGTGAGGGCGATAAGAGCCACATACAATAAATTACGCGATGAAAGAAGTAATGTTGTTGTCAAGGAGAAACACGAAACAGTTGGAAATAGTGAACGTGCGACCCAGACATCTCCAAAAATCTGGCCAAGTAAGATAGACGCCAAGAGGAATCGTGACCCAAACGAGACAATATCAGGAGCTGATACGCCAAAAAGGCCGAAAAAAACGTTCCCCCCAATTGAGCGAACCAACGAGACCTCATAAGGATATTGCACGAGAAACAACCAACGGGAGAGAAAAAGACCCAAACAGGGCAAATATAAATGAATGGACGAAAGTGAAGAAAAAAAGCACTATAAGACCCCGAAAGCCTAAACCAGACGTGGTTATAATATCGTCCAAAGGAGAGTCGAGCTACGCCGATATCCTTCGAAAGATTCGAACCGACCCCGAACTAAAAGACTTGGGTGAGGAAGTCAACAAAATCCGGAGAACACAGAAAGGAGACCTCCTCTTGGAACTAAGAAATTCAAATGGGAACATGGCAGACAAGTTCAACAAAAGGATCGAAACATCTCTGGAAGGGAACGTGGAAGTAAAGACACGCACAAACGAGACTGTGCTAGAGTGCAACGGTATGGACGACATCACCACAAAAGCCGAGATCTGCAGAGCACTCGAGAGAGAATTGGAAATAACCAGCCTAGACGAAGGAATAGTCAAATCCTTGAGGAAATCCTACGGTGGTACACAAACAGCGAAAATAAGCCTGCCGGCCGATATCGCTTGGAAGGCCTTAAAAAAACAAAAAATTAAAATAGGTTGGTCAGTTTGTCGGATAAGAGAGGCAATGACAGTAATAAAATGTTTTAGATGTCTTGAGTTTGGGCATATGTCGAAGATGTGTAAATCTAACGTTGATAGGTCACGCCAATGCAGAAAGTGCGGAGCCGAAGGACACATAGCGAAGAACTGCGAATCAGAGCCAAATTGCATGCTCTGCAAATCGAACGGGGGCGAAGATTTGGCACATGTGGCTGGTAGCTACAAATGTCCAATTTTTAAAAAGGCGCTGAACAACAAACGTAAATGAGATTCATGCAATTGAACCTCAATCATTGTGCCGCAGCCCAGGACCTCATGACACAGTCGGTCAGCGAACATAAAATAGATATAGCAATCCTAAGTAAGCAGTATAGGAACAGAGATACGAATATATGGGAAAAAGACTCGACAGATAGAGCAGCCATATGGGTCTGTGGAGATATGGCAATAGAAGCAGGCATGCAAGAACCACAAGAAGGTTTCGTAAGAGTCAGAGTAAATGGAATATATATCTATAGCTGCTATGTGTCGCCGAACATTCCAATACAAGATTTTAAGAGGATGATATGTAACCTGACAAGGGACGCAGCTCAGCATAATCCAATAGTGATCGGAGGAGATTTCAATGCATGGGCAGTCGATTGGGGCTCCCAAAGGACAAACGAGAGAGGGCGAATACTTTTGGAAGAATTTTCAAAACTCGACGTGATACTCGCGAACAATGGAAATGTTCAGACGTTCAGAAGAGCAGGACACGGATCTATAGTGGATCTTACATTTGTAAGTTCCTCACTAGCTAGGAATTTACAATGGCATGTAAGCGAACACTATACTAACAGCGACCACCAAGCGATAATATTCACTATACATAAAAGTTTGCCTATACGGACATGTACAGATAAAGTCTCATTTCTAGGATGGGCTAAGGATAAACTAGATGAAACAACATTCGTGGAAGTATTCTCTCATCATGTAATAAATGAGAACAGTGAAATGGAAATGACAGATAGCGTCTTGAAAGCACTCGAAACCGCATGCGACGCTGCAATGCCCAGAAGACGACAGAGCAAAAAACATCAAGGAAATTACTGGTGGAACGAGGAGATATCTTCACTAAGGAAAGTATGTCTTGGCACGGAGACAGACGTACCATGAGGCAAGAAAAAACCTACAAATTGCCATAAACAAAAGCAAAGCAGAAAGCTTTAAAACATTGTGTAACGAAGCAGACATTAACCCCTGGGGCAATGCATATAGGATAGTTATGTCCCGCCTAAAGGGTAGGAAATCAGCGCAAATTACGTGCCCAGTACTGTTGAAAAGAATTATCGGTGTGCTATTCCCTCAAGGGGAACCATATTCTGAACAAATGTCCAATCCCCCAGCTGACAACCCGAGAGAAGTGACGGTGGATGAAATCCTGGGGCTATGCTCAAAAATCGGAGATAACAAGGCTCCAGGTTTAGACCGTATCCCCAACGGAGCTCTAAAGTTGGTGATAAAAACGAGACCCCAGGTCTTCGCTAACCTTTTCAACAACAACCTGAGAGATGGTGTATTCCCCAAAAAATGGAAGAAGCAGAAGCTAATCCTCATCCCCAAACCGGGTAAAACCCTTGGAGAACCAGCATCATACAGGCCAATATGTCTGCTGGATACAGTAGGCAAGTGCCTGGAGAGAATTATCCACGACCGGCTCCTGCTCGCCGTCGAAGCAACTAACGGTTTGTCACAGATGCAATACGGCTTTCGAAAGGCAAAATCTACGATCGACGCAATAAAATACGTGGTAAGCACAGCGAGGAAGGCCATTCATGGTAAAGGAGCGGCAAGAAAATATTGTGCAATAATAACGCTGGATATAAAAAACGCCTTTAATTCGGCAGGATGGATGCACATCATGGCCTCGCTGCGGAGATTAAACTTACAAGAAAACCTTATTAAAATGATCAAAGATTACTTCTCTGACAGAACGTTATGGTACGAAACTGACGATGGAATAAAATCATACAAGGTTACTGCAGGTGTTCCACAAGGCTCCGTTCTAGGACCCCTACTCTGGTACATAATGTATAACGGAATTTTTGATCTAAAAATACCAGAGGAAGCGACAATTGATGGATATGCAGATGACATAGCCATAATAGTCCAAGCTAGAGAGAAAGAAGAAATTGAACTCTACGCCAACGAAACCATAAGAAACCATGGTTGGAATCTGTGAACCTGGAACTAGCAGCACATAAAACGGAGTCAGTCCTAGTAAGCAGCAAAAGAAGGAAAGAGTCTATAAACATCCGCGTAGGGAGTGCCGAAATCACGTCTACAGACCACATAAAATATCTCGGCATTATACTAGACGACAGATTACAATTCAAGCAACACATGGAGTATACCTGCAAGAAAGCTACAGACGTGACGAATGCACTGGCTAGAATGATGCCGAACATAGGGGGTCCCAGACAGAGTCGGAGAATGTTGATATCTAGAGTAGTTGATTCAATAATATTGTACGGAGCCCCAGTATGGGCAAATTCCATAAAAAATACAGGAAAAAATATTAACTCAATTTACCGGAGAAGTTGTCTAAGAGTGTGCTGCGGATACCGCACAATATCCTTGGAGGCAACATGCGTCATGGCTGGAAAAATACCAATTGATATCGTAGCGACCGAACTCGCAGAAATATACGAAATGCAGAGAAGAAACCCGGATACAGACATGAAGGTGCTAAAACAAACAGAAAGAGACAACTCTATACAGAAATGGCAAAACAGATGGCAAAACACGCCAAAGGGTAGATGGACATATAGGCTAATTCCGGACATCCACAAATGGATTAATCGGACACACGGAGAAATAAGCTATAATCTTACACAATTCTTAAGTGGTCATGGAGGATTTAGGAGCTATCTTCACAGATTTGGGCTCGATAGCTCTCCATTTTGTCCATCTTGCACTAATGAAGAAGAAAACGCGGAACACGTATTTTTCAAATGTCCCCGTTTTAACGACGTAAGACTTACAACGGAGCAGCAGGTGGGCATAGGTCTCACCCCAGATAACATAGTTGATAAGATGCTTTTTTCGGAAAGCAACTGGGCCGCAGTGAACAACTTTGTGAAGTGTGTAACCCAAAGACTGCAAGTGGAAGAAAAGGCCCGTAAGGCCAATACCCGACAGTAGAGAGAACAGCAACTAGCTAACCCCCCCGCGACGTAATACCACATGGCAGTACCGCGGGGAGTAGGGTCGACGTCCCCAGGGGGTGTGGTTTAGTACGTAAGAATCGTACATGTTTTCCACACGGGTGGAATACATCTTTTGAAGATTCGTAGCGTAACAAAAAAAAAAAAAAACAAAAAAAAGCAGGGACAACGAGGACCAAGGAAGGACAAGGAGAGATTAGGAGGGGCAAGGAGAGACAAGGAGAGGCAAGGAAGGACAAGGAGGGAAAATGAGGGACAAGGAGAGGCAAGGAGGGACAATGAGGGAGCAGGAGGGACAAGGAGGGGCAAGGAGAGACATGGAGAGACAAGGAGGGAGAAGGAGTGACAAGGAGGGGCAAGGAGAGTCATGGAAGGTCAAGGAGGGACAAGGAGGGTCAATGAGAGACAAACAGGGACAAGGAGGGACGAGGAGAGACAAGGAGGGAAAAGAAGGGGAAGGAGAAGCAAGGAGGGACCAGGAGGGACAAGCAGTGTCAAGGAGGGACTAGGATGGTCAAGGAGCGACAAGGAAGGACAATGTGGGACAAGCAGGGACAAGGAGGGGCAAGGAGAGACTAGGAGATACAAGGAGGGACATGGAGGGATATGGAGGGACAAGGAGGGGCAATGAGGGACAAGGAGGGGCAAGGAGAGACATGGAGAGACAAGCAGGATCAAGGAGGGACAAACGGGGACAAGGAAGGACAAGGAGGGACAAGGAGGGACAAGGAGGGACAAGCAGGGCAATGAGGGACAAGGAGGGGCAAGGAGAGACATGGAGAGACAAGCAGGATCAAGGAGGGACAAACGGGGACAAGGAAGGACAAGGAGGGAGATGGAGGGACAAGGAGGGACAAGGAGAGTCAAGGAGGGACAAGCAGGGAAAAGAAGGGACAAGGATGGTCAAAGAGGGACAAGGAAGCACAATGAGGGACAAGGAGGGTTAAGTTAGGGACAAGGAGGGGCAAGGAGAGACATGGAAGTACAAGCAGGATCAAGGAGCGACAAACGGGGACAAGGAAGGACAAGGAGGGAAAAGGAGGGACAAGGAGGGGCAATGTGGGACATGGAGGGGCAACGAGGGACAAGGAGGGGCAATGAGGGACATGGAGGGGAAATGAGGGGAAATGAGGGACTAGGAGGGACAAGGAGGGTCAATGAGGTACAAGGAGGGACAAGTAGGAACAAGGAGAGACTAGCAGGGACAAGGAAGGACAAGGAGGGTCACGGAGGCACAAGCTGGTTCAAGGAGGGAAAAGCAGGATCAAGGAGGGACAAGGAGGGACCAGGAGGGACAAGGAGGAGCAAGGAGAGACATGGAGAGACAAGCAGGATCAAGGAGGGACAAACGGGGACAAAGAAGGACAAGGAGTGGCAAGCAGGGTCAAGGAGGGACATGGAGGGACAAGGAGGGAAGGGAGGAAAAAGGAGTGACAAGGAGGAACAAGGCGGAACAAGGTGGAACAAGGAGGGACATGGAGGGAGAAGGAGGGACAAGGACGGCCAAGGAGGGACTAGGAGGGACAAGCAGGGACAAAGAGGGACAAGTAGGGACCAGGAGGGACAATGAGGGACAAGGAGGGGCAATGAGGGACAAGGAGTGTCAAGGAGGGACTAGGAGGGACTAGGACGGACTAGGAGGGACTAGGAGGGGCAAGGAGAGACAACGAGAGGCAAGGAGGGACAAGCAGGGACCAGGAGGGAAAAGGAGGGACAATGAGGGACAAGGAGAGACAAGGAGAGACAAGGAGGGACCAGGAGGGACAAGGATGGACCAGGAGGTACCAGGATGAACAAGGAGGGAAAAGGAGTTACAAGGAGGAACAAGGAGGGACAAGGAGGAACAAGGAGGAACAAGGAAGGACAAGGTAAGACAAGCATGGACAAGGAGGGAAAAGGAGTGACAAGGAGGAACAAGGAGGAACAAGGAGGAACAAGGAGGAACAAGGAGGAACAAGGAGGGACAAGGTGGTGCAAGGAGAGACAAGGAGAGGCAAGGAGTGACAAGGAGGGACAAGGACGGAAGGGAGTGACAAGGAGGGGCAATGAGGGAAAAGGAGGGACCAGGAGGGACAAGGCGGGACAAGGACGGACAAGGAGGGGCAATGAGGGACAAGGAAGGGCAAGGAGAGACAAGGAGGGTCAAGCAAGGACAAGGAGGGTCAATGACGGACAAGGAGGGTCAATGTCGGACAAGGAGGGGCAAGTACGGACCAAGAGGGTCAAGGAGGGTCTAGGAGGTACAAGGCGGGACAAGGAGGGACCAGGAGAGACAAGGAGGGAAAAGGAGTTACAAGGAGGAACAAGGAAAGACAAGCATGGACAAGGAGGGAAAAGGAGTGACATGGAGGGACTAGGATGGTCAAGGAGGGACAAGGAAGGACAATGAGGGACAAGGTAGGGCCAGGAGATACAAGGAGGGACATGGAGGGATAAGGAGGGGCAATGAGGGACATGGAGGGGCAATGAGGGACAAGGTGGATCAAGGAAAGACAAGGAGTGACAAGGAGGGCCAAGGAGGGGCAATGAGGGACAAGGAGGGGCAAGTAAGAGCAATGGAAGGACTACGAGGGACTAGGGTGGTCAAGGAGGGACAAGGAAGGACAAAGAGGGACAAGCAGGGACAAGGTGGGGCCAGGAGATACAAGGAGGGATAAGGAGGGGTAATGAGGGACATGGAGGGGCAATGAGGGACAAGGAGGGACAAGGAGGAGCAAGGAGGGACCAGGAGGGACAAGGAGAGACAAGGAGGGGCAATGAGGGACTAGGAGGGACAAGGACGGACCAGGAGTGGAAAGGAGGGACTAGGACGGACAAGGAGGGAAAAGGAGTGACAAGGAGAGGCAACGAGGGACTAGGAGGGACAAACAGGGACAAGGAAGAACAAGGAGGGTCAAGGAGGTACAAGGATGGTCAAGGAGGGACAAGTAGGAACAAGGAGAGACTAGCAGGGACAAGGAAGGACAAGAGGGTCAAGGATGGTCAAGGAGTGACTAGGTGGGACAAGGAGGGACCAGGCGGGAAATGGAAGGACAAGGAGGGGCAATGAGGGACATGGAGGGGCAATGAGGGACATGGAGGGGCAATGAGGGACAAGGAGGTACTAGGAGGGACAAGGAGGGACCAGGAGGGACAAGGAGGGACATGGAGGGGCAATGAGGGACTAGGATTGACAAACATGGACAAGGAGGGTCAAGGATGGTCAAGGAGGGACAAGTAGGAACAAGTAGGAACAAGGAGAGACTAGCAGGGACATGAAGGGACAAGGAAGGACAAGGAGGGTCAAGGAGGTACAAGGATGGTCAAGGAGGGACAAGTAGGAACAAGGAGAGACTAGCAGGGACAAGGAGGGACAAGCAGGATCAAGGTGGGACAAGGAGGGTCAATGAGCAACAAGGAGGGACAAGCAGGATCAAGGAGGGACAAACAGGGACAAGAAGGGACAAGCTGGATCAAGGAGGGACAAACAGGAACAAGGAGGGACAACGAGGACCAAGGAAGGACTAGGAGGGATTAGGAGGGACAATGAGGGGCAAGGAGAGACCAGGAGAGGCAAGGAAGGACATGGAGGGAAAATGAGGGACAAGGAGAGGCAAGGAGGGACAATGAGGGACCAGGAGGGACAAGGAGGGGCAAGGAGAGACATGGAGAGACAAGGAGGAACAAGGAGGGAGAAGGAGTGACAAGGAGGGGCAAGGAGAGTCATGGAGGGACAAGGAAGGAAAATGAGGGACAAGGAGGGTCAGTGAGAGACAAACAGGGACAAGGAGGGACGAGGAGAGACAAGGAGGGAAAAGAAGGGGCAAGGAGAAGCAAGGAGGGACCAGGAGGGACAAGCAGTGTCAAGGAGGGACAAGCATGGACAAGGAGGGACTAGGATGGTCAAGGAGCGACAAGGAAGGACAATGAGGTACAAGCAGTGACAAGGAGGGGCAAGGAGAGACTAGGAGATACAAGGAGGGACATGGAGGGACAAGGAGGGGCAATGAGGGACAAGGAGGGGCAAGGAGAGACATGGAGAGACAAGCAGGATCAAGGAGGGACAAACGGGGACAAGGAAGGACAAGGAGGGACAAGCAGTGTCAAGGAGGGACAAGGAGAGTCAAGGAGGGACAAGGAGGGACAATGAGGGACAAGGAGGGTCAAGGAGGGAAAAGGAGTGACAAGGAGGGACAATGAGGGACAAGGAGGGTCAAGGAGGGACAAGGAGGGAAAAGGAGTGACAAGGAGGGCCAAGGAGGGGCAATGAGGGACAAGGAGGGGCAAGTAGGAGCAATGAGGGACCAGGAGGGACCAGGAGGGGCAATTAGGAGCAATGAGGGACCAGGAGGGTGAAGGAGGGTCAAGGAAGGTCAAGGAGGCACCAGGAGGGAAAAGGAGGGAAATTATGGAAAGGATTGACAAGGAGGGACAAGGAGGGGCAAGGAGAGACATGGAAGTACAAGCAGGATCAAGGAGGGACAAACGGGGACAAGGAGGGAAAAGGAGGGACAAGGAGGGGCAATGTGGGACATGGAGGGGCAATGAGGGACATGGAGGGGAAATGAGGGACTAGGAGGGACAAGGAGGGTCAATGAGGTACAAGGAGGGACAAGTAGGAACAAGGAGAGACTAGCAGGGACAAGAAGGGACAAGGAAGGACAAGGAGGGTCAAGGAGGGTCAAGGAGGTACAAGGATGGTCAAGGAGGGACAAGTAGGAACAAGGAGAGACTAGCAGGGACAAGAAGGGACAAGGAGGGACAAGCAGGGACACGCAGGCACAAGCTGGTTCAAGGAGGGAAAAGCAGGATCAAGGAGTGACCAGGAGGGACAAGGAGGGACCAGGAGGGGCAAGGAGAGACATGGAGAGACAAGCAGGATCAAGGAGGGACAAACGGGGACAAGGAAGGACAAGGTGGGACAAGGAGGGCCCAGGAGGGGCAAGGAGAGACATGGAGAGACAAGCAGGATCAAGGAGGGACAAACGGGGACAAGGAAGGACAAGGAGTGGCAAGGAGAGACATGGAGAGACAAGCAGGATCAAGGAGGGACAAACGGGGACAAGGAGGGACCAGGAGGGACACGCAGGCACAAGATGGTTCAAGGAGGGAAAAGCAGGATCAAGGAGGGACAAGGAGGGACCAGGAGGGACAAGGAGAGACAAGGAGGGACAAGGATGGTCAAGGAGGTACAAGGAGGGACAAGTAGGAACAAGGAGGGACAAGTAGGAACAAGGAGGGACTAGCAGGGACAAGAAGGGACACGGAGGGACAAACAGGCACAAGGAGGGACAAGGAGTAAAAGCAGGATCAAGGAGGGACAAGCATTGACAAGGTGGGACCAGGAGGGACAAGCAGGGTCAATGACCAGGAGGGTCAAGGAGGGCCAAGGAGGGATAAGGAGGGGCAATGAGGGACATGGAGGGACATGGAGGGGCAACGAGGGACAAGGTGGGTCAAGGAGGGACAATGAGGGAAAAGGAGTGACAAGGAGGGCCAAGGAGTGGCAATGAGGGACAAGGAGGGGCAAGTAGGAGCAATGAGGGACCAGGAGGGTCAAGGAAGGTCAAGGAGGGACAAGGAGGCACCAGGAGGGAAAAGGAGGGAAATTATGGAAAGGAGTGACAAGGAGGGACAATGAGGGGCAATGAGGGACAAGGAGGGACAAGTACGGACCAGGAGGGACAAGGAGGGAAATGAAGGGGCAAGGAGGAGCAAGGATGGACCAGGAGGGGCAAGGAGAGACAAGGAGGAACAAGGAGGGACTAGGAGGGACAAGGAGGGACCAGGAGGGAAAAGGAAGGGCAATGAGGGACATGGAGGGGCAATGAGGGACTAGGAGGGACCAGGAGGGACAAGGATGGACCAGGAGGTACCAGGCTGAACAAGGAGGGAAAAGAAGTTACAAGGAGGAACAAGGAGGGACAAGGAGGAACAAGGAGGGACAAGCATGTCAAGGAGGGAAAAGGGGTGACAAGGAGGAACAAGGAGGGACAAGGTGGTGCAAGGAGAGACAAGGAGTGACAAGGAGAGACAAGAAGGGACAAGGACGGAAGGGAGTGACAAGGAGGGGCAATGAGGGAAAAGGAGGGACCAGGAGGGACAAGGCGGGACAAGGACGGACAAGGAGGGTCTAGGAGGGACAAGGATGGACAAGGCGAGACAAGGAGGGACCAGGAGAGACAAGGAGGGAAAAGGAGTTACAAGGAGGAACAAGGAGGAACAAGGAAAGACAAGCATGGACAAGGAGGCAAAAGGAAGGACTAGGATGGTCAAGGAGGGACAATTAAGGACAATGAGGGACAAGGTGGGGCCAGGAGATACAAGGAGGGATAAGGAGGGGTAATGAGGGACATGGAGGGGCAATGAGGGACAAGGTGGATCAAGGAGGGACAAGGAGTGACAATGAGGGCCAAGGAGGGGCAAGGAGAGACAAGGAGGGGCAATGAGGGACTAGGAGGGACAAGGACGGACCAGGAGGGGAAAGGAGGGACTAGGACGGACAAGGAGGGAAAAGGAGTGACAAGGAGGGGCAACGAGGGACTAGGAGGGACAAACAGGGACAAGGAAGAACAAGGAGGGTCAAGGAGGTACAAGGATGGTCAAGGAGGGACAAGTAGGAACAAGGAGAGACTAGCAGGGACAAGGAAGGACAAGAGGGTCAAGGATGGTCAAGGAGTGACTAGGTGGGACAAGGAGGGACCAGGAGGGAAAATGAAGGACAAGGAGGGGCAATGAGGGACAAGGAGGGACTAGGAGGGACAAGGAGGGACCAGGAGGGGAAAGGAGAGACTAGGAGGGACAAGGAGGGACCAGGAGGGAAAAGGAGGGGTAAGGAGAAGCAAGGAGGGACCAGGAGGGACAAGCAGTGTCAAGGAGGGACTAGGATGGTCAAGGAGCGACAAGGAAGGACAATGTGGGACATGCAGGGACAAGGAGGGGCAAGGAGAGACTAGGAGATACAAGGAGGGACATGGAGGGATATGGAGGGACAAGGAGGGGCAATGAGGGACAAGGAGGGGCAAGGAGAGACATGGAGAGACAAGCAGGATCAAGGAGGGACAAACGGGGACAAGGAAGGACAAGGAGGGACAAGGAGGGACAAGCAGGGACAAGCAGGGCAATGAGGGACAAGGAGGGGCAAGGAGAGACATGGAGAGACAAGCAGGATCAAGGAGGGACAAACGGGGACAAGGAAGGACAAGGAGGGACATGGAGGGACAAGGAGGGACAAGGAGAGTCAAGGAGGGACAAGCACGGACAAGAAGGGAAAAGAAGGGACAAGGATGGTCAAGGAGGGACAAGGAAGCACAATGAGGGACAAGGAGGGTTAAGTTAGGGACAAGGAGGGACAAGGAGGGGCAAGGAGAGACATGGAAGTACAAGCAGGATCAAGGAGGGACAAACGGGGACAAGGAAGGACAAGGAGGGAAAAGGAGGGACAAGGAGGGGCAATGTGGGACATGGAGGGGCAATGAGGGACAAGGAGGGGCAATGAGGGACATGGAGGGGAAATGAGGGACTAGGAGGGACAAGGAGGGTCAATGAGGTACAAGGAGGGACAAGTAGGAACAAGGAGAGACTAGCAGGGACAAGGAAGGACAAGGAGGGTCACGGAGGGTCAAGGAGGGTCAAGGATGGTCAAGGAGGGACAAGTAGGAACAAGGAGAGACTAGCAGGGACAAGAAGGGAAAAGCAGGGACACGCAGGCACAAGCTGGTTCAAGGAGGGAAAAGCAAGATCAAGGAGGGACAAGGAGGGACCAGGAGGGACAAGGAGGAGCAAGGAGAGACATGGAGAGACAAGCAGGATCAAGGAGGGACAAACGGGGACAAAGAAGGACAAGGAGTGGCAAGCAGGGTCAAGGAGGGACATGGAGGGACAAGGAGGGAAGGGAGGAAAAAGGAGTGACAAGGAGGAACAAGGCGGAACAAGGTGGAACAAGGAGGGAGAAGGAGGGACATGGAGGGAGAAGGAGGGACAAGGCGGGACAAGGACGGCCAAGGAGGGACTAGGAGGGACAAGCAGGGACAAAGAGGGACAAGTAGGGACCAGGAGGGACAATGAGGGACAAGGAGGGGCAATGAGGGACAAGGAGTGTCAAGGAGGGACTAGGAGGGACTAGGACGGACTAGGAGGGACTAGGAGGGGCAAGGAGAGACAAGGAGAGGCAAGGAGGGACAAGCAGGGACCAGGAGGGAAAAGGAGGGACAATGAGGGACAAGGAGAGACAAGGAGAGACAAGGAGGGACCAGGAGGGACAAGGATGGACCAGGAGGTACCAGGATGAACAAGGAGGGAAAAGGAGTGACAAGGAGGAACAAGGAGGAACAAGGAGGAACAAGGAGGGACAAGGTGGTGCAAGGAGAGACAAGGAGTGACAAGGAGGGACAAGGACGGAAGGGAGTGACAAGGAGGGGCAATGAGGGAAAAGGAGGGACCAGGAGGGACAAGGCGGGACAAGGACGGACAAGGAGGGGCAATGAGGGACAAGGAAGGGCAAGGAGAGACAAGGAGGGTCAAGCAAGGACAAGGAGGGTCAATGACGGACAAGGAGGGTCAATGTCGGACAAGGAGGGGCAAGTACGGACCAAGAGGGTCAAGGAGGGTCTAGGAGGGACAAGGCGGGACAAGGAGGGACCAGGAGAGACAAGGAGGGAAAAGGAGTTACAAGGAGGAACAAGGAAAGACAAGCATGGACAAGGAGGGAAAAGGAGTGACATGGAGGGACTAGGATGGTCAAGGAGGGACAAGGAAGGACAATGAGGGACAAGGTGGGGCCAGGAGATACAAGGAGGGACATGGAGGGATAAGGAGGGGCAATGAGGGACATGGAGGGGCAATGAGGGACAAGGTGGATCAAGGAAAGACAAGGAGTGACAAGGAGGGCCAAGGAGGGCCAAGGAGGGGCAATGAGGGACAAGGAGGGGCAAGTAAGAGCAATGGAGGGACTAGGGTGGTCAAGGAGGGACAAGGAAGGACAAGCAGGGACAAGGTGGGGCCAGGAGATACAAGGAGGGACAAGGAGGGATAAGGAGGGGTAATGAGGGACATGGAGGGGCAATGAGGGACAAGGAGGGACAAGAAGGAGCAAGGAGGGACCAGGAGGGACAAGGAGAGACAAGGAGGTGCAATGAGGGACAAGGACGGACCAGGAGTGGAAAGGAGGGACTAGGACGGACAAGGAGGGAAAAGGAGTGACAAGGAGAGGCAACGAGGGACTAGGAGGGACAAACAGGGACAAGGAAGAACAAGGAGGGTCAAGGAGGTACAAGGATGGTCAAGGAGGGACAAGTAGGAACAAGGAGAGACTAGCAGGGACAAGGAAGGACAAGAGGGTCAAGGATGGTCAAGGAGTGACTAGGTGGGACAAGGAGGGACCAGGCGGGAAATGGAAGGAAAAGGAGGGGCAATGAGGGACATGGAGGGGCAATGAGGGACATGGAGGGGCAATGAGGGACAAGGAGGGACTAGGAGGGACAAGGAGGGGAAAGGAGGGACAAGGAGGGACAAGGAGGGACATGGAGGGGCAATGAGGGACTAGGATTGACAAACATGGACAAGGAGGGTCAAGGATGGTCAAGGAGGGACAAGTAGGAACAAGGAGAGACTAGCAGGGACAAGAAGGGACAAGGAAGGACAAGGAAGGACAAGGAGGGTCAAGGAGGTACAAGGATGGTCAAGGAGGGACAAGTAGGAACAAGGAGAGACTAGCAGGGACAAGAAGGGACAAGGAGGGACAAGCAGGATCAAGGTGGGACAAGGAGGGTCAATGAGCAACAAGGAGGGACAAGGAGGGACAAGCAGGATCAAGGAGGGACAAACAGGGACAAGCAGGATCAAGGAGGGACAAACAGGAACAAGGAGGGACAACGAGGACCAAGGAAGGACAAGGAGGGATTAGGAGGGACAATGAGGGGCAAGGAGAGACCAGGAGAGGCAAGGAAGGACATGGAGGGAAAATGAGGGACAAGGAGAGGCAAGGAGGGACAATGAGGGACCAGGAGGGACAAGGAGGGGCAAGGAGAGACAAGGAGGAACAAGGAGGGAGAAGGTGTGACAAGGAGGGGCAAGGAGAGTCATGGAGGGACAAGGAAGGAAAATGAGGGACAAGGAGGGTCAGTGAGAGACAAACAGGGACAAGGAGGGACGAGGAGAGACAAGGAGGGAAAAGAAGGGGCAAGGAGAAGCAAGGAGGGACCAGGAGGGACAAGCAGTGTCAAGGAGGGACAAGCATGGACAAGGAGGGACTAGGATGGTCAAGGAGCGACAAGGAAGGACAATGAGGTACAAGCAGGGACAAGGAGGGGCAAGGAGAGACTAGGAGATACAAGGAGGGACATGGAGGGACAAGGAGGGGCAATGAGGGACAAGGAGGGGCAAGGAGAGACATGGAGAGACAAGCAGGATCAAGGAGGGACAAACGGGGACAAGGAAGGACAAGGAGGGACAAGCAGTGTCAAGGAGGGACAAGAAGAGTCAAGGAGGGACAAGGAGGGACAAGGAGGGTCAAGGAGGGACAAGGAGGGAAAAGGAGTGACAAGGAGGGACAATGAGGGACAAGGAGGGTCAAGGAGGGAAAAGGAGGGAAAAGGAGTGACAAGGAGGGCCAAGGAGGGGCAATGAGGGACAAGGAGGGGCAAGTAGGAGCAATGAGGGACCAGGAGGGGCAAGTAGGAGCAATGAGGGACCAGGAGGGTGAAGGAGGGTCAAGGAAGGTCAAGGAGGGACAAGGAGGCACCAGGAGGGAAATTATGGAAAGGAGTGACAAGGACGGACCAGGAGGGGAAAGGAGGGACTAGGACGGACAAGGAGGGAAAAGGAGTGACAAGGAGGGGCAACGAGGGACTAGGATGGACAAACAGGGACAAGGAAGAACAAGGAGGTACAAGGATGGTCAAGGAGGGACAAGTAGGAACAAGGAGAGACTCGCAGGGACAAAGAAGGACAGGAGGGTCAAGGATGGTCAAGGAGTGACTAGGTGGGACAAGGAGGGACCAGGAGGGAAAAGGAAGGACAAGGAGGGGCAATGAGGGACAAGGAGGGGCAATGAGGGACAAGGAGGGACTAGGAGGGACAAGGAGGGACCAGGAGGGGAAAGGAGGGACTAGGAGGGACAAGGAGGGACCAGGAGGGAAAAGGAGGGACAAGGAGGGGCAATGAGGGACATGGAGGGGCAATGAGGGACAAGGAGGGGCAATGAGGGACATGGAGGGGCAATGAGGGACATGGAGGGGCAATGAGGGACTAGGAGGGTCAAGGAGGTTCAAGGATGGTCAAGGAGGGACAAGTAGGAACAAGGAGAGACTAGCAGGGACAAGAAGGGACAAGGAAGGACAAGGAGGGTCAAGGATGTACAAGGATGGTCAAGGAGGGACAAGTAGGAACAAGGAGAGACTAGCAGGGACAAGCTGGATCAAGGAGGGACAAGGAGGGTCAATGAGCAACAAGGAGGGCAAGCAGGGACAAGCAGGATCAAGGAGGGACAAACAGGGACAAGGAGGGTCAAGGAGGGACAAGCAGGGACCAACAGGATCAAGGAGGGACAACGAGGACCAAGGAAGGACAAGGAGGGATTAGGAGGGACAATGAGGAGCAAGGAGAGACAAGGAGAGGCAAGAAGGACAAGGAGGGAGAATGAGGGACAAGGAGAGGCAAGGAGAGGCAAGGAGGGACAAGGAGGGACAAGGAGGCGCAAGGAGAGACAAGCAGGATCAAGGAGGGACAAACGGGGACAAGGAGGGACACGCAGGGACTAGGAGGGACAAGGAGGGAAAAGGAGTGACAAGGAGGAACAAGGAGGAACAAGGAGGAACAAGGAGGAACAAGGAGGAACAAGGAGGGAGAAGGAGTGACAAGGAGGGGCAAGGAGTGTCATGGAGGGTCAAGGAGGGACAAGGAAGGACAATGAGGGACAAGGAGGGTCAATGAGAGACAAACAGGGCAAGGAGAGACATGGAAGTACAATCAGGATCAAGGAGGGACAAACGGGGACAAGGAAGGACAAGGAGGGACAAGGAGGGAAAAGGAGGGACAAGGAAGGGCAATGAGGGACATGGAGGGGCAATGAGGGACAAGGAGGGGCAATGAGGGACATGGAGGGGAAATGAGGGACTAGGAGGGACAAGGAGGGTCAAGGAGGTACAAGTAGGAACAAGGAGGGGCAATGAGGGACAAGGACGGACCAGGAGGGGAAAGGAGGGACTAGGACGGACAAGGAGGGAAAAGGAGTGACAAGGAGGGGCAACGAGGGACTAGGAGGGAAAAACAGGGACAAGGAAGAACAAGGAGGGTCAAGGAGGGACAAGTAGGAACAAGGAGAGACTAGCAGGGACAAGAAGGGACAAGGAGGGACAAGCAGGATCAAGGAGGAACAAACAGGGACAATGAGGGTCAAGGAGGGACAAGCAGGGACAAGCAGGATCAAGGAGGGACAAACAGGCACGAGGAGGGTCAAGGAGGGACAAGCAGGGACAAGCAGGATCAAGGAGGGACAAGCAGTGACAAGAAGGGACAACGAGGAACAAGGAAGGACAAGGAGGGACTAGGAGGGACAATGAGGGGCAAGGAGAGGCGAGGAAGGACAAGGAGGGACCAGGAGGGAAAATGAGGGACAAGGAGGGGCAAGGAGGGACAAGGAGGGGCAAGGAGAGACATGGAGAGGACAAGGAGGGACTAGGATGGTCAAGGAGGGACAAGGAAGGACAAGGAAGGACAAGGAAGGACAAGGAAGGACAAGGAAGGACAAGGAAGGACAATGAGGGACAAGCAGGGACAAGCAGGGACAAGGAGGGGCAAGGAGAGACTAGGAGATACAAGGAGGGATATGGAGGGACAAGGAGGGACCAGGATGGTCAAGGAGGGGCAAGGAGAGACATGGAGAGACAAGCAGGATCAAGGAGGGACAAACGGGGACAAGGAAGGACAAGGAGGAACAAGGAGGGACAAGGAGGAACAAGGAGGGACAAGCATGGACAAGGAGGAACGAGGAGAAACAAGGAGGGACAAGGTGGTGCAAGGAGAGACAAGGAGTGACAAGGAGAGACAAGGAGAGACAAGGAGGGACAAGGACGGAAGGGAGTGACAAGGAGGGGCAATGAGGGAAAAGGAGGGACCAGGAGGGACCAGGAGGGACACGGCGGGACAAGGACGGACAAGGAGGGTCTAGGAGGGACAAGGATGGACAAGGCGAGACAAGGAGGGACCAGGAGAGACAAGGAGGGAAAAGGAGTTACAAGGAGGAACAAGGAGGAACAAGGAAAGACAAGCATGGACAAGGAGGGACTAGGATGGTCAAGGAGGGACAATTAAGGACAATGAGGGACAAGGTGGGGCCAGGAGATACAAGGAGGGATAAGGAGGGGTAATGAGGGACATGGAGGGGCAATGAGGGACAAGGTGGATCAAGGAGGGACAAGGAGTGACAATGAGGGCCAAGGAGGGGCAATGAGGGGCTAGTAAGAGCAATGGAGGGACTAGGATGGTCAAGGAGGGATAAGGAAGGTCAATGAGGGACAAGGTGGGGCCAGGAGAGTCAAGGAGGGACATGGAGGGATAAGGAGGGGTAATGAGGGACATGGAGGGGCAATGAGGGACAAGGTGGATCAAGGAGGGACAAGGAGGAGCAAGGAGGGACCAGGAGGGGCAAGGACGGGCAAGGAGGGGCAAGGAGAGACAAGGAGGGGCAATGAGGGACTAGGAGGGACAAGGACGGACCAGGAGGGGAAAGGAGGGACTAGGACGGACAAGGAGGGAAAAGGAGTGACAAGGAGGGGCAACGAGGGACTAGGAGGGAAAAACAGGGACAAGGAAGAACAAGGAGGGTCAAGGAGGTACAAGGATGGTCAAGGAGGGACAAGTAGGAACAAGGAGAGACTAGCAGGGACAAGGAAGGACAAGAGGGTCAAGGATGGTCATGGAGTGACTAGGTGGGACAAGGAGGGACCAGGAGGGAAAAGGAAGGACAAGGAGGGGCAATGAGGGACAAGGAGGGGCAATGAGGGACAAGGAGGGACTAGGAGGGACTAGGAGGGACAAGGAGGGACCAGGAGGGGAAAGGAGGGACTAGGAGGGACAAGGAGGGACCAGGAGGGAAAAGGAGGGACAAGGAGGGGCAATGAGGGACATGGAGGGGCAATGAGGGTCAAGGAGGGGCAATGAGGGACATGGAGGGGCAATGAGGGACTAGGATTGACAAACATGGACAAGGAGGGTCAAGGAGGTTCAAGGATGGTCAAGGAGGGACAAGTAGGAACAAGGAGAGACTAGCAGGGACAAGAAGGTACAAGGAAGGACAAGGAGGGTCAAGGATGTACAAGGAGGGACAAGTAGGAACAAGGAGAGACTAGCAGGGACAAGCTGGATCAAGGAGGGACAAGGAGGGTCAATGAGCAACAAGGAGGGCAAGCAGGGACAAGCAGGATCAAGGAGGGTCAA
Source organism: Polietes domitor (assembly GCA_947397865.1). Classification (NCBI taxonomy): domain Eukaryota; kingdom Metazoa; phylum Arthropoda; class Insecta; order Diptera; family Muscidae; genus Polietes; species Polietes domitor. The sequence continues at coordinate 618,870 of OX377623.1, forward strand.
ACAGGGACAAGGAGGGTCAAGGTGGGACAAGCAGGGACCAACAGGATCACGGAGGGACAACGAGGACCAAGGAAGGACAAGGAGGGATTAGGAGGGACAATGAGGGGCAAGGAGAGACAAGGAGAGGCAAGAAGGACAAGGAGGGAGAATGAGGGACAAGGAGTGGCAAGGAGGGACAAGGAGGGGCAAGGAGAGACATGGTGAGACATGGAGAGACAAGCAGGATCAAGGAGGGACAAACGGGGACAAGGAAGGACAAGGAGGGACAATGAGGGACAAGGAAGGACAAGGAGGGACAATAAGGGACAAGGAGGGACAAGCAGTGTCAAGGAGGGACAAGGAGAGTCAAGGAGGGACAAGAAGGAAAAGGAGGGACACGGATGGTCAAGGAGGGACAAGGTAGGACAATGAGGGACAAGGAGGGTTAAATTAGGGGCAAGCAGGGACAAGGAGGGGCAAGGAGAGACATGGAAGTACAAGCAGGATCAAGGAGGGACAAACGGGGACAAGGAAGGACAAGGAGGGACAAGGAGGGACAAGAAGGGACAAGGAGGGACAAGCAGGATCAACGAAGGACAAGGAGGGACCAGGAGGGACAAGGAGGGGCAAGGAGAGACAAGCAGGATCAAGGAGGGACAAACGGGAACAAGGAAGGACAAGTAGGGACAAGCAGGATCAAGGAGGGACCAGGAGGGACACGCAGGAACAAACTGGTTCAAGGAGGGAAAAGCAGGGACAATGAGGGAGAAGGAGGGACAAGGAGGGACTAAAAGAGACTAAGAGGGACTAGGATGGACAATGAGGGGCAAGGAGAGACAAGGAGGGAAAATGAGTGACAAGGAGGAACAAGGAGGGACAATGAGGGACAAGGAGGGACTAGGAGGGACAAGGAGGGACTAGGAGGGACAAGGAGGGACAAGGAGGGACAAGGAGGGACAAGGAGGGACAAGTAGGGGCAAGTAGGGGCAAGGAGAGAGCAGGTGGGACAAGCAGGGTCAAGGAGGACAAGCGGGGACAAGGAGTAACAAATAGGGATCAGGAGGGGCAATAAGGGACATGGAGGGGCAATGAGGGACATGGAGGGGAAATGAGGGACTAGGAGGGACAAACAGGGACAAGGAGGGTCAAGGAGGGACAAGGAAGGACAAGGAAGGACAAGGAAGGACAAGGAAGGACAAGGAAGGACAAGGAAGGACAAGGAAGGACAAGGAAGGACAAGGAAGGACAAGGAAGGACAAGGAAGGACAATGAGGGACAAGCAGGGACAAGGAGGGGCAAGGAGAGACTAGGAGATACAAGGAGGGATATGGAGGGACAAGGAGGGACCAGGATGGTCAAGGAGGGGCAAGGAGAGACATGGAGAGACAAGCAGGATCAAGGAGGGACAAACGGGGAAGGACAAGGAAGGACAAGGAAGGACAAGGAAGGACAAGGAAGGACAAGGAAGGACAAGGAAGGACAAGGAAGGACAAGGAAGGACAAGGAAGGACAAGGAAGGACAATGAGGGACAAGCAGGGACAAGGAGGGGCAAGGAGAGACTAGGAGATACAAGGAGGGACAAGGAGGGACCAGGAGGGTCAAGGAGGGGCAAGGAAGGACAATGAGGGACAAGGAGGGTCAATGAGAGACAAACAGGGCAAGGAGAGACATGGAAGTACAAGCAGGATCAAGGAGGGACAAACGGGGACAAGGAAGGACAAGGAGGGAAAAGGAGGGGCAATGAGGGACAAGGAGGGGCAATGAGGGACATGGAGGGGAAATGAGGGACTAGGAGGGACAAACAGGGACAAGGAGGGTCAAGGAGGGACAAGGAAGGACAAGGAAGGACAAGGAAGGACAAGGAAGGACAAGGAAGGACAAGGAAGGACAAGGAAGGACAAGGAAGGACAAGGAAGGACAATGAGGGACAAGCAGGGACAAGGAGGGGCAAGGAGAGACTAGGAGATACAAGGAGGGATATGGAGGGACAAGGAGGGACCAGGATGGTCAAGGAGGGGCAAGGAGAGACATGGAGAGACAAGCAGGATCAAGGAGGGACAAACGGGGAAGGACAAGGAAGGACAAGGAAGGACAAGGAAGGACAATGAGGGACAAGCAGGGACAAGGAGGGGCAAGGAGAGACTAGGAGATACAAGGAGGGACAAGGAGGGACCAGGAGGGTCAAGGAGGGGCAAGGAGAGACATGGAAGTACAAGCAGGATCAAGGAGGGACAAACGGGGACAAGGAAGGACAAGGAGGGACAAGCAGGATCAACGAAGGACAAGGAGGGACAAGGAGGGGCAAGGAGAGACAAGCAGGATCAAGGAGGGACAAACGGGAACAAGGAAGGACAAGTAGGGACAAGCAGGATCAAGGAGGGACCAGGAGGGACACGCAGGAACAAACTGGTTCAAGGAGGGAAAAGCAGGGACAATGAGGGAGAAGGAGGGACAAGGAGGGACTAAAAGAGACTAGGAGGGACTAGGATGGACAATGAGGGGCAAGGAGAGACAAGGAGGGAAAATGAGTGACAAGGAGGAACAAGGAGGGACAAGGAGGGGCAATGAGGGACAAGGAGGGACTAGGAGGGACAAGGAGGGACTAGGAGGGACAAGGAGGGACAAGGAGGGACAAGTAGGGGCAAGTAGGGGCAAGGAGAGAGCAGGTGGGACAAGCAGGGTCAAGGAGGACAAGCAGGGACAAGGAGTAACAAATAGGGATCAGGAGGGGCAATAAGGGACATGGAGGGTAATGAGGGACAAGGAGAGACAAGGAGGGACAAGGAGGGACAAGGAGGGAAAAGAAGAGACAAGTAGGAGCATGGAGGGAACAGGAGGGGCATGGAGGGAAAATAAGTGACAAGGAGAAACAAGGAGGGACAAGGAGTGACAATGAGGGACAAGAAGGGACTAGCAGGGTTAAGGAGGGAAAAGGAGGACAAAGAAGGGGCAATGAGGGACAAGGAGGGACAACGAGGAACAAGGAGGGGCAAGGAGGGACAAGGAGGGACAAGGAGGATCAAGGAGGTACAATGATCGTCAAGGAGGGACAAGTAGGAACAAGGAGGGACCAGGAGGGATTAGGAGGGACAATGAGGGGCAAGGAGAGACAAGGAGAGGCAAGGAAGGACAAGGAGGGACCAGGAGGGAAAATGAGGGACAAGGAGGGGCAAGGAGATACCAGGAGGGACAAGGAGGGTCAAGGAGGTACAATGATGGTCAAGGAGGGACAAGTAGGAACAAGGAGGGACAAGGAGGGGCAATGAGGGACATGGAGGGACAAGGAGGGGCAATGAGGGACAAGGAGGGACTAGGATGGACTAGGAGGGACAAGGAGGGACCAGGAGGGACCAGGAGGGAAAAGGAGTGACAAGGAGGAACAAGGAGGAACAAGGAGGGAGAAGGAGTGACAAGGAGGGAGAAGGAGTGTCATGGAGGGTCAAGGAGGGACAAGGAAGGACAATGAGGGACAAGGAGGGTCAATGAGAGACAAACAGGGCAAGGAGAGACATGGAAGTACAAGCAGGATCAAGGAGGGACAAACGGGGACAAGGAAGGACAAGGAGGGAAAAGGAGGGACAAGGAGGGGCAATGAGGGACATGGAGGGGCAATGAGGGACAAGGAGGGGCAATGAGGGACATGGAGGGGAAATGAGGGACTAGGAGGGACAAACAGGGACAAGGAGGTACAAGGAGGGACAAATAGGAACAAGGAGAGACTAGCAGGGACAAGAAGGGACAAGGAAGGACAAGGAGGGTCAAGGAGGGTCAAGGAGGTACAAGGATGGTCAAGGAGGGACAAGTTGGAACAAGGAGAGACTAGCAGGGACAAGAAGGGACAAGGAGGGACAAGCAGGATCAAGGAGGAACAAACAGGGACAATGAGGGTCAAGGAGGGACAAGCAGGGACAAGCAGGATCAAGGAGGGACAAACAGGGACGAGGAGGGTCAAGGAGGGACAAGCAGGATCAAGGAGGGACAATGAGGGACAACGAGGAACAAGGAAGGACAAGGAGGGATTAGGAGGGACAATGAGGGGCAAGAAGAGACAAGGAGAGGCGAGGAAGGACAAGGAGTGACCAGGAGGGACAAGGAGGGGCAAGGAGGGACAAGGAGGGACAAGGAGTGGCAAGGAGAGACATGGAGAGGACAAGGAGGGACTAGGATGGTCAAGGAGGGACAAGGAAGGACAAGGAAGGACAAGGAAGGACAAGGAAGGACAAGGAAGGACAAGGAAGGACAAGGAAGGACAAGGAAGGACAATGAGGGACAAGCAGGGACAAGAAGGGGCAAGGAGATACTAGGAGATACAAGGAGGGACAAGGAGGGACCAGGAGGGTCAAGGAGGGGCAAGGAGAGACATGGAGAGACAAGCAGGATCAAGGAGGGACAAACGGGGACAAGGAAGGACAAGGAGGAACAATGAGGGACAAGGAAGGACAAGGAAGGACAAGGAGGGACAATAAGGGACAAGGAGGGACAAGCAGTGTCAAGGAGGGACAAGGAGAGTCAAGGAGGGACAAGAAGGAAAAGGAGGGACACGGATGGTCAAGGAGGGACAAGGTAGGACAATGAGGGACAAGGAGGGTTAAGTTAGGGGCAAGCAGGGACAAGGAGGGGCAAGGAGAGACATGGAAGTACAAGCAGGATCAAGGAGGGACAAACGGGGACAAGGAAGGACAAGGAGGGACAAGGAGGGACAAGGAGGGACAAGTAGGGACAAGTAGGGACAAGCAGGATCAACGAAGGACAAGGAGGGACCAGGATGGACAAGGAGGGGCAAGGAGAGACAAGCAGGATCAAGGAGGGACAAACGGGAACAAGGAAGGACAAGTAGGGACAAGCAGGATCAAGGAGGGACCAGGAGGGACACGCAGGAACAAGCTGGTTCAAGGAGGCAAAAGCAGGGACAATGAGGGAGAAGGAGGGAGAAGGAGGGACAAGGAGGGACTAAAAGGGACTAGGAGAGACTAGGATGGACAATGAGGGGCAAGGAGAGACAAGGAGGGAAAATGAGTGACAAGGAGGAACAAGGAGGGGCAATGAGGGACAAGGAGGGACTAGGAGGGACAAGGAGGGACTAGGAGGGACAAGGAGGGACAAGGAGGGACAAGTAGGGGCAAGGAGAGAGCAGGTGGGACAAGCAGGGTCAAGGAGGACAAGCAGGGACAAGGAGTAACAAATAGGGACATGGAGGGGCAATAAGGGACATGGAGGGTAATGAGGGACAAGGAGAGACAAGGAGGGACAAGGAGGGACAAGGAGGGAAAAGAAGAGACAAGTAGGAGCAAGGAGGGAACAAGGGGCATGGAGGGACAAGGAGGGAAAATAAGTGACAAGGAGAAACAAGGAGGGACAAGGAGTGACAATGAGTGACAAGAAGGGACTAGCAGGGTTAAGGAGGGAAAAGGAGGGAAAAGGAGGACAAAGAAGGGGCAATGAGGGACAAGGAGGGGCAAGGAGATACCAGGAGGGACAAGGAGGGTCAAGGAGGTACAATGATGGTCAAGGAGGGACAAGTAGGAACAAGGAGGGACCAGGAGGGACAAGGAGGGGCAATGAGGGACATGGAGGGACAAGGAGGGCAATGAGGGACAAGGAGGGACTAGGAGGGACAAGGAGGGACCAGGAGGGACCAGGAGGGGAAAGGAGGGACTAGGAGGGGCAAGGAGGGACCAGGAGGGAAAAGGAGGGACCAGGAGGGAAAAGGAGGGACCAGGAGGGAAAAGGAGTGACAAGGAGGAACAAATAGGAACAAGGAGGGAGAAGGAGTGACGAGGAGGGGCAAGGAGAGACATGGAGGGTCAAGGAGGGACAAGGAAGGACAAGGAGGGAAAAGGAAAGGACAAAGGAGGGGCAATGAGGGACAAGGAGGGACAGGCAGGGACAATCAGGGACAATCAGGGACAAGCAAGGACAAGTAGGGTCAAGTACGGACCAGGAGGGACAATGAGGGACAAGGAAGGACAATGAGGGACAAGGAGGGTTAAGTTAGGGACAAGGAGGGCAAGGAGAGACATGGAGAGACAAGCAGGTTCAAGGAGGGACAAACGGGGACAAGGAAGGACAAGGAGGGACAAGCAGGATCAAGGAGGGACAAGGAGGGACCAGAAGGGACCAGGAGGGACCAGGAGGGACCAGGAGGGACAAGGAGAGACATGGAGAGACAAGCAGGTTCAAGGAGGGACAAACGGGGACAAGGAAGGACAAGGAGGGACAAGGAGGGACAAGTAGGGACAAGCAGGATCAAGGAGGGACAAGGAGGGACACGCAGGGACAAGCTGGTTCAAGGATGGAAAAGCAGGGACAATGAGGGAGAAGGAGGGACAAGGAGGGACTAAAAGGGACTAGGAGGGACTAGGAGGGACTAGGAGGGACTAGAAGGGACTAGGAGGGAGTAGGAGGGACTAGGCGGGACTAGGAGGGGCAATGAGGGGCAAGGAGAGACAAGGAGGAACAAGGAGGGACTAGGAGGGACTAAAAGGGACAAGGAGGGACAAGTAGGGACAAGAAGGGACAAGGAGGGACAAGCAGGGTCAAGGAGGACAAGCAGGGTCAAGGAGGACAAGCAGGGACAAGGAGGGATAAGGATGGGCAATAAGGGACATGGAGGGGTAATGAGGGACAAGGAGAGACAAGGAGGGAAAAGAAGGGACAAGTAGGAGCAAGGAGGGAAAAGAAGAGACAAGTAGGAGCAAGTAGGAGCAAGTAGGAGCAAGGAGGGACCAGGAGGGGCATGGAGGGACAAGGAGGGAAAATAAGTGACAAGGAGAAACAAGGAGTGACAAGAAGGGTCAAGGAGTGACAATGAGGGACAAGAAGGGACAAGGAGGGACTAGCAGGGTTAAGGAGGGACAAGGAGGGAAAAGGAGGACAAAGGAGGGGCAATGAGGGATAAGGAGGGACAAGGAGGGACTAGCAGGGACTAGGAGAGTCAAGGAGGGACAAGGAGGGAAAAGGAAAGAAAAGGAGGACAAAGGAGGGGCAATGAGGGACAGGGAGGGACAGGCAGGGACAATCAGGGACAAGAAGGGACAAGGAAGGGAAAAGGAGGGTCAAGTACGGACCAGGAGGGACAATGAGGGGCAAGGAGAGAAAAGGACAGACAAGGAGGGACAAGGACGGAAAAGGAGGGACAAGGAGGGAAAAGTAGGGACAAGGAGGGGCAATGAGGGACAAGGAAAAACAAGAAGGGACAATGAGGGGCAAGGAGAGACAAGGAGTGGCAAGGAGAGGCAAGGAGGGCCAAGGTGGGACCAGGAGGGACAAGGAAGGACAAGGGGGGACAATGAGGGGCAAGGAGAGACAAGGAGGGACAATGAGGGAGAAGGAGTGACAAGGAGGAACAAGGAGTGACAAGGAGGGGCAAGGAGAGAAAAGGACAGACAAGGAGGGACAAGGAGGGACTAGGACGGACAAGGAGGGGCAAGGAGGGACCAGGAGGGGCAATGAGGGACATGGAGGGGCAATAAGGTACTAGGAGGGACAAGGAGGGATAAGGAGGGACAAGGAGGGGCAAGGAGGGACAAGGAAGGACAAGGAGAGGCAAGGAGGGCCAAGGTGGGAAAATGAAGGCCAAGGAGAGACTAGGAGGGGCAATGAGGGACATGGTGGGGCAATAAGGGACTAGGAGGGACAAGGAGGGATAAGGAGGAACAAGGAGGGCCAAGGTGGGAAAATGAGGGCCAAGGAGGGACCAAGAGGGACAAGGAGGGAGCAGGAGGGAAAAGGAGGGAGCAGGAGGGAGCAGGAGGGAGCAGGAGGGAAAAGGAGGAAAAGGAGGGACAATGAGGGAGAAGTAGTGACAAGGAGGGACAATGAGGGAGAAGGAGTGACAAGGAGGAACAATGAGGGTCAAGGAGTGACAAGGAGGGGCAAGGAGAGAAAAGGACAGACAAGGAGAGACAAGGAGGGACAAGGACGGAAAAGGAGGGACAAGAAGGGAAAAGTAGGGACAAGGAGGGCAATGAGGGACAAGGAAAAACAAGAAGGGACAATGAGGGGCAAGGAGAGACAAGGAGAGGCAAGGTGGGACCAGGAGGGACAAGGAAGGACAAGGAGGGACAATGAGGGGCAAGGAGAGACAAGGAGGGACAATGAGGGAGAAGGAGTGACAAGGAGGGACAAGGAGTGACAAGGAGGGGCAAGGAGAGAAAAGACAGACAAGGAGGGACAAGGAGGGACAAGGACGGAAAAGGAGGTACAAGGAGGGACAAGGAGGGAAAAGTAGGGACAAGGAGGGGCAATGAGGGACAAGGTGGGACAAGAAAAACAAGAAGGGACAATGAGGGACAAGACAAGGAAAGGCAAGGAGGGACCAGGAGGGACAAGGAGGGAAAAGGAGGAATAAGGACTGACAATGAGGGAGAAGGAGTGACAAGGAGGAACAAGGAGTGAAAAGGAGGGGCAAGGAGGGGCAAGGGGAGAAAAGGACAGACAAGGAGTGACAAGGAGGGACAAGCATGGACAAGGAGGGACAAGTAGGGACAATCAGGGTCAAGGAGGGACAAGTAGGGACAAGCTGGGTCAAGGAGGGACAAGGAGGGACAAGGGAGGAAAATGATGGAAAAGGATGGTCAATGAGGGACAAACAGGGACAAGAAGGGACAAGGAAGGACAAGGAAGGACAAGGAGGGACAAGCAGGGTCAAAGAGGGACAAGGAGGGACAAGGAAGGGCAAGGAGGGACAAGGAGGGAAAAGGAGGGACAAGGAGGGGCAATAAGGGACATGGAGGGGCAATGAGGGACAAGGAGGGGCAATGAGGGACATGGAGGGGAAATGAGGGACTAGGAGGGACAAACAGGGACAAGGAGGGTCAAGCAGGGACTAGCAGGGTTAAGGAGGGAAAAGGAGGGAAAAGGAGGACAAAGAAGGGGCAATGAGGGACAAGGAGGAACAAGGAGGGGCAAGGAGGGACCAGGAGGGACAAGGAGGGTCAAGGAGGTACAATGATCGTCAAGGAGGGACAAGTAGGAACAAGGAGGGACCAGGAGGGAAAAGGAGGGATTAGGAGGGACAAGCAGGATCAAGGAGGGATAAACAGGGACAATGAGGGTCAAGGAGGGACAAGCAGGATCAAGGAGGCACAAACCGGGACGAGGAGGGTCAAGGAGGGACAAGCAGGGACAAGCAGGATCAAGGAGGGACAAGCAGTGACAAGGAGGGACAACGAGGAACAAGGAAGGACAAGGAGGGATTAGGAGGGGCAATGAGGGGCAAGGAGGGACCAGAAGGGACAAGGAGGGACAAGGAGGTACAAGGAGGGGCAAGGAGAGACATGGAGAGACAAGCAGGATCAAGGAAAGAGAAGGAGGGGCAAGGAGGGACTAGCAGGGTTAAGGAGGGACAAGGAGGGAAAAGGAGGACAAAGGAGGGGCAATGAGGGATAAGGAGGGACAAGGAGGGACTAGCAGGGACTAGGAGAGTCAAGGAACCAGGAGGGGCAATGAGGGACAAGGAGGGACTAGGAGGGACAAGGAGGGACTAGGAGGGACAAGGAGGGACAAGGAGGGACAAGGAGTAACAAATAGGGATCAGGAGGGGCAATAAGGGACATGGAGGGTAATGAGGGACAAGGAGAGACAAGGAGGGACAAGGAGGGACAAGGAGGGAAAAGAAGAGACAAGTAGGAGCAAGGAGGGAACAGGAGGGGCATGGAGGGACAAGGAGGGAAAATAAGTGACAAGGAGAAACAAGGAGGGACAAGGAGTGACAATGAGGGACAAGATGGGACTAGCAGGGTTAAGGAGGGAAAAGGAGGGAAAAGGAGGACAAAGAAGGGGCAATGAGGGACAAGGAGGAACAAGGAGGGGCAAGGAGGGACCAGGAGGGACAAGGAGGGTCAAGGAGGTACAATGATCGTCAAGGAGGGACAAGTAGGAACAAGGAGGGACCAGGAGGGAAAAGGAGGGATTAGGAGGGACAATGAGGGGCAAGGAGAGACAAGGAGAGGCAAGGAAGGACAAGGAGGGACCAGGAGGGAAAATGAGGGACAAGGAGGGGCAAGGAGATACCAGGAGGGACAAGGAGGGTCAAGGAGGTACAATGATGGTCAAGGAGGGACAAGTAGGAACAAGGAGGGACCAGGAGGGACAAGGAGGGGCAATGAGGGACATGGAGGGACAAGGAGGGGCAATAAGGGACAAGGAGGGACTAGGAGGGACTAGGAGGGACAAGGAGGGACCAGGAGGGACCAGGAGGGGAAAGGAGGGACTAGGAGGGGCAAGGAGGGACCAGGAGGGAAAAGGAGGGACCAGGAGGGAAAAGGAGTGACAAGGAGGAACAAGTAGGAACAAGGAGGGAGAAGGAGTGACAAGGAGGGGCAAGGAGAGACATGGAGGGTCAAGGAGGGACAAGGAAGGACAAGGAGGGAAAAGGAAAGGACAAAGGAGGGGCAATGAGGGACAAGGAGGGACAGGCAGGGACAATCAGGGACAATCAGGGACAAGCAAGGACAAGTAGGGTCAAGTACGGACCAGGAGGGACAATGAGGGACAAGGAAGGACAATGAGGGACAAGGAGGGTTAAGTTAGGGACAATGAGGGACAAGGAGGGCAAGGAGAGACATGGAGAGACAAGCAGGTTCAAGGAGGGACAAACGGGGACAAGGAAGGACAAGGAGGGACAAGCAGGATCAAGGAGGGACAAGGAGGGACCAGAAGGGACCAGGAGGGACCAGGAGGGACCAGGAGGGACAAGGAGGGACAAGGAGAGACATGGAGAGACAAGCAGGTTCAAGGAGGGACAAACGGGGACAAGGAACAAGTAGGGACAAGCAGGTTCAAGGAGGGACAAACGGGGACAAGGAAGGACAAGGAGGGACAAGGAGGGACAAGTAGGGACAAGCAGGATCAAGGAGGGACAAGGAGGGACACGCAGGGACAAGCTGGTTCAAGGAGGGAAAAGCAGGGACAATGAGGGAGAAGGAGGGACAAGGAGGGACTAAAAGGGACTAGGAGGGACTAGGAGGGACTAGAAGGGACTAGGAGGGAGTAGGAGGGACTAGGAGGGTCTAGGAGGGACTAGGAGGGACAATGAGGGGCAAGGAGAGACAAGGAGGGAAAATGAGTGACAAGGAGGAACAAGGAGGGGCAATGAGCGACAAGGAGGGACTAGGAGGGACTAAAAGGGACAAGGAGGGACAAGGAGGGACAAGTAGGGACAAGAAGGGACAAGGAGGGACAAGCAGGGTCAAGGAGGACAAGCAGGGTCAAGGAGGACAAGCAGGGACAAGGAGGGATAAGGATGGGCAATTAGGGACATGGAGGGGTAATGAGGGACAAGGAGAGACAAGGAGGGAAAAGAAGGGACAAGTAGGAGCAAGGAGGGAAAAGAAGAGACAAGTAGGAGCAAGGAGGGACCAGGAGGGGCATGGAGGGACAAGGAGGGAAAATAAGTGACAAGGAGAAACAAGGAGTGACAAGGAGGGTCAAGGAGTGACAATGAGGGACAAGAAGGGACAAGGAGGGACGAGCAGGGTTAAGGAGGGACAAGGAGGGAAAAGGAGGACAAAGGAGGGGCAATGAGGGATAAGGAGGGACTAGGCGGGACTAGGAGAGTCAAGGAGGGACAAGGAGGGAAAAGGAAAGAAAAGGAGGACAAAGGAGGGGCAATGAGGGACAGGGAGGGACAGGCAGGGACAATCAGGGACAAGCAGGGACAAGAAGGGACAAGGAGGGACAAGTAGGGTCAAGTACGGACCAGGAGGGACAATGAGGGGCAAGGAGAGAAAAGGACAGACAAGGAGAGACAAGGAGGGACAAGGACGGAAAAGGAGGGACAAGGAGGGAGCAGGAGAGAGCAGGAGGAAAAGGAGTGACAAGGAGGGACAATGAGGGAGAAGGAGTGACAAGGAGTGACAAGGAGGAACAATGAGGGAGAAGGAGTGACAAGGAGGAACAAGGAGGGTCAAGGAGTGACAAGGAGGGTCAAGGAGTGACAAGGAGGGGCAAGGAGAGAAAAGGACAGACAAGGAGGGACAAGGACGGAAAAGGAGGGATAAGAAGGGAAAAGTAGGGACAAAGAGGGCAATGAGGGACAAGGAAAAACAAGAAGGGACAATGAGGGGCAAGGAGAGACAAGGAGAGGCAAGGTGGGACCAGGAGGGACAAGGAAGGACAAGGAGGGACAATGAGGGGCAAGGAGAGACAAGGAGGGACAATGAGGGAGAAGGAGTGACAAGGAGGAACAAGGAGGGACAAGGAGTGACAAGGAGGGGCAAGGAGAGAAAAGACAGACAAGGAGGGAAAAGGACGGAAAAGGAGGTACAAGGAGGGACAAGGAGGGAAAAGTAGGGACAAGGAGGGGCAATGAGGGACAAGGTGGGACAAGAAAAACAAGAAGGGACAATGAGGGACAAGACAAGGAAAGGCAAGGAAGGACAAGGAAGGACAAGGAAGGACAAGGAAGGACAAGGAAGGACAATGAGGGCCAAGCAGGGACAAGGAGGGGCAAGGAGAGACTAGGAGATACAAGGAGGGACATGAAGGGATATGGAGGGACAAGGAGGGACCAGGAGGGTCAAGGAGGGGCAAGGAGAGACATGGAGAGACAAGCAGGATCAAGGAGGGACAAACGGGGACAAGGAAGGACAAGGAGGGACAATGAGGGACAAGGAAGGACAAGGAGGGACAATAAGGGACAAGGAGGGACAAGCAGTGTCAAGGAGGGACAAGGAGAGTCAAGGAGGGACAAGAAGGAAAAGGAGGGACACGGATGGTCAAGGAGGGACAAGGTAGGACAATGAGGGACAAGGAGGGTTAAATTAGGGGCAAGCAGGGAAAAGGAGGGGCAAGGAGAGACATGGAAGTACAAGCAGGATCAAGGAGGGACAAACGGGGACAAGGAAGGACAAGGAGGGACAAGGAGGGACAAGCAGGATCAACGAAGGACAAGGAGGGACCAGGAGGGACAAGGAGGGGCAAGGAGAGACAAGCAGGATCAAGGAGGGACAAACGGGAACAAGGAAGGACAAGTAGGGACAAGCAGGATCAAGGAGGGACCAGGAGGGACACGCAGGAACAAACTGGTTCAAGGAGGGAAAAGCAGGGACAATGAGGGAGAAGGAGGGACAAGGAGGGACTAAAAGAGACTAGGAGGGACTAGGATGGACAATGAGGGGCAAGGAGAGACAAGGAGGGAAAATGAGTGACAAGGAGGAACAAGGAGGGACAAGGAGGGGCAATGAGGGACAAGGAGGGACTAGGAGGGACAAGGAGGGACTAGGAGGGACAAGGAGGGACAAGGAGGGACAAGGAGGGACAAGTAGGGGCAAGTAGGGGCAAGGAGAGAGCAGGTGGGACAAGCAGGGTCAAGGAGGACAAGCAGGGACAAGCAGTAACAAATAGGGATCAGGAGGGGCAATAAGGGACATGGAGGGTAATGAGGGACAAGGAGAGACAAGGAGGGACAAGGAGGGAAAAGAAGAGACAAGTAGGAGCATGGAGGGAACAGGAGGGGCATGGAGGGAAAATAAGTGACAAGGAGAAACAAGGAGGGACAAGGAGTGACAATGAGGGACAAGAAGGGACTAGCAGGGTTAAGGAGGGAAAAGGAGGACAAAGAAGGGGCAATGAGGGACAACGAGGAACAAGGAGGGGCAAGGAGGGACAAGGAGGGACAAGGAGGATCAAGGAGGTACAATGATCGTCAAGGAGGGACAAGTAGGAACAAGGAGGGACCAGGAGGGATTAGGAGGGACAATGAGGGGCAAGGAGAGACAAGGAGAGGCAAGGAAGGACAAGGAGGGACCAGGAGGGAAAATGAGGGACAAGGAGGGGCAAGGAGATACCAGGAGGGACAAGGAGGGTCAAGGAGGTACAATGATGGTCAAGGAGGGACAAGGAGGGGCAATGAGGGACATGGAGGGACATGGAGGGACAAGGAGGGGCAATGAGGGACAAGGAGGGACTAGGATGGACTAGGAGGGACAAGGAGGGACCAGGAGGGACCAGGAGGGGAAAGGAGGGACTAGGAGGGGCAAGGAGGGACCAGGAGGGAAAAGGAGTGACAAGGAGGAACAAGGAGGAACAAGGAGGGTGAAGGAGTGACAAGGAGGGAGAAGGAGTGACAAGGAGGGGCAAGGAGTGTCATGGAGGGTCAAGGAGGGACAAGGAAGGACAATGAGGGACAAGGAGGGTCAATGAGAGACAAACAGGGCAAGGAGAGACATGGAAGTACAAGCAGGATCAAGGAGGGACAAACGGGGACAAGGGAGGACAAGGAGGGAAAAGGAGGGACAAGGAGGGGCAATGAGGGACATGGAGGGGCAATGAGGGACAAGGAGGGGCAATGAGGGACATGGAGGGGAAATGAGGGACTAGGAGGGACAAACAGGGACAAGGAGGGACAAGGAGGGTCAAGGAGGGACAAGGAAGGACAAGGAAGGACAAGGAAGGACAAGGAAGGACAAGGAAGGACAAGGAAGGACAAGGAAGGACAATGAGGGACAAGCAGGGACAAGCAGGGACAAGGAGGGGCAAGGAGAGACTAGGAGATACAAGGAGGGATATGGAGGGACAAGGAGGGACCAGGATGGTCAAGGAGGGGCAAGGAGAGACATGGAGAGACAAGCAGGATCAAGGAGGGACAAACGGGGAAGGACAAGGAAGGACAAGGAAGGACAAGGAAGGACAAGGAAGGACAAGGAAGGACAATGAGGGACAAGCAGGGACAAGGAGGGGCAAGGAGAGACTAGGAGATACAAGGAGGGACAAGGAGGGACCAGGAGGGTCAAGGAGGGGCAAGGAGAGACATGGAAGTACAAGCAGGATCAAGGAGGGACAAACGGGGACAAGGAAGGACAAGGAGGGACAAGGAGGGACAAGCAGGATCAACGAAGGACAAGGAGGGGCAAGGAGAGACAAGCAGGATCAAGGAGGGACAAACGGGAACAAGGAAGGACAAGTAGGGACAAGCAGGATCAAGGAGGGACCAGGAGGGACACGCAGGAACAAACTGGTTCAAGGAGGGAAAAGCAGGGACAATGAGGGAGAAGGAGGGACAAGGAGGGACTAAAAGAGACTAGGAGGGACTAGGATGGACAATGAGGGGCAAGGAGAGACAAGGAGGGAAAATGAGTGACAAGGAGGAACAAGGAGGGACAAGGAGGGGCAATGAGGGACAAGGAGGGACTAGGAGGGACAAGGAGGGACTAGGAGGGACAAGGAGGGACAAGGAGGGACAAGGAGGGACAAGGAGGGACAAGGAGGGACAAGTAGGGGCAAGTAGGGGCAAGGAGAGAGCAGGTGGGACAAGCAGGGTCAAGGAGGACAAGCAGGGACAAGGAGGACAAGCAGGGACAAGGAGTAACAAATAGGGATCTGGAGGGGCAATAAGGGACATGGAGGGTAATGAGGGACATTGAGAGACAAGGAGGGACAAGGAGGGAAAAGAAGAGACAAGTAGGAGCATGGAGGGAACAGGAGGGGCATGGAGGGAAAATAAGTGACAAGGAGAAACAAGGAGGGACAAGGAGTGACAATGAGGGACAAGAAGGGACTAGCAGGGTTAAGGAGGGAAAAGGAGGACAAAGAAGGGGCAATGAGGGCCAAGGAGGGACAACGAGGAACAAGGAGGGGCAAGGAGGGACAAGGAGGGACAAGGAGGATCAAGGAGGTACAATGATCGTCAAGGAGGGACAAGTAGGAACAAGGAGGGACCAGGAGGGATTAGGAGGGACAATGAGGGGCAAGGAGAGACAAGGAGAGGCAAGGAAGGACAAGGAGGGACCAGGAGGGACAAGGAGGGGCAAGGAGATACCAGGAGGGACAAGGAGGGTCAAGGAGGTACAATGATGGTCAAGGAGGGACAAGTAGGAACAAGGAGGGACAAGGAGGGGCAATGAGGGACATGGAGGGACAAGGAGGGGCAATGAGGGACAAGGAGGGACTAGGATGGACTAGGAGGGACAAGGAGGGACCAGGAGGGACCAGGAGGGGAAAGGAGGGACTAGGAGGGGCAAGGAAGGACCAGGAGGGAAAAGGAGTGACAAGGAGGAACAAGGAGGAACAAGGAGGAACAAGGAGGGAGAAGGAGTGACAAGGAGGGAGAAGGAGTGTCATGGAGGGTCAAGGAGGGACAAGGAAGGACAATGAGGGACAAGGAGGGTCAATGAGAGACAAACAGGGCAAGGAGAGACATGGAAGTACAAGCAGGATCAATGAGGGACAAACGGGGACAAGGAAGGACAAGGAGGGAAAAGGAGGGACAAGGAGGGGCAATGAGGGACATGGAGGGGCAATGAGGGACAAGGAGGGGCAATGAGGGACATGGAGGGGAAATGAGGGACTAGGAGGGACAAACAGGGACAAGGAGGGTCAAGGAGGTACAAGGAGGGACAAATAGGAACAAGGAGAGACTAGCAGGGACAAGAAGGGACAAGGAAGGACAAGGAGGGTCAAGGAGGGTCAAGGAGGTACAAGGATGGTCAAGGAGGGACAAGTAGGAACAAGGAGAGACTAGCAGGGACAAGAAGGGACAAGGAGGGACAAGCAGGATCAAGGAGGAACAAACAGGGACAATGAGGGTCAAGGAGGGACAAGCAGGGACAAGCAGGATCAAGCAGGGACAAACAGGGACGAGGAGGGTCAAGGAGGGACAAGCAGGATCAAGGAGGGACAATGAGGGACAACGAGGAACAAGGAAGGACAAGGAGGGATTAGGAGGGACAATGAGGGGCAAGAAGAGACAAGGAGAGGCGAGGAAGGACAAGGAGTGACCAGGAGGGACAAGGAGGGGCAAGGAGGGACAAGGAGGGACAAGGAGTGGCAAGGAGAGACATGGAGAGGACAAGGAGGGACTAGGATGGTCAAGGAGGGACAAGGAAGGACAAGGAAGGACAAGGAAGGACAAGGAAGGACAAGGAAGGACAAGGAAGGACAAGGAAGGACAAGGAAGGACAATGAGGGACAAGCAGGGACAAGGAGGGGCAAGGAGAGACTAGGAGATACAAGGAGGGACAAGGAGGGACCAGGAGGGTCAAGGAGGGGCAAGGAGAGACATGGAGAGACAAGCAGGATCAAGGAGGGACAAACGGGGACAAGGAAGGACAAGGAGGAACAATGAGGGACAAGGAAGGACAAGGAGGGACAATAAGGGACAAGGAGGGACAAGCAGTGTCAAGGAGGGACAAGGAGAGTCAAGGAGGGACAAGCAGGGACAAGAAGGAAAAGGAGGGACACGGATGGTCAAGGAGGGACAAGGTTGGACAATGAGGGACAAGGAGGGTTAAGTTAGGGGCAAGCAGGGACAAGGAGGGGCAAGGAGAGACATGGAAGTACAAGCAGGATCAAGGAGGGACTAACGGGGACAAGGAAGGACAAGGAGGGACAAGGAGGGACAAGGAGGGACAAGTAGGGACAAGCAGGATCAACGAAGGACAAGGAGGGACCAGGATGGACAAGGAGGGGCAAGGAGAGACAAGCAGGATCAAGGAGGGACAAACGGGAACAAGGAAGGACAAGTAGGGACAAGCAGGATCAAGGAGGGACCAGGAGGGACACGCAGGAACAAGCTGGTTCAAGGAGGCAAAAGCAGGGACAATGAGGGAGAAGGAGGGACAAGGAGGGACTAAAAGGGACTAGGAGAGACTAGGATGGACAATGAGGGGCAAGGAGAGACAAGGAGGGAAAATGAGTGACAAGGAGGAACAAGGAGGGGCAATGAGGGACAAGGAGTTACTAGGAGGGACAAGGAGGGACTAGGAGGGACAAGGAGGGACAAGTAGGGGCAAGGAGAGAGCAGGTGGGACAAGCAGGGTCAAGGAGGACAAGCAGGGACAAGGAGTAACAAATAGGGATCAGGAGGGGCAATAAGGGACATGGAGGGTAATGAGGGACAAGGAGAGACAAGGAGGGACAAGGAGGGAAAAGAAGAGACAAGTAGGAGCAAGGAGGGAACAAGGGGCATGGAGGGACAAGGAGGGAAAATAAGTGACAAGGAGAAACAAGGAGGGACAAGGAGTGACAATGAGTGACAAGAAGGGACTAGCAGGGTTAAGGAGGGAAAAGGAGGGAAAAGGAGGGAAAAGGAGGACAAAGAAGGGGCAATGAGGGACAAGGAGGGGCAAGGAGATACCAGGAGGGACAAGGAGGGTCAAGGAGGTACAATGATGGTCAAGGAGGGACAAGTAGGAACAAGGAGGGACCAGGAGGGACAAGGAGGGGCAATGAGGGACATGGAGGGACAAGGAGGGGCAATGAGGGACCAGGAGGGACCAGGAGGGGAAAGGAGGGACTAGGAGGGGCAAGGAGGGACCAGGAGGGAAAAGGAGGGACCAGGAGGGAAAAGGAGGGACCAGGAGGGAAAAGGAGTGACAAGGAGGAACAAGTAGGAACAAGGAGGGAGAAGGAGTGACGAGGAGGGGCAAGGAGAGACATGGAGGGTCAAGGAGGGACAAGGAAGGACAAGGAGGGAAAAGGAAAGGACAAAGGAGGGGCAATGAGGGACAAGGAGGGACAGGCAGGGACAATCAGGGACAATCAGGGACAAGCAAGGACAAGTAGGGTCAAGTACGGACCAGGAGGGACAATGAGGGACAAGGAAGGACAATGAGGGACAAGGAGGGTTAAGTTAGGGACAATGAGGGACAAGGAGGGCAAGGAGAGACATGGAGAGACAAGCAGGTTCAAGGAGGGACAAACGGGGACAAGGAAGGACAAGGAGGGACAAGCAGGATCAAGGAGGGACAAGGAGGGACCAGAAGGGACCAGGAGGGACCAGGAGGGACCAGGAGGGACCAGGAGGGACAAGGAGGGACAAGGAGAGACATGGAGAGACAAGCAGGTTCAAGGAGGGACAAACGGGGACAAGGAAGGACAAGGAGGGACAAGTAGGGACAAGCAGGATCAAGGAGGGACAAGGAGGGACACGCAGGGACAAGCTGGTTCAAGGATGGAAAAGCAGGGACAATGAGGGAGAAGGAGGGACAAGGAGGGACTAAAAGGGACTAGGAGGGACTAGGAGGGACTAGGAGGGACTAGAAGGGACTAGGAGGGAGTAGGAGGGACTAGGCGGGACTAGGAGGGACTAGGAGGGGCAATGAGGGGCAAGGAGAGACAAGGAGGGAAAATGAGTGACAAGGAGGAACAAGGAGGGACTAAAAGGGACAAGTAGGGACAAGAAGGGACAAGGAGGGACAAGCAGGGTCAAGGAGGACAAGCAGGGTCAAGGAGGACAGGCAGGGACAAGGAGGGATAAGGATGGGCAATAAGGGACATGGAGGGGTAATGAGGGACAAGGAGAGACAAGGAGGGAAAAGAAGGGACAAGTAGGAGCAAGGAGGGAAAAGAAGAGACAAGTAGGAGCAAGTAGGAGCAAGGAGGGACCAGGAGGGGCATGGAGGGACAAGGAGGGAAAATAAGTGACAAGGAGAAACAAGGAGTGACAAGGAGAAACAAGGAGTGACAAGGAGGGTCAAGGAGTGACAATGAGGGACAAGAAGGGACAAGGAGGGACTAGCAGGGTTAAGGAGGGACAAGGAGGGAAAAGGAGGACAAAGGAGGGGCAATGAGGGATAAGGAGGGACAAGGAGGGACTAGCAGGGACTAGGAGAGTCAAGGAGGGACAAGGAGGGAAAAGGAAAGAAAAGGAGGACAAAGGAGGGGCAATGAGGGACAGGGAGGGACAGGCAGGGACACTCAGGGACAAGCAGGGACAAGAAGGGACAAGGAGGGACAAGTAGGGTCAAGTACGGACCAGGAGGGACAATGAGGGGCAAGGAGAGAAAAGGACAGACAAGGAGGGACAAGGACGGAAAAGGAGGGACAAGGAGGGAAAAGTAGGGACAAGGAGGGGCAATGAGGGACAAGGAAAAACAAGAAGGGACAATGAGGGGCAAGGAGAGACAAGGAGAGGCAAGGAGGGCCAAGGTGGGACCAGGAGGGACAAGGAAGGACAAGGGGGGACAATGAGGGGCAAGGAGAGACAAGGAGGGACAATGAGGGAGAAGGAGTGACAAGGAGGAACAAGGAGTGACAAGGAGGGGCAAGGAGAGAAAAGGACAGACAAGGAGGGACAAGGAGGGACAAGGAGGGACTAGGACGGACAAGGAGGGGCAAGGAGGGACCAGGAGGGGCAATGAGGGACATGGAGGGGTAATAAGGTACTAGGAGGGATAAGGAGGGACAAGGAGGGGCAAGGAGGGACAAGGAAGGACAAGGAGAGGCAAGGAGGGCCAAGGTGGGAAAATGAAGGCCAAGGAGAGACTAGGAGGGGCAATGAGGGACATGGTGGGGCACTAAGGGACTAGGAGGGACAAGGAGGGATAAGGAGGAACAAGGAGGGCCAAGGTGGGAAAATGAGGGCCAAGGAGGGAGCAGGAGGGAAAAGGAGGGAGCAGGAGGGAGCAGGAGGGAAAAGGAGGAAAAGGAGGGACAATGAGGGAGAAGGAGTGACAAGGAGGGACAATGAGGGAGAAGGAGTGACAAGGAGGAACAATGAGGGTCAAGGAGTGACAAGGAGGGGCAAGGAGAGAAAAGGACAGACAAGGAGAGACAAGGAGGGACAAGGACGGAAAAGGAGGGACAAGAAGGGAAAAGTAGGGACAAGGAGGGCAATGAGGGACAAGGAAAAACAAGAAGGGACAATGAGGGGCAAGGAGAGACAAGGAGAGGCAAGGTGGGACCAGAAGGGACAAGGAAGGACAAGGAGGGACAATGAGGGGCAAGGAGAGACAAGGAGGGACAATGAGGGAGAAGGAGTGACAAGGAGGAACAAGGAGGGACAAGGAGTGACAAGGAGGGGCAAGGAGAGAAAAGACAGACAAGGAGGGACAAGGACGGAAAAGGAGGTACAAGGAGGGACAAGGAGGGAAAAGTAGGGACAAGGAGGGGCAATGAGGGACAAGGTGGGACAAGAAAAACAAGAAGGGACAATGAGGGACAAGACAAGGAAAGGCAAGGAGGGACCAGGAGGGACAAGGAGGGAAAAGGAGGAATAAGGACTGACAATGAGGGAGAAGGAGTGACAAGGAGGAACAAGGAGTGAAAAGGAGGGGCAAGGAGGGGCAAGGGGAGAAAAGGACAGACAAGGAGTGACAAGGAGGGACAAGCATGGACAAGGAGGGACAAGTAGGGACAATCAGGGTCAAGGAGGGACAAGTAGGGACAAGCTGGGTCAAGGAGGGACATGGGTGGTCAAGGAGGGACAAGGGAGGAAAATGATGGAAAAGGAGGGTCAATGAGGGACAAACAGGGACAAGAAGGGACAAGGAAGGACAAGGAAGGACAAGGAGGGACAAGCAGGGTCAAAGAGGGACAAGCAGGGTCAAAGAGGGACAAGGAAGGGCAAGGAGGGACAAGGAGGGAAAAGGAGGGACATGGAGGGGCAATGAGGGACAAGGAGGGGCAATGAGGGACATGGAGGGGAAATGAGGGACTAGGAGGGACAAACAGGGACAAGGAGGGTCAAGCAGGGACTAGCAGGGTTAAGGAGGGAAAAGGAGGGAAAAGGAGGACAAAGAAGGGGCAATGAGGGACAAGGAGGAACAAGGAGGGGCAAGGAGGGACCAGGAGGGACAAGGAGGGTCAAGGAGGTACAATGATCGTCAAGGAGGGACAAGTAGGAACAAGGAGGGACCAGGAGGGAAAAGGAGGGATTAGGAGGGACAAGCAGGATCAAGGAGGGATAAACAGGGACAATGAGGGTCAAGGAGGGACAAGCAGGATCAAGGAGGCACAAACCGGGACGAGGAGGGTCAAGGAGGGACAAGCAGGGACAAGCAGGATCAAGGAGGGACAAGCAGTGACAAGGAGGGACAACGAGGAACAAGGAAGGACAAGGAGGGATTAGGAGGGGCAATGAGGGGCAAGGAGGGACCAGAAGGGACAAGGAGGGACAAGGAGGTACAAGGAGGGGCAAGGAGAGACATGGAGAGACAAGCAGGATCAAGGAAAGAGAAGGAGGGGCAAGGAGGGACTAGCAGGGTTAAGGAGGGACAAGGAGGGAAAAGGAGGACAAAGGAGGGGCAATGAGGGATAAGGAGGGATAAGGAGGGACAAGGAGGGACTAGCAGGGACTAGGAGAGTCAAGGAACAAGGAGGGGCAATGAGGGACAAGGAGGGACTAGGAGGGACAAGGAGGGACTAGGAGGGACAAGGAGGGACAAGGAGGGACAAGTAGGGGCAAGGAGAGAGCAGGTGGGACAAGCAGGGTCAAGGAGGACAAGCAGGGACAAGGAGTAACAAATAGGGATCAGGAGGGGCAATAAGGGACATGGAGGGTAATGAGGGACAAGGAGAGACAAGGAGGGACAAGGAGGGAAAAGAAGAGACAAGTAGGAGCAAGGAGGGAACAGGAGGGGCATGGAGGGACAAGGAGGGAAAATAAGTGACAAGGAGAAACAAGGAGGGACAAGGAGTGACAATGAGGGACAAGATGGGACTAGCAGGGTTAAGGAGGGAAAAGGAGGACAAAGAAGGGGCAATGAGGGACAAGGAGGAACAAGGAGGGGCAAGGAGGGGCAAGGAGGGACCAGGAGGGACAAGGAGGGTCAAGGAGGTACAATGATCGTCAAGGAGGGACAAGTAGGAACAAGGAGGGACCAGGAGGGAAAAGGAGGGATTAGGAGGGACAATGAGGGGCAATGAGGGGCAAGGAGAGGCAAGGAAGGACAAGGAGGGACCAGGAGGGAAAATGAGGGACAAGGAGGGGCAAGGAGATACCAGGAGGGACAAGGAGGGTCAAGGAGGTACAATGATGGTCAAGGAGGGACAAGTAGGAACAAGGAGGGACAAGGAGGGGCAATGAGGGACAAGGAGGGGCAATGAGCGACAAGGAGGGACTAGGAGGGACTAAAAGGGACAAGGAGGGACAAGGAGGGACAAGTAGGGACAAGAAGGGACAAGGAGGGACAAGCAGGGTCAAGGAGGACAAGTAGGGTCAAGGAGGACAAGCAGGGACAAGGAGGGATAAGGATGGGCAATTAGGGACATGGAGTGGTAATGAGGGACAAGGAGAGACAAGGAGGGAAAAGAAGGGACAAGTAGGAGCAAGGAGGGAAAAGAAGAGACAAGTAGGAGCAAGGAGGGACCAGGAGGGGCATGGAGGGACAAGGAGGGAAAATAAGTGACAAGGAGAAACAAGGAGTGACAAGGAGGGTCAAGGAGTGACAATGAGGGACAAGAAGGGACAAGGAGGGACTAGCAGGGTTAAGGAGGGACAAGGAGGGAAAAGGAGGACAAAGGAGGGGCAATGAGGGATAAGGAGGGACTAGGCGGGACTAGGAGAGTCAAGGAGGGACAAGGAGGGAAAAGGAAAGAAAAGGAGGACAAAGGAGGGGCAATGAGGGACAGGGAGGGACAGGCAGGGACAATCAGGGACAAGCAGGGACAAGAAGGGACAAGGAGGGACAAGTAGGGTCAAGTACGGACCAGGAGGGACAATGAGGGGCAAGGAGAGAAAAGGAGAGACAAGGAGGGACAAGGACGGAAAAGGAGGGACAAGGAGGGAGCAGGAGAGAGCAGGAGGGAAAAGGAGGAAAAGGAGTGACAAGGAGGGACAATGAGGGAGAAGGAGTGACAAGGAGGAACAATGAGGGAGAAGGAGTGACAAGGAGGAACAAGGAGGGTCAAGGAGTGACAAGGAGGGTCAAGGAGTGACAAGGAGGGGCAAGGAGAGAAAAGGACAGACAAGGAGAGACAAGGAGGGACAAGGACGGAAAAGGAGGGACAAGAAGGGAAAAGTAGGGACAAAGAGGGCAATGAGGGACAAGGAAAAACAAGAAGGGACAATGAGGGGCAAGGAGAGACAAGGAGAGGCAAGGTGGGACCAGTAGGGACAAGGAAGGACAAGGAGGGACAATGAGGGGCAAGGAGAGACAAGGAGGGACAATGAGGGAGAAGGAGTGACAAGGAGGAACAAGGAGGGACAAGGAGTGACAAGGAGGGGCAAGGAGAGAAAAGACAGACAAGGAGGGAAAAGGACGGAAAAGGAGGTACAAGGAGGGACAAGGAGGGAAAAGTAGGGACAAGGAGGGGCAATGAGGGACAAGGTGGGACAAGAAAAACAAGAAGGGACAATGAGGGACAAGACAAGGAAAGGCAAGGAGGGACCAGGAGGGACAAGGAGAGAGCAGGAGGGAAAAGGAGGAATAAGGACTGACAATGAGGGAGAAGGAGTGACAAGGAGGAACAAGGAGGAACAAGGAGTGAAAAGGAGGGGCAAGGAGGGGCAAGGGGAGAAAAGGGCAGACAAGGAGGGACAAGGAGGGACAAGCATGGACAAGGAGGGACAAGTAGGGACAATCAGGGTCAAGGAGGGACAAGTAGGGACAAGCTGGGTCAAGGAGGGACAAGGAGGGACATGGGTGGTCAAGGAGGGACAAGGGAGGAAAATGATGGAAAAGGAGGGTCAATGAGGGACAAACAGGGACAAGAAGGGACAAGGAAGGACAAGGAAGGACAAGGAGGGACAAGCAGGGTCAAAGAGGGACAAGGAGGGACAAGGAAGGACAAGGAGGGACAAGGAGGGACAAGGAGGGGCAATAAGGGACATGGAGGGGCAATGAGGGACAAGGAGGGGCAATGAGGGACATGGAGGGGAAATGAGGGACTAGGAGGGACAAACAGGGACAAGGAGGGTCAAGGAGGGACAAGGAGAGACTAGCAGGGACAAGAAGGGACAAGGAAGGACAATGACGGTCAAGGAGGTACAAGGATGGTCAAGGAGGGACAAGTAGGAACAAGGAGAGACTATCACGGACAAGAAGGGACAAGAAGGGACAAGGAGGGACAAGCAGGATCAAGGAGGGATAAACAGGTACAATGAGGGTCAAGGAGGGACAAGTAGGATCAAGGAGGCACAAACAGGGACGAGGAGGGTCAAGGAGGGACAAGCAGGATCAAGGAGGGACAAGCAGTGACAAGGAGGGACAACGAGGAACAAGGAAGGACAAGGAGGATCAAGGAGGGAGAAGGAGGGGCAAGGAGAGACATGGAGAGACAAGCAGGATCAAGGAGGGACAAACGGGGACAAGGAAGGGCAAGGAAGGACAAGGAGGGACTAGGAGGGACAAGGAGGGACCAGGAGGGAAAAGGAGTGACAAGGAGGAACAAGGAGGGAGAAGGAGTGACAAGGAGGGGCAAGGAGAGACATGGAGGGTCAAGGAGGGACAAGGAAGGACAATGAGGGACAAGGAGGGTCAATGAGAGACAAACAGGGACAAGGAGGGACGAGGAGAGACAAGGAGGGAAAAGAAGGGGCAAGGAGAAGCAAGGAGGGACCAAGAGGGGCAAGGAGGGACAAGCAGTGTCAAGGAGGGACAAGCATGGACAAGGAGGGACTAGGATGGTCAAGGAGGGACAAGGAAGGACAAGGAAGGACAAGGAAGGACAATGAGGGACAAGCAGGGACAAAGAGGGGCAAGGAGAGACTAGGATGGACATGGAGGGATATGGAGGGTCAAGGAGGGGCAATGAGGGACCAGGAGGGACAAGGAGGGACAAGGAGGGGCAAGGAGAGACATGGAGAGACAAGCAGGATCAAGGAGGGACAAACGGGGACAAGGAAGGACAAGGAGGGACAAGCAGCGTCAAGGAGGGACAAGGAGAGTCAAGGACGGACAAGCAGGGACAAGAAGGGAAAAAGAGGGACAAGGATGGTCAAAGAAGGACAAGGAGGGACCAGGAGGGACAAGTAGGGACAAGCAGGATCAACGAGGGACAAGGAGGGACAAGGAGAGACAAGCAGGATCAAGGAGGGACAAACGGGAACAAGGAAGGACAAGGAGGGACAAGCAAGATCAAGGAGGGACAATGAGGGACCAGGAGGGACACGCAGGGACAAGCTGGTTCAAGGAGGGAAAAGCAGGGACAATGAGGGAGAAGGAGGGACAAGGAGGGACTAAAAGGGTCTAGGAGGGACTAGAAGGGACTAGGAGGGACTAGGATGGACAATGAGGGGCAAGGAGAGACAAGGAGGGACAAGGAGGGACAATGAGTGACAAGGAGGGACAAGGAGGGACAAGGAGGGATAAGGAGGGACTAGGAGGGACAAGGAGGGACATGGAGGGACAAGGAGGGACAAGGAGGGACTAGGAAGGACAAGGAGGGACAAGGAGGGACAAGTAGGGACAAGAAGGGACAAGGAGAGACCAGGAGGGTCAAGGAGGACAAGCAGGGACAAGGAGGAACAAATAGGGATCAGGAGGGGCAATAAGGGACATGGAGGGTAATGAGGGACAAAGAGAGACAAGGAGGGACAAGGAGGGAAAAGAAGGGACAAGAAGGAGCAAGGAGGGAACAGGAGGGGCATGGAGGGACAAGGAGGGAAAATAATTGACAAGGAGAAACAAGGAGGGACAAGGAGTGACAATGAGGGACAAGAAGGGACTAGCAGGGTTAAGGAGGGACAAGGAGGGAAAAGGAGGACAAAGGAGGGACAATGACGGACAAGGAGGGACAACGAGGAACAAGGAGGGGCAAGGAGGGACCAGGAGGGACAAGGAGGGTCAAGACACAATGATGGTCAAGGAGGGACAAGTAGGAGCAAGGAGGGATTAGGAGGGGCAAGGAGAGACAAGGAGAGGCAAGGAAGGACAAGGAGGGACCAGGAGGGAAAATGAGGGACAAGGAGGGGCAAGGAGGGACAATGAGGGACCAGGAGGGTCAAGGAGGTACAAGGATGGTCAAGGAGGGACAAGTAGGAACAAGGAGAGACTAGCAGGGACAAGGAGGGACAAGCAGGATCAAGGAGGGACAAACAGGGACAATGAGGGACAAGCAGGATCAAGGAGGACCAGGAGGGACAAGCAGTGTCAAGGAGGGACAAGCATGGACAAGGAGGGACTAGGATGGTCAAGGAGCGACAAGGAAGGACAAGGAAGGACAATGAGGGACAAGCAGGGACAAGGAGGGGCAAGGAGAGACTAGGAGATACAAGGAGGGACATGGAGGGATATGGAGGGACAAGGAGGGGCAATGAGGGACAAGGATGGACAAGGAGGGGCAAGGAGAGACATGGAGAGAAAAGCAGGATCAAGGAGGGTCAAACGGGGACAAGGAGGGACAAGCAGTGTCAAGGAGGGACAAGGAGAGTCAAGGAGGGACAAGCAGGGACAAGAAGGGAAAAGGAGGGACAAGGATGGTCAAGGAGGGACAAGGAAGGACAATGAGGGACAAGGAGGGTTAAGTTAGGGACAAGGAGAGACATGGAAGTACAAGCAGGATCAAGGAGGGACAAACGGGGACAAGGAAGGACAAGGAGGGACAAGGAGGGACAAGGAGGGGAAATGAGGGACATGGAGGGACAAGGAGGGCCAATGAGGGACATGGAGGGGAAATGACGGACTAGGAGGGACAAACAGGTACAAGGAGGGTCAAGGAGGGTCAAGGAGGGACAAGTAGGAACAAGGAGAGACTAGCAGGGACAAGAAGGGACAAGGAAGGACAAGGAGGGTGAAGGAGGTACAAGGATGGTCAAGGAGGGACAAGTAGGAACAAGGAGAGACTAGCAGGGACAAGAAGGGACAAGCAGGGACAAGCAGGATCAAGGAGGGACAACCAGGGACAATGAGGGTCAAGGAGGGACAAGCAGGATCAAGGAGGGACAAACAGGGACGAGGAGGGTCAAGGAGGGACAAGCAGGGACACGCAGGATCAAGGAGGGACAAGCAGTGACAAGGAGGGACAACGAGGAACAAGGAAGGACAAGGAGGGATTAGGAGGGACAATGAGGGGCAATTAGAGACAAGGAGAGGCGAGGAAGGACAAGGAGGGACCAGGAGGGAAAATGAGGGACAAGGAGGGGCAAGGAGGGACAAGGAGGGACCAGGAGGGACAAGGAGGGGCAAGGAGAGACATGGAGAGGACAAGGAGGGACTAGGATGGTCAAGGAGGGACAAGGAAGGACAAGGAAGGACAAGGAAGGACAATGAGGGACAAGCAGGGACAAAGAGGGGCAAGGAGATACAAGGAGGGACATGGATGGATATGGGGGGACAAGGAGGGACAAGGAGGGGCAATGAGGGACCAGGAGGGGCAAGGAGAGACATGGAGAGACAATCAAGGAGGAACAAACGGGGACAAGGAAGGACAAGGAGGGCAAGCAGTGTCAAGGAGGGACAAGCAGGCACAAGAAGGGAAAAGGAGGGACAAGGATGGTCAAGGAGGGACAATGAGGGACAAGGAGGGTCAAGTTAGGGACAAGCAGGGACAAGGAGGGGCAAGGAGAGACATGGAAGTACAAGCAGGATCAAGGAGGATATGGAGGGACAAGGAGGGGCAATGAGGGACCAGGAGGGACAAGGTGGGGCAAGGAGAGACATGGAGAGACAAGCAGGATCAAGGAGGGACAAACGGGGACAAGGAAGTACAAGGAGGGCAAGCAGTATCAAGGAGGGACAAGCAGGGACAAGAAGGGAAAAGGAGGGACAAGGATGGTCAAGGAGGGACAAGGTAGGACAAGGAGGGTTAAGTTAGGGACAAGCAGGGACAAGGAGGGGCAAGGAGAGACATGGAAGTACAAGCAGGATCAAGGAAGGACAAACGGGGACAAGGAAGGACAAGGAGAGACAAGGAGGGTCAAGGAGGGACAAGAAGGGACAAGGAGGGACAAGCAGGATCAACGAGGGACAAGGAGTGACCAGGAGAGACAAGGAGTGGCAAGGAGAGACAAGCAGGATCAAGGAGGGACAAACGGGAACAAGGAGGGACAAGTAGGGACAAGCAGGATCAAGGAGGGACCAGGAGGGACACGCAGGGACAAGCTGGTTCAAGGAGGGAAAAACAGGGACAATGAGGGAGAAGGAGGGACTAAAAGGGACTAGGAGGGACTAGGAGGTACTAGAAGGGACTAGGAGGGACTAGGATGGACAATGAGGGGCAAGGAGAGACAAGGAGGGAAAATGAGTGACAAGGAGGAACTAGGAGGGACAAGGAGGGGCAATGAGGGACAAGGAGAAACTAGGAGGGACAACGAGGGACAAGGAGGGACAAGGAGGGACCAGGAGGGACAAGGAGGGGCAAGGAGAGACATGGAGAGACAAGCAGTATCAAGGAGGGACAAACGGGGACAAGGAAGGACAAGGAGGGACAAGCAGGATCAAGGAGGGACCAGGAGGGACACGCAGGGACTAGGAGGGACCAGGAGGGAAAAGGAGGGACAAGGAGGGAGAAGGAGTGACAAGGAGGGGCAAGGAGAGACATGGAGGGACAATGAGGGACAAGGAGGGTCAATGAGAGACAAACAGGGACAAGGAGGGACGAGGAGAGACAAGGAGGGAAAAGAAGGGGCAAGGAGAAGCAAGGAGGGACCAAGAGGGGCAAGGAGGGACAAGCAGTGTCAAGGAGGGACAAGCATGGACAAGGAGGGACTAGGATGGTCAAGGAGGGACAAGGAAGGACAAGGAAGGACAAGGAAGGACAAGGAAGGACAAGGAAGGACAATGAGGGACAAGCAGGGACAAGGAGGTGCAAGGAGAGACTAGGAGATACAAAGAGGGACATGGAGGGATATGGAGGGACAAGGAGGGGCAATGAGGGACCAGGAGGGACAAGGAGGGGCAAGGAGAGACATGGAGAGACAAGCAGGATCAAGGAGGGACAAACGGGGATAAGGAAGGACAAGGAGGGACAATGAGGAACAAGGAGGGACAAGCAGTGTCAAGGAGGGACAAGGAGAGTCAAGGAGTGACAAGCAGGGACAAGAAGGGGAAAGAAGGGACAAGGATGGTCAAGGAGGGACAAGGTAGGACAATGAGGGACAAGGAGGGTTAAGTTAGGGACAAGCAGGGACAAGGAGGGGCAAGGAGAGACATGGAAGTACAAGCAGGATCAAGGAGGGACAAACGGGGACAAGGAAGGACAAGGAGGGACAAGCAGGATCAACGAGGGACAAGGAGGGGCAAGGAGAGACAAGCAGTGAGGGACAAGGTAGGACAAGAAAAACAAGAAGGGACAATGAGGGACAAGACAAGGAAAGGCAAGGAGGGACCAGGAGGGACAAGGAGAGAGCAGGAGGGAAAAGGAGGAATAAGGACTGACAATGAGGGAGAAGGAGTGACAAGGAGGAACAAGGAGGAACAAGGAGTGAAAAGGAGGGGCAAGGGGAGAAAAGGACAGACAAGGAGTGACAAGGAGGGACAAGCATGGACAAGGAGGGACAAGTAGGGACAATCAGGGTCAAGGAGGTACAAGTAGGGACAAGCTGGGTCAAGGAGGGACAAGGAGGGAAAAGGAGGGATATGGGTGGTCAAGGAGGGACAAGGGAGGAAAATGATGGAAAAGGAGGGTCAATGAGGGACAAACAGGGACAAGAAGGGACAAGGAAGGACAAGGAGGGACAAGCAGGGTCAAAGAGGGACAAGGAAGGACAAGGAGGGACAAGGAGGGAAAAGGAGGGACAAGGAGGGGCAATAAGGGACATGGAGGGGCAATGAGGGACAAGGAGGGGCAATGAGGGACATGGAGGGGAAATGAGGGACCAGGAGGGACAAACAGGGACAAGGAGGGTCAAGGAGGTACAAGGAGGGACAAGTAGGAACAAGGAGAGACTAGCAGGGACAAGAAGGGACAAGGAAGGACAATGAGGGTCAAGGAGGGTCAAGGAGGTACAAGGATGGTCAAGGAGGGACAAGTAGGAACAAGGAGTGACTAGCATGGACAAGAAGGGACAAGGAGGGACAAGCAGGATCAAGGAGGGACAAACAGGGACAATGAGGGTCAAGGAGGGACAAGCAGGATCAAGAAGGGACAAACAGGGACGAGGAGGGACAAGCAGGATCAAGGAGGGACAAGCAGTGACAAGGAGGGACAACGAGGAACAAGGAAGGACAAGGAGGGATTAGGAGGGACAATGAGGGGCAAGGAGGGACCAGAAGGGACAAGGAGGGGCAAGGAGAGACAAGCAGGATCAAGGAGGGACAAACGGGGACAAGGAAGGGCAAGGAAGGACAAGGAGGGACAAGGAGGGACAAGGAGGGACCAGGAGGGAAAAGGAGTAACAATGAGGGAGAAGGAGTGACAAGGAGGGGCAAGGAGAGACATGGAGGGTCAAGGACGGACAAGAAAGGACAATGAGGGACAAGGAGGGTCAATGAGAGACAAACAGGGACAAGCAGGATCAACGAGGGACAAGGAGGGACCAGGAGGGACAAGGAGGGGCAAGGAGAGACAAGCAGGATCAAGGAGGGACAAACGGGAACAAGGAAGGACAAGGAGGGACAAGTAGGGACAAGCAGGATCAAGGAGGGACAAGGAGGGACCAGGAGGGACACGCAGGGACAAGCTGGTTCAAGGAGGGAAAAGCAGGGAGAAGGAGGGACAAGGAGGGACTAAAAGGGTCTAGGAGGGATTAGAAGGGACTAGGAGTGACTAGGATGGACAATGAGGGGCAAGGAGAGACAAGGATGGACAAGGAGGGGCAATGAGGGACAAGGAGGGACAAGGAGGGACTAAAAGGGTCTAGGAGGGACTAGAAGGGACTAGGAGGGACTAGGATGGACAATGAGGGGCAAGGAGAGACAAGGAGGGACAAGGAGGGACAATGAGTGACAAGGAGGGACAAGGAGGGACAAGGAGGGATAGGGAGGGACTAGGAGGGACAAGGAGGGACATGGAGGGACAAGGAGGGACAAGGAGGGACTAGGAAGGACAAGGAGGGACAAGGAGGGACAAGGAGGGACAAGTAGGGACAAGAAGGGACAAGGAGAGACCAGGAGGGTCAAGGAGGACAAGCAGGGACAAGGAGGAACAAATAGGGATCAGGAGGGGCAATAAGGGACATGGAGGGTAATGAGGGACAAAGAGAGACAAGGAGGGACAAGGAGGGAAAAGAAGGGACAAGAAGGAGCAAGGAGGGAACAGGAGGGGCATGGAGGGGCATGGAGGGCAAGGAGGGAAAATAATTGACAAGGAGAAACAAGGAGGGACAAGGAGTGACAATGAGGGACAAGAAGGGACTAGCAGGTTTAAGGAGGGAAAAGGAGGACAAAGGAGGGACAATGACGGACAAGGAGGGACAACGAGGAACAAGGAGGGGCAAGGAGGGACCAGGAGGGACAAGGAGGGTCAAGACACAATGATGGTCAAGGAGGGACAAGTAGGAGCAAGGAGGGATTAGGAGGGGCAAGGAGAGACAAGGAGAGGCAAGGAAGGACAAGGAGGGACCAGGAGGGAAAATGAGGGACAAGGAGGGGCAAGGAGGGACAATGAGGGACCAGGAGGGTCAAGGAGGTACAAGGATGGTCAAGGAGGGACAAGTAGGAACAAGGAGAGACTAGCAGGGACAAGGAGGGACAAGCAGGATCAAGGAGGGACAAACAGGGACAATGAGGGACAAGCAGGATCAAGGAGGACCAGGAGGGACAAGCAGTGTCAAGGAGGGACAAGCATGGACAAGGAGGGACTAGGATGGTCAAGGAGCGACAAGGAAGGACAAGGAAGGACAATGAGGGACAAGCAGGGACAAGGAGGGGCAAGGAGAGACTAGGAGATACAAGGAGGGACATGGAGGGATATGGAGGGACAAGGAGGGGCAATGAGGGACAAGGATGGACAAGGAGGGGCAAGGAGAGACATGGAGAGAAAAGCAGGATCAAGGAGGGTCAAACGGGGACAAGGAGGGACAAGCAGTGTCAAGGAGGGACAAGGAGAGTCAAGGAGGGACAAGCAGGGACAAGAAGGGAAAAAGAGGGACAAGGATGGTCAAGGAGGGACAAGGAAGGACAATGAGGGACAAGGAGGGTTAAGTTAGGGACAAGGAGAGACATGGAAGTACAAGCAGGATCAAGGAGGGACAAACGGGGACAAGGAAGGACAAGGAGGGACAAGGAGGGGCAATGAGGGACATGGAGGGACAAGGAGGGGCAATGAGGGACATGGAGGGGAAATGACGGACTAGGAGGGACAAACAGGTACAAGGAGGGTCAAGGGGGACAAGTAGTAACAAGGAGAGACTAGCAGGGACAAGAAGGGACAAGGAAGGACAAGGAGGGTGAAGGAGGTACAAGGATGGTCAAGGAGGGACAAGTAGGAACAAGGAGAGACTAGCAGGGACAAGAAGGGACAAGGAGGGACAAGCAGGGACAAGCAGGATCAAGGAGGTACAACCAGGGACAATGAGGGTCAAGGAGGGACAAGCAGGATCAAGGAGGGACAAACAGGGACGAGGAGGGTCAAGGAGGGACAAGCAGGGACACGCAGGATCAAGGAGGGACAAGCAGTGACAAGGAGGGACAACGAGGAACAAGGAAGGACAAGGAGGGATTAGGAGGGACAATGAGGGGCAATTAGAGACAAGGAGAGGCGAGGAAGGACAAGGAGGGACCAGGAAGGAAAATGAGGGACAAGGAGGGGCAAGGAGGGACAAGGAGGGACCAGGAGGGACAAGGAGGGACAAGGAGGGGCAAGAAGAGACATGGAGAGGACAAGGAGGGACTAGGATGGTCAAGGAGGGACAAGGAAGGACAAGGAAGGACAAGGAAGGACAATGAGGGACAAGCAGGGACAAAGAGGGGCAAGGAGATACAAGGAGGGACATGGATGGATATGGAGGGACAAGGAGGGACAAGGAGGAGCAATGAGAGACCAGGAGGGGCAAGGAGAGACATGGAGAGACAATCAAGGAGGGACAAACGGGGACAAGGAAGGACAAGGAGGGCAAGCAGTGTCAAGGAGGGACAAGCAGGGACAAGAAGGGAAAAGGAGGGACAAGGATGGTCAAGGAGGGACAATGAGGGACAAGGAGGGTTAAGTTAGGGACAAGCAGGGACAAGGAGGGGCAAGGAGAGACATGGAAGTACAAGCAGGATCAAGGAGGATATGGAGGGACAAGGAGGGGCAATGAGGGACCAGGAGGGACAAGGTGGGGCAAGGAGAGACATGGAGAGACAAGCAGGATCAAGGAGGGACAAACGGGGACAAGGAAGTACAAGGAGGGCAAGCAGTATCAAGGAGGGACAAGCAGGGACAAGAAGGGAAAAGGAGGGACAAGGATGGTCAAGGAGGGACAAGGTAGGACAAGGAGGGTTAAGTTAGGGACAAGCAGGGACAAGGAGGGGCAAGGAGAGACATGGAAGTACAAGCAGGATCAAGGAAGGACAAACGGGGACAGGGAAGGACAAGGAGAGACAAGGAGGGTCAAGGAGGGACAAGAAGGGACAAGTAGGGACAAGCAGGATCAACGAGGGACAAGGAGTGACCAGGAGGGACAAGGAGGGGCAAGGAGAGACAAGCAGGATCAAGGAGGGACAAACGGGAACAAGGAGGGACAAGTAGGGACAAGCAGGATCAAGGAGGGACCAGGAGGGACACGCAGGGACAAGCTGGTTCAAGGAGGGAAAAACAGGGACAATGAGGGAGAAGGAGGGACTAAAAGGGACTAGGAGGGACTAGGAGGTACTAGAAGGGACTAGGAGGGACTAGGATGGACAATGAGGGGCAAGGAGAGACAAGGAGGGAAAATGAGTGACAAGGAGGAACTAGGAGGGACAAGGAGGGGCAATGAGGGACAAGGAGGGGCAATGAGGGACAAGGAGAAACTAGGAGGGACAACGAGGGACAAGGAGGGACAAGGAGGGACAAGGAGGGGCAAGGAGAGACATGGAGAGACAAGCAGGATCAAGGAGGGACAAACGGGGACAAGGAAGGACAAGGAGGGACAAGCAGGATCAAGGAGGGACCAGGAGGGACACGCAGGGACTAGGAGGGACCAGGAGGGACAAGGAGGGAGAAGGAGTGACAAGGAGGGGCAAGGAGAGACATGGAGGGACAATGAGGGACAAGGAGGGTCAATGAGAGACAAACAGGGACAAGGAGGGACGAGGAGAGACAAGGAGGGAAAAGAAGGGGCAAGGAGAAGCAAGGAGGGACCAAGAGGGACAAGCAGTGTCAAGGAGGGACAAGCATGGACAAGGAGGGACTAGGATGGTCAAGGAGGGACAAGGAAGGACAAGGAAGGACAAGGAAGGACAAGGAAGGACAATGAGGGACAAGCAGGGACAAGGAGGTGCAAGGAGAGACTAGGAGATACAAAGAGGGACATGGAGGGATATGGAGGGATATGGAGGGACAAGGAGGGGCAAGGAGAGACATGGAGAGACAAGCAGGATCAAGGAGGGACAAACGGGGACAAGGAAGGACAAGGAGGGACAATGAGGGACAAGGAGGGACAAGCAGTGTCAAGGAGGGACAAGGAGAGTCAAGGAGTGACAAGCAGGGACAAGAAGGGGAAAGAAGGGACAAGGATGGTCAAGGAGGGACAAGGTAGGACAATGAGGCCCAAGGAGGGTTAAGTTAGGGACAAGCAGGGACAAGGAGGGGCAAGGAGAGACATGGAAGTACAAGCAGGATCAAGGAGGGACAAACGGGGACAAGGAAGGACAAGGAGGGACAAGCAGGATCAACGAGGGACAAGGAGGGGCAAGGAGAGACAAGCAGTGAGGGACAAGGTAGGACAAGAAAAACAAGAAGGGACAATGAGGGACAAGACAAGGAAAGGCAAGGAGGGACCAGGAGGGACAAGGAGAGAGCAGGAGGGAAAAGGAGGAATAAGGACTGACAATGAGGGAGAAGGAGTGACAAGGAGGAACAAGGAGGAACAAGGAGTGAAAAGGAGGGGCAAGGAGGGACAAGGGGAGAAAAGGACAGACAAGGAGTGACAAGGAGGGACAAGCATGGACAAGGAGGGACAAGTAGGGACAATCAGGGTCAAGGAGGTACAAGTAGGGACAAGCTTGGTCAAGGAGGGACAAGGAGGGAAAAGGAGGGATATGGGTGGTCAAGGAGGGACAAGGGAGGAAAATGATGGAAAAGGAGGGTCAATGAGGGACAAACAGGGACAAGAAGGGACAAGGAAGGACAAGGAGGGACAAGCAGGGTCAAAGAGGGACAAGGAAGGACAAGGAGGGACAAGGAGGGAAAAGGAGGGACAAGGAGGGGCAATAAGGGACATGGAGGGGCAATGAGGGACAAGGAGGGGCAATGAGGGACATGGAGGGGAAATGAGGGACCAGGAGGGACAAACAGGGACAAGGAGGGTCAAGGAGGTACAAGGAGGGACAAGTAGGAACAAGGAGAGACTAGCAGGGACAAGAAGGGACAAGGAAGGACAATGAGGGTCAAGGAGGGTCAAGGAGGTACAAGGATGGTCAAGGAGGGACAAGTAGGAACAAGGAGTGACTAGCATGGACAAGAAGGGACAAGGAGGGACAAGCAGGATCAAGGAGGGACAAACAGGGACAATGAGGGTCAAGGAGGGACAAGCAGGATCAAGAAGGGACAAACAGGGACGAGGAGGGACAAGCAGGATCAAGGAGGGACAAGCAGTGACAAGGAGGGACAACGAGGAACAAGGAAGGACAAGGAGGGATTAGGAGGGACAATGAGGGGCAAGGAGGGACCAGAAGGGACAAGGAGGGGCAAGGAGAGACAAGCAGGATCAAGGAGGGACAAACGGGGACAAGGAAGGGCAAGGAAGGACAAGGAGGGACAAGGAGGGACAAGGAGGGACCAGGAGGGAAAAGGAGTAACAAGGAGGAACAATGAGGGAGAAGGAGTGACAAGGAGGGGCAAGGAGAGACATGGAGGGTCAAGGAGGGACAATAAAGGACAATGAGGGACAAGGAGGGTCAATGAGAGACAAACAGGGACAAGCAGGATCAACGAGGGACAAGGAGGGACCAGGAGGGACAAGGAGGGGCAAGGAGAGACAAGCAGGATCAATGAGGGACAAACGGGAACAAGGAAGGACAAGGAGGGACAAGTAGGGACAAGCAGGATCAAGGAGGGACAAGGAGGGACCAGGAGGGACACGCAAGGACAAGCTGGTTCAAGGAGGGAAAAGCAGGGAGAAGGAGGGACAAGGAGGGACTAAAAGGGTCTAGGAGGGATTAGAAGGGACTAGGAGGGACTAGGATGGACAATGAGGGGCAAGGAGAGACAAGGAGGGACAAGGAGGGGCAATGAGGGACAAGGAGGGACAAGGAGGGACTAGGAGGGACAAGGAGGGACATGGAGGGACATGGAGGGACAAGAGGGACAAGGTGGGACTAGGAAGGACAAGGAGGGACAAGGAGGGACAAGTAGGGACAAGAAGGGACAAGGAGAGACCAGAAGGGTCAAGGAGGACAAGCAGGGACAAGGAGGAACAAATAGGGATCAGGAGGGGCAATAAGGGTAATGAGGGACAAGGAGAGACAAGGAGGGACAAGGAGGGAAAAGAAGGGACAAGTAGGAGCAAGGAGGGAACAGGAGGGGCATGGAGGGACAAGGAGGGAAAATAATTGACAAGGAGTGACAATGAGGGACAAGAAGGGACTGGCAGGGTTAAGGAGGGACAAGGAGGGAAAAGGAGGACAAAGGAGGGGCAATGACGGACAAGGAGGGGCAACGATGAACAAGGAGGGGCAAGGAGGGACAAGGAGGGACCAGGAGGGACAAGGAGGGTCAAGGCACAATGATGGTCAAGGAGGGACAAGGTAGGACAATGAGGGACAAGGAGGGTTAAGTTAGGGACAAGCAGGGACAAGGAGGGGCAAGGAGAGACATGGAAGTACAAGCAGGATCAAGGAGGGACAAACGGGGACAAGGAAGGACAAGGGGCAAGGAGAGACATGGAGAGGACAAGGAGGGACTAGGATGGTCAAGGAGGGACAAGGAAGGACAAGGAAGGACAAGGAAGGACAAGGAAGGACAAGGAAGGACAATGAGGGACAATCAGGGACAAGCAGGGACAAAGAGGGGCAAGGAGATACAAGGAGGGACATGGATGGATATGGAGGGACAAGGAGGGACAAGGAGGGGCAATGAGGGACCAGGAGGGGCAAGGAGAGACATGGAGAGACAATCAAGGAGGGACAAACGGGGACAAGGAAGGACAAGGAGGGCAAGCAGTGTCAAGGAGGGACAAGCAGGGACAAGAAGGGAAAAGGAGGGACAAGGATGGTCAAGGAGGGACAATGAGGGACAAGGAGGGTTAAGTTAGGGACAAGCAGGGACAAGGAGGGGCAAGGAGAGGCATGGAAGTACAAGCAGGATCAAGGAGGATATGGAGGGACAAGGAGGGGCAATGAGGGACCAGGAGGGACAAGGTGGGGCAAGGAGAGACATGGAGAGACAAGCAGGATCAAGGAGGGACAAACGGGGACAAGGAAGGACAAGGAGGGCAAGCAGTATCAAGGAGGGACAAGCAGGGACAAGAAGGGAAGAGGAGGGACAAGGATGGTCAAGGAGGGACAAGGTAGGACAAGGAGGGTTAAGTTAGGGACAAGCAGGGACAAGGAGGGGCAAGGAGAGACATGGAAGTACATGCAGGATCAAGGAAGGACAAACGGGGACAAGGAAGGACAAGGAGAGACAAGGAGGGTCAAGGAGGGACAAGAAGGGACAAGGAGGGACAAGGA
Organism: Polietes domitor; assembly: GCA_947397865.1. Lineage (NCBI taxonomy): Eukaryota > Metazoa > Arthropoda > Insecta > Diptera > Muscidae > Polietes > Polietes domitor. Next base: position 657,186 of record OX377623.1, read on the forward strand.
GGGACAAGTAGGGACAAGCAGGATCAACGAGGGACAAGGAGTGACCAGGAGGGACAAGGAGGGGCAAGGAGAGACAAGCAGGATCAAGGAGGGACAAACGGGAACAAGGAAGGACAAGGAGGGACAAGTAGGGACAAGCAGGATCAAGGAGGGACCAGGAGGGACACGCAGGGACAAGCTGGTTCAAGGAGGGAAAAACAGGGACAATAAGGGAGAAGGAGGGACTAAAAGGGACTAGGAGGGACTAGAAGGGACTAGGAGGGACTAGGATGGACAATGAGGGGCAAGGAGAGACAAGGAGGGAAAATGAGTGACAAGGAGGAACTAGGAGGGACAAGGAGGGGCAATGAGGGACAAGGAGAAACTAGGAGGGACAACGAGGGACAAGGAGGGACAAGGAGGGACCAGGAGGGACAAGGAGGGGCAAGGAGAGACATGGAGAGACAAGCAGGATCAAGGAGGGACAAACGGGGACAAGGAAGGACAAGGAGGGACAAGCAGGATCAAGGAGGGACCAGGAGGGACACGCAGGGACTAGGAGGGACCAGGAGGGAAAAGGAGGGACAAGGAGGGAGAAGGAGGGGCAAGGAGAGACATGGAGGGACAAGGAAGGACAATGAGGGACAAGGAGGGTCAATGAGAGACAAACAGGGACAAGGAGGGACGAGGAGAGACAAGGAGGGAAAAGAAGGGGCAAGGAGGGACCAAGAGGGGCAAGGAGGGACAAGCATGGACAAGGAGGGACTAGGATGGTCAAGGAGGGACAAGGAAGGACAAGGAAGGACAAGGAAGGACAAGGAAGGACAAGGAAGGACAAGGAAGGACAAGGAAGGACATTGAGGGACAAGGAGGTGCAAGGAGAGACTAGGAGATACAAGGAGGGACATGGAGGGATATGGAGGGACAAGGAGGGGCAAGGAGAGACATGGAGAGACAAGCAGGATCAAGGAGGGACAAACGGGGACAAGGAAGGACAAGGAGGGACAAGGAGGGACAAGCAGTGTCAAGGAGGGACAAGGAGAGTCAAGGAGGGACAAGCAGGGACAAGAAGGGGAAAGAAGGGACAAGGATGGTCAAGGAGGGACAAGGTAGGACAATGAGGGACAAGGAGGGTTAAGTTAGGGACAAGCAGGGACAAGGAGGGGCAAGGAGAGACATGGAAGTACAAGCAGGATCAAGGAGGGAAAAACGGGGACAAGGAAGGACAAGGAGGGACAAGCAGGATCAACGAGGGACAAGGAGGGGCAAGGAGAGACAAGCAGTGAGGGACAAGGTAGGACAAGAAAAACAAGAAGGGACAATGAGGGACAAGACAAGGAAAGGCAAGGAGGGACCAGGAGGGACAAGGAGAGAGCAGGAGGGAAAAGGAGGAATAAGGACTGACAATGAGGGAGAAGGAGTGATAAGGAGGAACAAGGAGGAACAAGGAGTGAAAAGTAGGTGCAAGGAGGGGCAAGGGGAGAAAAGGACAGACAAGGAGTGACAAGGAGGGACAAGCATGGACAAGGAGGGACAAGTAGGGACAATCAGGGTCAAGGAGGGACAAGTAGGGACAAGCTGGGTCAAGGAGGGACAAGGAGGGAAAAGGAGGGATATGGGTGGTCAAGGAGGGACAAGGGAGGAAAATGATGGAAAAGGAGGGTCAATGAGGGACAAACAGGGACAAGAAGGGACAAGGAAGGACAAGGAGGGACAAGCAGGGTCAAAGAGGGACAAGGAAGGACAAGGATGGACAAGGAGGGAAAAGGAGGGACAAGGAGGGGCAATAAGGGACATGGTGGGGCAATGAGGGACAAGGAGGGGCAATGAGGGACATGGAGGGGAAATGAAGGACCAGGAGGGACAAACAGGGACAAGGAGGGTCAAGGAGGTACAAGGAGGGACAAGTAGGAACAAGGAGAGACTAGCAGGGACAAGAAGGGACAAGGAAGGACAATGAGGGTCAAGGAGGGTCAAGGAGGTACAAGGATGGTCAAGGAGGGACAAGTAGGAACAAGGAGTGACTAGCAGGGACAAGAAGGGACAAGGAGTGACAATGAGGGACAAGAAGGGACTGGCAGGGTTAAGGAGGGACAAGGAGGGAAAAGGAGGACAAAGGAGGGGCAATGACGGACAAGGAGGGGCAACGATGAACAAGGAGGGGCAAGGAGGGACAAGGAGGGACCAGGAGGGACAAGGAGGGGCAAGGAGAGACAAGCAGGATCAAGGAGGGACAAACGGGAACAAGGAAGGACAAGGAGGGACAAGTAGGGACAAGCAGGATCAAGGAGGGACAAGGAGGGACCAGGAGGGACACGCAAGGACAAGCTGGTTCAAGGAGGGAAAAGCAGGGAGAAGGAGGGACAAGGAGGGACTAAAAGGGTCTAGGAGGGATTAGAAGGGACTAGGAGGGACTAGGATGGACAATGAGGGGCAAGGAGAGACAAGGAGGGACAAGGAGGGGCAATGAGGGACAAGGAGGGACAAGGAGGGACAAGGAGGGACTAGGAGGGACAAGGAGGGACATGGAGGGACATGGAGGGACAAGAGGGACAAGGTGGGACTAGGAAGGACAAGGAGGGACAAGGAGGGACAAGTAGGGACAAGAAGGGACAAGGAGAGACCAGAAGGGTCAAGGAGGACAAGCAGGGACAAGGAGGAACAAATAGGGATCAGGAGGGGCAATAAGGGTAATGAGGGACAAGGAGAGACAAGGAGGGACAAGGAGGGACAAGGAGGGAAAAGAAGGGACAAGTAGGAGCAAGGAGGGAACAGGAGAGGCATGGAGGGACAAGGAGGGAAAATAATTGACAAGGAGAAACAAGGAGGGACAAGGAGTGACAATGAGGGACAAGAAGGGACTGGCAGGGTTAAGGAGGGACAAGGAGGGGCAATGACGGACAAGGAGGGGCAACGATGAACAAGGAGGGGCAAGGAGGGACAAGGAGGGACCAGGAGGGACAAGGAGGGTCAAGGCACAATGATGGTCAAGGAGGGACAAGGTAGGACAATGAGGGACAAGGAGGGTTAAGTTAGGGACAAGCAGGGACAAGGAGGGGCAAGGAGAGACATGGAAGTACAAGCAGGATCAAGGAGGGACAAACGGGGACAAGGAAGGACAAGGGGCAAGGAGAGACATGGAGAGGACAAGGAGGGACTAGGATGGTCAAGGAGGGACAAGGAAGGACAAGGAAGGACAAGGAAGGACAAGGAAGGACAATGAGGGACAAGCAGGGACAAAGAGGGGCAAGGAGATACAAGGAGGGACATGGATGGATATGGAGGGACAAGGAGGGACAAGGAGGGGCAATGAGGGACCAGGAGGGGCAAGGAGAGACATGGAGAGACAATCAAGGAGGGACAAACGGGGACATGGAAGGACAAGGAGGGCAAGCAGTGTCAAGGAGGGACAAGCAGGGACAAGAAGGGAAAAGGAGGGACAAGGATGGTCAAGGAGGGACAATGAGGGACAAGGAGGGTTAAGTTAGGGACAAGCAGGGACAAGGAGGGGCAAGGAGAGACATGGAAGTACAAGCAGGATCAAGGAGGATATGGAGGGACAAGGAGGGGCAATGAGGGACCAGGAGGGACAAGGTGGGGCAAGGAGAGACATGGAGAGACAAGCAGGATCAAGGAGGGACAAACGGGGACAAGGAAGGACAAGGAGGGCAAGCAGTATCAAGGAGGGACAAGCAGGGACAAGAAGGGAAAAGGAGGGACAAGGATGGTCAAGGAGGGACAAGGTAGGACAAGGAGGGTTAAGTTAGGGACAAGCAGGGACAAGGAGGGGCAAGGAGAGACATGGAAGTACATGCAGGATCAAGGAAGGACAAACGGGGACAAGGAAGGACAAGGAGAGACAAGGAGGGTCAAGGAGGGACAAGAAGGGACAAGGAGGGACAAGTAGGGACAAGCAGGATCAACGAGGGACAAGGAGTGACCAGGAGGGACAAGGAGGGGCAAGGAGAGACAAGCAGGATCAAGGAGGGACAAACGGGAACAAGGAAGGACAAGGAGGGACAAGTAGGGACAAGCAGGATCAAGGAGGGACCAGGAGGGACACGCAGGGACAAGCTGGTTCAAGGAGGGAAAAACAGGGACAATAAGGGAGAAGGAGGGACTAAAAGCGACTAGGAGGGACTAGAAGGGACTAGGAGGGACTAGGATGGACAATGAGGGGCAAGGAGAGACAAGGAGGGAAAATGAGTGACAAGGAGGAACTAGGAGGGACAAGGAGGGGCAATGAGGGACAAGGAGGGACAAGGAGAAACTAGGAGGGACAACGAGGGACAAGGAGGGACAAGGAGGGACCAGGAGGGACAAGGAGGGGCAAGGAGAGACATGGAGAGACAAGCAGGATCAAGGAGGGACAAACGGGGACAAGGAAGGACAAGGAGGGACAAGCAGGATCAAGGAGGGACCAGGAGGGACACGCAGGGACTAGGAGGGACCAGGAGGGAAAAGGAGGGACAAGGAGGGAGAAGGAGGGGCAAGGAAGGACAATGAGGGACAAGGAGGGTCAATGAGAGACAAACAGGGACAAGGAGGGACGAGGAGAGACAAGGAGGGAAAAGAAGGGGCAAGGAGGGACCAAGAGGGGCAAGGAGGGACAAGCATGGACAAGGAGGGACTAGGATGGTCAAGGAAGGACAAGGAAGGACAAGGAAGGACAAGGAAGGACAAGGAAGGACAAGGAAGGACAAGGAAGGACAAGGAAGGACAATGAGGGACAAGCAGGGACAAGGAGGTGCAAGGAGAGACTAGGAGATACAAGGAGGGACATGGAGGGATATGGAGGGACAAGGAGGGGCAAGGAGAGACATGGAGAGACAAGCAGGATCAAGGAGGGACAAACGGGGACAAGGAAGGACAAGGAGGGACAATGAGGGACAAGGAGGGACAAGCAGTGTCAAGGAGGGACAAGGAGAGTCAAGGAGGGACAAGCAGGGACAAGAAGGGGAAAGAAGGGACAAGGATGGTCAAGGAGGGACAAGGTAGGACAATGAGGGACAAGGAGGGTTAAGTTAGGGACAAGCAGGGACAAGGAGGGGCAAGGAGAGACATGGAAGTACAAGCAGGATCAAGGAGGGAAAAACGGGGACAAGGAAGGACAAGGAGGGACAAGCAGGATCAACGAGGGACAAGGAGGGGCAAGGAGAGACAAGCAGTGAGGGACAAGGTAGGACAAGAAAAACAAGAAGGGACAATGAGGGACAAGACAAGGAAAGGCAAGGAGGGACCAGGAGGGACAAGGAGAGAGCAGGAGGGAAAAGGAGGAATAAGGACTGACAATGAGGGAGAAGGAGTGACAAGGAGGAACAAGGAGGAACAAGGAGTGAAAAGTAGGTACAAGGAGGGGCAAGGGGAGAAAAGGACAGACAAGGAGTGACAAGGAGGGACAAGCATGGACAAGGAGGGACAAGTAGGGACAATCAGGGTCAAGGAGGGACAAGTAGGGACAAGCTGGGTCAAGGAGGGACAAGGAGGGAAAAGGAGGGAAAAGGAGGGATATGGGTGGTCAAGGAGGGACAAGGGAGGAAAATGATGGAAAAGGAGGGTCAATGAGGGACAAACAGGGACAAGAAGGGACAAGGAAGGACAAGGAGGGACAAGCAGGGTCAAAGAGGGACAAGGAAGGACAAGGATGGACAAGGAGGGAAAAGGAGGGACAAGGAGGGGCAATAAGGGACATGGTGGGGCAATGAGGGACAAGGAGGGGCAATGAGGGACATGGAGGGGAAATGAAGGACCAGGAGGGACAAACAGGGACAAGGAGGGTCAAGGAGGTACAAGGAGGGACAAGTAGGAACAAGGAGAGACTAGCAGGGACAAGAAGGGACAAGGAAGGACAATGAGGGTCAAGGAGGGTCAAGGAGGTACAAGGATGGTCAAGGAGGGACAAGTAGGAACAAGGAGTGACTAGCAGGGACAAGAAGGGACAAGGAGGGACAAGCAGGATCAAGGAGGGACAAACAGGGACAATGAGGGTCAAGGAGGGACAAGCAGGATCAAGAAGGGACAAACAGGGACGAAGAGGGACAAGCAGGATCAAGGAGGGACAAGCAGTGACAAGGAGGGACAACGAGGAACAAGGAAGGACAAGGAGGGATTAGGAGGGACAATGAGGGGCAAGGAGGGACCAGAAGGGACAAGGAGGGGCAAGGAGAGACAAGCAGGATCAAGGAGGGACAAACGGGGACAAGGAAGGGCAAGGAAGGACAAGGAGGGACCAGGAGGGAAAAGGAGTAACAAGGAGGAACAATGAGGGAGAAGGAGTGACAAGGAGGGGCAAGGAGAGACATGGAGGGTCAAGGAGGGACAAGAAAGGACAATGAGGGACAAGGAGGGTCAATGAGAGACAAACAGGGACAAGCAGGATCAACGAGGGACAAGGAGGGACCAGGAGGGACAAGGAGGGGCAAGGAGAGACAAGCAGGATCAAGGAGGGACAAACGGGAACAAGGAAGGACAAGGAGGGACAAGTAGGGACAAGCAGGATCAAGGAGGGACAAGGAGGGACCAGGAGGGACACGCAGGGACAAGCTGGTTCAAGGAGGGAAAAGCAGGGACAATGAGGGAGAAGGAGGGACAAGGAGGGACTAAAAGGGTCTAGGAGGGATTAGAAGGGACTAGGATGGACAATGAGGGGCAAGGAGTGACAAGGAGGGACAAGGAGGGGCAATGAGGGACAAGGAGGGACTAGGAGGGACAAGGAGGGACATGGAGGGACAAGGAGGGACTAGGAAGGACAAGGAGGGACAAGTAGGGACAAGGAGAGACCAGAAGGGTCAAGGAGGACAAGCAGGGACAAGGAGGAACAAATAGGGATCAGGAGGGGCAATAAGGGTAATGAGGGACAAGGAGAGACAAGGAGGGACAAGTAGGAGCAAGGAGGGAACAGGAGGGGCATGGAGGGACAAGGAGGGAAAATAATTGACAAGGAGAAACAAGGAGGGACAAGGAGTGACAATGAGGGACAAGAAGGGACTAGCAGGGTTAAGGAGGGACAAGGAGGGAAAAGGATGGTCAAGGAGGGACAAGGAAGGACAATGAGGGACAAGGAAGGGCAAGGAGAGACAAGCAGGATCAAGGAGGGACAAACGGGAACAAGGAAGGACAAGGAGGGACAAGTAGGGACAAGCAGGATCAAGGAGGGTCAAGGAGGGACAAGAAAGGACAATGAGGGACAAGGAGGGTCAATGAGAGACAAACAGGGACAAGCAGGATCAACGAGGGACAAGGAGGGACCAGGAGGGACAAGGAGGGGCAAGGAGAGACAAGCAGGATCAATGAGGGACAAACGGGAACAAGGAAGGACAAGGAGGGACAAGTAGGGACAAGCAGGATCAAGGAGGGACAAGGAGGGACCAGGAGGGACACGCAAGGACAAGCTGGTTCAAGGAGGGAAAAGCAGGGAGAAGGAGGGACAAGGAGGGACTAAAAGGGTCTAGGAGGGATTAGAAGGGACTAGGAGGGACTAGGATGGACAATGAGGGGCAAGGAGAGACAAGGAGGGACAAGGAGGGGCAATGAGGGACAAGGAGGGACAAGGAGGGACAAGGAGGGACTAGGAGGGACAAGGAGGGACATGGAGGGACATGGAGGGACAAGAGGGACAAGGTGGGACTAGGAAGGACAAGGAGGGACAAGGAGGGACAAGTAGGGACAAGAAGGGACAAGGAGAGACCAGAAGGGTCAAGGAGGACAAGCAGGGACAAGGAGGAACAAATAGGGATCAGGAGGGGCAATAAGGGTAATGAGGGACAAGGAGAGACAAGGAGGGACAAGGAGGGACAAGGAGGGAAAAGAAGGGACAAGTAGGAGCAAGGAGGGAACAGGAGGGGCATGGAGGGACAAGGAGGGAAAATAATTGACAAGGAGTGACAATGAGGGACAAGAAGGGACTGGCAGGGTTAAGGAGGGACAAGGAGGGAAAAGGAGGACAAAGGAGGGGCAATGACGGACAAGGAGGGGCAACGATGAACAAGGAGGGGCAAGGAGGGACAAGGAGGGACCAGGAGGGACAAGGAGGGTCAAGGCACAATGATGGTCAAGGAGGGACAAGGTAGGACAATGAGGGACAAGGAGGGTTAAGTTAGGGACAAGCAGGGACAAGGAGGGGCAAGGAGAGACATGGAAGTACAAGCAGGATCAAGGAGGGACAAACGGGGACAAGGAAGGACAAGGGGCAAGGAGAGACATGGAGAGGACAAGGAGGGACTAGGATGGTCAAGGAGGGACAAGGAAGGACAAGGAAGGACAAGGAAGGACAAGGAAGGACAATGAGGGACAATCAGGGACAAGCAGTGACAAAGAGGGGCAAGGAGATACAAGGAGGGACATGGATGGATATGGAGGGACAAGGAGGGACAAGGAGGGGCAATGAGGGACCAGGAGGGGCAAGGAGAGACATGGAGAGACAATCAAGGAGGGACAAACGGGGACAAGGAAGGACAAGGAGGGCAAGCAGTGTCAAGGAGGGACAAGCAGGGACAAGAAGGGAAAAGGAGGGACAAGGATGGTCAAGGAGGGACAATGAGGGACAAGGAGGGTTAAGTTAGGGACAAGCAGGGACAAGGAGGGGCAAGGAGAGACATGGAAGTACAAGCAGGATCAAGGAGGATATGGAGGGACAAGGAGGGGCAATGAGGGACCAGGAGGGACAAGGTGGGGCAAGGAGAGACATGGAGAGACAAGCAGGATCAAGGAGGGACAAACGGGGACAAGGAAGGACAAGGAGGGCAAGCAGTATCAAGGAGGGACAAGCAGGGACAAGAAGGGAAAAGGAGGGACAAGGATGGTCAAGGAGGGACAAGGTAGGACAAGGAGGGTTAAGTTAGGGACAAGCAGGGACAAGGAGGGGCAAGGAGAGACATGGAAGTACATGCAGGATCAAGGAAGGACAAACGGGGACAAGGAAGGACAAGGAGAGACAAGGAGGGTCAAGGAGGGACAAGAAGGGACAAGGAGGGACAAGGAGGGACAAGTAGGGACAAGCAGGATCAACGAGGGACAAGGAGTGACCAGGAGGGACAAGGAGGGGCAAGGAGAGACAAGCAGGATCAAGGAGGGACAAACGGGAACAAGGAAGGACAAGGAGGGACAAGTAGGGACAAGCAGGATCAAGGAGGGACCAGGAGGGACACGCAGGGACAAGCTGGTTCAAGGAGGGAAAAACAGGGACAATAAGGGAGAAGGAGGGACTAAAAGGGACTAGGAGGGACTAGAAGGGACTAGGAGGGACTAGGATGGACAATGAGGGGCAAGGAGAGACAAGGAGGGAAAATGAGTGACAAGGAGGAACTAGGAGGGACAAGGAGGGGCAATGAGGGACAAGGAGGGACAAGGAGAAACTAGGAGGGACAACGAGGGACAAGGAGGGACAAGGAGGGACAAGGAGGGACAAGGAGGGACCAGGAGGGACAAGGAGGGGCAAGGAGAGACATGGAGTGACAAGCAGGATCAAGGAGGGACAAACGGGGACAAGGAAGGACAAGGAGGGACAAGCAGGATCAAGGAGGGACCAGGAGGGACACGCAGGGACTAGGAGGGACCAGGAGGGAAAAGGAGGGATAAGGAGGGAGAAGGAGGGGCAAGGAGAGACATGGAGGGACAAGGAAGGACAATGAGGGACAAGGAGGGTCAATGAGAGACAAACAGGGACAAGGAGGGACGAGGAGAGACAAGGAGGGAAAAGAAGGGGCAAGGAGGGACCAAGAGGGGCAAGGAGGGACAAGCATGGACAAGGAGGGACTAGGATGGTCAAGGAGGGACAAGGAAGGACAAGGAAGGACAAGGAAGGACAAGGAAGGACAAGGAAGGACAAGGAAGGACAAGGAAGGACAAGGAAGGACAATGAGGGACAAGCAGGGACAAGGAGGTGCAAGGAGAGACTAGGAGATACAAGGAGGGACATGGAGGGATATGGAGGGACAAGGAGGGGCAAGGAGAGACATGGAGAGACAAGCAGGATCAAGGAGGGACAAACGGGGACAAGGAAGGACAAGGAGGGACAAGGAGGGACAAGCAGTGTCAAGGAGGGACAAGGAGAGTCAAGGAGGGACAAGCAGGGACAAGAAGGGGAAAGAAGGGACAAGGATGGTCAAGGAGGGACAAGGTAGGACAATGAGGGACAAGGAGGGTTAAGTTAGGGACAAGCAGGGACAAGGAGGGGCAAGGAGAGACATGGAAGTACAAGCAGGATCAAGGAGGGAAAAACGGGGACAAGGAAGGACAAGGAGGGACAAGCAGGATCAACGAGGGACAAGGAGGGGCAAGGAGAGACAAGCAGTGAGGGACAAGGTAGGACAAGAAAAACAAGAAGGGACAATGAGGGACAAGACAAGGAAAGGCAAGGAGGGACCAGGAGGGACAAGGAGAGAGCAGGAGGGAAAAGGAGGAATAAGGACTGACAATGAGGGAGAAGGAGTGACAAGGAGGAACAAGGAGGAACAAGGAGTGAAAAGTAGGTGCAAGGAGGGGCAAGGGGAGAAAAGGACAGACAAGGAGTGACAAGGAGGGACAAGCATGGACAAGGAGGGACAAGTAGGGACAATCAGGGTCAAGGAGGGACAAGTAGGGACAAGCTGGGTCAAGGAGGGACACGGAGGGAAAAGGAGGGATATGGGTGGTCAAGGAGGGACAAGGGAGGAAAATGATGGAAAAGGAGGGTCAATGAGGGACAAGAAGGGACAAGGAAGGACAAGGAGGGACAAGCAGGGTCAAAGAGGGACAAGGAAGGACAAGGATGGACAAGGAGGGAAAAGGAGGGACAAGGAGGGGCAATAAGGGACATGGTGGGGCAATGAGGGACAAGGAGGGGCAATGAGGGACATGGAGGGGAAATGAAGGACCAGGAGGGACAAACAGGGACAAGGAGGGTCAAGGAGGTACAAGGAGGGACAAGTAGGAACAAGGAGAGACTAGCAGGGACAAGAAGGGACAAAGAAGGACAATGAGGGTCAAGGAGGGTCAAGGAGGTACAAGGATGGTCAAGGAGGGACAAGTAGGAACAAGGAGTGACTAGCAGGGACAAGAAGGGACAAGGAGTGACAATGAGGGACAAGAAGGGACTGGCAGGGTTAAGGAGGGACAAGGAGGGAAAAGGAGGACAAAGGAGGGGCAATGACGGACAAGGAGGGGCAACGATGAACAAGGAGGGGCAAGGAGGGACAAGGAGGGACCAGGAGGGACAAGGAGGGGCAAGGAGAGACAAGCAGGATCAAGGAGGGACAAACGGGAACAAGGAAGGACAAGGAGGGACAAGTAGGGACAAGCAGGATCAAGGAGGGACAAGGAGGGACCAGGAGGGACACGCAAGGACAAGCTGGTTCAAGGAGGGAAAAGCAGGGAGAAGGAGGGACAAGGAGGGACTAAAAGGGTCTAGGAGGGATTAGAAGGGACTAGGAGGGACTAGGAGGGACTAGGATGGACAATGAGGGGCAAGGAGAGACAAGGAGGGACAAGGAGGGGCAATGAGGGACAAGGAGGGACAAGGAGGGACAAGGAGGGACTAGGAGGGACAAGGAGGGACATGGAGGGACATGGAGGGACAAGAGGGACAAGGTGGGACTAGGAAGGACAAGGAGGGACAAGGAGGGACAAGTAGGGACAAGAAGGGACAAGGAGAGACCAGAAGGGTCAAGGAGGACAAGCAGGGACAAGGAGGAACAAATAGGGATCAGGAGGGGCAATAAGGGTAATGAGGGACAAGGAGAGACAAGGAGGGACAAGGAGGGACAAGGAGGGAAAAGAAGGGACAAGTAGGAGCAAGGAGGGAACAGGAGGGGCATGGAGGGACAAGGAGGGAAAATAATTGACAAGGAGAAACAAGGAGGGACAAGGAGTGACAATGAGGGACAAGAAGGGACTGGCAGGGTTAAGGAGGGACAAGGAGGGAAAAGGAGGACAAAGGAGGGGCAATGACGGACAAGGAGGGGCAACGATGAACAAGGAGGGGCAAGGAGGGACAAGGAGGGACCAGGAGGGACAAGGAGGGTCAAGGCACAATGATGGTCAAGGAGGGACAAGGTAGGACAATGAGGGACAAGGAGGGTTAAGTTAGGGACAAGCAGGGACAAGGAGGGGCAAGGAGAGACATGGAAGTACAAGCAGGATCAAGGAGGGACAAACGGGGACAAGGAAGGACAAGGGGCAAGGAGAGACATGGAGAGGACAAGGAGGGACTAGGATGGTCAAGGAGGGACAAGGAAGGACAAGGAAGGACAAGGAAGGACAATGAGGGACAATCAGGGACAAGCAGGGACAAAGAGGGGCAAGGAGATACAAGGAGGGACATGGATGGATATGGAGGGACAAGGAGGGACAAGGAGGGGCAATGAGGGACCAGGAGGGGCAAGGAGAGACATGGAGAGACAATCAAGGAGGGACAAACGGGGACAAGGAAGGACAAGGAGGGCAAGCAGTGTCAAGGAGGGACAAGCAGGGACAAGAAGGGAAAAGGAGGGACAAGGATGGTCAAGGAGGGACAATGAGGGACAAGGAGGGTTAAGTTAGGGACAAGCAGGGACAAGGAGGGGCAAGGAGAGACATGGAAGTACAAGCAGGATCAAGGAGGATATGGAGGGACAAGGAGGGGCAATGAGGGACCAGGAGGGACAAGGTGGGGCAAGGAGAGACATGGAGAGACAAGCAGGATCAAGGAGGGACAAACGGGGACAAGGAAGGACAAGGAGGGCAAGCAGTATCAAGGAGGGACAAGCAGGGACAAGAAGGGAAAAGGAGGGACAAGGATGGTCAAGGAGGGACAAGGTAGGACAAGGAGGGTTAAGTTAGGGACAAGCAGGGACAAGGAGGGGCAAGGAGAGACATGGAAGTACATGCAGGATCAAGGAAGGACAAACGGGGACAAGGAAGGACAAGGAGAGACAAGGAGGGTCAAGGAGGGACAAGAAGGGACAAGGAGGGACAAGGAGGGACAAGTAGGGACAAGCAGGATCAACGAGGGACAAGGAGTGACCAGGAGGGACAAGGAGGGGCAAGGAGAGACAAGCAGGATCAAGGAGGGAGAAACGGGAACAAGGAAGGACAAGGAGGGACAAGTAGGGACAAGCAGGATCAAGGAGGGACCAGGAGGGACACGCAGGGACAAGCTGGTTCAAGGAGGGAAAAACAGGGACAATAAGGGAGAAGGAGGGACTAAAAGGGACTAGGAGGGACTAGAAGGGACTAGGAGGGACTAGGATGGACAATGAGGGGCAAGGAGAGACAAGGAGGGAAAATGAGTGACAAGGAGGAACTAGGAGGGACAAGGAGGGGCAATGAGGGACAAGGAGGGACAAGGAGAAACTAGGAGGGACAACGAGGGACAAGGAGGGACAAGGAGGGACAAGGAGGGACAAGGAGGGGCAAGGAGAGACATGGAGAGACAAGCAGGATCAAGGAGGGACAAACGGGGACAAGGAAGGACAAGGAGGGACAAGCAGGATCAAGGAGGGACCAGGAGGGACACGCAGGGACTAGGAGGGACCAGGAGGGAAAAGGAGGGACAAGGAGGGAGAAGGAGGGGCAAGGAAGGACAATGAGGGACAAGGAGGGTCAATGAGAGACAAACAGGGACAAGGAGGGACGAGGAGAGACAAGGAGGGAAAAGAAGGGGCAAGGAGGGACCAAGAGGGGCAAGGAGGGACAAGCATGGACAAGGAGGGACTAGGATGGTCAAGGAGGGACAAGGAAGGACAAGGAAGGACAAGGAAGGACAAGGAAGGACAAGGAAGGACAAGGAAGGACAAGGAAGGACAAGGAAGGACAAGGAAGGACAAGGAAGGACAAGGAAGGACAAGGAAGGACAAGGAAGGACAATGAGGGACAAGCAGGGACAAGGAGGTGCAAGGAGAGACTAGGAGATACAAGGAGGGACATGGAGGGATATGGAGGGACAAGGAGGGGCAAGGAGAGACATGGAGAGACAAGCAGGATCAAGGAGGGACAAACGGGGACAAGGAAGGACAAGGAGGGACAATGAGGGACAAGGAGGGACAAGCAGTGTCAAGGAGGGACAAGGAGAGTCAAGGAGGGACAAGCAGGGACAAGAAGGGGAAAGAAGGGACAAGGATGGTCAAGGAGGGACAAGGTAGGACAATGAGGGACAAGGAGGGTTAAGTTAGGGACAAGCAGGGACAAGGAGGGGCAAGGAGAGACATGGAAGTACAAGCAGGATCAAGGAGGGAAAAACGGGGACAAGGAAGGACAAGGAGGGACAAGCAGGATCAACGAGGGACAAGGAGGGGCAAGGAGAGACAAGCAGTGAGGGACAAGGTAGGACAAGAAAAACAAGAAGGGACAATGAGGGACAAGACAAGGAAAGGCAAGGAGGGACCAGGAGGGACAAGGAGAGAGCAGGGGGAAAAGGAGGAATAAGGACTGACAATGAGGGAGAAGGAGTGACAAGGAGGAACAAGGAGGAACATGGAGTGAAAAGTAGGTGCAAGGAGGGGCAAGGGGAGAAAAGGACAGACAAGGAGTGACAAGGAGGGACAAGCATGGACAAGGAGGGACAAGTAGGGACAATCAGGGTCAAGGAGGGACAAGTAGGGACAAGCTGGGTCAAGGAGGGACAAGGAGGGAAAAGGAGGGATATGGGTGGTCAAGGAGGGACAAGGGAGGAAAATGATGGAAAAGGAGGGTCAATGAGGGACAAACAGGGACAAGAAGGGACAAGGAAGGACAAGGAGGGACAAGCAGGGTCAAAGAGGGACAAGGAAGGACAAGGATGGACAAGGAGGGAAAAGGAGGGGCAATAAGGGACATGGTGGGGCAATGAGGGACAAGGAGGGGCAATGAGGGACATGGAGGGGAAATGAAGGACCAGGAGGGACAAACAGGGACAAGGAGGGTCAAGGAGGTACAAGGAGGGACAAGTAGGAACAAGGAGAGACTAGCAGGGACAAGAAGGGACAAGGAAGGACAATGAGGGTCAAGGAGGTACAAGGATGGTCAAGGAGGGACAAGTAGGAACAAGGAGTGACTAGCAGGGACAAGAAGGGACAAGGAGGGACAAGCAGGATCAAGGAGGGACAAACAGGGACAATGAGGGTCAAGGAGGGACAAGCAGGATCAAGAAGGGACAAACAGGGACGAAGAGGGACAAGCAGGATCAAGGAGGGACAAGCAGTGACAAGGAGGGACAACGAGGAACAAGGAAGGACAAGGAGGGATTAGGAGGGACAATGAGGGGCAAGGAGGGACCAGAAGGGACAAGGAGGGGCAAGGAGAGACAAGCAGGATCAAGGAGGGACAAACGGGGACAAGGAAGGGCAAGGAAGGACAAGGAGGGACCAGGAGGGAAAAGGAGTAACAAGGAGGAACAATGAGGGAGAAGGAGTGACAAGGAGGGGCAAGGAGAGACATGGAGGGTCAAGGAGGGACAAGAAAGGACAATGAGGGACAAGGAGGGTCAATGAGAGACAAACAGGGACAAGCAGGATCAACGAGGGACAAGGAGGGACAAGGAGGGGCAAGGAGAGACAAGCAGGATCAAGGAGGGACAAACGGGAACAAGGAAGGACAAGGAGGGACAAGTAGGGACAAGCAGGATCAAGGAGGGACAAGGAGGGACCAGGAGGGACACGCAGGGACAAGCTGGTTCAAGGAGGGAAAAGCAGGGACAATGAGGGAGAAGGAGGGACAAGGAGGGACTAAAAGGGTCTAGGAGGGATTAGAAGGGACTAGGAGGGACTAGGATGGACAATGAGGGGCAAGGAGTGACAAGGAGGGACAAGGAGGGGCAATGAGGGACAAGGAGGGACTAGGAGGGACAAGGAGGGACATGGAGGGACATGGAGGGACAAGAGGGACAAGGAGGGACTAGGAAGGACAAGGAGGGACAAGTAGGGACAAGGAGAGACCAGAAGGGTCAAGGAGGACAAGCAGGGACAAGGAGGAACAAATAGGGATCAGGAGGGGCAATAAGGGTAATGAGGGACAAGGAGAGACAAGGAGGGACAAGGAGGGAAAAGAAGGGACAAGTAGGAGCAAGGAGGGAACAGGAGGGGCATGGAGGGACAAGGAGGGAAAATAATTGACAAGGAGAAACAAGGAGGGACAAGGAGTGACAATGAGGGACAAGAAGGGACTAGCAGGGTTAAGGAGGGACAAGGAGGGAAAAGGAGGACAAAGGAGGGGCAATGACGGACAAGGAGGGGCAACGATGAACAAGGAGGGGCAAGGAGGGACAAGGCGGGACCAGGAGGGACAAGGAGGGTCAAGGCACAATGATGGTCAAGGAGGGACAAGTACGAACAAGGAGGGACCAGGAGGGAAAATGAGGGATTAGGAGGGGCAAGGAGAGACAAGGAGCGGCAAGGAAGGACAAGGAGGGACCAGGAGGGAAAATGAGGGACAAGGAGGGGCAAGGAGGGACAATGAGGGACCAGGAGGGTCAAGGAGGTACAAGGATGGTCAAGGAGGGACAAGTAGGAACAAGGAGAGACTAGCAGGGACAAGAAGGGACAAGAAGGGACAAGCAGGATCAAGGAGGGACAAACAGGGACAATGAGGGACAAGCAGGGACAAGCAGGATCAAGGAGGGACAAACAGCGACGAGGAGGGTCAAGGAGGGACAAGCAGGATCAAGGAGGGACAAGCAGTGACAAGGAGGGACAACGAGGAACAAGGAAGGACAAGGAGGGATTAGGAGGGACAATGAGGGGCAAGGAGGGACAAGGAGGGAGAAGGAGTGACAAGGAGGGGCAAGCAGAGTCATGGAGGGTCAAGGAGAGACAAGGAAGGACAATGAGGGACAAGGAGGGTCAATGAGAGACAAACAGGGACAAACAGGGACAAGGAGGGACGAGGAGAGACAAGGAGGGAAAAGAAGGGTCAAGGAGAAGCAAGGAGGGACCAGGAGGGACAAGCAGTGTCACGGAGGGACAAGCATGGACAAGGAGGGACTAGGATGGTCAAGGAGCGACAAGGAAGGACAATGAGGGACAAGGAGGGGCAAGGAGAGACTAGGAGATACAAGGAGGGACATGGAGGGATATGGAGGGACAAGGAGGGGCAAGGAGAGACATGGAGAGAAGAGCAGGATCAAGGAGGGACAAACGGGGACAAGGAGGGACAAGCAGTGTCAAGGAGGGACAAGGAGAGTCAAGGAGGGACAAGCAGGGGCCAGAAGGGAAAAGGAGGGACAAGGATGGTCAAGGAGGGACAAGGAAGGACAATGAGGGACAAGGAGGGTTAAGTTAGGGACAAGGAGGGGCAAGGAGAGACATGGAAGTACAAGCAGGATCAAGTAGGGACAAACGGGGACAAGGAGGGACAAACGGGGACAAGGAGGGGCAATGAGGGACATGGAGGGGCAATGAGGCACAAGGAGGTGTAATGAGGGACATGGAGGGGAAATGAGGGACTAGGAGGGACAAACAGGTACAAGGAGGGTCAAGGAGGGACAAGTAGGAACAAGGAGAGACTAGCAGGGACAAGAAGGGACAAGGAAGGACAAGGAGGGTGAAGGAGGTACAAGGATGGTCAAGGAGGGACAAGTAGGAACAAGGAGAGACTAGCAGGGACAAGAAGGGACAAGCAGGATCAAGGAGGGACAAACAGGGACAATGAGGGTCAAGGAGGGACAAGCAGGATCAAGGAGGGACAAACAGGGACGAGGAGGGACAAGCAGGGACACGCAGGATCAAGGAGGGACAAGCAGTGACAAGGAGGGACAACGAGGAACAAGGAAGGACAAGGAGGGATTAGGAGGGACAATGAGGGGCAAGGAGAGACAAGGAGAGGCGAGGAAGGACAAGGAGGGACCAGGAGGGAAAATGAGGGACAAGGAGGGGCAAGGAGGGACCAGGAGGGACAAGGACGGACAAGGAGGGGCAAGGAGAGACATGGAGAGGACAAGGAGGGACTAGGATGGTCAAGGAGGGACAAGGAAGGACAAGGAAGGACAATGAGGGACAAGCAGGGACAAGGAGGGGCAAGGAGAGACTAGGAGATACAAGGAGGGACATGGAGGGATATGGAGGGACAAGGAGGGGCAATGAGAGACCAGGAGGGGCAAGGAGAGACATGGAGAGACAATCAAGGAGGGACAAACGGGGACAAGGAAGGACAAGGAGGGCAAGCAGTGTCAAGGAGGGACAAGCAGGGACAAGAAGGGAAAAGGAGGGACAAGCAGGGACAAGGAGGGACAAGGAGGGACAAGGAGGGTTAAGTTAGGGACAAGGAGGGGCAAGGAGAGACATGGAAGTACAAGCAGGATCAAGGAGGATATGGAGGGACAAGGAGGGACAAGGAGGGGCAATGAGGGACCAGGAGGGGCAAGGAGAGACATGGAGAGACAAGCAGGATCAAGGAGGGACAAACGGGGACAAGGAAGGACAAGGAGGGCAAGCAGTGTCAAGGAGGGACAAGCAGGGACAAGAAGGGAAAAGGAGGGACAATCAGGGACAAGAAGGGAAAAGGAGGGACAAGGATGGTCAAGGAGGGACCAGGTAGGGACAAGCAGGGACAAGGAGGGGCAAGGAGAGACATGGAAGTACAAGCAGGATCAAGGAGGGACAAACGGGGACAAGGAAGGACAAGGAGGGACAAGCAGGATCAACGAGGGACAAGGAGTGACCAGGAGGGACAAGGAGGGGCAAGGAGAGACAAGCAGAATCAAGGAGGGACAAACGGGAACAAGGAAGGACAAGGAGGGACAAGTAGGGACAAGCAGGATCAAGGAGGGTCAAGGAGGGACCAGGAGGGACACGCAGGGACAAGCTGGTTCAAGGAGGGAAAAACAGGGACAATGAGGGAGAAGGAGGGACTAAAAGGGACTAGGAGGTACTAGAAGCGACTAGGAGGGACTAGGATGGACAATGAGGGGCAAGGAGAGACAAGGAGGGAAAATGAGTGACAAGGAGGAACAAGGAGGGACAAGGAGGGGCAATGAGGGACAAGGAGGGACTAGGAGGGACAAGGAGGGACAAGGAGGGACAAGGAGGGACTAGGAGGGACAAGGAGGGGCAAGGAAGGACAAGGAAGGACAAGGAAGGACAAGGAAGGACAAGGAAGGACAAGGAAGGATAATGAGGGACAAGGAGGGGCAAGGAGAGACAAGGAGGGGCAAGGAGAGACTAGGAGATACAAGGAGGGACATGGAGGGATATGGAGGGACAAGGAGGGGCAATGAGGGACCAGGAGGGACAAGGAGGGGCAAGGAGAGACATGGAGAGACAAGCAGGATCAAGGAGGGACAAACGGGGACAAGGAAGGACAAGGAGGGACAATGAGGGACAAGGAGGGACAAGCAGTGTCAAGGAGGGACAAGGAGAGTCAAGGAGGGACAAGCAGGGACAAGAAGGGGAAAGAAGGGACAAGGATGGTCAAGGAGGGACAAGGTAGGACAATGAGGGACAAGTAGGGTTAAGTTAGGGACAAGCAGGGACAAGGAGGGACAAGGAGGGGCAAGGAGAGACATGGAAGTACAAGCAGGATCAAGGAGGGACAAACGGGGACAAGGAAGGACAAGGAGGGACAAGGAGGGACAAGTAGGGACAAGCAGGATCAACGAGGGACAAGGAAGGGCAAGGAGAGACAAGCAGGATCAAGGAGGGACAAACGGGAACAAGGAAGGACAAGGAGGGACAAGTAGGGACAAGCAGGATCAAGGAGGGACAAGGAGGGACCAGGAGGGGCAAGGAGAGTCATGGAGGGTCAAGGAGAGACAAGGAAGGACAATGAGGGACAAGGAGGGACTAAAAGGGTCTAGGAGGGACTAGAAGGGACTAGGAGGGACTAGGAGGGACTAGGATGGACAATGAGGGGCAAGGAGAGACAAGGAGGGAAAATGAGTGACAAGGAGGAACAAGGAGGGACAAGGAGGGGCAATGAGGGACAAGGAGGGACTAGGAGGGACAAGGAGGGACAAGGAGGGACAAGTAGGGACAAGGAGGGACAAACGGGTACAAGGAAGGACAAGGTGGGACAAGGAGGGGCAAGGAGGGACAAGTAGGGCCAAGCAGGTTCAAGGAGGGAAAAGCAGGGACAAGGATGGAAAAGCAGGGACAATGAGGGAGAAGGAGGGACAAGGAGGGACTAGGAGGGACTAAAAGGGACTAGGAGAGACTAGGAGGGACTAGGAGGGAATAGGAGGGACTAGGAGGGACTAGGAGGGACAATGAGGGGCAAGGAGAGACAAGGAGGGAAAATGAGTGACAAGGAGGGACAACGAGGAACAAGGAGGGGCAAGGAGGGACCAGGAGGGACAAGGAGGGTCAAGGCACAATGATGGTCAAGGAGGGACAAGTAGGAACAAGGAGGGACCAGGAGGGAAAAGGAGGGATTAGGAGGGGCAAGGAGAGACAAGGAGAGGCAAGGAAGGACAAGGAGGGACCAGGAGGGAAAATGAGGGACAAGGAGGGGCAAGGAGGGACAATGAGGGACCAGGAGGTACAAGGATGGTCCAGGAGGGACAAGTAGGAACAAGGAGAGACTAGCAGGGACAAGGAGGGACAAGCAGGATCAAGGAGGGACAAACAGGGACGAGGAGGGTCAAGGAGGGACAAGCAGGGACAAGCAGGATCAAGGAGGGACAAGCAGTGACAAGGAGGGACAACGAGGAACAAGGAAGGACAAGGAGGGATTAGGAGGGACAATGAGGGGCAAGGAGGGACAAGGAGGGAGAAGGAGTGACAAGGAGGGGCAAGGAGAGTCATGGAGGGTCAAGGAAGGACAAGGAGGGTCAATGAGAGACAAACAGGGTCAAGGAGGGACGAGGAGAGACAAGGAGAGACAAGGAGGGAAAAGAAGGGTCAAGGAGAAGCAAGGAGGGACCAGGAGGGACAAGCAGTGTCAAGGAGGGGCAAGGAGAGACTAGGAGATACAAGGAGGGACATGGAGGGATATGGAGGGACAAGGAGGGGCAATGAGGGACAAGGATGGACAAGGAGGGGCAAGGAGAGACATGGAGAGAAAAGCAGGATCAAGGAGGGTCAAACGGGGACAAGGAGGGACAAGCAGTGTCAAGGAGGGACAAGGAGAGTCAAGGAGGGACAAGGAGGGACAAGCAGGGACAAGAAGGGACAAGGAGGGACAAGGATGGTCAAGGAGGGACGAGGAAGGACAATGAGGGACAAGGAGGGTTAAGTTAGGGACAAGGAGGGGCAAGGAGAGACATGGAAGTACAAGCAGGATCAAGGAGGGACAAACGGGGACAAGGAAGGACAAGGAGGGAAAAGGAGGGACAAGGAGGGGGAAATGAGGGGCAATGAGGGACAAGGAGGGGCAATGAGGGACGTGGAGGGGAAATGAGGGACTAGGAGGGACAAACAGGTACAAGGAGGGACAAGTAGGAACAAGGAGAGACTAGCAGGGACAAGAAGGGACAAGGAAGGACAAGGAGGGTCAAGGAGGGTGAAGGAGGTACAAGGATGGTCAAGGAGGGACAAGTAGGAACAAGGAGAGACTAGCAGGGACAAGGAGGGACAAGCAGGATCAAGGAGGGACAAACAGGGACAATGAGGGTCAAGGAGGGACAAGCAGGGACAAGCAGGATCAAGGAGGGACAAACAGGGACGAGGAGGGTCAAGGAGGGACAAGCAGGGACACGCAGGATCAAGGAGGGACAAGCAGTGACAAGGAGGGACAACGAGGAACAAGGAAGGACAAGGAGTGATTAGGAGGGACAATGAGGGGCAAGGAGAGACAAGGAGAGGCGAGGAAGGACAAGGAGAGACCAGGAGGGAAAATGAGGGACAAGGAGGGGCAAGGAGAGGCAAGGAGGGACAAGGAGGGACCAGGAGGGACAAGGAGTGACAAGGAGGGGCAAGGAGAGACATGGAGAAGACAAGGAGGGACTAGGATGGTCAAGGAGGGACAAGGAAGGACAAGGAAGGACAAGGAAGGACAACGAAGGACAAGGAAGGACAAGGAAGGACAAGGAAGGACAAGGAAGGACAATGAGGGACAAGCAGGGACAAGCAGAGACAAGGAGGGGCAAGGAGAGACTAGGAGATACAAGGAGGGACATGGATGGATATGGAGGGACAAGAAGGGACAAGGAGGGGCAATGAGGGTCAAGGAGGGACAAGGAGGGACAAGGAGGGTCAAGGAGGGACAAGGAAGGACAAGTAGGGACAAGTAGGGACAAGCAGGATCAAGGAGGGACAAGGAGGGACCAGGAGGGACACGCAGGGACAAGCTGATTCAAGGAGGGAAAAACAGGGACAATGAGGGAGAAGGAGGGACTAAAAGGGACTAGGAGGTACTAGAAGGGACTAGGAGGGACTAGGATGGACAATGAGGGGCAAGGAGAGACAAGGAGGGAAAATGAGTGACAAGGAGGAACTAGGAGGGACAAGGAGGGGCAATGAGGGACAATGAGGGGCAAGGAGAGACAAGGAGGGAAAATGAGTGACAAGGAGGAACTAGGAGGGACAAGGAGGGGCAAGGAGGGACAAGGAGGGACAAGGAGGGACTAGGAGGGACTAGGAGGGACAAGGAGGGACAAGGAGGGACAAGGAGGGGCAAGGAGAGACATGGAGAGACAAGCAGGATCAAGGAGGGACAAACGGGGACAAGGAAGGACAAGGAAGGACAAGGAAGGACAAGGAGGGACAAGCAGGATCAAGGAGGGACCAGGAGGGACACGCAGGGACTAGGAGGGACCAGGAGGGAAAAGGAGTGACAAGGAGGAACAAGGAGGGAGAAGGAGTGACAAGGAGGGGCAAGGAGAGACATGGAGGGACAAGGAAGGACAATGAGGGACAAGGAGGGTCAACGAGAGACAAGGAGGGACGAGGAGAGACAAACAGGGACAAGGAGGGACGAGGAGAGACAAGGAGGGAAAAGAAGGGGGAAGGAGAAGCAAGGAGGGACCAAGAGGGGCAAGGAGGGACAAGCAGTGTCAAGGAGGGACAAGCATGGACAAGGAGGGACTAGGATGGTCAAGGAGGGACAAGGAAGGACAAGGAAGGACAAGGAAGGACAAGGAAGGACAAGGAAGGACAAGGAAGGACAAGGAAGGACAAGGAAGGACAAGGAAGGACAATGAGGGACAAGCAGGGAAAAGGAGGGGCAAGGAGAGACTAGGAGATACAAGGAGGGACATGGAGGGATATGGAGGGACAAGGAGGGGCAATGAGGGACCAGGAGGGACAAGGAGGGGCAAGGAGAGACATGGAGAGACAAGCAGGATCAAGGAGGGACAAACGTTGACAAGGAAGGACAAGGAGGGACAATGAGGGACAAGGAGGGACAAGCAGTGTCAAGGAGGGACAAGGAGAGTCAAGGAGGGACAAGAAGGGGAAAGAAGGGACAAGGATGGTCAAGGAGGGACAAGGTAGGACAATGAGGGACAAGGAGGGTTAAGTTAGGGACAAGCAGAGACAAGGAGGGGCAAGGAGAGACATGGAAGTACAAGCAGGAGGGACAAACGGGGACAAGGAAGGACAAGGAGGGACAAGCAGGATCAAAGAGGGAAAAGGAGGGGCAAGGAGAGACAAGCAGTGAGGGACAAGGTAGGAAAAGAAAAACAAGAAGGGACAATGAGGGACAAGACAAGGAAAGGCAAGGAGGGACCAGGAGGGACAAGGAGAGAGCAGGAGGGAAAAGGAGGAATAAGGACTGACAATGAGGGAGAAGGAGTGACAAGGAGGAACAAGGAGGAACAAGGAGTGAAAAGGAGGGGCAAGGAGGGGCAAGGGGAGAAAAGGACAGACAAGGAGTGACAAGGAGGGACAAGGAGGGACATGGGTGGTCAAGGAGGGACAAGGGAGGAAAATGATGGAAAAGGAGGGTCAATGAGGGACAAGGAAGGACAAGGAGGGACAAGCAGGGTCAAAGAGGGACAAGGAAGGACAAGGAGGGACAAGGAGGGGCAATAAGGGACATGGAGGGACAAGGAGGGACAAGGAGGGACAAGCAGGATCAACGAGGGACAAGGAGTGACCAGGAGGGACAAGGAGGGGCAAGGAGAGACAAGCAGAATCAAGGAGGGACAAACGGGAACAAGGAAGGACAAGGAGGGACAAGTAGGGACAAGCAGGATCAAGGAGGGTCAAGGAGGGACCAGGAGGGACACGCAGGGACAAGCTGGTTCAAGGAGGGAAAAACAGGGACAATGAGGGAGAAGGAGGGACTAAAAGGGACTAGGAGGTACTAGAAGCGACTAGGAGGGACTAGGATGGACAATGAGGGGCAAGGAGAGACAAGGAGGGAAAATGAGTGACAAGGAGGGACAAGGAGGGACAAGGAGGGACAAGGAGGGTCAAGGAGGGACAAGGAAGGACAAGTAGGGACAAGTAGGGACAAGCAGGATCAAGGAGGGACAAGGAGGGACCAGGAGGGACACGCAGGGACAAGCTGATTCAAGGAGGGAAAAACAGGGACAATGAGGGAGAAGGAGGGACTAAAAGGGACTAGGAGGTACTAGAAGGGACTAGGAGGGACTAGGATGGACAATGAGGGGCAAGGAGAGACAAGGAGGGAAAATGAGTGACAAGGAGGAACTAGGAGGGACAAGGAGGGGCAATGAGGGACAATGAGGGGCAAGGAGAGACAAGGAGGGAAAATGAGTGACAAGGAGGAACTAGGAGGGACAAGGAGGGGCAAGGAGGGACAAGGAGGGACAAGGAGGGACTAGGAGGGACTAGGAGGGACAAGGAGGGACAAGGAGGGACAAGGAGGGGCAAGGAGAGACATGGAGAGACAAGCAGGATCAAGGAGGGACAAACGGGGACAAGGAAGGACAAGGAAGGACAAGGAAGGACAAGGAGGGACAAGCAGGATCAAGGAGGGACCAGGAGGGACCAGGAGGGACACGCAGGGACTAAAAGGGACTAGGAGGGACCAGGAGGGAAAAGGAGTGACAAGGAGGAACAAGGAGGGAGAAGGAGTGACAAGGAGGGGCAAGGAGAGACATGGAGGGACAAGGAAGGACAATGAGGGACAAGGAGGGTCAATGAGAGACAAGGAGGGACGAGGAGAGACAAACAGGGACAAGGAGGGACGAGGAGAGACAAGGAGGGAAAAGAAGGGGGAAGGAGAAGCAAGGAGGGACCAAGAGGGGCAAGGAGGGACAAGCAGTGTCAAGGAGGGACAAGCATGGACAAGGAGGGACTAGGATGGTCAAGGAGGGACAAGGAAGGACAAGGAAGGACAAGGAAGGACAAGGAAGGACAAGGAAGGACAATGAGGGACAAGCAGGGAAAAGGAGGGGCAAGGAGAGACTAGGAGATACAAGGAGGGACATGGAGGGATATGGAGGGACAAGGAGGGGCAATGAGGGACCAGGAGGGACAAGGAGGGGCAAGGAGAGACATGGAGAGACAAGCAGGATCAAGGAGGGACAAACGTTGACAAGGAAGGACAAGGAGGGACAATGAGGGACAAGGAGGGACAAGCAGTGTCAAGGAGGGACAAGGAGAGTCAAGGAGGGACAAGAAGGGGAAAGAAGGGACAAGGATGGTCAAGGAGGGACAAGGTAGGACAATGAGGGACAAGGAGGGTTAAGTTAGGGACAAGCAGAGACAAGGAGGGGCAAGGAGAGACATGGAAGTACAAGCAGGAGGGACAAACGGGGACAAGGAAGGACAAGGAGGGACAAGCAGGATCAAAGAGGGAAAAGGAGGGGCAAGGAGAGACAAGCAGTGAGGGACAAGGTAGGAAAAGAAAAACAAGAAGGGACAATGAGGGACAAGACAAGGAAAGGCAAGGAGGGACCAGGAGGGACAAGGAGAGAGCAGGAGGGAAAAGGAGGAATAAGGACTGACAATGAGGGAGAAGGAGTGACAAGGAGGAACAAGGAGGAACAAGGAGTGAAAAGGAGGGGCAAGGAGGGGTAAGGGGAGAAAAGGACAGACAAGGAGGGACAAGTAGGGACAAGCTGGGTCAAGGAGGGACAAGGAGGGACATGGGTGGTCAAGGAGGGACAAGGGAGGAAAATGATGGAAAAGGAGGGTCAATGAGGGACAAGGAAGGACAAGGAGGGACAAGCAGGGTCAAAGAGGGACAAGGAAGGACAAGGAGGGACAAGGAGGGGCAATAAGGGACATGGAGGGGCAATGAGGGACAAGGACGGGCAATGAGGGACATGGAGGGGAAATGAGGGACTAGGAGGGACAAACAGGGACAAGGAGGGTCAAGGAGGTACAAGGAGGGACAAGTAGGAACAAGGAGAGACTAGCAGGGACAAGAAGGGACAAGGAAGGACAATGAGGGTCAAGGAGGGTCAAGGAGGTACAAGGATGGTCAAGGAGGGACAAGTAGGAACAAGGAGTGACTATCAGGAACAAGAAGGGACAAGAAGGGACAAGCAGGATCAAGGAGGGACAAACAGGGACAAGCAGGATCAGGAGGGGCAATAAGGGACATGGAGGGTAATGAGGGACAAGGAGAGACAAGGAGGGAAAAGAAGGGACAAGTAGGAGCAAGGAGGCAACAGGAGGGGCATGGAGGGACAAGGAGGGAAAATAATTGACAAGGAGAAACAAGGAGGGACAAGGAGTGACAATGAGGGACAAGAAGGGACTAGCAGGGTTAAGGAGGGACAAGGAGGGAAAAGGAGGACAAAGGAGGGGCAATGACGGACAAGGAGGGACAACGAGGAACAAGGAGGGGCAAGGAGGGACAAGGAGGGACAAGGAGGGTCAAGGCACAATGATGGTCAAGGAGGGACAAGTAGGAACAAGGAGAGACCAGAAGGGTCAAGGAGGACAAGCAGGGACAAGGAGGAACAAATAGGGATCAGGAGGGGCAATAAGGGACATGGAGGGTAATGAGGGACAAGGAGAGACAAGGAGGGACAAGGAGGGAAAAGAAGGGACAAGTAGGAGCAAGGAGGGAACAGGAGGGGCATGGAGGGACAAGGAGGGAAAATAATTGACAAGGAGAAACAAGGAGGGACAAGGAGTGACAATGAGGGACAAGAATGGACTAGCAGGGTTAAGGAGGGACAAGGAGGGAAAAGGAGGACAATGGAGGGGCAATGACGGACAAGGAGGGACAACGAGGAACAAGGAGGGGCAAGGAGGGACAAGGAGGGACAAGGAGGGTCAAGGCACAATGATGGTCAAGGAGGGACAAGTAGGAACAAGGAGGGACCAGGAGGGAAAAGGAGGGATTAGGAGGGGCAAGGAGAGACAAGGAGAGGCAAGGAAGGACAAGGAGGGGCAAGGAGGGACAATGAGGAGCCAGGAGGGTCAAGGAGGTACAAGGATGGTCAAGGAGGGACAAGTAGGAACAAGGAGAGACTAGCAGGGACAAGAAGGGACAAGCAGGATCAAGGAGGGACAAACAGGAACAATGAGGGACAAGCAGGGACAAGCAGGATCAAGGAGGGACAAACAGGGACGAGGAGGGTCAAGGAGGGACAAGCAGGGACAAGCAGGATCAAGGAGGGACAAGCAGTGACAAGGAGGGACAACGAGGAACAAGGAAGGACAAGGAGGGATTAGGAGGGACGATGAGGGGCAAGGAGGGACAAGGAGGGAGAAGGAGTGACAAGGAGGTGCAAGGAGAGTCATGGAGGGTCAAGGAGAGACAAGGAAGGACAATGAGGGACAAGGAGGGTCAATGAGAGACAAACAGGGACAAACAGGGACAAAGAGGGACGAGGAGAGACAAGGAGGGAAAAGATGGGTCAAGGAGAAGCAAGGAGGGACCAGGAGGGACAAGCAGTGTCAAGGAGGGACAAGCATGGACAAGGAGTGACTAGGATGGTCATGGAGCGACAAGGAAGGACAAGGAAGGACAATGAGGGACAAGCAGGGACAAGGAGGGGCAAGGAGAGACTAGGAGATACAAGGAGGGACATGGAGGGATATGGAGGGACAAGGAGGGGCAATGAGGGACAAGGATGGACAAGGAGAGACATGGAGAGAAAAGGAGGATCAAGGAGGGAAAAACGGGGACAAGCAGTGTCAAGGAGGGACAAGGAGAGTCAAGGAGGGACAAACGGGTACAAGGAAGGACAAGGAGGGACAAGGAGGGACAAGGAGGGACAAGTAGGGCCAAGCAGGTTCAAGGAGGGACAAACGGGGACAAGGAAGGACAAGGAGGGACAAGTAGGGACAAGCAGGATCAAGGAGGGACACGCAGGGACAAGCTGGTTCAAGGATGGAAAAGCAGGGACAATGAGGGAGAAGGAGGGACAAGGAGGGACTAGGAGGGACTAGAAGGGACTAGGAGGGACTAGGAGGGACTAGGAGGGAAAATGAGTGACAAGGAGGGACAACGAGGAACAAGGAGGGGCAAGGCGGGACAAGGAGGGACCAGGAGGGACAAGGAGGGTCAAGGCACAATGATGGTCAAGGAGGGACAAGGAGGGACCAGGAGGGACAAGGAGGGTCAAGGCACAATGATGGTCAAGGAGGGACAAGGAGGGACCAGGAGGGAAAATGAGGGATTAGGAGGGGCAAGGAGAGACAAGGAGAGGCAAGGAAGGACAAGGAGGGACCAGGAGGGAAAATGAGGGACAAGGAGGGGCAAGGAGGGACAATGAGGGACCAGGAGGGTCAAGGAGGTACAAGGATGGTCCAGGAGGGACAAGAAACTTCAGTATTATGGCATTTGTGGCAATGTTTTATAACAAACAGGGACAAGAATGGACAAGGAAGGACAAGGAGGGACAAGCAGGGTCAAAGAGGGACAAAGAGGGACAAGGAAGGACAAGGAAGGACAAGGAGGGACAAGGAGGGGCAATAAGGGACATGGAGGGGCAATGAGGCACAAGGACGGGCAATGAGGGACATGGAGGGGAAATGAGGGACTAGGAGGGACAAACAGGGACAAGGAGGGTCAAGGAGGTACAAGGAGGGACA
Source organism: Polietes domitor (assembly GCA_947397865.1). Lineage (NCBI taxonomy): Eukaryota > Metazoa > Arthropoda > Insecta > Diptera > Muscidae > Polietes > Polietes domitor. The sequence continues at coordinate 685,934 of OX377623.1, forward strand.
AGTAGGAACAAGGAGAGACTAGCAGGGACAAGAAGGGACAAGGAAGGACAATGAGGGTCAAGGAGGGTCAAGGAGGTACAAGGATGGTCAAGGAGGGACAAGTAGGAACAAGGAGTGACTAGCAGGGACAAGAAGGGACAAGGAGGGACAAGCAGGATCAAGGAGGGACAAACAGGGACAAGCAGGATCAAGGAGGGACAAACAGGGACAATGAGGGACAAGCAGGATCAAGGAGGGACAAATAGGGATCAGGAGGGGCAATAAGGGACATGGAGGGTAATGAGGGACAAGGAGAGACAAGGAGGGAAAAGAAGGGACAAGTAGGAGCAAGGAGGCAACAGGAGGGGCATGGAGGGACAAGGAGGGAAAATATTTGACAAGGAGAAACAAGGAGGGACAAGGAGTGACAATGAGGGACAAGAAGGGACTAGCAGGGTTAAAGAGGGACAAGGAGGGAAAAGGAGGACAAAGGAGGGGCAATGACGGACAAGGAGGGACAACGAGGAACAAGGAGGGGCAAGGAGGGACAAGGAGGTTCAAGGCACAATGATGGTCAAGGAGGGACAAGTAGGAACAAGGAGAGACCAGAAGGGTCAAGGAGGACAAGCAGGGACAAGGAGGAACAAATAGGGATCAGGAGGGGCAATAAGGGACATGGAGGGTAATGAGGGACAAGGAGAGACAAGGAGGGACAAGGAGGGACAAGGAGGGAAAAGAAGGGACAAGTAGGAGCAAGGAGGGAACAGGAGAGACTAGGAGATACAAGGAGGGATATGGAGGGACAAGGAGGGGCAAGGAGAGACATGGAGAGAAAAGCAGGATCAAGGAGGGACAAACGGGGACAAGGAGGGACAAGCAGTGTCAAGGAGGGACAAGGAGAGTCAAGGAGGGACAAACGGGTACAAGGAAGGACAAGGAGGGACAAGGAGGGACAAGGAGGGACAAGGAGGGACAAGGAGGGACAAGGAGGGACAAGGAGGGACAAGTAGGACCAAGCAGGTTCAAGGAGGGACAAACGGGGACAAGGAAGGACAAGGAGGGACAAGCAGGATCAAGGAGGGACACGCAGGGACAAGCTGGTTCAAGGATGGAAAAGCAGGGACAATGAGGGAGAAGGAGGGACTAGGAGGGACTAAAAGGGACTAGGAGGGACTAGGAGGGACTAGAAGGGACTAGGAGGGACTAGGAGGGACTAGGAGGGACAAGGAGAGACAAGGAGGGAAAATGAGTGACAAGGAGGGACAACGAGGAACAAGGAGGGGCAAGGAGGGACAAGGAGGGACCAGGAGGGACAAGGAGGGTCAAGGCACAATGATGGTCAAGGAGGGACAAGGAGGGACCAGGAGGGAAAATGAGGGATTAGGAGGGGCAAGGAGAGACAAGGAGAGGCAAGGAAGGACAAGGAGGGACCAGGAGGGAAAATGAGGGACAAGGAGGGGCAAGGAGGGACAATGAGGGTCAAGGAGGTACAAGGATGGTCCAGGAGGGACAAGAAACTTCAGTATTATGGCATTTGTGGCAATGTTTTATTACTTTTTAAATCCTATCTGGAAAACAGAAAGCAGTTTGTTCAGATCAAGGATAAGAAGAGCAAGTCGGTTCCGGTTGAGCATGGAGTACCCCAGGGTAGTGCGTTAGGTCCCTTGTTTTTTGTTATGTATATCAATGATTTGAAGAACTTACAGTTGACTGGTAAGCTGTTTATGTATGCTGACGATATATGCCTTTTTTATCCATACAAGTATGAAGCTGCAGTAAAACCTTACATGGAACGTGACTCAGCTCTGATAATTGAATACATGAGAATAAACAAGCTTTTTATTAATCCAACAAAAACCAAATTGATACGTTTTAGACCGCATGGTCGTTTCAATTCAATATTTTCCATAAATGTCGATGGAAATGAGATACAAGAGGTAAACTCAGTAAAGTATCTAGGATTACATCTGCAATCAAACCTTGTCTGGGATCAACACATTCACCACGTGAAGTCCAAAATATCTCCTGCAATTGGTTTATTATTCAAATTCAAGTATAAATTTGATCGAAATACCAAATTATTGATTTACCAAGCATTAATTCAGAGCTATATTAACTATTTGGCAATCATATATGCTCACAAAAAGAGTACAGAATTGAGATCCTTGCAACGACTCCAAAACAAAGCGTTAAAAGCTGTGGGAAATTTACCAATAACACATTCAACATATTCTCTATATTTTGATGTTTTTCCTACCGTTTTACCAATATATGGTGTTTACAAACTCCAAACTCTTTTATATGTCTTCAAATGCCTGCATAATATAGGTCATCACACAGTTAGTTTTGTACGAAATCAAGTTTCAGTTAATACTCGTAACAACCAGCAACTGAGAGTGTCATTTTGTCGTACAGAGACAACTAAACAACGCGTTGAACATTCTGGTAGTAGAGAATTTAACAACTTGCCCCTATATATAAAATCATGTGCAATACTTTCAGGTTTTAAAATTATGTTAAAAACCTTTTTACATTCACATATTGAGGATATTTTGTCATAGATAATACGCTTCTGATATACTATTTGTCCAATATTATTTGTATGATTTTATAGAATTGTAATCAATATATATATTTTTTTTTTCTTTTGTAATGAATTATGCCAACTAGCCTCTCTAATGCCTTGCGGCGCTGAGGCACCTACATATTTATGAATTATTGTATATAATGTTTTAAATAAATAAATAAAAAAAAAAAAAAAAAAAAGTAGGAACAAGGAGAGACTAGCAGGGACAAGAAGGGACAAGCAGGATCAAGGATGGACAAGCAGGGACAAGCAGGATCAAGGAGGGACAAACAGGGCCGAGGAGGGTCAAGGAGGGACAAGCAGGATCAAGGAGGGACAAGCAGTGACAAGGAGGGACAACGAGGAACAAGGAAGGACAAGGAGGGATTAGGAGGGACAATGAGGGGCAAGGAGGGACAAGGAGGGAGAAGGAGTGACAAGGAGGGGCAAGGAGAGTCATGGAGGGTCAAGGAGAGACAAGGAAGGACAATGAGGGACAAGGAGGGTCAATGAGAGACAAACAGGGACAAGGAGGGACGAGGAGAGACAAGGAGGGAAAAGAAGGGTCAAGGAGAAGCAAGGAGGGACCAGGAGGGACAAGCAGTGTCAAGGAGGGGCAAGGAGAGACTAGGAGATACAAGGAGGGACATGGAGGGATATGGAGGGACAAGGAGGGGCAATGAGGGACAAGGATGGACAAGGAGGGGCAAGGAGAGACATGGAGAGAAAAGCAGGATCAAGGAGGGTCAAACGGGGACAAGGAGGGACAAGCAGTGTCAAGGAGGGACAAGGAGAGTCAAGGAGGGACAAGAAGGGAAAAGGAGGGAAAAGGAGGGACAAGGATGGTCAAGGAGGGACAAGGAAGGACAAGGAGGTTTAAGTTAGGGACAAGGAGGGGCAAGGAGAGACATGGAAGTACAAGCAGGATCAAGGAGGGACAAACGGGGACAAGGAAGGACAAGGAGGGAAAAGGAGGGACAAGGAGGGGCAATGAGGGACATGGAGGGGCAATGAGGGACAAGGAGGGGCAATGAGGGACAAGGAGGGGAAATGAGGGACTAGAAGGGACAAACAGGTACAAGGAGGGACAAGTAGGAACAAGGAGAGACTAGCAGGGACAAGAAGGGACAAGGAAGGACAAGGAGGGTCAAGGAGGGTGCAGGAGGTACAAGGATGGTCAAGGAGGGACAAGAAGGAACAAGGAGAGACTAGCAGGGACAAGAAGGGACAAGGAGGGACAAGCAGGATCAAGGAGGGACAAACAGGGACAATGAGGGAAAAGCAGGATCAAGGAGGGACAAACAGGGACGAGGAGGGTCAAGGAGGGACAAGCAGGGACACGCAGGATCAAGGAGGGACAAGCAGTGACAAGGAGGGACAACGAGAAACAAGGAAGACCAAGGAGGGATTAGGAGGGACAATGAGGGGCAAGGAGAAACAAGGAGAGGCGAGGAAGGACAAGGAGGGACCAGGAGGGAAAATGAGGGACAAGGAGGGGCAAGGAGGGGCAAGGAGGGACCAGGTGGGACAAGGAGGGACAAGGAGGGTTAAGTTAGGGACAAGCAGGGACAAGGAGGGACAAGGAGGGACAAGTAGGGACAAGCAGGATCAACGAGGGACAAGGAGTGACCAGGAGGGACAAGGAGGGGCAAGGAGAGACAAGCAGGATCAAGGAGGGACAAACGGGAACAAGGAAGGACAAGGAGGGACAAGTAGGGACAAGCAGGATCAAGGAGGGACAAGGAGGGACCAGGAGGGACACGCAGGGACAAGCTGGTTCAAGGAGGGAAAAACAGGGACAATGAGGGAGAAGGAGGGACTAAAAGGGACTAGGAGGTACTAGAAGGGACTAGGAGGGACTAGGATGGACAATGAGGGGCAATGAGGGGCAAGGAGAGACAAGGAGGGAAAATGAGTGACAAGGAGGGACAAGGAGGGGCAATGAGGGACAAGGAGGGACAAGGAGGGACAAGGAGGACTAAGGAGGGACAAGGAGGGAGAAGGAGGGACAAGGAGGGACAAGGCGGGACAAGGAGGGACAAGGAGGGACTAGGAGGGACAAGGAGGGACAAGGAGGGGCAAGGAGAGACATGGAGAGACAAGCAGGATCAAGGAGGGACAAACGGGGACAAGGAAGGACAAGGAGGGACAATGAGGGACAAGGAGGGACAAGCAGTATCAAGGAGGGATAAGGAGAGTCAAGGAGGGACAAGAAGGGGAAAGAAGGGACAAGGATGGTAAAGGTGGGACAAGGTAGGACTATGAGGGACAAGGAGGGTTAAGTTAGGGACAAGCAGGGACAAGGAGGGGCAAGGAGAGACATGGAAGTACAAGCAGGATCAAGGAGGGACAAACGGGGACAAGGAAGGACAAGGAGGGACAAGTAGGGACAAGCAGGATCAACGAGGGACAAGGAGGGGCAAGGAGAGAGAAGCAGTGAGGGACAAGGTAGGACAAGAAAAACAAGAAGGGACAATGAGGGACAAGACAAGGAAAGGCAAGGAGGGACCAGGAGGGACAAGGAGAGAGCAGGAGGGAAAAGGAGGAATAAGGACTGACAATGAGGGAGAAGGAGTGACAAGGAGGAACAAGGTGGAACAAGGAGTGAAAAGGAGGGACAAGGAGGGGCAAGGGGAGAAAAGGACAGACAAGGAGGGACAAGCATGGACAAGGAGGGACAAGTAGGGACAATCAGGGTCAAGGAGGGACAAGTAGGGACAAGCTGGGTCAAGGAGGGACAAGGAGGGACATGGGTGGTAAAGGAGGGACAAGGGAGGAAAATGAGGGTCAATGAGGGACAAACAGGGACAAGAAGGGACAAGGAAGGACAAGGAGGGACAAGCAGGGTCAAAGAGGGACAAGGAAGGACAAGGAGGGACAAGGAGGGGCAATAAGGGACATGGAGGGGCAATGAGGGACAAGGACGGGCAATGAGGGACATGGAGAGGAAATGAGGGACTAGGAGGGACAAACAGGGACAAGGAGGGTCAAGGAGGTACAAGGAGGGACAAGTAGGAACAAGGAGAGACTAGCAGGGACAAGAAGGGACAAGGAAGGACAATGAGGGTCAAGGAGGGTCAAGGAGGTACAAGGATGGTCAAGGAGGGACAAGGAGAGACAAGGAGGGACAAGGAGAGAAAATAATTGACAATGAGAAACAAGGAGGGACAAGGAGTGACAATGAGGGACAAGAAGGGACTAGCAGGGTTAAGGAGGGACAAGGAGGGAAAAGGAAGACAAAGGAGGGGCAATGACGGACAAGGAGGGACAACGAGGAACAAGGAGGGGCAAGGAGGGACAAGGAGGGACCAGGAGGGACAAGGAGGGTCAAGGCACAATGATGGTCAAGGAGGGACAAGTAGGAACAAGGAGGGACCAGGAGGGAAGAGGAGGGATTAGGAGGGGCAAGGAGAGACAAGGAGAGGCAAGGAAGGACAAGGAGGGACCAGGAGGGAATATGAGGGACAAGGAGGGGCAAGGAGGGACAATGAGGGTCAAGGAGGTACAAGGAGTGGCTATGAGGGGCAATTAGTGGCAAAGAGGCCCAAGGAGGGACAAGTACGGACCAGGAGGGACAAGTACGGACCAGGAGGGACAAGTACGGCCCAGGAGGGACAAGGAGGGACAAGTACGGACCAGGAGCGACAAGGAGAGATAAGGAGGGTTGAGAAGGGAAAAGTGGGGTCAAGGAGGGACAAGGAGGGATAAGCATGGACAAGGAGGGAAAAAGAGTGAGAAGGAGGGACTAGTATTGACAAGGAAGGACAATGATGGACAAGCAGGAACAAGGAGAGGCAGGGAGGGACAAGGAGAGACAAGGAGGAATAAGGAGTGGCAATGAGGGACAAGGAGTGACAAGAAGGGACCAGGAGGGAATAGGAGGGAAAAGAGTGACGAGGAGGAACAAGGAGGGTCAAGGAGGTACAAGCAGTGTCGAGGAGGGACACGCAGGGACAAGGATGGTCAAGGAGGGACAAGGATGATCAAGGAGGGACAATGAGGGGCAATGAGATACAAGGTGGGTCAAGGAGGGAAAAGGAGGGCCAAGGAGGGGCAATGAGGGACAAGGATGGACAAGGAAGGAATAGGAGTTTCAAGGGGGGACAAGGAGGGACAAGGAGGGACATGGAGGGGCAAGGAGAGACAAGGAGAGACAAGGAGGATTAAGGAGTGGCAATGAGGGACAAGAAGGGACCAGGAGGGAAAAGGAGTGACGAGGAGGAACAAGGAGGGACAAGGAGGGTCAAGGAGGGACAAGCAGTGTCAAGGAGGGACACGCAGGGACAAGGAGGGATAAGGATGGTCAAGGAGGGACAAGGAGGGACAAGGAGGGGCAAGGAGAGACAAGGAGGGACAAGGAGTGGCAATGAGGGGCAATTAGTGGCAAAGAGGCCCAAGGAGGGACAAGTACGGACCAGGAGGGACAAGTACGGACCAGGAGGGACAAGTACGGCCAAGGAGGGACAAGTACGGACCAGGAGCGACAAGGAGGGATAAGGAGGGATGAGGAGGGAAAAGAAGGGGCAAGGAGGAGCAAGGAGGAACCAGGAGGGGCATGGAGAGACAAGGAGGGAAAAGGAGTGAGAGTGACAAGGAGAAACAAGGAGGGTCAAGGAGTGACAATGAGGGACAAGAAGGGACTAGGAGGGACTAGCAGGGTCAAGGAAGGACAAGGAGCGAAAAGGAGGGGCAATGAGGGACAAGGAGGGACTAGCAGGGACTAGGAGAGTCAAGGAGGGAAGAGGAAAGAAAAGGAGGGGCAATGAGGGACAAGGAGGGAAGGCAGGGACAAGCAGGGACAAGGAGGGTCAAGTACGGACCAGGAGGGACAAGGACGGACTAGAAGGGACAAGGAGAGACAAGGAGGGACAAGGAGGGGCAATGAGGGACATGGAGGGCAATGAGGGACAAGGAGGGACTAGGAGGGACAAGGAGGGACAAGGAGGGACAAGGAGGGTCAAGGAGGGACAAGGAAGGACAAGGAAGGACAAGGAGGGACAAGCATGGACAAGGAGGGAAAAGGAGGAACAAGGAGGGACAATGAGGGACAAGGAGAGACAAGGAGGGACCAGGAGGGACAAGGATGGACCAGGAGGGACAAGGAGGGACCAGGAGGGTCAACGAGGAACAAGGAAGGACAAGGAGGGATTAGGAGGGACAATGAGGGGCAAGGAGAGACAAGGAGTGACAAGGAGGGACAATGAGGGACATGGAGGGGCAATGAGGGACAAAGTGGGTGAAGGAGGGACAAGGTGGGAAAAGGAGGGGCAATGAGGGACAAGGACGGGCAAGTAGGAGCAATGAGGGACCAGGAGGGTCAAGGAAGGTCAAGGAGGCACCAGGAGGGAAATTATGGAAAGGAGTGACAAGGAGGAACAAGGAGGGACAATGAGGGGCAATGAGGGACAAGTACGGACCAGGAGGGAAAATAAGGGTCAAGGAGGAGCAAGGAGAGACAAGGAGCGACAAGGAGGGGCAAGGAGAGACAAGGAGGGACAAGGAGGGACAAGGAGGGGCAATGAGGACAAGGAGGGACTACGAGGGACCAGGAGGGAAAAGGAGGGACTAGGAGGGCCAAGGAGGGGCCAGGAGGGAAAAGGAGGGACAAGGAGGGGCAATGAGGGACATGTAGGGACATGGAGGGGCAATGAGGGACAAGGAGGGACAAGGAGGGACTAGGAGGGACAAGGATAGTCAAGGAGGGACAAGGAGGGTCAAGGAGGGACAAGGAAGGACAAGGAATGACAAGGAGGGACAAGGAGAGGCAAGGATGGCCAAGGTGGGACCAGGAGGGAAAATGAGGGACAAGGAGGGGCGAGGAGGGACATGGAGTGACCAGGAGCGACAAGGAGGGCAAAGGAGAGACAAGGAGGGACAAGGAGGGGCAATGAGGACAAGGAGGGACAAGGAGGGACTAGGAGGGACAAGGAGGGACAAGGAGGGACAAGGAGGGACAAGGAGGGACAAGGAGGGACAAGGAGGGACAAGGAGGGACAAGGAGGGACAAGGAGGGACAAGGAGTGACAAGGAGTGACAAGGAGGGACCAGGAGGGACTAGGAGGGACAAGGAGGGACCAGGAGGGAAAAGGAGGGACAATGATGGACATGGAGGGGCAATGAGGGACATGGAGGGGCAATGAGGGACAAGGAGGGACAAGTAGCGACAAGCAGGATCAAGGAGGGACAAGGAGGGACCAGGAGGGACAAGGAGGGGCAAGGAGAGACATGGAGAGACAAGCTGGATCAAGGAGGGACAAACGGGGACAAGGAAGGACAAGTAGGGACAAGCAGGATCAAGGATGGACAAGGAGGGACCAGGAGGAGCACGCAGGGACAAGCTGGTTCAATGAGGGAAAGCGGGGACAATGAGGGAGAAGGAGGGACTAGGAGGGACTAGCAGGGACAATGAGGGGCAAGGAGAGGCAAGGAGGGACAAGCAGTGACCAGGAGGGAAAAGGAGGAACAATGAGGGACAAGGAGAGACAAGGAGGGACCAAGAGGGACAAGGATGGACCAGGAGGAACAAGGAGGGAAAAGGAGTTACAAGGAGGAACAAGGAGGGACAACGAGTGACAAGGAGAGACAAGGAGGGACAAGGACGGAAAAAGAGTGACAAGGAGGGGCAATGAGGGAAAAGGAGGGACCAGGAGGGACAAGGCGGGACAAGGACGGACAAGGAGGGGCAATGAGGGACAAGGTGAGACAAGGAAGGGCAAGGAGAGACAAGGAGGGACAAGCAAGGACAAGGAGGGTCAATGACGGACAAGGAGGGGCAAGAACGGACCAAGAGGGTCAAGGAGGGACAAGGCGGGACAAGGAGGGACCAGGAGAGACAAGGAGGGAAAAGGAGTTACAAGGAGGGACAAGGAAAGACAAGCATTGGCAAGAAGGGAAAAGGAGTGACAAGGAGGGACTAGGATGGTCAAGGAGGGACAAGGAAGGACAATGGGGGACAAGCAGGGACAAGGAGGGGCAATGAGAGACAAGAAGGTACAAGGAGGGACAAGGAGGGGCAAGGAGAGACAAGGAGGGACAAGGAGCGGCAAGGAGGGGCAATGAGGGACAAGGAGGGACTAGGAGGGAAAAGGAAGGACTAGGAGGGACAAGTAGGGACCAGGAGGGAAAATTAGGGGCAAGGAGGGACATGGAGGGGCAATGAGGGACATGGAGGGGCAATGAGGGACTAGGAGGGACAAACAGGGACAAGGAAGGACAAGGAGGGTCAAGGAGGGACAAGTAGGAACAAGGAGCGACTAGCAGGGACAAGAAGGGACAAGCAGGATCAAGGAGGGACAAACAGGGACAAGGAGGGACAAGCAGGATCAAGGAGGGACAAGCAGGGTCAATGACCAGGAGGGTCAAAGAGGGCCAAGGAGGGACCAGGCGGGACAAGGAGGGACTAGGAGGGACTAGGAGGGTCAAGGAGGGACCAGGAGGGAAACGGAGTGACAAGGAGGAACAAGGAGGAACAAGGAGGAACAAGGAGGGACAAGGAGGGAAAATGAGGGACAAGGAGGTGCAAGCAGGGACCAGGAAGGACAAGGAGGGATTAGGAGGGACAATGAGGGGCAAGGAGAGACAACGAGAGACAAGGAGAGGCAAGGAAGGACAAGGAGGGACCAGGAGGGAAAATGAGGGACAAGGAGGTGCAAGCAGGGACCAGGAGGGACAAGGAGGGTCAAGGAGGGACCAGGAGGGAAACGGAGTTACAAGGAGGAACAAGGAGGGAAATAGAGTGACAAGGAGGGGCAAGGAGAGAAAAGGACAGACAAGGAGTGAAAGGAAGAGACAAGGAGGGATACGGACGGAAAAGTAGGGTCAAGGAGGGACAAGGAGGGATAAGCATGGACTAGGAGGGAAAAAGAGTGAGAAGGAGGGACTAGTATTGTCAAGGAGGGACAAGGAAGGACAATGATGGACAAGCAGGAACAAGGAGGGGCAGGGAGGGACAAGGAGAGACAAGGAGGAATAAGGAGTGACAATGAGGGACAAGGAGTGACAAGAAGGGACCAGGAGGGAAAGGAGTGACGAGGAGGAACAAGGAGGGACAAGCAGTGTCAAGGAGGGACACGCAGGGATAAGGAGGGACAAGGAAGGTCAATGAGGGACAAGGAGGGTCAAGGAGGGACACGCAGGGACAAGAAGGGACAAGGATGGTCAAGGAGGGACAATGAGGGACAAGGAGGTACAAGGAGGGACAAGGAGGGACAAGGAGGGGCAAGGAGAGACAAGGAGAGACAAGGAGAGACAAGGAGAGACAAGGAGGGACAAGGAGCGACTAGCAGGGACAAGAAGGGACAAGCAGGATCAAGGAGGGACAAACAGGGACAAGGAGGGACAAGCAGGATCAAGGAGGGACAAGCAGGGTCAATGACCAGGAGGGTCAAGGAGTGACGAGGAGGAACAAGGAGGGACCAGGAGGGACAAGCAGTGTCAAGGAGGGACACGCAGGGATAAGGAGGGACAAGGAAGGTCAATGAGGGACAAGGAGGGTCATGGAGGGACACGCAGGGACAAGAAGGGACAAGGATGGTCAAGGAGGGACAATGAGGGACAACGAGGAACAAGGAAGGACAAGGAGGGACCAGGAGGGAAAATGAGGGACAAGGAGGTGCAAGGAGGGACCAGGCGGGACAAGGAGGGACTAGGAGGGTCAAGGAAGGACCAGGAGGGAAACGGAGTGACAAGGAGGAACAAGGAGGAACAAGGAGGAACAAGGAGGGACAAGGAGGGAAATGGAGTGACAAGGAGGGGCAAGGAGAGGAAAGGATAGACAAGGAGTGACAGGAAGAGACAAGGAGGGATAAGGACGGAAAAGTAGGGTCAAGGAGGGACAAGGAGGGATAAGCATGGACAAGCAGGGAAAAAGAGTGAGAAGGAGGGACTAGTATTGTCAAGGAGGGACAAGGAAGGACAATGATGGAAAAGCAGGAACAAGGAGGGGCAGGGAGGGACAAGGAGAGACAAGGAGGAACAAGGAGGAATAAGGAGTGGCAATGAGGGACAATGAGGGACAAGGAGTGACAAGAAGGGACCAGGAGGGAATAGGAGGGAAAGGAGTGACGAGGAGGAACAAGGAGGGTCAAGGAGGTACAAGCAGTGTCAAGGAGGGACACGCAGGGACAAGGATGGTCAAGGAGGGACAAGGATGGTCAAGGAGGGACAATAAGGGGCAATGAGATACAAGGTGGGTCAAGGAGGGACAAGGAGGGAAAAGGAGGGGCAATGAGGGACAAGGATGGACAAGGAAGGAAAAGGAGTTTCAAGGGGGGACAAGGAGGGACAAGGAGGGGCAAGGAGGGGCAAGGAGAGACAAGGAGGAATAAGGAGTGGCAATGAGGGACAAGGAGTGTCAAGAAGGGACCAGGAGGGAAAAGGAGGGAAAGGAGTGACGAGGAGGAACAAGGAGGGACAAGGAGGTTCAAGCAGTGTCAAGGAGGGACACGCAGGGACAAGTAGGGACAAGGATGGTCAAGGAGGGACAATGAGGGACAAGGAGGAACAAGGGGGACAAGGAGGGGCAAGGAGAGACTAGGAGAGACAAGGAGGGACAAGGAGTGGCAATGAGGGGCAATTAGGGACAAAGAGGCCCAAGGAGGGACAAGTACGGACCAGGAGGGACAAGTACGGACCAGGAGGGACAAGTACGGACCAGGAGCGACAAGGAGGGATAAGGAGGGACAAGGAGGGAAAAGAAGGGGCAAGGAGGAACCAGGAGGGGCATGGAGAGACAAGGAGGGAAAAGGAGGGAGAGTGACAAGGAGAAACAAGGAGGGACAAGGAGGGTCAAGGAGTGACAATGAGGGACAAGAAGGGACTAGGAGGGACTAGCAGGGTCAAGGAGGGACAAGGAGCGAAAAGGAGGACAAAGGAGGGGCAATGAGGGACAAGGAGGGAAGGCAGGGACAAGAAGGGAAAAGGAGGGTCAAGTACGGACCAGGAGGGACAAGGACGGACTAGAAGGGACTAGGAGGGACAAGGAGGGACAAGGAGGGACAAGGAGAGACAAGGAGGGACAAGGAGGGCAATGAGGGACATGGAGGGGCAATGAGGGTCAAGGAGGGACTAGGAGGGACTAGGAGGGACTAGGAGGGACTAGGAGGGACAAGGAGGGACAAGGAGGGACAAGGAGGGACAAGGAGGGTCAAGGAGGGACAAGGAAGGACAAGGAAGGACAAGGAAGGACAAGGGACAATAAGGGGCAATGAGATACAAGGTGGGTCAAGGAGGGACAAGGAGGGAAAAGGAGGGGCAATGAGGGACAAGGATGGACAAGGAAGGAAAAGGAGTTTCAAGGGGGGACAAGGAGGGACAAGGAGGGGCAAGGAGGGGCAAGGAGAGACAAGGAGGAATAAGGAGTGGCAATGAGGGACAAGGAGTGTCAAGAAGGGACCAGGAGGGAAAAGGAGGGAAAGGAGTGACGAGGAGGAACAAGGAGGGACAAGGAGGTTCAAGCAGTGTCAAGGAGGGACACGCAGGGACAAGTAGGGACAAGGATGGTCAAGGAGGGACAATGAGGGACAAGGAGGAACAAGGGGGACAAGGAGGGGCAAGGAGAGACAAGGAGGGACAAGGAGGGGCAATGAGGGACAAGGAGGGACTAGGAGGGGACCAGAAGGGAAAAGGAAGGACTAGGATGGACAAGGAGGGAAAATTAGGGACAAGGAGGGGTAATGAGGGACATGGAGGGGCAATGAGGGACTAGGAGGGACAAACAGGGACAAGGAAGGACAAGGAGGGTCAAGGAGGTACAAGGAGGGACAAGTAGGGACTAGGAGGGACTAGCAGGGTCAAGGAGGGACAAGGAGCGAAAAGGAGGACAAAGGAGGGGCAATGAGGGACAAGGAGGGAAGGCAGGGACAAGAAGGGAAAAGGAGGGTCAAGTACGGACCAGGAGGGACAAGGACGGACTAGAAGGGACTAGGAGGGACAAGGAGGGACAAGGAGGGACAAGGAGAGACAAGGAGGGACAAGGAGGGCAATGAGGGACATGGAGGGGCAATGAGGGTCAAGGAGGGACTAGGAGGGACTAGGAGGGACTAGGAGGGACTAGGAGGGACAAGGAGGGACAAGGAGGGACAAGGAGGGACAAGGAGGGTCAAGGAGGGACAAGGAAGGACAAGGAAGGACAAGGGACAATAAGGGGCAATGAGATACAAGGTGGGTCAAGGAGGGACAAGGAAGGACAAGGAAGGACAAGGGACAATAAGGGGCAATGAGATACAAGGTGGGTCAAGGAGGGACAAGGAGGGAAAAGGAGGGGCAATGAGGGACAAGGATGGACAAGGAAGGAAAAGGAGTTTCAAGGGGGGACAAGGAGGGACAAGGAGGGGCAAGGAGGGGCAAGGAGAGACAAGGAGGAATAAGGAGTGGCAATGAGGGACAAGGAGTGTCAAGAAGGGACCAGGAGGGAAAAGGAGGGAAAGGAGTGACGAGGAGGAACAAGGAGGGACAAGGAGGTTCAAGCAGTGTCAAGGAGGGACACGCAGGGACAAGTAGGGACAAGGATGGTCAAGGAGGGACAATGAGGGACAAGGAGGAACAAGGGGGACAAGGAGGGGCAAGGAGAGACAAGGAGGGACAAGGAGGGGCAATGAGGGACAAGGAGGGACTAGGAGGGGACCAGAAGGGAAAAGGAAGGACTAGGAGGGACTAGGATGGACAAGGAGGGAAAATTAGGGACAAGGAGGGGTAATGAGGGACATGGAGGGGCAATGAGGGACTAGGAGGGACAAACAGGGACAAGGAAGGACAAGGAGGGTCAAGGAGGTACAAGGAGGGACAAGTAGGAACAAGGAGCGACTAGCAGGGACAAGAAGGGACAAGCAGGATCAAGGAGGGACAAACAGGGAAAAGCAGGATCAAGGAGGGACAAGCAGGGTCAATGACCAGGAGGGTCAAGGAGGGACAAGGAGCGACAACGAGGAACAAGGAAGGACAAGGAGGGACCAGGAGGGAAAATGAGGGACAAGGAGGTGCAAGGAGGGACAAGGAGGGACCAGGAGGGTCAAGGAGGGAAACGGAGTGACAAGGAGGAACAAGGAGAGAAAAGGACAGACAAGGAGTGACAGGAAGAGACAAGGAGGGATAAGGACGGAAAAGTAGGGTCAAGGAGGGATAAGCATGGACAAGGAGGGAAAAAGAGTGAGAAGGAGGGACTAGTATTGTCAAGGAGGGACAAGGAGAGACAAGGAGGAATAAGGAGTGGCAATGAGGGACAAGGAGTGACAAGAAGGGACCAGGAGGGAAAAGGAGGGAAAGGAGTGACGAGGAGGAACAAGGAGGGACAAGGAGGGTCAAGGAGGGACAAGCAGTGTCAAGAAGGGACACGCAGGGACAAGGAGGGACAAGGATGGTCAAGGAGGGACAAGGATGGGCAAGGAGGGACAATGAGGGACAAGGAGGGTCAAGGAGGGACACGCAGGGACAAGGAGGGACAAGGATGGTAAAGGAGGGACAATGAGGGACAAGGAGGGACAAGGAGGGACAAGGAGGGACAAGGAGGGGCAAGGAGAGACAAGGAGGGACAAGGAGGGACAAGGAGCGACTAGCAGGGACAAGAAGGGACAAGCAGGATCAAGGAGGGACAAACAGGGACAAGGAGGGACAAGCAGGATCAAGGAGGGACAAGCAGGGTCAATGACTAGGAGGGTCAAGGAGGGACAAGGAGGGACAACGAGGAACAAGGAAGGACAAGGAGGGTTTAGGAGGGACAATGAGGGGCAAGGAGAGACAACGAGGAACAAGGAAGGACAAGGAGGGATTAGGAGGGACAATGAGGGGCAAGGAGAGACAAGGAGGGGCAAGGAGGGACATGGAGTGACCAGGAGGGACAAGGAGGGACAAGGAGGGAAAAGGAGTGACAAGGAGGGACAATGAGGGACATGGAGGGACAAGGTGGGTGCAGGAGGGACAAGGAGGGAAAAGGAGGGCCAAGGAGGGGCAATGAGGGACAAGGAGGGGCAAGTAGGAGCAATGAGGGACCAGGAGGGTCAAGGAAGGTCAAGGAGGTACAAGGAGGCACCAGGAGGGAAATTATGGAAAGGAGTGACAAGGAGGAACAAGGAGGGACAATGAGGGGCAATGAGGGACAAGTACGGACCAGGAGGGAAAATAAGGGTCAAGGAGGAGCAAGGAGAGACCAGGAGCGACAAGGAGGGGCAAGGAGAGACAAGGAGGGACAAGGAGGGGCAATGAGGACAAGGAGGGACAAGGAGGGACCAGGAGGGAAAAGGAGGGACTAGGTGGGCCAAGGAGGGGCCAGGAGGGAAAAGGAGGGGCAATGAGGGACATGGAGGGGCAATGAGGGACAAGGAGGGACAAGGAGGGACAAGGAGGGACAAGGAGGGACTAGGAGGGACAAGGATGGTCAAGGAGGGACAAGGAGGGACAAGGAGGGACAAGGAGGGTCAAGGAGGGACAAGGAAGGACAAGGAGGGACAAGGAGAGGCAAGGAGGGCCAAGGTGGGACCAGGAGGGAAAATGAGGGACAAGGAGGGGCGAGGAGGGACATGGAGTGACCAGGAGGGACAAGGAGGGAAAAGGAGTGACTAGGAGGGACAATGAGGGACATGGAGGGACAATGAGGGACAAGGTGGGTCAAGGAGGGACAAGGAGGGCCAAGGAGGGGCAAGTAGGAGCAATGAGGGACCAGGAGGGTCAAGGAGGGTCAAGGAAGGTCAAGGAGGTACAAGGAGAGACAAGGAGGCACCAGGAGGGAAATTATGGAAAGGAGTGACAATGAGGGACCAGGAGGGACTAGGAGGGACCAGGAGGGACAAGGAGGGACATGGAGGGGCAATGAGGGACAAGGAGGGACAAGTAGCGACAAGCAGGATCAAGGAGGGACAAGGAGGGGCAAGGAGAGACATGGAGAGACAAGCTGGATCAAGGAGGGACAAACGGGGACAAGGAAGGACAAGTAGGGACAAGCAGGATCAAGGATGGTCAAGGAGGGACCAGGAGGAACACGCAGGGACAAGCTGGTTCAATGAGGGAAAGCGGGGACAATGAGGGAGAAGGAGGGACTAGGAGGGACTAGCAGGGACAATGAGGGGCAAGGAGAGGCAAGGAGGGACAAGCAGTGACCAGGAGGGAAAAGGAGGAACAATGAGGGACAAGGAGGGACCAAGAGGGACAAGGATGGACCAGGAGGGACCAGGAGGAACAAGGAGGGAAAAGGAGTTACAAGGAGGAACAAGGAGGGACAATGAGGGACAAGGAGGATCAAGGAGGGACATGGTGGTGCAAGGAGAGGCATGGAGAGGCAAGGAGTGACAAGGAGAGACAAGGAGGGACAAGGACGGAAAAAGAGTGACAAGGAGGGGCAATGAGGGAAAAGGAGGGACCAGGAGGGACAAGGCGGGACAAGGAGGGGCAATGAGGGACAAGGTGAGACAAGGAAGGGCAAGGAGAGACAAGGAGGGACAAGCAAGGACAAGGAGGGTCAATGACGGACAAGTACGGACCAAGAGGGTCAAGGAGGGACAAGGCGGGACAAGGAGGGACCAGGAGAGACAAGGAGAAACAAGGAGAGACAAGGAGGGAAAAGGAGTTACAAGGAGTTACAAGGAGGGACAAGGAAAGACAAGCATGGACAGGAAGGGAAAAGGAGTTACAAGTAGGGACTAGGATGGTCAAGGAGGGACAAGGAAGGACAATGGGGGACAAGCAGGGACAAGGAGGGGCAATGAGAGACAAGAAGGTACAAGGAGGGACAAGGAGGGGCAAGGAGAGACAAGGAGAGACAAGAAGGGACAAGGAGCGACAAGGAGGGGCAATGAGGACCAAGGAGGGACTAGGAGGGAAAAGGAAGGACTAGGAGGGACAAGGAGGGACCAGGAGGGAAAATTAGGGGCAAGGAGGGACATGGAGGGGCAACGAGGGACATGGAGGGGCAATGAGGGACTAGGAGGGACAAACAGGGACAAGGAAGGACAAGGAGGGTCAAGGAGGTACAAGGAGGGACAAGTAGGAACAAGGAGCGACTAGCAGGGACAAGAAGGGACAAGCAGGATCAAGGAGGGACAAACAGGGACAAGGAGGGACAAGCAGGATCAAGGAGGGACAAGCAGGGTCAATGACCAGGAGGGTCAATGAGGGCCAAGGAGGGACAACGAGGAACAAGGAGGGATTAGGAGGGACAATGAGGGGCAAGGAGAGGCAAGGAAGGACAAGGAGGGACCAGGAGGGAAAATGAGGGACAAGGAGGTGCAAGGAGGGACCAGGAGGGACAAGGAGGGACCAGGAGGGTCAAGGAGGGACCAGGAGGGAAACGGAGTGACAAGGAGGAACAAGGAGGGAAATGGAGGGACAAGGAGGGGCAAGGAGAGAAAAGGACAGACAAGGAGTGAAAGGAAGAGACAAGGAGGGATACGGACGGAAAAGTAGGGTCAAGGAGGAACAAGGAGGGATAAGCATGGACAAGGAGGGAAAATGAGTGAGAAGGAGGGACTAGTATTGTCAAGGAGGACAATGATGGACAAGCAGGAACAAGGAGGGGCAGGGAGGGACAAGGAGAGACAAGGAGGAATAAGGAGTGACAAGAAGGGACCAGGAGGGAAAGGAGTGACGAGGAGGAACAAGGAGGGACAAGCAGTGTCAAGGAGGGACACGCAGGGTTAAGGAGGGACAAGGAGGGACATTGAGGGACAAGGAGGGTCAAGGAGGGACACGCAGGGACAAGAAGGGACAAGGATGGTCAAGGAGGGACAATGAGGGACAAGGAGGTACAAGGAGGGACAAGGAGGGACAAGGAGGTACAAGGAGGGACAAGGAGGGACAAGGAGGGACAAGGAGTGACTAGCAGGGACAAGCAGGATCAAGAAGGGACAAACAGGGACAAGGAGGGACAAGCAGGATCAAGGAGGGACAAGCAGGGTCAATGACCAGGAGTGTCAAGGAGGGCCAAGGAGGGACAACGAGGAACAAGGAAGGACAAGGAGGGATTAGGAGGGACAATGAGGGGCAAGGAGAGACAACGAGAGACAAGGAGAGGCAAGGAAGGACAAGGAGGGACCAGGATGGAAAATGAGGGACAAGGAGGTGCAAGGAGGGACCAGGAGGGACAAGGAGGGACTAGGAGGGACTAGGAGGGACTAGGAGGGACTAGGAGGGTCAAGGAGGGACCAGGAGGGAAACGGAGTGACAAGGAGGAACAAGGAGGAACAAGGAGGGACAAGGAGGGAAATGGAGTGACAAGGAGGGGCAAGGAGAGGAAAGGATAGACAAGGAGTGACAGGAAGAGACAAGGAGGGATAAGGACGGAAAAGTAGGGACAAGGAGGGATAAGCATGGACAAGGAGGGAAAAAGAGTGAGAAGGAGGGACTAGTATTGTCAAGGAGGGACAAGGAAGGACAATGATGGAAAAGCAGGAACAAGGAGGGGCAGGGAGGGACAAGGAGAGACAAGGAGGAATAAGGAGTGGCAATGAGGGACAAGGAGTGACAAGAAGGGACCAGGAGGGAATAGGAGGGAAAGGAGTGACGAGGAGGAACAAGGAGGGACAAGGAGGGTCAAGGAGGTACAAGCAGTGTCAAGGAGGGACACGCAGGGACAAGGAGGGACAAGGATGGTCAAGGAGGGACAAGGATGGAGGGAAAAGAAGGGGCAAGGAGGAGCAAGGAGGAACCAGGAGGGGCATGGAGAGACAAGGAGGGAAAAGGAGGGAGAGTGACAAGGAGAAACAAGGAGGGTCAAGGAGTGACAATGAGGGACAAGAAGGGACTAGGAGGGACTAGCAGGGTCAAGGAGCGAAAAGGAGGACAAGGGAGGGGCAATGAGGGACAAGGAGGGGCAATGAGGGACAAGAAGGGACAAGGAGGGTCAAGTACGGACCAGGAGGGACAAGGACGGACTAGAAGGGACTAGGAGGGACAAGGAGGGACAAGGAGAGACAAGGAGGGACAAGGAGGTGCAATAAGGGACATGGAGGGGCAATGAGGGACAAGGAGGGACTAGGAGGGACAAGGAGGGTCAAGGAGGGTCAAGGTGGGACAAGGAATGACAAGCAGAGTCAAGGAGGGACAAGGAGAGTCAAGGAAGGAGGACAAGAAGAGAAAAGGAGGGACAAGGATGGACAAGGAAGGACAATGAGGGACAAGGAGGGTTAAGGGAGGGACAAGGAGGGACAAGGAGGGCAAGGAGAGACATGGAGAGACAAGCAGGATCAAGTAGGGACAAGGATGGACAAGGAGGGACAAGCAGGATCAAGGAGGGACAAGGAGGGACAAGGAGGGACCAGGAGGGACAAGGAGGGGCAAGGAGAGACATGGAGAGACAAGCAGGATCAAGGAGGGACAAACGGGGACAAGGAAGGACAAGCAGGGACAAGCAAGGACAAGGAGGGACCAGGAGGGACACGCAGGCACAAGCTGGTTCAAGGAGGGAAAAGCAGGATCAAGGAGGGACAAGGAGGGGCAAGGAGAGACATGGAGAGACAAGCAGGATCAAGGAGGGACAAACGGGGACAAGGAAGGACAAGGAGGGACAAGCAGGATCAAGGAGGGACAAGGAGGGCCCAGGAGGGGCAAGGAGAGACATGGAGAGACAAGCAGGAACAAGGAGGTACAATCGGGGACAACGAAGGACAAGGAGGGACAAGTAATGACGAGCAGGATCAAGGAGGGACAAGGAGGGACCAGGAGGGACATGCAGGGACAAGGAGGGACAAGCAGGATCAAGGTGGGACAAGGAGGGGCAAGGAGAGACATGGAGAGACAAGCAGGATCAAGGAGGGACAAACGGGGACAAGGAAGGACAAGGAGGGACAAGCAGGATCAAGGAGGGACCAGGAGGAACACGCAGGGACAAGCTGGTTCAAGGAGGGAAAGCGGGGACAATGAGGGAGAAGGAGGGACTAGGAGGGACAATGAGGGGCAAGGAGAGACAAGGAGAGGCAAGGAGGGACAAGCAGTGACCAGGAGGGAAAAGGAGGAACAAGGAGGGACAATGAGGGACAAGGAGAGACAAGTAGGGACCAGGAGGGACAAGGATGGACCAGGAGGAACCAGGAGGAACAAGGAGGGAAAAGGAGTTACAAGGAGGAACAAGGAGGGACAATGCGGGACAAGGACGATCAAGGAGGGACAAGGAGGGACAAGGTGGTGCAAGGAGAGACATGGAGAGGCATGGAGTGACAAGGAGTGACAAGGAGAGACAAGGAGGGACAAGGAGGGACAAGGACGGAAAAAGAGTGACAAGGAGGGGCAATGAGGGAAAAGGAGGGACCAGGAGGGACAAGGACGGACAAGGAGGGGCAATGAGGGACAAGGTGGGACAAGGAAGGGCAAGAAGAGACAAGTAGGGACAAGCAGGGACAAGCAAGGACAAGGAGGGTCAATGACGGACAAGGAGGGGCAAGTACGGACCAAGAGGATCAAGGAGGGACAAGGAGGGACAAGGCGGGACAAGGAGGGACCAGGAGAGACAAGGAGGGAAAAGGAGTTACAAGGAGGAACAAGGAAAGACAAGCATGGACAAGAAGGGAAAAGGAGTGACAAGGAGGGACTAGGATGTTCAATGAGGGACAAGGAAGGACAATGAGGGACAAGCAGGGACAAGGAGGGCAATGAGAGACAAGAAGGTACAAGGAGGGACATGGAGGGGCAATGAGGGACAAGGTGGGTCAAGGAGAAACAAGGAGGGAAAAGGAGTGACAAGGAGGGCCAAGGAGGGACAAGTACGGAGGAGGGATAAGAAGGGAAAAGAAGGGGCAAGGAGGAGCAAGGTGGGACCAGGAGGGACAAGGAGGGGCAACGAGAGACAAGGAGAGACAAGGAGGGACAAGGACGGACAAGGAGGGGCACTGACGGACAAGGTGGGACAAGGAAGGGCAAGGAGAGACAAGGAGGGACAAGCGTAATGACATATTTTTTATGTAAAAAAAAAAAAAAAAAACAAAAAAAAAATAGTAGAATTAATTTTATCTGAAAAGGAAAAAAAATATTTTAGTTACGAGTGGGATTCGAACCGGTGATTCCCGACTGTTGGGAGGAGTCGCTACCCTCTGACCCACCGTGGTGCGGCAGGTTGGCGCGGCTATTTTGGCTGCGATCATGCAACTGTGGTAATGCAGTGCGTTGTAACTGGTATATATTGGTTTGTATTGGTTGTAATACCTATGGTGGTATTAGTTCATTATTTTTTTCGAACTAGCAGAATATTTCCCAAAAAATTGAGTAAAATTGTTGAGGCTAGTGTTACCTTTCCAAGCAGAATTTATTTATAAATACCAGTAAAGACACCCAAAGCCTTCCTTTCCTAATATCGACACCCACAGTATACGTTTTCACTGTGGCGACAGAGTGTTAATTTTTTTTTATACATTTTCGTTGAGGATCAAGTAAGTAAAGACATATAAAATTTTAATTTTTCTGAAGTATCTTCTCCTTAGAATTTCTTTTATTAAATCCTTTATCAGGATATATTCATGAATATTGGAAATTCTAAGCTGTCGTTAATTAATTCTGGACTTTTTTTGTGATAAATTCTGGGCTGTCGATAACAGGACTTGAGTGTCGGAAAAATAAATCCCTGGCTTTCCTTTACAACCCAATCGAATTTTTAATATTTTATTAGCTAATCCCTAAATAAAAGGTAATACACACCAACATACTTACATATCAATCACAAGCAAACCAACCGAAACCATTTAATTTGTAGGCACTACTGCATATACCACAGGCATGTTCGACTTGATTGCACATTACACGGGCACGGGCAACCCTCAGTGATAAACCCGCAACCTTTTCCATTTTACGCTATTTGGACCTGACTACATCATCGAACCACCAGGATTTCCTGCATAGTGATAGTGATGAAAAATTGTGAAAAGTGTTCCGAAATAGAGTAATTGTGCTAATAGTGCTATTAGGGAGAAAGTAATTTCCAAAAATTCATTGGAAAACTATTTTTTTTTGCGAGTGAAAACGTTTATTTGCCTTGTTAACATATTCCTAGTAAAGAGAAACCCAAAATTTTGAATATTTAAGCCAGTAAAAATTTATGAGCCATTAAGCCAAAACAGTGAAAAGAATAAAAAAAAATAGTGAAAAGATTTAAGTAAAGTAGTTAAAAAGAGTAATTATTAAAATAAAGTTTTTGTAATGTGCGAATATCGAATTCAATTTAGAAAAAAAAAGTAATTAATTAATATTCGTGATTCGCGGAAAAAAAAATCATTTGTATTTTCGTTGATTAACCAACATTCACCACATCAGTAAATACCGACCATACTGTACACAATCAAACAATACGGAAACCCAGTGAAGGATCCTTCATCGTTGGAACTGAGTATAAGTAGGTGATAATTTTTCATTTCCTTTTTGCTAAATTACCACATTACCATGCATCAAATCCAATTGGATTTCTATTAAGTGCTTCCTAGTTACTTTATTACGAAAAAGTGGAATTGTTTAAGATTTGATGTTTGGTGTGTAGGTTAATTTTAATTGTAAAACAAAATCAACAACAGTGCGTTTCATGTATTGATTTAGATTGCAATAATATATGTGGCGGCTTGGTATAGTACCCAAGTACTGTGCTTCACAACCGCGAGGACCCGAGTTCAACTCCCGGCCCGACTCAATTTTTTTTTGGGGTTTTTTGTATAAAGTAAATAGTTATTTTAATATTTTTTATAATTCTAATCATTTTTTTTTATAAAAAGATTATTAGAAATTCTGATCTGACATGTTGATTTTGGTTTCCATTGTATTTATTGAACATTTCTGATGGTGTTTCTTATGTTGTTTAATCGCGGCTTAACCATTTTGACCAAGGTCGAGTTATCGAATCCCAGCTCGCGTGAATCATAGATCTTTTTTTTGTTTTGTTAAATTTTAATTTTTTTCCATTTAAAAATCATTTTTATTTAAAAAAATATATAAAGTAAATGTTTTAATTGAAGAAAAAAAAAGTAAATTAATTTTCAATTAATTTTGCTCGCGTGTGCCAAGAAATGAACCTGTGACAAACGCATAACCCAAGCAAATTATTCATTGGGAATCCAGGTTCAACTCCCAGCTCCGACGTTAATTTTTTTGTCGTTCGAACATATTTATATTCTTTTATATTTTATTTGCATGTTTTTTTTAATATCCGAACTGGATATATTGCTATGATATCCGAATTGGATATATTTTATTTCAGCATTTTTTTTTTGAATTCGATATCCGTATAGAATTGATTTTGATTATTTTGATTTTTTTTTGTTTGTTAATTCTTTTAGATAGTTTTCTTTTTAATTCAAATGTTTAACTAAATTCATATTCTTGAAATGATTCAAAGATTATAATTATAGTTCCATTCTCGTTTCAAAATAATTTATTTTTTTATTTGTTGTCTTCTTTGATTTCAATTGATAATGATTTTTAAATTGGCTTTTTCCTACCAACTAAATTTAATAGATTTAGGTTGAATAAAACTAGCTTTAGTTATGAAACAGAGTTGTGTTTATATTCTCTTTTGATGGTTCAATAAACAAAAAATGAATTTCTAAGCAAACATCTTTGATTTCCTAACAGACTTTTGAGTAGGTAGG
Source organism: Polietes domitor (assembly GCA_947397865.1). Taxonomy (NCBI): domain Eukaryota; kingdom Metazoa; phylum Arthropoda; class Insecta; order Diptera; family Muscidae; genus Polietes; species Polietes domitor. The sequence continues at coordinate 710,021 of OX377623.1, forward strand.
GACCATGGAGATCTTCTACTGCTTTCTACACATGGTCATGGTTGGGAGGGGAAAATTCAGATGTCAACATCTACACATCTGAACAGCATCAGGTCTTTCTAGTCTTCTCCTGTCTTTTCTAATCTTCTCTTGTCCCAATTATTTTTCTTTTTTCCTTATTTTGTGTTCTTTTGTCCCTCTATACAACAATTTCGCACGCACACAATAAAATAAATCTATATTGTAGTCAATCGTTGTCTAATTGAGCACCGTAGCGATTTAACCCACCCCAATAGCCGACGAGACAGAAGCCGGAAACCAGATGCGTGCTGCTGCTGGTCTGCTCAAGCAAAACTTGCCTCGAAAGAGGACTACTACGAACAGTTGTATGCTACAGTAGAAATTATTTTTGGCGCCCAACGTGGGGCCGACACGTTAAGATCAGTTTCCCATTTCCATCTTTGAATTTTATTCAAATTATTCGTGTAGCTCCTATAAAACAAAACGTTTATTTATTTCCCCTATACTTTTCAAATAACACTTTTCCACATCTGCGTATGATCATTGTGCTGTGTTTGGAATCTGACATAAAATCTGTTAGAGATTTGTCTAGCCATACACTACATGCATCATACCTTGTTCGCAAGCCTGGGTATGTCCGGTTGGTACCGTAAGTTCATAAGGAACTACGCTTCTGTCACAAGTCCGTTAACTGATTTGCTGAAAACAAATCGTAAATTTGTTTGGTGCGAGTATGCTCAAAAAGCTTTCGATGATTTAAAGTCTATTTTGACCACCGCCCCAGTTCTGCATAGTCCCGACTTCACACAGCCGTTTTTCATACACTGTGATGCCAGCAGTAGTGGTATAGGAGGCGTCTTGGTGCAAAAAACTGCGGAGGGTGACGAGTTTCCTATCGCCTTCATGTCGAAGAAGCTCAACCAAGCCCAACGCAAATATTCTGTCACCGAACAGGAATGCTTAGCAGCGGTGTTAAGTATTAAAAAGTTTCGAGCGTATGTGGAAGGACATGAGTTTACTGTGATCACCGATCATGCATCATTGAAGTGGCTCATGTCCCAAACAGACCTGAACTCGCGGTTGGCGAGGTGGGCTTTGAAGCTTCAGGGTTTCACTTTCAAAATTGAGCACCGCAAAGGCAGCAGAAACGTGGTTCCAGATGCGCTTTCGCGTATTAACAGTGATGATATGTCCGAAATTCAAAATATTGAATTATCCGCTTTAGATGGGACTGGACTTTTTGTTGATTTACAATCACCCGTTTTCAAAAGTAAACCGTACACTGACCTACTAGACAATGTTAACAAGTCCATAGATAAATCACCTGACGTAAAGATTGTAGACGGTTACCTATACAGACGGACGGAACACTGTTATGGAGGGCAGTTGCGAGATGACTTTGCGTGGAAACTTTGGATACCCAAAGATCTGGTCAGAGAGTTGCTGGAGAAGGCGCATGATGGTCCACTCGCGTCACATTGTGGCATTAACAAGACCTTAGAGAGAATTAGACGTTTTTACTTTTGGCCTAATCTTGTTAATGATGTCAGGAATTATGTTAACGCGTGTAATATATGTAAGGCAACAAAACATCCAAATTTTGTAATGCGACCTCCAATGGGTAAAACATCTGAGACACATCGATGTTTTCAAAAACTATATGTAGACTTTTTAGGCCCGTATCCTCGATCGAAGTCTGGGAATATCGGAATATTCATTGTTGTTGACCATTTTTCAAAATTCTGCTTTTTAAAATCCGTTAAGAAATTTACCACCGATATTGTCACAAAATATATGGAACAGGAGATTTTCCATATATTTGGAACTCCTGAAATGATAGTTTCTGATAATGGTTCTCAATTCAAGTCAATTACTTTTAATAAGTTTCTTCAGAAGTATGGTGTAGCTCATGTATATACGGCCGTTCATTCGCCACAGTCTAATGCATCTGAACGCGTCAATCGTTCAGTTCTTTCTGCGATAAGGGCATACATTAAACATGACCAAAGTAATTGGGATGAGTACCTCAGCAGTATTAGTTGTTCGTTACGATCATCTATACATGCTTCTATAGGCACTACTCCTTATTACATGGCTTTTGGCCAACACATGGTGACGAATGCTCATACGTATTCTTTATTGCGGAACTTGATATGTTGGATGACAGAACAATAAGATTCGATCAGGGAGACAGTCTGGACATTATTAGGAAACGAGCTACTGAGAATATGTCAAAGCGGCAACAACAGAACGAGAGGACGTATAATTTACGCTCCAGGATAGTAAACTATGTGGTAGGCCAGGAAGTCTTCCGAAGGAACTTCTCACAGAGCAGTTTCGAGAAAGGGTATAACGCGAAGTTAGCTCCACCATTTTTAAAGGCAAGAGTTCGCAGGATAATAGGCAATTGCTATTATGAATTGGAGGACTTGAATGGTCGTATAGTAGGTATTTACCACGCGAAGGACATTCGGCAATAGACTACGATGTTTTGAGTTTTTTTCCTTTCGCTACAAGCGGGATCAGCTTTGAGTCCCATCCTGAGCCCCAAACCTGATTTTGGCGGGGGGGAAATGTAGGGTCGCTTGTAGGAGCGTAATGACATATTTTTTATGTAAAAAAAAAAAAAAAAAAAAAAAACAAAAAAAAATAGTAGAATTAATTTTATCTGAAAAGGAAAAAAAAAATATTTTTAGTTACGAGTGGGATTCGAACCGGTGATTCCCGACTGTTGGGAGGAGTCGCTACCCTCTGACCCACCGTGGTGCGGCAGGTTGGCGCGGCTATTTTGGCTGCGATCATGCAACTGTGGTAATGCAGTGCGTTGTAACTGGTATATATTGGTTTGTATTGGTTGTAATACCTATGGTGGTATTAGTTCATTATTTTTTTCGAACTAGCAGAATATTTCCCAAAAAATTGAGTAAAATTGTTGAGGCTAGTGTTACCTTTCCAAGCAGAATTTATTTATAAATACCAGTAAAGACACCCAAAGCCTTCCTTTCCTAATATCGACACCCACAGTATACGTTTTCACTGTGGCGACAGAGTGTTAATTTTTTTTTATACATTTTCGTTGAGGATCAAGTAAGTAAAGACATATAAAATTTTAATTTTTCTGAAGTATCTTCTCCTTAGAATTTCTTTTATTAAATCCTTTATCAGGATATATTCATGAATATTGGAAATTCTAAGCTGTCGTTAATTAATTCTGGACTTTTTTTGTGATAAATTCTGGGCTGTCGATAACAGGACTTGAGTGTCGGAAAAATAAATCCCTGGCTTTCCTTTACAACCCAATCGAATTTTTAATATTTTATTAGCTAATCCCTAAATAAAAGGTAATACACACCAACATACTTACATATCAATCACAAGCAAACCAACCGAAACCATTTAATTTGTAGGCACTACTGCATATACCACAGGCATGTTCGACTTGATTGCACATTACACGGGCACGGGCAACCCTCAGTGATAAACCCGCAACCTTTTCCATTTTACGCTATTTGGACCTGACTACATCATCGAACCACCAGGATTTCCTGCATAGTGATAGTGATGAAAAATTGTGAAAAGTGTTCCGAAATAGAGTAATTGTGCTAATAGTGCTATTAGGGAGAAAGTAATTTCCAAAAATTCATTGGAAAACTATTTTTTTTTTGCGAGTGAAAACGTTTATTTGCCTTGTTAACATATTCCTAGTAAAGAGAAACCCAAAATTTTGAATATTTAAGCCAGTAAAAATTTATGAGCCATTAAGCCAAAACAGTGAAAAGAATAAAAAAAAATAGTGAAAAGATTTAAGTAAAGTAGTTAAAAAGAGTAATTATTAAAATAAAGTTTTTGTAATGTGCGAATATCGAATTCAATTTAGAAAAAAAAGTAATTAATTAATATTCGTGATTCGCGGAAAAAAAAATCATTTGTATTTTCGTTGATTAACCAACATTCACCACATCAGTAAATACCGACCATACTGTACACAATCAAACAATACGGAAACCCAGTGAAGGATCCTTCATCGTTGGAACTGAGTATAAGTAGGTGATAATTTTTCATTTCCTTTTTGCTAAATTACCACATTACCATGCATCAAATCCAATTGGATTTCTATTAAGTGCTTCCTAGTTACTTTATTACGAAAAAGTGGAATTGTTTAAGATTTGATGTTTGGTGTGTAGGTTAATTTTAAATGTAAAACAAAATCAACAACAGTGCGTTTCATGTATTGATTTAGATTGCAATAATATATGTGGCGGCTTGGTATAGTACCCAAGTACTGTGCTTCACAACCGCGAGGACCCGAGTTCAACTCCCGGCCCGACTCAATTTTTTTTGGGGTTTTTTGTATAAAGTAAATAGTTATTTTAATATTTTTTATAATTCTAATCATTTTTTTTATAAAAAGATTATTAGAAATTCTGATCTGACATGTTGATTTTGGTTTCCATTGTATTTATTGAACATTTCTGATGGTGTTTCTTATGTTGTTTAATCGCGGCTTAACCATTTTGACCAAGGTCGAGTTATCGAATCCCAGCTCGCGTGAATCATAGATCTTTTTTTTTGTTTTGTTAAATTTTAATTTTTTTCCATTTAAAAATCATTTTTATTTAAAAAAATATATAAAGTAAATGTTTTAATTGAAGAAAAAAAAGTAAATTAATTTTCAATTAATTTTGCTCGCGTGTGCCAAGAAATGAACCTGTGACAAACGCATAACCCAAGCAAATTTTTCATTGGGAATCCAGGTTCAACTCCCAGCTCCGACGTTAATTTTTTTGTCGTTCGAACATATTTATATTCTTTTATATTTTATTTGCATGTTTTTTTTTTAATATCCGAACTGGATATATTGCTATGATATCCGAATTGGATATATTTTATTTCAGCATTTTTTTTTTTGAATTCGATATCCGTATAGAATTGATTTTGATTATTTTGATTTTTTTTGTTTGTTAATTCTTTTAGATAGTTTTCTTTTTAATTCAAATGTTTAACTAAATTCATATTCTTGAAATGATTCAAAGATTATAATTATAGTTCCATTCTCGTTTCAAAATAATTTATTTTTTTATTTGTTGTCTTCTTTGATTTCAATTGATAATGATTTTTAAATTGGCTTTTTCCTACCAACTAAATTTAATAGATTTAGGTTGAATAAAACTAGCTTTAGTTATGAAACAGAGTTGTGTTTATATTCTCTTTTGATGGTTCAATAAACAAAAAATGAATTTCTAAGCAAACATCTTTGATTTCCTAACAGACTTTTGAGTAGGTAAACTAATAGGGACCATGGAGATCTTCTACTGCTTTCTACACATGGTCATGGTTGGGAGGGGAAAATTCAGATGTCAACATCTACACATCTGAACAGCATCAGGTCTTTCTAGTCTTCTCCTGTCTTTTCTAATCTTCTCTTGTCCCAATTATTTTTCTTTTTTCCTTATTTTGTGTTCTTTTGTCCCTCTATACAACAATTTCGCACGCACACAATAAAATAAATCTATATTGTAGTCAATCGTTGTCTAATTGAGCACCGTAGCGATTTAACCCACCCCAATAGCCGACGAGACAGAAGCCGGAAACCAGATGCGTGCTGCTGCTGGTCTGCTCAAGCAAAACTTGCCTCGAAAGAGGACTACTACGAACAGTTGTATGCTACAACACGCAGGGACAAGGATGGTCAAGGAGGGACAAGGAGGGGCAAGGAGAGACAAGGAGGGACAAGGAGCGACTAGCAGGGACAAGAAGGGACAAGCAGGATCATGGAGGGACAAACAGGGACAAGGAGGGACAAGCAGGATCAAGGAGGGACAAGCAGGGTCAATGACCAGGAGGGTCAAGGAGGGCCAAGGAGGGACAAGGAGGGACAACGAGGAACAAGGAAGGACAAGGAGGGATTAGGAGGGACAATGAGGGGCAAGGAGAGACAACGAGAGACAAGGAGAGGCAAGGAAGGACAAGGAGGGACCAGGAGGGAAAATGAGGGACAAGGAGGTGCAAGGAGGGACCAGGAGGGACAAGGAGGGACTAGGAGGGACCAGGAGGGAAACGGAGTGACAAGGAGGAACAAGGAGGAACAAGGAGGAACAGGGAGGAACAGGGAGGAACAAGGAGGGACAAGGAGGGACAAGGAGGGAAATGGAGTGACAAGGAGGGGCAAGGAGAGGAAAGGATAGACAAGGAGTGACAGGAAGAGACAAGGAGGGATAAGGACGGAAAAGTAGGGTCAAGGAGGGACAAGGAGGGATAAGCATGGACAAGGAGGGAAAAAGAGTGAGAAGGAGGGACTAGTATTGTCAAGGAGGGACAAGGAAGGACAATGATGGACAAGCAGGAACAAGGAGGGGCAGGGAGGGACAAGGAGAGACAAGGAGGAATAAGGAGTGGCAATGAGGGACAAGGAGTGACAAGAAGGGACCAGGAGGGAATAGGAGGGAAAGGAGTGACGAGGAGGAACAAGGAGGGACAAGGAGGGTCAAGGAGGTACAAGCAGTGTCAAGGAGGAACAAGGAGGGACAAGGATGGTCAAGGAGGGACAAGGATGGTCAAGGAGGGACAATAAGGGGCAATGAGATACAAGGTGGGTCAAGGAGGGACAAGGAGGGAAAAGGAGGGGCAATGAGGGACAAGGATGGACAAGGAAGGAAAAGGAGTTTCAAGGGGGGACAAGGAGGGACAAGGAGGGGCAAGGAGAGACAAGGAGAGACAAGGAGGAATAAGGAGTGGCAATGAGGGACAAGGAGTGTCAAGAAGGGACCAGGAGGGAAAAGGAGGGAAAGGAGTGACGAGGAGGAACAAGGAGGGACAACGAGGTTCAAGCAGTGTCAAGGAGGGACACGCAGCGACAAGTAGGGACAAGGATGGTCAAGGAGGGACAATGAGGGACAAGGAGGGACAAGGAGGGGCAAGGAGAGACTAGGAGAGACAAGGAGGGACAAGGATGGACAAGGAGTGGCAATGAGGGGCAATTAGGGACAAAGAGGCCCAAGGAGGGACAAGTACGGACCAGGAGGGACAAGTACGGACCAGGAGGGACAAGGAGGGACCAGGAGCGACAAGGAGGGATAAGGAGGGACAAGGAGGGATGAGGAGGGAAAAGAAGGGGCAAGGAGGAGCAAGGAGGAACCAGGAGGGGCATGGAGAGACAAGGAGGGAAAAGGAGGGAGAGTGACAAGGAGAAACAAGGAGGGACAAGGAGGGTCAAGGAGTGACAATGAGGGACAAGAAGGGACTAGGAGGGACTAGCATGGTCAAGGAGGGACAAGGAGCGAAAAGGAGGACAAAGGAGGGGCAATGAGGGACAAGGAGGGAAGGCAGGGACAAGAAGGGACAAGGAGGGTCAAGTACGGACCAGGAGGGACAAGGACGGACTAGAAGGGACTAAGAGGGACAAGGAGGGACAAGGAGGGACAAGGAGAGACAAGGAGGGGCAATGAGGGACATGGAGGGGCAAGGAGGGACAAGGAGGGACAAGGAGGGACAAGGAGGTTCAAGGAGGGACAAGGAAGGACAAGGAGAGGCAAGGAGTGGCAAGGAGGGACTAGGATGGTCAAGGATGGTCCAGGAGGGACAAGGAAGGACAATGAGGGACAAGCAGGGACAAGGAGGGGCAAGGAGAGACTAGGAGATACAAGGAGGGACATGGAGAGATAAGGAAGGACAAGGAGGGACAAGCAGGGGCAATGAGGGACATGGAGGGGCAATGAGGTACAAGTTGGCTCAAGGAGGGACAAGGAGGGAAAAGGATGGACAAGGAGGGAAAAGGAGGGCAAGTAGGAGCAATGAGGGACCAGGAGGGTCAAGGAGGGTCAAGGTGGGACAAGGAATGACAAGCAGAGTCAAGGAGGGCAAGGAGGGACAAGGAGAGTCAAGGAGGGACTAGCAGGGACAAGAAGAGAAAAGGAGGGACAAGGATGGACAAGGAAGGACAATGAGGGACAAGGAGGGTTAAGGGAGGGCCCAGGTGGGGCAAGGAGAGACATGGAGAGACAAGCAGTATCAAGGAGGGACAAGGAAGGACAAGGAGAGGCAAGGAGGGACAAGGAGGGACAAGCAGGATCAAGGAGGGACCAGGAGGGACAATGAGGGGCAAGGAGAGACAAGCAGGATCAAGGAGGGACAAACGGGGACAAGGAAGGACAAGGAGGGACAAGCAGGGACAAGGAGGAACCAGGAGGGACACGCAGGCACAAGCTGGTTCAAGGAGTGACAAGGAGGGACAAGGAGGGGCAAGGAAAGACATGGAGAGACAAGCAGAATCAAGGAGTGGACAAACGGGGACAAGGAGGGACAAGCAGGATCAAGGAGGGACAAGGAGGGCCCAGGAGGGGCAAGGAGAGACATGGAGAGACAAGCAGGAACAAGGAGGGACAATCGGGGACAAGGAGGGACAAGTAGGGACGAGCAGGATCAAGGAGGGACAAGGAGGGACGAGGAGGGACATGCAGGGACAAGGAGGGACAAGCAGGATCAAGGTGGGACAAGGAGGGGCAAGGAGAGACATGGAGAGACAAGCAGGAACAAGGAGGGACAAACGGGGACAAGGAGGGACAAGCAGGATCAAGGAGGGACCAGGAGGAACACGCAGGGACAAGCTGGTTCAAGGAGGGAAAGCGGGGACAATGAGGGAGAAGGAGGGACTAGGAGGGACTAGGATGGACTAGGAGGGACAATGAGGGGCAAGGAGAGACAAGGAGAGGCAAGGAGGGACAAGCAGTGACCAGGAGGGAAAAGGAGGAACAAGGAGGGACAATGAGGGACAAGGAGAGACAAGTAGGGACCAGGAGGGACAAGGATGGACCAGGAGGGACCAGGAGGAACAAGGAGGGAAAAGGAGTTACAAGGAGGAACAAGGAGGGACAATGCGGGACAAGGAGGATCAAGGAGGGACAAGGCGGTGGAAGGAGAGGCAAGGAGTGACAAGGAGGGACAAGGACGGAAAAAGAGTGACAAGGAGGGGCAATGAGGGAAAAGGAGGGACCAGGAGGGACAAGGCGGGACAAGGACAATGAGGGACAAGGTGGGTCAAGGAGGGACAAGGAGGGAAAAGGAGTGACAAGGAGGGCCAAGGAGGGGCAATGAGGGACAAGGAGTTGCAAGGAGAGACATGGAGGCACCAGGAGGGAAAAGGAGGGAAATTATGGAAAGGAGTGACAAGGAGGAACAAGGAGGGACAATGAGGGACAAGGAGGGACAAGTACGGACCAGGAGTGACAAGGAGGGATAAGAAGGGAAAAGAAGGGAAAGAAGGGGCAAGGAGGAGCAAGGTGGGACCAGGAGGGACAAGGAGGGGCAAGGAGAGACAAGGAGGGACAAGGAGGGGCAATGAGGGACAAGGTGGGACAAGGAAGGGCAAGGAGAGACAAGGAGGGACAAGCAAGGACAAGGAGGGTCAATGACGGACAAGGAGGGGCAAGTACGGACCAAGAGGGTCAAGGAGGGACAAGGAGGGACAAGGAGGGACCAGGAGAGACAAGGAGGGAAAAGGAGTTACAAGGTGGAACAAGGAGGGACAAGGAAAGACAAGCATGGACAAGAAGGGAAAAGGAGTGACAAGGAGGGACTAGGATGTTCAAGGAGGGACAAGGAAGGACAATGAGGGACAAGCAGGGACAAGGAGGGCAATGAGAGACAAGAAGGTACAAGGAGGGACATGGAGGGGCAATGAGGGACAAGGTGGGTCAAGGAGGGACAAGGAGGGAAAAGGAGTGACATGGAGGGCCATGGAGGGGCAATGAGGGACAAGGAGTTGCAAGGAGAGACAAGGAGGCACCAGGAGGGAAAAGGAGGGAAATTATGGAAAGGAGTGACAAGGAGGAACAAGGAAGGACAATGAGGGACAAGGAGGGACAAGTACGGACCAGGAGTGACAAGGAGGGATAAGAAGGGAAAAGAAGGGGCAAGGAGGAGCAAGGTGGGACCAGGAGGGAAAAGGAGGGAAAGGAGTGACGAGGAGGAACAAGGAGGGACAAGGAGGTTCAAGCAGTGTCAAGGAGGGACACGCAGGGACAAGTAGGGACAAGGCTGGTCAAGGAGGGACAATGAGGGACAAGGAGGGACAAGGAGGGACAAGGAGGGGCAAGGAGAGACTAGGAGAGACAAGAAGGGACAAGGAGGGACAAGGAGTGGCAATGAGGGGCAATTAGGGACAAAGAGGCCCAAGGAGGGACAAGTACGGACCAGGAGGGACAAGTACGGACCAGGAGGGACAAGTACGGACCAGGAGCGACAAGGAGGGATAAGGAGGGACAAGGAGGGTTGAGGAGGGAAAAGAAGGGGCAAGGAGGAGCAAGGAGGAACCAGGAGGGGCATGGAGAGACAAGGAGGGACAAGGAGGGAAAAGGAGGGAGAGTGACAAGGAGAAACAAGGAGGGACAAGGAGGGTCAAGGAGTGACAATGAGGGACAAGAAGGGACTAGGAGGGACTAGCAGGGTCAAGGAGGGACAAGGAGCGAAAAGGAGGACAAAGGAGGGGCAATGAGGGACAAGGAGGGAAGGCAGGGACAAGAAGGGAAAAGGAGGGTCAAGTACGGACCAGGAGGGACAAGGACGGACTAGAAGGGACTAGGAGGGACAAGGAGAGACAAGGAGGGACAATGAGGGGCAATGAGGGACATGGAGGGGCAATGAGGGACAAGGATGGACTAGGAGGGACAAGGAGGGACAAGGAGGGTCAAGGAGGGACAAGGAAGGACAAGGAAGGACAAGGAGGGACAAGGAGAGGCAAGGAGGGACAAGCATGGACAAGGAGTGGCAAGGAGGGACTAGGATGGTCAAGGATGGTCCAGGAGGGACAAGGAAGGACAATGAGGGACAAGCGGTGACAAGGAGGGGCAAGGTGAGACTAGGAGATACAAGGAGGGACATGGAGAGATAAGGAAGGACAAGGAGGGACAAGCAGGGGCAATGAGGGACATGGAGGGGCAATGAGGTACAAGTTGGCTCAAGGAGGGACAAGGAGGGAAAAAGATGGACAAGGAGGGAAAAGGAGGGCAAGTAGGAGCAATGAGGGACCAGGAGGGTCAAGGAGGGTCAAGGTGGGACAAGGAATGACAAGCAGAGTCAAGGAGGGACAAGGAGGGACAAGCAGGGACAAGAAGAGAAAAGGATGGACAAGGAAGGACAATGAGGGACAAGGAGGGTTAAGGGAGGGACAAGGAGGGCAAGGAGAGACATGGAGAGACAAGCAGGATCAAGTAGGGACAAACGGGGACAAGGATGGACAAGGAGGGACAAGTAGGGACAAGCAGGATCAAGAAGGGACAAGGAGGGACCAGGAGGGACAAGGAGGGGCAAGGAGAGACATGGAGAGACAAGCAGGATCAAGGAGGGACAAACGGGGACAAGGAAGGACAAGGAGGGACCAGGAGGGACACGCAGGCACAAGCTGGTTCAAGGAGGGAAAATCAGGATCAAGGAGGGGCAAGGAGAGACATGGAGAGACAAGCAGGATCAAGGAGGGACAAACGGGGACAAGGAAGGACAAGGAGGGACAAGCAGGATCAAGGAGGGACAAGGAGGGCCCAAGAGGGGCAAGGAGAGACAAGCAGGATCAAGGAGGGACAAGGAAGGACAAGGAGAGGCAAGGAGGGACAAGCAGGATCAAGGAGGGACCAGGAAGGACAATGAGGGGCAAGGAGAGACATGGAGAGACAAGCAGGATCAAGGAGGGACAAACGGGGACAAGGAAGGACAAGGAGGGATAAGCAGGGACAAGGAGGGACCAGGATGGACACGCAGGCACAAGCTGGTTCAAGGAGGGAAAAGCAGGATCAAGGAGGGAAAAGCAGGATCAAGGAGGGGCAAGGAAAGACATGGAGAAACAAGCAGAATCAAGGAGGGACAAACGGGGACAAGGAGGGACAAGGAGGGACAAGCAGGATCAAGGAGGGACAAGTAGCGACATGCAGGATCAAGGAGAGACAAGCAGGATCAAGAAGGGACAAACGGGGACAAACGGTGACAAGGAAGGACAAGGAGGGACAAGCAGGACCTTGAGACCAGGAGGAACACGCAGGGTCAAGCTGGTTCAATGAGGGAAAGCGGGGACAATGAGGGAGAAGGAGGGACTAGGAGGGACTAGGAGGGACTAGGAGGGACTAGGAGGGACTAGGAGGGACTAGGAGGGACTAGGAGGGACTAGGAGGGACTAGGAGGAACTAGGAGGGACTAGGAGGGACAATGAGGGGCAAGGAGAGGCAAGGAGGGACAAGCAGTGACCAGGAGGGAAAAGGAGGAACAAGGAGGGACAAGGAGGGACCAGGACGGACAAGGATGGACCAGGAGGGACCAGGAGGAACAAGGAGGGAAAAGGAGTTACAAGGAGGAACAAGGAGGGACAATGAGGGACAATGAGGGACAAGGAGTAACATGGAGGGACATGGTGGTGCAAGGAGAGACATGGAGAGGCAAGGTGTGACAAGGAGAGACAAAGAGGGACAAGGACGAAAAAAGAGTGACAAGGAGGGCCAAGGAGGGGCAATGAGGGACAAGGAGGGGCAAGTAGGAGCAATGAGGGACCAGGAGGGTCAAGGAATGTCAAGGAATGTCAAGGAGGGACAAGGAGAGACAAGGATGGACCAGGAGGAACAAGGAGGGAAAAGGAGTTACAAGGAGGAACAAGGAGGGACATGGAGGGGCAATGAGGTACAAGTTGGCTCAAGGAGGGACAAGGAGGGAAAAGGATGGACAAGGAGGGAAAAGGAGGGCAAGTAGGAGCAATGAGGGACCAGGAGGGTCAAGGAGGGTCAAGGTGGGACAAGGAATGACAAGCAGAGTCAAGGAGGGCAAGGAGGGACAAGGAGAGTCAAGGAGGGACTAGCAGGGACAAGAAGAGAAAAGGAGGGACAAGGATGGACAAGGAAGGACAATGAGGGACAAGGAGGGTTAAGGGAGGGACAAGGAGGGCAAGGAGAGACATGGAGAGACAAGCAGGATCAAGTAGGGACAAACGGGGACAAGGATGGACAAGGAGGGACAAGCAGGATCAAGGAGTGACAAGGAGGGACCAGGAGGGACAAGGAGGGGCAAGGAGAGACATGGAGAGACAAGCAGGATCAAGGAGGGACAAACGGGGACAAGGAGGGACAAGCAAGGACAAGGAGGGACCAGGAGGGACACGCAGGCACAAGCTGGTTCAAGGAGGGAAAAGCAGGATCAAGGAGGGACAAGGAGGGGCAAGGAGAGACATGGAGAGACAAGCAGGATCAAGGAGGGACAAACGGGGACAAGGAAGGACAAGCAGGGACAAACAGGATCAAGGAGGGACAAGGAGGGCCCAGGTGGGGCAAGGAGAGACATGGAGAGACAAGCAGTATCAAGGAGGGACAATGAGGGGCAAGGAGAGACAAGCAGGATCAAGGAGGGACAAACGGGGACAAGGAAGGACAAGGAGGGACAAGCAGGGACAAGGAGGGACCAGGAGGGACACGCAGGCACAAGCTGGTTCAAGGAGGGAAAAGCAGGATCAAGGAGGGACAAGGAGGGGCAAGGAAAGACATGGAGAGACAAGCAGAATCAAGGAGGGACAAACGGGGACAAGGAGGGACAAGCAGGATCAAGGAGGGACAAGGAGGGCCCAGGAGGGGCAAGGAGAGACATGGAGAGACAAGCAGGAACAAGGAGGGACAATCGGGGACAAGGAGGGACAAGTAGGGACGAGCAGGATCAAGGAGGGACAAGGAGGGACGAGGAGGGACATGCAGGGACAAGGAGGGACAAGCAGGATCAAGGTGGGACAAGGAGGGGCAAGGAGAGACATGGAGAGACAAGCAGGATCAAGGAGGGACAAACGGGGACAAGGAGGGACAAGCAGGATCAAGGAGGGACCAGGAGGAACACGCAGGGACAAGCTGGTTCAAGGAGGGAAAGCGGGGACAATGAGGGAGAAGGAGGGACTAGGAGGGACTAGGATGGACTAGGAGGGACTAGGAGGGACAATGAGGGGCAAGGAGAGACAAGGAGAGGCAAGGAGGGACAAGCAGTGACCAGGAGGGAAAAGGAGGAACAAGGAGGGACAATGAGGGACAAGGAGAGACAAGTAGGGACCAGGAGGGACCAGGAGGAACAAGGAGGGAAAAGGAGTTACAAGGAGGAACAAGGAGGGACAATGCGGGACAAGGAGGATCAAGGAGGGACAAGGAGGGACAAGGAGGGACAAGGCGGTGGAAGGAGAGGCAAGGAGTGACAAGGAGGGACAAGGACGGAAAAAGAGTGACAAGGAGGGGCAATGAGGGAAAAGGAGGGACCAGGAGGGACAAGGCGGGACAAGGACAATGAGGGACAAGGTGGGTCAAGGAGGGACAAGGAGGGAAAAGGAGTGACAAGGAGGGCCAAGGAGGGGCAATGAGGGACAAGGAGTTGCAAGGAGAGACATGGAGGCACCAGGAGGGAAAAGGAGGGAAATTATGGAAAGGAGTGACAAGGAGGAACAAGGAGGGACAATGAGGGACAAGGAGGGACAAGTACGGACCAGGAGTGACAAGGAGGGATAAGAAGGGAAAAGAAGGGAAAGAAGGGGCAAGGAGGAGCAAGGTGGGACCAGGAGGGACAAGGAGGGGCAAGGAGAGACAAGGAGGGACAAGGAGGGGCAATGAGGGACAAGGTGGGACAAGGAAGGGCAAGGAGAGACAAGGAGGGACAAGCAAGGACAAGGAGGGTCAATGACGGACAAGGAGGGGCAAGTACGGACCAAGAGGGTCAAGGAGGGACAAGGAGGGACAATGAGGGACCAGGAGAGACAAGGAGGGAAAAGGAGTTACAAGGAGGAACAAGGAGGGACAAGGAAAGACAAGCATGGACAAGAAGGGAAAAGGAGTGACAAGGAGGGACTAGGATGTTCAAGGAGGGACAAGGAAGGACAATGAGGGACAAGCAGGGACAAGGAGGGCAATGAGAGACAAGAAGGTACAAGGAGGGACATGGAGGGGCAATGAGGGACAAGGTGGGTCAAGGAGGGACAAGGAGGGAAAAGGAGTGACATGGAGGGCCATGGAGGGGCAATGAGGGACAAGGAGTTGCAAGGAGAGACAAGGAGGCACCAGGAGGGAAAAGGAGGGAAATTATGGAAAGGAGTGACAAGGAGGAACAAGGAAGGACAATGAGGGACAAGGAGGGACAAGGAGGGACAAGTACGGACCAGGAGTGACAAGGAGGGATAAGAAGGGAAAAGAAGGGGCAAGGAGGAGCAAGGTGGGACCAGGAGGGAAAAGGAAGGAAAGGAGTGACGAGGAGGAACAAGGAGGGACAAGGAGGTTCAAGCAGTGTCAAGGAGGGACACGCAGGGACAAGTAGGGACAAGGCTGGTCAAGGAGGGACAATGAGGGACAAGGAGGGACAAGGAGGGACAAGGAGGGGCAAGGAGAGACTAGGAGAGACAAGAAGGGACAAGGAGTGGCAATGAGGGGCAATTAGGGACAAAGAGGCCCAAGGAGGGACAAGTACGGACCAGGAGGGACAAGTACGGACCAGGAGGGACAAGGAGGGACAAGTACGGACCAGGAGCGACAAGGAGGGATAAGGAGGGACAAGGAGGGTTGAGGAGGGATGAGGAGGGAAAAGAAGGGGCAAGGAGGAGCAAGGAGGAACCAGGAGGGGCATGGAGAGACAAGGAGGGACAAGGAGGGAAAAGGAGGGAGAGTGACAAGGAGAAACAAGGAGGGACAAGGAGGGTCAAGGAGTGACAATGAGGGACAAGAAGGGACTAGGAGGGACTAGCAGGGTCAAGGAGGGACAAGGAGCGAAAAGGAGGACAAAGGAGGGGCAATGAGGGACAAGGAGGGAAGGCAGGGACAAGAAGGGAAAAGGAGGGTCAAGTACGGACCAGGAGGGACAAGGACGGACTAGAAGGGACTAGGAGGGACAAGGAGAGACAAGGAGGGACAATGAGGGGCAATGAGGGACATGGAGGGGCAATGAGGGACAAGGAGGGACTAGGAGGGACAAGGAGGGACAAGGAGGGTCAAGGAGGGACAAGGAAGGACAAGGAAGGACAAGGAGGGACAAGGAGAGGCAAGGAGGGACAAGCATGGACAAGGAGTGGCAAGGAGGGACTAGGATGGTCAAGGATGGTCCAGGAGGGACAAGGAAGGACAATGAGGGACAAGCGGGGACAAGGAGGGGCAAGGTGAGACTAGGAGATACAAGGAGGGACATGGAGAGATAAGGAAGGACAAGGAGGGACAAGCAGGGGCAATGAGGGACATGGAGGGGCAATGAGGTACAAGTTGGCTCAAGGAGGGACAAGGAGGGAAAAGGATGGACAAGGAGGGAAAAGGAGGGCAAGTAGGAGCAATGAGGGACCAGGAGGGTCAAGGAGGGTCAAGGTGGGACAAGGAATGACAAGCAGAGTCAAGGAGGGACAAGGAGGGACAAGCAGGGACAAGAAGAGAAAAGGATGGACAAGGAAGGACAATGAGGGACAAGGAGGGTTAAGGGAGGGACAAGGAGGGCAAGGAGAGACATGGAGAGACAAGCAGGATCAAGTAGGGACAAACGGGGACAAGGATGGACAAGGAGGGACAAGTAGGGACAAGCAGGATCAAGAAGGGACAAGGAGGGACCAGGAGGGACAAGGAGGGGCAAGGAGAGACATGGAGAGACAAGCAGGATCAAGGAGGGACAAACGGGGACAAGGAAGGACAAGGAGGGACCAGGAGGGACACGCAGGCACAAGCTGGTTCAAGGAGGGAAAATCAGGATCAAGGAGGGGCAAGGAGAGACATGGAGAGACAAGCAGGATCAAGGAGGGACAAACGGGGACAAGGAAGGACAAGGAGGGACAAGCAGGATCAAGGAGGGACAAGGAGGGCCCAAGAGGGGCAAGGAGAGACATGGAGAGACAAGCAGGATCAAGGAGGGACAAGGAAGGACAAGGAGAGGCAAGGAGGGACAAGCAGGATCAAGGAGGGACCAGGAGGGACAATGAGGGGCAAGGAGAGACATGGAGAGACAAGCAGGATCAAGGAGGGACAAACGGGGACAAGGAAGGACAAGGAGGGATAAGCAGCGACAAGGAGGGACCAGGATGGACACGCAGGCACAAGCTGGTTCAAGGAGGGAAAAGCAGGATCAAGGAGGGAAAAGCAGGATCAAGGAGGGGCAAGGAAAGACATGGAGAAACAAGCAGAATCAAGGAGGGACAAACGGGGACAAGGAGGGACAAGCAGGATCAAGGAGGGACAAGTAGCGACATGCAGGATCAAGGAGGGACAAGGACGGGCAAGGAGAGACAAGCAGGATCAAGAAGGGACAAACGGGGACAAACGGTGACAAGGAAGGACAAGGAGGGACAAGTAGGGACAAGCAGGACCTTGAGACCAGGAGGAACACGCAGGGTCAAGCTGGTTCAATGAGGGAAAGCGGGGACAATGAGGGAGAAGGAGGGACTAGGAGGGACTAGGAGGGACTAGGAGGGACTAGGAGGGACTAGGAGGGACTAGGAGGAACTAGGAGGGACTAGGAGGGACAATGAGGGGCAAGGAGAGGCAAGGAGGGACAAGCAGTGACCAGGAGGGAAAAGGAGGAACAAGGAGGGACAATGAGGGACAAGGAGGGACCAGGACGGACAAGGATGGACCAGGAGGGACCAGGAGGAACAAGGAGGGAAAAGGAGTTACAAGGAGGAACAAGGAGGGACAATGAGGGACAAGGAGTAACATGGAGGGACATGGTGGTGCAAGGAGAGACATGGAGAGGCAAGGTGTGACAAGGAGAGACAAAGAGGGACAAGGACGAAAAAAGAGTGACAAGGAGGGCCAAGGAGGGGCAATGAGGGACAAGGAGGGGCAAGTAGGAGCAATGAGGGACCAGGAGGGTCAAGGAATGTCAAGGAGGGACAAGGAGAGACAAGGAGGCACCAGGAGGGAAAAGGAGGGAAATTATGGAAAGGAGTGACAAGGACGAAAAAGGAGGGACAATGAGGGGCAATGAGTTACAAGGAGGGAAAAGTACGGACCAGGAGGGACAAGGAGGGATAAGAAGGGAAAAGAAGGGGCAAGGAGGAGCAAGGTGGGACCAGGAGGGACAAGGAGGGGCAAGGAGAGACAAGGAGGGACAAGGAGGGGCAATGAGGGACAAGGAGGGACTAGGAGGGACCAGAAGGGAAAAGGAAGGACTAGGAGGGACTAGGATGGACAAGGAGGGAAAATTAGGGACAAGGAGGGGCAATGAGGGACATGGAGGGGCAATGAGGGACTAGGAGGGACAAACAGGGACAAGGAAGGACAAGGAGGGTCAAGGAGGTGCAAGGAGGGACCAGGAGGGACAAGGAGGGACCAGGAGGGTCAATGACCAGGAGGGTCAATGACCAGGAGGGTCAATGACCAGGAGGGTCAATGAGGGCCAAGGAGGGACAAGGAGCGACAACGAGGAACAAGGAAGGACAAGGAGGGATTAGGAGGGACAATGAGGGGCAAGGAGAGACAACGAGAGACAAGGAGAGGCAAGGAAGGACAAGGAGGGACCAGGAGGGAAAATGAGGGACAAGGAGGTGCAAGGAGGGACCAGGAGGGACAAGGAGGGACCAGGAGGGTCAAGGAGGGAAACGGAGTGACAAGGAGGAACAAGGAGGGAAATGGAGTGACAAGGAGGGGCAAGGAGAGAAAAGGACAGACAAGGAGTGACAGGAAGAGACAAGGAGGGATAAGGACGGAAAAGTAGGGTCAAGGAGGGACAAGGAGGGATAAGCATGGGCAAGGAGGGAAAAAGAGTGAGAAGGAGGGACTAGTATTGTCAAGGAGGGACAAGGAAGGACAATGATGGACAAGCAGGAACAAGGAGGGACAAGGAGGGACCAGGTGGGACCAGGAGGGAAAAGGAGGGAAAGGAGTGACGAGGAGGAACAAGGAGGGACAAGGAGGTTCAAGCAGTGTCAAGGAGGGACACGCAGGGACAAGTAGGGACAAGGATGGTCAAGGAGGGACAATGAGGGACAAGGAGGGGCAAGGAGAGACAAGGAGGGACAAGGAGGGACAAGCAGTGGCAATGAGGGGCAATTAGGGACAAAGAGGCCCAAGGAGGAACAAGTACGGACCAGGAGGGACAAGTACGGACCAGGAGGGACAAGGAGGGACAAGTACGGACCAGGAGCGACAAGGAGGGATGAGGAGGGAAAAGAAGGGGCAAGGAGGAACAAGGAGGGGCATGGAGAGACAAGGAGGGAAAAGGAGGGAGAGTGACAAGGAGAAACAAGGAGGGACAAGGAGGGTCAAGGAGTGACAATGAGGGACAAGAAGTGACAAGAAGGGACCAGGAGGGAAAGGAGTGACGAGGAGGAACAAGGAGGGACAAGGATGGTCAAGGAGGGACAAGCAGTGTCAAGGAGGGACACGCAGGGATAAGGAGGGACAAGGAAGGTCAAGGAGGGACAAGGAGGGACAATGAGGGACAAGGAGGGGCAAGGAGAGACAAGGAGAGACAAGGAGGGACAAGAAGGGACTAGCAGGATCATGGAGGGACAAACAGGGACAAGCAGGATCAAGGAGGGACAAGCAGGGTCAATGACCAGGAGGGTCAAGGAGGGCCAAGGAGGGACAACGAGGAACAAGGAAGGACAAGGAGGGATTAGGAGGGACAATGAGGGGCAAGGAGAGACAACGAGAGACAAGGAGAGGCAAGGAAGGACAAGGAGGGACCAGGAGGGAAAATGAGGGACAAGGAGGTGCAAGGAGGGACAAGGAGGGAAACGGAGTGACAAGGAGGAACAAGGAGGAACAAGGAGGAACAGGGAGGAACAGGGAGGAACAAGGAGGGACAAGGAGGGAAATGGAGTGACAAGGAGGGGCAAGGAGAGGAAAGGATAGACAAGGAGTGACAGGAAGAGACAAGGAGGTATAAGGACGGAAAAGTAGGGTCAAGGAGGGACAAGGAGGGATAAGCATGGACAAGGAGGGAAAAAGAGTGAGAAGGAGGGACTAGTATTGTCAAGGAGGGACAAGGAAGGACAATGATGGACAAGCAGGAACAAGGAGGGGCAGGGTGGGACAAGGAGAGACAAGGAGGAATAAGGAGTGGCAATGAGGGACAAGGAGTGACAAGAAGGGACCAGGAGGGAATAGGAGGGAAAGGAGTGACGAGGAGGAACAAGGGAAAAGGAGGGAAAAGGAGGGCAAGTAGGAGCAATGAGGGACCAGGAGGGTCAAGGAGGGTCAAGGTGGGACAAGGAATGACAAGCAGAGTCAAGGAGGGACAAGGAGAGTCAAGGAGGGACTAGCAGGGACAAGAAGAGAAAAGGAGGGACAAGGATGGACAAGGAAGGACAAGGAGGGTTAAGGGAGGGACAAGGAGGGACAAGGAGGGCAAGGAGAGACATGGAGAGACAAGCAGGATCAAGTAGGGACAAACGGGGACAAGGAGGGACAAGTAGGGACAAGCAGGATCAAGGAGGGACAAGGAGGGGCAAGGAGAGACATGGAGAGACAAGCAGGATCAAGGAGGGACAAACGGGGACAAGGAGGGACAAGCAAGGACCAGGAGGGACACGCAGGCACAAACTGGTTCAAGGAGGGAAAAGCAGGATCAAGGAGGGACAAGGAGGGGCAAGGAGAGACATGGAGAGACAAGCAGGATCAAGGAGGGACAAACGGGGACAAGGAAGGACAAGGAGGGACAAGGAGGGACAAGCAGGATCAAGGAGGGACAAGGAGGGCCCAGGTGGGGCAAGGAGAGACAAGCAGGATCAAGGAGGGACAAGGAAGGACAAGGAGAGGCAAGGAGGGACAAGGAGGGACAAGCAGGACCAAGGAGGGACCAGGAGGGACAATGAGGGGCAAGGAGAGACATGGAGAGACAAGCAGGATCAAGGAGGGACAAACGGGGACAAGGAGAGACAAGCAGGGACAAGGAGGGACCAGGAGGGACACGCAGGCACAAGCTGGTTCAAGGAGGGAAAAGCAGGATCAAGGAGGGGCAAGGAAAGACATGGAGAGCAAGCAGAATCAAGGAGGGACAAACGGGGACAAGGAGGGACAAGCAGGATCAAGGAGGGACAAGGAGGGCCCAGGAGGGGCAAGGAGAGACAAGCAGGAACAAGGAGGGACAATCGGGGACAAGGAGGGACAAGTAGGGACGAGCAGGATCAAGGAGGGACAAGGAGGGACCAGGAGGGACAAGGAGGGACCAGGAGGGACCAGGAGGGACCAGGAGGGACAAGGAGGGACAAGCAGGATCAAGGTGTGACAAGGAGGGGCAAGGAGAGACATGGAGAGACAAGCAGGATCAAGGAGGGACAAACGGGGACAAGGAAGGACAAGGAGGGACAAGCAGGATCAAGGAGGGACCAGGAGGAACACGCAGGGACAAGCTGGTTCAAGGAGGGAAAACGGGGACAATGAGGGAGAAGGAGGGACTAGGAGGGACTAGGATGGACTAGGAGGGACTAGGAGGGACAATGAGGGGCAAGGAGAGACAAGGAGAGGCAAGGAGGGACAAGCAGTGACCAGGAGGGAAAAGGAGGAACAAGGAGGGACAATGAGGGACAAGGAGAGACAAGTAGGGACCAGGAGGGACAAGGATGGACCAGGAGGGACTAGGAGGAACAAGGAGGGAAAAGGAGTTACAAGGAGGAACAAGGAGGGACAATGCGGGACAAGGAGGATCAAGGAGGGACAAGGAGTAACAAGGAGGGACAAGGTGGTGCAAGGAGAGACATGGAGAGGCAAGGAGTGACAAGGACGGAAAAAGAGTGACAAGGAGGGGCAATGAGGGAAAAGGAGGGACCAGGAGGGACAAGGCGGGACAAGGACGGACAAGGAGGGGCAATGAGGGACAAGGTGGGACAAGGAAGGGCAAGGAGGGACAAGCAAGGCCAAGGAGGGTCAATGACGGACAAGGAGGTGCAAGTACGGACCAAGAGGGTCAAGGAGGGACAAGGAGGGACAAGGCGGGACAAGGAGGGACCAGGAGAGACAAGGAGGGAAAAGGAGTTACAAGGAGGAACAAGGAGGGACAAGGAAAGACAAGCATGGACAAGAAGGGAAAAGGAGTGACAAGGAGGGACTAGGATGTTCAAGGAGGAACAAGGAAGGACAATGAGGGACAAGCAGGGACAAGGAGGGCAATGAGAGACAAGAAGGTACAAGGAGGGACATGGAGGGACATGGAGGGGCAATGAGGGACAAGGTGGGTCAAGGAAGGGCAAGGAGGGACAAGCAAGGACAAGGAGGGTCAATGACGGACAAGGAGGGGCAAGTACGGTCAAGGAAGGTCAAGGAGTGACAAGGAGGGACAAGGCGGGACAAGGAGGGACCAGGAGAGTCAAGGAGGGAAAAGGAGTTACAAGGAGGAACAAGGAGGGACAAGGAAAGACAAGCATGGACAAGAAGGGAAAAGGAGTGACAAGGAGGGACTAGGATGTTCAAGGAGGGACAAGGAAGGACAATGAGGGACAAGCAGGGACAAGGAGGGCAATGAGAGACAAGAAGGTACAAGGAGGGACATGGAGGGGCAATGAGGGACAAGGTGGGTCAAGGAGGGACAAGGAGGGAAAAGGAGTGACATGGAGGGCCAAGGAGGGGCAATGAGGGACAAGGAGTTGCATGAAGAGACAAGGAGGCACCAGGAGGGAAATTATGGAAAGGAGTGACAAGGAGGAACAAGGAAGGACAATGAGGGACAAGGAGGGACAAGTACGGACCAGGAGTGACAAGGAGGGATAAGAAGGGAAAAGAAGGGGCAAGGAGGAGCAAGGTGGGACCAGGAGGGAAAAGGAGGGAAAGGAGTGACGAGGAGGAACAAGGAGGGACAAGGAGGTTCAAGCAGTGTCAAGGAGGGACACGCAGGGACAAGGATGGTCAAGGAGGGACAATGAGGGACAATGAGGGACAATGAGGGACAAGGAGGGACAAGGAGGGACAAGGAGGGACAAGGAGGGGCAAGGAGAGACTAGGAGAGACAAGGAGGGACAAGGAGGGACAAGGAGTGGCAATGAGGGGCAATTAGGGACAAAGAGGCCCAAGGAGGGACAAGTACGGACCAGGAGGGACAAGTACGGACCAGGAGGGACAAGTACGGACCAGGAGGGACAAGTACGGACCAGGATGGACAAGGAGGGACAAGTACGGACCAGGCGCGACAAGGAGGGATAAGGAGGGACAAGGAGGGATGAGGAGGGAAAAGAAGGGGCAAGGAGGAGCAAGGAGGAACCAGGAGGGGCATGGAGAGACAAGGAGGGAAAAGGAGGGAGAGTGACAAGGAGAAACAAGGAGGGACAAGGAGGGTCAAGGAGTGACAATGAGGGACAAGAAGGGACTAGGAGGGACTAGCAGGGTCAAGGAGGGACAAGGAGCGAAAAGGAGGACAAAGGAGGGGCAATGAGGGACAAGGAGGGAAGGCAGGGACAAGAAGGGAAAAGGAGGGTCAAGTACGGACCAGGAGGGACAAGGACGGACTAGAAGGGACTAGGAGGGACAAGGAGGGACAAGGAGAGACAAGGACGGACAAGGAGGGGCAATGAGGGACATGGAGGGGCAATGAGGGACAAGGAGGGACTAGGAGGTACTAGGAGGGACAAGGAGGGACAAGGAGGGTCAAGGAGGGACAAGGAAGGACAAGGAGGGACAAGGAGAGGCAAGGAGGGACAAGCATGGACAAGGAGTGGCAAGGAGGGACTAGAATGGTCAAGGATGGTCCAGGAGGGACAAGGAAGGACAATAAGGGACAAGCGGGGATAAGGAGGGGCAAGGAGAGACTAGGAGATACAAGGAGGGACATGGAGAGATAAGGAAGGACAAGCAGGGGCAATGAGGGACATGGAGGGGCAATGAGGTACAAGTTGGCTCAAGGAGGGACAAGGAGGGAAAAGGACGGCAAGTAGGAGCAATGAGGGACCAGGAGGGTCAAGGAGGGTCAAGGTGGGACAAGGAATGACAAGCAGAGTCAAGGAGGGCAAGGAGGGACAAGGAGAGTCAAGGAGGGACAAGCAGGGACAAGAAGAGAAAAGGATGGACAAGGAAGGACAATGAGGGACAAGGAGGGTTAAGGGAGGGACAAGGAGGGCAAGGAGAGACATGGAGAGACAAGCAGGATCAAGTAGGGACAAACGGGGACAAGGATGGACAAGGAGGGACAAGTAGGGACAAGCAGGGACAAGCAGGATCAAGAAGGGACAAGGAGGGACCAGGAGGGACAAGGAGGGGCAAGGAGAGACATGGAGAGACAAGCAGGATCAAGGAGGGACAAACGGGGACAAGGAAGGACAAGGAGGGACAAGCAAGAACAAGGAGGGACCAGGAGGGACACGCAGGCACAAGCTGGTTCAAGGAGGGAAAAGCAGGATCAAGGAGGGACAAGGAGGGGCAAGGAGAGACATGGAGAGACAAGCAGGATCAAGGAGGGACAAACGGGGACAAGGAAGGACAAGGAGGGACAAGCAGGATCAAGGAGGGACAAGGAGGGCCCACGAGGGGCAAGGAGAGACATGGAGAGACAAGCAGGATCAAGGAGGGACAAGGAAGGACAAGGAGAGGCAAGGAGGGACAAGCAGGATCAAGGAGGGACCAGGAGGGACAATGAGGGGCAAGGAGAGACATGGAGAGACAAGCAGGATCAAGGAGGGACAAACGGGGACAAGGAAGGACAAGGAGGGACAAGCAGGGACAAGGAGGGACCAGGAGGGACACGCAGGCACAAGCTGGTTCAAAGAGGGAAAAGCAGGATCAAGGAGGGACAAGGAGGGACAAGGAGGGACAAGGAGGGACAAGGAGGGACAAGGAGGGGCAAGGAAAGACATGGAGAAACAAGCAGAATCAAGGAGGGACAAACGCGGACAAGGAGGGACAAGGAGGGACAAGCAGGATCAAGGAGGGACAATTAGCGACATGCAGGATCAAGGAGGGACAAGGAGGGGCAAGGAGAGACATGGAGAGACAAGCAGGATCAAGAAGGGACAAACGGGGACAAACGGAGACAAGGAAGGACAAGGAGGGACAAGTAGGGACAAGCAGGATCAAGGAGGGACCAGGAGGAACACGCAGGGACAAGCTGGTTCAATGAGGGAAAGCGGGGACAATGAGGGAGAAGGAGGGACTAGGAGGGACTAGGAGGGACTAGGAGGGACTAGGAGGGACTAGGAGGGACTAGGAGGAACTAGGAGGGACTAGGAGGGACTAGGAGGGACTAGGAGGGACTAGAAGGGACTAGGAGGGACTAGGAGGGACAATGAGTGGCAAGGAGAGGCAAGGAGGGACAAGCAGTGACCAGGAGGGAAAAGGAGGGAAAAGGAGGAACAAGGAGGGACAATGAGGGACACTGAGGGACAAGGAGAGACAAGGAGGGACAAGGACTGACAAGGATGGACCAGGAGGGACCAGGAGGAACAAGGAGGGAAAAGGAGTTACAAGGAGGAACAAGGAGGGACAAGGAGTAACATGGAGGGACATGGTGGTGCAAGGAGAGACATGGAGAGGCAAGGAGTGACAAGGAGAGACAAGGAGGGACAAGGACGGAAAAAGAGTGACAAGGAGGGCCAAGGAGGGGCAATGAGGGACAAGGAGGGGCAAGTAGGAGCAATGAGGGACCAGGAGGGTCAAGGAATGTCAAGGAGGGACAAGGAGAGACAAGGAGGCACCAGGAGGGAAAAGGAGGGAAATTATGGAAAGGAGTGACAAGGAGGAAAAAGGAGGGACAATGAGGGGCAATGAGGGACAAGGAGGGAAAAGTACGGACCAGGAGGGACAAGGAGGGATAAGAAGGGAAAAGAAGGGGCAAGGAGGAGCAAGGTGGGACCAGGAGGGACAAGGAGGGGCAAGGAGAGACAAGGAGGGACAAGGAGGGACAAGGAGGGACTAGGAGGGACCAGAAGGGAAAAGGAAGGACTAGGAGGGACTAGGATGGACAAGGAGGGAAAATTAGGGACAAGGAGGGGCATTGAGGGACATGGAGGGGCAATGAGGGACTAGGAAGGACAAACAGGGACAAGGAAGGACAAGGAGGGTCAAGGAGGTACAAGGAGGGACAAGTAGGAACAAGGAGCGACTAGCAGGGTCAATGACAAGGAGGGTCAATGAGGGCCAAGGAGGGACAAGGAGCGACAACGAGGAACAAGGAAGGACAAGGAGGGATTAGGAGGGACAATGAGGGGCAAGGAGAGACAACGAGAGACAAGGAGAGGCAAGGAAGGACAAGGAGGGACCAGGAGGGAAAATGAGGGACAAGGAGGTGCAAGGAGGGATCAGGAGGGACAAGGAGGGACAAGGAGGGACCAGGAGGGTCAAGGAGGGAAACGGAGTGACAAGGAGGAACAAGGAGGAACAAGGAGGGAAATGGAGTGACAAGGAGGGGCAAGGAGAGAAAAGGACAGACAAGGAGTGACAGGAAGGGACAAGGAGGGATAAGGACGGAAAAGTAGGGTCAAGGAGGGAAAAGGAGGGATAAGCATGGACAAGGAGGGAAAAAGAGTGAGAAGGAGGGACTAGTATTGTCAAGGAGGGACAAGGAGAGACAAGGAGGAACAAGGAGGAATAAGGAGTGGCAATGAGGGACAAGGAGTGACAAGAAGGGACCAGGAGGGAAAAGGAGGGAAAGGAGTGACGAGGAGGAACAAGGAGGGACAAGGAGGGTCAAGGAGGGACAAGCAGTGTCAAGAAGGGACACGCAGGGACAAGGATGGTCAAGGAGGGACAAGGATGGGCAAGGAGGGACAATGAGGGACAAGGAGGGTCAAGGAGGGACACGCAGGGACAAGGAGGGACAAGGATGGTCAAGGAGGGACAATGAGGGACAAGGAGGGACAAGGAGGGACAAGGAGGGACAAGGAGGGCAAGGAGAGACAAGGAGAGACAAGGAGGACAAGGAGCGACTAGCAGGGACAAGCAGGATCAAGGAGGGACAAGCAGTGTCAATGACTAGGAGGGTCAAGGAGGGCCAAGGAGGGACAACGAGGGACAACGAGGAACAAGGAAGAACAAGGAGGGATTAGGAGGGACAATGAGGGGCAAGGAGAGACAACGAGAGACAAGGAGAGGCAAGGAAGGACAAGGAGGGACCAGGAGGGAAAATGAGGGACAAGGAGGTGCAAGGAGGGACCAGGAGGGACAAGGAGGGACTAGGAGGGTCAAGGAGGGACCAGGAGGGAAACGGAGTGACAAGGAGGAACAAGGAGGGGCAATGAGGGACAAGGATGGACAAGGAAGGAAAAGGAGCTTCAAGGGGGACAAGGAGGGACAAGGAGAGACAAGGAGGAATAAGGAGTGGCAATGAGGGACAAGGAGTGACAAGAAGGGACCAGGAGGGAAAAGGAGGGAAAGGAAAGGAAAGGCAATGAGGGACATGGAGGGGCAATGAGGGACTAGGAGGGACAAGGATGGTCAAGGAGGGTCAAGGAGGGACAAGGAGGGTCAAGGAGGGACAAGGAAGGACAAGGAAGGACAAGGAAGGACAAGGAGGGTCAATGACGGACAAGGAGGGGCAAGTACGGTCAAGGAAGGTCAAGGAGGGACAAGGAGGGACAAGGCGGGACAAGGAGGGACCAGGAGAGTCAAGGAGGGAAAAGGAGTTACAAGGAGGAACAAGGAGGGACAAGGAAAGACAAGCATGGACAAGAAGGGAAAAGGAGTGACAAGGAGGGACTAGGATGTTCAAGGAGGGACAAGGAAGGACAATGAGGGACAAGCAGGGACAAGGAGGGCAATGAGAGACAAGAAGGTACATGGAGGGGCAATGAGGGACAAGGTGGGTCAAGGAGGGACAAGGAGGGAAAAGGAGTGACATGGAGGGCCAAGGAGGGGCAATGAGGGACAAGGAGTTGCATGGAGAGACAAGGAGGCACCAGGAGGGAAATTATGGAAAGGAGTGACAAGGAGGAACAAGGAAGGACAATGAGGGACAAGTACGGACCAGGAGTGACAAGGAGGGATAAGAAGGGAAAAGAAGGGGCAAGGAGGAGCAAGGTGGGACCAGGAGGGAAAGGAGTGACGAGGAGGAACAAGGAGGGACAAGGAGGTTCAAGCAGTGTCAAGGAGGGACAAGGATGGTCAAGGAGGGACAATGAGGGACAATGAGGGACAATGAGGGACAAGGAGGGACAAGGAGGGACAAGGAGGGGCAAGGAGAGACTAGGAGAGACAAGGAGGGACAAGGAGGGACAAGGAGTGGCAATGAGGGGCAATTAGGGACAAAGAGGCCCAAGGAGGGACAAGTACGGACCAGGAGGGACAAGTACGGACCAGGAGGGACAAGTACGGACCAGGATGGACAAGGAGGGACAAGTACGGACCAGGCGCGACAAGGAGGGATAAGGAGGGACAAGGAGGGATGAGGAGGGAAAAGAAGGGGCAAGGAGGAGCAAGGAGGAGCAAGGAGGAACCAGGAGGGGCATGGAGAGACAAGGAGGGAAAAGGAGGGAGAGTGACAAGGAGAAACAAGGAGGGACAAGGAGGGTCAAGGAGTGACAATGAGGGACAAGAAGGGACTAGGAGGGACTAGCAGGGTCAAGGAGGGACAAGGAGCGAAAAGGAGGACAAAGGAGGGGCAATGAGGGACAAGGAGGGAAGGCAGGGACAAGAAGGGAAAAGGAGGGTCAAGTACGGACCAGGAGGGACAAGGACGGACTAGAAGGGACTAGGAGGGACAAGGAGGGACAAGGAGAGACAAGGACGGACAAGGAGGGGCAATGAGGGACATGGAGGGGCAATGAGGGACAAGGAGGGACTAGGAGGTACTAGGAGGGACAAGGAGGGACAAGGAGGGTCAAGGAGGGACAAGGAAGGACAAGGAGGGACAAGGAGAGGCAAGGAGGGACAAGCATGGACAAGGAGTGGCAAGGAGGGACTAGGATGGTCAAGGATGGTCCAGGAGGGACAAGGAAGGACAATAAGGGACAAGCGGGGATAAGGAGGGGCAAGGAGAGACTAGGAGATACAAGGAGGGACATGGAGAGATAAGGAAGGACAAGCAGGGGCAATGAGGGACATGGAGGGGCAATGAGGTACAAGTTGGCTCAAGGAGGGACAAGGAGGGAAAAGGACGGCAAGTAGGAGCAATGAGGGACCAGGAGGGTCAAGGAGGGTCAAGGTGGAACAAGGAATGACAAGCAGAGTCAAGGAGGGCAAGGAGGGACAAGGAGAGTCAAGGAGGGACAAGCAGGGACAAGAAGAGAAAAGGATGGACAAGGAAGGACAATGAGGGACAAGGAGGGTTAAGGGAGGGACAAGGAGGGCAAGGAGAGACATGGAGAGACAAGCAGGATCAAGTAGGGACAAACGGGGACAAGGATGGACAAGGAGGGACAAGTAGGGACAAGCAGGGACAAGCAGGATCAAGAAGGGACAAGGAGGGACCAGGAGGGGCAAGGAGGGGCAAGGAGAGACATGGAGAGACAAGCAGGATCAAGGAGGGACAAACGGGGACAAGGAAGGACAAGGAGGGACAAGCAAGAACAAGGAGGGACCAGGAGGGACACGCAGGCACAAGCTGGTTCAAGGAGGGAAAAGCAGGATCAAGGAGGGACAAGGAGGGGCAAGGAGAGACATGGAGAGACAAGCAGGATCAAGGAGGGACAAACGGGGACAAGGAAGGACAAGGAGGGACAAGCAGGATCAAGGAGGGACAAGGAGGGCCCACGAGGGGCAAGGAGAGACATGGAGAGACAAGCAGGATCAAGGAGGGACAAGGAAGGACAAGGAGAGGCAAGGAGGGACAAGCAGGATCACGGAGGGACCAGGAGGGACAATGAGGGGCAAGGAGAGACATGGAGAGACAAGCAGGATCAAGGAGGGACAAACGGGGACAAGGAAGGACAAGGAGGGACAAGCAGGGACAAGGAGGGACCAGGAGGGACACGCAGGCACAAGCTGGTTCAAGGAGGGAAAAGCAGGATCAAGGAGGGACAAGGAGGGACAAGGAGGGACAAGGAGGGACAAGGAGGGGCAAGGAAAGACATGGAGAAACAAGCAGAATCAAGGAGGGACAAACGCGGACAAGGAGGGACAAGGAGGGACAAGCAGGATCAAGGAGGGACAAGTAGCGACATGCAGGATCAAGGAGGGACAAGGAGGGGCAAGGAGAGACATGGAGAGACAAGCAGGATCAAGAAGGGACAAACGGGGACAAACGGAGACAAGGAAGGACAAGGAGGGACAAGTAGGGACAAGCAGGATCAAGGAGGGACCAGGAGGAACACGCAGGGACAAGCTGGTTCAATGAGGGAAAGCGGGGACAATGAGGGAGAAGGAGGGACTAGGAGGGACTAGGAGGGACTAGGAGGGACTAGGAGGGACTAGGAGGAACTAGGAGGGACTAGGAGGGACTAGGAGGGACTAGGAGGGACTAGAAGGGACTAGGAGGGACTAGGAGGGACAATGAGGGGCAAGGAGAGGCAAGGAGGGACAAGCAGTGACCAGGAGGGAAAAGGAGGGAAAAGGAGGAACAAGGAGGGACAATGAGGGACACTGAGGGACAAGGAGAGACAAGGAGGGACCAGGACTGACAAGGATGGACCAGGAGGGACCAGGAGGAACAAGGAGGGAAAAGGAGTTACAAGGAGGAACAAGGAGGGACATGGAGAGGCAAGGAGTGACAAGGACGGAAAAAGAGTGACAAGGAGGGGCAATGAGGGAAAAGGAGGGACCAGGAGGGACAAGGCGGGACAAGGACGGACAAGGAGGGGCAATGAGGGACAAGGTGGGACAAGGAAGGGCAAGGAGGGACAAGCAAGGCCAAGGAGGGTCAATGACGGACAAGGAGGTGCAAGTACGGACCAAGAGGGTCAAGGAGGGACAAGGAGGGACAAGGCGGGACAAGGAGGGACCAGGAGAGACAAGGAGGGAAAAGGAGTTACAAGGAGGAACAAGGAGGGACAAGGAAAGACAAGCATGGACAAGAAGGGAAAAGGAGTGACAAGGAGGGACTAGGATGTTCAAGGAGGAACAAGGAAGGACAATGAGGGACAAGCAGGGACAAGGAGGGCAATGAGAGACAAGAAGGTACAAGGAGGGACATGGAGGGACATGGAGGGGCAATGAGGGACAAGGTGGGTCAAGGAAGGGCAAGGAGGGACAAGCAAGGACAAGGAGGGTCAATGACGGACAAGGAGGGGCAAGTACGGTCAAGGAAGGTCAAGGAGTGACAAGGAGGGACAAGGCGGGACAAGGAGGGACCAGGAGAGTCAAGGAGGGAAAAGGAGTTACAAGGAGGAACAAGGAGGGACAAGGAAAGACAAGCATGGACAAGAAGGGAAAAGGAGTGACAAGGAGGGACTAGGATGTTCAAGGAGGGACAAGGAAGGACAATGAGGGACAAGCAGGGACAAGGAGGGCAATGAGAGACAAGAAGGTACAAGGAGGGACATGGAGGGGCAATGAGGGACAAGGTGGGTCAAGGAGGGACAAGGAGGGAAAAGGAGTGACATGGAGGGCCAAGGAGGGGCAATGAGGGACAAGGAGTTGCATGAAGAGACAAGGAGGCACCAGGAGGGAAATTATGGAAAGGAGTGACAAGGAGGAACAAGGAAGGACAATGAGGGACAAGGAGGGACAAGTACGGACCAGGAGTGACAAGGAGGGATAAGAAGGGAAAAGAAGGGGCAAGGAGGAGCAAGGTGGGACCAGGAGGGAAAAGGAGGGAAAGGAGTGACGAGGAGGAACAAGGAGGGACAAGGAGGTTCAAGCAGTGTCAAGGAGGGACACGCAGGGACAAGGATGGTCAAGGAGGGACAATGAGGGACAATGAGGGACAATGAGGGACAAGGAGGGACAAGGAGGGACAAGGAGGGACAAGGAGGGACAAGGAGGGGCAAGGAGAGACTAGGAGAGACAAGGAGGGACAAGGAGGGACAAGGAGTGGCAATGAGGGGCAATTAGGGACAAAGAGGCCCAAGGAGGGACAAGTACGGACCAGGAGGGACAAGTACGGACCAGGAGGGACAAGTACGGACCAGGAGGGACAAGTACGGACCAGGATGGACAAGGAGGGACAAGTACGGACCAGGCGCGACAAGGAGGGATAAGGAGGGACAAGGAGGGATGAGGAGGGAAAAGAAGGGGCAAGGAGGAGCAAGGAGGAACCAGGAGGGGCATGGAGAGACAAGGAGGGAAAAGGAGGGAGAGTGACAAGGAGAAACAAGGAGGGACAAGGAGGGTCAAGGAGTGACAATGAGGGACAAGAAGGGACTAGGAGGGACTAGCAGGGTCAAGGAGGGACAAGGAGCGAAAAGGAGGACAAAGGAGGGGCAATGAGGGACAAGGAGGGAAGGCAGGGACAAGAAGGGAAAAGGAGGGTCAAGTACGGACCAGGAGGGACAAGGACGGACTAGAAGGGACTAGGAGGGACAAGGAGGGACAAGGAGAGACAAGGACGGACAAGGAGGGGCAATGAGGGACATGGAGGGGCAATGAGGGACAAGGAGGGACTAGGAGGTACTAGGAGGGACAAGGAGGGACAAGGAGGGTCAAGGAGGGACAAGGAAGGACAAGGAGGGACAAGGAGAGGCAAGGAGGGACAAGCATGGACAAGGAGTGGCAAGGAGGGACTAGGATGGTCAAGGATGGTCCAGGAGGGACAAGGAAGGACAATAAGGGACAAGCGGGGATAAGGAGGGGCAAGGAGAGACTAGGAGATACAAGGAGGGACATGGAGAGATAAGGAAGGACAAGCAGGGGCAATGAGGGACATGGAGGGGCAATGAGGTACAAGTTGGCTCAAGGAGGGACAAGGAGGGAAAAGGACGGCAAGTAGGAGCAATGAGGGACCAGGAGGGTCAAGGAGGGTCAAGGTGGGACAAGGAATGACAAGCAGAGTCAAGGAGGGCAAGGAGGGACAAGGAGAGTCAAGGAGGGACAAGCAGGGACAAGAAGAGAAAAGGATGGACAAGGAAGGACAATGAGGGACAAGGAGGGTTAAGGGAGGGACAAGGAGGGCAAGGAGAGACATGGAGAGACAAGCAGGATCAAGTAGGGACAAACGGGGACAAGGATGGACAAGGAGGGACAAGTAGGGACAAGCAGGGACAAGCAGGATCAAGAAGGGACAAGGAGGGACCAGGAGGGACAAGGAGGGGCAAGGAGAGACATGGAGAGACAAGCAGGATCAAGGAGGGACAAACGGGGACAAGGAAGGACAAGGAGGGACAAGCAAGAACAAGGAGGGACCAGGAGGGACACGCAGGCACAAGCTGGTTCAAGGAGGGAAAAGCAGGATCAAGGAGGGACAAGGAGGGGCAAGGAGAGACATGGAGAGACAAGCAGGATCAAGGAGGGACAAACGGGGACAAGGAAGGACAAGGAGGGACAAGCAGGATCAAGGAGGGACAAGGAGGGCCCACGAGGGGCAAGGAGAGACATGGAGAGACAAGCAGGATCAAGGAGGGACAAGGAAGGACAAGGAGAGGCAAGGAGGGACAAGCAGGATCAAGGAGGGACCAGGAGGGACAATGAGGGGCAAGGAGAGACATGGAGAGACAAGCAGGATCAAGGAGGGACAAACGGGGACAAGGAAGGACAAGGAGGGACAAGCAGGGACAAGGAGGGACCAGGAGGGACACGCAGGCACAAGCTGGTTCAAAGAGGGAAAAGCAGGATCAAGGAGGGACAAGGAGGGACAAGGAGGGACAAGGAGGGACAAGGAGGGACAAGGAGGGGCAAGGAAAGACATGGAGAAACAAGCAGAATCAAGGAGGGACAAACGCGGACAAGGAGGGACAAGGAGGGACAAGCAGGATCAAGGAGGGACAATTAGCGACATGCAGGATCAAGGAGGGACAAGGAGGGGCAAGGAGAGACATGGAGAGACAAGCAGGATCAAGAAGGGACAAACGGGGACAAACGGAGACAAGGAAGGACAAGGAGGGACAAGTAGGGACAAGCAGGATCAAGGAGGGACCAGGAGGAACACGCAGGGACAAGCTGGTTCAATGAGGGAAAGCGGGGACAATGAGGGAGAAGGAGGGACTAGGAGGGACTAGGAGGGACTAGGAGGGACTAGGAGGGACTAGGAGGGACTAGGAGGGACTAGGAGGAACTAGGAGGGACTAGGAGGGACTAGGAGGGACTAGGAGGGACTAGGAGGGACTAGAAGGGACTAGGAGGGACTAGGAGGGACAATGAGTGGCAAGGAGAGGCAAGGAGGGACAAGCAGTGACCAGGAGGGAAAAGGAGGGAAAAGGAGGAACAAGGAGGGACAATGAGGGACACTGAGGGACAAGGAGAGACAAGGAGGGACCAGGACTGACAAGGATGGACCAGGAGGGACCAGGAGGAACAAGGAGGGAAAAGGAGTTACAAGGAGGAACAAGGAGGGACAAGGAGTAACATGGAGGGACATGGTGGTGCAAGGAGAGACATGGAGAGGCAAGGAGTGACAAGGAGAGACAAGGAGGGACAAGGACGGAAAAAGAGTGACAAGGAGGGCCAAGGAGGGGCAATGAGGGACAAGGAGGGGCAAGTAGGAGCAATGAGGGACCAGGAGGGTCAAGGAATGTCAAGGAGGGACAAGGAGAGACAAGGAGGCACCAGGAGGGAAAAGGAGGGAAATTATGGAAAGGAGTGACAAGGAGGAAAAAGGAGGGACAATGAGGGGCAATGAGGGACAAGGAGGGAAAAGTACGGACCAGGAGGGACAAGGAGGGATAAGAAGGGAAAAGAAGGGGCAAGGAGGAGCAAGGTGGGACCAGGAGGGACAAGGAGGGGCAAGGAGAGACAAGGAGGGACAAGGAGGGACAAGGAGGGACTAGGAGGGACCAGAAGGGAAAAGGAAGGACTAGGAGGGACTAGGATGGACAAGGAGGGAAAATTAGGGACAAGGAGGGGCATTGAGGGACATGGAGGGGCAATGAGGGACTAGGAAGGACAAACAGGGACAAGGAAGGACAAGGAGGGTCAAGGAGGTACAAGGAGGGACAAGTAGGAACAAGGAGCGACTAGCAGGGTCAATGACAAGGAGGGTCAATGAGGGCCAAGGAGGGACAAGGAGCGACAACGAGGAACAAGGAAGGACAAGGAGGGATTAGGAGGGACAATGAGGGGCAAGGAGAGACAACGAGAGACAAGGAGAGGCAAGGAAGGACAAGGAGGGACCAGGAGGGAAAATGAGGGACAAGGAGGTGCAAGGAGGGATCAGGAGGGACAAGGAGGGACAAGGAGGGACCAGGAGGGTCAAGGAGGGAAACGGAGTGACAAGGAGGAACAAGGAGGAACAAGGAGGGAAATGGAGTGACAAGGAGGGGCAAGGAGAGAAAAGGACAGACAAGGAGTGACAGGAAGGGACAAGGAGGGATAAGGACGGAAAAGTAGGGTCAAGGAGGGAAAAGGAGGGATAAGCATGGACAAGGAGGGAAAAAGAGTGAGAAGGAGGGACTAGTATTGTCAAGGAGGGACAAGGAGAGACAAGGAGGAACAAGGAGGAATAAGGAGTGGCAATGAGGGACAAGGAGTGACAAGAAGGGACCAGGAGGGAAAAGGAGGGAAAGGAGTGACGAGGAGGAACAAGGAGGGACAAGGAGGGTCAAGGAGGGACAAGCAGTGTCAAGAAGGGACACGCAGGGACAAGGATGGTCAAGGAGGGACAAGGATGGGCAAGGAGGGACAATGAGGGACAAGGAGGGTCAAGGAGGGACACGCAGGGACAAGGAGGGACAAGGATGGTCAAGGAGGGACAATGAGGGACAAGGAGGGACAAGGAGGGACAAGGAGGGACAAGGAGGGCAAGGAGAGACAAGGAGAGACAAGGAGGACAAGGAGCGACTAGCAGGGACAAGCAGGATCAAGGAGGGACAAGCAGTGTCAATGACTAGGAGGGTCAAGGAGGGCCAAGGAGGGACAACGAGGGACAACGAGGAACAAGGAAGAACAAGGAGGGATTAGGAGGGACAATGAGGGGCAAGGAGAGACAACGAGAGACAAGGAGAGGCAAGGAAGGACAAGGAGGGACCAGGAGGGAAAATGAGGGACAAGGAGGTGCAAGGAGGGACCAGGAGGGACAAGGAGGGACTAGGAGGGTCAAGGAGGGACCAGGAGGGAAACGGAGTGACAAGGAGGAACAAGGAGGGGCAATGAGGGACAAGGATGGACAAGGAAGGAAAAGGAGCTTCAAGGGGGACAAGGAGGGACAAGGAGAGACAAGGAGGAATAAGGAGTGGCAATGAGGGACAAGGAGTGACAAGAAGGGACCAGGAGGGAAAAGGAGGGAAAGGAAAGGAAAGGCAATGAGGGACATGGAGGGGCAATGAGGGACTAGGAGGGACAAGGATGGTCAAGGAGGGTCAAGGAGGGACAAGGAGGGTCAAGGAGGGACAAGGAAGGACAAGGAAGGACAAGGAAGGACAAGGAGGGTCAATGACGGACAAGGAGGGGCAAGTACGGTCAAGGAAGGTCAAGGAGGGACAAGGCGGGACAAGGCGGGACAAGGAGGGACCAGGAGAGTCAAGGAGGGAAAAGGAGTTACAAGGAGGAACAAGGAGGGACAAGGAAAGACAAGCATGGACAAGAAGGGAAAAGGAGTGACAAGGAGGGACTAGGATGTTCAAGGAGGGACAAGGAAGGACAATGAGGGACAAGCAGGGACAAGGAGGGCAATGAGAGACAAGAAGGTACAAGGAGGGACATGGAGGGGCAATGAGGGACAAGGTGGGTCAAGGAGGGACAAGGAGGGAAAAGGAGTGACATGGAGGGCCAAGGAGGGGCAATGAGGGACAAGGAGTTGCATGGAGAGACAAGGAGGCACCAGGAGGGAAATTATGGAAAGGAGTGACAAGGAGGAACAAGGAAGGACAATGAGGGACAAGTACGGACCAGGAGTGACAAGGAGGGATAAGAAGGGAAAAGAAGGGGCAAGGAGGAGCAAGGTGGGACCAGGAGGGAAAGGAGTGACGAGGAGGAACAAGGAGGGACAAGGAGGTTCAAGCAGTGTCAAGGAGGGACAAGGATGGTCAAGGAGGGACAATGAGGGACAATGAGGGACAATGAGGGACAATGAGGGACAAGGAGGGACAAGGAGGGACAAGGAGGGGCAAGGAGAGACTAGGAGAGACAAGGAGGGACAAGGAGGGACAAGGAGTGGCAATGAGGGGCAATTAGGGACAAAGAGGCCCAAGGAGGGACAAGTACGGACCAGGAGGGACAAGTACGGACCAGGAGGGACAAGTACGGACCAGGATGGACAAGGAGGGACAAGTACGGACCAGGCGCGACAAGGAGGGATAAGGAGGGACAAGGAGGGATGAGGAGGGAAAAGAAGGGGCAAGGAGGAGCAAGGAGGAGCAAGGAGGAACCAGGAGGGGCATGGAGAGACAAGGAGGGAAAAGGAGGGAGAGTGACAAGGAGAAACAAGGAGGGACAAGGAGGGTCAAGGAGTGACAATGAGGGACAAGAAGGGACTAGGAGGGACTAGCAGGGTCAAGGAGGGACAAGGAGCGAAAAGGAGGACAAAGGAGGGGCAATGAGGGACAAGGAGGGAAGGCAGGGACAAGAAGGGAAAAGGAGGGTCAAGTACGGACCAGGAGGGACAAGGACGGACTAGAAGGGACTAGGAGGGACAAGGAGGGACAAGGAGAGACAAGGACGGACAAGGAGGGGCAATGAGGGACATGGAGGGGCAATGAGGGACAAGGAGGGACTAGGAGGTACTAGGAGGGACAAGGAGGGACAAGGAGGGTCAAGGAGGGACAAGGAAGGACAAGGAGGGACAAGGAGAGGCAAGGAGGGACAAGCATGGACAAGGAGTGGCAAGGAGGGACTAGGATGGTCAAGGATGGTCCAGGAGGGACAAGGAAGGACAATAAGGGACAAGCGGGGATAAGGAGGGGCAAGGAGAGACTAGGAGATACAAGGAGGGACATGGAGAGATAAGGAAGGACAAGCAGGGGCAATGAGGGACATGGAGGGGCAATGAGGTACAAGTTGGCTCAAGGAGGGACAAGGAGGGAAAAGGACGGCAAGTAGGAGCAATGAGGGACCAGGAGGGTCAAGGAGGGTCAAGGTGGAACAAGGAATGACAAGCAGAGTCAAGGAGGGCAAGGAGGGACAAGGAGAGTCAAGGAGGGACAAGCAGGGACAAGAAGAGAAAAGGATGGACAAGGAAGGACAATGAGGGACAAGGAGGGTTAAGGGAGGGACAAGGAGGGCAAGGAGAGACATGGAGAGACAAGCAGGATCAAG
Source organism: Polietes domitor (assembly GCA_947397865.1). NCBI lineage: Eukaryota > Metazoa > Arthropoda > Insecta > Diptera > Muscidae > Polietes > Polietes domitor. The sequence goes on from OX377623.1 coordinate 748,108, forward strand.
TAGGGACAAACGGGGACAAGGATGGACAAGGAGGGACAAGTAGGGACAAGCAGGGACAAGCAGGATCAAGAAGGGACAAGGAGGGACCAGGAGGGACAAGGAGGGGCAAGGAGAGACATGGAGAGACAAGCAGGATCAAGGAGGGACAAACGGGGACAAGGAAGGACAAGGAGGGACAAGCAAGAACAAGGAGGGACCAGGAGGGACACGCAGGCACAAGCTGGTTCAAGGAGGGAAAAGCAGGATCAAGGAGGGACAAGGAGGGGCAAGGAGAGACATGGAGAGACAAGCAGGATCAAGGAGGGACAAACGGGGACAAGGAAGGACAAGGAGGGACAAGCAGGATCAAGGAGGGACAAGGAGGGCCCACGAGGGGCAAGGAGAGACATGGAGAGACAAGCAGGATCAAGGAGGGACAAGGAAGGACAAGGAGAGGCAAGGAGGGACAAGCAGGATCACGGAGGGACCAGGAGGGACAATGAGGGGCAAGGAGAGACATGGAGAGACAAGCAGGATCAAGGAGGGACAAACGGGGACAAGGAAGGACAAGGAGGGACAAGCAGGGACAAGGAGGGACCAGGAGGGACACGCAGGCACAAGCTGGTTCAAGGAGGGAAAAGCAGGATCAAGGAGGGACAAGGAGGGACAAGGAGGGACAAGGAGGGACAAGGAGGGGCAAGGAAAGACATGGAGAAACAAGCAGAATCAAGGAGGGACAAACGCGGACAAGGAGGGACAAGGAGGGACAAGCAGGATCAAGGAGGGACAAGTAGCGACATGCAGGATCAAGGAGGGACAAGGAGGGGCAAGGAGAGACATGGAGAGACAAGCAGGATCAAGAAGGGACAAACGGGGACAAACGGAGACAAGGAAGGACAAGGAGGGACAAGTAGGGACAAGCAGGATCAAGGAGGGACCAGGAGGAACACGCAGGGACAAGCTGGTTCAATGAGGGAAAGCGGGGACAATGAGGGAGAAGGAGGGACTAGGAGGGACTAGGAGGGACTAGGAGGGACTAGGAGGGACTAGGAGGAACTAGGAGGGACTAGGAGGGACTAGGAGGGACTAGGAGGGACTAGAAGGGACTAGGAGGGACTAGGAGGGACAATGAGGGGCAAGGAGAGGCAAGGAGGGACAAGCAGTGACCAGGAGGGAAAAGGAGGGAAAAGGAGGAACAAGGAGGGACAATGAGGGACACTGAGGGACAAGGAGAGACAAGGAGGGACCAGGACTGACAAGGATGGACCAGGAGGGACCAGGAGGAACAAGGAGGGAAAAGGAGTTACAAGGAGGAACAAGGAGGGACAATGAGGGACAAGGAGTAACATGGAGGGACATGGTGGTGCAAGGAGAGACATGGAGAGGCAAGGAGTGACAAGGAGAGACAAGGAGGGACAAGGACGGAAAAAGAGTGACAAGGAGGGCCAAGGAGGGGCAATGAGGGACAAGGAGGGGCAAGTAGGAGCAATGAGGGACCAGGAGGGTCAAGGAATGTCAAGGAGGGACAAGGAGAGACAAGGAGGCACCAGGAGGGAAATTATGGAAAGGAGTGACAAGGAGGAAAAAGGAGGGACAATGAGGGGCAATGAGGGACAAGGAGGGAAAAGTACGGACCAGGAGGGACAAGGAGGGATAAGAAGGGAAAAGAAGGGGCAAGGAGGAGCAAGGTGGGACCAGGAGGGACAAGGAGGGGCAAGGAGAGACAAGGAGGGACAAGGAGGGACAAGGAGGGACTAGGAGGGACCAGAAGGGAAAAGGAAGGACTAGGAGGGACTAGGATGGACAAGGAGGGAAAATTAGGGACAAGGAGGGGCATTGAGGGACATGGAGGGGCAATGAGGGACTAGGAAGGACAAACAGGGACAAGGAAGGACAAGGAGGGTCAAGGAGGTACAAGGAGGGACAAGTAGGAACAAGGAGCGACTAGCAGGGTCAATGACAAGGAGGGTCAATGAGGGCCAAGGAGGGACAAGGAGCGACAACGAGGAACAAGGAAGGACAAGGAGGGATTAGGAGGGACAATGAGGGGCAAGGAGAGACAACGAGAGACAAGGAGAGGCAAGGAAGGACAAGGAGGGACCAGGAGGGAAAATGAGGGACAAGGAGGTGCAAGGAGGGATCAGGAGGGACAAGGAGGGACCAGGAGGGTCAAGGAGGGAAACGGAGTGACAAGGAGGAACAAGGAGGAACAAGGAGGGAAATGGAGTGACAAGGAGGGGCAAGGAGAGAAAAGGACAGACAAGGAGTGACAGGAAGGGACAAGGAGGGATAAGGACGGAAAAGTAGGGTCAAGGAGGGAAAAGGAGGGATAAGCATGGACAAGGAGGGAAAAAGAGTGAGAAGGAGGGACTAGTATTGTCAAGGAGGGACAAGGAGAGACAAGGAGGAACAAGGAGGAATAAGGAGTGGCAATGAGGGACAAGGAGTGACAAGAAGGGACCAGGAGGGAAAAGGAGGGAAAGGAGTGACGAGGAGGAACAAGGAGGGACAAGGAGGGTCAAGGAGGGACAAGCAGTGTCAAGAAGGGACACGCAGGGACAAGGATGGTCAAGGAGGGACAAGGATGGGCAAGGAGGGACAATGAGGGACAAGGAGGGTCAAGGAGGGACACGCAGGGACAAGGAGGGACAAGGATGGTCAAGGAGGGACAATGAGGGACAAGGAGGGACAAGGAGGGACAAGGAGGGCAAGGAGAGACAAGGAGAGACAAGGAGAGACAAGGAGCGACAAGGAGCGACTAGCAGGGACAAGCAGGATCAAGGAGGGACAAGCAGTGTCAATGACTAGGAGGGTCAAGGAGGGCCAAGGAGGGACAACGAGGGACAACGAGGAACAAGGAAGAACAAGGAGGGATTAGGAGGGACAATGAGGGGCAAGGAGAGACAACGAGAGACAAGGAGAGGCAAGGAAGGACAAGGAGGGACCAGGAGGGAAAATGAGGGACAAGGAGGTGCAAGGAGGGACCAGGAGGGACAAGGAGGGACTAGGAGGGTCAAGGAGGGACCAGGAGGGAAACGGAGTGACAAGGAGGAACAAGGAGGGGCAATGAGGGACAAGGATGGACATGGAAGGAAAAGGAGCTTCAAGGGGGACAAGGAGGGACAAGGAGAGACAAGGAGGAATAAGGAGTGGCAATGAGGGACAAGGAGTGACAAGAAGGGACCAGGAGGGAAAAGGAGGGAAAGGAAAGGAAAGGCAATGAGGGACATGGAGGGGCAATGAGGGACTAGGAGGGACAAGGATGGTCAAGGAGGGTCAAGGAGGGACAAGGAGGGTCAAGGAGGGACAAGGAAGGACAAGGAAGGACAAGGAAGGACAAGGAGGGACAAGGAGAGGCAAGGAGGGCCAAGGTGGGACCAGGAGGGAAAATGAGGGACAAGGAGGGGCAAGGAGGGACATGGAGTGACCAGAAGGGACAAGGAGGGATCAGGAGGGAAAAGGAGTGACTAGGAGGGACAATGAGGGACATGGAGGGGCAATGAGGGACAAGGTGGGTCAAGGAGGGACAAGGAGGGAAAAGGAGGGCCAAGGAGGGGCAATGAGGGACAAGGAGGGGCAAGTAGGAGCAATGAGGGACCAGGAGGGTCAAGGAAGGTCAAGGAGGTACAAGGAGAGACAAGGAGGCACCAGGAGGGAAATTATGGAAAGGAGTGACAAGGAGGAACAAGGAGGGACAATGAGGGGCAATGAGGGACAAGGTGGGTCAAGGAGGGACAAGGAGGGAAAAGAAGGGTCGAGGAGGACCCTCCAGGGACTAGGAGACACCAGGAGCGACAAGGAGGGGCAAGGAGAGACAATGAGGGACAATGAGGGACAAGGAGGGGCAATGAGGACAAGGAGGCACAAGGAGGGACTAGGAGGGACAAGGAGGGACAAGGAGGGACAAGGAGGGAAAAGGAGGGACAAGGAGGGACCAGGAGGGAAATGGAGGGACAAGGAGGGGCAATGAGGGACAAGTAGCGACAAGCAGGATCAAGGAGGGACAAGGAGGGGCAAGTAGAGACATGGAGAGACAAGCAGGATTAAGGAGGGACAAACGGGGACAAGGAAGGACAATGAGGGACAATGAGGGACAAGTAGGGACAAGCAGGATCAAGGAGGGACCAGGAGGAACACGCAGGGACAATCTGGTTCAATGAGGGAAAGCGGGGACAATGAGGGAGAAGGTGGGACTAGGAGGGACTAGGAGGGACTAGGAGGGACTAGGAGGAACTAGGAGGGACAATGAGGGGCAAGGAGAGGCAAGGAGGGACAAGCAGTGACAGGATGGAAAAGGAGGAACAAGGAGGGACAATGAGGGACAAGGAGAGACAAGGAGGGACCAGGAGGGACCAGGAGGGACCAGGAGGGACAAGGATGGACCAGGAGGGACCAGGAGGAACAAGGAGGGAAAACGAGTTACAAGGAGGAACAAGGAGGGACAATAAGGGACAAGGAGTAACATGGAGGGACATGGTGGTGCAAGGAGAGACATGGAGAGGCAAGGAGTGACAAGGAGGCACAAGGACCGAAAAAGATTGACAAGGAGGGGCAATGAGGGAAAAGGAGGGACCAGGAGGGACAAGGACGGACAAGGAGGGGCAATGAGGGACAAGGTGAGACAAGGAAGGGCAAGGAGAGACAAGGAGGAACAAGCAGGGACAATCAAGGACAAGGAGGGTCAATGACGGACAAGGAGGGGCAAGTACGGACCAAGAGGGTCAAGGAGGGACAAGGCGGGACAAGGAGGGACCAGGAGAGACAAGGAGGGAAAAGGAGTTACAAGGAGGAACAAGGAGGGACAAGGAAAGACAAGCATGGACAAGAAGGGAAAAGGAGTGACAAGCAGGGACAAGGAGGGGCAATAAGAGACAAGAAGGTACAAGGAGGGAAAAGGAGTGACAAGGAGGGCCAAGGAGGGGCAATGAGGGACAAGGAGGGGCAAGTAGGAGCAATGAGGGACCAGGAGGGTCAAGGAATGTCAAGGAGGGACAAGGAGAGACAAGGAGGCACCAGGAGGGAAAAGGAGGGAAATTATGGAAAGGAGTGACAAGGAGGAAAAAGAAGGGACAATGAGGGGCAATTAGGGACAAAGAGGCCCAAGGAGGGACAAGTACGGACCAGGAGGGACAAGTACGGACCAGCAGGGACAAGTACGGACCAGGAGGGACAAGTACGGACCAGGAGCGACAAGGAGGGATACGGAGGGACAAGGAGGGACAAGGAGGGATGAGGAGGGAAAAGAAGGGGCAAGGAGTGGCAATGAGGGGCAATTAGGGACAAAGAGGCCCAAGGAGGGACAAGTACGGACCAGGAGGGACAAGTACGGACCAGGAGGGATACGGAGGGACAAGGAGGGATGAGGAGGGACAAGAAGGGACTAGCAGGGACTAGCAGGGTCAAGGAGGGACAAGGAGCGAAAAGGAGGACAAAGGAGGGGCAATGAGGGACAAGGAGCGAAAAGGAGGACAAAGGAGGGGCAGTGAGGGACAAGGAGGGACTAGCAGGGACTAGGAGAGTCAAGGAGTGACAAGGAGGGAAAAGGAAAGAAAAGGAGGACAAAGGAGGGGCAATGAGGGACAAGGAGGGAAGGCAGGGACAAGGAGGGGCAAGGAGAGACAAGGAGGGGCAATGAGGACAAGGAGGGACCAGGAGGGAAAAGGAGGGACTAGGAGGGACAAGGAGGGGCCAGGAGGGGCAATGAGGGACATGGAGGGACTAGGAGGGACAAGGATGGTCAAGGAGGGACAATTAGGGTCAAGGAGGGACAAGGAAGGACAAGGAAGGACAAGAAGGACAAGGAGAGGCAAGGAGGGCCAAGGTGGGACCAGGAGGGAAAATGAGGGACAAGGAGGGGCAAGGAGGGACATGGAGTGACCAGCAGGGACAAGGAGGGAGCAGGAGGGAAAAGGAGTGACTAGGAGGGAAAATGAGGGACATGGAAGGGCAATGAGGGACAAGGTGGGTCAAGGAGGGACAAGGAGGGAAAAGGAGGGCCAAGGAGGGGCAATGAGGGACAAGGAGGAACAAGTAGGAGCAATGAGGGACCAGGAGGGTCAAGGAGGGTCAAGGAAGGTCAAGGAGGTACAAGGAGAGACAAGGAGGCAACAGGAGGGAAATTATGGAAAGGAGTGACATGGAGGGACAATGAGAGGCAATGAGGGACAAGGTGGGTCAAGGAGGGACAAGGAGGGAAAAGAAGGGTCGAGGAGGACCCAATAGGGAATAGGAGACACCAGAAGCGACAAGGAGGGGCAAGGAGAGACAATGAGGGACAAGGAGGGGCAATGAGGACAAGGAGGGACAAGGAGGGACTAGGAGGGACAAGGAGGGACAAGGAGGGACAAGGAGGGAAAAGGAGGGACAAGGAGGGGCAATGAGGGACATGGAGGGGCAATGAGGGACATGGAGGGGCAATGAGGGACAAGGAGGGACAAGGAGGGACAAGTAGCAACATGCAGGATCAAGGAGGGACAAGGAGGGGCAAGGAGAGACATGGAGAGACAAGCAGGATCAAGGAGGGACAAACGGGGACAAACGGAGACAAGGAAGGACAAGGAGGGACAAGCAGGATCAAGGAGGGACCAGGAAAGACAAGCATGGACAAGAAGGGAAAAGGAGTTACAAGGAGGGATTAGGATGGTCAAGGAGGGACAAGGAAGGTCAATGGGGGACAAGCAGGGACAAGGAGGGGCAATAAGTGACAAGAAGGTACAAGGAGGGAAAAGGAGTGACAAGGAGGGGCATTGAGGGACAAGGAGGGGCAAGTAGGAGCAATGAGGGACCAGGAGGGTTAAGGAATGTCAAGGAGGGACAAGGAGAGACAAGGAGGCACCAGGAGGGAAAAGGAGGGAAATTATGGAAAGGAGTGACAAGGAGGAAAAAGGAGGGACAATGAGGGACAAGGAGGGACAAGTACGGACCAGGAGGGACAAGGAGGGATAAGAAGGGAAAAGAAGGGGCAAGGAGGAGCAAGGAGGGACCAGGAGGGACAAGGAGGGGCAAGGAGAGACAAGGAGGGACAAGGAGGGGCAATGAGGGACAAGGAGGGACTAGGAGGGACCAGAAGGGAAAAGGAAGGACTAGGATGGAAAATTAGGGGCAAGGAGGGACAAGGAGGGGCAATGAGGGACATGGAAGGGCAATGAGGGACTAGGAGGGACAAACAGGGACAAGGAAGGACAAGGAGGGTCAAGGAGGTACAAGGAGGGACAAGTAGGAACAAGGAGCGACTAGCAGGGACAAGAAGGGACAAGCAGGATCAAGGAGGGACAAACAGGGACAAGCAGGATCAAGGAGGGACAAGCAGGGTCAATGACCAGGAGGGTCAATGAGGGCCAAGGAGCGACAACGAGGAACAAGGAAGGACAAGGAGGGACAAGGAGGGATTAGGAGGGACAATGAGGGGCAAGGAGAGACAACGAGAGACAAGGAGAGGTAAGGAGGGACCAGGAGGGAAAATGAGGGACAAGGAGGTGTAAGGAGGGACCAGGAGGGAAAAGGAGGGACCAGGAGGGTCAAGGAGGGAGCAGGAGGGAAACGGAGTGACAAGGAGGAACAAGGAGGGAAATGGAGTGACAAGGAGGGGCAAGGAGAGAAAAGGACAGACAAGGAGTGACAGGAAGAGACAAGGAGGGATAAGGACGGAAAAGTAGGGTCAAGGAGGGACAAGGAGGGATAAGCATGGACAAGGAGGGAAAAAGAGTGAGAAGGAGGGACTAGTATTGTCAAGGAGGGACAAGGAAGGACAATGATGGACAAGCAGGAACAAGGAGGGGCAGGGAGGGACAAGGATAGACAAGGAGGAATAAGGAGTGGCAATGAGGGACAAGGAGTGACAAGAAGGGACCAGGAGGGAAAAGGAGGGAAAGGAGTGACGAGGAGGAACAAGGATGGGCAAGGAGGGACAATGAGGGACAAGGAGGGTCAAGGAGGGACACGCGGGGACAAGGAGGGACAAGGATGGTCAAGGAGGGACAATGAGGGACAAAGAGGGACAAGGACAGACAAGGAGTGACAGGAAGAGACAAGGAGGGATAAGGACGGAAAAGTAGGGTCAAGGAGGGACAAGGAGGGATAAGCATGGACAAGGAGGGAAAAAGAGTGAGAAGGAGGGAGAGAAAAGGACAGACAAGGAGTGACAGGAAGAGACAAGGAGGGATAAGGACGGAAAAGTAGGGTCAAGGAGGGACAAGGAGGGACAAGGAGGGATAAGCATGGACAAGGAGGGAAAAAGAGAGAGAAGGAGGGACTAGTATTGTCAAGGAGGGACAAGGAAGGACAATGATGGACAAGCAGGAACAAGGAGGGGCAGGGAGGGACAAGGAGAGACAAGGAGGAACAAGGAGGAATAAGGAGTGGCAATGAGGGACAAGGAGTGACAAGAAGGGACCAAGAGGGAAAGGAGTGACGAGGAGGAACAAGGAGGGACAAGGATGGGCAAGGAGAGACAAGGAGAGACAAGGAGGGACAAGGAGCGACTAGCAGGGACAAGCAGGATCAAGGAGGGACAAACAGGGACAAGGAGGGACAAGCAGGATCAAGGAGGGACAAGCAGGGTCAATGACCAGGAGGGTCAAGGAGGGACAAGGAGGGACAAGGAGGGACAACGAGGGACAATGAGGGGCAAGGAGAGACAACGAGAGACAAGGAGAGGCAAGGAAGGACAAGGAGGGACCAGGAGGGAAAATGAGGGACAAGGAGGGACCAGGAGGGACTAGGAGGGTCAAAGAGGGACCAGGAGGGAAACGGAGTGACAAGGAGGAACAAGGAGGAACAAGGAGTGACAAGGAGGGAAATGGAGTGACAAGGAGGGGCAAGGAGAGGAAAGGACAGACAAGGAGTGACAGGAAGAGACAAGGAGGGATAAGGACGGAAAAGTAGGGTCAAGGAGGGACAAGGAGGGATAAGCATGGACAAGGAGGGAAAAAGAGTGAGAAGGAGGGACTAGTATTGTCAAGGAGGCACAAGGAAGGACAATGATGGACAAGCAGGAACAAGGAGGGGCAGGGAGGGACAAGGAGAGACAAGGAGGAATAAGGAGTGGCAATGAGGGACAAGGAGTGAGAAGAAGGGACCAGGAGGGAATAGGAGGGAAAGGAGTGACGAGGAGGAACAAGGAGGGACAAGGAGGGACAAGGAGGGTCAAGGAGGTACAAGCAGTGTCAAGGAGGGACACGCAGGGACAAGGATGGTCAAGGAGGGACAAGGATGGTCAAGGAGGGACAATGAGGGGCAATGAGATACAAGGTGGGTCAAGGACGGACAAGGAGGGAAAAGGAGGGCCAAGGAGGGGCAAGAAGGGGCAAGGAGGGGCAAGGAGGGGCAATGAGTGACAAGGATGGACAAGGAAGGAAAAGGAGTTTCAAGGGGGGACAAGGAGGGACAAGGAGTGGCAATGAGGGACGAGGAGTGACAATAAGGGACCAGGAGGGAAAAGGAGGGAAAGGAGTGACGAGGAGGAACAAGGAGGGACAAGGAGGGACAAGCAGTGTCAAGGAGGGACCCGCAGGGACAAGGAGGGACAAGGATGGTCAAGGAGGGACAAGGAGGGACAATGAGGGACAAGGAGGGGCAAGGAGAGACAAGGAGGGACAAGGAGTGGCAATGAGGGGCAATTAGGGACAAAGAGGCCCAAGGAGGGACAAGTACGGACCAGGAGGGACAAGTACGGACCAGGAGCGACAAGGAGGGATACGGAAGGACAAGGAGGGATGAGGATGGATGAGGAGGGAAAAGAAGGGGCAAGGAGGAGCAAGGAGGAACCAGGAGGGGCATGGAGAGACAAGGAGGGAAAAGGAGGGAGAGTGACAAGGAGAAACAAGGAGGGTCAAGGAGTGACAATGAGGGACAAGAAGGGACTAGGAGGGACTAGCAGGGTCAAGGAGGGACAAGGAGCGAAAAGGAGGACAAAGGAGGGGCAATGAGGGACAAGGAGGGACTAGCAGGGACTAGGAGAGTCAAGGAGGGACATGGAGGGAAAAGGAAAGAAAAGGAGGGGCAATGAGGGACAAGGAGGGAAGGCAGGGACAAGGAGTGGCAAGGAGAGACAAGGAGGGACAAGGAGGGACAAGGAGGGGCAATGAGGACAAGGAGGGAAAAGGAGGGACAAGGAGGGACCAGGAGGGAAAAGGACAAGGAGGGACAAGGAGGGGCAATGAGGGACATGGAGGGGCAATGAGTGACTAGGAGGGACAAGGAGGGACAAGGAGGGTCAAGGAGGGACAAGGAAGGACAAGGAGGGACAAGGAGAGGCAAGGAGGGCCAAGGTGGGACCAGGAGGGAAAATGAGGGACAAGGAGGGGCAAGGAGGGACATGGAGTGACCAGGAGGGACAAGGAGGGAAAAGGAGGAAAAGGAGTGACTAGGAGGTACAATGAGGGACATGGAGGGGCAATGAGGGACAAGGTGGGTCAAGGAGGGGCAAGGAGGGAAAAGGAGGGGCAATGAGGGACAAGGAGGGGCAAGTAGGAGCAATGAGGGACCAGGAGGGTCAAGGAAGGTCAAGGAGGTACAAGGATAGACAAGTAGACACCAGGAGGGAAATTATGGAAAGTAGTGACAAGGAGGAACAAGGAGGGACAATGAGGGACAAGGTGGGTCAAGGAGGGACAAGGAGGGACAAGGATGGACCAGGAGGGACCAGGAGGAACAAGGAGGGAAAAGGAGTTACAAGGAGGGACAATGAGGGACAAGGAGGGACAAGGAGTAACATGGAGGGACATGGTGGTGCAAGGAGAGACATGGAGAGGCAAGGAGTGACAAGGAGAGACAAGGAGGGACAAGGACGGAAAAAGAGTGACAAGGAGGGGCAATGAGGGAAAATGAGGGACCAGGAGGGACAAGGACGGACAAGGAGGGGCAATGAGGGACAAGGTGAGACAAGGAAGGGCAAGGAGAGACAAGGAGTAACAAGCAGGGACAATCAAGGACAAGGAGGGTCAATGACGGACAAGGAGGGGCAAGTACGGACCAAGAGGGTCAAGGAGGGACAAGGAGGGACCAGGAGAGACAAGGAGAGACAAGGAGGGAAAAGGAGTTACAAGGAGGAACAAGGAAAGACAAGCATGGACAAGAAGGGAAAAGGAGTAACAAGGAGGGACAAGGAAGGTCAATGGGGGACAAGCAGGGACAAGGAGGGACCCGCAGGGACAAGGAGGGACAAGGATGGTCAAGGAGGGACAAGGAGGGACAATGAGGGACAAGGAGGGGCAAGGAGAGACAATGAGGGACAAGGAGGGGCAAGGAGAGACAAGGAGGGACAAGGAGTGGCAATGAGGGGCAATTAGGGACAAAGAGGCCCAAGGAGGGACAAGTACGGACCAGGAGGGACAAGTACGGACCAGGAGCGACAAGGAGGGATACGGAAGGACAAGGAGGGATGAGGATGGATGAGGAGGGAAAAGAAGGGGCAAGGAGGAGCAAGGAGGAACCAGGAGGGGCATGGAGAGACAAGGAGGGAAAAGGAGGGAGAGTGACAAGGAGAAACAAGGAGGGTCAAGGAGTGACAATGAGGGACAAGAAGGGACTAGGAGGGACTAGCAGGGTCAAGGAGGGACAAGGAGCGAAAAGGAGGACAAAGGAGGGGCAATGAGGGACAAGGAGGGACTAGCAGGGACTAGGAGAGTCAAGGAGGGACAAGGAGGGAAAAGGAAAGAAAAGGAGGGGCAATGAGGGACAAGGAGGGAAGGCAGGGACAAGGAGTGGCAAGGAGAGACAAGGAGGGACAAGGAGGGACAAGGAGGGGCAATGAGGACAAGGAGGGACCAGGAGGGAAAAGGAGGGACAAGGAGGGACCAGGAGGGAAAAGGACAAGGAGGGGCAATGAGGGACATGGAGGGGCAATGAGTGACTAGGAGGGACAAGGAGGGACAAGGAGGGTCAAGGAGGGACAAGGAAGGACAAGGAGGGACAAGGAGAGGCAAGGAGGGCCAAGGTGGGACCAGGAGGGAAAATGAGGGACAAGGAGGGGCAAGGAGGGACATGGAGTGACCAGGAGGGACAAGGAGGGAAAAGGAGGAAAAGGAGTGACTAGGAGGTACAATGAGGGACATGGAGGGGCAATGAGGGACAAGGTGGGTCAAGGAGGGGCAAGGAGGGAAAAGGAGGGGCAATGAGGGACAAGGAGGGGCAAGTAGGAGCAATGAGGGACCAGGAGGGTCAAGGAAGGTCAAGGAGGTACAAGGATAGACAAGTAGACACCAGGAGGGAAATTATGGAAAGTAGTGACAAGGAGGAACAAGGAGGGACAATGAGGGACAAGGTGGGTCAAGGAGGGACAAGGAGGGACAAGGATGGACCAGGAGGGACCAGGAGGAACAAGGAGGGAAAAGGAGTTACAAGGAGGGACAATGAGGGACAAGGAGGGACAAGGAGTAACATGGAGGGACATGGTGGTGCAAGGAGAGACATGGAGAGGCAAGGAGTGACAAGGAGAGACAAGGAGGGACAAGGACGGAAAAAGAGTGACAAGGAGGGGCAATGAGGGAAAATGAGGGACCAGGAGGGACAAGGACGGACAAGGAGGGGCAATGAGGGACAAGGTGAGACAAGGAAGGGCAAGGAGAGACAAGGAGTAACAAGCAGGGACAATCAAGGACAAGGAGGGTCAATGACGGACAAGGAGGGGCAAGTACGGACCAAGAGGGTCAAGGAGGGACAAGGAGGGACCAGGAGAGACAAGGAGAGACAAGGAGGGAAAAGGAGTTACAAGGAGGAACAAGGAAAGACAAGCATGGACAAGAAGGGAAAAGGAGTAACAAGGAGGGACAAGGAAGGTCAATGGGGGACAAGCAGGGACAAGGAGGGGCAATGAGAGACAAGAAGGTACAAGGAGGGAAAAGGAGTGACAAGGAGGGGCAATGAGGGACAAGGAGGGACAAGTAGGAGCAATGAGGGACCAGGAGGGTCAAGGAATGTCAAGGAGGGACAAGGAGAGACAAGGAGGCACCAGGAGGGAAAAGGAGGGAAATTATGGAAAGTAGGAAAAAGGAGGGACAATGAGGGACAAGTACGGACAAGGAGGGATAAGAAGGGAAAAGAAGGGGCAAGGAGGAGCAAGGTGGGACCAGGAGGGACAAGGAGGGGCAATGAGGGACATGGATGGGCAATGAGGGACTAGGAGGGACAAACAGGGACAAGGAAGGACAAGGAGGTACAAGGAGGGACAAGTAGGAACAAGGAACGACTAGCAGGGACAAGAAGGGACAAGCAGGATCAAGGAGGGACAAGCAGGGTCAATTACCAGGAGGGTCAATGAGGGCCAAGGAGGGACAACGAGGAACAAGGAAGGACAAGGAGGGATTAGGAGGGACAATGAGGGGCAAGGAGAGACAAGGAGAGGCAAGGAAGGACAAGGAGGGAGCAGGTGGGAAAATGAGGGACAAGGAGTTGCAAGGAGGGACCAGGAGGGACCAGGAGGGACCAGGAGGGACCAGGAGGGTCAAGGAGGGACCAGGAGGGAAACGGAGTGACAAGGAGGGAAATGGAGTGGCAAGGAGGGGCAAGGAGAGAAAAGGACAGACAAGGAGTGACAGGAAGAGACAAGGAGGGATAAGGACGGAAAAGTAGGGTCAAGGAGGGACAAGGAGGGAAAAAGAGTGAGAAGGAGGGACTAGTATTGTCAAGGAGGGACAAGGAAGGACAATGATGGACAAGCAGGAACAAGGAGGGGCAGGGAGGGACAAGGAGAGACAAGGAGGAATAAGGAGTGGCTATGAGGGACAAGGAGTGACAAGAAGGGACCAGGAGGGAATAGGAGGGAAAGGAGTGACGAGGAGGAACAAGGAGGGTCAAGGAGGTACAAGCAGTGTCAAGGAGGGACAAGGAGGGACAAGGATGGTCAAGGAGGGACAAGGATGGTCAAGGAGGGACAATGAGGGGCAATGAGATACAAGGTGGGTCAAGGAGGGACAAGGAGGGAAAAGGAGGGCCAAGGAGGGCCAATGAGGGACAAGGATGTACAAGGAAGGAAAAGGAGTTTCAAGGGGGGACAAGGAGAGACAAGGAGGAATAAGGAGTGGCAATGAGGGACAAGGAGTGACAAGAAGGGACCAGGAGGGAAAAGGAGGGAAAGGAGTGACAAGGAGGAACAAGGAGGGACAAGCAGTGTCAAGGAGGGACACGCAGGGACAAGGAGGGACACGCAGGGACAAGGAGGGACAAGGATGGTCAAGGAGGGACAAGGAGGGACAAGGAGGGACAATGAGGGACAAGGAGGGGCAAGGAGTGGCAATGAGGGGCAATTAGTGACAAAGAGGCCCAAGGAGGGACAAGTACGGACCAGGAGGGACAAGGAGGGATGAGGAGGTAAAAGAAGGGGCAAGGAGGAGCAAGGAGGAACCAGGAGGGGCATGGAGAGACAAGGAGGGAAAAGGAGGGAGAGTGACAAGGAGAAACAAGGAGGGTCAAGGAGTGACAATGAGGGACAAGGAGGGACAAGCAGTGTCAAGGAGGGACACGCAGGGACAAGGAGGGACAAGGATGGTCAAGGAGGGACAATGAGGGACAAGGAGGGAAAAGGAGGGCCAAGGAGGGGCAAGTAGGAGCAATGAGGGACCAGGAGGGTCAAGGAGGGTCAATGAAGGTCAAGGAGGTACAAGGAGAGACAAGGAGGCAACAGGAGGGAAATTATGGAAAGGAGTGACAAGGAGGAACAAGGAGGGACAAGCAGTGACCAGGAGGGAAAAGGAGGAACAAGGAGGGACAATGAGGGACAAGGAGAGACAAGGAGGGACCAGGAGGGAAAAGGATGGACCAGGGGGACCAGGAGGAACAAGGAGGGAAAAGGAGTAACAAGGAGGGACAATGAGGGACAAGGAGGATCAAGGAGGGACAAGGAGTAACATGGAGGGACATGGTGGTGCAAGGAGAGACATGGAGAGGCAAGGAGTGACAAGGAGAGACAAGGAGGGACAAGGACGGAAAAAGAGTGACAAGGAGGGGCAATGAGGGAAAAGGAGGGGCCAGGAGGGACAAGGCGGGACAAGGAGGGGCAATGAGGGACAAGGTGAGACAAGGAAGGGCAAGGAGAGACAAGGAGGGACAAGCAGGGACAAGCAAGGACAAGGAGGGTCAATGACGGACAAGGAGGGGCAAGTACGGACCAAGAGGGTCAAGGAGGGACAAGGCGGGACAAGGAGGGACCAGGAGAGACAAGGAGGAACAAGGAGGGACAAGGAAAGACAAGCATGGACAAGAAGGGAAAAGGAGTGACAAGGAGGGACTAGGATGGCCAAGGAGGGACAAGGAAGGACAATGGCTGACAAGCAGGGACAAGGAGGGGCAATGAGAGACAAGAAGGTACAAGGAGGGAAAAGGAGTGACAAGGAGGGCCAAGGAGGGGCAATGAGGGAAAAGGAGGGGCAAGTAGGAGCAATGAGGGACCAGGAGGGTCAAGGAATGTCAAGGAGGGACAAGGAAAGACAAGGAGGCACCAGGAGGGAAAAGGAGGGAAATTATGGAAAGGAGGGACAATGAGGGACAATGAGGGACAATAAGGGACAAGGAGGGACAAGTACGGACCAGGAGGGACAAGGAGGGATAAGAAGGGGCAAGGAGGAGCAAGGTGGGACCAGGAGGGGCAAGGAGAGACAAGGAGAGACAAGGAGGAACAAGTAGGGAAATGGAGTGACAAGGAGGGGCAAGGAGAGAAAAGGACAGACAAGGAGTGACAGGAAGAGACAAAGAGGGATAAGGACGGAAAAGTAGGGACAAGGAGGGATAAGCATGGACAAGGAGGGAAAAAGAGTGAGAAGGAGGGACTAGTATTGTCAAGGAGGGACAAGGAAGGACAATGATGGACAAGCAGGAACAAGGAGGGGCAGGGAGGGACAAGGAGGAATAAGGAGTGGCAATGAGGGACAAGGAGTGACAAGAAGGGACCAGGAGGGAAAAGGAGGGAAAGGAGTGACGAGGAGGAACAAGGAGGGACAAGGATGGTCAAGGAGGGACAAGCAGTGTCAAGGAGGGACACGCAGGGACAAGGATGGTCAAGGAGGGACAAGGGTGGTCAAGGAGGGACAATGAGGGACAAGGAGGGTCAAGGAGGGACACGCAGGGACAAGGATGGTCAAGGAGGGACAAGGAGGAACAAGGAGCGACTAGCAGGGACAAGAAGGGACAAGCAGGATCAAGGAGGGACAAACAAGGACAAGGAGGGACAAGCAGGACCAAGGAGGGACAAGGAGGGACAACGAGGAACAAGGAAGGACAAGGAGGGATTAGGAGGGACAATGAGGGGCAAGGAGAGACAACGAGAGACAAGGAGAGGCAAGGAAGGACAAGGAGGGACCAGGAAGGAAAATGAGGGACAAGGAGGTGCAAGGAGGGACGAGGAGAGACAAGAAGGGAAAAGAAGGGGCAAGGAGAAGCAAGGAGGGACCAGGAGGGGCAAGGAAGGACAAGGACGGAAAATGACGGACAAGGAGGGGCAAGGAGGGACAAGGAGGGTCAAGGAGGTACAATGATGGTCAAGGAGGGACAAGTAGGAACAAGGAGAGACTAGCAGGGACAAGAAGGGACAAGGAAGTACAAGGTGCTTCAATGAGGTACAAGGAGGGGCAAGGAGAGACTAGGAAGGACAATGAGGGTCAATGAGAGACAAACAGGGTCAAACAGGGACAAGGAGGGACGAGGAGAGACAAGGAGGGAAAAGAAGGGGCAAGGAGAAGCAAGGAGGGACCAGGAGGGGCAAGGAGGGACAAGCAGTGTCAAGGAGGGACAAGCATGGACAAGGAGGGACTAGGATGGTCAAGGAGGGACAAGGAAGGACAATGAAGGACAAGCAGGACAAGGAGGGGCAAGGAGAGACTAGGAGATACAAGGAGGGACATGGAGGGACAAGGAGGGGCAATGAGGGACATGGAGGGGCAATGAGGTACAAGTTGGCTCAAGGAGGGAAAAGGATGGACAAGGAGGGAAAGGGAGGGAAAGTAGGAGCAATGAGGGACCAGGAGGGTCAAGGAGGGACAAGGAGGGACAAGGAGGGACAAGGAGGGACAAGCAGTGTCAAGGAGGGACATGGAGGGACAAGGAGAGTCAAGGAGGGACAAGCAGGGACAAGAAGGGAAAAGGAGGGACATGGATGGTCAAGGAGGGACAAGGAAGGGCAATGAGGGACAAGGAGGGTTAAGTTAGGGAAAAGGAGGGACAAAGAGATTCAATGAGGGATATGGAGGGGCAATGAGGGACAAGTAGGAACTAGGAGGGACAAGGAGGGACCAGAAGGGGAAAGGAGGGACTAGGAGGGACAAGGAGGGACCAGGAGTGACAAGGAGGAACAAGGAGGGAGAATGAGTGACAAGGAGGGGCAAGGAGAGACATGGAGGGTCAAGGAGGGACAAGGAAGGACAATGAGGGTCAATGAGAGACAAACAGGGACAAGGAGGGACGAGGAGAGACAAGGAGGGAAAAGAAGGGGCAAGGAGGGGCAAGGAGGGACAAGCAGTGTCAAGGAGGGACAAGCATGGACAAGGAGGGACAAGGAGGGTCAAGGAGGGACAAGGAGGGACAAGCAGTGTCAAGGAGGGACATGGAGGGACAAGGAGAGTCAAGGAGGGACAAGCAGGGACAAGAAGGGAAAAGGAGGGACATGGATGGTCAAGGAGGGACAAGGAAGGGCAATGAGGGACAAGGAGGGTTAAGTTAGGGACAAGGAGAGACATGGAAGTACAAGCAGGATCAAGGAGGGACAAACCGGGACAAGGAAGGACAAGGAGGGGCAAGGAGGGACAAGTAGGGACAAGGAGGATCAAGGAGGATCAAGGAGGGACAAGCAGGGACCAGGAGGGGCAAGGAGAAACATGGAGAGACAAGCAGGTTCAAGGAGGGACAAACGGGGACATGGAAGGACAAGGAGGGACAAGGAGGGACAAGTAGGGACAAGCAGGATCAAGGAGGGACCTGGAGGGACACGCAGGGACAAGCTGGTTCAAGGAGGGAAAAGCAGGGACAATGAGGGAGAAGAAGGGACAAGGAGGGACTAAAAGGGACTAGAAGGGACTAGGAGGGACTAGGAGGGACTAGGAGGGACAATGAGGGGCAAGGAGGGAAAATGAGTGACAAGGAGGAACAAGGAGGGACAATGAGGGACAAGGAGGGACTAGGAGGGACAAGGAGGGACAAGTAGGGACAAGAAGGGACAAGAAGGGACAAGGAGAGACCAGGAGGGACAAGCAGGGTCAAGGAGGACAAGCAGGGACAAGGAGGAACAAGGAGGGGCAATAAGGGACATGGAGGGGTAATGAAGGACAAGGTGAGACAAGGAGGGACAAGGAGGGATAAGGAGGGAAAAGAAGAACAAGTAGGAGCTAGAAGGGAAAAGGAGGGACAAGGATGGACAAGGAAGGACAATGAGGGACAAGGAGGGTTAAGGGAGGGACAAGGAGGGACAATGAGGGGCAAGGAGAGACATGGAGAGACAAGGAGATAAAAGGAGGGACATGGAGGTATAAGGAGGGGCAATGAGGGACATGGAGGGGTAATGAGGGACAAGGTGGGTCAAGGAGGGAAAAGGAGTGACAAGGAGGGTCAATGAGGTACAAACAGGGACAAGGAGGACCGAGGAGAGACAAGGAGGGAAAAGAAGGGGCAAGGAGAAGCAAGGCGGGACCAGGAGGGGCAAGGAAGGAAAAGCAGGATCAAGGAGGGACAAACTGGGACAAGGAGGGATAAGCAGGGTCAAGGAGGGACAAACAGGGACAAGCAGGGACAAGCAGGATCAAGGAGGCACAAGCAGGGACAACGAGTAACAATGAAGGACAAGGAGGGATTAGGAGGGACAATGAGGGGCAAGGAGAGACAAGGAGAGGCGAGGAAGGAAAAGGAGGGACCAGGAGGGAAAATGAGGGACAAGGAGGGACAAGCATGGACAAGGAGTGACAAGGAGGGACTAGGATGGTCAAGGATGGTCAAGGAGGGACAAGGAAGGACAATGAGGGACAAGCAGGGACAAGGAGGGGCAAGGAGAGACTAGGAGATACAAGGAGGGACATGGAGAGATAAGGAAGGACAAGGTGGGACAAGGAAGGGCAATGAGGGACATGGAGGGGCAATGAGGTACAAGTTGGCTCAAGGAGGGACAAGGAGGGAAAAGGAGGGCAAGGAGGGACAAGGAGGGACAAGCAGGGAAAAGGAAGGACAAGGATGGACAAGGAAGGACAATGAGGGACAAGGAGGGTTAAGGGAGGGACAAGGAGGGGCAAGGAGAGACATGGAGTGACAAGCAGGATCAAGGAAGGACAAACGAGGACAAGGAAGGACAAGGAGGGGCAAGGAGGGACAGGGAGGGACAAGTAGGGACAAGCAGGATCAAGGAGGGACAAGGAGGGACAAGGAGGGACAAGGAGGGGCAAGGAGAGACAAGCAGGATCAAGGAGGGACAAACGGGGACAAGGAAGGACAAGGAGGGACAAGGAGGGACCAGGAGGGACCAGGAGGGACAAGGAGGGGCAAGGAGAGACATGGAGAGACAAGCAGGATCAAGGAGGGACAAACGGTGACAAGGAAGGACAAGGAGGGACAAGCAGGGACAAGGAGGGACACGCAGGCACAAGCTGGTTCTAGGAGGGAAAAGCAGTATCAAGGAGGGACAAGGAGGGACTAGGAGGGACAAGGAGGGGCAAGGAGGGACAATGAGGGACAAGGAGAGACAAGGAGTGACCAGGAGGGACCAGGAGGAACAAGGAGGGAAAAGGAGTTACAAGGAGGGACAATGAGGGACAAGGAGGATCAAGGAGGAACAAGGAGGGACAGGGTGGTGCTAGGAGATTCAAGGAGGGACAAGGACGGAAAAGGAGTGACAAGGAGGGGCAATGAGGGAAAAGGAGGGGCAATGAGGGACAAGGAAGGGCAAGGAGAGACAAGGAGGGTCAAGGAGGGACAAGCACGGACAAGGAGGGTCAATGACGGACAAGGAGGGGCAAGTACGGACCAAGAGGGTCAAGGAGGGACAAGGAGGGTCAAGGAGGGACAAGGAGGGACCAGGAGAGACAAGGAGGGAAAAGAAGTTACAAGGAGGGACAAGGAAAGACAAGCATGGACAAGGAGGGAAAAGGAGTGACACGGAGGGACTAGGATTGTCAAGGAGGGACAAGGATGGTCAAGGAGGTACAAGGAGGGACAAGTAGGAACAAGGAGGGACAAGTAGGAACAAGGAGGGACTAGCAGGGACAAGAAGGGACACGGAGGGACAAACAGGGATAAGGAGGGACAAGGAGGAACAAGCAGGATCAAGGAGGGACAAGCATTGACAAGGTGGGACCAGGAGGGACAAGCAGGGTCAAGGAGGGCCAAGGAGGGATAAGGAGGGGCAATGAGGGACATGGAGGGGCAATGAGGGACAAGGTTGGTCAAGGAGGGACAAGGAGGGAAAAGGAGTGACAAGGAGGGCCAAGGATGGTCAAGGATGGTCAAGGAGGTACAAGGAGGGACAAGTAGGAACAAGGAGGGACAAGTAGGAACAAGGAGTGACAAGGAGGGACAGGGTGGTGCTAGGAGATTCAAGGAGGGACAAGGACGGAAAAGGAGTGACAAGGAGGGGCAATGAGGGAAAAGGAGGGGCAATGAGGGACAAGGAAGGGCAAGGAGAGACAAGGAGGGTCAAGGAGGGACAAGCACGGACAAGGAGGGTCAATGACGGACAAGGAGGGGCAAGTACGGACCAAGAGGGTCAAGGAGGGACAAGGAGGGCCAAGGAGGGATAAGGAGGGGCAATGAGGGACATGGAGGGGCAATGAGGGACAAGGTTGGTCAAGGAGGGACAAGGAGGGAAAAGGAGTGACAAGGAGGGACAAGGAGGGAAAAGGAGTGACAAGGAGGTACAAGGAGGGACAAGTAGGAACAAGGAGGGACAAGTTGGTACAAGGAGGGACTAGCAGGGACAAGAAGGGACACGGAGGGACAAACAGGGACAAGGAGTGACAAGGAGGAACAAGCAATGGGCAATGAGGGGCAAGTAGGAGCAATGAGGGACCAGGAGGGTCAAGGAGGGTCAAGGAAGGTCAAGGAGGGTCAATGACAAGGACAAGGAGGGTCAATGAGGTACAAACAGGGACAAGGAGGACCGAGGAGTGACAAGGAGGGACAAGGAGAAGCAAATCGGGACCAGGAGGGGCAAGGAAGGAAAAGCAGTGTCAAGGAGGGACAAGCATGGACAAGGAGTGACAAGGAGGGACTAGGATGGTCAAGGATGGTCAAGGAAGGACAAGGAAGGACAATGAGGGACAAGCAGGGACAAGGAGTGGCAAGGAGAGACTAGGAGATACAAGGAGGGACATGGAGAGATAAGGAAGGACAAGGTGGGACAAGGAGGGGCAATGAGGGACATGGAGGGGCAATGAGGTACAAGTTGGCTCAAGGAGGGACAAGGAGGAAAAGGAGGGCAAGAAGGGACAAGGAGAGTCAAGGAGGGACAAGCAGGGACAAGAAGGGAAAAGGAGTGACAAGGAAGGACAATGAGGGACAAGGAGGGTTAAGGGAGGGACAAGGAGGGGAAAGGAGAGACATGGAGAGACATGGAGTGACAAGCAGGATCAAGGAGGGACAAACGGGGACAAGGAAGGTCAAGGAGGGGCAAGGAGGGACAAGGAGGGACAAGTAGGTACAATCAGGATCAAGGAGGGACCAGGAGGGACAAGGAGGGGCAAGGAGAGACAAGCAGGATCAAGGAGGGACAACGGGGACAAGGAAGGACAAGGAGGGACAAGCAGGGACACGCAGGCACAAGCTGGTTTAAGGAGGGAAAAGAAGGATCAAGGAGGGACCAGGAGGGACAAGGAGGGACCAGGAGGGACAAGGAGGAGCAAGGAGGGACATGGAGAGACAAGCAGGATCAAGGAGGTACAAACGGGGACAAGCAAGGACAAGGAGGGACAAGGAGGGCCCAGGAGGGGCAAGGAGAGACATGGAGAGACAATCAGGATCAAGGAGGGACAAACGGGGACAAGGATGGACAAGGAGGGGCAAGGAGGGACAAGTAGGGACAAGCAGGATCAAGGAGGGGCAAGGAGAGACATGGAGAGACAAGCAGGATCAAGGAGGGACAAACGGGGACAAGGAAGGACAAGGAGGGACCAGGAGGGACACGCAGGCACAAGCTGGTTCAAGGAGGGAAAAGCAGGATCAAGGAGGGACCAGGAGGGACAAGGAGAGACAAGGAGTGACCAGGAAGGACCAGGAGGAACAAGGAGGGAAAAGGAGTTACAAGGAGGGACAGTGAGGGACAAGGAGGATCAAGGAGTGACAAGGAGGGACAAGGTGGTGCAAGGAGAGTCAAGGAGAGACAAGGAGGGACAAGGACGGAAAAGGAGGGGCAATGAGGGAAAAGGAGGGGCAATGAGGGACAAGGAAGGGCAAGGAGAGACAAGGAGGGACAAGCACGGACAAGGAGGGTCAATGACGGACAAGGAGGGGCAAGTACGGACCAAGAGGGTCAAGGAGGGTCAAGGAGGGACCAGGAGAGACAAGGAGGGAAAAGAAGTTACAAGGAGGGACAAGGAAAGACAAGCATGGACAAGGAGGGAAAAGGAGTGACACGGAGGGACTAGGAGGGACTGGGATTGTCAAGGAGGGACAAGGATGGTCAAGGAGGTACAAGGAGGAACAAGTAGGAACAAAGAGGGACTAGCAGGGACAAGAAGGGACACGGTGGGACAAACAGGGACAAGGAGGAACAAGCAGGATCAAGGAGGGACAAGCATTGACAAGGTGGGACCAGGAGGGACAAGCAGGGTCAATGACCAGGAGGGTCAAGGAAGGCCAAGGAGTGATAAGGAGGGGCAATGAGGGACATGGAGGGGCAATGAGGGTCAAGGAGGGACAAGCACGGACAAGGAGGGTCAATGACGGACAAGGAGGGGCAAGTACGGACCAAGAGGGTCAAGGAGGGTCAAGGAGGGACCAGGAGAGACAAGGAGGGAAAAGAAGTTACAAGGAGGAACAAGGAGGGACAAGGAAAGACAAGCATGGACAAGGAGGGAAAAGGAGTGACACGGAGGGACTAGGAGGGACTGGGATTGTCAAGGAGGGACAAGGATGGTCAAGGAGGTACAAGGAGGAACAAGTAGGAACAAAGAGGGACTAGCAGGGACAAGAAGGGACACGGTGGGACAAACAGGGACAAGGAGGAACAAGCAGGATCAAGGAGGGACAAGCATTGACAAGGTGGGACCAGGAGGGACAAGCAGGGTCAATGACCAGGAGGGTCAAGGAAGGCCAAGGAGGGATAAGGAGGGGCGATGAGGGACATGGAGGGGCAATGAGGGACAAGGTGGGTCAAGGAGGGACAAGGAGGGAAAAGGAGTGACAAGGAGGGCCAAGGATGGTCAAGGAGGTACAAGGAGGGACAAGTAGGAACAAGGAGGGACAAGTAGGAACACGGAGGGACTAGCAGGGACATGAAGGGACACGGAGGGGCAAACAGGGACAAGGAGGAACAAGCAATGGGCAATGAGGGGCAAGGAGGGGCAAGTAGGAGCAATGAGGGACCAGGAGGGTCAAGGAAGGTCAAGGAGGGACAAGGAGGCACCAGGAGGGAAATTATGGAAAGGAGTGACAAGGAGGGACAATGAGGGGCAATGAGGGACAAGGAGGGACAAGTACGGACCAGGAGGGACAAGGAGAAGTAAGGAGGGACCAGGAGGGGCAAGGAAGGACAAGCAGTGTCAGGGAGGGACAAGCATGGACAAGGAGTGACAAGGAGGGACTAGGATGGTCAAGGAGGGACAAGGAAGGACAAGCAGGGACAAGGAGGGGCAAGGAGAAATAAGGAGAGACATGGAGGGATAAGGAGGGACAAGGAGGGGCAAGGAGGGGCAATGAGGGACATGGAGGGGCAATGAGGTACAAGTTGGCTCAAGGAGGGGCAAGGAGGGAAAAGGATGGACAAGGAGGGAAAAGGAGAGTCAAGGAGTGACAAGCAGGGACAAGAAGGGAAAAGGAGGATGGTCAAGGAGGGACAAGGAAGGACAATGAGGGACAGGGAGGGTTAAGGGAGGGACAAGGAGGGACAAGGAGGAACAAGGAGGGATAAGGAGGGGCAATAAGGGACATGGAGGTGCAATAAGGGACATGGAGGGGCAATGAGGGACAAACAGGGACAAGGAGGGACAAGTAGGAACAAGGAGGGACAAGGAGGGACAAGCAGGATCAAGGAGGGACAAACAGGGACAAGGAGGGTCAAGGAGGTACAAGGGGGGACAAGTAGGGACAAGCATGATCAAGGAGGGACAAGTAGGGACAAGCATGATCAAGGAGGGACAAGCAGGGTCAAGGAGGGACAAGGAGGGTCAAGGAGGGACATGGAGGGACAAGGAGGGAAGGGAGGAAAAAGGAGTGACAAGGAGGAACAAGGCGGAACAAGGTGGAACAAGGTGGAACAAGGAGGGAGAAGGAGGGACAAGGAGGGAGAAGGAGGGACAAGGCGGGACAAGGACGGCCAAGGAGGGACTAGGAGGGACAAGCAGGGACAAAGAGGGACAAGTAGGGACCAGGAGGGACAATGAGGGACAAGGACTGGCAATGAGGGGCAATGAGGGACAAGGAGTGTCAAGGAGGGACTAGGAGGGACTAGGACGGACTAGGAGGGACTAGGAGGGGCAAGGAGAGACAAGGAGAGGCAAGGAGGGACAAGTAGGGACCAGGAGGGAAAAGGAGGAACAAGCAGGGGCAATGAGGGACAAGGAGTGTCAAGGAGGGACAAGGATGGACCAGGAGGTACCAGGATGAACAAGGAGGGAAAAGGAGTTACAAGGAGGTACAAGGAGGGACAAGGAGGAACAAGGAGGAACAAGGAGGGACAAGGAAAGACAAGCATGGACAAGGAGGGAAAAGGAGTGACAAGGAGGAACAAGGAGGGACAAGGTGGTGCAAGGAGAGGCAAGGAGTGACAAGGAGAGACAAGGAGGGACAAGGACGGAAGGGAGTGACAAGGAGGGGCAATGAGGGAAAAGGAGGGACCAGGAGGGACAAGGCGGGACAAGGACGGACAAGGAGGGACAATGAGGGACAAGGAAGGGCAAGGAGAGACAAGGAGGGTCAAGGAGGGACAAGCAAGGACAAGGAGGGTCAATGACGGACAAGGAGGGTCAATGACGGACAAGGAGGGGCAAGTACGGACCAAGAGGGTCAAGGAGGGTCTAGGAGGGACAAGGATGGACAAGGCGGGACAAGGAGGGACCAGGAGAGACAAGGAGGGAAAAGGAGTTACAAGGAGGAACAAGGAAAGACAAGCATGGACAAGGAGGGAAAAGGAGTGACATGGAGGGACTAGGATGGTCAAGGAGGGACAAGGAAGGACAATGAGGGACAAGGTGGGGCCAGTAGATACAAGGAGGGACATGGAGGGATAAGGAGGGGCAATGAGGGACAAGGTGGATCAAGGAAAGACAAGGAGTGACAAGGAGGGCCAAGGAGGGGCAGTGAGGGACAAGGAGGGGCAAGTAAGAGCAATGGAGGGACTAGGATGGTCAAGGAGGGACAAGGAAGGACAATGAGGGACAAGCAGGGACAAGGTGGGGCCAGGAGAGGCAAGGAGGGACATGGAGGGATAAGGAGGGGTAATGAGGGACATGGAGGGGCAATGAGGGACAAGGAGGGACAAGGAGGAGCAAGGAGGGACAAGGAGAGACAAGGAGGGGCAATGAGGGACTAGGAGGGACAAGGACGAACCAGGAGGGGAAAAGAGGGACAAGGACGAACCAGGAGGGGAAAAGAGGGACTAGGACGGACAAGGAGGGAAAAGGAGTGACAAGGAGGGGCAACGAGGGACTAGGAGGGACAAACAGGGACAAGGAAGAACAAGGAGGGTCAAGGAGGTACAAGGATGGTCAAGGAGGGACAAGTAGGAACAAGGAGAGACTAGCAGGGCCAAGGAAGGACAAGAGGGTCAAGGAGTGACTAGGTGGGACAAGGAGGGACCAGGCGGGAAAAAGAAGGACAAGGAGGGGCAATGAGGGACATGGAGGGGCAATGAGGGACATGGAGGGGCAATGAGGGACATGGAGGGGCAATGAGGGACATGGAGGGGCAATGAGGGACAAGGAGGGACCAGGAGGGGAAAGGAGGGACTAGGAGGGACAAGGAGGGACCAGGAGGGACAAGGAGGGGCAATGAGGGACATGGAGGGGCAATGAGGGACAAGGAGGGGCAATGAGGGACTAGGATTGACAAACATGGACAAGGAGGTTCAAGGATGGTCAAGGAGGGACAAGTAGGAACAAGTAGGAACAAGGAGAGACTAGCAGGGATAAGAAGGGACAAGGAAGGACAAGGAGGGTCAAGGAGGTACAAGGATGGTCAATGAGGGACAAGTAGGAACAAGGAGAGACTAGCAGGGACAAGAAGGGACAAGGAGGGACAAGCAGGATCAAGGTGGGACAAGGAGGGTCAATGAGCAACAAGGAGGGACAAGGAGGGACAAGCAGGATCAAGGAGGGACAAACAGGGACAAGAAGGGACAAGCAGGATCAAGGAGGGACAAGCAGGGACAACGACATAGGGCCGAGCTCAGGCTACTATGGGGGTCAGCGGGTGGCGGATAGCTGGACGGCCTGCAGATATGTAGGTTCGCTGCGATTAATAAGCAGTCCCCGACCAAGAGCGACAGATTCCCAGGGCGTACTATAAAAAAGTACAAGTGCCCGATAAGGACTCTGCGACATGGCGAATGGATACCGCCAGTAAATAGGTATCTCCCACAGGGGTGCCCTCATGAGAGGAGTATCTAGGAGCCTGACGCTTCCGTGGTTTCCCCAGTCAATGCAAATCCAGGAGCGACTGACCCAGAGTGGGCGGCTCCCTGGTCAGCGACTGTCCCCAGGTTAGGGGCGGCTGTACAGAACCTGGCGGAAGGTCTAAAACGCTAAGGGTTGGATCCCTGACAGAAAAGTCATTATGGAAAGTCATGGAAGCAGAATAAAACTTACGGTGCAGGGAGTTAATAACCCAGTGCCGGCGGCAGAGGGGGGTGAGCAAGCAGGCCCCCGGTCGTCGATATCCAGCTACTGCAGTAATTATAATAATAACAACATAAGCGATCCAATAGTTATCGAGAGCCCGCTGAGTGGAACGCTAAACATGGTGCCAACAGCCACTGCGAGTCTCTTTGGAAGAAGTTCCGTAATAAAAAGAACTCCTCCATCCGGACCTATTAATACAACCGGAGAACCAGGTCAAAACATAGCAGGAATAAATGCTCGAACACTGGTCAATGAGATAACAATCGCGGACAAAGTAGAGGCAACCTCCTCTAATGGAGATACTTTCTCGGTATTAGGAGAAATGATAGTTGGGCTTATGGACTACGTTAAGTGTCGAAACAATGTGCACCACGCCATTAAAGAGCAGGTGAGGGCGATAAGAGCCACATACAATAAATTACGCGATGAAAGAAATAATGTTGTTGTCAAGGAGAAACACGAAACAGTTGGAAATAGTGAACGTGCGACCCAGACATCTCCAAAAATCTGGCCAAGTAAGATAGACGCCAAGAGGAATCGTGACCCAAACGAGACAATATCAGGAGCTGATACGCCAAAAAGGCCGAAAAAAACGTTCCCCCCAATTGAGCGAACCAACGAGACCTCATAAGGATATTGCACGAGAAACAACCAACGGGAGAGAAAAAGACCCAAACAGGGCAAATATAAATGAATGGACGAAAGTGAAGAAAAAAAGCACTATAAGACCCCGAAAGCCTAAACCAGACGTGGTTATAATATCGTCCAAAGGAGAGTCGAGCTACGCCGATATCCTTCGAAAGATTCGAACCGACCCCGAACTAAAAGACTTGGGTGAGGAAGTCAACAAAATCCGGAGAACACAGAAAGGAGACCTCCTCTTGGAACTAAGAAATTCAAATGGGAACATGGCAGACAAGTTCAACAAAAGGATCGAAACATCTCTGGAAGGGAACGTGGAAGTAAAGACACGCACAAACGAGACTGTGCTAGAGTGCAACGGTATGGACGACATCACCACAAAAGCCGAGATCTGCAGAGCACTCGAGAGAGAATTGGAAATAACCAGCCTAGACGAAGGAATAGTCAAATCCTTGAGGAAATCCTACGGTGGTACACAAACAGCGAAAATAAGCCTGCCGGCCGATATCGCTTGGAAGGCCTTAAAAAAACAAAAAATTAAAATAGGTTGGTCAGTTTGTCGGATAAGAGAGGCAATGACAGTAATAAAATGTTTTAGATGTCTTGAGTTTGGGCATATGTCGAAGATGTGTAAATCTAACGTTGATAGGTCACGCCAATGCAGAAAGTGCGGAGCCGAAGGACACATAGCGAAGAACTGCGAATCAGAGCCAAATTGCATGCTCTGCAAATCGAACGGGGGCGAAGATTTGGCACATGTGGCTGGTAGCTACAAATGTCCAATTTTTAAAAGGCGCTGAACAACAAACGTAAATGAGATTCATGCAATTGAACCTCAATCATTGTGCCGCAGCCCAGGACCTCATGACACAGTCGGTCAGCGAACATAAAATAGATATAGCAATCCTAAGTGAGCAGTATAGGAACAGAGATACGAATATATGGGAAAAAGACTCGACAGATAGAGCAGCCATATGGGTCTGTGGAGATATGGCAATAGAAGCAGGCATGCAAGAACCACAAGAAGGTTTCGTAAGAGTCAGAGTAAATGGAATATATATCTATAGCTGCTATGTGTCGCCGAACATTCCAATACAAGATTTTAAGAGGATGATATGTAACCTGACAAGGGACGCAGCTCAGCATAATCCAATAGTGATCGGAGGAGATTTCAATGCATGGGCAGTCGATTGGGGCTCCCAAAGGACAAACGAGAGAGGGCGAATACTTTTGGAAGAATTTTCAAAACTCGACGTGATACTCGCGAACAATGGAAATGTTCAGACGTTCAGAAGAGCAGGACACGGATCTATAGTGGATCTTACATTTGTAAGTTCCTCACTAGCTAGGAATTTACAATGGCATGTAAGCGAACACTATACTAACAGCGACCACCAAGCGATAATATTCACTATACATAAAAGTTTGCATATACGGACATGTACAGATAAAGTCTCATTTCTAGGATGGGCTAAAGATAAACTAGATGAAACAACATTCGTGGAAGTATTCTCTCATCATGTAATAAATGAGAACAGTGAAATGGAAATGACAGATAGCGTCTTGAAAGCACTCGAAACCGCATGCGACGCTGCAATGCCCAGAAGACGACAGAGCAAAAAACATCAAGGAAATTACTGGTGGAACGAGGAGATATCTTCACTAAGGAAAGTATGTCTTAAGGCAAGGCGTTTATATCAGAGGGGCAGAAACAGAGTAGATTTTTTGGCACGGAGACAAACGTACCATGAGGCAAGAAAAAACCTACAAATTGCCATAAACAAAAGCAAAGCAGAAAGCTTTAAAACATTGTGTAACGAAGCAGACATTAACCCCTGGGGCAATGCATATAGGATAGTTATGTCCCGCCTAAAGGGTAGGAAATCAGCGCAAATTACGTGCCCAGTACTGTTGAAAAGAATTATCGGTGTGCTATTCCCTCAAGGGGAACCATATTCTGAACAAATGTCCAATCCCCCAGCTGACAACCCGAGAGAAGTGACGGTGGATGAAATCCTGGGGCTATGCTCAAAAATCGGAGATAACAAGGCTCCAGGTTTAGACCGTATCCCCAACGGAGCTCTAAAGTTGGTGATAAAAACGAGACCCCAGGTGTTCGC
Organism: Polietes domitor; assembly: GCA_947397865.1. Taxonomy (NCBI): domain Eukaryota; kingdom Metazoa; phylum Arthropoda; class Insecta; order Diptera; family Muscidae; genus Polietes; species Polietes domitor. The sequence goes on from OX377623.1 coordinate 777,803, forward strand.
TAACCTTTTCAACAACAACCTGAGAGATGGTGTATTCCCCAAAAAATGGAAGAAGCAGAAGCTAATCCTCATCCCCAAATCGGGTAAAACCCTTGGAGAACCAGCATCATACAGGCCAATATGTCTGCTGGATACAGTAGGCAAGTGCCTGGAGAGAATTATCCACGACCGGCTCCTGCTCGCCGTCGAAGCAACTAACGGTTTGTCACAGATGCAATACGGCTTTCGAAAGGCAAAATCTACGATCGACGCAATAAAATACGTGGTAAGCACAGCGAGGAAGGCCATTCGTGGTAAAGGAGCGGCAAGAAAATATTGTGCAATAATAACGCTGGATATAAAAAACGCCTTTAATTCGGCAGGATGGATGCACATCATGGCCTCGCTGCGGAGATTAAACTTACAAGAAAACCTTATTAAAATGATCAAAGATTACTTCTCTGACAGAACGTTATGGTACGAAACTGACGATGGAATAAAATCATACAAGGTTACTGCAGGTGTTCCACAAGGCTCCGTTCTAGGACCCCTACTCTGGTACATAATGTATAACGGAATTTTTGATCTAAAAATACCAGAGGAAGCGACAATTGTTGGATATGCAGATGACATAGCCATAATAGTCCAAGCTAGAGAGAAAGAAGAAGTTGAACTCTACGCCAACGAAACCATAAGAAACCATGGTTGGAATCTGTGAACCTGGAACTAGCAGCACATAAAACGGAGTCAGTCCTAGTAAGCAGCAAAAGAAGGAAAGAGTCTATAAACATCCGCGTAGGGAGTGCCGAAATCACGTCTACAGACCACATAAAATATCTCGGCATTATACTAGACGACAGATTGCAATTCAAGCAACACATGGAGTATACCTGCAAGAAAGCTACAGACGTGACGAATGCACTGGCTAGAATGATGCCGAACATAGGGAGTCCCAGACAGAGTCGGAGAATGTTGATATCTAGAGTAGTTGATTCAATAATATTGTACGGAGCCCCAGTATGGGCAAATTCCATAAAAAATACAGGAAAAAATATTAACTCAATTTACCGGAGAAGTTGTCTAAGAGTGTGCTGCGGATACCGCACAATATCCTTGGAGGCAACATGCGTCATGGCTGGAAAAATACCAATTGATATCGTAGCGACCGAACTCGCAGAAATATACGAAATGCAGAGAAGAAACCCGGATACAGACATGAAGGTGCTAAAACAAACAGAAAGAGACAACTCTATACAGAAATGGCAAAACAGATGGCAAAACACGCCAAAGGGTAGATGGACATATAGGCTAATTCCGGACATCCACAAATGGATTAATCGGACACACGGAGAAATAAGCTATAATCTTACACAATTCTTATGTGGTCATGGAGGATTTAGGAGCTATCTTCACAGATTTGGGCTCGATAGCTCTCCATTTTGTCCATCTTGCACTAATGAAGAAGAAAACGCGGAACACGTATTTTTCAAATGTCCCCGTTTTAACGACGTAAGACTTACAACGGAGCAGCAGGTGGGCATAGGTCTCACCCCAGATAACATAGTTGATAAGATGCTTTTTTCGGAAAGCAACTGGGCCGCAGTGAACAACTTTGTGAAGTGTGTAACCCAAAGACTGCAAGTGGAAGAAAAGGCCCGTAAGGCCAATACCCGACAGTAGAGAGAACAGCAACTAGCTAACCCCCCCGCGACGTAATACCACATGGCAGTACCGCGGGGAGTAGGGTCGACGTCCCCAGGGGGTGTGGTTTAGTACGTACATGTTTTTCCACACGGGTGGAATACATCTTTTGAAGATTCGTAGCGTAACAAAAAAAAAAAACAAAAAAAAAGCAGGGACAACGAGGACCAAGGAAGGACAAGGAGGGATTAGGAGGGGCAAGGAGAGACAAGGAGAGGCAAGGAAGGACAAGGAAGGACAAGGAGGGAAAATGAGGGACAAGGAGAGGCAAGGAGGGACAATGAGGGACCAGGAGGGACAAGGAGGGGCAAGGAGAGACATGGAGAGACAAGGAGGGAGAAGGAGTGACAAGGAGGGGCAAGGAGAGTCATGGAAGGTCAAGGAGGGACAAGGAGGGTCAATGAGAGACAAACAGGGACAAGGAGGGACGAGGAGAGACAAGGAGGGAAAAGAAGGGGTAAGGAGAAGCAAGGAGGGACCAGGAGGGACAAGCAGTGTCAAGGAGGGACTAGGATGGTCAAGGAGCGACAAGGAAGGACAATGTGGGACAAGCAGGGACAAGGAGGGGCAAGGAGAGACTAGGAGATACAAGGAGGGACATGGAGGGATATGGAGGGACAAGGAGGGGCAATGAGGGACAAGGAGGGGCAAGGAGAGACATGGAGAGACAAGCAGGATCAAGGAGGGACAAACGGGGACAAGGAAGGACAAGGAGGGACAAGGAGGGACAAGCAGGGCAATGAGGGACAAGGAGGGGCAAGGAGAGACATGGAGAGACAAGCAGGATCAAGGAGGGACTAACGGGGACAAGGAGGGACATGGAGGGACAAGGAGGGACAAGGAGAGTCAAGGAGGGACAAGCAGGGACAAGAAGGGACAAGGATGGTCAAGGAGGGACAAGGAAGCACAATGAGGGACAAGGAGGGTTAAGTTAGGGACAAGGAGGGGCAAGGAGAGACATGGAAGTACAAGCAGGATCAAGGAGGGACAAACGGGGACAAGGAAGGACAAGGAGGGAAAAGGAGGGACAAGGAGGGGCAAAGTGGGACATGGAGGGGCAATGAGGGACAAGGAGGGGCAAGGAGAGACATGGAGAGACAAGCAGGATCAAGGAGGGACAAACGGGGACAAGGAATGACAAGGAGGGACAAGGAGGGACAAGGAGGGACAAGCAGGGCAATGAGGGACAAGGAGGGGCAAGGAGAGACATGGAGAGACAAGCAGGATCAAGGAGGGACAAACGGGGACAAGGAAGGACAAGGAGGGACATGGAGGGACAAGGAGGGACAAGGAGGGACAAGGAGAGTCAAGGAGGGACAAGCAGGGACAAGAAGGGAAAAGAAGGGACAAGGATGGTCAAGGAGGGACAAGGAAGCACAATGAGGGACAAGGAGGGTTAAGTTAGGGACAAGGAGGGGCAAGGAGAGACATGGAAGTACAAGCAGGATCAAGGAGGGACAAACGGGGACAAGGAAGGACAAGGAGGGACAAGGAGGGGCAATGTGGGACATGGAGGGGCAATGAGGGACAAGGAGGGGCAATGAGGGACATGGAGGGGAAATGTGGGACTAGGAGGGACAAGGAGGGTCAATGAGGTACAAGGAGGGACAAGTAGGAACAAGGAGAGACTAGCAGGGACAAGGAAGGACAAGGAGGGTCACGGAGGGTCAAGGAGGGTCAAGGATGGTCAAGGAGGGACAAGTAGGAACAAGGAGAGACTAGCAGGGACAAGAAGGGACAAGGAGGGACAAGCATGGACACGCAGGCACAAGCTGGTTCAAGGAGGGAAAAGCAGGATCAAGGAGGGACAAGGAGGGACCAGGAGGGACAAGGAGGAGCAAGGAGAGACATGGAGAGTCAAGCAGGAGCAAGGAGGGACAAACGGGGACAAAGAAGGGCAAGGAGTGGCAAGCAGGGTCAAGGAGGGACATGGAGGGACAAGGAGGGAAGGGAGGAAAAAGGAGTGACAAGGAGGAACAAGGCGGAACAAGGTGGAACAAGGAGGGAGAAGGAGGGACATGGAGGGAGAAGGAGGGACAAGGCGGGACAAGGACGGCCAAGGAGGGACTAGGAGGGACAAGCAGGGACAAAGAGGGACAAGTAGGGACCAGGAGGGACAATGAGGGACAAGGAGGGGCAATGAGGGACAAGGAGTGTCAAGGAGGGACTAGGAGGGACTAGGACGGACTAGGAGGGACTAGGAGGGGCAAGGAGAGACAAGGAGAGGCAAGGAGGGACAAGCAGGGACCAGGAGGGACAAGGATGGACCAGGAGGTACCAGGATGAACAAGGAGGGAAAAGGAGTTACAAGGAGGAACAAGGAGGGACAAGGAGGAACAAGGAGGAACAAGGAAGGACAAGGTAAGACAAGCATGGACAAGGAGGGAAAAGGAGTGACAAGGAGGAACAAGGAGGGACAAGGTGGTGCAAGGAGAGACAAGGAGAGGCAAGGAGTGACAAGGAGGGACAAGGACGGAAGGGAGTGACAAGGAGGGGCAATGAGGGAAAAGGAGGGACAAGGCGGGACAAGGACGGACAAGGACGGACAAGGAGGGGCAATGAGGGACAAGGAAGGGCAAGGAGAGACAAGGAGGGTCAAGCAAGGACAAGGAGGGTCAATGACGGACAAGGAGGGTCAATGTCGGACAAGGAGGGGCAAGTACGGACCAAGAGGGTCAAGGAGGGTCTAGGAGGGACAAGGCGGGACAAGGAGGGACCAGGAGAGACAAGGAGGGAAAAGGAGTTACAAGGAGGAACAAGGAAAGACAAGCATGGACAAGGAGGGAAAAGGAGTGACATGGAGGGACTAGGATGGTCAAGGAGGGACAAGGAAGGACAATGAGGGACAAGGTGGGGCCAGGAGATACAAGGAGGGACATGGAGGGTTAAGGAGGGGCAATGAGGGACATGGAGGGGCAATGAGGGACAAGGTGGATCAAGGAAAGACAAGGAGGGCCAAGGAGGGGCAATGAGGGACAAGTAAGAGCAATGGAGGGACTAGGAGGGACTAGGGTGGTCAAGGAGGGACAAGGAAGGACAATGAGGGACAAGCAGGGACAAGGTGGGGCCAGGAGATACATGGAGGGACAAGGAGGGATAAGGAGGGGTAATGAGGGACATGGAGGGGCAATGAGGGACAAGGAGGAGCAAGGGGGACCAGGAGGGACAAGGAGAGACAAGGAGGGGCAATGAGGGACTAGGAGGGACAAGGACGGACCAGGAGTGGAAAGGAGGGACTAGGACGGACAAGGAGGGAAAAGGAGTGACAAGGAGAGGCAACGAGGGACTAGGAGGGACAAACAGGGACAAGGAAGAACAAGGAGGGTCAAGGAGGTACAAGGATGGTCAAGGAGGGACAAGTAGGAACAAGGAGAGACTAGCAGGGACAAGGAAGGACAAGAGGGTCAAGGATGGTCAAGGAGTGACTAGGTGGGACAAGGAGGGACCAGGCGGGAAATGGAAGGACAAGGAGGGGCAATGAGGGACATGGAGGGGCAATGAGGGACATGGAGGGGCAATGAGGGACAAGGAGGGACTAGGAGGGACAAGGAGGGACCAGGAGGGGAAAGGAGGGACAAGGAGGGACATGGAGGGGCAATGAGGGACTAGGATTGACAAACATGGACAAGGAGGGTCAAGGATGGTCAAGGAGGGACAAGTAGGAACAAGTAGGAACAAGGAGAGACTAGCAGGGACAAGAAGGGACAAGGAAGGACAAGGAGGGTCAAGGAGGTATAAGGATGGTCAAGGAGGGACAAGTAGGAACAAGGAGAGACTAGCAGGGACAAGAAGGGACAAGGAGGGACAAGCAGGATCAAGGTGGGACAAGGAGGGTCAATGAGCAACAAGGAGGGACAAGGAGGGAAAAGCAGGATCAAGGAGGGACAAACAGGGACAAGAAGGGAAAAGCAGGATCAAGGAGGGACAAACAGGAACAAGGAGGGACAACGAGGACCAAGGAAGGACAAGGAGGGATTAGGAGGGACAATGAGGGGCAAGGAGAGACCAGGAGAGGCAAGGAAGGACATGGAGGGAAAATGAGGGACAAGGAGAGGCAAGGAGGGACAATGAGGGACCAGGAGGGACAAGGAGGGGCAAGGAGAGACATGGAGAGACAAGGAGGAACAAGGAGGGAGAAGGAGTGACAAGGAGGGGCAAGGAGAGTCATGGAGGGACAAGGAAGGAAAATGAGGGACAAGGAGGGTCAGTGAGAGACAAACAGGGACAAGGAGGGACGAGGAGAGACAAGGAGGGAAAAGAAGGGGCAAGGAGGGACCAGGAGGGACAAGCAGTGTCACGGAGGGACAAGCATGGACAAGGAGGGACTAGGATGGTCAAGGAGCGACAAGGAAGGACAATGAGGTACAAGCAGGGACAAGGAGGGGCAATGAGGGACAAGGAGGGGCAAGTAGAGACATGGAGAGACAAGCAGGATCAAGGAGGGACAAACTGGGACAAGGAGGGACAAGCAGTGTCAAGGAGGGACAAGGAGAGTCAAGGAGGGACAAGGAGGGACAAGGAGGGACAATGAGGGACAAGGAGGGTCAAGGAGGGACAAGGAGGGAAAAGAAGTGACAAGGAGGGACAATGAGGGACAAGGAGGGTCAAGGAGGGAAAAGGAGTGACAAGGAGGGCCAAGGAGGGGCAATGAGGGACAAGGAGGGGCAAGTAGGAGCAATGAGGGACCAGGAGGGGCAATGAGGGACCAGGAGGGTCAAGGAAGGTCAAGGAGGGACAAGGAGGCACCAGGAGGGAAAAGGAGGGAAATTATGGAAAGGAGTGACAAGGAGGGACAAGGAGGGGCAAGGAGAGACATGGAAGTACAAGCAGGATCAAGGAGGGACAAACGGGGACAAGGAAGGACAAGGAGGGAAAAGGAGGGACAAGGAGGGGCAATGTGGGACATGGAGGGGCAATGAGGGACAAGGAGGGACATGGAGGGGAAATGAGGGACTAGGAGGGACAAGGAGGGTCAATGAGGTACAAGGAGGGACAAGTAGGAACAAGGAGAGACTAGCAGGGACAAGAAGGGACAAGGAAGGACAAGGAGGGTCAAGGAGGGTCAAGGAGGTACAAGGATGGTCAAGGAGGGACAAGTAGGAACAAGGAGAGACTAGCAGGGACAAGAAGGGACAAGGAGGGACAAGCAGGGACACGCAGGCACAAGCTGGTTCAAGGAGGGAAAAGCAGGATCAAGGAGGGACAAGGAGGGACCAGGAGGGGCAAGGAGAGACATGGAGAGACAAGCAGGATCAAGGAGGGACAAACGGGGACAAGGAAGGACAAGGTGGGACAAGGAGGGCCCAGGAGGGGCAAGGAGAGACATGGAGAGACAAGCAGGATCAAGGAGGGACAAACGGGGACAAGGAAGGACAAGGAGTGGCAAGGAGAGACATGGAGAGACAAGCAGGATCAAGGAGGGACAAACGGGGACAAGGAGGGACCAGGAGGGACAAACAGGCACAAGGAGGGACAAGGAGGAACAAGCAGGATCAAGGAGGAGAGATACAAGGAGGGACATGGAGTGATAAGGAGGGGAAATGAGGGACATGGAGAGGCAATGAGGGACAAGGTGGATCAATGAGGGACAAGGAGGAGCAAGGAGGGACCAGGAGGGGCAAGGAGAGACAAGGAGGGGCAATGAGGGACTAGGAGGGACTAGGACGGACAAGGAGGGAAAAGGAGTGACAAGGAGGGGCAACGAGGGACTAGGAGGGACAAACAGGGACAAGGAAGAACAAGGAGGGTCAAGGAGGTACAAGGATGGTCAAGGAGGGACAAGTAGGAACAAGGAGAGACTAGCAGGGACAAGGAAGGACAAGAGGGTCAAGGATAGTCAAGGAGTGACTAGGTGGGACAAGGAGGGACCAGGAGGGAAAAGGAAGGACAAGGAGGGGCAATGAGGGACAAGGAGGGGCAATGAGGGACAAGGAGGGACCAGGAGGGACAAGGAGGGACCAGGAGGGGAAAGGAGAGACTAGGAGGGACAAGGAGGGACCAGGAGGGAAAAGGAGGGGTAAGGAGAAGCAAGGAGGGACCAGGAGGGACAAGCAGTGTCAAGGAGGGACTAGGATGGTCAAGGAGCGACAAGGAAGGACAATGTGGGACAAGCAGGGACAAGGAGGGGCAAGGAGAGACTAGGAGATAAAAGGAGGGACATGGAGGGATATGGAGGGACAAGGAGGGGCAATGAGGGACAAGGAGGGGCAATGAGGGACAAGGAGGGGCAAGGAGAGACATGGAGAGACAAGCAGGATCAAGGAGGGACAAACGGGGACAAGGAAGGACAAGGAGGGACAAGGAGGGACAAGCAGGGCAATGAGGGGCAAGGAGAGACATGGAGAGACAAGCAGGATCAAGGAGGGACAAACGGGGACAAGGAAGGACAAGGAGGGACATGGAGGGACAAGGAGGGACAAGGAGAGTCAAGGAGGGACAAGCAGGGACAAGAAGGGAAAAGAAGGGACAAGGATGGTCAAGGAGGGACAAGGAAGCACAATGAGGGACAAGGAGGGTTAAGTTAGGGACAAGGAGGGACAAGGAGGGGCAAGGAGAGACATGGAAGTACAAGCAGGATCAAGGAGTGACAAACGGGGACAAGGAAGGACAAGGAGGGAAAAGGAGGGACAAGGAGGGGCAATGTGGGACATGGAGGGGCAATGAGGGACAAGGAGGGGCAATGAGGGACATGGAGGGGAAATGAGGGACTAGGAGGGACAAGGAGGGTCAATGAGGTACAAGGAGGGACAAGTAGGAACAAGGAGAGACTAGCAGGGACAAGGAAGGACAAGGAGGGTCACGGAGGGTCAAGGAGGGTCAAGGATGGTCAAGGAGGGACAAGTAGGAACAAGGAGAGACTAGCAGGGACAAGAAGGGACAAGGAGGGACAAGCAGGGACACGCAGGCACAAGCTGGTTCAAGGAGGGAAAAGCAGGATCAAGGAGGGACAAGGAGGGACCAGGAGGGACAAGGAGGAGCAAGGAGAGACATGGAGAGACAAGCAGGATCAAGGAGGGACAAACGGGGACAAAGAAGGACAAGGAGTGGCAAGCAGGGTCAAGGAGGGACATGGAGGGACAAGGAGGGAAGGGAGGAAAAAGGAGTGACAAGGAGGAACAAGGCGGAACAAGGTGGAACAAGGAGGGAGAAGGAGGGACATGGAGGGAGAAGGAGGGACAAGGCGGGACAAGGACGGCCAAGGAGGGACTAGGAGGGACAAGCAGGGACAAAGAGGGACAAGTAGGGACCAGGAGGGACAATGAGGGGCAATGAGGGACAAGGAGTGTCAAGGAGGGACTAGGAGGGACTAGGAGGGACTAGGACGGACTAGGATGGACTAGGAGGGGCAAGGAGAGACAAGGAGAGGCAAGGAGGGACAAGCATGGACCAGGAGGGAAAAGGAGGGACAATGAGGGACAAGGAGAGACAAGGAGAGACAAGGAGGGACCAGGAGGGACAAGGATGGACCAGGAGGTACCAGGATGAACAAGGAGGGAAAAGGAGTTACAAGGAGGAACAAGGAGGGACAAGGAGGAACAAGGAGGAACAAGGAAGGACAAGGTAAGACAAGCATGGACAAGGAGGGAAAAGGAGTGACAAGGAGGAACAAGGAGGAACAAGGAGGGACAAGGTGGTGCAAGGAGAGACAAGGAGAGGCAAGGAGTGACAAGGAGGGACAAGGACGGAAGGGAGTGACAAGGAGGGGCAATGAGGGAAAAGGACGGACCAGGAGGGACAAGGCGGGACAAGGGCGGACAAGGACGGACAAGGAGGGGCAATGAGGGACAGGGAAGGGCAAGGAGAGACAAGGAGGGTCAAGCAAGGACAAGGAGGGTCAATGACGGACAAGGAGGGTCAATGTCGGACAAGGAGGGGCAAGTACGGACCAAGAGGGTCAAGGAGGGTCTAGGAGGGACAAGGCGGGACAAGGAGGGACCAGGAGAGACAAGGAGGGAAAAGGAGTTACAAGGAGGAACAAGGAAAGACAAGCATGGACAAGGAGGGAAAAGGAGTGACATGGAGGGACTAGGATGGTTAAGGAGGGACAAGGAAGGACAATGAGGGACAAGGTGGGGCCAGGAGATACAAGGAGGGACATGGAGGGATAAGGAGGGGCAATGAGGGACATGGAGGGGCAATGAGGGACAAGGTGGATCAAGGAAAGACAAGGAGTGACAAGGAGGGCCAAGGAGGGGCAATGAGGGACAAGGAGGGGCAAGTAAGAGCAATGGAGGGACTAGGAGGGACTAGGGTGGTCAAGGAGGGACAATGAGGGACAAGCAGGGACAAGGTGGGGCCAGGAGATACAAGGAGGGACAAGGAGGGATAAGGAGGGGTAATGAGGGACATGGAGGGGCAATGAGGGACAAGGAGGGACAAGGAGGAGCAAGGAGGGACCAGGAGGGACAAGGAGAGACAAGGAGGGACTAGGAGGGACAAGGACGGACCAGGAGTGGAAAGGAGGGACTAGGACGGACAAGGAGGGAAAAGGAGTGACAAGGAGAGGCAACGAGGGACTAGGAGGGACAAACAGGGACAAGGAAGAACAAGGAGGGTCAAGGAGGTACAAGGATGGTCAAGGAGGGACAAGTAGGAACAAGGAGAGACTAGCAGGGACAAGGAAGGACAAGAGGGTCAAGGATGGTCAAGGAGTGACTAGGTGGGACAAGGAGGGACCAGGCGGGAAATGGAAGGACAAGGAGGGGCAATGAGGGACATGGAGGGGCAATGAGGGACATGGAGGGGCAATGAGGGACAAGGAGGGACAAGGAGGGACCAGGAGGGGAAAGGAGGGACAAGGAGGGACATGGAGGGGCAATGAGGGACTAGGATTGACAAACATGGACAAGGAGGGTCAAGGATGGTCAAGGAGGGACAAGTAGGAACAAGTAGGAACAAGGAGAGACTAGCAGGGACAAGAAGGGACAAGGAAGGACAAGGAAGGACAAGGAGGGTCAGGGAGGTACAAGGATGGTCAAGGAGGGACAAGTAGGAAGAAGGAGAGACTAGCAGGGACAAGAAGGGACAAGGAGGGACAAGCAGGATCAAGGTGGGACAAGGAGGGTCAATGAGCAACAAGGAGGGACAAGCAGGATCAAGGAGGGACAAACAGGGACAAGAAGGGAGAAGCAGGATCAAGGAGGGACAAACAGGAACAAGGAGGGACAACGAGGACCAAGGAAGGACAAGGAGGGATTAGGAGGGACAATGAGGGGCAAGGAGAGACCAGGAGAGGCAAGGAAGGACATGGAGGGAAAATGAGGGACAAGGAGAGGCAAGGAGGGACAATGAGGGACCAGGAGGGACAAGGAGGGGCAAGGAGAGACATGGAGAGACAAGGAGGAACAAGGAGGGAGAAGGAGTGACAAGGAGGGGCAAGGAGAGTCATGGAGGGACAAGGAAGGAAAATGAGGGACAAGGAGGGTCAGTGAGAGACAAACAGGGACAAGGAGGGACGAGGAGAGACAAGGAGGGAAAAGAAGGGGCAAGGAGAAGCAAGGAGGGACCAGGAGGGACAAGCAGTGTCAAGGAGGGACAAGCATGGACAAGGAGGGACTAGGATGGTCAAGGAGCGACAAGGAAGGACAATGAGGTACAAGCAGGGACAAGGAGGGGCAAGGAGATACTAGGAGATACAAGGAGGGACATGGAGGGACAAGGAGGGGCAATGAGGGACAAGGAGGGGCAAGGAGAGACATGGAGAGACAAGCAGGATCAAGGAGGGACAAACGGGGACAAGGAAGGACAAGGAGGGACAAGCAGTGTCAAGGAGGGACAAGGAGAGTCAAGGTGGACAAGGAGGGTCAATGAGCAACAAGGCGGGACAAGGAGGGACAAGCAGGATCAAGGAGGGACAAACAGGGACAAGAAGGGGCAAGCAGGATCAAGGAGGGACAAACAGGAACAAGGAGGGACAACGAGGACCAAGGAAGGACAAGGAGGGATTAGGAGGGACAATGAGGGGCAAGGAGAGACCAGGAGAGGCAAGGAAGGACATGGAGGAAAAATGAGGGACAAGGAGAGGCAAGGAGGGACAATGAGGGACCAGGAGGGACAAGGAGGGGCAAGGAGAGACATGGAGAGACAAGGAGGAACAAGGAGGGAGAAGGAGTGACAAGGAGGGGCAAGGAGAGTCATGGAGGGACAAGGAAGGAAAATGAGGGACAAGGAGGGTCAGTGAGAGACAAACAGGGACAAGGAGGGACGAGGAGAGACAAGGAGGGAAAAGAAGGGGCAAGGAGAAGCAAGGAGGGACCAGGAGGGACAAGCAGTGTCAAGGAGGGACAAGCATGGACAAGGAGGGACTAGGATGGTCAAGGAGCGACAAGGAAGGACAATGAGGTACAAGCAGGGACAAGGAGGGGCAAGGAGAGACTAGGAGATACAAGGAGGGACATGGAGGGACAAGGAGGGGCAATGAGGGACAAGGAGGGGCAAGGAGAGACAAGCAGGATCAAGGAGGGACAAACGGGGACAAGGAAGGACAAGGAGGGACAAGCAGTGTCAAGGAGGGACAAGGAGAGTCAAGGAGGGACAAGGAGGGACAATGAGGGACAAGGAGGGTCAAGGAGGGACAAGGAGGGAAAAGGAGTGACAAGGAGGGACAATGAGGGACAAGGAGGGTCAAGGAGGGACAAGGAGGGAAAAGGAGTGACATGGAGGGCCAAGGAGGGGCAATGAGGGGCAAGTAGGAGCAATGAGGGACCAGGAGGGGCAAGTAGGAGCAATGAGGGACCAGGAGGGTGAAGGAGGGTCAAGGAAGGTCAAGGAGGGACAAGGAGGCACCAGGAGGGAAAAGGAGGGAAATTATGGAAAGGAGTGACAAGGAGGGACAAGGAGGGGCAAGGAGAGACATGGAAGTACAAGCAGGATCAAGGAGGGACAAACGGGGACAAGGAAGGACAAGGAGGGAAAAGGAGGGACAAGGAGGGGCAATGTGGGTCATGGAGGGGCAATGAGCGACAAGGAGTGACATGGAGGGGAAATGAGGGACTAGGAGGGACAAGGAGGGTCAATGAGGTACAAGGAGGGATAAGTAGGAACAAGGAGAGACTAGCAGGGACAAGAAGGGACAAGGAAGGACAAGGAGGGTCAAGGAGGTACAAGGATGGTCAAGGATGGTCAAGGAGGGACAAGTAGGAACAAGGAGAGACTAGCAGGGACAAGAAGGGACAAGGAGGGACAAGCAGGGACACGCAGGCACAAGCTGGTTCAAGGAGGGAAAAGCAGGATCAAGGAGGGACCAGGAGGGACAAGGAGGGACCAGGAGGGGCAAGGAGAGACAAGCAGGATCAAGGAGGGACAAACGGGGACAAGGAAGGACAAGGTGGGACAAGGAGGGCCCAGGAGGGGCAAGGAGAGACATGGAGAGACAAGCAGGATCAAGGAGGGACAAACGGGGACAAGGAAGGACAAGGAGTGGCAAGGAGAGACATCGAGAGACAAGCAGGATCAATGAGGGACAAACGGGGACAAGGAGGGACTAGGAGGGACACGCAGGCACAAGATGGTTCAAGGAGGGAAAAGCAGGATCAAGGAGGGACAAGGAGGGACCAGGAGGGACAAGGAGAGACAAGGAGGGACAAGGATGGTCAAGGAGGTACAAGGAGGGACAAGTAGGAACAAGGAGGGACAAGTAGGAACAAGGAGGGACTAGCAGGGACAAGAAGGGACACGGAGGGACAAACAGGCACAAGGAGGGACAAGGAGGAACAAGCAGGATCAAGGAGGGACAAGCATTGACAAGGTGGGACCAGGAGGGACAAGCAGGGTCAATGACCAGGAGGGTCAAGGAGGGCCAAGGAGGGATAAGGAGGGGCAATGAGGGACATGGAGGGACATGGAGGGGCAACGAGGGACAAGGTGGGTCAAGGAGGGACAATGAGGGAAAAGGAGTGACAAGGAGGGCCAAGGAGTGGCAATGAGGGACAAGGAGGGGCAAGTAGGAGCAATGAGGGACCAGGAGGGTCAAGGAAGGTCAAGGAGGGACAAGGAGGCACCAGGAGGGAAAAGGAGGGAAATTATGGAAAGGAGTGACAAGGAGGGACAATGATGGGCAATGAGGGACAAGGAGGGACAAGTACGGACCAGGAGGGACAAGGAGGGATATGAAGGGGCAAGGAGGAGCAAGGATGGACCAGGAGGGGCAAGGAGAGACAAGGAGGAACAAGGAGGGACTAGGAGGGACTAGGAGGGACAAGGAGGGACCAGGGGGAAAAGGAGGGGCAATGAGGGACATGGAGGGGCAATGAGGGACTAGGAGGGACCAGGAGGGACAAGGATGGACCAGGAGGTACCAGGCTGAACAAGGAGGGAAAAGAAGTTACAAGGAGGAACAAGGAGGGACAAGGAGGAACAAGGAGGGACAAGCATGGACAAGGAGGGAAAAGGGGTGACAAGGAGGAACAAGGATGAACAAGGAGGGACAAGGTGGTGCAAGGAGAGACAAGGAGTGACAAGGAGAGACAAGAAGGGACAAGGACGGAAGGGAGTGACAAGGAGGGGCAATGAGGGAAAAGGAGGGACCAGGAGGGACCAGGAGGGACAAGGCGGGACAAGGACGGACAAGGAGGGTCTAGGAGGGACAAGGATGGACAAGGCGAGACAAGGAGGGACCAGGAGAGACAAGGAGGGAAAAGGAGTTACAAGGAGGAACAAGTAGGAACAAGGAAAGACAAGCATGGACAAGGAGGGAAAAGGAGGGACTAGGATGGTCAAGGAGGGACAATTAAGGACAATGAGGGACAAGGTGGGGCCAGGAGATACAAGGAGGGATAAGGAGGGGTAATGAGGGACATGGAGGGGCAATGAGGGACAAGGTGGACCAAGGAGGGACAAGGAGTGACAATGAGGGCCAAGGAGGGGCAATGAGGGACAAGGAGGGGCAAGTAAGAGCAATGGAGGGACAAGGAAGGACAATGAGGGACAAGGTGGGGCCAGGAGAGACAAGGAGGGACATGGAGGGATAAGGAGGGGAAATGAGGGACATGGAGGGGCAATGAGGGACAAGGTGGATCAAGGAGGGACAAGGAGGAGCAAGGAGGGACCAGGAGGGGCAAGGAGAGACAAGGAGGGGCAATGAGGGACTAGGAGGGACAAGGACGGACCAGGAGGGGAAAGGAGGGACTAGGACGGACAAGGAGGGAAAAGGAGTGGCAACGAGGGACTAGGAGGGACAAACAGGGACAAGGAAGAACAAGGAGGGTCAAGGAGGTACAAGGATGGTCAAGGAGGGACAAGTAGGAACAAGGAGAGACTAGCAGGGACAAGGAAGGACAAGAGGGTCAAGGATGGTCAAGGAGTGACTAGGTGGGACAAGGAGGGACCAGGAGGGAAAAGGAAGGACAAGGAGGGGCAATGAGGGACAAGGAGGGGCAATGAGGGACAAGGAGGGACTAGGAGGGTCAAGGAGGGACCAGGAGGGGAAAGGAGAGACTAGGAGGGACAAGGAGGGACGAGGAGGGAAAAGGAGGGACAAGGAGGAACAAGGAGGGAGAAGGAGTGACAAGGAGGGGCAAGGAGTGTCATGGAGGGTCAAGGAGGGACAAGGAAGGACAATGAGGGACAAGGTGGGGCCAGGAGAGACAAGGAGATACAAGGAGGGACATGGAGGGATAAGGAGGGGTAATGAGGGACATGGAGGGGCAATGAGGGACAAGGTGGATCAAGGAGGGACAAGGAGGAGCAAGGAGAGACAAGGAGGGGCAATGAGGGACTAGGAGGGACAAGGACGGACCAGGAGGGGAAAGGAGGGACTAGGACGGACAAGGAGGGAAAAGGAGTGACAAGGAGGGGCAACGAGGGACTAGGATGGACAAACAGGGACAAGGAAGAACAAGGAGGGTCAAGGAGGTACAAGGATGGTCAAGGAGGGACAAGTAGCAACAAGGAGAGACTAGCAGGGACAAGGAAGGACAGGAGGGTCAAGGATGGTCAAGGAGTGACTAGGTGGGACAAGGAGGGACCAGGAGGGAAAAGGAAGGACAAGGAGGGGCAATGAGGGACAAGGAGGGGCAATGAGGGACAAGGAGGGACTAGGAGGGACCAGGAGGGAAAAGGAGGGAAAAGGAGGGACAAGGAGGGGCAATGAGGGACATGGAGGGGCAATGAGGGACAAGGAGGGGCAATGAGGGACATGGAGGGGCAATGAGGGACATGGAGGGGCAATGAGGGACTAGGAGGGTCAAGGAGGTTCAAGGATGGTCAAGGAGGGACAAGTAGGAACAAGGAGAGACTAGCAGGGACAAGAAGGGACAAGGAAGGACAAGGAGGGTCAAGGATGTACAAGGATGGTCAAGGAGGGACAAGTAGGAACAAGGAGAGACTAGCAGGGACAAGCTGGATCAAGGAGGGACAAGGAGGGTCAATGAGCAACAAGGAGGGCAAGCAGGGACAAGCAGGATCAAGGAGGGACAAACAGGGACAAGGAGGGTCAAGGAGGGTCAAGGAGGGACAAGCAGGGACCAACAGGATCAAGGAGGGACAAGGAGGGACAACGAGGACCAAGGAAGGACAAGGAGGGGTTAGGAGGGACAATGAGGAGCAAGGAGAGACAAGGAGAGGCAAGAAGGACAAGGAGGGAGAATGAGGGACAAGGAGAGGCAAGGAGGGACAAGGAGGCGCAAGGAGAGACATGGAGAGACAAGCAGGATCAAGGAGGGACAAACGGGGACAAGGAGGGACAC
The DNA here is from genome assembly GCA_947397865.1 of Polietes domitor. Lineage (NCBI taxonomy): Eukaryota > Metazoa > Arthropoda > Insecta > Diptera > Muscidae > Polietes > Polietes domitor. The sequence goes on from OX377623.1 coordinate 794,167, forward strand.
GCAGGGACTAGGAGGGACAAGGAGGGAAAAGGAGTGACAAGGAGGAACAAGGAGGAACAAGGAGGGAGAAGGAGTGGCAAGGAGGGGCAAGGAGTGTCATGGAGGGTCAAGGAGGGACAAGGAAGGACAATGAGGGACAAGGAGGGTCAATGAGAGACAAACAGGGCAAGAAGAGACATGGAAGTACAAGCAGGATCAAGGAGGGACAAACGGGGACAAGGAAGGACAAGGAGGGAAAAGGAGGGACAAGGAAGGGCAATGAGGGACATGGAGGGGCAATGAGGGACAAGGAGGGGCAATGAGGGACATGGAGGGGAAATGAGGGACTAGGAGGTACAAGGAGGGTCAAGGAGGTACAAGTAGGAACAAGGAGGGGCAATGAGGGACTAGGAGGGACAAGGACGGACCAGGAGGGGAAAGGAGGGACTAGGACGGACAAGGAGGGAAAAGGAGTGACAAGGAGGGGCAACGAGGGACTAGGAGGGAAAAACAGGGACAAGGAAGAACAAGGAGGGTCAAGGAGGGACAAGTAGGAACAAGGAGAGACTAGCAGGGACAAGAAGGGACAAGGAGGGACAAGCAGGATCAAGGAGGAACAAACAGGGACAATGAGGGTCAAGGAGGGACAAGCAGGGACAAGTAGGATCAAGGAGGGTCAAACAGGGACGAGGAGGGTCAAGGAGGGACAAGCAGGGACAAGCAGGATCAAGGAGGGACAAGCAGTGACAAGAAGGGACAACGAGGAACAAGGAAGGACAAGGAGGGACTAGGAGGGACAATGAGGGGCAAGGAGAGGCGAGGAAGGACAAGGAGGGACCAGGAGGGAAAATGAGGGACAAGGAGGGGCAAGGAGGGACAAGGAGAGACATGGAGAGGACAAGGAGGGACTAGGATGGTCAAGGAGGGACAAGGAAGGACAAGGAAGGACAAGGAAGGACAAGGAAGGACAAGGAAGGACAAGGAAGGACAAGGAAGGACAATGAGGGACAAGCAGGGACAAGGAGGGGCAAGGAGAGACTAGGAGATACAAGGAGGGATATGGAGGGACAAGGAGGGACCAGGAGGGTCAAGGAGGGGCAAGGAGAGACATGGAGAGACAAGCAGGATCAAGGAGGGACAAACGGGGACAAGGAAGGACAAGGAGGAACAAGGAGGGACAAGGAGGAACAAGGAGGGACAAGCATGGACAAGGAGGAACGAGGAGAAACAAGGAGGGACAAGGTGGTGCAAGGAGAGACAAGGAGTGACAAGGAGAGACAAGGAGGGACAAGGACGGAAGGGAGTGACAAGGAGGGGCAATGAGGGAAAAGGAGGGACCAGGAGGGACACGGCGGGACAAGGACGGACAAGGAGGGTCTAGGAGGGACAAGGATGGACAAGGCGAGACAAGGAGGGACCAGGAGAGACAAGGAGGGAAAAGGAGTTACAAGGAGGAACAAGGAAAGACAAGCATGGACAAGGAGGGACTAGGATGGTCAAGGAGGGACAATTAAGGACAATGAGGGACAAGGTGGGGCCAGGAGATACAAGGAGGGATAAGGAGGGGTAATGAGGGACTTGGAGGGGCAATGAGGGACAAGGTGGATCAAGGAGGGACAAGGAGTGACAATGAGGGCCAAGGAGGGGCAATGAGGGGCAATGAGGGGCAAGTAAGAGCAATGGAGGGACTAGGATGGTCAAGGAGGGACAATGAAGGTCAATGAGGGACAAGGTGGGGCCAGGAGAGAAAAGAAGGGACATGGAGGGATAAGGAGGGGTAATGAGGGACATGGAGGGGCAATGAGGGACAAGGTGGATCAAGGAGGGACAAGGAGGAGCAAGGAGGGACCAGGAGGGGCAAGGAGGGGCAAGGAGAGACAAGGAGGGGCAATGAGGGACTAGGAGGGACAAGGACGGACCAGGAGGGGAAAGGAGGGACTAGGACGGACAAGGAGGGAAAAGGAGTGACAAGGAGGGGCAACGAGGGACTAGGAGGGAAAAACAGGGACAAGGAAGAACAAGGAGGGTCAAGGAGGTACAAGGATGGTCAAGGAGGGACAAGTAGGAACAAGGAGAGACTAGCAGGGACAAGGAAGGACAAGAGGGTCAAGGATGGTCAAGGAGTGACTAGGTGGGACAAGGAGGGACCAGGAGGGAAAAGGAAGGACAAGGAGGGGCAATGAGGGACAAGGAGGGGCAATGAGGGACAAGGAGGGACTAGGAGGGACAAGGAGGGACCAGGAGGGGAAAGGAGGGACTAGGAGGGACAAGGAGGGACAAGGAGGGATTAGGAGGGGCAAGGAGAGACAAGGAGAGGCAAGGAAGGACAAGGAAGGACAAGGAGGGAAAATGAGGGACAAGGAGAGGCAAGGAGGGACAATGAGGGACCAGGAGGGATAAGGAGGGGCAAGGAGAGACATGGAGGGATAAGGAGGGGTAATGAGGGACATGGAGGGGCAATGAGGGACAAGGAGGGACAAGGAGGAGCAAGGAGGGACAAGGAGAGACAAGGAGGGACTAGGAGGGACAAGGACGAACCAGGAGGGGAAAAGAGGGACAAGGACGAACCAGGAGGGGAAAAGAGGGACTAGGACGGACAAGGAGGGAAAAGGAGTGACAAGGAGGGGCAACGAGGGACTAGGAGGGACAAACAGGGACAAGGAAGAACAAGGAGGGTCAAGGAGGTACAAGGATGGTCAAGGAGGGACAAGTAGGAACAAGGAGAGACTAGCAGGGACAAGGAAGGACAAGAGGGTCAAGGAGTGACTAGGTGGGACAAGGAGGGACCAGGCGGGAAAAAGAAGGACAAGGAGGGGCAATGAGGGACATGGAGGGGCAATGAGGGACATGGAGGGGCAATGAGGGACATGGAGGGGCAATGAGGGACATGGAGGGGCAATGAGGGACAAGGAGGGACCAGGAGGGGAAAGGAGGGACTAGGAGGGACAAGGAGGGACCAGGAGGGAAAAGGAGGGACAAGGAGGGGCAATGAGGGACATGGAGGGGCAATGAGGGACAAGGAGGGGCAATGAGGGACTAGGATTGACAAACATGGACAAGGAGGTTCAAGGATGGTCAAGGAGGGACAAGTAGGAACAAGTAGGAACAAGGAGAGACTAGCAGGGATAAGAAGGGACAAGGAAGGACAAGGAGGGTCAAGGAGGTACAAGGATGGTCAAGGAGGGACAAGTAGGAACAAGGAGAGACTAGCAGGGACAAGAAGGGACAAGGAGGGACAAGCAGGATCAAGGTGGGACAAGGAGGGTCAATGAGCAACAAGGAGGGACAAGGAGGGACAAGCAGGATCAAGGAGGGACAAACAGGGACAAGAAGGGACAAGCAGGATCAAGGAGGGACAAGCAGGGACAACGACATAGGGCCGAGCTCAGGCTACTATGGGGGTCAGCGGGTGGCGGATAGCTGGACGGCCTGCAGATATGTAGGTTCGCTGCGATTAATAAGCAGTCCCCGACCAAGAGCGACAGATTCCCAGGGCGTACTATAAAAAAGTACAAGTGCCCGATAAGGACTCTGCGACATGGCGAATGGATACCGCCAGTAAATAGGTATCTCCCACAGGGGTGCCCTCATGAGAGGAGTATCTAGGAGCCTGACGCTTCCGTGGTTTCCCCAGTCAATGCAAATCCAGGAGCGACTGACCCAGAGTGGGCGGCTCCCTGGTCAGCGACTGTCCCCAGGTTAGGGGCGGCTGTACAGAACCTGGCGGAAGGTCTAAAACGCTAAGGGTTGGATCCCTGACAGAAAAGTCATTATGGAAAGTCATGGAAGCAGAATAAAACTTACGGTGCAGGGAGTTAATAACCCAGTGCCGGCGGCAGAGGGGGGTGAGCAAGCAGGCCCCCGGTCGTCGATATCCAGCTACTGCAGTAATTATAATAATAACAACATAAGCGATCCAATAGTTATCGAGAGCCCGCTGAGTGGAACGCTAAACATGGTGCCAACAGCCACTGCGAGTCTCTTTGGAAGAAGTTCCGTAATAAAAAGAACTCCTCCATCCGGACCTATTAATACAACCGGAGAACCAGGTCAAAACATAGCAGGAATAAATGCTCGAACACTGGTCAATGAGATAACAATCGCGGACAAAGTAGAGGCAACCTCCTCTAATGGAGATACTTTCTCGGTATTAGGAGAAATGATAGTTGGGCTTATGGACTACGTTAAGTGTCGAAACAATGTGCACCACGCCATTAAAGAGCAGGTGAGGGCGATAAGAGCCACATACAATAAATTACGCGATGAAAGAAATAATGTTGTTGTCAAGGAGAAACACGAAACAGTTGGAAATAGTGAACGTGCGACCCAGACATCTCCAAAAATCTGGCCAAGTAAGATAGACGCCAAGAGGAATCGTGACCCAAACGAGACAATATCAGGAGCTGATACGCCAAAAAGGCCGAAAAAAACGTTCCCCCCAATTGAGCGAACCAACGAGACCTCATAAGGATATTGCACGAGAAACAACCAACGGGAGAGAAAAAGACCCAAACAGGGCAAATATAAATGAATGGACGAAAGTGAAGAAAAAAAGCACTATAAGACCCCGAAAGCCTAAACCAGACGTGGTTATAATATCGTCCAAAGGAGAGTCGAGCTACGCCGATATCCTTCGAAAGATTCGAACCGACCCCGAACTAAAAGACTTGGGTGAGGAAGTCAACAAAATCCGGAGAACACAGAAAGGAGACCTCCTCTTGGAACTAAGAAATTCAAATGGGAACATGGCAGACAAGTTCAACAAAAGGATCGAAACATCTCTGGAAGGGAACGTGGAAGTAAAAACACGCACAAACGAGACTGTGCTAGAGTGCAACGGTATGGACGACATCACCACAAAAGCCGAGATCTGCAGAGCACTCGAGAGAGAATTGGAAATAACCAGCCTAGACGAAGGAATAGTCAAATCCTTGAGGAAATCCTACGGTGGTACACAAACAGCGAAAATAAGCCTGCCGGCCGATATCGCTTGGAAGGCCTTAAAAAAACAAAAAATTAAAATAGGTTGGTCAGTTTGTCGGATAAGAGAGGCAATGACAGTAATAAAATGTTTTAGATGTCTTGAGTTTGGGCATATGTCGAAGATGTGTAAATCTAACGTTGATAGGTCACGCCAATGCAGAAAGTGCGGAGCCGAAGGACACATAGCGAAGAACTGCGAATCAGAGCCAAATTGCATGCTCTGCAAATCGAACGGGGGCGAAGATTTGGCACATGTGGCTGGTAGCTACAAATGTCCAATTTTTAAAAGGCGCTGAACAACAAACGTAAATGAGATTCATGCAATTGAACCTCAATCATTGTGCCGCAGCCCAGGACCTCATGACACAGTCGGTCAGCGAACATAAAATAGATATAGCAATCCTAAGTGAGCAGTATAGGAACAGAGATACGAATATATGGGAAAAAGACTCGACAGATAGAGCAGCCATATGGGTCTGTGGAGATATGGCAATAGAAGCAGGCATGCAAGAACCACAAGAAGGTTTCGTAAGAGTCAGAGTAAATGGAATATATATCTATAGCTGCTATGTGTCGCCGAACATTCCAATACAAGATTTTAAGAGGATGATATGTAACCTGACAAGGGACGCAGCTCAGCATAATCCAATAGTGATCGGAGGAGATTTCAATGCATGGGCAGTCGATTGGGGCTCCCAAAGGACAAACGAGAGAGGGCGAATACTTTTGGAAGAATTTTCAAAACTCGACGTGATACTCGCGAACAATGGAAATGTTCAGACGTTCAGAAGAGCAGGACACGGATCTATAGTGGATCTTACATTTGTAAGTTCCTCACTAGCTAGGAATTTACAATGGCATGTAAGCGAACACTATACTAACAGCGACCACCAAGCGATAATATTCACTATACATAAAAGTTTGCCTATACGGACATGTACAGATAAAGTCTCATTTCTAGGATGGGCTAAAGATAAACTAGATGAAACAACATTCGTGGAAGTATTCTCTCATCATGTAATAAATGAGAACAGTGAAATGGAAATGACAGATAGCGTCTTGAAAGCACTCGAAACCGCATGCGACGCTGCAATGCCCAGAAGACGACAGAGCAAAAAACATCAAGGAAATTACTGGTGGAACGAGGAGATATCTTCACTAAGGAAAGTATGTCTTAAGGCAAGGCGTTTATATCAGAGGGGCAGAAACAGAGTAGATTTTTTGGCACGGAGACAAACGTACCATGAGGCAAGAAAAAACCTACAAATTGCCATAAACAAAAGCAAAGCAGAAAGCTTTAAAACATTGTGTAACGAAGCAGACATTAACCCCTGGGGCAATGCATATAGGATAGTTATGTCCCGCCTAAAGGGTAGGAAATCAGCGCAAATTACGTGCCCAGTACTGTTGAAAAGAATTATCGGTGTGCTATTCCCTCAAGGGGAACCATATTCTGAACAAATGTCCAATCCCCCAGCTGACAACCCGAGAGAAGTGACGGTGGATGAAATCCTGGGGCTATGCTCAAAAATCGGAGATAACAAGGCTCCAGGTTTAGACCGTATCCCCAACGGAGCTCTAAAGTTGGTGATAAAAACGAGACCCCAGGTGTTCGCTAACCTTTTCAACAACAACCTGAGAGATGGTGTATTCCCCAAAAAATGGAAGAAGCAGAAGCTAATCCTCATCCCCAAATCGGGTAAAACCCTTGGAGAACCAGCATCATACAGGCCAATATGTCTGCTGGATACAGTAGGCAAGTGCCTGGAGAGAATTATCCACGACCGGCTCCTGCTCGCCGTCGAAGCAACTAACGGTTTGTCACAGATGCAATACGGCTTTCGAAAGGCAAAATCTACGATCGACGCAATAAAATACGTGGTAAGCACAGCGAGGAAGGCCATTCATGGTAAAGGAGCGGCAAGAAAATATTGTGCAATAATAACGCTGGATATAAAAAACGCCTTTAATTCGGCAGGATGGATGCACATCATGGCCTCGCTGCGGAGATTAAACTTACAAGAAAACCTTATTAAAATGATCAAAGATTACTTCTCTGACAGAACGTTATGGTACGAAACTGACGATGGAATAAAATCATACAAGGTTACTGCAGGTGTTCCACAAGGCTCCGTTCTAGGACCCCTACTCTGGTACATAATGTATAACGGAATTTTTGATCTAAAAATACCAGAGGAAGCGACAATTGTTGGATATGCAGATGACATAGCCATAATAGTCCAAGCTAGAGAGAAAGAAGAAGTTGAACTCTACGCCAACGAAACCATAAGAAACCATGGTTGGAATCTGTGAACCTGGAACTAGCAGCACATAAAACGGAGTCAGTCCTAGTAAGCAGCAAAAGAAGGAAAGAGTCTATAAACATCCGCGTAGGGAGTGCCGAAATCACGTCTACAGACCACATAAAATATCTCGGCATTATACTAGACGACAGATTGCAATTCAAGCAACACATGGAGTATACCTGCAAGAAAGCTACAGACGTGACGAATGCACTGGCTAGAATGATGCCGAACATAGGGAGTCCCAGACAGAGTCGGAGAATGTTGATATCTAGAGTAGTTGATTCAATAATATTGTACGGAGCCCCAGTATGGGCAAATTCCATAAAAAATACAGGAAAAAATATTAACTCAATTTACCGGAGAAGTTGTCTAAGAGTGTGCTGCGGATACCGCACAATATCCTTGGAGGCAACATGCGTCATGGCTGGAAAAATACCAATTGATATCGTAGCGACCGAACTCGCAGAAATATACGAAATGCAGAGAAGAAACCCGGATACAGACATGAAGGTGCTAAAACAAACAGAAAGAGACAACTCTATACAGAAATGGCAAAACAGATGGCAAAACACGCCAAAGGGTAGATGGACATATAGGCTAATTCCGGACATCCACAAATGGATTAATCGGACACACGGAGAAATAAGCTATAATCTTACACAATTCTTAAGTGGTCATGGAGGATTTAGGAGCTATCTTCACAGATTTGGGCTCGATAGCTCTCCATTTTGTCCATCTTGCACTAATGAAGAAGAAAACGCGGAACACGTATTTTTCAAATGTCCCCGTTTTAACGACGTAAGACTTACAACGGAGCAGCAGGTGGGCATAGGTCTCACCCCAGATAACATAGTTGATAAGATGCTTTTTTCGGAAAGCAACTGGGCCGCAGTGAACAACTTTGTGAAGTGTGTAACCCAAAGACTGCAAGTGGAAGAAAAGGCCCGTAAGGCCAATACCCGACAGTAGAGAGAACAGCAACTAGCTAACCCCCCCGCGACGTAATACCACATGGCAGTACCGCGGGGAGTAGGGTCGACGTCCCCAGGGGGTGTGGTTTAGTACGTACATGTTTTTCCACACGGGTGGAATACATCTTTTGAAGATTCGTAGCGTAACAAAAAAAAAAAAAAAAAACAAAAAAAAAGCAGGGACAACGAGGACCAAGGAAGGACAAGGAGGGATTAGGAGGGGCAAGGAGAGACAAGGAGAGGCAAGGAAGGACAAGGAAGGACAAGGAGGGAAAATGAGGGACAAGGAGAGGCAAGGAGGGACAATGAGGGACCAGGAGGGACAAGGAGGGGCAAGGAGAGACATGGAGAGACAAGGAGGGAGAAGGAGTGACAAGGAGGGGCAAGGAGAGTCATGGAAGGTCAAGGAGGGACAAGGAGGGTCAATGAGAGACAAACAGGGACAAGGAGGGACGAGGAGAGACAAGGAGGGAAAAGAAGGGGTAAGGAGAAGCAAGGAGGGACCAGGAGGGACAAGCAGTGTCAAGGAGGGACTAGGATGGTCAAGGAGCGACAAGGAAGGACAATGTGGGACAAGCAGGGACAAGGAGGGGCAAGGAGAGACTAGGAGATACAAGGAGGGACATGGAGGGATATGGAGGGACAAGGAGGGGCAATGAGGGACAAGGAGGGGCAAGGAGAGACATGGAGAGACAAGCAGGATCAAGGAGGGACAAACGGGGACAAGGAAGGACAAGGAGGGACAAGGAGGGACAAGCAGGGCACTGAGGGACAAGGAGGGGCAAGGAGAGACATGGAGAGACAAGCAGGATCAAGGAGGGACAAACGGGGACAAGGAGGGACATGGAGGGACAAGGAGGGACAAGGAGGGACAAGCAGGGACAAGAAGGGAAAAGAAGGGACAAGGATGGTCAAGGAGGGACAAGGAAGCACAATGAGGGACAAGGAGGGTTAAGTTAGGGACAAGGAGGGGCAAGGAGAGACATGGAAGTACAAGCAGGATCAAGGAGGGACAAACGGGGACAAGGAAGGACAAGGAGGGAAAAGGAGGGACAAGGAGGGGCAATGTGGGACATGGAGGGGCAATGAGGGACAAGGAGGGGCAAGGAGAGACAAGCAGGATCAAGGAGGGACAAACGGGGACAAGGAAGGACAAGGAGGGACAAGGAAGGACAAGGAGGGACAAGCAGGGCAATGAGGGACAAGGAGGGGCAAGGAGAGACATGGAGAGACAAGCAGGATCAAGGAGGGACAAACGGGGACAAGGAAGGACAAGGAGGGACATGGAGGGACAAGGAGGGACAAGGAGAGTCAAGGAGGGACAAGCAGGGACAAGAAGGGAAAAGAAGGGACAAGGATGGTCAAGGAGGGACAAGGAAGCACAATGAGGGACAAGGAGGGTTAAGTTAGGGACAAGGAGGGACAAGGAGGGGCAAGGAGAGACATGGAAGTACAAGCAGGATCAAGGAGGGACAAACGGGGACAAGGAAGGACAAGGAGGGACAAGGAGGGGCAATGTGGGACATGGAGGGGCAATGAGGGACAAGGAGGGGCAATGAGGGACATGGAGGGGAAATGTGGGACTAGGAGGGACAAGGAGGGTCAATGAGGTACAAGGAGGGACAAGTAGGAACAAGGAGAGACTAGCAGGGACAAGGAAGGACAAGGAGGGTCACGGAGGGTCAAGGAGGGTCAAGGATGGTCAAGGAGGGACAAGTAGGAACAAGGAGAGACTAGCAGGGACAAGAAGGGACAAGGAGGGACAAGCAGGGACACGCAGGCACAAGCTGGTTCAAGGAGGGAAAAGCAGGATCAAGGAGGGACAAGGAGGGACCAGGAGGGACAAGGAGGAGCAAGGAGAGACATGGAGAGTCAAGCAGGATCAAGGAGGGACAAACGGGGACAAAGAAGGACAAGGAGTGGCAAGCAGGGTCAAGGAGGGACATGGAGGGACAAGGAGGGAAGGGAGGAAAAAGGAGTGACAAGGAGGAACAAGGCGGAACAAGGAGGGAGAAGGAGGGACATGGAGGGAGAAGGAGGGACAAGGCGGGACAAGGACGGCCAAGGAGGGACTAGGAGGGACAAGCAGGGACAAAGAGGGACAAGTAGGGACCAGGAGGGACAATGAGGGACAATGAGGGACAAGGAGGGGCAATGAGGGACAAGGAGTGTCAAGGAGGGACTAGGAGGGACTAGGAGGGGCAAGGAGAGACAAGGAGAGGCAAGGAGGGACAAGCAGGGACCAGGAGGGACAAGGATGGACCAGGAGGTACCAGGATGAACAAGGAGGGAAAAGGAGTTACAAGGAGGAACAAGGAGGGACAAGGAGGAACAAGGAGGAACAAGGAAGGACAAGGTAAGACAAGCATGGACAAGGAGGGAAAAGGAGTGACAAGGAGGAACAAGGAGGAACAAGGAGGAACAAGGAGGGACAAGGTGGTGCAAGGAGAGACAAGGAGAGGCAAGGAGTGACAAGGAGGGACAAGGACGGAAGGGAGTGACAAGGAGGGGCAATGAGGGAAAAGGAGGGACCAGGAGGGACAAGGCGGGACAAGGACGGACAAGGACGGACAAGGAGGGGCAATGAGGGACAAGGAAGGGCAAGGAGAGACAAGGAGGGTCAAGCAAGGACAAGGAGGGTCAATGACGGACAAGGAGGGTCAATGTCGGACAAGGAGGGGCAAGTACGGACCAAGAGGGTCAAGGAGGGTCTAGGAGGGACAAGGCGGGACAAGGAGGGACCAGGAGAGACAAGGAGGGAAAAGGAGTTACAAGGAGGAACAAGGAAAGACAAGCATGGACAAGGAGGGAAAAGGAGTGACATGGAGGGACTAGGATGGTCAAGGAGGGACAAGGAAGGACAATGAGGGACAAGGTGGGACCAGGAGATACAAGGAGGGACATGGAGGGTTAAGGAGGGGCAATGAGGGACATGGAGGGGCAATGAGGGACAAGGTGGATCAAGGAAAGACAAGGAGTGACAAGGAGGGCCAAGGAGGGCCAAGGAGGGGCAATGAGGGACAAGTAAGAGCAATGGAGGGACTAGGAGGGACTAGGGTGGTCAAGGAGGGACAAGGAAGGACAATGAGGGACAAGCAGGGACAAGGTGGGGCCAGGAGATACATGGAGGGACAAGGAGGGATAAGGAGGGGTAATGAGGGACATGGAGGGGCAATGAGGGACAAGGAGGGACAAGGAGGAGCAAGGAGGGACCAGGAGGGACAAGGAGAGACAAGGAGGGGCAATGAGGGACTAGGAGGGACAAGGACGGACCAGGAGTGGAAAGGAGGGACTAGGACGGACAAGGAGGGAAAAGGAGTGACAAGGAGAGGCAACGAGGGACTAGGAGGGACAAACAGGGACAAGGAAGAACAAGGAGGGTCAAGGAGGTACAAGGATGGTCAAGGAGGGACAAGTAGGAACAAGGAGAGACTAGCAGGGACAAGGAAGGACAAGAGGGTCAAGGATGGTCAAGGAGTGACTAGGTGGGACAAGGAGGGACCGGGCGGGAAATGGAAGGACAAGGAGGGGCAATGAGGGACATGGAGGGGCAATGAGGGACATGGAGGGGCAATGAGGGACAAGGAGGGACTAGGAGGGACAAGGAGGGACCAGGAGGGGAAAGGAGGGACATGGAGGGGCAATGAGGGACTAGGATTGACAAACATGGACAAGGAGGGTCAAGGATGGTCAAGGAGGGACAAGTAGGAACAAGTAGGAACAAGGAGAGACTAGCAGGGACAAGAAGGGACAAGGAAGGACAAGGAGGGTCAAGGAGGTATAAGGATGGTCAAGGAGGGACAAGTAGGAACAAGGAGAGACTAGCAGGGACAAGAAGGGACAAGGAGGGACAAGGAGGGACAAGCAGGATCAAGGTGGGACAAGGAGGGTCAATGAGCAACAAGGAGGGACAAGGAGGGAAAAGCAGGATCAAGGAGGGACAAACAGGGACAAGAAGGGAAAAGCAGGATCAAGGAGGGACAAACAGGAACAAGGAGGGACAACGAGGACCAAGGAAGGACAAGGAGGGATTAGGAGGGACAATGAGGGGCAAGGAGAGACCAGGAGAGGCAAGGAAGGACATGGAGGGAAAATGAGGGACAAGGAGAGGCAAGGAGGGACAATGAGGGACCAGGAGGGACAAGGAGGGGCAAGGAGAGACATGGAGAGACAAGGAGGAACAAGGAGGGAGAAGGAGTGACAAGGAGGGGCAAGGAGAGTCATGGAGGGACAAGGAAGGAAAATGAGGGACAAGGAGGGTCAGTGAGAGACAAACAGGGACAAGGAGGGACGAGGAGAGACAAGGAGGGAAAAGAAGGGGCAAGGAGGGACCAGGAGGGACAAGCAGTGTCAAGGAGGGACAAGCATGGACAAGGAGGGACTAGGATGGTCAAGGAGCGACAAGGAAGGACAATGAGGTACAAGCAGGGACAAGGAGGCGCAAGGAGAGACTAGGAGATACAAGGAGGGACATGGAGGGACAAGGAGGGGCAATGAGGGACAAGGAGGGGCAAGTAGAGACATGGAGAGACAAGCAGGATCAAGGAGGGACAAACTGGGACAAGGAGGGACAAGCAGTGTCAAGGAGGGACAAGGAGAGTCAAGGAGGGACAAGGAGGGACAATGAGGGACAAGGAGGGTCAAGGAGGGACAAGGAGGGAAAAGGAGTGACAAGGAGGGACAATGAGGGACAAGGAGGGTCAAGGAGGGAAAAGGAGTGACAAGGAGGGCCAAGGAGGGGCAATGAGGGACAAGGAGGGGCAAGTAGGAGCAATGAGGGACCAGGAGGGGCAAGTAGGAGCAAGGAGAGACATGGAAGTACAAGCAGGATCAAGGAGGGACAAACGGGGACAAGGAAGGACAAGGAGGGAAAAGGAGGGACAAGGAGGGGCAATGTGGGACATGGAGGGGCAATGAGGGACAAGGAGGGACATGGAGGGGAAATGAGGGACTAGGAGGGACAAGGAGGGTCAATGAGGTACAAGGAGGGACAAGTAGGAACAAGGAGAGACTAGCAGGGACAAGAAGGGACAAGGAAGGACAAGGAGGGTCAAGGAGGGTCAAGGAGGGGCAATGTGGGACATGGAGGGGCAATGAGGGACAAGGAGGGACATGGAGGGGAAATGAGGGACTAGGAGGGACAAGGAGGGTCAATGAGGTACAAGGAGGGACAAGTAGGAACAAGGAGAGACTAGCAGGGACAAGAAGGGACAAGGAAGGACAAGGAGGGTCAAGGAGGGTCAAGGAGGTACAAGGATGGTCAAGGAGGGACAAGTAGGAACAAGGAGAGACTAGCAGGGACAAGAAGGGACAAGGAGGGACAAGCAGGGACACGCAGGCACAAGCTGGTTCAAGGAGGGAAAAGCAGGATCAAGGAGGGACCAGGAGGGACAAGGAGGGACCAGGAGGGGCAAGGAGAGACATGGAGAGACAAGCAGGATCAAGGAGGGACAAACGGGGACAAGGAAGGACAAGGTGGGACAAGGAGGGCCCAGGAGGGGCAAGGAGAGACATGGAGAGACAAGCAGGATCAAGGAGGGACAAACGGGGACAAGGAAGGACAAGGAGTGGCAAGGAGAGACATGGAGAGACAAGCAGGATCAAGGAGGGACAAACGGGGACAAGGAGGGACCAGGAGGGACAAACAGGCACAAGGAGGGACAAGGAGGAACAAGCAGGATCAAGGAGGAGAGATACAAGGAGGGACATGGAGGGATAAGGAGGGGAAATGAGGGACATGGAGGGGCAATGAGGGACAAGGTGGATCAATGAGGGACAAGGAGGAGCAAGGAGGGACCAGGAGGGGCAAGGAGAGACAAGGAGGGGCAATGAGGGACTAGGAGGGACTAGGACGGACAAGGAGGGAAAAGGAGTGACAAGGAGGGGCAACGAGGGACTAGGAGGGACAAGCAGGGACAAGGAAGAACAAGGAGGGTCAAGGAGGTACAAGGATGGTCAAGGAGGGACAAGTAGGAACAAGGAGAGACTAGCAGGGACAAGGAAGGACAAGAGGGTCAAGGATGGTCAAGGAGTGACTAGGTGGGACAAGGACGGACCAGGAGGGAAAAGGAAGGACAAGGAGGGGCAATGAGGGACAAGGAGGGGCAATGAGGGACAAGGAGGGACTAGGAGGGACAAGGAGGGACCAGGAGGGGAAAGGAGAGACTAGGAGGGACAAGGAGGGACCAGGAGGGAAAAGGAGGGGTAAGGAGAAGCAAGGAGGGACCAGGAGGGACAAGCAGTGTCAAGGAGGGACTAGGATGGTCAAGGAGCGACAAGGAAGGACAATGTGGGACAAGCAGGGACAAGGAGGGGCAAGGAGAGACTAGGAGATAAAAGGAGGGACATGGAGGGATATGGAGGGACAAGGAGGGGCAATGAGGGACAAGGAGGGGCAATGAGGGACAAGGAGGGGCAAGGAGAGACATGGAGAGACAAGCAGGATCAAGGAGGGACAAACGGGGACAAGGAAGGACAAGGAGGGACAAGCAGGGCAATGAGGGGCAAGGAGAGACATGGAGAGACAAGCAGGATCAAGGAGGGACAAACGGGGACAAGGAAGGACAAGGAGGGACATGGAGGGACAAGGAGAGTCAAGGAGGGACAAGCAGGGACAAGAAGGGAAAAGAAGGGACAAGGATGGTCAAGGAGGGACAAGGAAGCACAATGAGGGACAAGGAGGGTTAAGTTAGGGACAAGGAGGGGCAAGGAGAGACATGGAAGTACAAGCAGGATCAAGGAGGGACAAACGGGGACAAGGAAGGACAAGGAGGGAAAAGGAGGGACAAGGAGGGGCAATGTGGGACATGGAGGGGCAATGAGGGACAAGGAGGGGCAATGAGGGACATGGTGGGGAAATGAGGGACTAGGAGGGACAAGGAGGGTCAATGAGGTACAAGGAGGGACAAGTAGGAACAAGGAGAGACTAGCAGGGACAAGGAAGGACAAGGAGGGTCACGGAGGGTCAAGGAGGGTCAAGGAGGGTCAAGGATGGTCAAGGAGGGACAAGTAGGAACAAGGAGAGACTAGCAGGGACAAGAAGGGACAAGGAGGGACAAGCAGGGACACGCAGGCACAAGCTGGTTCAAGGAGGGAAAAGCAGGATCAAGGAGGGACCAGGAGGGACAAGGAGGAGCAAGGAGAGACATGGAGAGACAAGCAGGATCAAGGAGGGACAAACGGGGACAAAGAAGGACAAGGAGTGGCAAGCAGGGTCAAGGAGGGACATGGAGGGACAAGGAGGGAAGGGAGGAAAAAGGAGTGACAAGGAGGAACAAGGCGGAACAAGGTGGAACAAGGAGGGAGAAGGAGGGACATGGAGGGAGAAGGAGGGACAAGGCGGGACAAGGACGGCCAAGGAGGGACTAGGAGGGACAAGCAGGGACAAAGAGGGACAAGTAGGGACCAGGAGGGACAATGAGGGGCAATGAGGGACAAGGAGTGTCAAGGAGGGACTAGGACGGACTAGGATGGACTAGGAGGGGCAAGGAGAGACAAGGAGGGACAAGCATGGACCAGGAGGGAAAAGGAGGGACAAGGAGAGACAAGGAGGGACCAGGAGGGACAAGGATGGACCAGGAGGTACCAGGATGAACAAGGAGGGAAAAGGAGTTACAAGGAGGAACAAGGAGGGACAAGGAGGAACAAGGAGGAACAAGGAAGGACAAGGTAAGACAAGCATGGACAAGGAGGGAAAAGGAGTGACAAGGAGGAACAAGGAGGAACAAGGAGGAACAAGGAGGAACAAGGAGGGACAAGGTGGTGCAAGGAGAGACAAGGAGAGGCAAGGAGGGACAAGGACGGAAGGGAGTGACAAGGAGGGGCAATGAGGGAAAAGGAGGGACAAGGAGGGACAAGGCGGGACAAGGGCGGACAAGGACGGACAAGGAGGGGCAATGAGGGACAAGGAAGGGCAAGGAGAGACAAGGAGGGTCAAGCAAGGACAAGGAGGGTCAATGACGGACAAGGAGGGTCAATGTCGGACAAGGAGGGGCAAGTACGGACCAAGAGGGTCAAGGAGGGTCTAGGAGGGACAAGGCGGGACAAGGAGGGACCAGGAGAGACAAGGAGGGAAAAGGAGTTACAAGGAGGAACAAGGAAAGACAAGCATGGACAAGGAGGGAAAAGGAGTGACATGGAGGGACTAGGATGGTCAAGGAGGGACAAGGAAGGACAATGAGGGACAAGGTGGGGCCAGGAGATACAAGGAGGGACATGGAGGGATAAGGAGGGGCAATGAGGGACATTGAGGGGCAATGAGGGACAAGGTGGATCAAGGAAAGACAAGGAGTGACAAGGAGGGCCAAGGAGGGGCAATGAGGGACAAGGAGGGGCAAGTAAGAGCAATGGAGGGACTAGGAGGGACTAGGATGGTCAAGGAGGGACAAGGAAGGACAATGAGGGACAAGCAGGGACAAGGTGGGGCCAGGAGATACAAGGAGGGACAAGGAGGGATAAGGAGGGGTAATGAGGGACATGGAGGGGCAATGAGGGACAAGGAGGGACAAGGAGGAGCAAGAGGGGACCAGGAGGGACAAGGAGAGACAAGGAGGGGCAATGAGGGACTAGGAGGGACAAGGACGGACCAGGAGTGGAAAGGAGGGACTAGGACGGACAAGGAGGGAAAAGGAGTGACAAGGAGAGGCAACGAGGGACTAGGAGGGACAAACAGGGACAAGGAAGAACAAGGAGGGTCAAGGAGGTACAAGGATGATCAAGGAGGGACAAGTAGGAACAAGGAGAGACTAGCAGGGACAAGGAAGGACAAGAGGGTCAAGGATGGTCAAGGAGTGACTAGGTGGGACAAGGAGGGACCAGGCGGGAAATGGAAGGACAAGGAGGGGCAATGAGGGACATGGAGGGGCAATGAGGGACATGGAGGGGCAATGAGGGACAAGGAGGGACTAGGAGGGACAAGGAGGGACCAGGAGGGGAAAGGAGGGACAACGAGGGACATGGAGGGGCAATGAGGGACTAGGATTGACAAACATGGACAAGGAGGGTCAAGGATGGTCAAGGAGGGACAAGTAGGAACAAGTAGGAACAAGGAGAGACTAGCAGGGACAAGAAGGGACAAGGAAGGACAAGGAAGGACAAGGAAGGACAAGGAGGGTCAAGGAGGTACAAGGATGGTCAAGGAGGGACAAGTAGGAAGAAGGAGAGACTAGCAGGGACAAGAAGGGACAAGGAGGGACAAGCAGGATCAAGGTGGGACAAGGAGGGTCAATGAGCAACAAGGAGGGACAAGCAGGATCAAGGAGGGACAAACAGGGACAAGAAGGGACAAGCAGGATCAAGGAGGGACAAACAGGAACAAGGAGGGACAACGAGGACCAAGGAAGGACAAGGAGGGATTAGGAGGGACAATGAGGGGCAAGGAGAGACCAGGAGAGGCAAGGAAGGACATGGAGGGAAAATGAGGGACAAGGAGAGGCAAGGAGGGACAATGAGGGACCAGGAGGGACAAGGAGGGGCAAGGAGAGACATGGAGAGACAAGGAGGAACAAGGAGGGAGAAGGAGTGACAAGGAGGGGCAAGGAGAGTCATGGAGGGACAAGGAAGGAAAATGAGGGACAAGGAGGGTCAGTGAGAGACAAACAGGGACAAGGAGGGACGAGGAGAGACAAGGAGGGAAAAGAAGGGGCAAGGAGAAGCAAGGAGGGACCTGGAGGGACAAGCAGTGTCAAGGAGGGACAAGCATGGACAAGGAGGGACTAGGATGGTCAAGGAGCGACAAGGAAGGACAATGAGGTACAAGCAGGGACAAGGAGGGGCAAGGAGATACTAGGAGATACAAGGAGGGACAAGGAGGGGCAATGAGGGACAAGAAGGGGCAAGGAGAGACATGGAGAGACAAGCAGGATCAAGGAGGGACAAACGGGGACAAGGAAGGACAAGGAGGGACAAGCAGTGTCAAGGAGGGACAAGGAGAGTCAAGGTGGACAAGGAGGGTCAATGAGCAACAAGGAGGGACAAGGAGGGACAAACAGGGACAAGAAGGGGCAAGCAGGATCAAGGAGGGACAAACAGGGACAACGAGGACCAAGGAAGGACAAGGAGGGATTAGGAGGGACAATGAGGGGCAAGGAGAGACCAGGAGAGGCAAGGAAGGACATGGAGGAAAAATGAGGGACAAGGAGAGGCAAGGAGGGACAATGAGGGACCAGGAGGGACCAGGAGGGACAAGGAGGGGCAAGGAGAGACATGGAGAGACAAGGAGGAACAAGGAGGGAGAAGGAGTGACAAGGAGGGGCAAGGAGAGTCATGGAGGGACAAGGAAGGAAAATGAGGGACAAGGAGGGTCAGTGAGAGACAAACAGGGACAAGGAGGGACGAGGAGAGACAAGGAGGGAAAAGAAGGGGCAAGGAGGGACCAGGAGGGACAAGCAGTGTCAAGGAGGGACAAGCATGGACAAGGAGGGACTAGGATGGTCAAGGAGCGACAAGGAAGGACAATGAGGTACAAGCAGGGACAAGGAGGGGCAAGGAGAGACTAGGAGATACAAGGAGGGACATGGAGGGACAAGGAGGGGCAATGAGGGACAAGGAGGGGCAAGGAGAGACATGGAGAGACAAGCAGGATCAAGGAGGGACAAACGGGGACAAGGAAGGACAAGGAGGGACAAGCAGTGTCAAGGAGGGACAAGGAGAGTCAAGGAGGGACAAGGAGGGACAATGAGGGACAATGAGGGACAAGGAGGGTCAAGGAGGGACAAGGAGGGAAAAGGAGTGACAAGGAGGGACAATGAGGGACAAGGAGGGTCAAGGAGGGAAAAGGAGTGACATGGAGGGCCAAGGAGGGGCAATGAGGGGCAAGTAGGAGCAATGAGGGACCAGGAGGGGCAAGTAGGAGCAATGAGGGACCAGGAGGGTGAAGGAGGGTCAAGGAAGGTCAAGGAGGGACAAGGAGGCACCAGGAGGGAAAAGGAGGGAAATTATGGAAAGGAGTGACAAGGAGGGACAAGGAGGGGCAAGGAGAGACATGGAAGTACAAGCAGGATCAAGGAGGGACAAACGGGGACAAGGAAGGACAAGGAGGGAAAAGGAGGGACAAGGAGGGGCAATGTGGGTCATGGAGGGGCAAGGAGTGACATGGAGGGGAAATGAGGGACTAGGAGGGACAAGGAGGGTCAATGAGGTACAAGGAGGGATAAGTAGGAACAAGGAGAGACTAGCAGGGACAAGAAGGGACAAGGAAGGACAAGGAGGGTCAAGGAGGTACAAGGATGGTCAAGGAGGGACAAGTAGGAACAAGGAGAGACTAGCAGGGACAAGAAGGGACAAGGAGGGACAAGCAGGGACACGCAGGCACAAGCTGGTTCAAGGAGGGAAAAGCAGGATCAAGGAGGGACCAGGAGGGACAAGGAGGGGCAAGGAGAGACATGGAGAGACAAGCAGGATCAAGGAGGGACAAACGGGGACAAGGAAGGACAAGGTCGGACAAGGAGGGCCCAGGAGGGGCAAGGAGAGACATGGAGAGACAAGCAGGATCAAGGAGGGACAAACGGGGACAAGGAAGGACAAGGAGTGGCAAGGAGAGACATGGAGAGACAAGCAGGATCAAGGAGGGACAAACGGGGACAAGGAGGGACTAGGAGGGACACGCAGGCACAAGATGGTTCAAGGAGGGAAAAGCAGGATCAAGGAGGGACAAGGAGGGACCAGGAGGGACAAGGAGAGACAAGGAGGGACAAGGATGGTCAAGGAGGTACAAGGAGGGACAAGTAGGAACAAGGAGGGACAAGTAGGAACAAGGAGGGACTAGCAGGGACAAGAAGGGACACGGAGGGACAAACAGGCACAAGGAGGGACAAGGAGGAACAAGCAGGATCAAGGAGGGACAAGCATTGACAAGGTGGGACCAGGAGGGACAAGCAGGGTCAATGACCAGGAGGGTCAAGGAGGGCCAAGGAGGGATAAGGAGGGGCAATGAGGGACATGGAGGGACATGGAGGGGCAACGAGGGACAAGGTGGGTCAAGGAGGGACAATGAGGGAAAAGGAGTGACAAGGAGGGCCAAGGAGTGGCAATGAGGGACAAGGAGGGGCAAGTAGGAGCAATGAGGGACCAGGAGGGTCAAGGAAGGTCAAGGAGGGACAAGGAGGCACCAGGAGGGAAAAGGAGGGAAATTATGGAAAGGAGCGACAAGGAGGGACAATGAGGGGCAATGAGGGACAAGGAGGGACAAGTACGGACCAGGAGGGACAAGGAGGGATATGAAGGGGCAAGGAGGAGCAAGGATGGACCAGGAGGGGCAAGGAGAGACAAGGAGGAACAAGGAGGGACTAGGAGGGACTAGGAGGGACTAGGAGGGACAAGGAGGGACCAGGAGGGAAAAGGAGGGGCAATGAGGGACATGGAGGGGCAATGAGGGACTAGGAGGGACCAGGAGGGACAAGGATGGACCAGGAGGTACCAGGCTGAACAAGGAGGGAAAAGAAGTTACAAGGAGGAACAAGGAGGGACAAGGAGGAACAAGGAGGGACAAGCATGGACAAGGAGGGAAAAGGGGTGACAAGGAGGAACAAGGAGGAACAAGGAGGGACAAGGTGGTGCAAGGAGAGACAAGGAGTGACAAGGAGAGACAAGAAGGGACAAGGACGGAAGGGAGTGACAAGGAGGGGCAATGAGGGAAAAGGAGGGACCAGGAGGGACCAGGAGGGACAAGGTGGGACAAGGACGGACAAGGAGGGTCTAGGAGGGACAAGGATGGACAAGGCGAGACAAGGAGGGACCAGGAGAGACAAGGAGGGAAAAGGAGTTACAAGGAGGAACAAGGAGGAACAAGGAAAGACAAGCATGGACAAGGAGGGAAAAGGAGGGACTAGGATGGTCAAGGAGGGACAATTAAGGACAATGAGGGACAAGGTGGGGCCAGGAGATACAAGGAGGGATAAGGAGGGGTAATGAGGGACATGGAGGGGCAATGAGGGACAAGGTGGACCAAGGAGGGACAAGGAGTGACAATGAGGGCCAAGGAGGGGCAATGAGGGACAAGGAGGGGCAAGTAAGAGCAATGGATGGACTAGGATGGTCAAGGAGGGACAAGGAAGGACAATGAGGTACAAGGTGGGGCCAGGAGAGACAAGGAGGGACATGGAGGGATAAGGAGGGGAAATGAGGGACATGGAGGGGCAATGAGGGACAAGGTGGATCAAGGAGGGACAAGGAGGAGCAAGGAGGGACCAGGAGGGGCAAGGAGAGACAAGGAGGGGCAATGAGGGACTAGGAGGGACAAGGACGGACCAGGAGGGGAAAGGAGTGACTAGGACGGACAAGGAGGGAAATGGAGTGGCAACGAGGGACTAGGAGGGACAAACAGGGACAAGGAAGAACAAGGAGGGTCAAGGAGGTACAAGGATGGTCAAGGAGGGACAAGTAGGAACAAGGATAGACTAGCAGGGACAAGGAAGGACAAGAGGGTCAAGGATGGTCAAGGAGTGACTAGGTGGGACAAGGAGGGACCAGGAGGGACCAGGAGGGAAAAGGAAGGACAAGGAGGGGCAATGAGGGACAAGGAGGGGCAATGAGGGACAAGGAGGGACTAGGAGGGACAAGGAGTGACCAGGAGGGGAAAGGAGAGACTAGGAGGGACAAGGAGGGACCAGGAGGGAAAAGGAGGGACAAGGAGGAACAAGGAGGGAGAAGGAGTGACAAGGAGGGGCAAGGAGTGTCATGGAGGGTCAAGGAGGGACAAGGAAGGACAATGAGGGACAAGGTGGGGCCAGGAGAGACAAGGAGATACAAGGAGGGACATGGAGGGATAAGGAGGGGTAATGAGGGACATGGAGGGGCAATGAGGGACAAGGTGGATCAAGGAGGGACAAGGAGGAGCAAGGAGAGACAAGGAGGGGCAATGAGGGACTAGGAGGGACAAGGACGGACCAGGAGGGGAAAGGAGGGACTAGGACGGACAAGGAGGGAAAAGGAGTGACAAGGAGGGGCAACGAGGGACTAGGATGGACAAACAGGGACAAGGAAGAACAAGGAGGGTCAAGGAGGTACAAGGATGGTCAAGGAGGGACAAGTAGCAACAAGGAGAGACTAGCAGGGACAAGGAAGGACAGGAGGGTCAAGGATGGTCAAGGAGTGACTAGGTGGGACAAGGAGGGACCAGGAGGGAAAAGGAAGGACAAGGAGGGGCAATGAGGGGCAATGAGGGACAAGGAGGGGCAATGAGGGACAAGGAGGGACTAGGAGGGACAAGGAGGGACCAGGAGGGAAAAGGAGGGACAAGGAGGGGCAATGAGGGACATGGAGGGGCAATGAGGGACAAGGAGGGGCAATGAGGGACATGGTGGGGCAATGAGGGACATGGAGGGGCAATGAGGGACTAGGAGGGTCAAGGAGGTTCAAGGATGGTCAAGGAGGGACAAGTAGGAACAAGGAGAGACTAGCAGGGACAAGGAAGGACAAGGAGGGTCAAGGATGTACAAGGATGGTCAAGGAGGGACAAGTAGGAACAAGGAGAGACTAGCAGGGACAAGCTGGATCAAGGAGGGACAAGGAGGGTCAATGAGCAACAAGGAGGGCAAGCAGGGACAAGCAGGATCAAGGAGGGACAAACAGGGACAAGGAGGGTCAAGGAGGGTCAAGGAGGGTCAAGGAGGGTCAAGGAGGGACAAGCAGGGACCAACAGGATCAAGGAGGGACAAGGAGGGACAACGAGGACCAAGGAAGGACAAGGAGGGATTAGGAGGGACAATGAGGAGCAAGGAGAGACAAGGAGAGGCAAGAAGGACAAGGAGGGAGAATGAGGGACAAGGAGAGGCAAGGAGGGACAAGGAGGCGCAATTAGAGACATGGAGAGACAAGCAGGATCAAGGAGGGACAAACGGGGACAAGGAGGGACACGCAGGGACTAGGAGGGACAAGGAGGGAAAAGGAGTGACAAGGAGGAACAAGGAGGAACAAGGAGGGAGAAGGAGTGGCAAGGAGGGGCAAGGAGTGTCATGGAGGGTCAAGGAGGGACAAGGAAGGACAATGAGGGACAAGGAGGGTCAATGAGAGACAAACAGGGCAAGGAGAGACATGGAAGTACAAGCAGGATCAAGGAGGGACAAACGGGGACAAGGAAGGACAAGGAGGGAAAAGGAGGGACAAGGAAGGGCAATGAGGGACATGGAGGGGCAATGAGGGACAAGGAGGGGCAATGAGGGACATGGAGGGGAAATGAGGGACTAGGAGGGACAAGGAGGGTCAAGGAGGTACAAGTAGGAACAATGAGGGGCAATGAGGGACTAGGAGGGACAAGGACGGACCAGGAGGGGAAAGGAGGGACTAGGACGGACAAGGAGGGAAAAGGAGTGACAAGGAGGGGCAACGAGGGACTAGGAGGGAAAAACAGGGACAAGGAAGAACAAGGAGGGTCAAGGAGGGACAAGTAGGAACAAGGAGAGACTAGCAGGGACAAGAAGGGACAAGGAGGGACAAGCAGGATCAAGGAGGAACAAACAGGGACAATGAGGGTCAAGGAGGGACAAGCAGGGACAAGTAGGATCAAGGAGGGTCAAACAGTGACGAGGAGGGTCAAGGAGGGACAAGCAGGGACAAGCAGGATCAAGGAGGGACAAGCAGTGACAAGAAGGGACAACGAGGAACAAGGAAGGACAAGGAGGGACTAGGAGGGACAATGAGGGGCAAGGAGAGACAAGGAGAGGCGAGGAAGGACAAGGAGGGACCAGGAGGGAAAATGAGGGACCAGGAGGGGCAAGGAGGGACAAGGAGAGACATGGAGAGGACAAGGAGGGACTAGGATGGTCAAGGAGGGACAAGGAAGGACAAGGAAGGACAAGGAAGGACAAGGAAGGACAAGGAAGGACAAGGAAGGACAATGAGGGACAAGGAGGGGCAAGGAGAGACTAGGAGATACAAGGAGGGATATGGAGGGACAAGGAGGGACCAGGAGGGTCAAGGAGGGGCAAGGAGAGACATGGAGAGACAAGCAGGATCAAGGAGGGACAAACGGGGACAAGGAAGGACAAGGAGGAACAAGGAGGGACAAGGAGGAACAAGGAGGGACAAGCATGGACAAGGAGGAACGAGGAGAAACAAGGAGGGACAAGGTGGTGCAAGGAGAGACAAGGAGTGACAAGGAGAGACAAGGAGGGACAAGGACGGAAGGGAGTGACAAGGAGGGGCAATGAGGGAAAAGGAGGGACCAGGAGGGACACGGCGGGACAAGGACGGACAAGGAGGGTCTAGGAGGGACAAGGATGGACAAGGCGAGACAAGGAGGGACCAGGAGAGACAAGGAGGGAAAAGGAGTTACAAGGAGGAACAAGGAGGAACAAGGAAAGACAAGCATGGACAAGGAGGGACTAGGATGGTCAAGGAGGGACAATTAAGGACAATGATGGACAAGGTGGGGCCAGGAGATACAAGGAGGGATAAGGAGGGGTAATGAGGGACATGGAGGGGCAATGAGGGACAAGGTGGATCAAGGAGGGACAAGGAGTGACAATGAGGGCCAAGGAGGGGCAATGAGGGGCAATGAGGGGCAAGTAAGAGCAATGGAGGGACTAGGATGGTCAAGGAGGGACAATGAAGGTCAATGAGTGACAAGGTGGGGCCAGGAGAGAAAAGGAGGGACATGGAGGGATAAGGAGGGGTAATGAGGGACATGGAGGGGCAATGAGGGACAAGGTGGATCAAGGAGGGACAAGGAGGAGCAAGGAGGGACCAGGAGGGGCAAGGAGGGGCAAGGAGAGACAAGGAGGGGCAATGAGGGACTAGGAGGGACAAGGACGGACCAGGAGGGGAAAGGAGGGACTAGGACGGACAAGGAGGGAAAAGGAGTGACAAGGAGGGGCAACGAGGGACTAGGAGGGAAAAACAGGGACAAGGAAGAACAAGGAGGGTCAAGGAGGTACAAGGATGGTCAAGGAGGGACAAGTAGGAACAAGGAGAGACTAGCAGGGACAAGGAAGGACAAGAGGGTCAAGGATGGTCAAGGAGTGACTAGGTGGGACAAGGAGGGACCAGGAGGGAAAAGGAAGGACAAGGAGGGGCAATGAGGGACAAGGAGGGGCAATGAGGGACAAGGAGGGACTAGGAGGGACAAGGAGGGACCAGGAGGGGAAAGGAGGGACTAGGAGGGACAAGGAGGGACAAGGAGGGGCAATGAGGGACATGGAGGGGCAATGAGGGTCAAGGAGGGGCAATGAGGGACATGGAGGGGCAATGAGGGACTAGGATTGACAAACATGGACAAGGAGGGTCAAGGAGGTTCAAGGATGGTCAAGGAGGGACAAGTAGGAACAAGGAGAGACTAGCAGGGACAAGAAGGTACAAGGAAGGACAAGGAGGGTCAAGGATGTACAAGGATGGTCAAGGAGGGACAAGTAGGAACAAGGAGAGACTAGCAGGGACAAGCTGGATCAAGGAGGGACAAGGAGGGTCAATGAGCAACAAGGAGGGCAAGCAGGGACAAGCAGGATCAAGGAGGGACAAACAGGGACAAGGAGGGTCAAGGAGGGACCAACAGGATCAAGGAGGGACAAGGAGGGACAACGAGGACCAAGGAAGGACAAGGAGGGATTAGGAGGGACAATGAGGGGCAAGGAGAGACAAGGAGAGGCAAGAAGGACAAGGAGGGAGAATGAGGGACAAGGAGAGGCAAGGAGGGACAAGGAGGGGCAAGGAGAGACATGGAGAGACAAGCAGGATCAAGGAGGGACAAACGGGGACAAGGAGGGACACGCAGGGACTAGGAGGGACAAGGAGGGACCAGGAGGGAAAAGGAGTGACAAGGAGGAACAAGGAGGGAGAAGGAGTGACAAGGAGGGGCAAGGAGTGTCATGGAGGGTCAAGGAGGGACAAGGAAGGACAATGAGGGACAAGGAGGGTCAATGAGAGACAAACAGGGCAAGGAGAGACATGGAAGTACAAGCAGGATCAAGGACGGACAAACGGGGACAAGGAAGGACAAGGAGGGAAAAGGAGGGACAAGGAGGGGCAATGAGGGACAATGAGGGGCAAGAAGAGACAAGGAGAGGCGAGGAAGGACAAGGAGGGACCAGGAGGGAAAATGAGGGACAAGGAGGGGCAAGGAGGGACAAGGAGGGGCAAGGAGAGACATGGAGAGGACAAGGAGGGACTAGGATGGTCAAGGAGGGGCAAGGAAGGACAAGGAAGGACAAGGAAGGACAAGGAAGGACAAGGAAGGACAATGAGGGACAAGCAGGGACAAGGAGGGGCAAGGAGAGACTAGGAGATACAAGGAGGGACATGGAGGGATATGGAGGGACAAGGAGGGACCAGGAGGGTCAAGGAGGGGCAAGGAGAGACATGGAGAGACAAGCAGGATCAAGGAGGGACAAACGGGGACAAGGATGGACAGGGAGGGACAATGAGGGACAAGGAAGGACAAGGAGGGACAATAAGGGACAAGGAGGGACAAGCAGTGTCAAGGAGGGACAAGGAGAGTCAAGGAGGGACAAGAAGGAAAAGGAGGGACACGGATGGTCAAGGAGGGACAAGGTAGGACAATGAGGGACAAGGAGGGGCAAGGAGAGACATGGAAGTACAAGCAGGATCAAGGAGGGACAAACGGGGACAAGGAAGGACAAGGAGGGACAAGGAGGGACAAGCAGGATCAACGAAGGACAAGGAGGGACAAGGAGGGGCAAGGAGAGACAAGCAGGATCAAGGAGGGACAAACGGGAACAAGGAAGGACAAGTAGGGACAAGCAGGATCAAGGAGGGACCAGGAGGGACACGCAGGAACAAGCTGGTTCAAGGAGGGAAAAGCAGGGACAATGAGGGAGAAGGAGGGACTAAAAGAGACTACGAGGGACTAGGATGGACAATGAGGGGCAAGGGTCAAGGAGGGACAAGGAAGGACAATGAGGGACAAGGAGGGTCAATGAGAGACAAACAGGGCAAGGAGAGACATGGAAGTACAAGCAGGATCAAGGAGGGACAAACGGGGACAAGGAAGGACAAGGAGGGAAAAGGAGGGACAAGGAAGGGCAATGAGGGACATGGAGGGGCAATGAGGGACAAGGAGGGGCAATGAGGGACATGGAGGGGAAATGAGGGACTAGGAGGGACAAGGAGGGTCAAGGAGGTACAAGTAGGAACAATGAGGGGCAATGAGGGACTAGGAGGGACAAGGACGGACCAGGAGGGGAAAGGAGGGACTAGGACGGACAAGGAGGGAAAAGGAGTGACAAGGAGGGGCAACGAGGGACTAGGAGGGAAAAACAGGGACAAGGAAGAACAAGGAGGGTCAAGGAGGGACAAGTAGGAACAAGGAGAGACTAGCAGGGACAAGAAGGGACAAGGAGGGACAAGCAGGATCAAGGAGGAACAAACAGGGACAATGAGGGTCAAGGAGGGACAAGCAGGGACAAGTAGGATCAAGGAGGGTCAAACAGTGACGAGGAGGGTCAAGGAGGGACAAGCAGGGACAAGCAGGATCAAGGAGGGACAAGCAGTGACAAGAAGGGACAACGAGGAACAAGGAAGGACAAGGAGGGACTAGGAGGGACAATGAGGGGCAAGGAGAGACAAGGAGAGGCGAGGAAGGACAAGGAGGGACCAGGAGGGAAAATGAGGGACCAGGAGGGGCAAGGAGGGACAAGGAGAGACATGGAGAGGACAAGGAGGGACTAGGATGGTCAAGGAGGGACAAGGAAGGACAAGGAAGGACAAGGAAGGACAAGGAAGGACAAGGAAGGACAAGGAAGGACAATGAGGGACAAGGAGGGGCAAGGAGAGACTAGGAGATACAAGGAGGGATATGGAGGGACAAGGAGGGACCAGGAGGGTCAAGGAGGGGCAAGGAGAGACATGGAGAGACAAGCAGGATCAAGGAGGGACAAACGGGGACAAGGAAGGACAAGGAGGAACAAGGAGGGACAAGGAGGAACAAGGAGGGACAAGCATGGACAAGGAGGAACGAGGAGAAACAAGGAGGGACAAGGTGGTGCAAGGAGAGACAAGGAGTGACAAGGAGAGACAAGGAGGGACAAGGACGGAAGGGAGTGACAAGGAGGGGCAATGAGGGAAAAGGAGGGACCAGGAGGGACACGGCGGGACAAGGACGGACAAGGAGGGTCTAGGAGGGACAAGGATGGACAAGGCGAGACAAGGAGGGACCAGGAGAGACAAGGAGGGAAAAGGAGTTACAAGGAGGAACAAGGAGGAACAAGGAAAGACAAGCATGGACAAGGAGGGACTAGGATGGTCAAGGAGGGACAATTAAGGACAATGATGGACAAGGTGGGGCCAGGAGATACAAGGAGGGATAAGGAGGGGTAATGAGGGACATGGAGGGGCAATGAGGGACAAGGTGGATCAAGGAGGGACAAGGAGTGACAATGAGGGCCAAGGAGGGGCAATGAGGGGCAATGAGGGGCAAGTAAGAGCAATGGAGGGACTAGGATGGTCAAGGAGGGACAATGAAGGTCAATGAGTGACAAGGTGGGGCCAGGAGAGAAAAGGAGGGACATGGAGGGATAAGGAGGGGTAATGAGGGACATGGAGGGGCAATGAGGGACAAGGTGGATCAAGGAGGGACAAGGAGGAGCAAGGAGGGACCAGGAGGGGCAAGGAGGGGCAAGGAGAGACAAGGAGGGGCAATGAGGGACTAGGAGGGACAAGGACGGACCAGGAGGGGAAAGAAGGGACTAGGACGGACAAGGAGGGAAAAGGAGTGACAAGGAGGGGCAACGAGGGACTAGGAGGGAAAAACAGGGACAAGGAAGAACAAGGAGGGTCAAGGAGGTACAAGGATGGTCAAGGAGGGACAAGTAGGAACAAGGAGAGACTAGCAGGGACAAGGAAGGACAAGAGGGTCAAGGATGGTCAAGGAGTGACTAGGTGGGACAAGGAGGGACCAGGAGGGAAAAGGAAGGACAAGGAGGGGCAATGAGGGACAAGGAGGGGCAATGAGGGACAAGGAGGGACTAGGAGGGACAAGGAGGGACCAGGAGGGGAAAGGAGGGACTAGGAGGGACAAGGACGGACAAGGAGGGAAAAGGAGGGACAAGGAGGGGCAATGAGGGACATGGAGGGGCAATGAGGGTCAAGGAGGGGCAATGAGGGACATGGAGGGGCAATGAGGGACTAGGATTGACAAACATGGACAAGGAGGGTCAAGGAGGTTCAAGGATGGTCAAGGAGGGACAAGTAGGAACAAGGAGAGACTAGCAGGGACAAGAAGGTACAAGGAAGGACAAGGAGGGTCAAGGATGTACAAGGATGGTCAAGGAGGGACAAGTAGGAACAAGGAGAGACTAGCAGGGACAAGCTGGATCAAGGAGGGACAAGGAGGGTCAATGAGCAACAAGGAGGGCAAGCAGGGACAAGCAGGATCAAGGAGGGACAAACAGGGACAAGGAGGGTCAAGGAGGGACCAACAGGATCAAGGAGGGACATGAGGGACTAGGATTGACAAACATGGACAAGGAGGGTCAAGGAGGTTCAAGGATGGTCAAGGAGGGACAAGTAGGAACAAGGAGAGACTAGCAGGGACAAGAAGGTACAAGGAAGGACAAGGAGGGTCAAGGATGTACAAGGATGGTCAAGGAGGGACAAGTAGGAACAAGGAGAGACTAGCAGGGACAAGCTGGATCAAGGAGGGACAAGGAGGGTCAATGAGCAACAAGGAGGGCAAGCAGGGACAAGCAGGATCAAGGAGGGACAAACAGGGACAAGGAGGGTCAAGGAGGGACCAACAGGATCAAGGAGGGACAAGGAGGGACAACGAGGACCAAGGAAGGACAAGGAGGGATTAGGAGGGACAATGAGGGGCAAGGAGAGACAAGGAGAGGCAAGAAGGACAAGGAGGGAGAATGAGGGACAAGGAGAGGCAAGGAGGGACAAGGAGGGGCAAGGAGAGACATGGAGAGACAAGCAGGATCAAGGAGGGACAAACGGGGACAAGGAGGGACACGCAGGGACTAGGAGGGACAAGGAGGGACCAGGAGGGAAAAGGAGTGACAAGGAGGAACAAGGAGGGAGAAGGAGTGACAAGGAGGGGCAAGGAGTGTCATGGAGGGTCAAGGAGGGACAAGGAAGGACAATGAGGGACAAGGAGGGTCAATGAGAGACAAACAGGGCAAGGAGAGACATGGAAGTACAAGCAGGATCAAGGACGGACAAACGGGGACAAGGAAGGACAAGGAGGGAAAAGGAGGGACAAGGAGGGGCAATGAGGGACAATGAGGGGCAAGAAGAGACAAGGAGAGGCGAGGAAGGACAAGGAGGGACCAGGAGGGAAAATGAGGGACAAGGAGGGGCAAGGAGGGACAAGGAGGGGCAAGGAGAGACATGGAGAGGACAAGGAGGGACTAGGATGGTCAAGGAGGGGCAAGGAAGGACAAGGAAGGACAAGGAAGGACAAGGAAGGACAAGGAAGGACAAGGAAGGACAATGAGGGACAAGCAGGGACAAGGAGGGGCAAGGAGAGACTAGGAGATACAAGGAGGGACATGGAGGGATATGGAGGGACAAGGAGGGACCAGGAGGGTCAAGGAGGGGCAAGGAGAGACATGGAGAGACAAGCAGGATCAAGGAGGGACAAACGGGGACAAGGATGGACAGGGAGGGACAATGAGGGACAAGGAAGGACAAGGAGGGACAATAAGGGACAAGGAGGGACAAGCAGTGTCAAGGAGGGACAAGGAGAGTCAAGGAGGGACAAGAAGGAAAAGGAGGGACACGGATGGTCAAGGAGGGACAAGGTAGGACAATGAGGGACAAGGAGGGGCAAGGAGAGACATGGAA
The DNA here is from genome assembly GCA_947397865.1 of Polietes domitor. Lineage (NCBI taxonomy): Eukaryota > Metazoa > Arthropoda > Insecta > Diptera > Muscidae > Polietes > Polietes domitor. Next base: position 825,140 of record OX377623.1, read on the forward strand.
GTACAAGCAGGATCAAGGAGGGACAAACGGGGACAAGGAAGGACAAGGAGGGACAAGGAGGGACAAGCAGGATCAACGAAGGACAAGGAGGGACAAGGAGGGGCAAGGAGAGACAAGCAGGATCAAGGAGGGACAAACGGGAACAAGGAAGGACAAGTAGGGACAAGCAGGATCAAGGAGGGACCAGGAGGGACACGCAGGAACAAGCTGGTTCAAGGAGGGAAAAGCAGGGACAATGAGGGAGAAGGAGGGACTAAAAGAGACTACGAGGGACTAGGATGGACAATGAGGGGCAAGGAGAGACAAGGAGGGAAAATGAGTGACAAGGAGGAACAAGGAGGGACAAGGAGGGGCAATGAGGGACAAGGAGGGACAAGGAGGGACTAGGAGGGACAAGGAGGGACAAGGAGGGACAAGGAGGGACAAGGAGGGACAAGTAGGGGCAAGTAGGGGCAAGGAGAGAGCAGGTGGGACAAGCAGGGTCAAGGAGGACAAGCAGGGACAAGGAGTAACAAATAGGTATCAGGAGGGGCAATAAGGGACATGGAGGGTAATGAGAGACAAGGAGAGACAAGGAGGGACAAGGAGGGAAAAGAAGAGACAAGTAGGAGCATGGAGGGAACAGGAGGGGCATGGAGGGAAAATAAGTGACAAGGAGAAACAAGGAGGGACAAGGAGTGACAACGAGGAACAAGGAGGGGCAAGGAGGGACAAGGAGGGACAAGGAGGATCAAGGAGGTACAATGATCGTCAAGGAGGGACAAGTAGGAACAAGGAGGGACCAGGAGGGATTAGGAGGGACAATGAGGGGCAAGGAGAGACAAGGAGAGGCAAGGAAGGACAAGGAGGGACCAGGAGGGACCAGGAGGGAAAATGAGGGACAAGGAGGGGCAAGGAGATACCAGGAGGGACAAGGAGGGTCAAGGAGGTACAATGATGGTCAAGGAGGGACAAGTAGGAACAAGGAGGGACAAGGAGGGGCAATGAGGGACATGGAGGGACAAGGAGGGGCAATGAGGGACAAGGAGGGACTAGGATGGACTAGGAGGGACAAGGAGGGACCAGGAGGGACCAGGAGGGGAAAGGAGGGACTAGGAGGGGCAAGGGGGGACCAGGAGGGAAAAAGAGTGACAAGGAGGAACAAGGAGGGAGAAGGAGTGACAAGGAGGGAGAAGGAGTGACAAGGAGGGGCAAGGAGTGTCATGGAGGGTCAAGGAGGGACAAGGAAGGACAATGAGGGACAAGGAGGGTCAATGAGAGACAAACAGGGCAAGGAGAGACATGGAAGTACAAGCAGGATCAAGGAGGGACAAACGGGGACAAGGAAGGACAAGGAGGGAAAAGGAGGGACAAGGAGGGGCAATGAGGGACATGGAGGGACAAGGAGGGGCAATGAGGGACATGGAGGGGAAATGAGGGACTAGGAGGGACAAACAGGGACAAGGAGGGTCAAGGAGGTACAAGGAGGGACAAGTAGGAACAAGGAGAGACTAGCAGGGACAAGAAGGGACAAGGAAGGACAAGGAGGGTCAAGGAGGGTCAAGGAGGTACAAGGATGGTCAAGGAGGTACAAGGAGGGACAAGTAGGAACAAGGAGGGACAAGTAGGAACAAGGAGGGACTAGCAGGGACAAGAAGGGACACGGAGGGACAAACAGGCACAAGGAGGGACAAGGAGGAACAAGCAGGATCAAGGAGGGACAAGCATTGACAAGGTGGGACCAGGAGGGACAAGCAGGGTCAATGACCAGGAGGGTCAAGGAGGGCCAAGGAGGGATAAGGAGGGGCAATGAGGGACATGGAGGGACATGGAGGGGCAACGAGGGACAAGGTGGGTCAAGGAGGGACAATGAGGGAAAAGGAGTGACAAGGAGGGCCAAGGAGTGGCAATGAGGGACAAGGAGGGGCAAGTAGGAGCAATGAGGGACCAGGAGGGTCAAGGAAGGTCAAGGAGGGACAAGGAGGCACCAGGAGGGAAAAGGAGGGAAATTATGGAAAGGAGCGACAAGGAGGGACAATGAGGGGCAATGAGGGACAAGGAGGGACAAGTACGGACCAGGAGGGACAAGGAGGGATATGAAGGGGCAAGGAGGAGCAAGGATGGACCAGGAGGGGCAAGGAGAGACAAGGAGGAACAAGGAGGGACTAGGAGGGACTAGGAGGGACAAGGAGGGACCAGGAGGGAAAAGGAGGGGCAATGAGGGACATGGAGGGGCAATGAGGGACTAGGAGGGACCAGGAGGGACAAGGATGGACCAGGAGGTACCAGGCTGAACAAGGAGGGAAAAGAAGTTACAAGGAGGAACAAGGAGGGACAAGGAGGAACAAGGAGGGACAAGCATGGACAAGGAGGGAAAAGGGGTGACAAGGAGGAACAAGGAGGAACAAGGAGGGACAAGGTGGTGCAAGGAGAGACAAGGAGTGACAAGGAGAGACAAGAAGGGACAAGGACGGAAGGGAGTGACAAGGAGGGGCAATGAGGGAAAAGGAGGGACCAGGAGGGACCAGGAGGGACAAGGTGGGACAAGGACGGACAAGGAGGGTCTAGGAGGGACAAGGATGGACAAGGCGAGACAAGGAGGGACCAGGAGAGACAAGGAGGGAAAAGGAGTTACAAGGAGGAACAAGGAGGAACAAGGAAAGACAAGCATGGACAAGGAGGGAAAAGGAGGGACTAGGATGGTCAAGGAGGGACAATTAAGGACAATGAGGGACAAGGTGGGGCCAGGAGATACAAGGAGGGATAAGGAGGGGTAATGAGGGACATGGAGGGGCAATGAGGGACAAGGTGGACCAAGGAGGGACAAGGAGTGACAATGAGGGCCAAGGAGGGGCAATGAGGGACAAGGAGGGGCAAGTAAGAGCAATGGAGGGACTAGGATGGTCAAGGAGGGACAGGAAGGACAATGAGGTACAAGGTGGGGCCAGGAGAGACAAGGAGGGACATGGAGGGATAAGGAGGGGAAATGAGGGACATGGAGGGGCAATGAGGGACAAGGTGGATCAAGGAGGGACAAGGAGGAGCAAGGAGGGACCAGGAGGGGCAAGGAGAGACAAGGAGGGGCAATGAGGGACTAGGAGGGACAAGGACGGACCAGGAGGGGAAAGGAGTGACTAGGACGGACAAGGAGGGAAATGGAGTGGCAACGAGGGACTAGGAGGGACAAACAGGGACAAGGAAGAACAAGGAGGGTCAAGGAGGTACAAGGATGGTCAAGGAGGGACAAGTAGGAACAAGGATAGACTAGCAGGGACAAGGAAGGACAAGAGGGTCAAGGATGGTCAAGGAGTGACTAGGTGGGACAAGGAGGGACCAGGAGGGACCAGGAGGGAAAAGGAAGGACAAGGAGGGGCAATGAGGGACAAGGAGGGGCAATGAGGGACAAGGAGGGACTAGGAGGGACAAGGAGGGACCAGGAGGGGAAAGGAGAGACTAGGAGGGACAAGGAGGGACCAGGAGGGAAAAGGAGGGACAAGGAGGAACAAGGAGGGAGAAGGAGTGACAAGGAGGGGCAAGGAGTGTCATGGAGGGTCAAGGAGGGACAAGGAAGGACAATGAGGGACAAGGTGGGGCCAGGAGAGACAAGGAGATACAAGGAGGGACATGGAGGGATAAGGAGGGGTAATGAGGGACATGGAGGGGCAATGAGGGACAAGGTGGATCAAGGAGGGACAAGGAGGAGCAAGGAGAGACAAGGAGGGGCAATGAGGGACTAGGAGGGACAAGGACGGACCAGGAGGGGAAAGGAGGGACTAGGACGGACAAGGAGGGAAAAGGAGTGACAAGGAGGGGCAACGAGGGACTAGGATGGACAAACAGGGACAAGGAAGAACAAGGAGGGTCAAGGAGGTACAAGGATGATCAAGGAGGGACAAGTAGCAACAAGGAGAGACTAGCAGGGACAAGGAAGGACAGGAGGGTCAAGGATGGTCAAGGAGTGACTAGGTGGGACAAGGAGGGACCAGGAGGGAAAAGGAAGGACAAGGAGGGGCAATGAGGGGCAATGAGGGACAAGGAGGGGCAATGAGGGACAAGGAGGGACTAGGAGGGACAAGGAGGGACCAGGAGGGAAAAGGAGGGACAAGGAGGGGCAATGAGGGACATGGAGGGGCAATGAGGGACAAGGAGGGGCAATGAGGGACATGGTGGGGCAATGAGGGACATGGAGGGGCAATGAGGGACTAGGAGGGTCAAGGAGGTTCAAGGATGGTCAAGGAGGGACAAGTAGGAACAAGGAGAGACTAGCAGGGACAAGAAGGGACAAGGAAGGACAAGGAGGGTCAAGGATGTACAAGGATGGTCAAGGAGGGACAAGTAGGAACAAGGAGAGACTAGCAGGGACAAGCTGGATCAAGGAGGGACAAGGAGGGTCAATGAGCAACAAGGAGGGCAAGCAGGGACAAGCAGGATCAAGGAGGGACAAACAGGGACAAGGAGGGTCAAGGAGGGTCAAGGAGGGTCAAGGAGGGTCAAGGAGGGACAAGCAGGGACCAACAGGATCAAGGAGGGACAAGGAGGGACAACGAGGACCAAGGAAGGACAAGGAGGGATTAGGAGGGACAATGAGGAGCAAGGAGAGACAAGGAGAGGCAAGAAGGACAAGGAGGGAGAATGAGGGACAAGGAGAGGCAAGGAGGGACAAGGAGGCGCAATTAGAGACATGGAGAGACAAGCAGGATCAAGGAGGGACAAACGGGGACAAGGAGGGACACGCAGGGACTAGGAGGGACAAGGAGGGAAAAGGAGTGACAAGGAGGAACAAGGAGGAACAAGGAGGGAGAAGGAGTGGCAAGGAGGGGCAAGGAGTGTCATGGAGGGTCAAGGAGGGACAAGGAAGGACAATGAGGGACAAGGAGGGTCAATGAGAGACAAACAGGGCAAGGAGAGACATGGAAGTACAAGCAGGATCAAGGAGGGACAAACGGGGACAAGGAGGGAAAAGGAGGGACAAGGAAGGGCAATGAGGGACATGGAGGGGCAATGAGGGACAAGGAGGGGCAATGAGGGACATGGAGGGGAAATGAGGGACTAGGAGGGACAAGGAGGGTCAAGGAGGTACAAGTAGGACCAAGGAGGGGCAATGAGGGACTAGGAGGGACAAGGACGGACCAGGAGGGGAAAGGAGGGACTAGGACGGACAAGGAGGGAAAAGGAGTGACAAGGAGGGGCAACGAGGGACTAGGAGGGAAAAACAGGGACAAGGAAGAACAAGGAGGGTCAAGGAGGGACAAGTAGGAACAAGGAGAGACTAGCAGGGACAAGAAGGGACAAGGAGGGACAAGCAGGGACAAGTAGGATCAAGGAGGGTCAAACAGTGACGAGGAGGGTCAAGGAGGGACAAGCAGGGACAAGCAGGATCAAGGAGGGACAAGCAGTGACAAGAAGGGACAACGAGGAACAAGGAAGGACAAGGAGGGACTAGGAGGGACAATGAGGGGCAAGGAGAGACAAGGAGAGGCGAGGAAGGACAAGGAGGGACCAGGAGGGAAAATGAGGGACAAGGAGGGGCAAGGAGGGACAAGGAGAGACATGGAGAGGACAAGGAGGGACTAGGATGGTCAAGGAGGGACAAGGAAGGACAAGGAAGGACAAGGAAGGACAAGGAAGGACAAGGAAGGACAATGAGGGACAAGCAGGGACAAGGAGGGGCAAGGAGAGACTAGGAGATACAAGGAGGGACAAGGAGGGACCAGGAGGGTCAAGGAGGGGCAAGGAGAGACATGGAGAGACAAGCAGGATCAAGGAGGGACAAACGGGGACAAGGAAGGACAAGGAGGAACAAGGAGGGACAAGGAGGAACAAGGAGGGACAAGCATGGACAAGGAGGAACGAGGAGAAACAAGGAGGGACAAGGTGGTGCAAGGAGAGACAAGGAGTGACAAGGAGAGACAAGGAGGGACAAGGACGGAAGGGAGTGACAAGGAGGGGCAATGAGGGAAAAGGAGGGACCAGGAGGGACACGGCGGGACAAGGACGGACAAGGAGGGTCTAGGAGGGACAAGGATGGACAAGGCGAGACAAGGAGGGACCAGGAGAGACAAGGAGGGAAAAGGAGTTACAAGGAGGAACAAGGAGGAACAAGGAAAGACAAGCATGGACAAGGAGGGACTAGGATGGTCAAGGAGGGACAATTAAGGACAATGAGGGACAAGGTGGGGCCAGGAGATACAAGGAGGGATAAGGAGGGGTAATGAGGGACATGGAGGGGCAATGAGGGACAAGGTGGATCAAGGAGGGACAAGGAGTGACAATGAGGGCCAAGGAGGGGCAATGAGGGGCAATGAGGGGCAAGTAAGAGCAATGGAGGGACTAGGATGGTCAAGGAGGGACAATGAAGGTCAATGAGTGACAAGGTGGGGCCAGGAGAGAAAAGGAGGGACATGGAGGGATAAGGAGGGGTAATGAGGGACATGGAGGGGCAATGAGGGACAAGGTGGATCAAGGAGGGACAAGGAGGAGCAAGGAGGGACCAGGAGGGGCAAGGAGGGGCAAGGAGGGGCAAGGAGGGGCAAGGAGGGGCAAGGAGAGACAAGGAGGGGCAATGAGGGACTAGGAGGGACAAGGACGGACCAGGAGGGGAAAGGAGAGACTAGGACGGACAAGGAGGGAAAAGGAGTGACAAGGAGGGGCAACGAGGGACTAGGAGGGAAAAACAGGGACAAGGAAGAACAAGGAGGGTCAAGGAGGTACAAGGATGGTCAAGGAGGGACAAGTAGGAACAAGGAGAGACTAGCAGGGACAAGGAAGGACAAGAGGGTCAAGGATGGTCAAGGAGTGACTAGGTGGGACAAGGAGGGACCAGGAGGGAAAAGGAAGGACAAGGAGGGGCAATGAGGAACAAGGAGGAACAAGGAGGGACAAGGTGGTGCAAGGAGAGACAAGGAGAGACAAGAAGGGACAAGGACGGAAGGGAGTGACAAGGAGGGGCAATGAGGGAAAAGGAGGGACCAGGAGGGACCAGGAGGGACAAGGTGGGACAAGGACGGACAAGGAGGGTCTAGGAGGGACAAGGATGGACAAGGCGAGACAAGGAGGGACCAGGAGAGACAAGGAGGGAAAAGGAGTTACAAGGAGGAACAAGGAGGAACAAGGAAAGACAAGCATGGACAAGGAGGGAAAAGGAGGGACTAGGATGGTCAAGGAGGGACAATTAAGGACAATGAGGGACAAGGTGGGGCCAGGAGATACAAGGAGGGATAAGGAGGGGTAATGAGGGACATGGAGGGGCAATGAGGGACAAGGTGGACCAAGGAGGGACAAGGAGTGACAATGAGGGCCAAGGAGGGGCAATGAGGGACAAGGAGGGGCAAGTAAGAGCAATGGATGGACTAGGATGGTCAAGGAGGGACAAGGAAGGACAATGAGGTACAAGGTGGGGCCAGGAGAGACAAGGAGGGACATGGAGGGATAAGGAGGGGAAATGAGGGACATGGAGGGGCAATGAGGGACAAGGTGGATCAAGGAGGGACAAGGAGGAGCAAGGAGGGACCAGGAGGGGCAAGGAGAGACAAGGAGGGGCAATGAGGGACTAGGAGGGACAAGGACGGACCAGGAGGGGAAAGGAGTGACTAGGACGGACAAGGAGGGAAATGGAGTGGCAACGAGGGACTAGGAGGGACAAACAGGGACAAGGAAGAACAAGGAGGGTCAAGGAGGTAAAGGATGGTCAAGGAGGGACAAGTAGGAACAAGGATAGACTAGCAGGGACAAGGAAGGACAAGAGGGTCAAGGATGGTCAAGGAGTGACTAGGTGGGACAAGGAGGGACCAGGAGGGACCAGGAGGGAAAAGGAAGGACAAGGAGGGGCAATGAGGGACAAGGAGGGGCAATGAGGGACAAGGAGGGACTAGGAGGGACAAGGAGGGACCAGGAGGGGAAAGGAGAGACTAGGAGGGACAAGGAGGGACCAGGAGGGAAAAGGAGGGACAAGGAGGAACAAGGAGGGAGAAGGAGTGACAAGGAGGGGCAAGGAGTGTCATGGAGGGTCAAGGAGGGACAAGGAAGGACAATGAGGGACAAGGTGGGGCCAGGAGAGACAAGGAGATACAAGGAGGGACATGGAGGGATAAGGAGGGGTAATGAGGGACATGGAGGGGCAATGAGGGACAAGGTGGATCAAGGAGGGACAAGGAGGAGCAAGGAGAGACAAGGAGGGGCAATGAGGGACTAGGAGGGACAAGGACGGACCAGGAGGGGAAAGGAGGGACTAGGACGGACAAGGAGGGAAAAGGAGTGACAAGGAGGGGCAACGAGGGACTAGGATGGACAAACAGGGACAAGGAAGAACAAGGAGGGTCAAGGAGGTACAAGGATGGTCAAGGAGGGACAAGTAGCAACAAGGAGAGACTAGCAGGGACAAGGAAGGACAGGAGGGTCAAGGATGGTCAAGGAGTGACTAGGTGGGACAAGGAGGGACCAGGAGGGAAAAGGAAGGACAAGGAGGGGCAATGAGGGGCAATGAGGGACAAGGAGGGGCAATGAGGGACAAGGAGGGACTAGGAGGGACAAGGAGGGACCAGGAGGGAAAAGGAGGGACAAGGAGGGGCAATGAGGGACATGGAGGGGCAATGAGGGACAAGGAGGGGCAATGAGGGACATGGTGGGGCAATGAGGGACATGGAGGGGCAATGAGGGACTAGGAGGGTCAAGGAGGTTCAAGGATGGTCAAGGAGGGACAAGTAGGAACAAGGAGAGACTAGCAGGGACAAGAAGGGACAAGGAAGGACAAGGAGGGTCAAGGATGTACAAGGATGGTCAAGGAGGGACAAGTAGGAACAAGGAGAGACTAGCAGGGACAAGCTGGATCAAGGAGGGACAAGGAGGGTCAATGAGCAACAAGGAGGGCAAGCAGGGACAAGCAGGATCAAGGAGGGACAAACAGGGACAAGGAGGGTCAAGGAGGGTCAAGGAGGGTCAAGGAGGGTCAAGGAGGGTCAAGGAGGGTCAAGGAGGGACAAGCAGGGACCAACAGGATCAAGGAGGGACAAGGAGGGACAACGAGGACCAAGGAAGGACAAGGAGGGATTAGGAGGGACAATGAGGAGCAAGGAGAGACAAGGAGAGGCAAGAAGGACAAGTAGGGAGAATGAGGGACAAGGAGAGGCAAGGAGGGACAAGGAGGCGCAATTAGAGACATGGAGAGACAAGCAGGATCAAGGAGGGACAAACGGGGACAAGGAGGGACACGCAGGGACTAGGAGGGACAAGGAGGGAAAAGGAGTGACAAGGAGGAACAAGGAGGAACAAGGAGGGAGAAGGAGTGGCAAGGAGGGGCAAGGAGTGTCATGGAGGGTCAAGGAGGGACAAGGAAGGACAATGAGGGACAAGGAGGGTCAATGAGAGACAAACAGGGCAAGGAGAGACATGGAAGTACAAGCAGGATCAAGGAGGGACAAACGGGGACAAGGAAGGACAAGGAGGGAAAAGGAGGGACAAGGAAGGGCAATGAGGGACATGGAGGGGCAATGAGGGACAAGGAGGGGCAATGAGGGACATGGAGGGGAAATGAGGGACTAGGAGGGACAAGGAGGGTCAAGGAGGTACAAGTAGGAACAATGAGGGGCAATGAGGGACTAGGAGGGACAAGGACGGACCAGGAGGGGAAAGGAGGGACTAGGACGGACAAGGAGGGAAAAGGAGTGACAAGGAGGGGCAACGAGGGACTAGGAGGGAAAAACAGGGACAAGGAAGAACAAGGAGGGTCAAGGAGGGACAAGTAGGAACAAGGAGAGACTAGCAGGGACAAGAAGGGACAAGGAGGGACAAGCAGGATCAAGGAGGAACAAACAGGGACAATGAGGGTCAAGGAGGGACAAGCAGGGACAAGTAGGATCAAGGAGGGTCAAACAGTGACGAGGAGGGTCAAGGAGGGACAAGCAGGGACAAGCAGGATCAAGGAGGGACAAGCAGTGACAAGAAGGGACAACGAGGAACAAGGAAGGACAAGGAGGGACTAGGAGGGACAATGAGGGGCAAGGAGAGACAAGGAGAGGCGAGGAAGGACAAGGAGGGACCAGGAGGGAAAATGAGGGACCAGGAGGGGCAAGGAGGGACAAGGAGAGACATGGAGAGGACAAGGAGGGACTAGGATGGTCAAGGAGGGACAAGGAAGGACAAGGAAGGACAAGGAAGGACAAGGAAGGACAAGGAAGGACAATGAGGGACAAGGAGGGGCAAGGAGAGACTAGGAGATACAAGGAGGGATATGGAGGGACAAGGAGGGACCAGGAGGGTCAAGGAGGGGCAAGGAGAGACATGGAGAGACAAGCAGGATCAAGGAGGGACAAACGGGGACAAGGAAGGACAAGGAGGAACAAGGAGGGACAAGGAGGAACAAGGAGGGACAAGCATGGACAAGGAGGAACGAGGAGAAACAAGGAGGGACAAGGTGGTGCAAGGAGAGACAAGGAGTGACAAGGAGAGACAAGGAGGGACAAGGACGGAAGGGAGTGACAAGGAGGGGCAATGAGGGAAAAGGAGGGACCAGGAGGGACACGGCGGGACAAGGACGGACAAGGAGGGTCTAGGAGGGACAAGGATGGACAAGGCGAGACAAGGAGGGACCAGGAGAGACAAGGAGGGAAAAGGAGTTACAAGGAGGAACAAGGAGGAACAAGGAAAGACAAGCATGGACAAGGAGGGACTAGGATGGTCAAGGAGGGACAATTAAGGACAATGATGGACAAGGTGGGGCCAGGAGATACAAGGAGGGATAAGGAGGGGTAATGAGGGACATGGAGGGGCAATGAGGGACAAGGTGGATCAAGGAGGGACAAGGAGTGACAATGAGGGCCAAGGAGGGGCAATGAGGGGCAATGAGGGGCAAGTAAGAGCAATGGAGGGACTAGGATGGTCAAGGAGGGACAATGAAGGTCAATGAGTGACAAGGTGGGGCCAGGAGAGAAAAGGAGGGACATGGAGGGATAAGGAGGGGTAATGAGGGACATGGAGGGGCAATGAGGGACAAGGTGGATCAAGGAGGGACAAGGAGGAGCAAGGAGGGACCAGGAGGGGCAAGGAGGGGCAAGGAGAGACAAGGAGGGGCAATGAGGGACTAGGAGGGACAAGGACGGACCAGGAGGGGAAAGAAGGGACTAGGACGGACAAGGAGGGAAAAGGAGTGACAAGGAGGGGCAACGAGGGACTAGGAGGGAAAAACAGGGACAAGGAAGAACAAGGAGGGTCAAGGAGGTACAAGGATGGTCAAGGAGGGACAAGTAGGAACAAGGAGAGACTAGCAGGGACAAGGAAGGACAAGAGGGTCAAGGATGGTCAAGGAGTGACTAGGTGGGACAAGGAGGGACCAGGAGGGAAAAGGAAGGACAAGGAGGGGCAATGAGGGACAAGGAGGGGCAATGAGGGACAAGGAGGGACTAGGAGGGACAAGGAGGGACCAGGAGGGGAAAGGAGGGACTAGGAGGGACAAGGAGGGACAAGGAGGGAAAAGGAGGGACAAGGAGGGGCAATGAGGGACATGGAGGGGCAATGAGGGTCAAGGAGGGGCAATGAGGGACATGGAGGGGCAATGAGGGACTAGGATTGACAAACATGGACAAGGAGGGTCAAGGAGGTTCAAGGATGGTCAAGGAGGGACAAGTAGGAACAAGGAGAGACTAGCAGGGACAAGAAGGTACAAGGAAGGACAAGGAGGGTCAAGGATGTACAAGGATGGTCAAGGAGGGACAAGTAGGAACAAGGAGAGACTAGCAGGGACAAGCTGGATCAAGGAGGGACAAGGAGGGTCAATGAGCAACAAGGAGGGCAAGCAGGGACAAGCAGGATCAAGGAGGGACAAACAGGGACAAGGAGGGTCAAGGAGGGACCAACAGGATCAAGGAGGGACAAGGAGGGACAACGAGGACCAAGGAAGGACAAGGAGGGATTAGGAGGGACAATGAGGGGCAAGGAGAGACAAGGAGAGGCAAGAAGGACAAGGAGGGAGAATGAGGGACAAGGAGAGGCAAGGAGGGGCAAGGAGAGACATGGAGAGACAAGCAGGATCAAGGAGGGACAAACGGGGACAAGGAGGGACACGCAGGGACTAGGAGGGACAAGGAGGGACCAGGAGGGAAAAGGAGTGACAAGGAGGAACAAGGAGGGAGAAGGAGTGACAAGGAGGGGCAAGGAGTGTCATGGAGGGTCAAGGAGGGACAAGGAAGGACAATGAGGGACAAGGAGGGTCAATGAGAGACAAACAGGGCAAGGAGAGACATGGAAGTACAAGCAGGATCAAGGAGGGACAAACGGGGACAAGGAAGGACAAGGAGGGAAAAGGAGGGACAAGGAGGGGCAATGAGGGACAATGAGGGGCAAGAAGAGACAAGGAGAGGCGAGGAAGGACAAGGAGGGACCAGGAGGGAAAATGAGGGACAAGGAGGGGCAAGGAGGGACAAGGAGGGGCAAGGAGAGACATGGAGAGGACAAGGAGGGACTAGGATGGTCAAGGAGGGGCAAGGAAGGACAAGGAAGGACAAGGAAGGACAAGGAAGGACAAGGAAGGACAAGGAAGGACAAGGAAGGACAATGAGGGACAAGCAGGGACAAGGAGGGGCAAGGAGAGACTAGGAGATACAAGGAGGGACATGGAGGGATATGGAGGGACAAGGAGGGACCAGGAGGGTCAAGGAGGGGCAAGGAGAGACATGGAGAGACAAGCAGGATCAAGGAGGGACAAACGGGGACAAGGATGGACAGGGAGGGACAATGAGGGACAAGGAAGGACAATAAGGGACAAGGAGGGACAAGGAGGGACAAGCAGTGTCAAGGAGGGACAAGGAGAGTCAAGGAGGGACAAGAAGGAAAAGGAGGGACACGGATGGTCAAGGAGGGACAAGGTAGGACAATGAGGGACAAGGAGGGGCAAGGAGAGACATGGAAGTACAAGCAGGATCAAGGAGGGACAAACGGGGACAAGGAAGGACAAGGAGGGACAAGGAGGGACAAGCAGGATCAACGAAGGACAAGGAGGGACAAGGAGGGGCAAGGAGAGACAAGCAGGATCAAGGAGGGACAAACGGGAACAAGGAAGGACAAGTAGGGACAAGCAGGATCAAGGAGGGACCAGGAGGGACACGCAGGAACAAGCTGGTTCAAGGAGGGAAAAGCAGGGACAATGAGGGAGAAGGAGGGACTAAAAGAGACTACGAGGGACTAGGATGGACAATGAGGGGCAAGGAGAGACAAGGAGGGAAAATGAGTGACAAGGAGGAACAAGGAGGGACAAGGAGGGGCAATGAGGGACAAGGAGGGACAAGGAGGGACTAGGAGGGACAAGGAGGGACAAGGAGGGACAAGGAGGGACAAGGAGGGACAAGTAGGGGCAAGTAGGGGCAAGGAGAGAGCAGGTGGGACAAGCAGGGTCAAGGAGGACAAGCAGGGACAAGGAGTAACAAATAGGTATCAGGAGGGGCAATAAGGGACATGGAGGGTAATGAGAGACAAGGAGAGACAAGGAGGGACAAGGAGGGAAAAGAAGAGACAAGTAGGAGCATGGAGGGAACAGGAGGGGCATGGAGGGAAAATAAGTGACAAGGAGAAACAAGGAGGGACAAGGAGTGACAATGAGGGACAAGAAGGGACTAGCAGGGTTAAGGAGGGAAAAGGAGGACAAAGAAGGGACAATGAGGGACAAGGAGGGACAACGAGGAACAAGGAGGGGCAAGGAGGGACAAGGAGGGACAAGGAGGATCAAGGAGGTACAATGATCGTCAAGGAGGGACAAGTAGGAACAAGGAGGGACCAGGAGGGATTAGGAGGGACAATGAGGGGCAAGGAGAGACAAGGAGAGGCAAGGAAGGACAAGGAGGGACCAGGAGGGACCAGGAGGGAAAATGAGGGACAAGGAGGGGCAAGGAGATACCAGGAGGGACAAGGAGGGTCAAGGAGGTACAATGATGGTCAAGGAGGGACAAGTAGGAACAAGGAGGGACAAGGAGGGGCAATGAGGGACATGGAGGGACAAGGAGGGGCAATGAGGGACAAGGAGGGACTAGGATGGACTAGGAGGGACAAGGAGGGACCAGGAGGGACCAGGAGGGGAAAGGAGGGACTAGGAGGGGCAAGGGGGGACCAGGAGGGAAAAAGAGTGACAAGGAGGAACAAGGAGGGAGAAGGAGTGACAAGGAGGGAGAAGGAGTGACAAGGAGGGGCAAGGAGTGTCATGGAGGGTCAAGGAGGGACAAGGAAGGACAATGAGGGACAAGGAGGGTCAATGAGAGACAAACAGGGCAAGGAGAGACATGGAAGTACAAGCAGGATCAAGGAGGGACAAACGGGGACAAGGAAGGACAAGGAGGGAAAAGGAGGGACAAGGAGGGGCAATGAGGGACATGGAGGGACAAGGAGGGGCAATGAGGGACATGGAGGGGAAATGAGGGACTAGGAGGGACAAACAGGGACAAGGAGGGTCAAGGAGGTACAAGGAGGGACAAGTAGGAACAAGGAGAGACTAGCAGGGACAAGAAGGGACAAGGAAGGACAAGGAGGGTCAAGGAGGGTCAAGGAGGTACAAGGATGGTCAAGGAGGTACAAGGAGGGACAAGTAGGAACAAGGAGGGACAAGTAGGAACAAGGAGGGACTAGCAGGGACAAGAAGGGACACGGAGGGACAAACAGGCACAAGGAGGGACAAGGAGGAACAAGCAGGATCAAGGAGGGACAAGCATTGACAAGGTGGGACCAGGAGGGACAAGCAGGGTCAATGACCAGGAGGGTCAAGGAGGGCCAAGGAGGGATAAGGAGGGGCAATGAGGGACATGGAGGGACATGGAGGGGCAACGAGGGACAAGGTGGGTCAAGGAGGGACAATGAGGGAAAAGGAGTGACAAGGAGGGCCAAGGAGTGGCAATGAGGGACAAGGAGGGGCAAGTAGGAGCAATGAGGGACCAGGAGGGTCAAGGAAGGTCAAGGAGGGACAAGGAGGCACCAGGAGGGAAAAGGAGGGAAATTATGGAAAGGAGCGACAAGGAGGGACAATGAGGGGCAATGAGGGACAAGGAGGGACAAGTACGGACCAGGAGGGACAAGGAGGGATATGAAGGGGCAAGGAGGAGCAAGGATGGACCAGGAGGGGCAAGGAGAGACAAGGAGGAACAAGGAGGGACTAGGAGGGACTAGGAGGGACTAGGAGGGACAAGGAGGGACCAGGAGGGAAAAGGAGGGGCAATGAGGGACATGGAGGGGCAATGAGGGACTAGGAGGGACCAGGAGGGACAAGGATGGACCAGGAGGTACCAGGCTGAACAAGGAGGGAAAAGAAGTTACAAGGAGGAACAAGGAGGGACAAGGAGGAACAAGGAGGGACAAGCATGGACAAGGAGGGAAAAGTGGTGACAAGGAGGAACAAGGAGGAACAAGGAGGGACAAGGTGGTGCAAGGAGAGACAAGGAGTGACAAGGAGAGACAAGAAGGGACAAGGACGGAAGGGAGTGACAAGGAGGGGCAATGAGGGAAAAGGAGGGACCAGGAGGGACCAGGAGGGACAAGGTGGGACAAGGACGGACAAGGAGGGTCTAGGAGGGACAAGGATGGACAAGGCGAGACAAGGAGGGACCAGGAGAGACAAGGAGGGAAAAGGAGTTACAAGGAGGAACAAGGAGGAACAAGGAAAGACAAGCATGGACAAGGAGGGAAAAGGAGGGACTAGGATGGTCAAGGAGGGACAATTAAGGACAATGAGGGACAAGGTGGGGCCAGGAGATACAAGGAGGGATAAGGAGGGGTAATGAGGGACATGGAGGGGCAATGAGGGACAAGGTGGACCAAGGAGGGACAAGGAGTGACAATGAGGGCCAAGGAGGGGCAATGAGGGACAAGGAGGGGCAAGTAAGAGCAATGGAGGGACTAGGATGGTCAAGGAGGGACAGGAAGGACAATGAGGTACAAGGTGGGGCCAGGAGAGACAAGGAGGGACATGGAGGGATAAGGAGGGGAAATGAGGGACATGGAGGGGCAATGAGGGACAAGGTGGATCAAGGAGGGACAAGGAGGAGCAAGGAGGGACCAGGAGGGGCAAGGAGAGACAAGGAGGGGCAATGAGGGACTAGGAGGGACAAGGACGGACCAGGAGGGGAAAGGAGTGTCTAGGACGGACAAGGAGGGAAATGGAGTGGCAACGAGGGACTAGGAGGGACATACAGGGACAAGGAAGAACAAGGAGGGTCAAGGAGGTACAAGGATGGTCAAGGAGGGACAAGTAGGAACAAGGATAGACTAGCAGGGACAAGGAAGGACAAGAGGGTCAAGGATGGTCAAGGAGTGACTAGGTGGGACAAGGAGGGACCAGGAGGGACCAGGAGGGAAAAGGAAGGACAAGGAGGGGCAATGAGGGACAAGGAGGGGCAATGAGGGACAAGGAGGGACTAGGAGGGACAAGGAGGGACCAGGAGGGGAAAGGAGAGACTAGGAGGGACAAGGAGGGACCAGGAGGGAAAAGGAGGGACAAGGAGGAACAAGGAGGGAGAAGGAGTGACAAGGAGGGGCAAGGAGTGTCATGGAGGGTCAAGGAGGGACAAGGAAGGACAATGAGGGACAAGGTGGGGCCAGGAGAGACAAGGAGATACAAGGAGGGACATGGAGGGATAAGGAGGGGTAATGAGGGACATGGAGGGGCAATGAGGGACAAGGTGGATCAAGGAGGGACAAGGAGGAGCAAGGAGAGACAAGGAGGGGCAATGAGGGACTAGGAGGGACAAGGACGGACCAGGAGGGGAAAGGAGGGACTAGGACGGACAAGGAGGGAAAAGGAGTGACAAGGAGGGGCAACGAGGGACTAGGATGGACAAACAGGGACAAGGAAGAACAAGGAGGGTCAAGGAGGTACAAGGATGGTCAAGGAGGGACAAGTAGCAACAAGGAGAGACTAGCAGGGACAAGGAAGGACAGGAGGGTCAAGGATGGTCAAGGAGTGACTAGGTGGGACAAGGAGGGACCAGGAGGGAAAAGGAAGGACAAGGAGGGGCAATGAGGGGCAATGAGGGACAAGGAGGGGCAATGAGGGACAAGGAGGGACTAGGAGGGACAAGGAGGGACCAGGAGGGAAAAGGAGGGACAAGGAGGGGCAATGAGGGACATGGAGGGGCAATGAGGGACAAGGAGGGGCAATGAGGGACATGGTGGGGCAATGAGGGACATGGAGGGGCAATGAGGGACTAGGAGGGTCAAGGAGGTTCAAGGATGGTCAAGGAGGGACAAGTAGGAACAAGGAGAGACTAGCAGGGACAAGAAGGGACAAGGAAGGACAAGGAGGGTCAAGGATGTACAAGGATGGTCAAGGAGGGACAAGTAGGAACAAGGAGAGACTAGCAGGGACAAGCTGGATCAAGGAGGGACAAGGAGGGTCAATGAGCAACAAGGAGGGCAAGCAGGGACAAGCAGGATCAAGGAGGGACAAACAGGGACAAGGAGGGTCAAGGAGGGTCAAGGAGGGTCAAGGAGGGACAAGCAGGGACCAACAGGATCAAGGAGGGACAAGGAGGGACAACGAGGACCAAGGAAGGACAAGGAGGGATTAGGAGGGACAATGAGGAGCAAGGAGAGACAAGGAGAGGCAAGAAGGACAAGGAGGGAGAATGAGGGACAAGGAGAGGCAAGGAGGGACAAGGAGGCGCAATTAGAGACATGGAGAGACAAGCAGGATCAAGGAGGGACAAACGGGGACAAGGAGGGACACGCAGGGACTAGGAGGGACAAGGAGGGAAAAGGAGTGACAAGGAGGAACAAGGAGGAACAAGGAGGGAGAAGGAGTGGCAAGGAGGGGCAAGGAGTGTCATGGAGGGTCAAGGAGGGACAAGGAAGGACAATGAGGGACAAGGAGGGTCAATGAGAGACAAACAGGGCAAGGAGAGACATGGAAGTACAAGCAGGATCAAGGAGGGACAAACGGGGACAAGGAGGGAAAAGGAGGGACAAGGAAGGGCAATGAGGGACATGGAGGGGCAATGAGGGACAAGGAGGGGCAATGAGGGACATGGAGGGGAAATGAGGGACTAGGAGGGACAAGGAGGGTCAAGGAGGTACAAGTAGGACCAAGGAGGGGCAATGAGGGACTAGGAGGGACAAGGACGGACCAGGAGGGGAAAGGAGGGACTAGGACGGACAAGGAGGGAAAAGGAGTGACAAGGAGGGGCAACGAGGGACTAGGAGGGAAAAACAGGGACAAGGAAGAACAAGGAGGGTCAAGGAGGGACAAGTAGGAACAAGGAGAGACTAGCAGGGACAAGAAGGGACAAGGAGGGACAAGCAGGATCAAGGAGGAACAAACAGGGACAATGAGGGTCAAGGAGGGACAAGCAGGGACAAGTAGGATCAAGGAGGGTCAAACAGTGACGAGGAGGGTCAAGGAGGGACAAGCAGGGACAAGCAGGATCAAGGAGGGACAAGCAGTGACAAGAAGGGACAACGAGGAACAAGGAAGGACAAGGAGGGACTAGGAGGGACAATGAGGGGCAAGGAGAGACAAGGAGAGGCGAGGAAGGACAAGGAGGGACCAGGAGGGAAAATGAGGGACAAGGAGGGGCAAGGAGGGACAAGGAGAGACATGGAGAGGACAAGGAGGGACTAGGATGGTCAAGGAGGGACAAGGAAGGACAAGGAAGGACAAGGAAGGACAAGGAAGGACAATGAGGGACAAGCAGGGACAAGGAGGGGCAAGGAGAGACTAGGAGATACAAGGAGGGACAAGGAGGGACCAGGAGGGTCAAGGAGGGGCAAGGAGAGACATGGAGAGACAAGCAGGATCAAGGAGGGACAAACGGGGACAAGGAAGGACAAGGAGGAACAAGGAGGGACAAGGAGGAACAAGGAGGGACAAGCATGGACAAGGAGGAACGAGGAGAAACAAGGAGGGACAAGGTGGTGCAAGGAGAGACAAGGAGTGACAAGGAGAGACAAGGAGGGACAAGGACGGAAGGGAGTGACAAGGAGGGGCAATGAGGGAAAAGGAGGGACCAGGAGGGACACGGCGGGACAAGGACGGACAAGGAGGGTCTAGGAGGGACAAGGATGGACAAGGCGAGACAAGGAGGGACCAGGAGAGACAAGGAGGGAAAAGGAGTTACAAGGAGGAACAAGGAGGAACAAGGAAAGACAAGCATGGACAAGGAGGGACTAGGATGGTCAAGGAGGGACAATTAAGGACAATGAGGGACAAGGTGGGGCCAGGAGATACAAGGAGGGATAAGGAGGGGTAATGAGGGACATGGTGGGGCAATGAGGGACAAGGTGGATCAAGGAGGGACAAGGAGTGACAATGAGGGCCAAGGAGGGGCAATGAGGGGCAATGAGGGGCAAGTAAGAGCAATGGAGGGACTAGGATGGTCAAGGAGGGACAATGAAGGTCAATGAGTGACAAGGTGGGGCCAGGAGAGAAAAGGAGGGACATGGAGGGATAAGGAGGGGTAATGAGGGACATGGAGGGGCAATGAGGGACAAGGTGGATCAAGGAGGGACAAGGAGGAGCAAGGAGGGACCAGGAGGGGCAAGGAGGGGCAAGGAGGGGCAAGGAGGGGCAAGGAGAGACAAGGAGGGGCAATGAGGGACTAGGAGGGACAAGGACGGACCAGGAGGGGAAAGGAGGGACTAGGACGGACAAGGAGGGAAAAGGAGTGACAAGGAGGGGCAACGAGGGACTAGGAGGGAAAAACAGGGACAAGGAAGAACAAGGAGGGTCAAGGAGGTACAAGGATGGTCAAGGAGGGACAAGTAGGAACAAGGAGAGACTAGCAGGGACAAGGAAGGACAAGAGGGTCAAGGATGGTCAAGGAGTGACTAGGTGGGACAAGGAGGGACCAGGAGGGAAAAGGAAGGACAAGGAGGGGCAATGAGGGACAAGGAGGGGCAATGAGGGACAAGGAGGGACTAGGAGGGACAAGGAGGGACCAGGAGGGGAAAGGAGGGACTAGGAGGGACAAGGAGGGACCAGGAGGGAAAAGGAGGGACAAGGAGGGGCAATGAGGGACATGGAGGGGCAATGAGGGTCAAGGAGGGGCAATGAGGGACATGGAGGGGCAATGAGGGACTAGGATTGACAAACATGGACAAGGAGGTTCAAGGAGGTTCAAGGATGGTCAAGGAGGGACAAGTAGGAACAAGGAGAGACTAGCAGGGACAAGAAGGTACAAGGAAGGACAAGGAGGGTCAAGGATGTACAAGGATGGTCAAGGAGGGACAAGTAGGAACAAGGAGAGACTAGCAGGGACAAGCTGGATCAAGGAGGGACAAGGAGGGTCAATGAGCAACAAGGAGGGCAAGCAGGGACAAGCAGGATCAAGGAGGGACAAACAGGGACAAGGAGGGTCAAGGAGGGACCAACAGGATCAAGGAGGGACAAGGAGGGACAACGAGGACCAAGGAAGGACAAGGAGGGATTAGGAGGGACAATGAGGGGCAAGGAGAGACAAGGAGAGGCAAGAAGGACAAGGAGGGAGAATGAGGGACAAGGAGAGGCAAGGAGGGGCAAGGAGAAACATGGAGAGACAAGCAGGATCAAGGAGGGACAAACGGGGACAAGGAGGGACACGCAGGGACTAGGAGGGACAAGGAGGGACCAGGAGGGAAAAGGAGTGACAAGGAGGAACAAGGAGGGAGAAGGAGTGACAAGGAGGGGCAAGGAGTGTCATGGAGGGTCAAGGAGGGACAAGGAAGGACAATGAGGGACAAGGAGGGTCAATGAGAGACAAACAGGGCAAGGAGAGACATGGAAGTACAAGCAGGATCAAGGAGGGACAAACGGGGACAAGGAAGGACAAGGAGGGAAAAGGAGGGACAAGGAGGGGCAATGAGGGACAATGAGGGGCAAGAAGAGACAAGGAGAGGCGAGGAAGGACAAGGAGGGACCAGGAGGGAAAATGAGGGACAAGGAGGGGCAAGGAGGGACAAGGAGGGGCAAGGAGAGACATGGAGAGGACAAGGAGGGACTAGGATGGTCAAGGAGGGGCAAGGAAGGACAAGGAAGGACAAGGAAGGACAAGGAAGGACAAGGAAGGACAAGGAAGGACAAGGAAGGACAAGGAAGGACAATGAGGGACAAGCAGGGACAAGGAGGGGCAAGGAGAGACTAGGAGATACAAGGAGGGACATGGAGGGATATGGAGGGACAAGGAGGGACCAGGAGGGTCAAGGAGGGGCAAGGAGAGACATGGAGAGACAAGCAGGATCAAGGAGGGACAAACGGGGACAAGGATGGACAGGGAGGGACAATGAGGGACAAGGAAGGACAAGGAGGGACAATAAGGGACAAGGAGGGACAAGCAGTGTCAAGGAGGGACAAGGAGAGTCAAGGAGGGACAAGAAGGAAAAGGAGGGACACGGATGGTCAAGGAGGGACAAGGTAGGACAATGAGGGACAAGGAGGGGCAAGGAGAGACATGGAAGTACAAGCAGGATCAAGGAGGGACAAACGGGGACAAGGAAGGACAAGGAGGGACAAGGAGGGACAAGCAGGATCAACGAAGGACAAGGAGGGACAAGGAGGGGCAAGGAGAGACAAGCAGGATCAAGGAGGGACAAACGGGAACAAGGAAGGACAAGTAGGGACAAGCAGGATCAAGGAGGGACCAGGAGGGACACGCAGGAACAAGCTGGTTCAAGGAGGGAAAAGCAGGGACAATGAGGGAGAAGGAGGGACTAAAAGAGACTACGAGGGACTAGGATGGACAATGAGGGGCAAGGAGAGACAAGGAGGGAAAATGAGTGACAAGGAGGAACAAGGAGGGACAAGGAGGGGCAATGAGGGACAAGGAGGGACAAGGAGGGACTAGGAGGGACAAGGAGGGACAAGGAGGGACAAGGAGGGACAAGGAGGGACAAGGAGGGACAAGTAGGGGCAAGTAGGGGCAAGGAGAGAGCAGGTGGGACAAGCAGGGTCAAGGAGGACAAGCAGGGACAAGGAGTAACAAATAGGTATCAGGAGGGGCAATAAGGGACATGGAGGGTAATGAGAGACAAGGAGAGACAAGGAGGGACAAGGAGGGAAAAGAAGAGACAAGTAGGAGCATGGAGGGAACAGGAGGGGCATGGAGGGAAAATAAGTGACAAGGAGAAACAAGGAGGGACAAGGAGTGACAATGAGGGACAAGAAGGGACTAGCAGGGTTAAGGAGGGAAAAGGAGGACAAAGAAGGGGCAATGAGGGACAAGGAGGGACAACGAGGAACAAGGAGGGGCAAGGAGGGACAAGGAGGATCAAGGAGGTACAATGATCGTCAAGGAGGGACAAGTAGGAACAAGGAGGGACCAGGAGGGATTAGGAGGGACAATGAGGGGCAAGGAGAGACAAGGAGAGGCAAGGAAGGACAAGGAGGGACCAGGAGGGACCAGGAGGGACAAGGAGGGGCAAGGAGATACCAGGAGGGACAAGGAGGGTCAAGGAGGTACAATGATGGTCAAGGAGGGACAAGTAGGAACAAGGAGGGACAAGGAGGGGCAATGAGGGACATGGAGGGACAAGGAGGGGCAATGAGGGACAAGGAGGGACTAGGATGGACTAGGAGGGACAAGGAGGGACCAGGAGGGACCAGGAGGGGAAAGGAGGGACTAGGAGGGGCAAGGGGGGACCAGGAGGGAAAAAGAGTGACAAGGAGGAACAAGGAGGGAGAAGGAGTGACAAGGAGGGAGAAGGAGTGACAAGGAGGGGCAATGAGGGACATGGAGGGACAAGGAGGAGCAATGAGGGACATGGAGGGGAAATGAGGGACTAGGAGGGACAAACAGGGACAAGGAGGGTCAAGGAGGTACAAGGAGGGACAAGTAGGAACAAGGAGAGACTAGCAGGGACAAGAAGGGACAAGGAAGGACAATGAGGGACAAGGAGGGTCAATGAGAGACAAACAGGGCAAGGAGAGACATGGAAGTACAAGCAGGATCAAGGAGGGACAAACGGGGACAAGGAAGGACAAGGAGGGAAAAGGAGGGACAAGGAGGGGCAATGAGGGACATGGAGGGACAAGGAGGGGCAATGAGGGACATGGAGGGGAAATGAGGGACTAGGAGGGACAAACAGGGACAAGGAGGGTCAAGGAGGTACAAGGAGGGACAAGTAGGAACAAGGAGAGACTAGCAGGGACAAGAAGGGACAAGGAAGGACAAGGAGGGTCAAGGAGGGTCAAGGAGGTACAAGGATGGTCAAGGAGGGACAAGTAGGATCAAGGAGAGACTAGCAGGGACAAGAAGGGACAAGGAGGGACAAGCAGGATCAAGGAGGAACAAACAGGGACAATGAGGGTCAAGGAGGGACAAGCAGGGACAAGCAGGATCAAGGAGGGACAAACAGGGACGAGGAGGGTCAAGGAGGGACAAGCAGGGACAAGCAGGATCAAGGAGGGACAAGGAGGGACAACGAGGAACAAGGAAGGACAAGGAGGGATTAGGAGGGAAAATGAGGGGCAAGAAGAGACAAGGAGAGGCGAGGAAGGACAAGGAGGGACCAGGAGGGACAAGGAGGGGCAAGGAGGGACAAGGAGGGGCAAGGAGAGACATGGAGAGGACAAGGAGGGACTAGGATGGTCAAGGAGGGACAAGGAAGGACAAGGAAGGACAAGGAAGGACAAGGAAGGACAATGAGGGACAAGCAGGGACAAGCAGGGACAAGGAGGGGCAAGGAGAGACTAGGAGATACAAGGACGGACATGGAGGGACAAGGAGGGACCAGGAGGGTCAAGGAGGGGCAAGGAGAGACATGGAGAGAAAAGCAGGATCAAGGAGGGACAAACGGGGACAAGGAAGGACAAGGAGGAACAATGAGGGACAAGGAAGGACAAGGAGGGACAATAAGGGACAAGGAGGGACAAGCAGTGTCAAGGAGGGACAAGGAGAGTCTAGGAGGGACAAGCAGGATCAACGAAGGACAAGGAGGGACCAGGATGGACAAGGAGGGGCAAGGAGAGACAAGCAGGATCAAGGAGGGACAAACGGGAACAAGGAAGGACAAGTAGGGACAAGCAGGATCAAGGAGGGACCAGGAGGGACACGCAGGAACAAGCTGGTTCAAGGAGGCAAAAGCAGGGACAATGAGGGAGAAGGAGGGACTAAAAGGGACTAGGAGAGACTAGGATGGACAATGAGGGGCAAGGAGGGAAAATGAGTGACAAGGAGGAACAAGGAGGGGCAATGAGGGACAAGGAGGGACTAGGAGGGACAAGGAGGGACTAGGAGGGACTAGGAGGGACAAGGAGGGACAAGGAGGGACAAGTAGGGGCAAGGAGAGAGCAGGTGGGACAAGCAGGGTCAAGGAGGACAAGCAGGGACAAGGAGTAACAAATAGGGATCAGGAGGGGCAATAAGGGACATGGAGGGTAATGAGGGACAAGGAGGGACAAGGAGGGACAAGGAGGGAAAAGAAGAGACAAGTAGGAGCAAGGAGGGAACAGGAGGGGCATGGAGGGACAAGGAGGGAAAATAAGTGACAAGGAGAAACAAGGAGGGACAAGGAGTGACAATGAGTGACAAGAAGGGACTAGCAGGGTTAAGGAGGGAAAAGGAGGGAAAAGGAGGACAAAGAAGGGGTAATGAGGGACAAGGAGGGGCAAGGAGATACCAGGAGGGACAAGGAGGGTCAAGGAGGTACAATGATGGTCAAGGAGGGACAAGTAGGGACCAGGAGGGACAAGGAGGGGCAATGAGGGACATGGAGGGACAAGGAGGGGCAATGAGGGACAAGGAGGGACTAGGAGGGACTAGGAGGGACCAGCAGGGGAAAGGAGGGACTAGGAGGGGTAAGGAGGGACCAGGAGGGAAAAGGAGGGACCAGGAGGGAAAAGGAGTGACAAGGAGGAACAAGTAGGAACAAGGAGGGAGAAGGAGTGACGAGGAGGGGCAAGGAGAGACATGGAGGGTCAAGGAGGGACAAGGAAGGACAAGGAGGGAAAAGGAAAGGACAAAGCAGGGGCAATGAGGGACAAGGAGGGACAGGCAGGGACAATCAGGGACAATCAGGGACAAGCAAGGACAAGTAGGGTCAAGTACGGACCAGGAGGGACAATGAGGGACAAGGAAGGACAATGAGGGACAAGGAGGGTTAAGTTAGGGACAATGAGGGACAAGGAGGGCAAGGAGAGACATGGAGAGACAAGCAGGTTCAAGGAGGGACAAACGGGGACAAGGAAGGACAAGGAGGGACAAGCAGGATCAAGGAGGGACAAGGAGGGACCAGGAGGGACAAGGAGGGACAAGGAGAGACATGGAGAGACAAGCAGGTTCAAGGAGGGACAAACGGGGACAAGGAAGGACAAGGAGGGACAAGGAGGGACAAGGAGGGACAAGTAGGGACAAGCAGGATCAAGGAGGGACACGCAGGGACAAGCTGGTTCAAGGATGGAAAAGCAGGGACAATGAGGGAGAAGGAGGGACAAGGAGGGACTAAAAGGGACTAGGAGGGACTAGGAGGGACTAGGAGGGACTAGGAGGGACTAGAAGGGACTAGGAGGGAGTAGGAGGGACTAGGCGGGACTAGGAGGGACTAGGAGGGGCAATGAGGGGCAAGGAGAGACAAGGAGGGAAAATGAGTGACAAGGAGGAACAAGGAGGAACAAGGAGGGACTAAAAGGGACAAGGAGGGACAAGAAGGGACAAGGAGGGTCAAGGAGGACAAGCAGGGTCAAGGAGGACAAGCAGGGACAAGCAGGGTCAAGGATGGGCAATAAGGGACATGGAGGGGTAATGAGGGACAAGGAGGGAAAAGAAGGGACAAGTAGGAGCAAGGAGGGAATAGAAGAGACAAGTAGGAGCAAGTAGGAGCAAGGAGGGACCAGGAGGGGCATGGAGGGACAAGGAGGGAAAATAAGTGACAAGGAGAAACAAGGAGTGACAAGGAGGGTCAAGGAGTGACAATGAGGGACAAGAAGGGACAAGGAGGGACTAGCAGGGTTAAGGAGGGACTAGGAGGGAAAAGGAGGACAAAGGGGGGGCAATGAGGGATAAGGAGGGACAAGGAGGGACTAGCAGGGACTAGGAGAGTCAAGGAGGGACAAGGAGGGAAAAGGAAAGAAAAGGAGGACAAAGGAGGGGCACTGAGGGACAGGGAGGGGCAATGAGGGACAGGGAGGGACAGGCAGGGACATTCAGGGACAAGCAGGGACAAGAAGGGACAAGGAGGGACAAGTAGGGTCAAGTACGGACCAGGAGGGACAATGAGGGGCAAGGAGAGAAAAGGACAGACAAGGAGAGACAAGGAGGGACAAGGACGGAAAAGGAGGGACAAGGAGGGAAAAGTAGGGACAAGGAGGGGCAATGAGGGACAAGGAAAAACAAGAAGGGACAATGAGGGGCAAGGAGAGACAAGGAGAGGCAAGGAGATGCAAGGAGGGCCAAGGTGGGACCAGGAGGGACAAGGAAGGACAAGGAGGGACAATGAGGGGCAAGGAGAGACAAGGAGGGACAATGAGGGAGAAGGAGTGACAAGGAGGAACAAGGAGTGACAAGGAGTGACAAGGAGGGGCAAGGAGAGAAAAGGACAGACAAGGAGGGACTAGGACGGACAAGGAGGGGCAAGGAGGGACCAGGAGGGGCAATGAGGGACATGGAGGGGCAATAAGGTACTAGGAGGGACAAGGAGGGATAAGGAGGGACAAGGAGGGGCAAGGAGGGACAAGGAAGGACAAGGAGAGGCAAGGAGGGCCAAGGTGGGAAAATGAAGGCCAAGGAGAGACCAGGAGGGGCAATGAGGGACATGGTGGGGCAATAAGGGACTAGGAGGGACAAGGAGGGATAAGGAGGAACAAGGAGGGCCAAGGTGGGAAAATGAGGGCCAAGGAGGGGCCAAGGTGGGAAAATGAGGGCCAAGGAGGGACCAAGAGGGACAAGGAGGGAAAAGGAGGGAGCAGGAGTGAGCAGGAGGGAGCAGGAGGGAGCAGGAGGAAAAGGAGTGACAAGGAGGGACAATGAGGGAGAAGGAGTGACAAGGAGGGACAATGAGGGAGAAGGAGTGACAAGGAGGAACAAGGAGGGTCAAGGGGTGACAAGGAGGGGCAAGGAGAGAAAAGGACAGACAAGGAGAGACAAGGAGGGACAAGGACGGAAAAGGAGGGACAAGAAGGGAAAAGTAGGGACAAGGAGGGCAATGAGGGACAAGGAAAAACAAGAAGGGACAATGAGGGGCAAGGAGAGACAAGGAGAGGCAAGGTGGGACCAGGAGGGACAAGGAAGGACAAGGAGGGAAAATGAGGGGCAAGGAGAGACAAGGAGAGACAAGGAGGGACAATGAGGGAGAAGGAGTGACAAGGAGGAACAAGGAGGGACAAGGAGTGACAAGGAGGGGCAAGGAGAGAAAAGACAGACAAGGAGGGACAAGGAGGGACAAGGACGGAAAAGGAGGTACAAGGAGGGAAAAGTAGGGACAAGGAGGGGCAATGAGGGACAAGGTGGGACAAGAAAAACAAGAAGGGACAATGAGGGACAAGACAAGGAAAGGCAAGGAGGGACCAGGACGGACAAGGAGAGAGCAGGAGGGAAAAGGAGGAATAAGGACTGACAATGAGGGAGAAGGAGTGACAAGGAGGAACAAGGAGTGAAAAGGAGGGGCAAGGAGGGGCAAGGGGAGAAAAGGACAGACAAGGAGTGACAAGGAGGGACAAGCATGGACAAGGAGGGACAATCAGGGTCAAGGAGGGACAAGTAGGGACAAGCTGGGTCAAGGAGGGACAAGGAGGGACATGGGTGGTCAAGGAGGGACAAGGGAGGAAAATGATGGAAAAGGAGGGTCAATGAGGGACAAACAGGGACAAGAAGGGACAAGGAAGGACAAGGAAGGACAAGGAGGGACAAGCAGGGTCAAAGAGGGACAAGGAGGGACAAGGAAGGACAAGGAGGGACAAGGAGGGAAAAGGAGGGACAAGGAGGGGCAATAAGGGACATGGAGGGGCAATGAGGGACAAGGAGGGGCAATGAGGGACATGGAGGGGAAATGAGGGACTAGGAGGGACAAACAGGGACAAGGAGGGTCAAGCAGGGACTAGCAGGGTTAAGGAGGGAAAAGGAGGGAAAAGGAGGACAAAGAAGGGGCAATGAGGGACAAGGAGGAACAAGGAGGGGCAAGGAGGGGCAAGGAGGGACCAGGAGGGACAAGGAGGGTCAAGGAGGTACAATGATCGTCAAGGAGGGACAAGTAGGAACAAGGAGGGACCAGGAGGGAAAAGGAGGGATTAGGAGGGACAAGCAGGATCAAGGAGGGATAAACAGGGACAATGAGGGTCAAGGAGGGACAAGCAGGATCAAGGAGGCACAAACCGGGACGAGGAGGGTCAAGGAGGGACAAGCAGGATCAAGGAGGGACAAGCAGTGACAAGGAGGGACAACGAGGAACAAGGAAGGACAAGGAGGGATTAGGAGGGGCAATGAGGGGCAAGGAGGGACCAGAAGGGACAAGGAGGGACAAGGAGGTACAAGGAGGGGCATGGAGAGACAAGCAGGATCAAGGAAAGAGAAGGAGGGGCAAGGAGGGACTAGCAGGGTTAAGGAGGGACAAGGAGGGAAAAGGAGGACAAAGGAGGGGCAATGAGGGATAAGGAGTGACAAGGAGGGACTAGCAGGGACTAGGAGAGTCAAGGAACAAGGAGGGGCAATGAGGGACAAGGAGGGACAAGGAGGGACTAGGAGGGACAAGGAGGGACAAGGAGGGACAAGGAGGGACAAGGAGGGACAAGGAGGGACAAGTAGGGGCAAGGAGAGAGCAGGTGGGACAAGCAGGGTCAAGGAGGACAAGCAGGGACAAGGAGTAACAAATAGGGATCAGGAGGGGCAATAAGGGACATGGAGGGTAATGAGGGACAAGGAGAGACAAGGAGGGACAAGGAGGGACAAGGAGGGAAAAGAAGAGACAAGTAGGAGCAAGGAGGGAACAGGAGGGGCATGGAGGGACAAGGAGGGAAAATAAGTGACAAGGAGAAACAAGGAGGGACAAGGAGTGACAATGAGGGACAAGAAGGGACTAGCAGGGTTAAGGAGGGAAAAGGAGGACAAAGAAGGGGCAATGAGGGACAAGGAGGAACAAGGAGGGGCAAGGAGGGGCAAGGAGGGACAAGGAGGGTCAAGGAGGTACAATGATCGTCAAGGAGGGACAAGCAGGAACAAGGAGGGACCAGGAGGGAAAAGGATGGATTAGGAGGGACAATGAGGGGCAAGGAGAGACAAGGAGAGGCAAGGAAGGACAAGGAGGGACCAGGAGGGAAAATGAGGGACAAGGAGGGGCAAGGAGATACCAGGAGGGACAAGGAGGGTCAAGGAGGTACAATGATGGTCAAGGAGGGACAAGTAGGAACAAGGAGGGGCAATGAGGGACATGGAGGGACAAGGAGGGGCAATGAGGGACAAGGAGGGACTAGGAGGGACTAGGAGGGACAAGGAGGGACCAGGAGGGGAAAGGAGGGACTAGGAGGGGCAAGGAGGGACCAGGAGGGAAAAGGAGGGACCAGGAGGGAAAAGGAGTGACAAGGAGGAACAAGGAGGGAGAAGGAGTGACAAGGAGGGAAAAGGAGGACAAAGGAGGGGCAATGAGGGATAAGGAGTGACAAGGAGGGACTAGCAGGGACTAGGAGAGTCAAGGAACAAGGAGGGACTAGGAGGGACAAGGAGGGACTAGGAGGGACAAGGAGGGACAAGGAGGGACAAGGAGGGACAAGGAGGGACAAGGAGGGACAAGGAGGGACAAGGAGGGACAAGTAGGGGCAAGGAGAGAGCAGGTGGGACAAGCAGGGTCAAGGAGGACAAGCAGGGACAAGGAGTAACAAATAGGGATCAGGAGGGGCAATAAGGGACATGGAGGGTAATGAGGGACAAGGAGAGACAAGGAGGGACAAGGAGGGACAAGGAGGGAAAAGAAGAGACAAGTAGGAGCAAGGAGGGAACAGGAGGGGCATGGAGGGACAAGGAGGGAAAATAAGTGACAAGGAGAAACAAGGAAGGACAAGGAGGGACAATGAGGGGCAAGGAGAGACAAGGAGGGACAATGAGGGAGAAGGAGTGACAAGGAGGAACAAGGAGTGACAAGGAGGGGCAAGGAGAGAAAAGACAGACAAGGAGGGACAAGGACGGAAAAGGAGGTACAAGGAGGGACAAGGAGGGAAAAGTAGGGACAAGGAGGGGCAATGAGGGACAAGGTGGGACAAGAAAAACAAGAAGGGACAATGAGGGACAAGACAAGGAAAGGCAAGGAGGGACCAGGAGGGACAAGGAGAGAGCAGGAGGGAAAAGGAGGAATAAGGACTGACAATGAGGGAGAAGGAGTGACAAGGAGGAACAAGGAGTGAAAAGGAGGGGCAAGGGGTGAAAAGGACAGACAAGGAGTGACAAGGAGGGACAAGGAGGGACAAGTAGGGACAATCAGGGTCAAGGAGGGACAAGTAGGGACAAGCTGGGTCAAGGAGGGACAAGGAGGGACATGGGTGGTCAAGGAGGGACAAGGGAGGAAAATGATGGAAAAGGAGGGTCAATGAGGGACAAACAGGGACAAGAAGGGACAAGGAAGGACAAGGAAGGACAAGGAGGGACAAGCAGGGTCAAAGAGGGACAAGGAGGGACAAGGAAGGACAAGGAGGGACAAGGAGGGAAAAGGAGGGACAAGGAGGGGCAATAAGGGACATGGAGGGGCAATGAGGGACAAGGAGGGGCAATGAGGGACATGGAGGGGAAATGAGGGACTAGGAGGGACAAACAGGGACAAGGCGGGTCAAGCAGGGACTAGCAGGGTTAAGGAGGGAAAAGGAGGGAAAAGGAGGACAAAGAAGGGGCAATGAGGGACAAGGAGGAACAAGGAGGGGCAAGGAGGGGCAAGGAGAGACTAGGAGATACAAGGAGGGACATGGAGGGATATGGTGGGACAAGGAGGGACCAGGACGGTCAAGGAGGGGCAAGGAGAGACATGGAGAGACAAGCAGGATCAAGGAGGGACAAACGGGGACAAGGAAGGACAGGGAGGGACAATGAGGGACAAGGAAGGACAAGGAGGGACAATAAGGGACAAGGAGGGACAAGCAGTGTCAAGGAGGGACAAGGAGAGTCAAGGAGGGACAAGAAGGAAAAGGAGGGACACGGATGGTCAAGGAGGGACAAGGTAGGACAATAAGGGACAAGGAGGGGCAAGGAGAGACATGGAAGTACAAGCAGGATCAAGGAGGGACAAACGGGGACAAGGAAGGACAAGGAGGGACAAGGAGGGACAAGCAGGATCAACGAAGGACAAGGAGGGACCAGGAGGGACAAGGAGGGGCAATGAGAGACAAGCAGGATCAAGGAGGGACAAACGGGAACAAGGAAGGACAAGTAGGGACAAGCAGGATCAAGGAGGGACCAGGAGGGACACGCAGGAACAAGCTGGTTCAAGGAGGGAAAAGCAGGGACAATGAGGGAGAAGGAGGGACAAGGAGGGACTAAAAGAGACTACGAGGGACTAGGATGGACAATGAGGGGCAAGGAGAGACAAGGAGGGAAAATGAGTGACAAGGAGGAACAAGGAGGGACAAGGAGGGGCAATGAGGGATAAGAAGGGACAAGGAGGGACTAGGAGGGACAAGGAGGGACAAGGAGGGACAAGTAGGGGCAAGGAGAGAGCAGGTGGGACAAGCAGGGTCAAGGAGGACAAGCAGGGACAAGGAGTAACAAATAGGGATCAGGAGGGGCAATAAGGGACATGGAGGGTAATGAGAGACAAGGAGAGACAAGGAGGGACAAGGAGGGAAAAGAAGAGACAAGTAGGAGCATGGAGGGAACAGGAGGGGCATGGAGGGAAAATAAGTGACAAGGAGAAACAAGGAGGGACAAGGAGTGACAATGAGGGACAAGAAGGGACTAGCAGGGTTAAGGAGGGAAAAGGAGGACAAAGAAGGGGCAATGAGGGACAAGGAGGGACAACGAGGAACAAGGAGGGGCAAGGAGGGACAAGGAGGATCAAGGAGGTACAATGATCGTCAAGGAGGGACAAGTAGGAACAAGGAGGGACCAGGAGGGATTAGGAGGGACAATGAGGGGCAAGGAGAGACAAGGAGAGGCAAGGAAGGACAAGGAGGGACCAGGAGGGACCAGGAGGGAAAATGAGGGACAATGAGGGGCAAGGAGATACCAGGAGGGACAAGGAGGGTCAAGGAGGTACAATGATGGTCAAGGAGGGACAAGTAGGAACAAGGAGGGACAAGGAGGGGCAATGAGGGACATGGAGGGACAAGGAGGGGCAATGAGGGACAAGGAGGGACTAGGATGGACTAGGAGGGACAAGGAGGGGAAAGGAGGGACTAGGAGGGGCAAGGGGGGACCAGGAGGGA
Source organism: Polietes domitor (assembly GCA_947397865.1). Taxonomy (NCBI): domain Eukaryota; kingdom Metazoa; phylum Arthropoda; class Insecta; order Diptera; family Muscidae; genus Polietes; species Polietes domitor. The sequence goes on from OX377623.1 coordinate 857,379, forward strand.
AAAGGAGGGAGAAGGAGTGACAAGGAGGGAGAAGGAGTGACAAGGAGGGGCAAGGAGTGTCATGGAGGGTCAAGGAGGGACAAGGAAGGACAATGAGGGACAAGGAGGGTCAATGAGAGACAAACAGGGCAAGGAGAGACATGGAAGTACAAGCAGGATCAAGGAGGGACAAACGGGGACAAGGAAGGACAAGGAGGGAAAAGGAGGGACAAGGAGGGGCAATGAGGGACATGGAGGGGCAATGAGGGACAATGAGGGACATGGAGGGGAAATGAGGGACTAGGAGGGACAAACAGGGACAAGGAGGGTCAAGGAGGTACAAGGAGGGACAAGTAGGAACAAGGAGAGACTAGCAGGGACAAGAAGGGACAAGGAAGGACAAGGAGGGTCAAGGAGGGTCAAGGAGGTACAAGGATGGTCAAGGAGGGACAAGTAGGAACAAGGAGAGACTAGCAGGGACAAGAAGGGACAAGGAGGGTCAAGCAGGGACTAGCAGGGTTAAGGAGGGAAAAGGAGGGAAAAGGAGGACAAAGAAGGGGCAATGAGGGACTAGCAGGGTTAAGGAGGGAAAAGGAGGGAAAAGGAGGACAAAGAAGGGGCAATGAGGGACAAGGAGGAACAAGGAGGGGCAAGGAGGGACCAGGAGGGACAAGGAGGGTCAAGGAGGTACAATGATCGTCAAGGAGGGACAAGTAGGAACAAGGAGGGACCAGGAGGGAAAAGGAGGGATTAGGAGGGACAAGCAGGATCAAGGAGGGATAAACAGGGACAATGAGGGTCAAGGAGGGACAAGCAGGATCAAGGAGGCACAAACCGGGACGAGGAGGGTCAAGGAGGGACAAGCAGGATCAAGGAGGGACAAGCAGTGACAAGGAGGGACAACGAGGAACAAGGAAGGACAAGGAGGGATTAGGAGGGGCAATGAGGGGCAAGGAGGGACCAGAAGGGACAAGGAGGGACAAGGAGGTACAAGGAGGGGCATGGAGAGACAAGCAGGATCAAGGAAAGAGAAGGAGGGGCAAGGAGGGACTAGCAGGGTTAAGGAGGGACAAGGAGGGAAAAGGAGGACAAAGGAGGGGCAATGAGGGATAAGGAGTGACAAGGAGGGACTAGCAGGGACTAGGAGAGTCAAGGAACAAGGAGGGGCAATGAGGGACAAGGAGGGACAAGGAGGGACTAGGAGGGACAAGGAGGGACAAGGAGGGACAAGGAGGGACAAGGAGGGACAAGTAGGGGCAAGTAGGGGCAAGGAGAGAGCAGGTGGGACAAGCAGGGTCAAGGAGGACAAGCAGGGACAAGGAGTAACAAATAGGGATCAGGAGGGGCAATAAGGGACATGGAGGGTAATGAGGGACAAGGAGAGACAAGGAGGGACAAGGAGGGACAAGGAGGGAAAAGAAGAGACAAGTAGGAGCAAGGAGGGAACAGGAGGGGCATGGAGGGACAAGGAGGGAAAATAAGTGACAAGGAGAAACAAGGAGGGACAAGGAGTGACAATGAGGGACAAGAAGGGACTAGCAGGGTTAAGGAGGGAAAAGGAGGACAAAGAAGGGGCAATGAGGGACAAGGAGGAACAAGGAGGGGCAAGGAGGGGCAAGGAGGGACAAGGAGGGTCAAGGAGGTACAATGATCGTCAAGGAGGGACAAGTAGGAACAAGGAGGGGCAATGAGGGACATGGAGGGACAAGGAGGGGCAATGAGGGACAAGGAGGGACTAGGAGGGACTAGGAGGGACAAGGAGGGACCAGGAGGGGAAAGGAGGGACTAGGAGGGGCAAGGAGGGACCAGGAGGGAAAAGGAGGGAAAAGGAGTGACAAGGAGGAACAAGGAGGGAGAAGGAGTGACAAGGAGTGGCAAGGAGAGACATGGAGGGTCAAGGAGGGACAAGTAGGGACAAGCTGGGTCAAGGAGGGACAAGGAGGGACATGGGTGGTCAAGGAGGGACAAGGGAGGAAAATGATGGAAAAGGAGGGTCAATGAGGGACAAACAGGGACAAGAAGGGACAAGGAAGGACAAGGAAGGACAAGGAGGGACAAGCAGGGTCAAAGAGGGACAAGGAAGGACAAGGAGGGACAAGGAGGGACAAGGAGGGGCAATAAGGGACATGGAGGGGCAATGAGGGACAAGGAGGGGCAATGAGGGACATGGAGGGGAAATGAGGGACTAGGAGGGACAAACAGGGACAAGGAGGGTCAAGCAGGGACTAGCAGGGTTAAGGAGGGAAAAGGAGGACAAAGAAGGGGCAATGAGGGACAAGGAGGAACAAGGAGGGGCAAGGAGGGACCAGGAGGGACAAGGAGGGTCAAGGAGGTACAATGATCGTCAAGGAGGGACCAGGAGGGAAAAGGAGGGATTAGGAGGGACAAGCAGGATCAAGGAGGGATGAACAGGGACAATGATGGTCAAGGAGGGACAAGCAGGATCAAGGAGGCACAAACCGGGACGAGGAGGGTCAAGGAGGGACTAGGAGGGACAAACAGGGACAAGGAGGGTCAAGCAGGGACTAGCAGGGTTAAGGAGGGAAAAGGAGGGAAAAGGAGGACAAAGAAGGGGCAATGAGGGACAAGGAGGAACAAGGAGGGGCAAGGAGGGACCAGGAGGGACAAGGAGGTACAAGGAGGGGCAAGGAGAGACATGGAGAGACAAGCAGGATCAAGGAAAGAGAAGGAGGGGCAAGGAGGGACTAGCAGGGTTAAGGAGGGCAAGGAGGGAAAAGGAGGACAAAGGAGGGGCAATGAGGGATAAGGAGGGACTAGCAGGGACTAGGAGAGTCAAGGAACAAGGAGGGACTAGGAGGGACAAGGAGGGACTAGGAGGGACAAGGAGGGACAAGGAGGGACAAGGAGGGACAAGGAGGGACAAGGAGGGACAAGTAGGGGCAAGGAGAGAGCAGGTGGGACAAGCAGGGTCAAGGAGGACAAGCAGGGACAAGGAGTAACAAATAGGGATCAGGAGGGGCAATAAGGGACATGGAGGGTAATGAGGGACAAGGAGAGACAAGGAGGGACAAGGAGGGACAAGGAGGGAAAAGAAGAGACAAGTAGGAGCAAGGAGGGAACAGGAGGGGCATGGAGGGACAAGGAGGGAAAATAAGTGACAAGGAGAAACAAGGAAGGACAAGGAGGGACAATGAGGGGCAAGGAGAGACAAGGAGGGACAATGAGGGAGAAGGAGTGACAAGGAGGAACAAGGAGTGACAAGGAGGGGCAAGGAGAGAAAAGACAGACAAGGAGGGACAAGGACGGAAAAGGAGGTACAAGGAGGGACAAGGAGGGAAAAGTAGGGACAAGGAGGGGCAATGAGGGACAAGGTGGGACAAGAAAAACAAGAAGGGACAATGAGGGACAAGACAAGGAAAGGCAAGGAGGGACCAGGAGGGACAAGGAGAGAGCAGGAGGGAAAAGGAGGAATAAGGACTGACAATGAGGGAGAAGGAGTGACAAGGAGGAACAAGGAGTGAAAAGGAGGGGCAAGGGGTGAAAAGGACAGACAAGGAGTGACAAGGAGGGACAAGGAGGGACAAGTAGGGACAATCAGGGTCAAGGAGGGACAAGTAGGGACAAGCTGGGTCAAGGAGGGACAAGGAGGGACATGGGTGGTCAAGGAGGGACAAGGGAGGAAAATGATGGAAAAGGAGGGTCAATGAGGGACAAACAGGGACAAGAAGGGACAAGGAAGGACAAGGAAGGACAAGGAGGGACAAGCAGGGTCAAAGAGGGACAAGGAGGGACAAGGAAGGACAAGGAGGGACAAGGAGGGACAAGGAGGGAAAAGGAGGGACAAGGAGGGGCAATAAGGGACATGGAGGGGCAATGAGGGACAAGGAGGGGCAATGAGGGACATGGAGGGGAAATGAGGGACTAGGAGGGACAAACAGGGACAAGGCGGGTCAAGCAGGGACTAGCAGGGTTAAGGAGGGAAAAGGAGGGAAAAGGAGGACAAAGAAGGGGCAATGAGGGACAAGGAGGAACAAGGAGGGGCAAGGAGGGGCAAGGAGAGACTAGGAGATACAAGGAGGGACATGGAGGGATATGGTGGGACAAGGAGGGACCAGGACGGTCAAGGAGGGGCAAGGAGAGACATGGAGAGACAAGCAGGATCAAGGAGGGACAAACGGGGACAAGGAAGGACAGGGAGGGACAATGAGGGACAAGGAAGGACAAGGAGGGACAATAAGGGACAAGGAGGGACAAGCAGTGTCAAGGAGGGACAAGGAGAGTCAAGGAGGGACAAGAAGGAAAAGGAGGGACACGGATGGTCAAGGAGGGACAAGGTAGGACAATAAGGGACAAGGAGGGGCAAGGAGAGACATGGAAGTACAAGCAGGATCAAGGAGGGACAAACGGGGACAAGGAAGGACAAGGAGGGACAAGGAGGGACAAGCAGGATCAACGAAGGACAAGGAGGGACCAGGAGGGACAAGGAGGGGCAATGAGAGACAAGCAGGATCAAGGAGGGACAAACGGGAACAAGGAAGGACAAGTAGGGACAAGCAGGATCAAGGAGGGACCAGGAGGGACACGCAGGAACAAGCTGGTTCAAGGAGGGAAAAGCAGGGACAATGAGGGAGAAGGAGGGACAAGGAGGGACTAAAAGAGACTACGAGGGACTAGGATGGACAATGAGGGGCAAGGAGAGACAAGGAGGGAAAATGAGTGACAAGGAGGAACAAGGAGGGACAAGGAGGGGCAATGAGGGATAAGAAGGGACAAGGAGGGACTAGGAGGGACAAGGAGGGACAAGGAGGGACAAGTAGGGGCAAGGAGAGAGCAGGTGGGACAAGCAGGGTCAAGGAGGACAAGCAGGGACAAGGAGTAACAAATAGGGATCAGGAGGGGCAATAAGGGACATGGAGGGTAATGAGAGACAAGGAGAGACAAGGAGGGACAAGGAGGGAAAAGAAGAGACAAGTAGGAGCATGGAGGGAACAGGAGGGGCATGGAGGGAAAATAAGTGACAAGGAGAAACAAGGAGGGACAAGGAGTGACAATGAGGGACAAGAAGGGACTAGCAGGGTTAAGGAGGGAAAAGGAGGACAAAGAAGGGGCAATGAGGGACAAGGAGGGACAACGAGGAACAAGGAGGGGCAAGGAGGGACAAGGAGGATCAAGGAGGTACAATGATCGTCAAGGAGGGACAAGTAGGAACAAGGAGGGACCAGGAGGGATTAGGAGGGACAATGAGGGGCAAGGAGAGACAAGGAGAGGCAAGGAAGGACAAGGAGGGACCAGGAGGGACCAGGAGGGAAAATGAGGGACAATGAGGGGCAAGGAGATACCAGGAGGGACAAGGAGGGTCAAGGAGGTACAATGATGGTCAAGGAGGGACAAGTAGGAACAAGGAGGGACAAGGAGGGGCAATGAGGGACATGGAGGGACAAGGAGGGGCAATGAGGGACAAGGAGGGACTAGGATGGACTAGGAGGGACAAGGAGGGACCAGGAGGGGAAAGGAGGGACTAGGAGGGGCAAGGGGGGACCAGGAGGGAAAAGGAGGGAGAAGGAGTGACAAGGAGGGAGAAGGAGTGACAAGGAGGGGCAAGGAGTGTCATGGAGGGTCAAGGAGGGACAAGGAAGGACAATGAGGGACAAGGAGGGTCAATGAGAGACAAACAGGGCAAGGAGAGACATGGAAGTACAAGCAGGATCAAGGAGGGACAAACGGGGACAAGGAAGGACAAGGAGGGAAAAGGAGGGACAAGGAGGGGCAATGAGGGACATGGAGGGGCAATGAGGGACAATGAGGGACATGGAGGGGAAATGAGGGACTAGGAGGGACAAACAGGGACAAGGAGGGTCAAGGAGGTACAAGGAGGGACAAGTAGGAACAAGGAGAGACTAGCAGGGACAAGAAGGGACAAGGAAGGACAAGGAGGGTCAAGGAGGGTCAAGGAGGTACAAGGATGGTCAAGGAGGGACAAGTAGGAACAAGGAGAGACTAGCAGGGACAAGAAGGGACAAGGAGGGACAAGCAGGATCAAGGAGGAACAAACAGGGACAATGAGGGTCAAGGAGGGACAAGCAGGGACAAGCAGGATCAAGGAGGGACAAACAGTGACGAGGAGGGTCAAGGAGGGACAAGCAGGGACAAGCAGGATCAAGGAGGGACAAGGAGGGACAACGAGGAACAAGGAAGGACAAGGAGGGATTAGGAGGGAAAATGAGGGGCAAGAAGAGACAAGGAGAGGCGAGGAAGGACAAGGAGGGACCAGGAGGGACAAGGAGGGACCAGGAGGGACAAGGAGGGGCAAGGAGGGACAAGGAGGGGCAAGGAGAGACATGGAGAGGACAAGGAGGGACTAGGATGGTCAAGGAAGGACAAGGAAGGACAATGAGGGACAAGCAGGGACAAGCAGGGACAAGGAGGGGCAAGGAGAGACTAGGAGATACAAGGAGGGACATGGAGGGACAAGGAGGGACCAGGAGGGTCAAGGAGGGGCAAGGAGAGACATGGAGAGACAAGCAGGATCAAGGAGGGACAAACGGGGACAAGGAAGGACAAGGAGGAACAATGAGGGACAAGGAAGGACAAGGAGGGACAATAAGGGACAAGGAGGGACAAGCAGTGTCAAGGAGGGACAAGGAGAGTCTAGGAGGGACAAGCAGGGACAAGAAGGAAAAGGAGGGACACGGATGGTCAAGGAGAGACAAGGTAGGACAATGAGGGACAAGGAGGGTTAAGTTAGGGACAAGGAGGGGCAAGGAGAGACATGGAAGTACAAGCAGGATCAAGGTGGGACAAACGGGGACGAAGAAGGACAAGGAGGGACAAGTAGGGACAAGCAGGATCAACGAAGGACAAGGAGGGGCAAGGAGAGACAAGCAGGATCAAGGAGGGACAAACGGGAACAAGGAAGGACAAGTAGGGACAAGCAGGATCAAGGAGGGACCAGGAGGGACACGCAGGAACAAGCTGGTTCAAGGAGGCAAAAGCAGGGACAATGAGGGAGAAGGAGGGACAAGGAGGGACTAAAAGGGACTAGGAGAGACTAGGATGGACAATGAGGGGCAAGGAGAGACAAGGAGGGAAAATGAGTGACAAGGAGGAACAAGGAGGGGCAATGAGGGACAAGGAGGGACTAGGAGGGACAAGGAGGGACTAGGAGGGACTAGGAGGGACTAGGAGGGACAAGGAGGGACAAGGAGGGACAAGGAGGGACAAGTAGGGGCAAGGAGAGAGCAGGTGGGACAAGCAGGGTCAAGGAGGACAAGCAGGGACAAGGAGTAACAAATAGGGATCAGGAGGGGCAATAAGGGACATGGAGGGTAATGAGGGACAAGGAGAGACAAGGAGGGACAAGGAGGGAAAAGAAGAGACAAGTAGGAGCAAGGAGGGAACAGGAGGGGCATGGAGGGACAAGGAGGGAAAATAAGTGACAAGGAGAAACAAGGAGGGACAAGGAGTGACAATGAGTGACAAGAAGGGACTAGCAGGGTTAAGGAGGGAAAAGGAGGGAAAAGGAGGACAAAGAAGGGGTAATGAGGGACAAGGAGGGACAAGGAGGGGCAAGGAGATACCAGGAGGGACAAGGAGGGTCAAGGAGGTACAATGATGGTCAAGGAGGGACAAGTAGGGACCAGGAGGGACAAGGAGGGGCAATGAGGGACATGGAGGGACAAGGAGGGGCAATGAGGGACAAGGAGGGACTAGGAGGGACAAGGAGGGACCAGGAGGGACCAGCAGGGGAAAGGAGGGACTAGGACGGGCAAGGAGGGACCAGGAGGGAAAAGGAGGGACCAGGAGGGAAAAGGAGTGACAAGGAGGAACAAGTAGGAACAAGGAGGGAGAAGGAGTGACGAGGAGGGGCAAGGAGAGACATGGAGGGTCAAGGAGGGACAAGGAAGGACAAGGAGGGAAAAGGAAAGGACAAAGGAGGGGCAATGAGGGACAAGGAGGGACAGGCAGGGACAATCAGGGACAATCAGGGACAAGCAAGGACAAGTAGGGTCAAGTACGGACCAGGAGGGACAATGAGGGACAAGGAAGGACAAGGAAGGACAATGAGGGACAAGGAGGGTTAAGTTAGGGACAATGAGGGACAAGGAGGGCAAGGAGAGACATGGAGAGACAAGCAGGTTCAAGGAGGGACAAACGGGGACAAGGAAGGACAAGGAGGGACAAGCAGGATCAAGGAGGGACAAGGAGGGACCAGGAGGGACCAGGAGGGACAAGGAGGGACAAGGAGAGACATGGAGAGACAAGCAGGTTCAAGGAGGGACAAACGGGGACAAGGAAGGACAAGGAGGGACAAGGAGGGACAAGTAGGGACAAGCAGGATCAAGGAGGGACACGCAGGGACAAGCTGGTTCAAGGATGGAAAAGCAGGGACAATGAGGGAGAAGGAGGGACAAGGAGGGACTAAAAGGGACTAGGAGGGACTAGGAGGGACTAGGAGGGACTAGGAGGGACTAGGAGGGACTAGGAGGGACTAGAAGGGACTAGGAGGGAGTAGGAGGGACTAGGCGGGACTAGGAGGGGCAATGAGGGGCAAGGAGAGACAAGGAGGGAAAATGAGTGACAAGGAGGAACAAGGAGGGACTAGGAGGGACTAAAAGGGACAAGGAGGGACAAGAAGGGACAAGAAGGGACAAGGAGGGACAAGCAGGGTCAAGGAGGACAAGCAGGGTCAAGGAGGACAAGCAGGGACAAGGAGGGATAAGGATGGGCAATAAGGGACATGGAGGGGTAATGAGGGACAAGGAGAGACAAGGAGGGAAAAGAAGGGACAAGTAGGAGCAAGGAGGGAAAAGAAGAGACAAGTAGGAGCAAGTAGGAGCAAGGAGGGACCAGGAGGGGCATGGAGGGACAAGGAGGGAAAATATGTGACAAGGAGAAACAAGGAGTGACAAGGAGGGTCAAGGAGTGACAATGAGAGACAAGAAGGGACAAGGAGGGACTAGCAGGGTTAAGGAGGGACAAGGAGGGAAAAGGAGGACAAAGGAGGGGCAATGAGGGATAAGGAGGGACAAGGAGGGACTAGCAGGGACTAGGAGTGTCAAGGAGGGACAAGGAGGGAAAAGGAAAGAAAAGGAGGACAAAGGAGGGGCACTGAGGGACAGGGAGGGGCAATGAGGGACAGGGAGGGACAGGCAGGGACAGGCAGGGACATTCAGGGACAAGCAGGGACAAGAAGGGACAAGGAGGGACAAGTAGGGTCAAGTACGGACCAGGAGGGACAATGAGGGGCAAGGAGAGAAAAGGACAGACAAGGAGAGACAAGGAGGGACAAGGACGGAAAAGGAGGGACAAGGAGGGAAAAGTAGGGGCAATGAGGGACAAGGAAAACCAAGAAGGGACAATGAGGGGCAAGGAGAGACAAGGAGAGGCAAGGAGATGCAAGGAGGGCCAAGGTGGGACCAGGAGGGACAAGGAAGGACAAGGAGGGACAATGAGGGGCAAGGAGAGACAAGGAGGGACAATGAGGGAGAAGGAGTGACAAGGAGGAACAAGGAGTGACAAGGAGGAACAAGGAGTGACAAGGAGGGGCAAGGAGAGAAAAGGACAGACAAGGAGGGACAAGGAGGGACTAGGACGGACAAGGAGGGGCAAGGAGGGACCAGGAGGGGTAATGAGGGACATGGAGGGGCAATAAGGTACTAGGAGGGACAAGGAGGGATAAGGAGGGACAAGGAGGGGCAAGGAGGGACAAGGAAGGACAAGGAGAGGCAAGGAGGGCCAAGGTGGGAAAATGAAGGCCAAGGAGAGACCAGGAGGGGCAATGAGGGACATGGTGGGGCAATAAGGGACTAGGAGGGACAAGGAGGGATAAGGAGGAACTAGGAGGGCCAAGGTGGGAAAATGAGGGCCAAGGAGGGGCCAAGGTGGGAAAATGAGGGCCAAGGAGGGACCAAGAGGGACAAGGAGGGAGCAGGAGGGAAAAGGAGGGAGCAGGAGTGAGCAGGAGGGAGCAGGAGGGAGCAGGAGGGAGCAGGAGGAAAAGGAGTGACAAGGAGGGACAATGAGGGAGAAGGAGTGACAAGGAGGGACAATGAGGGAGAAGGAGTGACAAGGAGGAACAAGGAGGGTCAAGGAGTGACAAGGAGGGGCAAGGAGAGAAAAGGACAGACAAGGAGAGACAAGGAGGGACAAGGACGGAAAAGGAGGGACAAGAAGGGAAAAGTAGGGACAAGGAGGGCAATGAGGGACAAGGAAAAACAAGAAGGGACAATGAGGGGCAAGGAGAGACAAGGAGAGGCAAGGTGGGACCAGCAGGGACAAGGAAGGACAAGGAGGGAAAATGAGGGGCAAGGAGAGACAAGGAGAGACAAGGAGAGACAAGGAGAGACAAGGAGGGACAATGAGGGAGAAGGAGTGACAAGGAGGAACAAGGAGGGACAAGGAGTGACAAGGAGGGGCAAGGAGAGAAAAGACAGACAAGGAGGGACAAGGAGGGACAAGGACGGAAAAGGAGGGACAAGGAGGGAAAAGTAGGGACAAGGAGGGGCAATGAGGGACAAGGTGGGACAAGAAAAACAAGAAGGGACAATGAGGGACAAGACAAGGAAAGGCAAGGAGGGACCAGGACGGACAAGGAGAGAGCAGGAGGGAAAAGGAGGAATAAGGACTGACAATGAGGGAGAAGGAGTGACAAGGAGGAACAAGGAGTGAAAAGGAGGGGCAAGGAGGGGCAAGGGGAGAAAAGGACAGACAAGGAGTGACAAGGAGGGACAAGCATGGACAAGGAGGGACAAGTAGGGACAATCAGGGTCAAGGAGGGACAAGTAGGGACAAGCTGGGTCAAGGAGGGACAAGGAGGGACATGGGTGGTCAAGGAGGGACAAGGGAGGAAAATGATGGAAAAGGAGGGTCAATGAGGGACAAACAGGGACAAGAAGGGACAAGGAAGGACAAGGAAGGACAAGGAGGGACAAGCAGGGTCAAAGAGGGACAAGGAGGGACAAGGAGGGACAAGGAAGGACAAGGAGGGACAAGGAGGGAAAAGGAGGGACAAGGAGGGGCAATAAGGGACATGGAGGGGCAATGAGGGACAAGGAGGGGCAATGAGGGACATGGAGGGGAAATGAGGGACTAGGAGGGACAAACAGGGACAAGGAGGGTCAAGCAGGGACTAGCAGGGTTAAGGAGGGAAAAGGAGGGAAAAGGAGGACAAAGAAGGGGCAATGAGGGACAAGGAGGAACAAGGAGGGGCAAGGAGGGGCAAGGAGGGACCAGGAGGGACCAGGAGGGACAAGGAGGTACAATGATCGTCAAGGAGGGACAAGTAGGAACAAGGAGGGACCAGGAGGGAAAAGGAGGGATTAGGAGGGACAAGCAGGATCAAGGAGGGATAAACAGGGACAATGAGGGTCAAGGAGGGACAAGCAGGATCAAGGAGGCACAAACCGGGACGAGGAGGGTCAAGGAGGGACAAGCAGGATCAAGGAGGGACAAGCAGTGACAAGGAGGGACAACGAGGAACAAGGAAGGACAAGGAGGGATTAGGAGGGGCAATGAGGGGCAAGGAGGGACCAGAAGGGACAAGGAGGGACAAGGAGGTACAAGGAGGGGCAAGGAGAGACATGGAGAGACAAGCAGGATCAAGGAAAGAGAAGGAGGGGCAAGGAGGGACTAGCAGGGTTAAGGAGGGACAAGGAGGGAAAAGGAGGACAAAGGAGGGGCAATGAGGGATAAGGAGGGACAAGGAGGGACTAGCAGGGACTAGGAGAGTCAAGGAACAAGGAGGGGCAATGAGGGACAAGGAGGGACTAGGAGGGACAAGGAGGGACTAGGAGGGACAAGGAGGGACAAGGAGGGACAAGTAGGGGCAAGGAGAGAGCAGGTGGGACAAGCAGGGTCAAGGAGGACAAGCAGGGACAAGGAGTAACAAATAGGGATCAGGAGGGGCAATAAGGGACATGGAGGGTAATGAGGGACAAGGAGAGACAAGGAGGGACAAGGAGGGACAAGGAGGGAAAAGAAGAGACAAGTAGGAGCAAGGAGGGAACAGGAGGGGCATGGAGGGCAAGGAGGGAAAATAAGTGACAAGGAGAAACAAGGAGGGACAAGGAGTGACAATGAGGGACAAGAAGGGACTAGCAGGGTTAAGGAGGGAAAAGGAGGGAAAAGGAGGACAAAGAAGGGGCAATGAGGGACAAGGAGGAACAAGGAGGGGCAAGGAGGGGCAAGGAGGGACAAGGAGGGTCAAGGAGGTACAATGATCGTCAAGGAGGGACAAGTAGGAACAAGGAGGGACCAGGAGGGAAAAGGAGGGATTAGGAGGGACAATGAGGGGCAAGGAGAGACAAGGAGAGGCAAGGAAGGACAAGGAGGGACCAGGAGGGAAAATGAGGGACAAGGAGGGGCAAGGAGATACCAGGAGGGACAAGGAGGTACAATGATGGTCAAGGAGGGACAAGTAGGAACAAGGAGGGGCAATGAGGGACATGGAGGGACAAGGAGGGGCAATGAGGGACAAGGAGGGACTAGGAGGGACTAGGAGGGACAAGGAGGGACCAGGAGGGACCAGGAGGGGAAAGGAGGGACTAGGAGGGGCAAGGAGGGACCAGGAGGGAAAAGGAGGGACCAGGAGGGAAAAGGAGTGACAAGGAGGAACAAGTAGGAACAAGGAGGGAGAAGGAGTGACAAGGAGGGGCAAGGAGAGACATGGAGGGTCAAGGAGGGACAAGTAGGGACAAGCTGGGTCAAGGAGGGACATGGGTGGTCAAGGAGGGACAAGGGAGGAAAATGATGGAAAAGGAGGGTCAATGAGGGACAAACAGGGACAAGAAGGGACAAGGAAGGACAAGGAAGGACAAGGAGGGACAAGCAGGGTCAAAGAGGGACAAGGAGGGACAAGGAAGGACAAGGAGGGACAAGGAGGGAAAAGGAGGGACAAGGAGGGGCAATAAGGGACATGGAGGGGCAATGAGGGACAAGGAGGGGCAATGAGGGACATGGAGGGGAAATGAGGGACTAGGAGGGACAAACAGGGACAAGGAGGGTCAAGCAGGGACTAGCAGGGTTAAGGAGGGAAAAGGGGGGAAAAGGAGGACAAAGAAGGGGCAATGAGGGACAAGGAGGAACAAGGAGGGGCAAGGAGGGACCAGGAGGGACAAGGAGGGTCAAGGAGGTACAATGATCGTCAAGGAGGGACAAGTAGGAACAAGGAGGGACCAGGAGGGAAAAGGAGGGATTAGGAGGGACAAGCAGGATCAAGGAGGGATGAACAGGGACAATGAGGGTCAAGGAGGGACAAGCAGGATCAAGGAGGCACAAACCGGGACGAGGAGGGTCAAGGAGGGACTAGGAGGGACAAACAGGGACAAGGAGGGTCAAGCAGGGACTAGCAGGGTTAAGGAGGGAAAAGGAGGGAAAAGGAGGACAAAGAAGGGGCAATGAGGGACAAGGAGGAACAAGGAGGGGCAAGGAGGGACCAGGAGGGACAAGGAGGTACAAGGAGGGGCAAGGAGAGACATGGAGAGACAAGCAGGATCAAGGAAAGAGAAGGAGGGGCAAGGAGGGACTAGCAGGGTTAAGGAGGGACAAGGAGGGAAAAGGAGGGAAAAGGAGGACAAAGGAGGGGCAATGAGGGATAAGGAGGGACTAGCAGGGACTAGGAGAGTCAAGGAACAAGGAGGGGCAATGAGGGACAAGGAGGGACTAGGAGGGACAAGGAGGGACTAGGAGGGACAAGGAGGGACAAGGAGGGACAAGGAGGGACAAGGAGGGACAAGTAGGGGCAAGGAGAGAGCAGGTGGGACAAGCAGGGTCAAGGAGGACAAGCAGGGACAAGGAGTAACAAATAGGGATCAGGAGGGGCAATAAGGGACATGGAGGGTAATGAGGGACAAGGAGAGACAAGGAGGGACAAGGAGGGAAAAGAAGAGACAAGTAGGAGCAAGGAGGGAACAGGAGGGGCATGGAGGGACAAGGAGGGAAAATAAGTGACAAGGAGAAACAAGGAAGGACAAGGAGGGACAATGAGGGGCAAGGAGAGACAAGGAGGGACAATGAGGGAGAAGGAGTGACAAGGAGGAACAAGGAGGGACAAGGAGTGACAAGGAGGGGCAAGGAGAGAAAAGACAGACAAGGAGGGACAAGGACGGAAAAGGAGGTACAAGGAGGGACAAGGAGGGAAAAGTAGGGACAAGGAGGGGCAATGAGGGACAAGGTGGGACAAGAAAAACAAGAAGGGACAATGAGGGACAAGACAAGGAAAGGCAAGGAGGGACCAGGAGGGACAAGGAGAGAGCAGGAGGGAAAAGGAGGAATAAGGACTGACAATGAGGGAGAAGGAGTGACAAGGAGGAACAAGGAGTGAAAAGGAGGGACAAGGAGGGGCAAGGGGAGAAAAGGACAGACAAGGAGTGACAAGGAGGGACAAGCATGGACAAGGAGGGACAAGTAGGGACAAGTAGGGACAATCAGGGTCAAGGAGGGACAAGTAGGGACAAGCTGGGTCAAGGAGGGACAAGGAGGGACATGGGTGGTCAAGGAGGGACAAGGGAGGAAAATGATGGAAAAGGAGGGTCAATGAGGGACAAACAGGGACAAGAAGGGACAAGGAAGGACAAGGAAGGACAAGGAGGGACAAGCAGGGTCAAAGAGGGACAAGGAGGGACAAGGAAGGACAAGGAGGGACAAGGAGGGAAAAGGAGGGACAAGGAGGGGCAATAAGGGACATGGAGGGGCAATGAGGGACAAGGAGGGGCAATGAGGGACATGGAGGGGAAATGAGGGACTAGGAGGGACAAACATGGACAAGGAGGGTCAAGCAGGGACTAGCAGGGTTAAGGAGGGAAAAGGAGGACAAAGGAGGACAAAGAAGGGGCAATGAGGGACAAGGAGGAACAAGGAGGGGCAAGGAGGGGCAAGGAGGGACCAGGAGGGACAAGGAGGGTCAAGGAGGTACAATGATCGTCAAGGAGGGACAAGTAGGAACAAGGAGGGACCAGGAGGGAAAAGGAGGGATTAGGAGGGACAAGCAGGATCAAGGAGGGATAAACAGGGACAATGAGGGTCAAGGAGGGACAAGCAGGATCAAGGAGGCACAAACCGGGACGAGGAGGGTCAAGGAGGGACAAGCAGGATCAAGGAGGGACAAGCAGTGACAAGGAGGGACAACGAGGAACAAGGAAGGACAAGGAGGGATTAGGAGGGGCAATGAGGGGCAAGGAGGGACCAGAAGGGACAAGGAGGGACAAGGAGGTACAAGGAGGGGCAAGGAGAGACATGGAGAGACAAGCAGCATCAAGGAAAGAGAAGGAGGGGCAAGGAGGGACTAGCAGGGTTAAGGAGGTACAAGGAGGGAAAAGGAGGGGCAATGAGGGATAAGGAGGGACTAGCAGGGACTAGCAGGGACTAGGAGAGTCAAGGAACAAGGAGGGGCAATGAGGGACAAGGAGGGACTAGGAGGGACAAGGAGGGACTAGGAGGTACAAGGAGGGACAAGTAGGGGCAAGGAGAGAGCAGGTGGGACAAGCAGGGTCAAGGAGGACAAGCAGGGACAAGGAGTAACAAATAGGGATCAGGAGGGGCAATAAGGGACATGGAGGGTAATGAGGGACAAGGAGAGACAAGGAGGGACAAGGAGGGACAAGGAGGGAAAAGAAGAGACAAGTAGGAGCAAGGAGGGAACAGGAGGGGCATGGAGGGACAAGGAGGGAAAATAAGTGACAAGGAGAAACAAGGAGGGACAAGGAGTGACAATGAGGGACAAGAAGGGACTAGCAGGGTTAAGGAGGGAAAAGGAGGGAAAAGGAGGACAAAGAAGGGGCAATGAGGGACAAGGAGGGGCAAGGAGGGACCAGGAGGGACAAGGAGGGTCAAGGAGGTACAATGATCGTCAAGGAGGGACAAGTAGGAACAAGGAGGGACCAGGAGGGAAAAGGAGCGATTAGGAGGGACAATGAGGGGCAAGGAGAGACAAGGAGAGGCAAGGAAGGACAAGGAGGGACCAGGAGGGAAAATGAGGGACAAGGAGGGGCAAGGAGATACCAGGAGGGACAAGGAGGGTCAAGGAGGTACAATGATGGTCAAGGAGGGACAAGTAGGAACAAGGAGGGGCAATGAGGGACATGGAGGGACAAGGAGGGGCAAGGAGGGACTAGGAGGGACAAGGAGGGACCAGGAGGGACCAGGAGGGGAAAGGAGGGACTAGGAGGGGCAAGGAGGGACCAGGAGGGAAAAGGAGGGACCAGGAGGGAAAAGGAGTGACAAGGAGGAACAAGTAGGAACAAGGAGGGAGAAGGAGTGACAAGGAGGGGCAAGGAGAGACATGGAGGGTCAAGGAGGGAAAAGTAGGGACAAGCTGGGTCAAGGAGGGACAAGGAGGGACATGGGTGGTCAAGGAGGGACAAGGGAGGAAAATGATGGAAAAGGAGGGTCAATGAGGGACAAACAGGGACAAGAAGGAACAAGGAAGGACAAGGAAGGACAAGGAGGGACAAGCAGGGTCAAAGAGGGACAAGGAGGGACAAGGAGGGAAAAGGAGGGGCAATAAGGGACATGGAGGGGCAATGAGGGACAAGGAGGGGCAATGAGGGACATGGAGGGGAAATGAGGGACAAACAGGGACAAGTAGGGTCAAGCAGGGACTAGCAGGGTTAAGGAGGGAAAAGGAGGGAAAAGGAGGACAAAGAAGGGGCAATGAGGGACAAGGAGGAACAAGGAGGGGCAAGGAGGGACCAGGAGGGACAAGGAGGGTCAAGGAGGTACAATGATCGTCAAGGAGGGACAAGTAGGAACAAGGAGGGACCAGGAGGGAAAAGGAGGGATTAGGAGGGACAAGCAGGATCAAGGAGGCACAAACCGGGACGAGGAGGGTCAAGGAGGGACTAGGAGGGACAAACAGGGACAAGGAGGGTCAAGCAGGGACTAGCAGGGTTAAGGAGGGAAAAGGAGGACAAAGAAGGGGCAATGAGGGACAAGGAGGAACAAGGAGGGGCAAGGAGGGACCAGGAGGGACAAGGAGGTACAAGGAGGGGCAAGGAGAGACATGGAGAGACAAGCAGGATCAAGGAAAGAGATGGAGGGGCATGGAGGGACTAGCAGGGTTAAGGAGGGACAAGGAGGGAAAAGGAGGACAAAGGAGGGGCAATGAGGGATAAGGAGGGACAAGGAGGGACTAGCAGGGACTAGGAGAGTCAAGGAACAAGGAGGGGCAATGAGGGACAAGGAGGGACTAGGAGGGACAAGGAGGGACAAGGAGGGACAAGGAGGGACAAGGAGGGACAAGGAGGGACAAGTAGGGGCAAGGAGAGAGCAGGTGGGACAAGCAGGGTCAAGGAGGACAAGCAGGGACAAGGAGTAACAAATAGGGATCAGGAGGGGCAATAAGGGACATGGAGGGTAATGAGGGACAAGGAGAGACAAGGAGGGACAAGGAGGGAAAAGAAGAGACAAGTAGGAGCAAGGAGGGAACAGGAGGGGCATGGAGGGACAAGGAGGGAAAATAAGTGACAAGGAGAAACAAGGAGGGACAATGAGGGACAAGAAGGGACTAGCAGGGTTAAGGAGGGAAAAGGAGGACAAAGAAGGGGCAATGAGGGACAAGGAGGAACAAGGAGGGGCAAGGAGGGGCAAGGAGGGACCAGGAGGGACAAGGAGGGTCAAGGAGGTACAATGATCGTCAAGGAGGGACAAGTAGGAACAAGGAGGGACAAGGAGGGAAAAGGAAGGATTAGGAGGGACAATGAGGGGCAAGGAGAGACAAGGAGAGGCAAGGAAGGACAAGGAGGGACCAGGAGGGAAAATGAGGGACAAGGAGGGGCAAGGAGATACCAGGAGGGACAAGGAGGGTCAAGGAGGTACAATGATGGTCAAGGAGGGACAAGTAGGAACAAGGAGGGACCAGGAGGGACAAGGAGGGGCAATGAGGGACATGGAGGGACAAGGAGGGGCAATGAGGGACAAGGAGGG
The DNA here is from genome assembly GCA_947397865.1 of Polietes domitor. Taxonomy (NCBI): domain Eukaryota; kingdom Metazoa; phylum Arthropoda; class Insecta; order Diptera; family Muscidae; genus Polietes; species Polietes domitor. The sequence continues at coordinate 875,238 of OX377623.1, forward strand.
ACTAGGAGGGACTAGGAGGGACAAGGAGGGACCAGGAGGGGAAAGGAGGGACTAGGAGGGGCAAGGAGGGACCAGGAGGGACCAGGAGGGAAAAGGAGTGACAAGGAGGAACAAGTAGGAACAAGGAGGGAGAAGGAGTGACAAGGAGGGGCAAGGAGAGACATGGAGGGTCAAGGAGGGACAAGGAAGGACAAGGAGGGAAAAGGAAAGGACAAAGGAGGGGCAATGAGAGACAAGGAGGGACAGGCAAGGACAATCAGGGACAAGCAAGGACAAGTAGGGTCAAGTACGGACCAGGAGGGACAATGAGGGACAAGGAGGGTTAAGTTAGGGACAATGAGGGACAAGGAGGGCAAGGAGAGACATGGAGAGACAAGCAGGTTCAAGGAGGGACAAACGGGGACAAGGAAGGACAAGGAGGGACAAGGAGGGACAAGCAGGATCAAGGAGGGACAAGGAGGGACAAGAAGGGACCAGGAGGGACAAGGAGGGACAAGGAGAGACATGGAGAGACAAGCAGGTTCAAGGAGGGACAAACGGGGACAAGGAACAAGTAGGGACAAGCAGGTTCAAGGAGGGACAAACGGGGACAAGGAAGGACAAGGAGGGACAAAGAGGGACAAGTAGGGACAAGCAGGATCAAGGAGGGACAAGGAGGGACACGCAGGGACAAGCTGGTTCAAGGATGGAAAAGCAGGGACAATGAGGGAGAAGGAGGGACAAGGAGGGACTAAAAGGGACTAGGAGGGACTAGGAGGGACTAGGAGGGACTAGGAGGGACTAGGAGGGACTAGAAGGGACTAGGAGGGAGTAGGAGGGACTAGGAGGGACAATGAGGGGCAAGGAGAGACAAGGAGGGAAAATGAGTGACAAGGAGGAACAAGGAGGGGCAATGAGCGACAAGGACGGACTAAAAGGGACAAGGAGGGACAAGTAGGGACAAGAAGGGACAAGGAGGGACAAGCAGGGTCAAGGAGGACAAGCAGGGTCAAGGAGGACAAGCAGGGACAAGGAGGGATAAGGATGGGCAATAAGGGACATGGAGGGGTAATGAGGGACAAGGAGAGACAAGGAGGGAAAAGAAGGGACAAGTAGGAGCAAGGAGGGAAAAGAAGAGACAAGTAGGAGCAAGTAGGAGCAAGGAGGGACCAGGAGGGGCATGGAGGGACAAGGAGGGAAAATAAGTGACAAGGAGTGACAAGGAGGGTCAAGGAGTGACAATGAGGGACAAGAAGGGACAAGGAGGGACTAGCAGGGTTAAGGAGGGACAAGGAGGGAAAAGGAGGACAAAGGAGGACAAAGGAGGGGCAATGAGGGATAAGGAGGGACTAGGCGGGACTAGGAGAGTCAAGGAGGGACAAGGAGGGAAAAGGAAAGAAAAGGAGGACAAAGGAGGGGCAATGAGGGACAGGCAGTGACAATCAGGGACAAGCAGGGACAAGAAGGGACAAGGAGGGACAAGTAGGGTCAAGTACGGACCAGGAGGGACAATGAGGGGCAAGGAGAGAAAAGGACAGACAAGGAGAGACAAGGAGGGACAAGGACGGAAAAGGAGGGAAAAGGAGGGACAAGGAGGGAGCAGGAGGGAGCAGGAGGGAAAAGGAGTGACAAGGAGGGACAATGAGGGAGAAGGAGTGACAAGGAGGAACAATGAGGGAGAAGGAGTGACAAGGAGGGTCAAGGAGTGACAAGGAGGGGCAAGGAGAGAAAAGGACAGACAAGGAGAGACAAGGAGGGACAAGGACGGAAAAGGAGGGACAAGAAGGGAAAAGTAGGGACAAGGAGGGCAATGAGGGACAAGGAAAAACAAGAAGGGACAATGAGGGGCAAGGAGAGACAAGGAGAGGCAAGGTGGGACCAGGAGGGACAAGGAAGGACAAGGAGGGACAATGAGGGGCAAGGAGAGACAAGGAGGGACAATAAGGGAGAAGGAGTGACAAGGAGGGACAAGGAGTGACAAGGAGGGGCAAGGAGAGAAAAGACAGACAAGGAGGGACAAGGACGGAAAAGGAGGGACAAGGAGGGAAAAGTAGGGACAAGGAGGGGCAATGAGGGACAAGGTGGGACAAGAAAAACAAGAAGGGACAATGAGGGACAAGACAAGGAAAGGCAAGGAGGGACCAGGAGGGACAAGGAGAGAGCAGGAGGGAAAAGGAGGAATAAGGACTGACAATGAGGGAGAAGGAGTGACAAGGAGGAACAAGGAGTGAAAAGGAGGGGCAAGGAGGGGCAAGGGGAGAAAAGGACAGACAAGGAGTGACAAGGAGGGACAAGCATGGACAAGGAGGGACAAGTAGGGACAATCAGGGTCAAGGAGGGACAAGTAGGGACAAGGAGGGACAAGGAGGGACAAGGAGGGACAAGGAAGGACAAGGAGGGACAAGGAGGAAAAAGGAGGGACAAGGAGGGGCAATAAGGGACATGGAGGGGCAATGAGGGACAAGGAGGGGCAAGGAAGGACAAGGAGGGACAAGGAGGAAAAAGGAGGGACAAGGAGGGGCAATAAGGGACATGGAGGGGCAATGACGGTCAAGGAGGTACAAGGATGGTCAAGGAGGGACAAGTAGGAAAAAGGAGAGACTATCAGGGACAAGAAGGGACAAGAAGGGACAAGAAGGGACAAGGAGGGACAAGCAGGATCAAGGAGGGATAAACAGGTACAATGAGGGTCAAGGAGGGACAAGCAGGATCAAGGAGGCACAAACAGGGACGAGGAGGGTCAAGGAGGGACAAGCAGGATCAAGGAGGGACAAGCAGTGACAAGGAGGGACAACGAGGAACAAGGAAGGACAAGGAGGGATTAGGAGGGGCAATGAGGGGCAAGGAGGGACCAGAAGGGACAAGGAGGGACAAGGAGGGGCAAGGAGAGACATGGAGAGACAAGCAGGATCAAGGAGGGAGAAGGAGGGGCAAGGAGAGACATGGAGAGACAAGCAGGATCAAGGAGGGACAAACGGGGACAAGGAAGGGCAAGGAAGGACAAGGAGGGACTAGGAGGGACAAGAAGGGACCAGGAGGGAAAAGGAGTGACAAGGAGGAACAAGGAGTGACAAGGAGGGGCAAGGAGAGACATGGGGGGTCAAGGAGGGACAAGGAAGGACAATGAGGGACAAGGAGGGTCAAGGAGGGTCAATGAGAGACAAACAGGGACAAGGAGGGACGAGGAGAGACAAGGAGGGAAAAGAAGGGGCAAGGAGAAGCAAGGAGGGACCAAGAGGGGCAAGGAGGGACAAGCAGGATCAAGGAGGCACAAACAGGGACGAGGAGGGTCAAGGAGGGACAAGCAGGATCAAGGAGGGACAAGCAGTGACAAGGAGGGACAACGAGGAACAAGGAAGGACAAGGAGGGATTAGGAGGGGCAATGAGGGGCAAGGAGGGACCAGAAGGGACAAGGAGGGACAAGGAGGGGCAAGTAGAGACATGGAGAGACATGGAGAGACAAGCAGGATCAAGGAGGGGCAAGGAGAGACATGGAGAGACAAGCAGGATCAAGGAAAGAGAAGGAGGGGCATGGAGGGACTAGCAGGGTTAAGGAGGGACAAGGAGGGAAAAGGAGGACAAAGGAGGGGCAATGAGGGATAAGGAGGGACAAGGAGGGACTAGCAGGGACTAGGAGAGTCAAGGAACAAGGAGGGGCAATGAGGGACAAGGAGGGACTAGGAGGGACAAGGAGGGACAAGGAGGGACAAGGAGGGACTAGCAGGGACTAGGAGAGTCAAGGAACAAGGAGGGGCAATGAGGGACAAGGAGGGACTAGGAGGGACAAGGAGGGACAAGGAGGGACAAGGAGGGACAAGGAGGGACAAGGAGGGACAAGGAGGGACAAGTAGGGGCAAGGAGAGAGCAGGTGGGACAAGCAGGGTCAAGGAGGACAAGCAGGGACAAGGAGTAACAAATAGGGATCAGGAGGGGCAATAAGGGACATGGAGGGTAATGAGGGACAAGGAGAGACAAGGAGGGACAAGGAGGGAAAAGAAGAGACAAGTAGGAGCAAGGAGGGAACAGGAGGGGCATGGAGGGACAAGGAGGGAAAATAAGTGACAAGGAGAAACAAGGAGGGACAATGAGGGACAAGAAGGGACTAGCAGGGTTAAGGAGGGAAAAGGAGGGAAAAGGAGGACAAAGAAGGGGCAATGAGGGACAAGGAGGAACAAGGAGGGGCAAGGAGGGGCAAGGAGGGACCAGGAGGGACAAGGAGGGTCAAGGAGGTACAATGATCGTCAAGGAGGGACAAGTAGGAACAAGGAGGGACAAGGAGGGAAAAGGAGGGATTAGGAGGGACAATGAGGGGCAAGGAGAGACAAGGAGAGGCAAGGAAGGACAAGGAGGGACCAGGAGGGAAAATGAGGGACAAGGAGGGGCAAGGAGATACCAGGAGGGACAAGGAGGGTCAAGGAGGTACAATGATGGTCAAGGAGGGACAAGTAGGAACAAGGAGGGACCAGGAGGGACAAGGAGGGGCAATGAGGGACATGGAGGGACAAGGAGGGGCAATGAGGGACAAGGAGGGACTAGGAGGGACTAGGAGGGACAAGGAGGGACCAGGAGGGGAAAGGAGGGACTAGGAGGGGCAAGGAGGGACCAGGAGGGACCAGGAGGGAAAAGGAGTGACAAGGAGGAACAAGTAGGAACAAGGAGGGAGAAGGAGTGACAAGGAGGGGCAAGGAGAGACATGGCGGGTCAAGGAGGGACAAGGAAGGACAAGGAGGGAAAAGGAAAGGACAAAGGAGGGGCAATGAGAGACAAGGAGGGACAGGCAAGGACAATCAGGGACAAGCAAGGACAAGTAGGGTCAAGTACGGACCAGGAGGGACAATGAGGGACAAGGAGGGTTAAGTTAGGGACAATGAGGGACAAGGAGGGCAAGGAGAGACATGGAGAGACAAGCAGGTTCAAGGAGGGACAAACGGGGACAAGGAAGGACAAGGAGGGACAAGGAGGGACAAGCAGGATCAAGGAGGGACAAGGAGGGACAAGAAGGGACCTGGAGGGACCAGGAGGGACAAGGAGGGACAAGGAGAGACATGGAGAGACAAGCAGGTTCAAGGAGGGACAAACGGGGACAAGGAACAAGTAGGGACAAGCAGGTTCAAGGAGGGACAAACGGGGACAAGGAAGGACAAGGAGGGACAAAGAGGGACAAGTAGGGACAAGCAGGATCAAGGAGGGACAAGGAGGGACACGCAGGGACAAGCTGGTTCAAGGATGGAAAAGCAGGGACAATGAGGGAGAAGGAGGGACAAGGAGGGACTAAAAGGGACTAGGAGGGACTAGGAGGGACTAGGAGGGACTAGGAGGGACTAGGAGGGACTAGAAGGGACTAGGAGGGAGTAGGAGGGACTAGGAGGGACAATGAGGGGCAAGGAGAGACAAGGAGGGAAAATGAGTGACAAGGAGGAACAAGGAGGGGCAATGAGCGACAAGGACGGACTAAAAGGGACAAGGAGGGACAAGTAGGGACAAGAAGGGACAAGGAGGGACAAGCAGGGTCAAGGAGGACAAGCAGGGTCAAGGAGGACAAGCAGGGACAAGGAGGGATAAGGATGGGCAATAAGGGACATGGAGGGGTAATGAGGGACAAGGAGAGACAAGGAGGGAAAAGAAGGGACAAGTAGGAGCAAGGAGGGAAAAGAAGAGACAAGTAGGAGCAAGTAGGAGCAAGGAGGGACCAGGAGGGGCATGGAGGGACAAGGAGGGAAAATAAGTGACAAGGAGTGACAAGGAGGGTCAAGGAGTGACAATGAGGGACAAGAAGGGACAAGGAGGGACTAGCAGGGTTAAGGAGGGACAAGGAGGGAAAAGGAGGACAAAGGAGGACAAAGGAGGGGCAATGAGGGATAAGGAGGGACTAGGCGGGACTAGGAGAGTCAAGGAGGGACAAGGAGGGAAAAGGAAAGAAAAGGAGGACAAAGGAGGGGCAATGAGGGACAGGCAGGGACAATCAGGGACAAGCAGGGACAAGAAGGGACAAGGAGGGACAAGTAGGGTCAAGTACGGACCAGGAGGGACAATGAGGGGCAAGGAGAGAAAAGGACAGACAAGGAGAGACAAGGAGGGACAAGGACGGAAAAGGAGGGAAAAGGAGGGACAAGGAGGGAGCAGGAGGGAGCAGGAGGGAAAAGGAGTGACAAGGAGGGACAATGAGGGAGAAGGAGTGACAAGGAGGAACAATGAGGGAGAAGGAGTGACAAGGAGGGTCAAGGAGTGACAAGGAGGGGCAAGGAGAGAAAAGGACAGACAAGGAGAGACAAGGAGGGACAAGGACGGAAAAGGAGGGACAAGAAGGGAAAAGTAGGGACAAGGAGGGCAATGAGGGACAAGGAAAAACAAGAAGGGACAATGAGGGGCAAGGAGAGACAAGGAGAGGCAAGGTGGGACCAGGAGGGACAAGGAAGGACAAGGAGGGACAATGAGGAGCAAGGAGAGACAAGGAGGGACAATAAGGGAGAAGGAGTGACAAGGAGGAACAAGGAGGGACAAGGAGTGACAAGGAGGGGCAAGGAGAGAAAAGACAGACAAGGAGGGACAAGGACGGAAAAGGAGGGACAAGGAGGGAAAAGTAGGGACAAGGAGGGGCAATGAGGGACAAGGTGGGACCAGAAAAACAAGAAGGGACAATGAGGGACAAGACAAGGAAAGGCAAGGAGGGACCAGGAGGGACAAGGAGAGAGCAGGAGGGAAAAGGAGGAATAAGGACTGACAATGAGGGAGAAGGAGTGACAAGGAGGAACAAGGAGTGAAAAGGAGGGGCAAGGAGGGGCAAGGGGAGAAAAGGACAGACAAGGAGTGACAAGGAGGGACAAGCATGGACAAGGAGGGACAAGTAGGGACAATCAGGGTCAAGGAGGGACAAGTAGGGACAAGGAGGGACAAGGAGGGACAAGGAAGGACAAGGAGGGACAAGGAGGAAAAAGGAGGGACAAGGAGGGGCAATAAGGGACATGGAGGGGCAATGAGGGACAAGGAGGGGCAAGGAAGGACAAGGAGGGACAAGGAGGAAAAAGGAGGGACAAGGAGGGGCAATAAGGGACATGGAGGGGCAATGACGGTCAAGGAGGTACAAGAATGGTCAAGGAGGGACAAGTAGGAACAAGGAGAGACTATCAGGGACAAGAAGGGACAAGAAGGGACAAGAAGGGACAAGGAGGGACAAGCAGGATCAAGGAGGGATAAACAGGTACAATGAGGGTCAAGGAGGGACAAGCAGGATCAAGGAGGCACAAACAGGGACGAGGAGGGTCAAGGAGGGACAAGCAGGATCAAGGAGGGACAAGCAGCGACAAGGAGGGACAACGAGGAACAAGGAAGGACAAGGAGGGATTAGGAGGGGCAATGAGGGGCAAGGAGGGACCAGAAGGGACAAGGAGGGACAAGGAGGGGCAAGGAGAGACATGGAGAGACAAGCAGGATCAAGGAGGGAGAAGGAGGGGCAAGGAGAGACATGGAGAGACAAGCAGGATCAAGGAGGGACAAACGGGGACAAGGAAGGGCAAGGAAGGACAAGGAGGGACTAGGAGGGACTAGGAGGGACAAGAAGGGACCAGGAGGGAAAAGGAGTGACAAGGAGGAACAAGGAGTGACAAGGAGGGGCAAGGAGAGACATGGGGGGTCAAGGAGGGACAAGGAAGGACAATGAGGGACAAGGAGGGTCAATGAGAGACAAACAGGGACAAGGAGGGACGAGGAGAGACAAGGAGGGAAAAGAAGGGGCAAGGAGAAGCAAGGAGGGACCAAGAGGGGCAAGGAGGGACAAGCAGGATCAAGGAGGCACAAACAGGGACGAGGAGGGTCAAGGAGGGACAAGCAGGATCAAGGAGGGACAAGCAGTGACAAGGAGGGACAACGAGGAACAAGGAAGGACAAGGAGGGATTAGGAGGGGCAATGAGGGGCAAGGAGGGACCAGAAGGGACAAGGAGGGACAAGGAGGGGCAAGTAGAGACATGGAGAGACATGGAGAGACAAGCAGGATCAAGGAGGGGCAAGGAGAGACATGGAGAGACAAGCAGGATCAAGGAGGGACAAACGGGGACAAGGAAGGGCAAGGAAGGACAAGGAGGGACTAGGAGGGACAAGAAGGGACCAGGAGGGAAAAGGAGTGACAAGGAGGAACAAGGAGGGAGAAGGAGTGACAAGGAGGGGCAAGGAGAGATATGGGGGGTCAAGGAGGGACAAGGAAGGACAATGAGGGACAAGGAGGGTCAATGAGAGACAAACAGGGACAAGGAGGGACGAGGAGAGACAAGGAGGGAAAAGAAGGGGCAAGGAGAAGCAAGGAGGGACCAAGAGGGGCAAGGAGGGACAAGCAGTGTCAAGGAGGGACAAGCATGGACAAGGAGGGACTAGGATGGTCAAGGAGGGACAAGGAAGGACAAGGAAGGACAATGAGGGACAAGCAGGGACAAGGAGGGGCAAGGAGAGACTAGGATGGACATGGAGGGATATGACCCCAAGGAGGGAAAAGAAGGGGCAAGGAGAAGCAAGGAGGGACCAAGAGGGGCAAGGAGGGACAAGCAGTGTCAAGGAGGGACAAGCATGGACAAGGAGGGACTAGGATGGTCAAGGAGGGACAAGGAAGGACAAGGAAGGACAATGAGGGACAAGGAGGGACAAGGAGGGGCAAGGAGAGACATGGAGAGACAAGCAGGATCAAGGAGGGACAAACGGGGACAAGGAAGGACAAGGAGGGACAAGCAGCGTCAAGGAGGGACAAGGAGAGTCAAGGAGGGACAAGCAGGGACAAGAAGGGAAAAGGAGGGACAAGGATGGTCAAAGAAGGACAAGGAGGGACCAGGAGGGACAAGTAGGGACAAGCAGGATCAACGAGGGACAAGGAGGGACCAGGAGGGACAAGGAGAGACAAGCAGGATCAAGGAGGGACAAACGGGAACAAGGAAGGACAAGGAGGGACAAGCAAGATCAAGGAAGGACAATGAGGGACCAGGAGGGACACGCAGGGACAAGCTGGTTCAAGGAGGGAAAAGCAGGGACAATGAGGGAGAAGGAGGGACAAGGAGGGACTAAAAGGGTCTAGGAGGGACTAGGAGGGACTAGGATGGACAATGAGGCGCAAGGAGGGACAAGGAGGGACAATGAGTGACAAGGAGGGACAAGGAGGGACAAGGAGGGACAAGGAGGGACTAGGAGGGACAAGGAGGGACAAGGAGGGACATGGAGGGACAAGGAGGGACAAGGAGGAACTAGGAAGGACAAGGAGGGACAAGGAGGGACAAGTAGGGACAAGAAGGGACAAGGAGAGACCAGGAGGGTCAAGGAGGACAAGCAGGGACAAGGAGGAACAAATAGGGATCAGGAGGGGCAATAAGGGACATGGAGGGTAATGAGGGACAAGGAGAGACAAGGAGGGAAAAGAAGGGACAAGAAGGAGCAAGGAGGGAACAGGAGGGGCATGGAGGGATAACTAGGGAAAATAATTGACAAGGAGAAACAAGGAGGGACAAGGAGGGACAAGGAGGGACAAGGAGTGACAATGAGGGACAAGAAGGGACTAGCAGGGTTAAGGAGGGACAAGGAGGGAAAAGGAGGACAAAGGAGGGACAATGACGGACAAGGAGGGACAAGGAGGGTCAAGGCACAATGATGGTCAAGGAGGGACAAGTAGGAGGAAGGAGGGATTAGGTGGGGCAAGGAGAGACAAGGAGAGGCAAGGAAGGACAAGGAGGGACCAGGAGGGAAAATGAGGGACAAGGAGGGGCAAGGAGGGACAATGAGGGACCAGGAGGGTCAAGGAGGTACAAGGATGGTCAAGGAGGGACAAGTAGGAACAAGGAGAGACTAGCAGGGACAAGGAGGGACAAGCAGGATCAAGGAGGGACAAACAGGGACAATGAGGGACAAGCAGGATCAAGGAGGACCAGGAGGGACAAGCAGTGTCAAGGAGGGACAAGCATGGACAAGGAGGGACTAGGATGGTCAAGGAGCGACAAGGAAGGACAAGGAAGGACAATGAGGGACAAGCAGGGACAAGGAGGGGCAAGGAGAGACTAGGAGATACAAGGAGGGACATGGAGGGATATGGAGGGACAAGGAGGGGCAATGAGGGACAAGGATGGACAAGGAGGGGCAAGGAGGGACAAGCAGGGACAAGAAGGGAAAAGGAGGGACAAGGATGGTCAAGGAGGGACAAGGAAGGACAATGAGGGACAAGGAGGGTTAAGTTAGGGACAAGGAGAGACATGGAAGTACAAGCAGGATCAAGGAGGGACAAACGGGGACAAGGAAGGACAAGCAGTGTCAAGGAGGGACAAGGAGAGTCAAGGAGGGACAAGCAGGGACAAGAAGGGAAAAGGAGGGACAAGGATGGTCAAGGAGGGACAAGGAAGGACAATGAGGGACAAGGAGGGTTAAGTTAGGGACAAGGAGAGACATGGAAGTACAAGCAGGATCAAGGAGGGACAAACGGGGACAAGGAAGGACAAGGAGGGACAAGGAGGGACAAGGAGGGACAAGGAGGGAAAAGGAGGGACAAGGAGGGGCAATGAGGGACATGGAGGGGCAATGAGGGACAAGGAGGGGCAATGAGGGACATGGAGGGGAAATGACGGACTAGGAGGGACAAACAGGTACAAGGAGGGTCAAGGAGGGACAAGTAGGAACAAGGAGAGACTAGCAGGGACAAGAAGGGACAAGGAAGGACAAGGAGGGTGAAGGAGGTACAAGGATGGTCAAGGAGGGACAAGTAGGAACAAGGAGAGACTAGCAGGGACAAGAAGGGACAAGGAGGGAAAAGGAGGGACCAGGAGGGACAAGGAGGGGCAAGGAGAGACATGGAGAGACAAGCAGGATCAAGGAGGGACAAACGGGGACAAGGAAGGACAAGGAGGGACAAGCAGGATCAAGGAGGGACCAGGAGGGACACGCAGGGACAAGTAGGAACAAGGAGGGACAAGGAGGGAAAAGGAGGGATTAGGAGGGACAATGAGGGGCAAGGAGAGACAAGGAGAGGCAAGGAAGGACAAGGAGGGACCAGGAGGGAAAATGAGGGACAAGGAGGGGCAAGGAGATACCAGGAGGGACAAGGAGGGTCAAGGAGGGACAAGTAGGAACAAGGAGGTACAATGATGGTCAAGGAGGGACAAGTAGGAACAAGGAGGGACCAGGAGGGACAAGGAGGGGCAATGAGGGACATGGAGGGACAAGGAGGGGCAATGAGGGACAAGGAGGGACTAGGAGGGACTAGGAGGGACAAGGAGGGACCAGGAGGGGAAAGGAGGGACTAGGAGGGGCAAGGAGGGACCAGGAGGGAAAAGGAGGGACCAGGAGGGAAAAGGAGTGACAAGGAGGAACAAGTAGGAACAAGGAGGGAGAAGGAGTGACAAGGAGGGGCAAGGAGGGGCAAGGAGAGACATGGAGGGTCAAGGAGGGACAAGGAAGGACAAGGAGGGAAAAGGAAAGGACAAAGGAGGGGCAATGAGGGACAAGGAGGGACAGGCAGGGACAATCAGGGACAAGCAAGGACAAGTAGGGTCAAGTACGGACCAGGAGGGACAATGAGGGACAAGGAGGGTTAAGTTAGGGACAATGAGGGACAAGGAGAGACATGGAGAGACAAGCAGGTTCAAGGAGGGACAAACGGGGACAAGGAAGGACAAGGAGGGACAAGGAGGGACAAGGAGGGACAAGCAGGATCAAGGAGGGACAAGGAGGGACAAGAAGGGACCTGGAGGGACCAGGAGGGACAAGGAGGGACAAGGAGAGACATGGAGAGACAAGCAGGTTCAAGGAGGGACAAACGGGGACAAGGAACAAGTAGGGACAAGCAGGTTCAAGGAGGGACAAACGGGGACAAGGAAGGACAAGGAGGGACAAGTAGGGACAAGCAGGATCAAGGAGGGACAAGGAGGGACACGCAGGGACAAGCTGGTTCAAGGATGGAAAAGCAGGGACAATGAGGGAGAAGGAGGGACAAGGAGGGACTAAAAGGGTCAAGGAGGACAAGCAGGGTCAAGGAGGACAAGCAGGGACAAGGAGGGATAAGGATGGGCAATAAGGGACATGGAGGGGTAATGAGGGACAAGGAGAGACAAGGAGGGAAAAGAAGGGACAAGTAGGAGCAAGGAGGGAAAAGAAGAGACAAGTAGGAGCAAGTAGGAGCAAGGAGGGACCAGGAGGGGCATGGAGGGACAAGGAGGGAAAATAAGTGACAAGGAGTGACAAGGAGGGTCAAGGAGTGACAATGAGGGACAAGAAGGGACAAGGAGGGACTAGCAGGGTTAAGGAGGTACAAGGAGGGAAAAGGAGGACAAAGGAGGGGCAATGAGGGATAAGGAGGGACTAGGCGGGACTAGGAGAGTCAAGGAGGGACAAGGAGGGAAAAGGAAAGAAAAGGAGGACAAAGGAGGGGCAATGAGGGACAGGCAGGGACAATCAGGGACAAGCAGGGACAAGAAGGGACAAGGAGGGACAAATAGGGTCAAGTACGGACCAGGAGGGACAATGAGGGGCAAGGAGAGAAAAGGACAGACAAGGAGAGACAAGGAGGGACAAGGACGGAAAAGGAGGGAAAAGGAGGGACAAGGAGGGAGCAGGAGGGAAAAGGAGTGACAAGGAGGGACAATGAGGGAGAAGGAGTGACAAGGAGGAACAATGAGGGAGAAGGAGTGACAAGGAGGGTCAAGGAGTGACAAGGAGGGGCAAGGAGAGAAAAGGACAGACAAGGAGAGACAAGGAGGGACAAGGACGGAAAAGGAGGGACAAGAAGGGAAAAGTAGGGACAAGGAGGGCAATGAGGGACAAGGAAAAACAAGAAGGGACAATGAGGGGCAAGGAGAGACAAGGAAAGGCAAGGTGGGACCAGGAGGGACAAGGAAGGACAAGGAGGGACAATGAGGGGCAAGGAGAGACAAGGAGGGACAATAAGGGAGAAGGAGTGACAAGGAGGAACAAGGAGGGACAAGGAGTGACAAGGAGGGGCAAGGAGAGAAAAGACAGACAAGGAGGGGCAAGGACGGAAAAGGAGGTACAAGGAGGGACAAGGAGGGAAAAGTAGGGACAAGGAGGGGCAATGAGGGACAAGGTGGGACAAGAAAAACAAGAAGGGACAATGAGGGACAAGACAAGGAAAGGCAAGGAGGGACCAGGAGGGACAAGGAGAGAGCAGGAGGGAAAAGGAGGAATAAGGACTGACAATGAGGGAGAAGGAGTGACAAGGAGGAACAAGGAGTGAAAAGGAGGGGCAAGGAGGGGCAAGGGGAGAAAAGGACAGACAAGGAGTGACAAGGAGGGACAAGCATGGACAAGGAGGGACAAGTAGGGACAATCAGGGTCAAGGAGGGACAAGTAGGGACAAGGAGGGACAAGGAGGGACAAGGAAGGACAAGGAGGGACAAGGAGGAAAAAGGAGGGACAAGGAGGGGCAATAAGGGACATGGAGGGGCAATGAGGGACAAGGAGGGGCAAGGAAGGACAAGGAGGGACAAGGAGGAAAAAGGAGGGACAAGGAGGGGCAATAAGGGACATGGAGGGGCAATGACGGTCAAGGAGGTACAAGGATGGTCAAGGAGGGACAAGTAGGAACAAGGAGAGACTATCAGGGACAAGAAGGGACAAGAAGGGACAAGGAGGGACAAGCAGGATCAAGGAGGGATAAACAGGTACAATGAGGGTCAAGGAGGGACAAGCAGGATCAAGGAGGCACAAACAGGGACGAGGAGGGTCAAGGAGGGACAAGCAGGATCAAGGAGGGACAAGCAGTGACAAGGAGGGACAACGAGGAACAAGGAAGGACAAGGAGGGATTAGGAGGGGCAATGAGGGGCAAGGAGGGACCAGAAGGGACAAGGAGGGACAAGGAGGGGCAAGGAGAGACATGGAGAGACAAGCAGGATCAAGGAGGGAGAAGGAGGGGCAAGGAGAGACATGGAGAGACAAGCAGGATCAAGGAGGGACAAACGGGGACAAGGAAGGGCAAGGAAGGACAAGGAGGGTCTAGGAGGGACAAGAAGGGACCAGGAGGGAAAAGGAGTGACAAGGAGGAACAAGGAGTGACAAGGAGGGGCAAGGAGAGACATGGGGGGTCAAGGAGGGACAAGGAAGGACAATGAGGGACAAGGAGGGTCAATGAGAGACAAACAGGGACAAGGAGGGACGAGGAGAGACAAGGAGGGAAAAGAAGGGGCAAGGAGAAGCAAGGAGGGACCAAGAGGGGCAAGGAGGGACAAGCAGTGTCAAGGAGGGACAAGCATGGACAAGGAGGGACTAGGATGGTCAAGGAGGGACAAGGAAGGACAAGGAAGGACAAGGAAGGACAATGAGGGACAAGCAGGGACAAGGAGGGGCAAGGAGAGACTAGGATGGACATGGAGAGATATGACCCCAAGGAGGGAAAAGAAGGGGCAAGGAGAAGCAAGGAGGGACCAAGAGGGGCAAGGAGGGACAAGCAGTGTCAAGGAGGGACAAGCATGGACAAGGAGGGACTAGGATGGTCAAGGAGGGACAAGGAAGGACAAGGAAGGACAAGGAAGGACAATGAGGGACAAGGAGGGGCAAGGAGAGACATGGAGAGACAAGCAGGATCAAGGAGGGACAAACGGGGACAAGGAAGGACAAGGAGGGACAAGCAGCGTCAAGGAGGGACAAGGAGAGTCAAGGAGGGACAAGCAGGGACAAGAAGGGAAAAGGAGGGACAAGGATGGTCAAAGAAGGACAAGGAGGGACCAGGAGGGACAAGTAGGGACAAGCAGGATCAACGAGGGACAAGGAGGGACCAGGAGGGACAAGGAGAGACAAGCAGGATCAAGGAGGGACAAACGGGAACAAGGAAGGACAAGGAGGGACAAGCAAGATCAAGGAAGGACAATGAGGGACCAGGAGGGACACGCAGGGACAACCTGGTTCAAGGAGGGAAAAGCAGGGACAATGAGGGAGAAGGAGGGACAAGGAGGGACTAAAAGGGTCTAGGAGGGACTAGAAGGGACTAGGAGGGACTAGGATGGACAATGAGGGGCAAGGAGGGACAAGGAGGGACAATGAGTGACAAGGAGGGACAAGGAGGGACAAGGAGGGACAAGGAGGGACTAGGAGGGACAAGGAGGGACAAGGAGGGACATGGAGGGACAAGGAGGGACAAGGAGGGACTAGGAAGGACAAGGAGGGACAAGGAGGGACAAGTAGGGACAAGAAGGGACAAGGAGAGACCAGGAGGGTCAAGGAGGACAAGCAGGGACAAGGAGGAACAAATAGGGATCATGAGGGGCAATAAGGGACATGGAGGGTAATGAGGGACAAGGAGAGACAAGGAGGGACAAGGAGGGAAAAGAAGGGACAAGAAGGAGCAAGGAGGGAACAGGAGGGGCATGGAGGGACAAGGAGGGAAAATAATTGACAAGGAGAAACAAGGAGGGACAAGGAGGGACAAGGAGGGACAAGGAGTGACAATGAGGGACAAGAAGGGACTAGCAGGGTTAAGGAGGGACAAGGAGGGAAAAGGAGGACAAAGGAGGGACAATGACGGACAAGGAGGGTCAAGGCACAATGATGGTCAAGGAGGGACAAGTAGGAGGAAGGAGGGATTAGGTGGGGCAAGGAGAGACAAGGAGAGGCAAGGAAGGACAAGGAGGGACCAGGAGGGAAAATGAGGGACAAGGAGGGGCAAGGAGGGACAATGAGGGACCAGGAGGGTCAAGGAGGTACAAGGATGGTCAAGGAGGGACAAGTAGGAACAAGGAGAGACTAGCAGGGACAAGGAGGGACAAGCAGGATCAAGGAGGGACAAACAGGGACAATGAGGGACAAGCAGGATCAAGGAGGACCAGGAGGGACAAGCAGTGTCAAGGAGGGACAAGCATGGACAAGGAGGGACTAGGATGGTCAAGGAGCGACAAGGAAGGACAAGGAAGGACAATGAGGGACAAGCAGGGACAAGGAGGGGCAAGGAGAGACTAGGAGATACAAGGAAGGACAAGGAGGGATTAGGAGGGACAATGAGGGGCAAGGAGGGACCAGAAGGGACAAGGAGGGACAAGGAGGGGCAAGGAGAGACAAGCAGGATCAAGGAGGGACAAACGGGGACAAGGAAGGGCAAGGAAGGACAAGGAGGGACAAGGAGGGACCAGGAGGGAAAAGGAGTAACAAGGAGGAACAATGAGGGAGAAGGAGTGACAAGGAGGGGCAAGGAGAGACATGGAGGGTCAAGGAGGGACAAGAAAGGACAAGGAGGGTCAATGAGAGACAAGCAGGATCAACGAGGGACAAGGAGGGACAAGGAGGGGCAAGGAGAGACAAGCAGGATCAAGGAGGGACAAACGGGAACAATGAAGGACAAGGAGGGACAAGTAGGGACAAGCAGGATCAAGGAGGGACAAGGAGGGACCAGGAGGGACACGCAGGGACAAGCTGGTTCAAGGAGGGAAAAGCAGGGACAATGAGGGAGAAGGAGGGACAAGGAGGGACTAAAAGGGTCTAGGAGGGATTAGAAGGGACTAGGATGGACAATGAGGGGCAAGGAGAGACAAGGAGGGACAAGGAGGGGCAATGAGGGACAAGGAGGGACAAGGAGGGACAAGGAGGGACTAGGAGGGACAAGGAGGGACATGGAGGGACAAGGAGGGACTAGGAAGGACAAGGAGGGACAAGGAGGGACAAGTAGGGACAAGAAGGGACAAGGAGAGACCAGAAGGGTCAAGGAGGACAAGCAGGGACAAGGAGGAACAAATAGGGATCAGGAGGGGCAATAAGGGTAATGAGGGACAAGGAGAGACAAGGAGGGACAAGGAGGGACAAGGAGGGACAAGGAGGGAAAAGAAGGGACAAGTAGGAGCAAGGAGGGAACAGGAGGGGCATGGAGGGACAAGGAGGGAAAATAATTGACAAGGAGAAACAAGGAGTGACAATGAGGGACAAGAAGGGACTAGCAGGGTTAGGGAGGGACAAGGAGCGAAAAGGAGGACAAAGGAGGGGCAATGACGGACAAGGAGGGGCAACGATGAACAAGGAGGGGCAAGGAGGGACAAGGAGGGACCAGGAGGGACAAGGAGGGTCAAGGCACAATGATGGTCAAGGAGGGACAAGGTAGGAGAATGAGGGACAAGGAGGGTTAAGTTAGGGACAAGGAGGGGCAAGGAGAGACATGGAAGTACAAGCAGGATCAAGGAGGATATGGAGGGACAAGGAGGGGCAATGAGGGACCAGGAGGGACAAGGTGGGGCAAGGAGAGACATGGAGAGACAAGCAGGATCAAGGAGGGACAAACGGGGACAAGGAAGGACAAGGAGGGCAAGCAGTATCAAGGAGGGACAAGCAGGGACAAGAAGGGAAAAGGAGGGACAAGGTAGGACAAGGAGGGTTAAGTTAGGGACAAGCAGAGACAAGGAGGGGCAAGGAGAGACATGGAAGTACAAGCAGGATCAAGGAAGGACAAACGGGGACAAGGAAGGACAAGGAGAGACAAGGAGGGTCAAGGAGGGACAAGGAGGGACAAGCAGGATCAACGAGGGACAAGGAGTGACCAGGAGGGACAAGGAGGGACAAGGAGAGACAAGCAGGGTCAAGGAGGGACAAACGGGAACAAGGAAGGACAAGGAGGGACAAGTAGGGACAAGCAGGATCAAGGAGGGACCAGGAGGGACACGCAGGGACAAGCTGGTTCAAGGACGGAAAAACAGGGACAATGAGGGAGAAGGAGGGACTAGGAGGTACTAGAAGGGACTAGGAGGGACTAGGATGGACAATGAGGGGCAAGGAGAGACAAGGAGGGAAAATGAGTGACAAGGAGGAAGTAGGAGGGACAAGGAGGGGCAATGAGGGACAAGGAGGGACAAGGAGAAACTAGGAGGGACAAGGAGGGACCAGGAGGGACAAGGAGGGGCAAGGAGAGACATGGAGAGACAAGCAGGATCAAGGAGGGACAAACGGGGACAAGGAGGGACAAGCAGGATCAAGGAGGGACCAGGAGGGACACGCAGGGACTAGGAGGGACCAGGAGGGAAAAGGAGGGACAAGGAGGGAGAAGGAGTGACAAGGAGGGGCAAGGAGAGACATGGAGGGACAAGGAAGGACAATGAGGGGCAAGGAGGGTCAATGAGAGACAAACAGGGACAAGGTGGGACGAGGAGAGACAAGGAGGGAAAAGAAGGGGCAAGGAGAAGCAAGGAGGGACCAAGAGGGGCAAGGAGGGACAAGCAGTGTCAAGGAGGGACAAGCATGGACAAGGAGGGACTAGGATGGTCAAGGAGGGACAAGGAAGGACAAGGAAGGACAAGGAAGGACAAGGAAGGACAAGGAAGGACAAGGAAGGACAAGGAAGGACAATGAGGGACAAACAGGGACAAGGAGGTGCAAGGAGAGACTAGGAGGGACATGGAGGGATATGGAGGGACAAGGAGGGGCAATGAGTGACCAGGAGGGACAAGGAGGGGCAAGGAGAGACATGGAGAGACAAGCAGGATCAAGGAGGGACAAACGGGGACAAGGAAGGACAAGGAGGGACAATGAGGGACAAGCAGTGTCAAGGAGGGCAAGGAGAGTCAAGGAGGGACAAGAAGGGGAAAGAAGGGACAAGGATGGTCAAGGAGGGACAAGGTAGGACAATGAGGGACAAGGAGGGTTAAGTTAGGGACAAGCAGGGACAAGGAGGGGCAAGGAGAGACATGGAAGTACAAGCAGGATCAAGGAGGGAAAAACGGGGACAAGGAAGGACAAGGAGGGACAAGCAGGATCAATGAGGGACAAGGAGGGGCAAGGAGAGACAAGCAGTGAGGGACAAGGTAGGACAAGAAAAACAAGAAGGGACAATGAGGGACAAGACAAGGAAAGGCAAGGAGGGACCAGGAGGGTCAAGGAGAGAGCAGGAGGGAAAAGGAGGAATAAGGACTGACAATGAGGGAGAAGGAGTGACAAGGAGGAACAAGGAGTGAAAAGGAGGGGCAAGGAGGGCAAGGGGAGAAAAGGACAGACAAGGAGTGACAAGGAGGGACAAGCATGGACAAGGAGGGACAAGTAGGGACAATCAGGGTCAAGGAGGGACAAGTAGGGACAAGCTGGGTCAAGGAGGGACAAGGAGGGAAAAGGAGGGATATGGGTGGTCAAGGAGGGACAAGGGAGGAAAATGATGGAAAAGGAGGGTCAATGAGGGACAAACAGGGACAAGAAGGGACAAGGAAGGACAAGGAGGGACAAGCAGGGTCAAAGAGGGACAAGGAAGGACAAGTAGGGACAAGGGGGAAAGGAGGGACAAGGTGGGACAAGAAAAACAAGAAGGGACAATGAGGGACAAGACAAGGAAAGGCAAGGAGGGACCAGGAGGGACAAGGAGAGAGCAGGAGGGAAAAGGAGGAATAAGGACTGACAATGAGGGAGAAGGAGTGACAAGGAGGAACAAGGAGGAACAAGGAGTGAAAAGGAGGGGCAAGGAGGGGCAAGGGGAGAAAAGGACAGACAAGGAGTGACAAGGAGGGACAAGGAGGGACAAGCATGGACAAGGAGGGACAAGTAGGGACAATCAGGGTCAAGGAGGGACAAGTAGGGACAAGGAGGGACAAGGAGGGACAAGGAGGAAAAAGGAGGGACAAGGAGGGGCAATAAGGGACATGGAGGGGCAATGAGGGACAAGGAGGGGCAAGGAAGGACAAGGAGGGACAAGGAGGAAAAAGGAGGGACAAGGAGGAAAAAGGAGGGACAAGGAGGGGCAATAAGGGACATGGAGGGGCAATGACGGTCAAGGAGGTACAAGGATGGTCAAGGAGGGACAAGTAGGAACAAGGAGAGACTATCAGGGACAAGAAGGGACAAGAAGGGACAAGGAGGGACAAGCAGGATCAAGGAGGGATAAACAGGTACAATGAGGGTCAAGGAGGGACAAGCAGGATCAAGGAGGCACAAACAGGGACGAGGAGGGTCAAGGAGGGACAAGCAGGATCAAGGAGGGACAAGCAGTGACAAGGAGGGACAACGAGGAACAAGGAAGGACAAGGAGGGACTAGGATGGTCAAGGAGGGACAAGGAAGGACAAGGAAGGACAAGGAAGGACAAGGAAGGACAAGGAAGGACAAGGAAGGACAAGGAAGGACAAGGAAGGACAAGGAAGGACAATGAGGGACAAGCAGGGACAAGGAGGTGCAAGGAGAGACTAGGAGGGACATGGAGGGATATGGAGGGACAAGGAGGGGCAATGAGGGACCAGGAGGGACAAGGAGGGGCAAGGAGAGACATGGAGAGACAAGCAGGATCAAGGAGGGACAAACGGGGACAAGGAAGGACAAGGAGGGACAATGAGGGACAAGCAGTGTCAAGGAGGGCAAGGAGAGTCAAGGAGGGACAAGAAGGGGAAAGAAGGGACAAGGATGGTCAAGGAGGGACAAGGTAGGACAATGAGGGACAAGGAGGGTTAAGTTAGGGACAAGCAGGGACAAGGAGGGGCAAGGAGAGACATGGAAGTACAAGCAGGATCAAGGAGGGAAAAACGGGGACAAGGAAGGACAAGGAGGGACAAGCAGGATCAATGAGGGACAAGGAGGGGCAAGGAGAGACAAGCAGTGAGGGACAAGGTAGGACAAGAAAAACAAGAAGGGACAATGAGGGACAAGACAAGGAAAGGCAAGGAGGGACCAGGAGGGTCAAGGAGAGAGCAGGAGGGAAAAGGAGGAATAAGGACTGACAATGAGGGAGAAGGAGTGACAAGGAGGAACAAGGAGTGAAAAGGAGGGGCAAGGAGGGCAAGGGGAGAAAAGGACAGACAAGGAGTGACAAGGAGGGACAAGCATGGACAAGGAGGGACAAGTAGGGACAATCAGGGTCAAGGAGGGACAAGTAGGGGCAAGGGGAGAAAAGGACAGACAAGGAGTGACAAGGAGGGACAAGGAGGGACAAGCATGGACAAGGAGGGACAAGTAGGGACAATCAGGGTCAAGGAGGGACAAGTAGGGACAAGGAGGGACAAGGAGGGACAAGGAGGGACAAGGAAGGACAAGGAGGGACAAGGAGGAAAAAGGAGGGACCAGAAGGGACAAGGAGGGACAAGGAGGGGCAAGGAGAGACATGGAGAGACAAGCAGGATCAAGGAGGGAGAAGGAGGGGCAAGGAGAGACATGGAGAGACAAGCAGGATCAAGGAGGGACAAACGGGGACAAGGAAGGGCAAGGAAGGACAAGGAGGGACTAGGAGGGATAAGAAGGGACCAGGAGGGAAAAGGAGTGACAAGGAGGAACAAGGAGTGACAAGGAGGGGCAAGGAGAGACATGGGGGGTCAAGGAGGGACAAGGAAGGACAATGAGGGACAAGGAGGGTCAATGAGAGACAAACAGGGACAAGGAGGGACGAGGAGAGACAAGGAGGGAAAAGAAGGGGCAAGGAGAAGCAAGGAGGGACCAAGAGGGGCAAGGAGGGACAAGCAGGATCAAGGAGGCACAAACAGGGACGAGGAGGGTCAAGGAGGGACAAGCAGGATCAAGGAGGGACAAGCAGTGACAAGGAGGGACAACGAGGAACAAGGAAGGACAAGGACGGATTAGGAGGGACAATGAGGGGCAAGGAGGGACCAGAAGGGACAAGGAGGGACAAGGAGGGGCAAGGAGAGACATGGAGAGACAAGCAGGATCAAGGAGGGAGAAGGAGGGGCAAGGAGAGACATGGAGAGACAAGCAGGATCAAGGAGGGACAAACGGGGACAAGGAAGGGCAAGGAAGGACAAGGAGGGACTAGGAGGGACAAGAAGGGACCAGGAGGGAAAAGGAGTGACAAGGAGGAACAAGGAGGGAGAAGGAGTGACAAGGAGGGGCACGGAGAGACATGGGGGGTCAAGGAGGGACAAGGAAGGACAATGAGGGACAAGGAGGGTCAATGAGAGACAAACGGGGACAAGGAGGGACGAGGAGAGACAAGGAGGGAAAAGAAGGGGCAAGGAGAAGCAAGGAGGGACCAAGAGGGGCAAGGAGGGACAAGCAGTGTCAAGGAGGGACAAGCATGGACAAGGAGGGACTAGGATGGTCAAGGAGGGACAAGGAAGGACAAGGAAGGACAAGGAAGGACAATGAGGGACAAGCAGGGACAAGGAGGGGCAAGGAGAGACTAGGATGGACATGGAGGGATATGACCCCAAGGAGGGAAAAGAAGGGGCAAGGAGAAGCAAGGAGGGACCAAGAGGGGCAAGGAGGGACAAGCAGTGTCAAGGAGGGACAAGCATGGACAAGGAGGGACTAGGATGGTCAAGGAGGGACAAGGAAGGACAAGGAAGGACAAGGAAGGACAATGAGGGACAAGGAGGGACAAGGAGAGACATGGAGAGACAAGCAGGATCAAGGAGGGACAAACGGGGACAAGGAAGGACAAGGAGGGACAAGCAGCGTCAAGGAGGGACAAGGAGAGTCAAGGAGGGACAAGCAGGGACAAGAAGGGAAAAGGAGGGACAAGGATGGTCAAAGAAGGACAAGGAGGGACCAGGAGGGACAAGTAGGGACAAGCAGGATCAACGAGGGACAAGGAGGGACCAGGAGGGACAAGGAGAGACAAGCAGGATCAAGGAGGGACAAACGGGAACAAGGAAGGACAAGGAGGGACAAGCAAGATCAAGGAAGGACAATGAGGGACCAGGAGGGACAGGCAGGGACAAGCTGGTTCAAGGAGGGAAAAGCAGGGACAATGAGGGAGAAGGAGGGACAAGGAGGGACTAAAAGGGTCTAGGAGGGACTAGAAGGGACTAGGAGGGACTAGGATGGACAATGAGGGGCAAGGAGGGACAAGGAGGGACAATGAGTGACAAGGAGGGACAAGGAGGGACAAGGAGGGACAAGGAGGGACAAGGAGGGACTAGGAGGGACAAGGAGGGACAAGGAGGGACATGGAGGGACAAGGAGGGACAAGGAGGGACTAGGAAGGACAAGGAGGGACAAGGAGGGACAAGTAGGGACAAGAAGGGACAAGGAGAGACCAGGAGGGTCAAGGTGGACAAGCAGGGACAAGGAGGAACAAATAGGGATCAGGAGGGGCAATAAGGGACATGGAGGGTAATGAGGGACAAGGAGAGACAAGGAGGGACAAGGAGGGAAAAGAAGGGACAAGAAGGAGCAAGGAGGGAACAGGAGGGGCATGGAGGGACAAGGAGGGAAAATAATTGACAAGGAGAAACAAGGAGGGACAAGGAGGGACAAGGAGGGACAAGGAGTGACAATGAGGGACAAGAAGGGACTAGCAGGGTTAAGGAGGGACAAGGAGGGAAAAGGAGGACAAAGGAGGGACAATGACGGACAAGGAGGGACAAGGAGGGTCAAGGCACAATGATGGTCAAGGAGGGACAAGTAGGAGGAAGGAGGGATTAGGTGTTGCAAGGAGAGACAAGGAGAGGCAAGGAAGGACAAGGAGGGACCAGGAGGGAAAATGAGGGACAAGGAGGGGCAAGGAGGGACAATGAGGGACCAGGAGGGTCAAGGAGGTACAAGGATGGTCAAGGAGGGACAAGTAGGAACAAGGAGAGACTAGCAGGAACAAGGAGGGACAAGCAGGATCAAGGAGGGACAAACAGGGACAATGAGGGACAAGCAGGATCAAGGAGGACCAGGAGGGACAAGCAGTGTCAAGGAGGGACAAGCATGGACAAGGAGGGACTAGGATGGTCAAGGAGCGACAAGGAAGGACAAGGAAGGACAATGAGGGACAAGCAGGGACAAGGAGGGGCTAGGAGATACAAGGAGGGACATGGAGGGATATGGAGGGACAAGGAGGGGCAATGAGGGACAAGGATGGACAAGGAGGGGCAAGGAGGGACAAGCAGGGACAAGAAGGGAAAAGGAGGGACAAGGATGGTCAAGGAGGGACAAGGAAGGACAAGGAGGGACAAGGAGGGTTAAGTTAGGGACAAGGAGAGACATGGAAGTACAAGCAGGATCAAGGAGGGACAAACGGGGACAAGGAAGGACAAGCAGTGTCAAGGAGGGACAAGGAGAGTCAAGGAGGGACAAGCAGGGACAAGAAGGGAAAAGGAGGGACAAGGATGGTCAAGGAGGGACAAGGAAGGACAATGAGGGACAAGGAGGGTTAAGTTAGGGACAAGGAGAGACATGGAAGTACAAGCAGGATCAAGGAGGGACAAACGGGGACAAGGAAGGACAAGGAGGGACAAGGAGGGACAAGGAGGGAAAAGGAGGGACAAGGAGGGGCAATGAGGGACATGGAGGGGCAATGAGGGACAAGGAGGGGCAATGAGGGACATGGAGGGGAAATGACGGACTAGGAGGGACAAACAGGTACAAGGAGGGTCAAGGAGGGACAAGTAGGAACAAGGAGAGACTAGCAGGGACAAGAAGGGACAAGGAAGGACAAGGAGGGTGAAGGAGGTACAAGGATGGTCAAGGAGGGACAAGTAGGAACAAGGAGAGACTAGCAGGGACAAGAAGGGACAAGGAGGGAAAAGGAGGGACCAGGAGGGACAAGGAGGGGCAAGGAGAGACATGGAGAGACAAGCAGGATCAAGGAGGGACAAACGGGGACAAGGAAGGACAAGGAGGGACAAGCAGGATCAAGGAGGGACCAGGAGGGACACGCAGGGACTAGGAGGGACCAGGAGGGAAAAGGAGGGACAAGGAGGGAGAAGGAGTGACAAGGAGGGGCAAGGAGAGACATGGAGGGACAAGGAGGGACAAGCAGGGTCAAAGAGGGACAAGGAAGGACAAGGAGGGACAAGGAGGGAAAAGGAGGGGCAATAAGGGACATGGAGGGGCAATGAGGGACAAGGAGGGGCAATGAGGGACATGGAGGGGAAATGAGGGACCAGGAGGGACAAGGAGGGTCAAGGAGGTACAAGGAGGGACAAGTAGGAACAAGGAGAGACTAGCAGGGGCAAGAAGGGACAAGGAAGGACAATGAGGGTCAAGGAGGGTCAAGGAGGTACAAGGATGGTCAAGGAGGGACAAGTAGGAACAAGGAGTGACTAGCAGGGACAAGAAGGGACAAGCAGGATCAAGGAGGGACAAACAGGGACAATGAGGGTCAAGGAGGGACAAGCAGGATCAAGAAGGGACAAACAGGGACGAGGAGGGACAAGCAGGATCAAGGAGGGACAAGCAGTGACAAGGAGGGACAACGAGGAACAAGGAAGGACAAGGAGGGATTAGGAGGGACAATGAGGGGCAAGGAGGGACCAGAAGGGACAAGGAGGGGCAAGGAGAGACAAGCAGGATCAAGGAGGGACAAACGGGGACAAGGAAGGGCAAGGAAGGACAAGGAGGGACCAGGAGGGAAAAGGAGTAACAAGGAGGAACAATGAGGGAGAAGGAGTGACAAGGAGGGGCAAGGAGAGACATGGAGGGTCAAGGAGGGACAAGAAAGGACAAGGAGGGTCAATGAGAGACAAGCAGGATCAACGAGGGACAAGCAGGGACCAGGAGGGACAAGGAGGGGCAAGGAGAGACAAGCAGGATCAAGGAGGGACAAACGGGAACAAGGAAGGACAAGGAGGGACAAGTAGGGACAAGCAGGATCAAGGAGGGACAAGGAGGGACCAGGAGGGACACGCAGGGACAAGCTGGTTCAAGGAGGGAAAAGCAGGGACAATGAGGGAGAAGGAGGGACAAGGAGGGACTAAAAGGGTCTAGGAGGGATTAGAAGGGACTAGGAGGGACTAGGATGGACAATGAGGGGCAAGGAGAGACAAGGAGGGACAAGGAGGGGCAATGAGGGACAAGGAGGGACAAGGAGGGACAAGGAGGGACTAGGAGGGACAAGGAGGGACATGGAGGGACATGGAGGGACAAGAGGGACAAGGAGGGACTAGGAAGGACAAGGAGGGACAAGGAGGGACAAGTAGGGACAAGAAGGGACAAGGAGAGACCAGAAGGGTCAAGGAGGACAAGCAGGGACAAGGAGGAACAAATAGGGATCAGGAGGGGCAATAAGGGTAATGAGGGACAAGGAGAGACAAGGAGGGACAAGGAGGGACAAGGAGGGAAAAGAAGGGACAAGTAGGAGCAAGGAGGGAACAGGAGGGGCATGGAGGGACAAGGAGGGAAAATAATTGACAAGGAGAAACAAGGA
Source organism: Polietes domitor (assembly GCA_947397865.1). NCBI lineage: Eukaryota > Metazoa > Arthropoda > Insecta > Diptera > Muscidae > Polietes > Polietes domitor. The sequence continues at coordinate 901,213 of OX377623.1, forward strand.
GTGACAATGAGGGACAAGAAGGGACTAGCAGGGTTAAGGAGGGACAAGGAGCGAAAAGGAGGACAAAGGAGGGGCAATGACGGACAAGGAGGGGCAACAATGAACAAGGAGGGGCAAGGAGGGACAAGGAGGGACCAGGAGGGACAAGGAGGGTCAAGGCACAATGATGGTCAAGGAGGGACAAGGTAGGACAATGAGGGACAAGGAGGGTTAAGTTAGGGACAAGCTGGGACAAGGAGGGGCAAGGAGAGACATGGAAGTACAAGCAGGATCAAGGAGGGACAAACGGGGTCAAGGAAGGACAAGGAGGGACAAGCAGGATCAACGAGGGACAAGGAGGGGCAAGGAGAGACATGGAGAGGACAAGGAGGGACTAGGATGGTCAAGGAGGGACAAGGAAGGACAAGGAAGGACAAGGAAGGACAATGAGGGACAAGCAGGGACAAGCAGGGACAAAGAGGGGCAAGGAGATACAAGGAGGGACAAGGAGGGCAAGCAGTGTCAAGGAGGGACAAGGAGGGGCAATGAGGGACCAGGAGGGGCAAGGAGAGACATGGAGAGACAATCAAGGAGGGACAAACGGGGACAAGGAAGGACAAGGAGGGCAAGCAGTGTCAAGGAGGGACAAGAAGGGAAAAGGAGGGACAAGGATGGTCAAGGAGGGACAATGAGGGACAAGGAGGGTTAAGTTAGGGACAAGGAGGGGCAAGGAGAGACATGGAAGTACAAGCAGGATCAAGGAGGATATGGAGGGACAAGGAGGGGCAATGAGGGACCAGGAGGGACAAGGTGGGGCAAGGAGAGACATGGAGAGACAAGCAGGATCAAGGAGGGACAAACGGGGACAAGGAAGGACAACGAGGGCAAGCAGTATCAAGGAGGGACAAGCAGGGACAAGAAGGGAAAAGGAGGGACAAGGTAGGACAAGGAGGGTTAAGTTAGGGACAAGGAGGGGCAAGGAGAGACATGGAAGTACAAGCAGGATCAAGGAAGGACAAACGGGGACAAGGAAGGACAAGGAGAGACAAGGAGGGTCAAGGAGGGACAAGAAGGGACAAGGAGGGACAAGTAGGGACAAGCAGGATCAACGAGGGACAAGGAGTGACCAGGAGGGACAAGGAGGGACAAGGAGAGACAAGCAGGATCAAGGAGGGACAAACGGGAACAAGGAAGGACAAGGAGGGACAAGTAGGGACAAGCAGGATCAAGGAGGGACCAGGAGGGACACGCAGGGACAAGCTGGTTCAAGGAGGGAAAAACAGGGACAATGAGGGAGAAGGAGGGACTAGGAGGTACTAGAAGGGACTAGGAGGGACTAGGATGGACAATGAGGGGCAAGGAGAGACAAGGAGGGAAAATGAGTGACAAGGAGGAAGTAGGAGGGACAAGGAGGGGCAATGAGGGACAAGGAGGGACAAGGAGAAACTAGGAGGGACAAGGAGGGACCAGGAGGGACAAGGAGGGGCAAGGAGAGACATGGAGAGACAAGCAGGATCAAGGAGGGACAAACGGGGACAAGGAAGGACAAGGAGGGACAAGCAGGATCAAGGAGGGACCAGGAGGGACACGCAGGGACTAGGAGGGACCAGGAGGGACAAGGAGGGGCAAGGAGAGACATGGAGGGACAAGGAAGGACAATGAGGGGCAAGGAGGGTCAATGAGAGACAAACAGGGACAAGGTGGGACGAGGAGAGACAAGGAGGGAAAAGAAGGGGCAAGGAGAAGCAAGGAGGGACCAAGAGGGGCAAGGAGGGACAAGCAGTGTCAAGGAGGGACAAGCATGGACAAGGAGGGACTAGGATGGTCAAGGAGGGACAAGGAAGGACAAGGAAGGACAAGGAAGGACAAGGAAGGACAAGGAAGGACAATGAGGGACAAGCAGGGACAAGGAGGTGCAAGGAGAGACTAGGAGATACAAGGAGGGACATGGAGGGATATGGAGGGACAAGGAGGGGCAATGAGGGACCAGGAGGGACAAGGAGGGGCAAGGAGAGACATGGAGAGAAAAGCAGGATCAAGGAGGGACAAACGGGGACAAGGAAGGACAAGGAGGGACAATGAGGGACAAGGAGGGACAAGCAGTGTCAAGGAGGGACAAGGAGAGTCAAGGAGGGACAAGAAGGGGAAAGAAGGGACAAGGATGGTCAAGGAGGGACAAGGTAGGACAATGAGGGACAGGGAGGGTTAAGTTAGGGACAAGCAGGGACAAGGAGGGGCAAGGAGAGACATGGAAGTACAAGCAGGATCAAGGAGGGAAAAACGGGGACAAGGAAGGACAAGGAGGGACAAGCAGGATCAACGAGGGACAAGGAGGGGCAAGGAGAGACAAGCAGTGAGGGACAAGGTAGGACAAGAAAAACAAGAAGGGACAATGAGGGACAAGACAAGGAAAGGCAAGGAGGGACCAGGAGGGTCAAGGAGAGAGCAGGAGGGAAAAGGAGGAATAAGGACTGACAATGAGGGAGAAGGAGTGACAAGGAGGAACAAGGAGGAACAAGGAGTGAAAAGGAGGGGCAAGGAGGGCAAGGGGAGAAAAGGACAGACAAGGAGTGACAAGGAGGGACAAGCATGGACAAGGAGGGACAAGTAGGGACAATCAGGGTCAAGGAGGGACAAGTAGGGACAAGCTGGGTCAAGGAGGGACAAGGAGGGAAAAGGAGGGATATGGGTGGTCAAGGAGGGACAAGGGAGGAAAATGATGGAAAAGGAGGGTCAATGAGGGACAAACAGGGACAAGAAGGGACAAGGAAGGACAAGGAGGGACAAGCAGGGTCAAAGAGGGACAAGGAAGGACAAGTAGGGACAAGGAGGGAAAAGGAGGGACAAGGAGGGGCAATAAGGGACATGGAGGGGCAATGAGGGACAAGGAGGGGCAATGAGGGACATGGAGGGGAAATGAGGGACCAGGAGGGACAAACAGGGACAAGGAGGGTCAAGGAGGTACAAGGAGGGACAAGTAGGAACAAGGAGAGACTAGCAGGGACAAGAAGGGACAAGGAAGGACAATGAGGGTCAAGGAGGGTCAAGGAGGTACAAGGATGGTCAAGGAGGGACAAGTAGGAACAAGGAGTGACTAGCAGGGACAAGAAGGGACAAGGAGGGACAAGCAGGATCAAGGAGGGACAAACAGGGACAATGAGGGTCAAGGAGGGACAAGCAGGATCAAGAAGGGACAAACAGGGACGAGGAGGGACAAGCAGGATCAAGGAGGGACAAGCAGTGACAAGGAGGGACAACGAGGAACAAGGAAGGACAAGGAGGGATTAGGAGGGACAATGAGGGGCAAGGAGGGACCAGAAGGGACAAGGAGGATCAAGGAGGGACAAGCAGGGACAATGAGGGACAAGCAGGGACAAGCTGGATCAAGGAGGGACAAACAGCGACGAGGAGGGTCAAGGAGGGACAAGCAGGATCAAGGAGGGACAAGCAGTAACAAGGAGGGACAACGAGGAACAAGGAAGGACAAGGAGGGATTAGGAGGGACAATGAGGGGCAAGGAGGGACAAGGAGGGAGAAGGAGTGACAAGGGGGGGCAAGGAGAGTCATGGAGGGTCAAGGAGAGACAAGGAAGGACAATGAGGAACAAGGAGGGTCAATGAGAGACAAACAGGGACAAGGAGGGACGAGGAGAGACAAGGAGGGAAAAGAAGGGTCAAGGAGAAGCAAGGAGGGACCAGGAGGGACAAGCATGGACAAGGAGGGACTAGGATGGTCAAGGAGCGACAAGGAAGGACAATGAGGGACAAGGAGGGGCAAGGAGAGACTAGGAGATACAAGGAGGGACATGGAGGGATATGGAGGGACAAGGAGGGGCAAGGAGAGACATGGAGAGAAAAGCAGGATCAAGGAGGGACAAACGGGGACAAGGAGGGACAAGCAGTGTCAAGGAGGGACAAGGAGAGTCAAGGAGGGACAAGCAGGGGCCAGAAGGGAAAAGGAGGGACAAGGATGGTCAAGGAGGGACAAGGAAGGACAAGGAGGGTTAAGTTAGGGCCAAGGAGGGGCAAGGAGAGACATGGAAGTACAAGCAGGATCAAGTAGGGACAAACGGGGACAAGGAGGGACAAACGGGGACAAGGAGGGACAAGGAGGGGCAATGAGGGACATGGAGGGGCAATGAGGCACAAGGAGGGGCAATGAGGGACATGGAGGGGAAATGAGGGACTAGGAGGGACAAACAGGTACAAGGAGGGTCAAGGTGGGACAAGTAGGAACAAGGAGAGACTAGCAGGGACAAGAAGGGACAAGGAAGGACAAGGAGGGTGAAGGAGGTACAAGGATGGCCAAGGAGGGACAAGTAGGAACAAGGAGAGACTAGCAGGGACAAGAAGGGACAAGCAGGATCAAGGAGGGACAAACAGGGACAATGAGGGTCAAGGAGGGACAAGCAGGGTCAAGGAGGGACAAACAGGGACGAGGAGAGACAAGCAGGGACACGCAGGATCAAGGAGGGACAAGCAGTGACAAGGAGGGACAACGAGGAACAAGGAAGGACAAGGAGGGATTAGGAGGGACAATGAGGGGCAAGGAGAGACAAGGAGAGGCGAGGAAGGACAAGGAGGGACCAGGAGGGAAAATGAGGGACAAGGAGGGGCAAGGAGGGACCAGGAGGTACAAGGACGGACAAGGAGGGGCAAGGAGAGACATGGAGAGGACAAGGAGGGACTAGGATGGTCAAGGAGGGACAAGGAAGGACAAGGAAGGACAAGGAAGGACAATGAGGGACAAGCAGGGACAAGGAGGGGCAAGGAGAGACTAGGAGATACAAGGAGGGACATGGAGGGATATGGAGGGACAAGGAGGGGCAATGAGAAACCAGGAGGGGCAAGGAGAGACATGGAGAGACAATTAAGGAGGGACAAACGGGGACAAGGAAGGACAAGGAAGGACAAGGAGGGCAAGGAGGGCAAGCAGTGTCAAGGAGGGACAAGGAGGGACAAGAAGGGAAAAGGAGGGACAAGCAGGGACAAGGAGGGACAATGAGGGATAAGGAGGGTTAAGTTAGGGACAAGCAGGGACAAGGAGGGGCAAGGAGAGACATGGAAGTACAAGCAGGATCAAGGAGGATATGGAGGGACAAGGAGGGGCAATGAGGGACCAGGAGGGACAAGGAGGGGCAAGGAGAGACATGGAGAGACAAGCAGGATCAAGGAGGGACAAACGGGGACAAGGAAGGACAAGGAGGGCAAGCAGTGTCAAGGAGGGACAAGCAGGGACAAGAAGGGAAAAGGAGGGACAATCAGGGACAAGAAGGGAAAAGGAGGGACAAGGATGGTCAAGGAGGGACCAGGTAGGGACAAGCAGGGACAAGGAGGGGCAAGGAGAGACATGGAAGTACAAGCAGGATCAAGGAGGGACAAACGGGGACAAGGAAGGACAAGGAGGCACAAGGAGGGACAAGGAGGGACAAGGAGGGACAAGGAGGGACAAGGAGGGACAAGGAGGGACAAGGAGGGACAAGTAGGGACAAGCAGGATCAACGAGGGACAAGGAGTGACCAGGAGGGACAAGGAGGGGCAAGGAGAGACAAGCAGAATCAAGGAGGGACAAACGGGAACAAGGAAGGACAAGGAGGGACAAGTAGGGACAAGCAGGATCAAGGAGGGTCAAGGAGGGACCAGGAGGGACACGCAGGGACAAGCTGGTTCAAGGAGGGAAAAACAGGGACAATGAGGGAGAAGGAGGGACTAAAAGGGACTAGGAGGTACTAGAAGGGACTAGGAGGGACTAGGATGGACAATGAGGGGCAAGGAGAGACAAGGAGGGAAAATGAGTGACAAGGAGGAACAAGGAGGGACAAGGAGGGGCAATGAGGGACAAGGAGGGACTAGGAGGGACAAGGAGGGACAAGGAGGGACAAGGAGGGACAAGGAGGGACAAGGAGGGACTAGGAGGGACAAGGAGGGGCAAGGAAGGACAAGGAAGGACAAGGAAGGACAAGGAAGGACAAGGAAGGACAAGGAAGGATAATGAGGGACAAGGAGGGGCAAGGAGAGACAAGGAGGGGCAAGGAGAGACTAGGAGATACAAGGAGGGACATGGAGGGATATGGAGGGACAAGGAGGGGCAATGAGGGACCAGGAGGGACAAGGAGGGGCAAGGAGAGACATGGAGAGACAAGCAGGATCAAGGAGGGACAAACGGGGACAAGGAAGGACAAGGAGGGACAATGAGGGACAAGGAGGGACAAGCAGTGTCAAGGAGAGTCAAGGAGGGACAAGCAGGGACAAGAATGGGAAAGAAGGGACAAGGATGGTCAAGGAGGGACAAGGTAGGACAATGAGGGACAAGTAGGGTTAAGTTAGGGACAAGCAGGGACAAGGAGGGACAAGGAGGGGCAAGGAGAGACATGGAAGTACAAGCAGGATCAAGGAGGGACAAACGGGGACAAGGAAGGACAAGGAGGGACAAGTAGGGACAAGCAGGATCAACGAGGGACAAGGAAGGGCAAGGAGAGACAAGCAGGATCAAGGAGGGACAAACGGGAACAAGGAAGGACAAGGAGGGACAAGTAGGGACAAGCAAGATCAAGGAGGGACAAGGAGGGACCAGGAGGGGCAAGGAGAGTCATGGAGGGTCAAGGAGAGACAAGGAAGGACAATGAGGGACAAGGAGGGACAAGGAGGGACTAAAAGGGTCTAGGAGGGACTAGAAGGGACTAGGAGGGACTAGGAGGGACTAGGATGGACAATGAGGGGCAAGGAGAGACAAGGAGGGAAAATGAGTGACAAGGAGGAACAAGGAGGGGCAATGAGGGACAAGGAGGGACTAGGAGGGACAAGGAGGGACAAGGAGGGACAAGGAGGGACTAGGAAGGTCAAGGAGGGACAAGGAGGGACAAGTAGGGACAAGGAGGGACAAACGGGTACAAGGAAGGACAAGGAGGGACAAGGAGGGACAAGGAGGGACAAGTAGGGCCAAGCAGGTTCAAGGAGGGAAAAGCAGGGACAATGAGGGAGAAGGAGGGACAAGGAGGGACTAAAAGGGTCTAGGAGGGACTAGGAGGGACTAGAAGGGACTAGGAGGGACTAGGAGGGACTAGGATGGACAATGAGGGGCAAGGAGGGAAAATGAGTGACAAGGAGGGACAAGGAGGGGCAATGAGGGACAAGGAGGGACCAGGAGGGACAAGGAGGGACAAGGAGGGACAAGGAGGGACTAGGAAGGACAAGGAGGGACAAGGAGGGACAAGTAGGGACAAGGAGGGACAAACGGGTACAAGGAAGGACAAGGAGGGACAAGGAGGGACAAGGAGGGACAAGGTGGGACAAGTAGGGCCAAGCAGGTTCAAGGAGGGACAAACGGGGACAAGGAAGGACAAGGAGGGACAAGGAGGGACAAGGAGGGACAAGTAGGGACAAGCAGGATCAAGGAGGGACACGCAGGGACAAGCTGGTTCAAGGATGGAAAAGCAGGGACAATGAGGGAGAAGGAGGGACAAGGAGGGACTAAAAGGGACTAGGAGGGACTAGGAGGGAATAGGAGGGACTAGGAGGGACTAGGAGGGACTAGGAGGGACTAGGAGGGACAATGAGGGGCAAGGAGAGACAAGGAGGGAAAATGAGTGACAAGGAGGGACAACGAGGAACAAGGAGGGGCAAGGAGGGACCAGGAGGGTCAAGGCACAATGATGGTCAAGGAGGGACAAGTAGGAACAAGGAGGGACCAGGAGGGAAAAGGAGGGATTAGGAGGGGCAAGGAGAGACAAGGAGAGGCAAGGAAGGACAAGGAGGGACTAGGAGGGACTAAAAGGGACTAGGAGGGACTAGGAGGGACTAGGAGGGAATAGGAGGGACTAGGAGGGACTAGGAGGGACAATGAGGGGGGGGGAGGGACAAGGAGGGAAAATGAGTGACAAGGAGGAACTAGGAGGGACAAGGAGGGGCAAGGAGGGACAAGGAGGGACTAGGAGGGACAAGGAGGGACAAGGAGGGACAAGGAGGGGCAAGGAGAGACATGGAGAGACAAGCAGGATCAAGGAGGGACAAACGGGGACAAGGAAGGACAAGGAAGGACAAGGAGGGACAAGGAGGGACAAGCAGGGACTAAAAGGGACTAGGAGGGACCAGGAGGGAAAAGGAGTGACAAGGAGGAACAAGGAGGGAGAAGGAGTGACAAGGAGGGGCAAGGAGAGACATGGAGGGACAAGGAAGGACAATGAGGGACAAGGAGGGTCAATGAGAGACAAGGAGGGACGAGGAGAGACAAACAGGGACAAGGAGGGACGAGGAGAGACAAGGAGGGAAAAGAAGGGGGAAGGAGAAGCAAGGAGGTACCAAGAGGGGCAAGGAGGGACAAGCAGTGTCAAGGAGGGACAAGCATGGACAAGGAGGGACTAGGATGGTCAAGGAGGGACAAGGAAGGACAAGGAAGGACAAGGAAGGACAAGGAAGGACAAGGAAGGACAATGAGGGACAAGCAGGGAAAAGGAGGGGCAAGGAGAGACTAGGAGATACAAGGAGGGACATGGAGGGATATGGAGGGACAAGGAGGGGCAATGAGGGACCAGGAGGGACAAGGAGGGGCAAGGAGAGACATGGAGAGACAAGCAGGATCAAGGAGGGACAAACGGGGACAAGGAAGGACAAGGAGGGACAATGAGGGACAAGCAGTGTCAAGGAGGGACAAGGAGAGTCAAGGAGGGACAAGAAGGGGAAAGAAGGGACAAGGATGGTCAAGGAGGGACAAGGTAGGACAATGAGGCACAAGGAGGGTTAAGTTAGGGACAAGCAGGGACAAGGAGGGGCAAGGAGAGACATGGAAGTACAAGCAGGAGGGACAAACGGGGACAAGGAAGGACAAGGAGGGACAAGTAGGGACAAGCAGGATCAAAGAGGGAAAAGGAGGGGCAAGGAGAGACAAGCAGTGAGGGACAAGGTAGGACAAGAAAAACAAGAAGGGACAATGAGGGACAAGACAAGGAAAGGCAAGGAGGGACCAGGAGGGACAAGGAGAGAGCAGGAGGGAAAAGGAGGAATAAGGACTGACAATGAGGGAGAAGGAGTGACAAGGAGGAACAAGGAGTGAAAAGGAGGGGCAAGGGGAGAAAAGGACAGACAAGGAGTGACAAGGAGGGACAAGCTGGGTCAAGGAGGGACAAGGAGGGACATGGGTGGTCAAGGAGGGACAAGGGAGGAAAATGATGGAAAAGGAGGGTCAATGAGGGACAAGGAAGGACAAGGAGGGACAAGCAGGGTCAAAGAGGGACAAGGAAGGACAAGGAGGGACAAGGAGGGGCAATAAGGGACATGGAGGGGCAATGAGGGACAAGGACGGGCAATGAGGGACATGGAGGGGAAATGAGGGACTAGGAGGGACAAACAGGGACAAGGAGGGTCAAGGAGGTACAAGGAGGGACAAGTAGGAACAAGGAGAGACTAGCAGGGACAAGAAGGGACAAGGAAGGACAATGAGGGTCAAGGAGGGTCAAGGAGGTACAAGGATGGTCAAGGAGGGACAAGTAGGAACAAGGAGTGACTATCAGGGACAAGAAGGGACAAACAGGGACAAGCAGGATCAAGGAGGGACGAGGAGGGTCAAGGAGGGACAAGCAGGATCAAGGAGGGACAAATAGGGATCAGGAGGGGCAATAAGGGACATGGAGGGTAATGAGGGACAAGGAGAGACAAGGAGGGAAAAGAAGGGACAAGTAGGAGCAAGGAGGCAACAGGAGGGGCATGGAGGGACAAGGAGGGAAAATAATTGACAAGGAGAAACAAGGAGGGACAAGGAGTGACAATGAGGGACAAGAAGGGACTAGCAGGGTTAAGGAGGGACAAGGAGGGAGAAGGAGGACAAAGGAGGACAAAGGAGGGGCAATGACGGACAAGGAGGGACAACGAGGAACAAGGAGGGGCAAGGAGGGACAAGGAGGGACCAGGAGGGACAAGGAGGGTCAAGGCACAATGATGGTCAAGGAGGGACAAGTAGGAACAAGGAGAGACCAGAAGGGTCAAGGAGGACAAGCAGGGACAAGGAGGAACAAATAGGGATCAGGAGGGGCAATAAGGGACATGGAGGGTAATGAGGGACAAGGAGGGACAAGGAGGGAAAAGAAGGGACAAGTAGGAGCAAGGAGGGAACAGGAGGGGCATGGAGGGACAAGGAGGGAAAATAATTGACAAGGAGAAAAAAGGAGGGACAAGGAGTGACAATGAGGGACAAGAATGGACTAGCAGGGTTAAGGAGGGACAAGGAGTGAAAAGGAGGACAATGGAGGGGCAATGACGGACAAGGAGGGACAACGAGGAACAAGGAGGGGCAAGGAGGGACAAGGAGGGTCAAGGCACAATGATGGTCAAGGAGGGACAAGTAGGAACAAGGAGGGACCAGGAGGGAAAAGGAGGGATTAGGAGAGACAAGGAGAGGCAAGGAAGGACAAGGAGGAACCAGGAGGGAAAATGAGGGACAAGGAGGGGCAAGGAGAGACAATGAGGAACCAGGAGGGTCAAGGAGGTACAAGGATGGTCAAGGAGGGACAAGTAGGAACAAGGAGAGACTAGCAGGGACAAGAAGGGACAAGCAGGATCAAGGAGGGACAAACAGGGACAATGAGGGACAAGCAGGGACAAGCAGGATCAAGGAGGGACAAACAGGGACGAGGAGGGACGAGGAGGGTCAAGGAGGGACAAGCAGGGACAAGCAGGATCAAGGAGGGACAAGCAGTGACAAGGAGGGACAACGAGGAACAAGGAAGGACAAGGAGGGATTAGGAGGGACGATGAGGGGCAAGGAGGGACAAGGAGGGAGAAGGAGTGACAAGGAGGGGCAAGGAGAGTCATGGAGGGTCAAGGAGAGACAAGGAAGGACAATGAGGGACAAGGAGGGTCAATGAGAGACAAACAGGGACAAACAGGGACAAAGAGGGACGAGGAGAGACAAGGAGGGAAAAGAAGGGTCAAGGAGAAGCAAGGAGGGACCAGGAGGGACAAGCAGTGTCAAGGAGGGACAAGCATGGACAAGGAGTGACTAGGATGGTCAAGGAGCGACAAGGAAGGACAAGGAAGGACAATGAGGGACAAGCAGGGACAAGGAGGGGCAAGGAGAGACTAGGAGATACAAGGAGGGACATGGAGGGATATGGAGGGACAAGGAGGGGCAATGAGGGACAAGGATGGACAAGAAGGGGCAAGGAGAGACATGGAGAGAAAAGGAGGATCAAGGAGGGAAAAACGGGGACAAGGAGGGACAAGCAGTGTCAAGGAGGGACAAGGAGAGTCAAGGAGGGACAAACGGGTACAAGGAAGGACAAGGAGGGACAAGGAGGGACAAGGAGGGACAAGTAGGGCCAAGCAGGTTCAAGGAGGGACAAACGGGGACAAGGAAGGACAAGGAGGGATTAGGAGGGACAATGAGGGGCAAGGAGAGACAAGGAGAGGCGAGGAAGGACAAGGAGGGACCAGGAGGGAAAATGAGGGACAAGGAGGGGCAAGGAGGGACCAGGAGGTACAAGGACGGACAAGGAGGGGCAAGGAGAGACATGGAGAGGACAAGGAGGGACTAGGATGGTCAAGGAGGGACAAGGAAGGACAAGGAAGGACAATGAGGGACAAGCAGGGACAAGGAGGGGCAAGGAGAGACTAGGAGATACAAGGAGGGACATGGAGGGATATGGAGGGACAAGGAGGGGCAATGAGAGACCAGGAGGGGCAAGGAGAGACATGGAGAGACAATCAAGGAGGGACAAACGGGGACAAGGAAGGACAAGGAGGGCAAGCAGTGTCAAGGAGGGACAAGGAGGGACAAGAAGGGAAAAGGAGGGACAAGCAGGGACAAGGAGGGACAATGAGGGATAAGGAGGGTTAAGTTAGGGACAAGCAGGGACAAGGAGGGGCAAGGAGAGACATGGAAGTACAAGCAGGATCAAGGAGGATATGGAGGGACAAGGAGGGGCAATGAGGGACCAGGAGGGACAAGGAGGGGCAAGGAGAGACATGGAGAGACAAGCAGGATCAAGGAGGGACAAACGGGGACAAGGAAGGACAAGGAGGACAAGCAGTGTCAAGGAGGGACAAGGAGGGACAACGAGGAACAAGGAAGGACAAGGAGGGATTAGGAGGGACAATGAGGGGCAAGGAGAGACAAGGAGAGGCGAGGAAGGACAAGGAGGGACCAGGAGGGAAAATGAGGGACAAGGAGGGGCAAGGAGGGACCAGGAGGTACAAGGACGGACAAGGAGGGGCAAGGAGAGACATGGAGAGGACAAGGAGGGACTAGGATGGTCAAGGAGGGACAAGGAAGGACAAGGAAGGACAAGGAAGGACAATGAGGGACAAGCAGGGACAAGGAGGGGCAAGGAGAGACTAGGAGATACAAGGAGGGACATGGAGGGATATGGAGGGACAAGGAGGGGCAATGAGAGACCAGGAGGGGCAAGGAGAGACATGGAGAGACAATCAAGGAGGGACAAACGGGGACAAGGAAGGACAAGGAGGGCAAGCAGTGTCAAGGAGGGACAAGGAGGGACAAGAAGGGAAAAGGAGGGACAAGCAGGGACAAGGAGGGACAATGAGGGATAAGGAGGGTTAAGTTAGGGACAAGCAGGACAAGGAGGGGCAAGGAGAGACATGGAAGTACAAGCAGGATCAAGGAGGATATGGAGGGACAAGGAGGGGCAATGAGGGACCAGGAGAGACAAGGAGGGGCAAGGAGAGACATGGAGAGACAAGCAGGATCAAGGAGGGACAAACGGGGACAAGGAAGGACAAGGAGGGCAAGCAGTGTCAAGGAGGGACAAGCAGGGACAAGAAGGGAATAGGAGGGACAATCAGGGACAAGAAGGGAAAAGGAGGGACAAGGATGGTCAAGGAGGGACCAGGTAGGGACAAGCAGGGACAAGGAGGGGCAAGGAGAGACATGGAAGTACAAGCAGGATCAAGGAGGGACAAACGGGGACAAGGAAGGACAAGGAGGGACAAGGAGGGACAAGGAGGGACAAGTAGGGACAAGCAGGATCAACGAGGGACAAGGAGTGACCAGGAGGGACAAGGAGGGGCAAGGAGAGACAAGCAGAATCAAGGAGGGACAAACGGGAACAAGGAATGACAAGGAGGGACAAGTAGGGACAAGCAGGATCAAGGAGGGTCAAGGAGGGACCAGGAGGGACACGCAGGGACAAGCTGGTTCAAGGAGGGAAAAACAGGGACAATGAGGGAGAAGGAGGGACTAAAAGGGACTAGGAGGTACTAGAAGGGACTAGGAGGGACTAGGATGGACAATGAGGGGCAAGGAGAGACAAGGAGGGAAAATGAGTGACAAGGAGGAACAAAGAGGGACAAGGAGGGGCAATGAGGGACAAGGAGGGACTAGGAGGGGCAAGGAGGGACAAGGAGGGACAAGGAGGGACAAGGAGGGACAAGGAGGGACAAGGAGGGACAAGGAGGGACTAGGAGGGACAAGGAGGGGCAAGGAAGGACAAGGAAGGACAAGGAAGGACAAGGAAGGACAAGGAAGGACAAGGAAGGATAATGAGGGACAAGGAGGGGCAAGGAGAGACAAGGAGGGGCAAGGAGAGACTAGGAGATACAAGGAGGGACATGGAGGGATATGGAGGGACAAGGAGGGGCAATGAGGGACCAGGAGGGACAAGGAGGGACAAGGAGGGGCAAGGAGAGACATGGAGAGACAAGCAGGATCAAGGAGGGACAAACGGGGACAAGGAAGGACAAGGAGGGACAATGAGGGACAAGGAGGGACAAGCAGTGTCAAGGAGGGACAAGGAGAGTCAAGGAGGGACAAGCAGGGACAAGAAGGGGAAAGAAGGGACAAGGATGGTCAAGGAGGGACAAGGTAGGACAATGAGGGACAAGTAGGGTTAAGTTAGGGACAAGCAGGGACAAGGAGGGACAAGGAGGGGCAAGGAGAGACATGGAAGTACAAGCAGGATCAAGGAGGGACAAACGGGGACAAGGAAGGACAAGGAGGGACAAGGAGGGACAAGTAGGGACAAGCAGGATCAACGAGGGACAAGGAAGGGCAAGGAGAGACAAGCAGGATCAAGGAGGGACAAACGGGAACAAGGAACGACAAGGAGGGACAAGTAGGGACAAGCAGGATCAAGGAGGGACAAGGAGGGACCAGGAGGGGCAAGGAGAGTCATGGAGGGTCAAGGAGAGACAAGGAAGGACAATGAGGGACAAGGAGGGACAAGGAGGGACTAAAAGGGTCTAGGAGGGACTAGAAGGGACTAGGAGGGACTAGGAGGGACTAGGAGGGACTAGGAGGGACTAGGAGGGACTAGGAGGGACTAGGAGGGACTAGGAGGGACTAGGAGGGACTAGGATGGACAATGTGGGGCAAGGAGAGACAAGGAGGGAAAATGAGTGACAAGGAGGAACAAGGAGGGGCAATGAGGGACAAGGAGGGACTAGGAGGGACAAGGAGGGACAAGGAGGGACTAGGAAGGTCAAGGAGGGAAAAGGAGGGACAAGTAGGGACAAGGAGGGACAAACGGGTACAAGGAAGGACAAGGAGGGACAAGGAGGGACAAGTAGGGCCAAGCAGGTTCAAGGAGGGAAAAGCAGGGACAATGAGGGAGAAGGAGGGACAAGGAGGGACTAAAAGGGTCTAGGAGGGACTAGGATGGACAATGAGGGGCAAGGAGAGACAAGGAGGGAAAATGAGTGACAAGGAGGGACAAGGAGGGGCAAGGAGGGACAAGGAGGGACAAGGAAGGACAAGGAGGGACAAGGAGGAAAAAGGAGGGACAAGGAGGGGCAATAAGGGACATGGAGGGGCAATGAGGAACAAGGAGGGGCAAGGAAGGACAAGGAGGGACAAGTAGGGACAATCAGGGTCAAGGAGGGACAAGTAGGGACAAGCTGGGTCAAGGAGGGACAAGGAGGGAAAAGGAGGGATATGGGTGGTCAAGGAGGGACAAGGGAGGAAAATGATGGAAAAGGAGGGTCAATGAGGGACAAACAGGGACAAGAAGGGACAAGGAAGGACAAGGAGGGACAAGCAGGGTCAAAGAGGGACAAGGAAGGACAAGTAGGGACAAGGAGGGAAAAGGAGGGACAAGGTGGGACAAGAAAAACAAGAAGGGACAATGAGGGACAAGACAAGGAAAGGCAAGGAGGGACCAGGAGGGACAAGGAGAGAGCAGGAGGGAAAAGGAGGAATAAGGACTGACAATGAGGGAGAAGGAGTGACAAGGAGGAACAAGGAGGAACAAGGAGTGAAAAGGAGGGGCAAGGAGGGGCAAGGGGAGAAAAGGACAGACAAGGAGTGACAAGGAGGGACAAGGAGGGACAAGCATGGACAAGGAGGGACAAGTAGGAACAATCAGGGTCAAGGAGGGACAAGTAGGGACAAGGAGGGACAAGGAGGGACAAGGAAGGACAAGGAGGGACAAGGAGGAAAAAGGAGGGACAAGGAGGGGCAATAAGGGACATGGAGGGGCAATGAGGGACAAGGAGGGGCAAGGAAGGACAAGGAGGGACAAGGAGGAAAAAGGAGGGACAAGGAGGGGCAATAAGGGACATGGAGGGGCAATGACGGTCAAGGAGGTACAAGGATGGTCAAGGAGGGACAAGTAGGAACAAGGAGAGACTATCAGGGACAAGAAGGGACAAGAAGGGACAAGAAGGGACAAGAAGGGACAAGAAGGGACAAGAAGGGACAAGGAGGACAAGCAGGATCAAGGAGGGATAAACAGGTACAATGAGGGTCAAGGAGGGACAAGCAGGATCAAGGAGGGTCAAGGAGGGACAAGCAGGATCAAGGAGGGACAAGCAGTGACAAGGAGGGACAACGAGGAACAAGGAAGGACAAGGAGGGATTAGGAGGGGCAATGAGGGGCAAGGAGGGACCAGAAGGGACAAGGAGGGACAAGGAGGGGCAAGGAGAGACATGGAGAGACAAGCAGGATCAAGGAGGGAGAAGGAGGGGCAAGGAGAGACATGGAGAGACAAGCAGGATCAAGGAGGGACAAACGGGGACAAGGAAGGGCAAGGAAGGACAAGGAGGGACTAGGAGGGACAAGAAGGGACCAGGAGGGAAAAGGAGTGACAAGGAGGAACAAGGAGTGACAAGGAGGGGCAAGGAGAGACATGGGGGGTCAAGGAGGGACAAGGAAGGACAATGAGGGACAAGGAGGGTCAATGAGAGACAAACAGGGACAAGGAGGGACGAGGAGAGACAAGGAGGGAAAAGAAGGGGCAAGGAGAAGCAAGGAGGGACCAAGAGGGGCAAGGAGGGACAAGCAGGATCAAGGAGGCACAAACAGGGACGAGGAGGGTCAAGGAGGGACAAGCAGGATCAAGGAGGGACAAGCAGTGACAAGGAGGGACAACGAGGAACAAGGAAGGACAAGGAGGGATTAGGAGGGGCAATGAGGGGCAAGGAGGGACCAGAAGGGACAAGGAGGGGCAAGGAGAGACATGGAGAGACAAGCAGGATCAAGGAGGGAGAAGGAGGGGCAAGGAGAGACATGGAGAGACAAGCAGGATCAAGGAGGGACAAACGGGGACAAGGAAGGGCAAGGAAGGACAAGGAGGGACTAGGAGGGACAAGAAGGGACCAGGAGGGAAAAGGAGTGACAAGGAGGAACAAGGAGGGAGAAGGAGTGACAAGGAGGGGCAAGGAGAGACATGGGGGGTCAAGGAGGGACAAGGAAGGACAATGAGGGACAAGGAGGGTCAATGAGAGACAAACAGTGACAAGGAGGGACGAGGAGAGACAAGGAGGGAAAAGAAGGGGCAAGGAGAAGCAAGGAGGGACCAAGAGGGGCAAGGAGGGACAAGCAGTGTCAAGGAGGGACAAGCATGGACAAGGAGGGACTAGGATGGTCAAGGAGGGACAAGGAAGGACAAGGAAGGACAAGGAAGGACAAGCAGGGACAAGGAGTGACAAGCAGGGACAAGGAGGGGCAAGGAGAGACTAGGATGGACATGGAGGGATATGACCCCAAGGAGGGAAAAGAAGGGGCAAGGAGAAGCAAGGAGGGACCAAGAGGGGCAAGGAGGGACAAGCAGTGTCAAGGAGGGACAAGCATGGACAAGGAGGGACTAGGATGGTCAAGGAGGGACAAGGAAGGACAAGGAAGGACAAGGAAGGACAATGAGGGACAAGGAGGGACAAGGAGGGGCAAGGAGAGACATGGAGAGACAAGCAGGATCAAGGAGGGACAAACGGGGACAAGGAAGGACAAGGAGGGACAATCAGCGTCAAGGAGGGACAAGGAGAGTCAAGGAGGGACAAGCAGGGACAAGAAGGGAAAAGGAGGGACAAGGATGGTCAAAGAAGGACAAGGAGGGACCAGGAGGGACAAGTAGGGACAAGCAGGATCAACGAGGGACAAGGAGGGACCAGGAGGGACAAGGAGAGACAAGCAGGATCAAGGAGGGACAAACGGGAACAAGGAAGGACAAGGAGGGACAAGCAAGATCAAGGAAGGACAATGAGGGACCAGGAGGGACACGCAGGGACAAGCTGGTTCAAGGAGGGAAAAGCAGGGACAATGAGGGAGAAGGAGGGACAAGGAGGGACTAAAAGGGTCTAGGAGGGACTAGAAGGGACTAGGAGGGACTAGGATGGACAATGAGGGGCAAGGAGGGACAAGGAGGGACAATGAGTGACAATGAGTGACAAGGAGGGACAAGGAGGGACAAGGAGGGACAAGGAGGGACTAGGAGGACAAGGAGGGACAAGGAGGGACATGGAGGGACAAGGAGGGACAAGGAGGGACTAGGAAGGACAAGGAGGGACAAGGAGGGACAAGTAGGGACAAGAAGGGACAAGGAGAGACCAGGAGGGTCAAGGAGGACAAGCAGGGACAAGGAGGAACAAATAGGGATCAGGAGGGGCAATAAGGGACATGGAGGGTAATGAGGGACAAGGAGAGACAAGGAGGGACAAGGAGGGAAAAGAAGGGACAAGAAGGAGCAAGGAGGGAACAGGAGGGGCATGGAGGGACAAGGAGGGAAAATAATTGACAAGGAGAAACAAGGAGGGACAAGGAGGGACAAGGAGTGACAATGAGGGACAAGAAGGGACTAGCAGGGTTAAGGAGGGACAAGGAGGACAAAGGAGGGACAATGACGGACAAGGAGGGA
Organism: Polietes domitor; assembly: GCA_947397865.1. Lineage (NCBI taxonomy): Eukaryota > Metazoa > Arthropoda > Insecta > Diptera > Muscidae > Polietes > Polietes domitor. Next base: position 919,266 of record OX377623.1, read on the forward strand.
CAAGGAGGGTCAAGGCACAATGATGGTCAAGGAGGGACAAGTAGGAGGAAGGAGGGATTAGGTGGGGCAAGGAGAGACAAGGAGAGGCAAGGAAGGACAAGGAGGGACCAGGAGGGACAAGTAGGGACAAGCAGGATCAAGGATGGTCAAGGAGGGACCAGGTAGGGACAAGCAGGGACAAGGAGGGGCAAGGAGAGACATGGAAGTACAAGCAGGATCAAGGAGGGACAAACGGGGACAAGGAAGGACAAGGAGGGACAAGGAGGGACAAGGAGGGACAAGTAGGGACAAGCAGGATCAACGAGGGACAAGGAGTGACCAGGAGGGACAAGGAGGGGCAAGGAGAGACAAGCAGAATCAAGGAGGGACAAACGGGAACAAGGAAGGACAAGGAGGGACAAGTAGGGACAAGCAGGATCAAGGAGGGTCAAGGAGGGACCAGGAGGGACACGCAGGGACAAGCTGGTTCAAGGAGGGAAAAACAGGGACAATGAGGGAGAAGGAGGGACTAAAAGGGACTAGGAGGTACTAGAAGGGACTAGGAGGGACTAGGATGGACAATGAGGGGCAAGGAGAGACAAGGAGGGAAAATGAGTGACAAGGAGGAACAAGGAGGGACAAGGAGGGGCAATGAGGGACAAGGAGGGACTAGGAGGGACAAGGAGGGACAAGGAGGGACAAGGAGGGACAAGGAGGGACAAGGAGGGACTAGGAGGGACAAGGAGGGGCAAGGAAGGACAAGGAAGGACAAGGAAGGACAAGGAAGGATAATGAGGGACAAGGAGGGGCAAGGAGAGACAAGGAGGGGCAAGGAGAGACTAGGAGATACAAGGAGGGACATGGAGGGATATGGAGGGACAAGGAGGGGCAATGAGGGACCAGGAGGGACAAGGAGGGGCAAGGAGAGACATGGAGAGACAAGCAGGATCAAGGAGGGACAAACGGGGACAAGGAAGGACAAGGAGGGACAATGAGGGACAAGGAGGGACAAGCAGTGTCAAGGAGGGACAAGGAGAGTCAAGGAGGGACAAGCAGGGACAAGAAGGGGAAAGAAGGGACAAGGATGGTCAAGGAGGGACAAGGTAGGACAATGAGGGACAAGTAGGGTTAAGTTAGGGACAAGCAGGGACAAGGAGGGACAAGGAGGGGCAAGGAGAGACATGGAAGTACAAGCAGGATCAAGAAGGGACAAACGGGGACAAGGAAGGACAAGGAGGGACAAGTAGGGACAAGCAGGATCAACGAGGGACAAGGAAGGGCAAGGAGAGACAAGCAGGATCAAGGAGGGACAAACGGGAACAAGGAAGGACAAGGAGGGACAAGTAGGGATAAGCAAGATCAAGGAGGGACAAGGAGGGACCAGGAGGGGCAAGGAGAGTCATGGAGGGTCAAGGAGAGACAAGGAAGGACAATGAGGGACAAGGAGGGACAAGGAGGGACTAAAAGGGTCTAGGAGGGACTAGAAGGGACTAGGAGGGACTAGGAGGGACTAGGAGGGACTAGGATGGACAATGAGGGGCAAGGAGAGACAAGGAGGGAAAATGAGTGACAAGGAGGAACAAGGAGGGGCAATGAGGGACAAGGAGGGACTAGGAGGGACAAGGAGGGACAAGGAGGGACAAGGAGGGACTAGGAAGGTCAAGGAGGGACAAGGAGGGACAAGTAGGGACAAGGAGGGACAAACGGGTACAAGGAAGGACAAGGAGGGACAAGGAGGGACAAGGAGGGACAAGTAGGGCCAAGCAGGTTCAAGGAGGGAAAAGCAGGGACAATGAGGGAGAAGGAGGGACAAGGAGGGACTAAAAGGGTCTAGGAGGGACTAGGAGGGACTAGAAGGGACTAGGAGGGACTAGGAGGGACTAGGATGGACAATGAGGGGCAAGGAGAGACAAGGAGGGAAAATGAGTGACAAGGAGGGACAAGGAGGGGCAATGAGGGACAAGGAGGGACCAGGAGGGACAAGGAGGGACAAGGAGGGACAAGGAGGGACAAGGAGGGACTAGGAAGGACAAGGAGGGACAAGGAGGGACAAGGAGGGACAAGTAGGGACAAGGAGGGACAAACGGGTACAAGGAAGGACAAGGAGGGACAAGGAGGGACAAGGAGGGACAAGGTGGGACAAGTAGGGCCAAGCAGGTTCAAGGAGGGACAAACGGGGACAAGGAAGGACAAGGAGGGACAAGGAGGGACAAGGAGGGACAAGTAGGGACAAGCAGGATCAAGGAGGGACACGCAGGGACAAGCTGGTTCAAGGATGGAAAAGCAGGGACAATGAGGGAGAAGGAGGGACAAGGAGGGACTAGGAGGGACTAAAAGGGACTAGGAGGGACTAGGAGGGAATAGGAGGGACTAGGAGGGACTAGGAGGGACAATGAGGGGAAAGGAGAGACAAGGAGGGAAAATGAGTGACAAGGAGGGACAACGAGGAACAAGGAGGGGCAAGGAGGGACCAGGAGGGTCAAGGCACAATGATGGTCAAGGAGGGACAAGTAGGAACAAGGAGGGACCAGGAGGGAAAAGGAGGGATTAGGAGGGGCAAGGAGAGACAAGGAGAGGCAAGGAAGGACAAGGAGGGACTAGGAGGGACTAAAAGGGACTAGGAGGGACTAGGAGGGACAAGGAGGGACTAGGAGGGACAATGAGGGGGGGGAGGGACAAGGAGGGAAAATGAGTGACAAGGAGGAACTAGGAGGGACAAGGAGGGGCAAGGAGGGACAAGGAGGGACTAGGAGGGACTAGGAGGGACAAGGAGGGACAAGGAGGGGCAAGGAGAGACATGGAGAGACAAGCAGGATCAAGGAGGGACAAACGGGGACAAGGAAGGACAAGGAAGGACAAGGAGGGACAAGGAGGGACAAGCAGGATCAAGGAGGGACCAGGAGGGACACGCAGGGACTAAAAGGGACTAGGAGGGACCAGGAGGGAAAAGGAGTGACAAGGAGGAACAAGGAGGGAGAGGGAGTGACAAGGAGGGGCAAGGAGAGACATGGAGGGACAAGGAAGGACAATGAGGGACAAGGAGGGTCAATGAGAGACAAGGAGGGACGAGGAGAGACAAACAGGGACAAGGAGGGACGAGGAGAGACAAGGAGGGAAAAGAAGGGGGAAGGAGAAGCAAGGAGGGACCAAGAGGGGCAAGGAGGGACAAGCAGTGTCAAGGAGGGACAAGCATGGACAAGGAGGGACTAGGATGGTCAAGGAGGGACAAGGAAGGACAAGGAAGGACAAGGAAGGACAATGAGGGACAAGCAGGGAAAAGGAGGGGCAAGGAGAGACTAGGAGATACAAGGAGGGACATGGAGGGATATGGAGGGACAAGGAGGGGCAATGAGGGACCAGGAGGGACAAGGAGGGGCAAGGAGAGACATGGAGAGACAAGCAGGATCAAGGAGGGACAAACGGGGACAAGGAAGGACAAGGAGGGACAATGAGGGACAAGCAGTGTCAAGGAGGGACAAGGAGAGTCAAGGAGGGACAAGAAGGGGAAAGAAGGGACAAGGATGGTCAAGGAGGGACAAGGTAGGACAATGAGGCACAAGGAGGGTTAAGTTAGGGACAAGGAGGGGCAAGGAGAGACATGGAAGTACAAGCAGGAGGGACAAACGGGGACAAGGAAGGACAAGGAGGGACAAGTAGGGACAAGCAGGATCAAAGAGGGAAAAGGAGGGGCAAGGAGAGACAAGCAGTGAGGGACAAGGTAGGACAAGAAAAACAAGAAGGGACAATGAGGGACAAGACAAGGAAAGGCAAGGAGGGACCAGGAGGGACAAGGAGGGACAAGGAGAGAGCAGGAGGGAAAAGGAGGAATAAGGACTGACAATGAGGGAGAAGGAGTGACAAGGAGGAACAAGGAGTGAAAAGGAGGGGCAAGGAGGGGCAAGGGGAGAAAAGGACAGACAAGGAGTGACAAGGAGGGACAAGCTGGGTCAAGGAGGGACAAGGAGGGACATGGGTGGTCAAGGAGGGACAAGGGAGGAAAATGATGGAAAAGGAGGGTCAATGAGGGACAAGGAAGGACAAGGAGGGTCAATGAGGGACAAGGAAGGACAAGGAGGGACAAGCAGGGTCAAAGAGGGACAAGGAAGGACAAGCAGGGACAAGGAGGGGCAATAAGGGACATGGAGGGGCAATGAGGGACAAGGACGGGCAATGAGGGACATGGAGGGGAAATGAGGGACTAGGAGGGACAAACAGGGACAAGGAGGGTCAAGGAGGTACAAGGAGGGACAAGTAGGAACAAGGAGAGACTAGCAGGGACAAGAAGGGACAAGGAAGGACAATGAGGGTCAAGGAGGGTCAAGGAGGTACAAGGATGGTCAAGGAGGGACAAGTAGGAACAAGGAGTGACTATCAGGGACAAGAAGGGACAAGGAGGGACAAGCAGGATCAAGGAGGGACAAACAGGGACAAGCAGGATCAAGGAGGGACGAGGAGGGTCAAGGAGGGACAAGCAGGATCAAGGAGGGACAAATAGGGATCAGGAGGGGCAATAAGGGACATGGAGGGTAATGAGGGACAAGGAGAGACAAGGAGGGAAAAGAAGGGACAAGTAGGAGCAAGGAGGCAACAGGAGGGGCATGGAGGGACAAGGAGGGAAAATAATTGACAAGGAGAAACAAGGAGGGACAAGGAGTGACAATGAGGGACAAGAAGGGACTAGCAGGGTTAAGGAGGGACAAGGAGGGAAAAGGAGGACAAAGGAGGACAAAGGAGGGGCAATGACGGACAAGGAGGGACAACGAGGAACAAGGAGGGGCAAGGAGGGACAAGGAGGGACCAGGAGGGACAAGGAGGGTCAAGGCACAATGATGGTCAAGGAGGGACAAGTAGGAACAAGGAGAGACCAGAAGGGTCAAGGAGGACAAGCAGGGACAAGGAGGAACAAATAGGGATCAGGAGGGGCAATAAGGGACATGGAGGGTAATGAGGGACAAGGAGGGACAAGGAGGGAAAAGAAGGGACAAGTAGGAGCAAGGAGGGAACAGGAGGGGCATGGAGGGACAAGGAGGGAAAATAATTGACAAGGAGAAACAAGGAGGGACAAGGAGTGACAATGAGGGACAAGAATGGACTAGCAGGGTTAAGGAGGGACAAGGAGGGAAAAGGAGGACAATGGAGGGGCAATGACGGACAAGGAGGGACAACGAGGAACAAGGAGGGGCAAGGAGGGACAAGGAGGGTCAAGGCACAATGATGGTCAAGGAGGGACAAGTAGGAACAAGGAGGGACCAGGAGGGAAAAGGAGGGATTAGGAGGGGCAAGGAGAGACAAGGAGAGGCAAGGAAAGACAAGGAGGAACCAGGAGGGAAAATGAGGGACAAGGAGGGGCAAGGAGAGACAATGAGGAACCAGGAGGGTCAAGGAGGTACAAGGATGGTCAAGGAGGGACAAGTAGGAACAAGGAGAGACTAGCAGGGACAAGAAGGGACAAGCAGGATCAAGGAGGGACAATGAGGGACAAGCAGGGACAAGCAGGATCAAGGAGGGACAAACAGGGACGAGGAGGGACGAGGAGGGTCAAGGAGGGACAAGCAGGGACAAGCAGGATCAAGGAGGGACAAGCAGTGACAAGGAGGGACAACGAGGAACAAGGAAGGACAAGGAGGGATTAGGAGGGACGATGAGGGGCAAGGAGGGACAAGGAGGGAGAAGGAGTGACAAGGAGGGGCAAGGAGAGTCATGGAGGGTCAAGGAGAGACAAGGAAGGACAATGAGGGACAAGGAGGGTCAATGAGAGACCAACAGGGACAAACAGGGACAAAGAGGGACGAGGAGAGACAAGGAGGGAAAAGAAGGGTCAAGGAGGGACAAGCAGTGTCAAGGAGGGACAAGCATGGACAAGGAGTGACTAGGATGGTCAAGGAGCGACAAGGAAGGACAAGGAAGGACAATGAGGGACAAGCAGGGACAAGGAGGGGCAAGGAGAGACTAGGAGATACAAGGAGGGACATGGAGGGATATGGAGGGACAAGGAGGGGCAATGAGGGACAAGGATGGACAAGAAGGGGCAAGGAGAGACATGGAGAGAAAAGGAGGATCAAGGAGGGAAAAACGGGGACAAGGAGGGACAAGCAGTGTCAAGGAGGGACAAGGAGAGTCAAGGAGGGACAAACGGGTACAAGGAAGGACAAGGAGGGACAAGGAGGGACAAGTAGGGCCAAGCAGGTTCAAGGAGGGACAAACGGGGACAAGGAAGGACAAGGAGGGATTAGGAGGGACAATGAGGGGCAAGGAGAGACAAGGAGAGGCGAGGAAGGACAAGGAGGGACCAGGAGGGAAAATGAGGGACAAGGAGGGGCAAGGAGGGACCAGGAGGTACAAGGACGGACAAGGAGGGGCAAGGAGAGACATGGAGAGGACAAGGAGGGACTAGGATGGTCAAGGAGGGACAAGGAAGGACAAGGAAGGACAATGAGGGACAAGCAGGGACAAGGAGGGGCAAGGAGAGACTAGGAGATACAAGGAGGGACATGGAGGGATATGGAGCGACAAGGAGGGGCAATGAGAGACCAGGAGGGGCAAGGAGAGACATGGAGAGACAATCAAGGAGGGACAAACGGGGACAAGGAAGGACAAGGAGGGCAAGCAGTGTCAAGGAGGGACAAGGAGGGACAAGAAGGGAAAAGGAGGGACAAGCAGGGACAAGGAGGGACAATGAGGGATAAGGAGGGTTAAGTTAGGGACAAGCAGGGACAAGGAGGGGCAAGGAGAGACATGGAAGTACAAGCAGGATCAAGGAGGATATGGAGGGACAAGGAGGGGCAATGAGGGACCAGGAGGGACAAGGAGGGGCAAGGAGAGACATGGAGAGACAAGCAGGATCAAGGAGGGACAAACGGGGACAAGGAAGGACAAGGAGGGCAAGCAGTGTTAAGGAGGGACAAGGAGGGACAAGCAGGGACAAGAAGGGAAAAGGAGGGACAATCAGGGACAAGAAGGGAAAAGGAGGGACAAGGATGGTCAAGGAGGGACCAGGTAGGGACAAGCAGGGACAAGGAGGGACAAGTAGGAACAAGTAGGAACAAGGAGAGACTAGCAGGGACAAGAAGGGACAAGGAAGGACAAGGAGGGTGAAGGAGGTACAAGGATGGCCAAGGAGGGACAAGTAGGAACAAGGAGAGACTAGCAGGGACAAGAAGGGACAAGCAGGATCAAGGAGGGACAAACAGGGACAATGAGGGTCAAGGAGGGACAAGCAGGGTCAAGGAGGGACAAACAGGGACGAGGAGGGACAAGCAGGGACACGCAGGATCAAGGAGGGACAAGCAGTGACAAGGAGGGACAACGAGGAACAAGGAAGGACAAGGAGGGATTAGGAGGGACAATGAGGGGCAAGGAGAGACAAGGAGAGGCGAGGAAGGACAAGGAGGGACCAGGAGGGAAAATGAGGGACAAGGAGGGGCAAGGAGGGACCAGGAGGTACAAGGACGGACAAGGAGGGGCAAGGAGAGACATGGAGAGGACAAGGAGGGACTAGGATGGTCAAGGAGGGACAAGGAAGGACAAGGAAGGACAAGGAAGGACAATGAGGGACAAGCAGGGACAAGGAGGGGCAAGGAGAGACTAGGAGATACAAGGAGGGACATGGAGGGATATGGAGGGACAAGGAGGGGCAATGAGAGACCAGGAGGGGCAAGGAGAGACATGGAGAGACAATCAAGGAGGGACAAACGGGGACAAGGAAGGACAAGGAGGGCAAGCAGTGTCAAGGAGGGACAAGGAGGGACAAGAAGGGAAAAGGAGGGACAAGCAGGGTCAAGGAGGGACAATGAGGGATAAGGAGGGTTAAGTTAGGGACAAGCAGGGACAAGGAGGGGCAAGGAGAGACATGGAAGTACAAGCAGGATCAAGGAGGATATGGAGGGACAAGAAGGGGCAATGAGGGACCAGGAGGGACAAGGAGGGGCAAGGAGAGACATGGAGAGACAAGCAGGATCAAGGAGGGACAAACGGGGACAAGGAAGGACAAGGAGGGCAAGCAGTGTCAAGGAGGGACAAGCAGGGACAAGAAGGGAAAAGGAGGGACAATCAGGGACAAGAAGGGAAAAGGAGGGACAAGGATGGTCAAGGAGGGACCAGGTAGGGACAAGCAGGGACAAGGAGGGGCAAGGAGAGATATGGAAGTACAAGCAGGATCAAGGAGGGACAAACGGGGACAAGGAAGGACAAGGAGGGACAAGGAGGGACAAGGAGGGACAAGTAGGGACAAGCAGGATCAACGAGGGACAAGGAGTGACCAGGAGGGACAAGGAGGGGCAAGGAGAGACAAGCAGAATCAAGGAGGAACAAACGGGAACAAGGAATGACAAGGAGGGACAAGTAGGGACAAGCAGGATCAAGGAGGGTCAAGGAGGGACCAGGAGGGACACGCAGGGACAAGCTGGTTCAAGGAGGGAAAAACAGGGACAATGAGGGAGAAGGAGGGACTAAAAGGGACTAGGAGGTACTAGAAGGGACTAGGAGGGACTAGGATGGACAATGAGGGGCAAGGAGAGACAAGGAGGGAAAATGAGTGACAAGGAGGAACAAGGAGGGACAAGGAGGGGCAATGAGGGACAAGGAGGGACTAGGAGGGACAAGGAGGGACAAGGAGGGACAAGGAGGGACAAGGAGGGACAAGGAGGGACAAGGAGGGACTAGGAGGGACAAGGAGGGGCAAGGAAGGACAAGGAAGGACAAGGAAGGACAAGGAAGGACAAGGAAGGACAAGGAAGGACAAGGAAGGATAATGAGGGACAAGGAGGGGCAAGGAGAGACAAGGAGGGGCAAGGAGAGACTAGGAGATACAAGGAGGGACATGGAGGGATATGGAGGGACAAGGAGGGGCAATGAGGGACCAGGAGGGACAAGGAGGGACAAGGAGGGGCAAGGAGAGACATGGAGAGACAAGCAGGATCAAGGAGGGACAAACGGGGACAAGGAAGGACAAGGAGGGACAATGAGGGACAAGGAGGGACAAGCAGTGTCAAGGAGGGACAAGGAGAGTCAAGGAGGGACAAGCAGGGACAAGAAGGGGAAAGAAGGGACAAGGATGGTCAAGGAGGGACAAGGTAGGACAATGAGGGACAAGTAGGGTTAAGTTAGTGACAAGCAGGGACAAGGAGGGACAAGGAGGGGCAAGGAGAGACATGGAAGTACAAGCAGGATCAAGGAGGGACAAACGGGGACAAGGAAGGACAAGGAGGGACAAGGAGGGACAAGTAGGGACAAGCAGGATCAACGAGGGACAAGGAAGGGCAAGGAGAGACAAGCAGGATCAAGGAGGGACAAACGGGAACAAGGAACGACAAGGAGGGACAAGTAGGGACAAGCAGGATCAAGGAGGGACAAGGAGGGACCAGGAGGGGCAAGGAGAGTCATGGAGGGTCAAGGAGAGACAAGGAAGGACAATGAGGGACAAGGAGGGACTAAAAGGGTCTAGGAGGGACTAGAAGGGACTAGGAGGGACTAGGAGGGACTAGGAGGGACTAGGATGGGCAATGAGGGGCAAGGAGAGACAAGGGGGGAAAATGAGTGACAAGGAGGAACAAGGAGGGGCAATGAGGGACAAGGAGGGACTAGGAGGGACAAGGAGGGACAAGGAGGGACTAGGAAGGTCAAGGAGGGACAAGGAGGGACAAGGAGGGACAAACGGGTACAAGGAAGGACAAGGAGGGACAAGGAGGGACAAGTAGGGCCAAGCAGGTTCAAGGAGGGAAAAGCAGGGACAATGAGGGAGAAGGAGGGACAAGGAGGGACTAAAAGGGTCTAGGAGGGACTAGGAGGGACTAGGAGGGACTAGGATGGACAATGAGGGGCAAGGAGAGACAAGGAGGGAAAATGAGTGACAAGGAGGGACAAGGAGGGGCAAGGAGGGACAAGGAGGGACAAGGAAGGACAAGGAGGGACAAGGAGGAAAAAGGAGGGACAAGGAGGGGCAATAAGGGACATGGAGGGGCAATGAGGAACAAGGAGGGGCAAGGAAGGACAAGGAGGGACAAGTAGGGACAATCAGGGTCAAGGAGGGACAAGTAGGGACAAGCTGGGTCAAGGAGGGACAAGGAGGGAAAAGGAGGGATATGGGTGGTCAAGGAGGGACAAGGGAGGAAAATGATGGAAAAGGAGGGTCAATGAGGGCAAACAGGGACAAGAAGGGACAAGGAAGGACAAGGAGGGACAAGCAGGGTCAAAGAGGGACAAGGAAGGACAAGTAGGGACAAGGAGGGACAAGACAAGGAAAGGCAAGGAGGGACCAGGAGGGACAAGGAGAGAGCAGGAGGGAAAAGGAGGAATAAGGACTGACAATGAGGGAGAAGGAGTGACAAGGAGGAACAAGGAGTGAAAAGGAGGGGCAAGGAGGGGCAAGGGGAGAAAAGGACAGACAAGGAGTGACAAGGAGGGACAAGGAGGGACAAGCATGGACAAGGAGGGACAAGTAGGGACAATCAGGGTCAAGGAGGGACAAGGAGGGACAAGGAGGGACAAGGAAGGACAAGGAGGGACAAGGAGGAAAAAGGAGGGACAAGGAGGGGCAATAAGGGACATGGAGGGGCAATGAGGGACAAGGAGGGGCAAGGAAGGACAAGGAGGGACAAGGAGGAAAAAGGAGGGACAAGGAGGGGCAATAAGGGACATGGAGGGGCAATGACGGTCAAGGAGGTACAAGGATGGTCAAGGAGGGACAAGTAGGAACAAGGAGAGACTATCAGGGACAAGAAGGGACAAGAAGGGACAAGGAGGGACAAGCAGGATCAAGGAGGGATAAACAGGTACAATGAGGGTCAAGGAGGGACAAGTAGGAACAAGGAGAGACTATCAGGGACAAGAAGGGACAAGAAGGGACGAGGAGGGTCAAGGAGGGACAAGCAGGATCAAGGAGGGACAAGCAGTGACAAGGAGGGACAACGAGGAACAAGGAAGGACAAGGAGGGATTAGGAGGGGCAATGAGGGGCAAGGAGGGACCAGAAGGGACAAGGAGGGACAAGGAGGGGCAAGGAGAGACATGGAGAGACAAGCAGGATCAAGGAGGGAGAAGGAGGGGCAAGGAGAGACATGGAGAGACAAGCAGGATCAAGGAGGGACAAACGGGGACAAGGAAGGGCAAGGAAGGACAAGGAGGGACTAGGAGGGACAAGAAGGGACCAGGAGGGAAAAGGAGTGACAAGGAGGAACAAGGAGTGACAAGGAGGGGCAAGGAGGGGCAAGGAGAGACATGGGGGGTCAAGGAGGGACAAGGAAGGACAATGAGGGACAAGGAGGGTCAATGAGAGACAAACAGGGACAAGGAGGGACGAGGAGAGACAAGGAGGGAAAAGAAGGGGCAAGGAGAAGCAAGGAGGGACCAAGAGGGGCAAGGAGGGACAAGCAGGATCAAGGAGGCACAAACAGGGACGAGGAGGGTCAAGGAGGGACAAGCAGGATCAAGGAGGGACAAGCAGTGACAAGGAGGGACAACGAGGAACAAGGAAGGACAAGGAGGGATTAGGAGGGGCAATGAGGGGCAAGGAGGGACCAGAAGGGACAAGGAGGGGCAAGGAGAGACATGGAGAGACAAGCAGGATCAAGGAGGGAGAAGGAGGGGCAAGGAGAGACATGGAGAGACAAGCAGGATCAAGGAGGGACAAACGGGGACAAGGAAGGGCAAGGAAGGACAAGGAGGGACTAGGAGGGACAAGAAGGGACCAGGAGGGAAAAGGAGTGACAGGGAGGAACAAGGAGGAACAAGGAGGGAGAAGGAGTGACAAGGAGGGGCAAGGAGAGACATGGGGGGTCAAGGAGGGACAAGGAAGGACAATGAGGGACAAGGAGGGTCAATGAGAGACAAACAGGGACAAGGAGGGACGAGGAGAGACAAGGAGGGAAAAGAAGGGGCAAGGAGAAGCAAGGAGGGACCAAGAGGGGCAAGGAGGGACAAGCAGTGTCAAGGAGGGACAAGCATGGACAAGGAGGGACTAGGATGGTCAAGGAGGGACAAGGAAGGACAAGGAAGGACAAGGAAGGACAAGGAAGGACAATGAGGGACAAGCAGGGACAAGGAGGGGCAAGGAGAGACTAGGATGGACATGGAGGGATATGACCCCAAGGAGGGAAAAGAAGGGGCAAGGAGAAGCAAGGAGGGACCAAGAGGGGCAAGGAGGGACAAGCAGTGTCAAGGAGGGACAAGCATGGACAAGGAGGGACTAGGATGGTCAAGGAGGGACAAGGAAGGACAAGGAAGGACAAGGAAGGACAATGAGGGACAAGGAGGGACAAGGAGGGGCAAGGAGAGACATGGAGAGACAAGCAGGATCAAGGAGGGACAAACGGGGACAAGGAAGGACAAGGAGGGACAAGCAGCGTCAAGGAGGGACAAGGAGAGTCAAGGAGGGACAAGCAGGGACAAGAAGGGAAAAGGAGGGACAAGGATGGTCAAAGAAGGACAAGGAGGGACCAGGAGGGACAAGTAGGGACAAGCAGGATCAACGAGGGACAAGGAGGGACCAGGAGGGACAAGGAGAGACAAGCAGGATCAAGGAGGGACAAACGGGAACAAGGAAGGACAAGGAGGGACAAGCAAGATCAAGGAAGGACAATGAGGGACCAGGAGGGACACGCAGGGACAAGCTGGTTCAAGGAGGGAAAAGCAGGGACAATGAGGGAGAAGGAGGGACAAGGAGGGACTAAAAGGGTCTAGGAGGGACTAGAAGGGACTAGGAGGGACTAGGATGGACAATGAGGGGCAAGGAGGGACAAGGAGGGACAATGAGTGACAATGAGTGACAAGGAGGGACAAGGAGGGACAAGGAGGGACAAGGAGGGACAAGGAGGGACTAGGAGGGACAAGGAGGGACAAGGAGGGACATGGAGGGACAAGGAGGGACAAGGAGGGACTAGGAATGACAATGAGGCACAAGGAGGGTTAAGTTAGGGACAAGCAGGGACAAGGAGGGGCAAGGAGAGACATGGAAGTACAAGCAGGAGGGACAAACGGGGACAAGGAAGGACAAGGAGGGACAAGTAGGGACAAGCAGGATCAAAGAGGGAAAAGGAGGGGCAAGGAGAGACAAGCAGTGAGGGACAAGGTAGGACAAGAAAAACAAGAAGGGACAATGAGGGACAAGACAAGGAAAGGCAAGGAGGGACCAGGAGGGACAAGGAGGGACAAGGAGAGAGCAGGAGGGAAAAGGAGGAATAAGGACTGACAATGAGGGAGAAGGAGTGACAAGGAGGAACAAGGAGTGAAAAGGAGGGGCAAGGAGGGGCAAGGGGAGAAAAGGACAGACAAGGAGTGACAAGGAGGGACAAGCTGGGTCAAGGAGGGACAAGGAGGGACATGGGTGGTCAAGGAGGGACAAGGGAGGAAAATGATGGAAAAGGAGGGTCAATGAGGGACAAGGAAGGACAAGGAGGGTCAATGAGGGACAAGGAAGGACAAGGAGGGACAAGCAGGGTCAAAGAGGGACAAGGAAGGACAAGCAGGGACAAGGAGGGGCAATAAGGGACATGGAGGGGCAATGAGGGACAAGGACGGGCAATGAGGGACATGGAGGGGAAATGAGGGACTAGGAGGGACAAACAGGGACAAGGAGGGTCAAGGAGGTACAAGGAGGGACAAGTAGGAACAAGGAGAGACTAGCAGGGACAAGAAGGGACAAGGAAGGACAATGAGGGTCAAGGAGGGTCAAGGAGGTACAAGGATGGTCAAGGAGGGACAAGTAGGAACAAGGAGTGACTATCAGGGACAAGAAGGGACAAGGAGGGACAAGCAGGATCAAGGAGGGACAAACAGGGACAAGCAGGATCAAGGAGGGACGAGGAGGGTCAAGGAGGGACAAGCAGGATCAAGGAGGGACAAATAGGGATCAGGAGGGGCAATAAGGGACATGGAGGGTAATGAGGGACAAGGAGAGACAAGGAGGGAAAAGAAGGGACAAGTAGGAGCAAGGAGGCAACAGGAGGGGCATGGAGGGACAAGGAGGGAAAATAATTGACAAGGAGAAACAAGGAGGGACAAGGAGTGACAATGAGGGACAAGAAGGGACTAGCAGGGTTAAGGAGGGACAAGGAGGGAAAAGGAGGACAAAGGAGGACAAAGGAGGGGCAATGACGGACAAGGAGGGACAACGAGGAACAAGGAGGGGCAAGGAGGGACAAGGAGGGACCAGGAGGGACAAGGAGGGTCAAGGCACAATGATGGTCAAGGAGGGACAAGTAGGAACAAGGAGAGACCAGAAGGGTCAAGGAGGACAAGCAGGGACAAGGAGGAACAAATAGGGATCAGGAGGGGCAATAAGGGACATGGAGGGTAATGAGGGACAAGGAGGGACAAGGAGGGAAAAGAAGGGACAAGTAGGAGCAAGGAGGGAACAGGAGGGGCATGGAGGGACAAGGAGGGAAAATAATTGACAAGGAGAAACAAGGAGGGACAAGGAGTGACAATGAGGGACAAGAATGGACTAGCAGGGTTAAGGAGGGACAAGGAGGGAAAAGGAGGACAATGGAGGGGCAATGACGGACAAGGAGGGACAACGAGGAACAAGGAGGGGCAAGGAGGGACAAGGAGGGTCAAGGCACAATGATGGTCAAGGAGGGACAAGTAGGAACAAGGAGGGACCAGGAGGGAAAAGGAGGGATTAGGAGGGGCAAGGAGAGACAAGGAGAGGCAAGGAAAGACAAGGAGGAACCAGGAGGGAAAATGAGGGACAAGGAGGGGCAAGGAGAGACAATGAGGAACCAGGAGGGTCAAGGAGGTACAAGGATGGTCAAGGAGGGACAAGTAGGAACAAGGAGAGACTAGCAGGGACAAGAAGGGACAAGCAGGATCAAGGAGGGACAATGAGGGACAAGCAGGGACAAGCAGGATCAAGGAGGGACAAACAGGGACGAGGAGGGACGAGGAGGGTCAAGGAGGGACAAGCAGGGACAAGCAGGATCAAGGAGGGACAAGCAGTGACAAGGAGGGACAACGAGGAACAAGGAAGGACAAGGAGGGATTAGGAGGGACGATGAGGGGCAAGGAGGGACAAGGAGGGAGAAGGAGTGACAAGGAGGGGCAAGGAGAGTCATGGAGGGTCAAGGAGAGACAAGGAAGGACAATGAGGGACAAGGAGGGTCAATGAGAGACAAACAGGGACAAACAGGGACAAAGAGGGACGAGGAGAGACAAGGAGGGAAAAGAAGGGTCAAGGAGAAGCAAGGAGGGACCAGGAGGGACAAGCAGTGTCAAGGAGGGACAAGCATGGACAAGGAGTGACTAGGATGGTCAAGGAGCGACAAGGAAGGACAAGGAAGGACAATGAGGGACAAGCAGGGACAAGGAGGGGCAAGGAGAGACTAGGAGATACAAGGAGGGACATGGAGGGATATGGAGGGACAAGGAGGGGCAATGAGGGACAAGGATGGACAAGAAGGGGCAAGGAGAGACATGGAGAGAAAAGGAGGATCAAGGAGGGAAAAACGGGGACAAGGAGGGACAAGCAGTGTCAAGGAGGGACAAGGAGAGTCAAGGAGGGACAAACGGGTACAAGGAAGGACAAGGAGGGACAAGGAGGGACAAGGAGGGACAAGGAGGGACAAGTAGGGCCAAGCAGGTTCAAGGAGGGACAAACGGGGACAAGGAAGGACAAGGAGGGATTAGGAGGGACAATGAGGGGCAAGGAGAGACAAGGAGAGGCGAGGAAGGACAAGGAGGGACCAGGAGGGAAAATGAGGGACAAGGAGGGGCAAGGAGGGACCAGGAGGTACAAGGACGGACAAGGAGGGGCAAGGAGAGACATGGAGAGGACAAGGAGGGACTAGGATGGTCAAGGAGGGACAAGGAAGGACAAGGAAGGACAATGAGGGACAAGCAGGGACAAGGAGGGGCAAGGAGAGACTAGGAGATACAAGGAGGGACATGGAGGGATATGGAGCGACAAGGAGGGGCAATGAGAGACCAGGAGGGGCAAGGAGAGACATGGAGAGACAATCAAGGAGGGACAAACGGGGACAAGGAAGGACAAGGAGGGCAAGCAGTGTCAAGGAGGGACAAGGAGGGACAAGAAGGGAAAAGGAGGGACAAGCAGGGACAAGCAGGGACAAGGAGGGACAATGAGGGATAAGGAGGGTTAAGTTAGGGACAAGCAGGGACAAGGAGGGGCAAGGAGAGACATGGAAGTACAAGCAGGATCAAGGAGGATATGGAGGGACAAGGAGGGGCAATGAGGGACCAGGAGGGACAAGGAGGGGCAAGGAGAGACATGGAGAGACAAGCAGGATCAAGGAGGGACAAACGGGGACAAGGAAGGACAAGGAGGGCAAGCAGTGTTAAGGAGGGACAAGGAGGGACAAGCAGGGACAAGAAGGGAAAAGGAGGGACAATCAGGGACAAGAAGGGAAAAGGAGGGACAAGGATGGTCAAGGAGGGACCAGGTAGGGACAAGCAGGGACAAGGAGGGACAAGTAGGAACAAGGAGAGACTAGCAGGGACAAGAAGGGACAAGGAAGGACAAGGAGGGTGAAGGAGGTACAAGGATGGCCAAGGAGGGACAAGTAGGAACAAGGAGAGACTAGCAGGGACAAGAAGGGACAAGCAGGATCAAGGAGGGACAAACAGGGACAATGAGGGTCAAGGAGGGACAAGCAGGGTCAAGGAGGGACAAACAGGGACGAGGAGGGACAAGCAGGGACACGCAGGATCAAGGAGGGACAAGCAGTGACAAGGAGGGACAACGAGGAACAAGGAAGGACAAGGAGGGATTAGGAGGGACAATGAGGGGCAAGGAGAGACAAGGAGAGGCGAGGAAGGACAAGGAGGGACCAGGAGGGAAAATGAGGGACAAGGAGGGGCAAGGAGGGACCAGGAGGTACAAGGACGGACAAGGAGGGGCAAGGAGAGACATGGAGAGGACAAGGAGGGACTAGGATGGTCAAGGAGGGACAAGGAAGGACAAGGAAGGACAAGGAAGGACAATGAGGGACAAGCAGGGACAAGGAGGGGCAAGGAGAGACTAGGAGATACAAGGAGGGACATGGAGGGATATGGAGGGACAAGGAGGGGCAATGAGAGACCAGGAGGGGCAAGGAGAGACATGGAGAGACAATCAAGGAGGGACAAACGGGGACAAGGAAGGACAAGGAGGGCAAGCAGTGTCAAGGAGGGACAAGGAGGGACAAGAAGGGAAAAGGAGGGACAAGCAGGGACAAGGAGGGACAATGAGGGATAAGGAGGGTTAAGTTAGGGACAAGCAGGGACAAGGAGGGGCAAGGAGAGACATGGAAGTACAAGCAGGATCAAGGAGGATATGGAGGGACAAGAAGGGGCAATGAGGGACCAGGAGGGACAAGGAGGGGCAAGGAGAGACATGGAGAGACAAGCAGGATCAAGGAGGGACAAACGGGGACAAGGAAGGACAAGGAGGGCAAGCAGTGTCAAGGAGGGACAAGCAGGGACAAGAAGGGAAAAGGAGGGACAATCAGGGACAAGAAGGGAAAAGGAGGGACAAGGATGGTCAAGGAGGGACCAGGTAGGGACAAGCAGGGACAAGGAGGGGCAAGGAGAGACATGGAAGTACAAGCAGGATCAAGGAGGGACAAACGGGGACAAGGAAGGACAAGGAGGGACAAGGAGGGACAAGGAGGGACAAGTAGGGACAAGCAGGATCAACGAGGGACAAGGAGTGACCAGGAGGGACAAGGAGGGGCAAGGAGAGACAAGCAGAATCAAGGAGGAACAAACGGGAACAAGGAATGACAAGGAGGGACAAGTAGGGACAAGCAGGATCAAGGAGGGTCAAGGAGGGACCAGGAGGGACACGCAGGGACAAGCTGGTTCAAGGAGGGAAAAACAGGGACAATGAGGGAGAAGGAGGGACTAAAAGGGACTAGGAGGTACTAGAAGGGACTAGGAGGGACTAGGATGGACAATGAGGGGCAAGGAGAGACAAGGAGGGAAAATGAGTGACAAGGAGGAACAAGGAGGGACAAGGAGGGGCAATGAGGGACAAGGAGGGACTAGGAGGGACAAGGAGGGACAAGGAGGGACAAGGAGGGACAAGGAGGGACAAGGAGGGACAAGGAGGGACTAGGAGGGACAAGGAGGGGCAAGGAAGGACAAGGAAGGACAAGGAAGGACAAGGAAGGACAAGGAAGGACAAGGAAGGACAAGGAAGGACAAGGAAGGATAATGAGGGACAAGGAGGGGCAAGGAGAGACAAGGAGGGGCAAGGAGAGACTAGGAGATACAAGGAGGGACATGGAGGGATATGGAGGGACAAGGAGGGGCAATGAGGGACCAGGAGGGACAAGGAGGGACAAGGAGGGACAAGGAGGGGCAAGGAGAGACATGGAGAGACAAGCAGGATCAAGGAGGGACAAACGGGGACAAGGAAGGACAAGGAGGGACAATGAGGGACAAGGAGGGACAAGCAGTGTCAAGGAGGGACAAGGAGAGTCAAGGAGGGACAAGCAGGGACAAGAAGGGGAAAGAAGGGACAAGGATGGTCAAGGAGGGACAAGGTAGGACAATGAGGGACAAGTAGGGTTAAGTTAGTGACAAGCAGGGACAAGGAGGGACAAGGAGGGGCAAGGAGAGACATGGAAGTACAAGCAGGATCAAGGAGGGACAAACGGGGACAAGGAAGGACAAGGAGGGACAAGGAGGGACAAGTAGGGACAAGCAGGATCAACGAGGGACAAGGAAGGGCAAGGAGAGACAAGCAGGATCAAGGAGGGACAAACGGGAACAAGGAACGACAAGGAGGGACAAGTAGGGACAAGCAGGATCAAGGAGGGACAAGGAGGGACCAGGAGGGGCAAGGAGAGTCATGGAGGGTCAAGGAGAGACAAGGAAGGACAATGAGGGACAAGGAGGGACTAAAAGGGTCTAGGAGGGACTAGAAGGGACTAGGAGGGACTAGGAGGGACTAGGAGGGACTAGGATGGGCAATGAGGGGCAAGGAGAGACAAGGGGGGAAAATGAGTGACAAGGAGGAACAAGGAGGGGCAATGAGGGACAAGGAGGGACTAGGAGGGACAAGGAGGGACAAGGAGGGACTAGGAAGGTCAAGGAGGGACAAGGAGGGACAAGTAGGGACAAGGAGGGACAAACGGGTACAAGGAAGGACAAGGAGGGACAAGGAGGGACAAGTAGGGCCAAGCAGGTTCAAGGAGGGAAAAGCAGGGACAATGAGGGAGAAGGAGGGACAAGGAGGGACTAAAAGGGTCTAGGAGGGACTAGGAGGGACTAGGAGGGACTAGGATGGACAATGAGGGGCAAGGAGAGACAAGGAGGGAAAATGAGTGACAAGGAGGGACAAGGAGGGGCAAGGAGGGACAAGGAGGGACAAGGAAGGACAAGGAGGGACAAGGAGGAAAAAGGAGGGACAAGGAGGGGCAATAAGGGACATGGAGGGGCAATGAGGAACAAGGAGGGAAAATGAGTGACAAGGAGGGACAAGGAGGGGCAAGGAGGGACAAGGAAGGACAAGGAGGGACAAGGAGGAAAAAGGAGGGACAAGGAGGGGCAATAAGGGACATGGAGGGGCAATGAGGAACAAGGAGGGGCAAGGAAGGACAAGGAGGGACAAGTAGGGACAATCAGGGTCAAGGAGGGACAAGTAGGGACAAGCTGGGTCAAGGAGGGACAAGGAGGGAAAAGGAGGGATATGGGTGGTCAAGGAGGGACAAGGGAGGAAAATGATGGAAAAGGAGGGTCAATGAGGGACAAACAGGGACAAGAAGGGACAAGGAAGGACAAGGAGGGACAAGCAGGGTCAAAGAGGGACAAGGAAGGACAAGTAGGGACAAGGAGGGACAAGACAAGGAAAGGCAAGGAGGGACCAGGAGGGACAAGGAGAGAGCAGGAGGGAAAAGGAGGAATAAGGACTGACAATGAGGGAGAAGGAGTGACAAGGAGGAACAAGGAGTGAAAAGGAGGGGCAAGGAGGGGCAAGGGGAGAAAAGGACAGACAAGAAGTGACAAGGAGGGACAAGGAGGGACAAGCATGGACAAGGAGGGACAAGTAGGGACAATCAGGGTCAAGGAGGGACAAGTAGGGACAAGGAGGGACAAGGAGGGACAAGGAAGGACAAGGAGGGACAAGGAGGAAAAAGGAGGGACAAGGAGGGGCAATAAGGGACATGGAGGGGCAATGAGGGACAAGGAGGGGCAAGGAAGGACAAGGAGGGACAAGGAGGAAAAAGGAGGGACAAGGAGGGGCAATAAGGGACATGGAGGGGCAATGACGGTCAAGGAGGTACAAGGATGGTCAAGGAGGGACAAGTAGGAACAAGGAGAGACTATCAGGGACAAGAAGGGACAAGAAGGGACAAGGAGGGACAAGCAGGATCAAGGAGGGATAAACAGGTACAATGAGGGTCAAGGAGGGACAAGTAGGAACAAGGAGAGACTATCAGGGACAAGAAGGGACAAGAAGGGACGAGGAGGGTCAAGGAGGGACAAGCAGGATCAAGGAGGGACAAGCAGTGACAAGGAGGGACAACGAGGAACAAGGAAGGACAAGGAGGGATTAGGAGGGGCAATGAGGGGCAAGGAGGGACCAGAAGGGACAAGGAGGGACAAGGAGGGGCAAGGAGAGACATGGAGAGACAAGCAGGATCAAGGAGGGAGAAGGAGGGGCAAGGAGAGACATGGAGAGACAAGCAGGATCAAGGAGGGACAAACGGGGACAAGGAAGGGCAAGGAAGGACAAGGAGGGACTAGGAGGGACAAGAAGGGACCAGGAGGGAAAAGGAGTGACAAGGAGGAACAAGGAGTGACAAGGAGGGGCAAGGAGAGACATGGGGGGTCAAGGAGGGACAAGGAAGGACAATGAGGGACAAGGAGGGTCAATGAGAGACAAACAGGGACAAGGAGGGACGAGGAGAGACAAGGAGGGAAAAGAAGGGGCAAGGAGAAGCAAGGAGGGACCAAGAGGGGCAAGGAGGGACAAGCAGGATCAAGGAGGCACAAACAGGGACGAGGAGGGTCAAGGAGGGACAAGCAGGATCAAGGAGGGACAAGCAGTGACAAGGAGGGACAACGAGGAACAAGGAAGGACAAGGAGGGATTAGGAGGGGCAATGAGGGGCAAGGAGGGACCAGAAGGGACAAGGAGGGGCAAGGAGAGACATGGAGAGACAAGCAGGATCAAGGAGGGAGAAGGAGGGGCAAGGAGAGACATGGAGAGACAAGCAGGATCAAGGAGGGACAAACGGGGACAAGGAAGGGCAAGGAAGGACAAGGAGGGACTAGGAGGGACAAGAAGGGACCAGGAGGGAAAAGGAGTGACAGGGAGGAACAAGGAGGAACAAGGAGGGAGAAGGAGTGACAAGGAGGGGCAAGGAGAGACATGGGGGGTCAAGGAGGGACAAGGAAGGACAATGAGGGACAAGGAGGGTCAATGAGAGACAAACAGGGACAAGGAGGGACGAGGAGAGACAAGGAGGGAAAAGAAGGGGCAAGGAGAAGCAAGGAGGGACCAAGAGGGGCAAGGAGGGACAAGCAGTGTCAAGGAGGGACAAGCATGGACAAGGAGGGACTAGGATGGTCAAGGAGGGACAAGGAAGGACAAGGAAGGACAAGGAAGGACAAGGAAGGACAATGAGGGACAAGCAGGGACAAGGAGGGGCAAGGAGAGACTAGGATGGACATGGAGGGATATGACCCCAAGGAGGGAAAAGAAGGGGCAAGGAGAAGCAAGGAGGGACCAAGAGGGGCAAGGAGGGACAAGCAGTGTCAAGGAGGGACAAGCATGGACAAGGAGGGACTAGGATGGTCAAGGAGGGACAAGGAAGGACAAGGAAGGACAAGGAAGGACAATGAGGGACAAGGAGGGACAAGGAGGGGCAAGGAGAGACATGGAGAGACAAGCAGGATCAAGGAGGGACAAACGGGGACAAGGAAGGACAAGGAGGGACAAGCAGCGTCAAGGAGGGACAAGGAGAGTCAAGGAGGGACAAGCAGGGACAAGAAGGGAAAAGGAGGGACAAGGATGGTCAAAGAAGGACAAGGAGGGACCAGGAGGGACAAGTAGGGACAAGCAGGATCAACGAGGGACAAGGAGGGACCAGGAGGGACAAGGAGAGACAAGCAGGATCAAGGAGGGACAAACGGGAACAAGGAAGGACAAGGAGGGACAAGCAAGATCAAGGAAGGACAATGAGGGACCAGGAGGGACACGCAGGGACAAGCTGGTTCAAGGAGGGAAAAGCAGGGACAATGAGGGAGAAGGAGGGACAAGGAGGGACTAAAAGGGTCTAGGAGGGACTAGAAGGGACTAGGAGGGACTAGGATGGACAATGAGGGGCAAGGAGGGACAAGGAGGGACAATGAGTGACAATGAGTGACAAGGAGGGACAAGGAGGGACAAGGAGGGACAAGGAGGGACTAGGAGGGACAAGGAGGGACAAGGAGGGACATGGAGGGACAAGGAGGGACAAGGAGGGACAAGGAGGGACTAGGAATGACAAGGAGGGACAAGGAGGGACAAGTAGGGACAAGAAGGGACAAGGAGAGACCAGGAGGGTCAAGGAGGACAAGCAGGGACAAGGAGGAACAAATAGGGATCAGGAGGGGCAATAAGGGACATGGAGGGTAATGAGGGACAAGGAGAGACAAGGAGGGACAAGGAGGGAAAAGAAGGGACAAGAAGGAGCAAGGAGGGAACAGGAGGGGCATGGAGGGACAAGGAGGGAAAATAATTGACAAGGAGAAACAAGGAGGGACAAGGAGGGACAAGGAGGGACAAGGAGGGACAAGGAGTGACAATGAGGGACAAGAAGGGACTAGCAGGGTTAAGGAGGGACAAGGAGGACAAAGGAGGGACAATGACGGACAAGGAGGGACAAGGAGGGTCAAGGCACAAAGATGGTCAAGGAGGGACAAGTAGGAGGAAGGAGGGATTAGGTGGGGCAAGGAGAGACAAGGAGAGGCAAGGAAGGACAAGGAGGGACCAGGAGGGAAAATGAGGGACAAGGAGGGGCAAGGAGGGACAATGAGGGACCAGGAGGGTCAAGGAGGTACAAGGATGGTCAAGGAGGGACAAGTAGGAACAAGGAGAGACTAGCAGGGACAAGGAGGGACAAGCAGGATCAAGGAGGGACAAACAGGGACAATGAGGGACAAGCAGGATCAAGGAGGACCAGGAGGGACAAGCAGTGTCAAGGAGGGACAAGCATGGACAAGGAGGGACTAGGATGGTCAAGGAGCGACAAGGAAGGACAAGGAAGGACAATGAGGGACAAGCAGGGACAAGGAGGGGCAAGGAGAGACTAGGAGATACAAGGAGGGACATGGAGGGATATGGAGGGACAAGGAAGGGCAATGAGGGACAAGGAGGGGCAAGGAGGGACAAGCAGGGACAAGAAGGGAAAAGGAGGGACAAGGATGGTCAAGGAGGGACAAGGAAGGACAATGAGGGACAAGGAGGGTTAAGTTAGGGACAAGGAGAGACATGGAAGTACAAGCAGGATCAAGGAGGGACAAACGGGGACAAGGAAGGACAAGCAGTGTCAAGGAGGGACAAGGAGAGTCAAGGAGGGACAAGCAGGGACAAGAAGGGAAAAGGAGGGACAAGGATGGTCAAGGAGGGACAAGGAAGGACAATGAGGGACAAGGAGGGTTAAGTTAGGGACAAGGAGAGACATGGAAGTACAAGCAGGATCAAGGAGGGACAAACGGGGACAAGGAGGGACAAGGATGGACAAGGAGGGAAAAGGAGGGACAAGGAGGGGCAATGAGGGACATGGAGGGGCAATGAGGGACAAGGAGGGGCAATGAGGGACATGGAGGGGAAATGACGGACTAGGAGGGACAAACAGGTACAAGGAGGGTCAAGGAGGGACAAGTAGGAACAAGGAGAGACTAGCAGGGACAAGAAGGGACAAGGAAGGACAAGGAGGGTGAAGGAGGTACAAGGATGGTCAAGGAGGGACAAGTAGGAACAAGGAGAGACTAGCAGGGACAAGAAGGGACAAGGAGGGAAAAGGAGGGACCAGGAGGGACAAGGAGGGGCAAGGAGAGACATGGAGAGACAAGCAGGATCAAGGAGGGACAAACGGGGACAAGGAAGGACAAGGAGGGACAAGCAGGATCAAGGAGGGACCAGGAGGGACACGCAGGGACTAGGAGGGACCAGGAGGGAAAAGGAGGGACAAGGAGGGAGAAGGAGTGACAAGGAGGGGCAAGGAGAGACATGGAGGGACAAGGAGGGACAAGCAGGGTCAAAGAGGGACAAGGAAGGACAAGGACGGACAAGGAGGGAAAAGGAGGGACAAGGAGGGGCAATAAGGGACATGTAGGGGCAATGAGGGACAAGGAGGGGCAATGAGGGACATGGAGGGACATGGAGGGGAAATGAGGGACCAGGAGGGACAAGGAGGGTCAAGGAGGTACAAGGAGGGACAAGTAGGAACAAGGAGAGACTAGCAGGGGCAAGAAGGGACAAGGAAGGACAATGAGGGTCAAGGAGGGTCAAGGAGGTACAAGGATGGTCAAGGAGGGACAAGTAGGAACAAGGAGTGACTAGCAGGGACAAGAAGGGACAAGGAGGGACAAGCAGGATCAAGGAGGGACAAACAGGGACAAGGAGGGACAACGAGGAACAAGGAAGGACAAGGAGGGATTAGGAGGGACAATGAGGGGCAAGGAGGGACCAGAAGGGACAAGGAGGGACAAGGAGGGGCAAGGAGAGACAAGCAGGATCAAGAAGGGACAAACAGGGACGAGGAGGGACAAGCAGGATCAAGGAGGGACAAGCAGTGACAAGGAGGGACAACGAGGAACAAGGAAGGACAAGGAGGGATTAGGAGGGACAATAAGGGGCAAGGAGGGACCAGAAGGGACAAGGAGGGACAAGGAGGGGCAAGGAGAGACAAGCAGGATCAAGGAGGGACAAACGGGGACAAGGAAGGGCAAGGAAGGACAAGGAGGGACAAGGAGGGACCAGGAGGGAAAAGGAGTAACAAGGAGGAACAATGAGGGAGAAGGAGTGACAAGGAGGGGCAAGGAGAGACATGGAGGGTCAAGGAGGGACAAGAAAGGACAAGGAGGGTCAATGAGAGACAAGCAGGATCAACGAGGGACAAGGAGGGACCAGGAGGGACAAGGAGGGGCAAGGAGGGGCAAGGAGAGACAAGCAGGATCAAGGAGGTACAAACGGGAACAAGGAAGGACAAGGAGGGACAAGTAGGGACAAGCAGGATCAAGGAGGGACAAGGAGGGACCAGGAGGGACACGCAGGGACAAGCTGGTTCAAGGAGGGAAAAGCAGGGACAATGAGGGAGAAGGAGGGACAAGGAGGGACTAAAAGGGTCTAGGAGTGATTAGAAGGGACTAGGATGGACAATGAGGGGCAAGGAGAGACAAGGAGGGACAAGGAGGGGCAATGAGGGACAAGGAGGGACAAGGAGGGACAAGGAGGGACTAGGAGGGACAAGGAGGGACATGGAGTGACATGGAGGGACAAGAGGGACAAGGAGGGACTAGGAAGGACAAGGAGGGACAAGGAGGGACAAGTAGGGACAAGAAGGGACAAGGAGAGACCAGAAGGGTCAAGGAGGACAAGCAGGGACAAGGAGGAACAAATAGGGATCAGGAGGGGCAATAAGGGTAATGAGGGACAAGGAGAGACAAGGAGGGACAAGGAGGGAAAAGAAGGGACAAGTAGGAGCAAGGAGGGAACAGGAGGGGCATGGAGGGACAAGGAGGGAAAATAATTGACAAGGAGAAACAAGGAGTGACAATGAGGGACAAGAAGGGACTAGCAGGGTTAAGGAGGGACAAGGAGCGAAAAGGAGGACAAAGGAGGGGCAATGACGGACAAGGAGGGGCAACGATGAACAAGGAGGGGCAAGGAGGGACCAGGAGGGTCAAGGAGGGTCAAGGCACAATGATGGTCAAGGAGGGACAAGGTAGGACAATGAGGGACAAGGAGGGTTAAGTTAGGGACAAGCAGGGACAAGGAGGGGCAAGGAGAGACATGGAAGTACAAGCAGGATCAAGGAGGGACAAACGGGGACAAGGAAGGACAAGGAGGGACAAGCAGGATCAACGAGGGACAAGGAGGGGCAAGGAGAGACATGGAGAGGACAAGGAGGGACTAGGATGGTCAAGGAGGGACAAAGAAGGACAAGGAAGGACAAGGAAGGACAATGAGGGACAAGCAGGGACAAGCAGGGACAAAGAGGGGCAAGGAGATACAAGGAGGGACAAGGAGGGCAAGCAGTGTCAAGGAGGGACAAGGAGGGGCAAGGAGAGACAATCAAGGAGGGACAAACGGGGACAAGGAAGGACAAGGAGGGCAAGCAGTGTCAAGGAGGGACAAGAAGGGAAAAGGAGGGACAAGGATGGTCAAGGAGGGACAATGAGGGACAAGGAGGGTTAAGTTAGGGACAAGGAGGGGCAAGGAGAGACATGGAAGTACAAGCAGGATCAAGGAGGATATGGAGGGACAAGGAGGGGCAATGAGGGACCAGGAGGGACAAGGTGGGGCAAGGAGAGACATGGAGAGACAAGCAGGATCAAGGAGGGACAAACGGGGACAAGGAAGGACAAGGAGGGCAAGCAGTATCAAGGAGGGACAAGCAGGGACAAGAAGGGAAAAGGAGGGACAAGGTAGGACAAGGAGGGTTAAGTTAGGGACAAGCAGGGACAAGGAGGGGCAAGGAGAGACATGGAAGTACAAGCAGGATCAAGGAAGGACAAACGGGGACAAGGAAGGACAAGGAGAGACAAGGAGGGTCAAGGAGGGACAAGAAGGGACAAGGAGGGACAAGTAGGGACAAGCAGGATCAACGAGGGACAAGGAGTGACCAGGAGGGACAAGGAGGGACAAGGAGAGACAAGCAGGATCAAGGAGGGACAAACGGGAACAAGGAAGGACAAGGAGGGACAAGCAGGATCAAGGAGGGACCAGGAGGGACACGCAGGGACAAGCTGGTTCAAGGAGGGAAAAACAGGGACAATGAGGGAGAAGGAGGGACTAGGAGGTACTAGAAGGGACTAGGAGGGACTAGGATGGACAATGAGGGGCAAGGAGAGACAAGGAGGGAAAATGAGTGACAAGGAGGAAGTAGGAGGGACAAGGAGGGGCAATGAGGGACAAGGAGGGACAAGGAGAAACTAGGAGGGACAAGGAGGGACCAGGAGGGACAAGGAGGGGCAAGGAGAGACATGGAGAGACAAGCAGGATCAAGGAGGGACAAACGGGGACAAGGAAGGACAAGGAGGGACAAGCAGGATCAAGGAGGGACCAGGAGGGACACGCAGGGACTAGGAGGGACCAGGAGGGAAAAGGAGGGACAAGGAGGGAGAAGGAGTGACAAGGAGGGGCAAGGAGAGACATGGAGGGACAAGGAAGGATAATGAGGGGCAAGGAGGGTCAATGAGAGACAAACAGGGACAAGGTGGGACGAGGAGAGACAAGGAGGGAAAAGAAGGGGCAAGGAGAAGCAAGGAGGGACCAAGAGGGGCAAGGAGGGACAAGCAGTGTCAAGGAGGGACAAGCATGGACAAGGAGGGACTAGGATGGTCAAGGAGGGACAAGGAAGGACAAGGAAGGACAAGGAAGGACAAGGAAGGACAAGGAAGGACAAGGAAGGACAAGGAAGGACAAGGAAGGACAAGGAAGGACAATGAGGGACAAGCAGGGACAAGGAGGTGCAAGGAGAGACTAGGAGATACAAGGAGGGACATGGAGGGATATGGAGGGACAAGGAGGGGCAATGAGGGACCAGGAGGGACAAGGAGGGGCAAGGAGAGACATGGAGAGACAAGCAGGATCAAGGAGGGACAAACGGGGACAAGGAAGGACAAGGAGGGACAATGAGTGACAAGGAGGGACAAGCAGTGTCAAGGAGGGACAAGGAGAGTCAAGGAGGGACAAGAAGGGGAAAGAAGGGACAAGGATGGTCAAGGAGGGACAAGGTAGGACAATGAGGGACAAGGAGGGTTAAGTTAGGGACAAGCAGGGACAAGGAGGGGCAAGGAGAGACATGGAAGTACAAGCAGGATCAAGGAGGGAAAAACGGGGACAAGGAAGGACAAGGAGGGACAAGCAGGATCAACGAGGGACAAGGAGGGGCAAGGAGAGACAAGCAGTGAGGGACAAGGTAGGACAAGAAAAACAAGAAGGGACAATGAGGGACAAGACAAGGAAAGGCAAGGAGGGACCAGGAGGGTCAAGGAGAGAGCAGGAGGGAAAAGGAGGAATAAGGACTGACAATGAGGGAGAAGGAGTGACAAGGAGGAACAAGGAGGAACAAGGAGTCAAAAGGAGGGGCAAGGAGGGCAAGGGGAGAAAAGGACAGACAAGGAGTGACAAGGAGGGACAAGCATGGACAAGGAGGGACAAGTAGGGACAATCAGGGTCAAGGAGGGACAAGTAGGGACAAGCTGGGTCAAGGAGGGACAAGGAGGGAAAAGGAGGGATATGGGTGGTCAAGGAGGGACAAGGGAGGAAAATGATGGAAAAGGAGGGTCAATGAGGGACAAACAGGGACAAGAAGGGACAAGGAAGGACAAGGAGGGACAAGCAGGGTCAAAGAGGGACAAGGAAGGACAAGTAGGGACAAGGAGGGAAAAGGAGGGACAAGGAGGGGCAATAAGGGACATGGAGGGGCAATGAGGGACAAGGAGGGGCAATGAGGGACATGGAGGGGAAATGAGGGACCAGGAGGGACAAACAGGGACAAGGAGGGTCAAGGAGGGACAAGTAGGAACAAGGAGAGACTAGCAGGGACAAGAAGGGACAAGGAAGGACAATGAGGGTCAAGGAGGTACAAGGATGGTCAAGGAGGGACAAGTAGGAACAAGGAGTGACTAGCAGGGACAAGAAGGGACAAGGAGGGACAAGCAGGATCAAGGAGGGACAAACAGGGACAATGAGGGTCAAGGAGGGACAAGCAGGATCAAGAAGGGACAAACAGGGACGAGGAGGGACAAGCAGGATCAAGGAGGGACAAGCAGTGACAAGGAGGGACAACGAGGAACAAGGAAGGACAAGGAGGGATTAGGAGGGACAATGAGGGGCAAGGAGGGACCAGAAGGGACAAGGAGGATCAAGGAGGGACAAGCAGGGACAATGAGGGACAAGCAGGATCAAGGAGGGACAAACAGCGACGAGGAGGGTCAAGGAGGGACAAGCAGGATCAAGGAGGGACAAGCAGTAACAAGGAGGGACAACGAGGAACAAGGAAGGACAAGGAGGGATTAGGAGGGACAATGAGGGGCAAGGAGGGACAAGGAGGGAGAAGGAGTGACAAGGAGGGGCAAGGAGAGTCATGGAGGGTCAAGGAGAGACAAGGAAGGACAATGAGGAACAAGGAGGGTCAATGAGAGACAAACAGGGACAAACAGGGACAAGGAGGGACGAGGAGAGACAAGGAGGGAAAAGAAGGGTCAAGGAGAAGCAAGGAGGGACCAGGAGGGACAAGCATGGACAAGGAGGGACTAGGATGGTCAAGGAGCGACAAGGAAGGACAATGAGGGACAAGGAGGGGCAAGGAGAGACTAGGAATTACAAGGAGGGACATGGAGGGATATGGAGGGACAAGGAGGGGCAAGGAGAGACATGGAGAGAAAAGCAGGATCAAGGAGGGACAAACGGGGACAAGGAGGGACAAGCAGTGTCAAGGAGGGACAAGGAGAGTCAAGGAGGGACAAGCAGGGGCCAGAAGGGAAAAGGAGGGACAAGGATGGTCAAGGAGGGACAAGGAAGGACAATGAGGGACAAGGAGGGTTAAGTTAGGGCCAAGGAGGGGCAAGGAGAGACATGGAAGTACAAGCAGGATCAAGTAGGGACAAACGGGGACAAGGAGGGACAAACGGGGACAAGGAGGGACAAGGAGGGGCAATGAGGGACATGGAGGGGCAATGAGGCACAAGGAGGGGCAATGAGGGACATGGAGGGGAAATGAGGGACTAGGAGGGACAAACAGGTACAAGGAGGGTCAAGGAGGGACAAGTAGGAACAAGGAGAGACTAGCAGGGACAAGGAGGGTGAAGGAGGTACAAGGATGGCCAAGGAGGGACAAGTAGGAACAAGGAGAGACTAGCAGGGACAAGAAGGGACAAGCAGGATCAAGGAGGGACAAACAGGGACAATGAGGGTCAAGGAGGGACAAGCAGGGTCAAGGAGGGACAAACAGGGACGAGGAGGGACAAGCAGGGACACGCAGGATCAAGGAGGGACAAGCAGTGACAAGGAGGGACAACGAGGAACAAGGAAGGACAAGGAGGGATTAGGAGGGACAATGAGGGGCAAGGAGAGACAAGGAGAGGCGAGGAAGGACAAGGAGGGACCAGGAGGGAAAATGAGGGACAAGGAGGGGCAAGGAGGGACCAGGAGGTACAAGGACGGACAAGGAGGGGCAAGGAGAGACATGGAGAGGACAAGGAGGGACTAGGATGGTCAAGGAGGGACAAGGAAGGACAAGGAAGGACAAGGAAGGACAATGAGGGACAAGCAGGGACAAGGAGGGGCAAGGAGAGACTAGGAGATACAAGGAGGGACATGGAGGGATATGGAGGGACAAGGAGGGGCAATGAGAGACCAGGAGGGGCAAGGAGAGACATGGAGAGACAATCAAGGAGGGACAAACGGGGACAAGGAAGGACAAGGAAGGACAAGGAGGGCAAGCAGTGTCAAGGAGGGACAAGGAGGGACAAGAAGGGAAAAGGAGGGACAAGCAGGGACAAGGAGGGACAATGAGGGATAAGGAGGGTTAAGTTAGGGACAAGCAGGGACAAGGAGGGGCAAGGAGATACATGGAAGTACAAGCAGGATCAAGGAGGATATGGAGGGACAAGGAGGGGCAATGAGGGACCAGGAGGGACAAGGAGGGGCAAGGAGAGACATGGAGAGACAAGCAGGATCAAGGAGGGACAAACGGGGACAAGGAAGGACAAGGAGGGCAAGCAGTGTCAAGGAGGGACAAGGAGGGACAAGCAGGGACAAGAAGGGAAAAGGAGGGACAATCAGGGACAAGAAGGGAAAAGGAGGGACAAGGATGGTCAAGGAGGGACCAGGTAGGGACCAGGTAGGGACAAGCAGGGACAAGGATGGGCAAGGAGAGACATGGAAGTACAAGCAGGATCAAGGAGGGACAAACGGGGACAAGGAAGGACAAGGAGGGACAAGGAGGGACAAGGAGGGACAAGTAGGGACAAGCAGGATCAACGAGGGACAAGGAGTGACCAGGAGGGACAAGGAGGGGCAAGGAGAGACAAGCAGAATCAAGGAGGGACAAACGGGAACAAGGAAGGACAAGGAGGGACAAGTAGGGACAAGCAGGATCAAGGAGGGTCAAGGAGGGACCAGGAGGGACACGCAGGGACAAGCTGGTTCAAGGAGGGAAAAACAGGGACAATGAGGGAGAAGGAGGGACTAAAAGGGACTAGGAGGTACTAGAAGGGACTAGGAGGGACTAGGATGGACAATGAGGGGCAAGGAGAGACAAGGAGGGAAAATGAGTGACAAGGAGGAACAAGGAGGGACAAGGAGGGGCAATGAGGGACAAGGAGGGACTAGGAGGGACAAGGAGGGACAAGGAGGGACAAGGAGGGACAAGGAGGGACTAGGAGGGACAAGGAGGGGCAAGGAAGGACAAGGAAGGACAAGGAAGGACAAGGAAGGACAAGGAAGGACAAGGAAGGACAAGGAAGGACAAGGAAGGACAAGGAAGGATAATGAGGGACAAGGAGGGGCAAGGAGAGACAAGGAGGGGCAAGGAGAGACTAGGAGATACAAGGAGGGGCATGGAGGGATATGGAGGGACAAGGAGGGGCAATGAGGGACCAGGAGGGACAAGGAGGGGCAAGGAGAGACATGGAGAGACAAGCAGGATCAAGGAGGGACAAACGGGGACAAGGAAGGACAAGGAGGGACAATGAGGGACAAGGAGGGACAAGCAGTGTCAAGGAGGGACAAGGAGAGTCAAGGAGGGACAAGCAGGGACAAGAAGGGGAAAGAAGGGACAAGGATGGTCAAGGAGGGACAAGGTAGGACAATGAGGGACAAGTAGGGTTAAGTTAGGGACAAGCAGGGACAAGGAGGGACAAGGAGGGGCAAGGAGAGACATGGAAGTACAAGCAGGATCAAGGAGGGACAAACGGGGACAAGGAAGGACAAGGAGGGACAAGGAGGGACAAGTAGGGACAAGCAGGATCAACGAGGGACAAGGAAGGGCAAGGAGAGACAAGCAGGATCAAGGAGGGACAAACGGGAACAAGGAAGGACAAGGAGGGACAAGTAGGGACAAGCAAGATCAAGGAGGGACAAGGAGGGACCAGGAGGGGCAAGGAGAGTCATGGAGGGTCAAGGAGAGACAAGGAAGGACAATGAGGGACAAGGAGGGACAAGGAGGGACTAAAAGGGTCTAGGAGGGACTAGAAGGGACTAGGAGGGACTAGGAGGGACTAGGAGGGACTAGGATGGACAATGAGGGGCAAGGAGAGACAAGTAGGGAAAATGAGTGACAAGGAGGAACAAGGAGAGGCAATGAGGGACAAGGAGGGACTAGGAGGGACAAGGAGGGACAAGGAGGGACAAGGAGGGACTAGGAAGGTCAAGGAGGGACAAGGAGGGACAAGGAGGGACAAACGGGTACAAGGAAGGACAAGGAGGGACAAGGAGGGACAAGGAGGGACAAGTAGGGCCAAGCAGGTTCAAGGAGGGAAAAGCAGGGACAATGAGGGAGAAGGAGGGACAAGGAGGGACTAAAAGGGTCTAGGAGGGACTAGGAGGGACTAGAAGGGACTAGGAGGGACTAGGAGGGACTAGGATGGACAATGAGGGGCAAGGAGAGACAAGGAGGGAAAATGAGTGACAAGGAGGGACAAGGAGGGGCAATGAGGGACAAGGAGGGACCAGGAGGGACAAGGAGGGACAAGGAGGGACAAGGAGGGACAAGGAGGGACTAGGAAGGACAAGGAGGGACAAGGAGGGACAAGGAGGGGCAAACGGGTACAAGGAAGGACAAGGAGGGACAAGGAGGGACAAGGAGGGACAAGGTGGGACAAGTAGGGCCAAGCAGGTTCAAGGAGGGACAAACGGGGACAAGGAAGGACAAGGAGGGACAAGGAGGGACAAGTAGGGACAAGCAGGATCAAGGAGGGACACGCAGGGACAAGCTGGTTCAAGGATGGAAAAGCAGGGACAATGAGGGAGAAGGAGGGACAAGGAGGGAATAGGAGGGACTAAAAGGGACTAGGAGGGACTAGGAGGGAATAGGAGGGACTAGGAGGGACTAGGAGGGACTAGGAGGGACAATGAGGGGCAAGGAGAGACAAGGAGGGAAAATGAGTGACAAGGAGGGACAACGAGGAACAAGGAGGGGCAAGGAGGGACCAGGAGGGTCAAGGCACAATGATGGTCAAGGAGGGACAAGTAGGAACAAGGAGGGACCAGGAGGGAAAAGGAGGGATTAGGAGGGGCAAGGAGAGACAAGGAGAGGCAAGGAAGGACAAGGAGGGACTAGGAGGGACTAAAAGGGACTAGGAGGGACTAGGAGGGACTAGGAGGGACTAGGAGGGAATAGGAGGGACTAGGAGGGACAATGAGGGGGGGAGGGACAAGGAGGGAAAATGAGTGACAAGGAGGAACTAGGAGGGACAAGGAGGGGCAAGGAGGGACAAGGAGGGACTAGGAGGGACAAGGAGGGACAAGGAGGGACAAGGAGGGGCAAGGAGAGACAAGCAGGATCAAGGAGGGACAAACGGGGACAAGGAAGGACAAGGAAGGACAAGGAGGGACAAGCAGGATCAAGGAGGGACCAGGAGGGACACGCAGGGACTAAAAGGGACTAGGAGGGACCAGGAGGGAAAAGGAGTGACAAGGAGGAACAAGGAGGGAGAAGGAGTGACAAGGAGGGGCAAGGAGAGACATGGAGGGACAAGGAAGGACAATGAGGGACAAGGAGGGTCAATGAGAGACAAGGAGGGACGAGGAGAGACAAACAGGGACAAGGAGGGACGAGGAGAGACAAGGAGGGAAAAGAAGGGGGAAGGAGAAGCAAGGAGGGACCAAGAGGGGCAAGGAGGGACAAGCAGTGTCAAGGAGGGACAAGCATGGACAAGGAGGGACTAGGATGGTCAAGGAGGGACAAGGAAGGACAAGGAAGGACAATGAGGGACAAGCAGGGAAAAGGAGGGGCAAGGAGAGACTAGGAGATACAAGGAGGGACATGGAGGGATATGGAGGGACAAGGAGGGGCAATGAGGGACCAGGAGGGACAAGGAGGGGCAAGGAGAGACATGGAGAGACAAGCAGGATCAAGGAGGGACAAACGGGGACAAGGAAGGACAAGGAGGGACAATGAGGGACAAGCAGTGTCAAGGAGGGACAAGGAGAGTCAAGGAGGGACAAGAAGGGGAAAGAAGGGACAAGGATGGTCAAGGAGGGACAAGGTAGGACAATGAGGCACAAGGAGGGTTAAGTTAGGGACAAGCAGGGACAAGGAGGGGCAAGGAGAGACATGGAAGTACAAGCAGGAGGGCCAAACGGGGACAAGGAAGGACAAGGAGGGACAAGCAGGATCAAAGAGGGAAAAGGAGGGGCAAGGAGAGACAAGCAGTGAGGGACAAGGTAGGACAAGAAAAACAAGAAGGGACAATGAGGGACAAGACAAGGAAAGGCAAGGAGGGACAAGGAGGGACAAGGAGAGAGCAGGAGGGAAAAGGAGGAATAAGGACTGACAATGAGGGAGAAGGAGTGACAAGGAGGAACAAGGAGGAACAAGGAGTGAAAAGGAGGGGCAAGGAGGGGCAAGGGGAGAAAAGGACAGACAAGGAGTGACAAGGAGGGACAAGCTGGGTCAAGGAGGGACAAGGAGGGACATGGGTGGTCAAGGAGGGACAAGGGAGGAAAATGATGGAAAAGGAGGGTCAATGAGGGACAAGGAAGGACAAGGAGGGACAAGCAGGGTCAAAGAGGGACAAGGAAGGACAAGGAGGGACAAGGAGGGGCAATAAGGGACATGGAGGGGCAATGAGGGACAAGGACGGGCAATGAGGGACATGGAGGGGAAATGAGGGACTAGGAGGGACAAACAGGGACAAGGAGGGTCAAGGAGGTACAAGGAGGGACAAGTAGGAACAAGGAGAGACTAGCAGGGACAAGAAGGGACAAGGAAGGACAATGAGGGTCAAGGAGGGTCAAGGAGGTACAAGGATGGTCAAGGAGGGACAAGTAGGAACAAGGAGTGACTATCAGGGACAAGAAGGGACAAGGAGGGACAAGCAGGATCAAGGAGGGACAAACAGGGACAAGCAGGATCAAGGAGGGACGAGGAGGGTCAAGGAGGGACAAGCAGGATCAAGGAGGGACAAATAGGGATCAGGAGGGGCAATAAGGGACATGGAGGGTAATGAGGGACAAGGAGGGAAAAGAAGGGACAAGTAGGAGCAAGGAGGCAACAGGAGGGGCATGGAGGGACAAGGAGGGAAAATAATTGACAAGGAGAAACAAGGAGGGACAAGGAGTGACAATGAGGGACAAGAAGGGACTAGCAGGGTTAAGGAGGGACAAGGAGGGAAAAGGAGGACAAAGGAGGGGCAATGACGGACAAGGAGGGACAACGAGGAACAAGGAGGGGCAAGGAGGGACAAGGAGGGACCAGGAGGGACAAGGAGGGTCAAGGCACAATGATGGTCAAGGAGGGACAAGTAGGAACAAGGAGAGACCAGAAGGGTCAAGGAGGACAAGCAGGGACAAGGAGGAACAAATAGGGATCAGGAGGGGCAATAAGGGACATGGAGGGTAATGAGGGACAAGGAGGGACAAGGAGGGACAAGGAGGGACAAGGAGGGAAAAGAAGGGACAAGTAGGAGCAAGGAGGGAACAGGAGGGGCATGGAGGGACAAGGAGGGAAAATAATTGACAAGGAGAAACAAGGAGGGACAAGGAGTGACAATGAGGGACAAGAATGGACTAGCAGGGTTAAGGAGGGACAAGGAGGGAAAAGGAGGACAATGGAGGGGCAATGACGGACAAGGAGGGACAACGAGGAACAAGGAGGGGCAAGGAGGGACAAGGAGGGTCAAGGCACAATGATGGTCAAGGAGGGACAAGTAGGAACAAGGAGGGACCAGGAGGGAAAAGGAGGGATTAGGAGGGGCAAGGAGAGACAAGGAGAGGCAAGGAAGGACAAGGAGGAACCAGGAGGGAAAATGAGGGACAAGGAGGGGCAAGGAGAGACAATGAGGAACCAGGAGGGTCAAGGAGGTACAAGGATGGTCAAGGAGGGACAAGTAGGAACAAGGAGAGACTAGCAGGGACAAGAAGGGACAAGCAGGATCAAGGAGGGACAAACAGGGACAATGAGGGACAAGCAGGGACAAGCAGGATCAAGGAGGGACAAACAGGGACGAGGAGGGACGAGGAGGGTCAAGGAGGGACAAGCAGGGACAAGCAGGATCAAGGAGGGACAAGCAGTGACAAGGAGGGACAACGAGGAACAAGGAAGGACAAGGAGGGATTAGGAGGGACGATGAGGGGCAAGGAGGGACAAGGAGGGAGAAGGAGTGACAAGGAGGGGCAAGGAGAGTCATGGAGGGTCAAGGAGAGACAAGGAAGGACAATGAGGGACAAGGAGGGTCAATGAGAGACAAACAGGGACAAACAGGGACAAAGAGGGACGAGGAGAGACAAGGAGGGAAAAGAAGGGTCAAGGA
Organism: Polietes domitor; assembly: GCA_947397865.1. Classification (NCBI taxonomy): domain Eukaryota; kingdom Metazoa; phylum Arthropoda; class Insecta; order Diptera; family Muscidae; genus Polietes; species Polietes domitor. The sequence goes on from OX377623.1 coordinate 955,873, forward strand.
GAAGCAAGGAGGGACCAGGAGGGACAATCAGTGTCAAGGAGGGACAAGCATGGACAAGGAGTGACTAGGATGGTCAAGGAGCGACAAGGAAGGACAAGGAAGGACAATGATGGACAAGCAGGGACAAGGAGGGGCAAGGAGAGACTAGGAGATACAAGGAGGGACATGGAGGGATATGGAGGGACAAGGAGGGGCAATGAGGGACAAGGATGGACAAGGAGGGGCAAGGAGAGACATGGAGAGAAAAGGAGGATCAAGGAGGGAAAAACGGGGACAAGGAGGGACAAGCAGTGTCAAGGAGGGACAAGGAGAGTCAAGGAGGGACAAACGGGTACAAGGAAGGACAAGGAGGGACAAGGAGGGACAAGTAGGGCCAAGCAGGTTCAAGGAGGGACAAACGGGGACAAGGAAGGACAAGGAGGGATTAGGAGGGACAATGAAGGGCAAGGAGAGACAAGGAGAGGCGAGGAAGGACAAGGAGGGACCAGGAGGGAAAATGAGGGACAAGGAGGGGCAAGGAGGGACCAGGAGGTACAAGGACGGACAAGGAGGGGCAAGGAGAGACATGGAGAGGACAAGGAGGGACTAGGATGGTCAAGGAGGGACAAGGAAGGACAAGGAAGGACAATGAGGGACAAGCAGGGACAAGGAGGGGCAAGGAGAGACTAGGAGATACAAGGAGGGACATGGAGGGATATGGAGGGACAAGGAGGGGCAATGAGAGACCAGGAGGGGCAAGGAGAGATATCAAGGAGGGACAAACGGGGACAAGGAAGGACAAGGAGGGCAAGCAGTGTCAAGGAGGGACAAGGAGGGACAAGAAGGGAAAAGGAGGGACAAGCAGGGACAAGGAGGGACAATGAGGGATAAGGAGGGTTAAGTTAGGGACAAGCAGGGACAAGGAGGGGCAAGGAGAGACATGGAAGTACAAGCAGGATCAAGGAGGATATGGAGGGACAAGGAGGGGCAATGAGGGACCAGGAGGGACAAGGAGGGATTAGGAGGGACAATGAGGGGCAAGGAGGGACAAGGAGGGAGAAGGAGTGACAAGGAGGGGCAAGGAGAGTCATGGAGGGTCAAGGAGAGACAAGGAAGGACAATGAGGAACAAGGAGGGTCAATGAGAGACAAACAGGGACAAACAGGGACAAGGAGGGACGAGGAGAGACAAGGAGGGAAAAGAAGGGTCAAGGAGAAGCAAGGAGGGACCAGGAGGGACAAGCATGGACAAGGAGGGACTAGGATGGTCAAGGAGCGACAAGGAAGGACAATGAGGGACAAGGAGGGGCAAGGAGAGACTAGGAATTACAAGGAGGGACATGGAGGGATATGGAGGGACAAGGAGGGGCAAGGAGAGACATGGAGAGAAAAGCAGGATCAAGGAGGGACAAACGGGGACAAGGAGGGACAAGCAGTGTCAAGGAGGGACAAGGAGAGTCAAGGAGGGACAAGCAGGGGCCAGAAGGGAAAAGGAGGGACAAGGATGGTCAAGGAGGGACAAGGAAGGACAATGAGGGACAAGGAGGGTTAAGTTAGGGCCAAGGAGGGGCAAGGAGAGACATGGAAGTACAAGCAGGATCAAGTAGGGACAAACGGGGACAAGGAGGGACAAACGGGGACAAGGAGGGACAAGGAGGGGCAATGAGGGACATGGAGGGGCAATGAGGCACAAGGAGGGGCAATGAGGGACATGGAGGGGAAATGAGGGACTAGGAGGGACAAACAGGTACAAGGAGGGTCAAGGAGGGACAAGTAGGAACAAGGAGAGACTAGCAGGGACAAGGAGGGTGAAGGAGGTACAAGGATGGCCAAGGAGGGACAAGTAGGAACAAGGAGAGACTAGCAGGGACAAGAAGGGACAAGCAGGATCAAGGAGGGACAAACAGGGACAATGAGGGTCAAGGAGGGACAAGCAGGGTCAAGGAGGGACAAACAGGGACGAGGAGGGACAAGCAGGGACACGCAGGATCAAGGAGGGACAAGCAGTGACAAGGAGGGACAACGAGGAACAAGGAAGGACAAGGAGGGATTAGGAGGGACAATGAGGGGCAAGGAGAGACAAGGAGAGGCGAGGAAGGACAAGGAGGGACCAGGAGGGAAAATGAGGGACAAGGAGGGGCAAGGAGGGACCAGGAGGTACAAGGACGGACAAGGAGGGGCAAGGAGAGACATGGAGAGGACAAGGAGGGACTAGGATGGTCAAGGAGGGACAAGGAAGGACAAGGAAGGACAATGAGGGACAAGCAGGGACAAGGAGGGGCAAGGAGGGGCAAGGAGAGACTAGGAGATACAAGGAGGGACATGGAGGGATATGGAGGGACAAGGAGGGGCAATGAGAGACCAGGAGGGGCAAGGAGAGACATGGAGAGACAATCAAGGAGGGACAAACGGGGACAAGGAAGGACAAGGAAGGACAAGGAAGGACAAGGAGGGCAAGCAGTGTCAAGGAGGGACAAGGAGGGACAAGAAGGGAAAAGGAGGGACAAGCAGGGACAAGGAGGGACAATGAGGGATAAGGAGGGTTAAGTTAGGGACAAGCAGGGACAAGGAGGGGCAAGGAGATACATGGAAGTACAAGCAGGATCAAGGAGGATATGGAGGGACAAGGAGGGGCAATGAGGGACCAGGAGGGACAAGGAGGGGCAAGGAGAGACATGGAGAGACAAGCAGGATCAAGGAGGGACAAACGGGGACAAGGAAGGACAAGGAGGGCAAGCAGTGTCAAGGAGGGACAAGGAGGGACAAGCAGGGACAAGAAGGGAAAAGGAGGGACAATCAGGGACAAGAAGGGAAAAGGAGGGACAAGGATGGTCAAGGAGGGACCAGGTAGGGACCAGGTAGGGACAAGCAGGGACAAGGATGGGCAAGGAGAGACATGGAAGTACAAGCAGGATCAAGGAGGGACAAACGGGGACAAGGAAGGACAAGGAGGGACAAGGAGGGACAAGGAGGGACAAGTAGGGACAAGCAGGATCAACGAGGGACAAGGAGTGACCAGGAGGGACAAGGAGGGGCAAGGAGAGACAAGCAGAATCAAGGAGGGACAAACGGGAACAAGGAAGGACAAGGAGGGACAAGTAGGGACAAGCAGGATCAAGGAGGGTCAAGGAGGGACCAGGAGGGACACGCAGGGACAAGCTGGTTCAAGGAGGGAAAAACAGGGACAATGAGGGAGAAGGAGGGACTAAAAGGGACTAGGAGGTACTAGAAGGGACTAGGAGGGACTAGGATGGACAATGAGGGGCAAGGAGAGACAAGGAGGGAAAATGAGTGACAAGGAGGAACAAGGAGGGACAAGGAGGGGCAATGAGGGACAAGGAGGGACTAGGAGGGACAAGGAGGGACAAGGAGGGACAAGGAGGGACAAGGAGGGACTAGGAGGGACAAGGAGGGGCAAGGAAGGACAAGGAAGGACAAGGAAGGACAAGGAAGGACAAGGAAGGACAAGGAAGGACAAGGAAGGACAAGGAAGGACAAGGAAGGACAAGGAAGGATAATGAGGGACAAGGAGGGGCAAGGAGAGACAAGGAGGGGCAAGGAGAGACTAGGAGATACAAGGAGGGACATGGAGGGATATGGAGGGACAAGGAGGGGCAATGAGGGACCAGGAGGGACAAGGAGGGGCAAGGAGAGACATGGAGAGACAAGCAGGATCAAGGAGGGACAAACGGGGACAAGGAAGGACAAGGAGGGACAATGAGGGACAAGGAGGGACAAGCAGTGTCAAGGAGGGACAAGGAGAGTCAAGGAGGGACAAGCAGGGACAAGAAGGGGAAAGAAGGGACAAGGATGGTCAAGGAGGGACAAGGTAGGACAATGAGGGACAAGTAGGGTTAAGTTAGGGACAAGCAGGGACAAGGAGGGACAAGGAGGGGCAAGGAGAGACATGGAAGTACAAGCAGGATCAAGGAGGGACAAACGGGGACAAGGAAGGACAAGGAGGGACAAGGAGGGACAAGTAGGGACAAGCAGGATCAACGAGGGACAAGGAAGGGCAAGGAGAGACAAGCAGGATCAAGGAGGGACAAACGGGAACAAGGAAGGACAAGGAGGGACAAGTAGGGACAAGCAAGATCAAGGAGGGACAAGGAGGGACCAGGAGGGGCAAGGAGAGTCATGGAGGGTCAAGGAGAGACAAGGAAGGACAATGAGGGACAAGGAGGGACAAGGAGGGACTAAAAGGGTCTAGGAGGGACTAGAAGGGACTAGGAGGGACTAGGAGGGACTAGGAGGGACTAGGATGGACAATGAGGGGCAAGGAGAGACAAGTAGGGAAAATGAGTGACAAGGAGGAACAAGGAGAGGCAATGAGGGACAAGGAGGGACTAGGAGGGACAAGGAGGGACAAGGAGGGACAAGGAGGGACTAGGAAGGTCAAGGAGGGACAAGGAGGGACAAGGAGGGACAAACGGGTACAAGGAAGGACAAGGAGGGACAAGGAGGGACAAGGAGGGACAAGTAGGGCCAAGCAGGTTCAAGGAGGGAAAAGCAGGGACAATGAGGGAGAAGGAGGGACAAGGAGGGACTAAAAGGGTCTAGGAGGGACTAGGAGGGACTAGAAGGGACTAGGAGGGACTAGGAGGGACTAGGATGGACAATGAGGGGCAAGGAGAGACAAGGAGGGAAAATGAGTGACAAGGAGGGACAAGGAGGGGCAATGAGGGACAAGGAGGGACCAGGAGGGACAAGGAGGGACAAGGAGGGACAAGGAGGGACAAGGAGGGACTAGGAAGGACAAGGAGGGACAAGGAGGGACAAGGAGGGACAAACGGGTACAAGGAAGGACAAGGAGGGACAAGGAGGGACAAGGAGGGACAAGGTGGGACAAGTAGGGCCAAGCAGGTTCAAGGAGGGACAAACGGGGACAAGGAAGGACAAGGAGGGACAATGAGGGACAAGGAGGGACAAGCAGTGTCAAGGAGGGACAAGGAGAGTCAAGGAGGGACAAGCAGGGACAAGAAGGGGAAAGAAGGGACAAGGATGGTCAAGGAGGGACAAGGTAGGACAATGAGGGACAAGTAGGGTTAAGTTAGGGACAAGCAGGGACAAGGAGGGACAAGGAGGGGCAAGGAGAGACATGGAAGTACAAGCAGGATCAAGGAGGGACAAACGGGGACAAGGAAGGACAAGGAGGGACAAGGAGGGACAAGTAGGGACAAGCAGGATCAACGAGGGACAAGGAAGGGCAAGGAGAGACAAGCAGGATCAAGGAGGGACAAACGGGAACAAGGAAGGACAAGGAGGGACAAGTAGGGACAAGCAAGATCAAGGAGGGACAAGGAGGGACCAGGAGGGGCAAGGAGAGTCATGGAGGGTCAAGGAGAGACAAGGAAGGACAATGAGGGACAAGGAGGGACAAGGAGGGACAAGGAGGGACTAAAAGGGTCTAGGAGGGACTAGAAGGGACTAGGAGGGACTAGGAGGGACTAGGAGGGACTAGGATGGACAATGAGGGGCAAGGAGAGACAAGTAGGGAAAATGAGTGACAAGGAGGAACAAGGAGAGGCAATGAGGGACAAGGAGGGACTAGGAGGGACAAGGAGGGACAAGGAGGGACAAGGAGGGACTAGGAAGGTCAAGGAGGGACAAGGAGGGACAAGGAGGGACAAACGGGTACAAGGAAGGACAAGGAGGGACAAGGAGGGACAAGGAGGGACAAGTAGGGCCAAGCAGGTTCAAGGAGGGAAAAGCAGGGACAATGAGGGAGAAGGAGGGACAAGGAGGGACTAAAAGGGTCTAGGAGGGACTAGGAGGGACTAGAAGGGACTAGGAGGGACTAGGAGGGACTAGGATGGACAATGAGGGGCAAGGAGAGACAAGGAGGGAAAATGAGTGACAAGGAGGGACAAGGAGGGGCAATGAGGGACAAGGAGGGACCAGGAGGGACAAGGAGGGACAAGGAGGGACAAGGAGGGACAAGGAGGGACTAGGAAGGACAAGGAGGGACAAGGAGGGACAAGGAGGGACAAACGGGTACAAGGAAGGACAAGGAGGGACAAGGAGGGACAAGGTGGGACAAGTAGGGCCAAGCAGGTTCAAGGAGGGACAAACGGGGACAAGGAAGGACAAGGAGGGACAAGGAGGGACAAGTAGGGACAAGCAGGATCAAGGAGGGACACGCAGGGACAAGCTGGTTCAAGGATGGAAAAGCAGGGACAATGAGGGAGAAGGAGGGACAAGGAGGGAATAGGAGGGACTAAAAGGGACTAGGAGGGACTAGGAGGGAATAGGAGGGACTAGGAGGGACTAGGAGGGACAATGAGGGGCAAGGAGAGACAAGGAGGGAAAATGAGTGACAAGGAGGGACAACGAGGAACAAGGAGGGGCAAGGAGGGACCAGGAGGGTCAAGGCACAATGATGGTCAAGGAGGGACAAGTAGGAACAAGGAGGGACCAGGAGGGAAAAGGAGGGATTAGGAGGGGCAAGGAGAGACAAGGAGAGGCAAGGAAGGACAAGGAGGGACTAGGAGGGACTAAAAGGGACTAGGAGGGACTAGGAGGGACTAGGAGGGAATAGGAGGGACTAGGAGGGACAATGAGGGGGGGAGGGACAAGGAGGGAAAATGAGTGACAAGGAGGAACTAGGAGGGACAAGGAGGGGCAAGGAGGGACAAGGAGGGACTAGGAGGGACAAGGAGGGACAAGGAGGGACAAGGAGGGGCAAGGAGAGACAAGCAGGATCAAGGAGGGACAAACGGGGACAAGGAAGGACAAGGAAGGACAAGGAGGGACAAGCAGGATCAAGGAGGGACCAGGAGGGACACGCAGGGACTAAAAGGGACTAGGAGGGACCAGGAGGGAAAAGGAGTGACAAGGAGGAACAAGGAGGGAGAAGGAGTGACAAGGAGGGGCAAGGAGAGACATGGAGGGACAAGGAAGGACAATGAGGGACAAGGAGGGTCAATGAGAGACAAGGAGGGACGAGGAGAGACAAACAGGGACAAGGAGGGACGAGGAGAGACAAGGAGGGAAAAGAAGGGGGAAGGAGAAGCAAGGAGGGACCAAGAGGGGCAAGGAGGGACAAGCAGTGTCAAGGAGGGACAAGCATGGACAAGGAGGGACTAGGATGGTCAAGGAGGGACAAGGAAGGACAAGGAAGGACAAGGAAGGACAATGAGGGACAAGCAGGGAAAAGGAGGGGCAAGGAGAGACTAGGAGATACAAGGAGGGACATGGAGGGATATGGAGGGACAAGGAGGGGCAATGAGGGACCAGGAGGGACAAGGAGGGGCAAGGAGAGACATGGAGAGACAAGCAGGATCAAGGAGGGACAAACGGGGACAAGGAAGGACAAGGAGGGACAATGAGGGACAAGCAGTGTCAAGGAGGGACAAGGAGAGTCAAGGAGGGACAAGAAGGGGAAAGAAGGGACAAGGATGGTCAAGGAGGGACAAGGTAGGACAATGAGGCACAAGGAGGGTTAAGTTAGGGACAAGCAGGGACAAGGAGGGGCAAGGAGAGACATGGAAGTACAAGCAGGAGGGCCAAACGGGGACAAGGAAGGACAAGGAGGGACAAGCAGGATCAAAGAGGGAAAAGGAGGGGCAAGGAGAGACAAGCAGTGAGGGACAAGGTAGGACAAGAAAAACAAGAAGGGACAATGAGGGACAAGACAAGGAAAGGCAAGGAGGGACAAGGAGGGACAAGGAGAGAGCAGGAGGGAAAAGGAGGAATAAGGACTGACAATGAGGGAGAAGGAGTGACAAGGAGGAACAAGGAGGAACAAGGAGTGAAAAGGAGGGGCAAGGAGGGGCAAGGGGAGAAAAGGACAGACAAGGAGTGACAAGGAGGGACAAGCTGGGTCAAGGAGGGACAAGGAGGGACATGGGTGGTCAAGGAGGGACAAGGGAGGAAAATGATGGAAAAGGAGGGTCAATGAGGGACAAGGAAGGACAAGGAGGGACAAGCAGGGTCAAAGAGGGACAAGGAAGGACAAGGAGGGACAAGGAGGGGCAATAAGGGACATGGAGGGGCAATGAGGGACAAGGACGGGCAATGAGGGACATGGAGGGGAAATGAGGGACTAGGAGGGACAAACAGGGACAAGGAGGGTCAAGGAGGTACAAGGAGGGACAAGTAGGAACAAGGAGAGACTAGCAGGGACAAGAAGGGACAAGGAAGGACAATGAGGGTCAAGGAGGGTCAAGGAGGTACAAGGATGGTCAAGGAGGGACAAGTAGGAACAAGGAGTGACTATCAGGGACAAGAAGGGACAAGGAGGGACAAGCAGGATCAAGGAGGGACAAACAGGGACAAGCAGGATCAAGGAGGGACGAGGAGGGTCAAGGAGGGACAAGCAGGATCAAGGAGGGACAAATAGGGATCAGGAGGGGCAATAAGGGACATGCAAGTAGGAGCAAGGAGGCAACAGGAGGGGCATGGAGGGACAAGGAGGGAAAATAATTGACAAGGAGAAACAAGGAGGGACAAGGAGTGACAATGAGGGACAAGAAGGGACTAGCAGGGTTAAGGAGGGACAAGGAGGGAAAAGGAGGACAAAGGAGGGGCAATGACGGACAAGGAGGGACAACGAGGAACAAGGAGGGGCAAGGAGGGACAAGGAGGGACCAGGAGGGACAAGGAGGGTCAAGGCACAATGATGGTCAAGGAGGGACAAGTAGGAACAAGGAGAGACCAGAAGGGTCAAGGAGGACAAGCAGGGACAAGGAGGAACAAATAGGGATCAGGAGGGGCAATAAGGGACATGGAGGGTAATGAGGGACAAGGAGGGACAAGGAGGGACAAGGAGGGAAAAGAAGGGACAAGTAGGAGCAAGGAGGGAACAGGAGGGGCATGGAGGGACAAGGAGGGAAAATAATTGACAAGGAGAAACAAGGAGGGACAAGGAGTGACAATGAGGGACAAGAATGGACTAGCAGGGTTAAGGAGGGACAAGGAGGGAAAAGGAGGACAATGGAGGGGCAATGACGGACAAGGAGGGACAACGAGGAACAAGGAGGGGCAAGGAGGGACAAGGAGGGTCAAGGCACAATGATGGTCAAGGAGGGACAAGTAGGAACAAGGAGGGACCAGGAGGGAAAAGGAGGGATTAGGAGGGGCAAGGAGAGACAAGGAGAGGCAAGGAAGGACAAGGAGGAACCAGGAGGGAAAATGAGGGACAAGGAGGGGCAAGGAGAGACAATGAGGAACCAGGAGGGTCAAGGAGGTACAAGGATGGTCAAGGAGGGACAAGTAGGAACAAGGAGAGACTAGCAGGGACAAGAAGGGACAAGCAGGATCAAGGAGGGACAAACAGGGACAATGAGGGACAAGCAGGGACAAGCAGGATCAAGGAGGGACAAACAGGGACGAGGAGGGACGAGGAGGGTCAAGGAGGGACAAGCAGGGACAAGCAGGATCAAGGAGGGACAAGCAGTGACAAGGAGGGACAACGAGGAACAAGGAAGGACAAGGAGGGATTAGGAGGGACGATGAGGGGCAAGGAGGGACAAGGAGGGAGAAGGAGTGACAAGGAGGGGCAAGGAGAGTCATGGAGGGTCAAGGAGAGACAAGGAAGGACAATGAGGGACAAGGAGGGTCAATGAGAGACAAACAGGGACAAACAGGGACAAAGAGGGACAAAGAGGGACGAGGAGAGACAAGGAGGGAAAAGAAGGGTCAAGGAGAAGCAAGGAGGGACCAGGAGGGACAATCAGTGTCAAGGAGGGACAAGCATGGACAAGGAGTGACTAGGATGGTCAAGGAGCGACAAGGAAGGACAAGGAAGGACAATGATGGACAAGCAGGGACAAGGAGGGGCAAGGAGAGACTAGGAGATACAAGGAGGGACATGGAGGGATATGGAGGGACAAGGAGGGGCAATGAGGGACAAGGATGGACAAGGAGGGGCAAGGAGAGACATGGAGAGAAAAGGAGGATCAAGGAGGGAAAAACGGGGACAAGGAGGGACAAGCAGTGTCAAGGAGGGACAAGGAGAGTCAAGGAGGGACAAACGGGTACAAGGAAGGACAAGGAGGGACAAGGAGGGACAAGTAGGGCCAAGCAGGTTCAAGGAGGGACAAACGGGGACAAGGAAGGACAAGGAGGGATTAGGAGGGACAATGAAGGGCAAGGAGAGACAAGGAGAGGCGAGGAAGGACAAGGAGGGACCAGGAGGGAAAATGAGGGACAAGGAGGGGCAAGGAGGGACCAGGAGGTACAAGGACGGACAAGGAGGGGCAAGGAGAGACATGGAGAGGACAAGGAGGGACTAGGATGGTCAAGGAGGGACAAGGAAGGACAAGGAAGGACAATGAGGGACAAGCAGGGACAAGGAGGGGCAAGGAGAGACTAGGAGATACAAGGAGGGACATGGAGGGATATGGAGGGACAAGGAGGGGCAATGAGAGACCAGGAGGGGCAAGGAGAGATATCAAGGAGGGACAAACGGGGACAAGGAAGGACAAGGAGGGCAAGCAGTGTCAAGGAGGGACAAGGAGGGACAAGAAGGGAAAAGGAGGGACAAGCAGGGACAAGGAGGGACAATGAGGGATAAGGAGGGTTAAGTTAGGGACAAGCAGGGACAAGGAGGGGCAAGGAGAGACATGGAAGTACAAGCAGGATCAAGGAGGATATGGAGGGACAAGGAGGGGCAATGAGGGACCAGGAGGGACAAGGAGGGGCAAGGAGAGACATGGAGAGACAAGCAGGATCAAGGAGGGACAAACGGGGACAAGGAAGGACAAGGAGGGCAAGCAGTGTCAAGGAGGGACAAGGAGGGACAAGCAGGGACAAGAAGGGAAAAGGAGGGACAATCAGGGACAAGAAGGGAAAAGGAGGGACAAGGATGGTCAAGGAGGGACCAGGTAGGGACAAGCAGGGACAAGGAGGGACAAGTAGGAACAAGGAGAGACTAGCAGGGACAAGAAGGGACAAGGAAGGACAAGGAGCGTGAAGGAGGTACAAGGATGGCCAAGGAGGGACAAGTAGGAACAAGGAGAGACTAGCAGGGACAAGAAGGGACAAGCAGGATCAAGGAGGGACAAACAGGGACAATGAGGGTCAAGGAGGGACAAGCAGGGTCAAGGAGGGACAAACAGGGACGAGGAGGGACAAGCAGGGACACGCAGGATCAAGGAGGGACAAGCAGTGACAAGGAGGGACAACGAGGAACAAGGAAGGACAAGGAGGGATTAGGAGGGACAATGAGGGGCAAGGAGAGACAAGGAGAGGCGAGGATGGACAAGGAGGGACCAGGAGGGACAAGGAGGGGCAAGGAGGGACCAGGAGGTACAAGGACGGACAAGGAGGGGCAAGGAGAGACATGGAGAGGACAAGGAGGGACTAGGATGGTCAAGGAGGGACAAGGAAGGACAAGGAAGGACAATGAGGGACAAGCAGGGACAAGGAGGGGCAAGGAGAGACTAGGAGATACAAGGAGGGACATGGAGGGATATGGAGGGACAAGGAGGGGCAATGAGAGACCAGGAGGGGCAAGGAGAGACATGGAGAGACAATCAAGGAGGGACAAACGGGGACAAGGAAGGACAAGGAGGGCAAGCAGTGTCAAGGAGGGACAAGGAGGGACAAGAAGGGAAAAGGAGGGACAAGCAGGGACAAGGAGGGACAATGAGGGATAAGGAGGGTTAAGTTAGGGACAAGCAGGGACAAGGAGGGGCAAGGAGAGACATGGAAGTACAAGCAGGATCAAGGAGGATATGGAGGGACAAGGAGGGGCAATGAGGGACCAGGAGGGACAAGGAGGGGCAAGGAGAGACATGGAGAGACAAGCAGGATCAAGGAGGGACAAACGGGGACAAGGAAGGACAAGGAGGGCAAGCAGTGTCAAGGAGGGACAAGGAGGGACAAGCAGGGACAAGAAGGGAAAAGGAGGGACAATCAGGGACAAGAAGGGAAAAGGAGGGACAAGGATGGTCAAGGAGGGACCAGGTAGGGACAAGCAGGGACAAGGAGGGGCAAGGAGAGACATGGAAGTACAAGCAGGATCAAGGAGGGACAAACGGGGACAAGGAAGGACAAGGAGGGACAAGGAGGGACAAGGAGGGACAAGGAGGGACAAGGAGGGACAAGTAGGGACAAGCAGGATCAACGAGGGACAAGGAGTGACCAGGAGGGACAAGGAGGGGCAAGGAGAGACAAGCAGAATCAAGGAGGGACAAACGGGAACAAGGAAGGACAAGGAGGGACAAGTAGGGACAAGCAGGATCAAGGAGGGACCAGGAGGGACACGCAGGGACAAGCTGGTTCAAGGAGGGAAAAACAGGGACAATGAGGGAGAAGGAGGGACTAAAAGGGACTAGGAGGTACTAGAAGGGACTAGGAGGGACTAGGATGGACAATGAGGGGCAAGGAGAGACAAGGAGGGAAAATGAGTGACAAGGAGGAACAAGGAGGGACAAGGAGGGGCAATGAGGGACAAGGAGGGACAAGGAGGGACAAGGAGGGACTAGGAGGGACAAGGAGGGACAAGGAGGGACAAGGAGGGACAAGGAGGGACAAGGAGGGACTAGGAGGGACAAGGAGGGGCAAGGAAGGACAAGGAAGGACAAGGAAGGATAATGAGGGACAAGGAGGGGCAAGGAGAGACAAGGAGGGGCAAGGAGAGACTAGGAGATACAAGGAGGGACATGGAGGGATATGGAGGGACAAGGAGGGGCAATGAGGGACCAGGAGGGACAAGGAGGGACAAGGAGGGGCAAGGAGAGACATGGAGAGACAAGCAGGATCAAGGAGGGACAAACGGGGACAAGGAAGGACAAGGAGGGACAATGAGGGACAAGGAGGGACAAGCAGTGTCAAGGAGGGACAAGGAGAGTCAAGGAGGGACAAGCAGGGACAAGAAGGGGAAAGAAGGGACAAGGATGGTCAAGGAGGGACAAGGTAGGACAATGAGGGACAAGTAGGGTTAAGTTAGGGACAAGCAGGGACAAGGAGGGACAAGGAGGGGCAAGGAGAGACATGGAAGTACAAGCAGGATCAAGGAGGGACAAACGGGGACAAGGAAGGACAAGGAGGGACAAGTAGGGACAAGCAGGATCAACGAGGGACTAGGAAGGGCAAGGAGAGACAAGCAGGATCAAGGAGGGACAAACGGGAACAAGGAAGGACAAGGAGGGACAAGTAGGGACAAGCAGGATCAAGGAGGGACAAGGAGGGACCAGGAGGGGCAAGGAGAGTCATGGAGGGTCAAGGAGAGACAAGGAAGGACAATGAGGGACAAGGAGGGACAAGGAGGGACTAAAAGGGTCTAGGAGGGACTAGAAGGGACTAGGAGGGCTAGGAGGGACTAGGAGGGACTAGGATGGACAATGAGGGGCAAGGAGAGACAAGGAGGGAAAATGAGTGACAAGGAGGAACAAGGAGGGGCAATGAGGGACAAGGAGGGACTAGGAGGGACAAGGAGGGACAAGGAGGGACAAGGAGGGACTAGGAAGGTCAAGGAGGGACAAGGAGGGACAAGTAGGGACAAGGAGGGACAAATGGGTACAAGGAAGGACAAGGAGGGACAAGGAGGGACAAGGAGGGACAAGGAGGGACAAGTAGGGCCAAGCAGGTTCAAGGAGGGAAAAGCAGGGACAATGAGGGAGAAGGAGGGACAAGGAGGGACTAAAAGGGTCTAGGAGGGACTAGGAGGGACTAGGATGGACAATGAGGGGCAAGGAGAGACAAGGAGGGAAAATGAGTGACAAGGAGGGACAAGGAGTGGCAATGAGGGACAAGGAGGGACCAGGAGGGACAAGGAGGGACAAGGAGGGACAAGGAGGGACAAGGAGGGACTAGGAAGGACAAGGAGGGACAAGGAGGGACAAGTAGGGACAAGGAGGGACAAACGGGTACAAGGAAGGACAAGGAGGGACAAGGAGGGACAAGGAGGGACAAACGGGTACAAGGAAGGACAAGGAGGGACAAGGAGGGACAAGGAGGGACAAGGAGGGACAAGTAGGGCCAAGCAGGTTCAAGGAGGGACAAACGGGGACAAGGAAGGACAAGGAGGGACAAGGAGGGACAAGGAGGGACAAGTAGGGACAAGCAGGATCAAGGAGGGACACGCAGGGACAAGCTGGTTCAAGGATGGAAAAGCAGGGACAATGAGGGAGAAGGAGGGACAAGGAGGGACTAGGAGGGACTAAAAGGGACTAGGAGGGACTAGGAGGGAATAGGAGGGACTAGGAGGGACTAGGAGGGACAATGAGGGGCAAGGAGAGACAAGGAGGGAAAATGAGTGACAAGGAGGGACAACGAGGAACAAGGAGGGGCAAGGAGGGACCAGGAGGGTCAAGGCACAATGATGGTCAAGGAGGGACAAGTAGGAACAAGGAGGGACCAGGAGGGAAAAGGAGGGATTAGGAGGGGCAAGGAGAGACAAGGAGAGGCAAGGAAGGACAAGGAGGGACTAGGAGGGACTAAAAGGGACTAGGAGGGACTAGGAGGGAATAGGAGGGACTAGGAGGGACTAGGAGGGACAATGGGGGGGGGGAGGGACAAGGAGGGAAAATGAGTGACAAGGAGGAACTAGGAGGGACAAGGAGGGGCAAGGAGGGACAAGGAGGGACTAGGAGGGACTAGGAGGGACAAGGAGGGACAAGGAGGGGCAAGGAGAGACATGGAGAGACAAGCAGGATCAAGGAGGGACAAACGGGGACAAGGAAGGACAAGGAAGGACAAGGAGGGACAAGGAGGGACAAGCAGGATCAAGGAGGGACCAGGAGGGACACGCAGGGACTAAAAGGGACTAGGAGGGACCAGGAGGGAAAAGGAGTGACAAGGAGGAACAAGGAGGGAGAAGGAGTGACAAGGAGGGGCAAGGAGAGACATGGAGGGACAAGGAAGGACAATGAGGGACAAGGAGGGTCAATGAGAGACAAGGAGGGACGAGGAGAGACAAACAGGGAAAAGGAGGGACGATGAGAGACAAGGAGGGAAAAGAAGGGGGAAGGAGAAGCAAGGAGGGACCAAGAGGGGCAAGGAGGGACAAGCAGTGTCAAGGAGGGACAAGCATGGACAAGGAGGGACTAGGATGGTCAAGGAGGGACAAGGAAGGACAAGGAAGGACAAGGAAGGACAAGGAAGGACAAGGAAGGACAATGAGGGACAAGCAGGGAAAAGGAGGGGCAAGGAGAGACTAGGAGATACAAGGAGGGACATGGAGGGATATGGAGGGACAAGGAGGGGCAATGAGGGACCAGGAGGGGCAAGGAGAGACATGGAGAGACAAGCAGGATCAAGGAGGGACAAACGGGGACAAGGAAGGACAAGGAGGGACTAGGAGGGACTAAAAGGGACTAGGAGGGACTAGGAGGGACTAGGAGGGAATAGGAGGGACTAGGAGGGACTAGGAGGGACAATGAGGGGCAAGGAGAGACAAGGAGGGAAAATGAGTGACAAGGAGGGACAACGAGGAACAAGGAGGGACCAGGAGGGTCAAGGAGAGACTAGGATGGACATGGAGGGATATGACCCCAAGGAGGGAAAAGAAGGGGCAAGGAGAAGCAAGGAGGGACCAAGAGGGGCAAGGAGGGACAAGCAGTGTCAAGGAGGGACAAGCATGGACAAGGAGGGACTAGGATGGTCAAGGAGGGACAAGGAAGGACAAGGAAGGACAAGGAAGGACAATGAGGGACAAGGAGGGACAAGGAGGGGCAAGGAGAGACATGGAGAGACAAGCAGGATCAAGGAGGGACAAACGGGGACAAGGAAGGACAAGGAGGGACAAGCAGCGTCAAGGAGGGACAAGGAGAGTCAAGGAGGGACAAGCAGGGACAAGAAGGGAAAAGGAGGGACAAGGATGGTCAAAGAAGGACAAGGAGGGACCAGGAGGGACAAGCAGGATCAACGAGGGACAAGGAGGGACCAGGAGGGACAAGGAGAGACAAGCAGGATCAAGGAGGGACAAACGGGAACAAGGAAGGACAAGGAGGGACAAGCAAGATCAAGGAAGGACAATGAGGGACCAGGAGGGACACGCAGGGACAAGCTGGTTCAAGGAGGGAAAAGCAGGGACAATGAGGGAGAAGGAGGGACAAGGAGGGACTAAAAGGGTCTAGGAGGGACTAGAAGGGACTAGGAGGGACTAGGATGGACAATGAGGGGCAAGGAGGGACAAGGAGGGACAATGAGTGACAATGAGTGACAAGGAGGGACAAGGAGGGACAAGGAGGGACAATGAGGGACTAGGAGGGACAAGGAGGGACAAGGAGGGACATGGAGGGACAAGGAGGGACAAGGAGGGACTAGGAAGGACAAGGAGGGACAAGGAGGGACAAGTAGGGACAAGAAGGGACAAGGAGAGACCAGGAGGGTCAAGGAGGACAAGCAGGGACAAGGAGGAACAAATAGGGATCAGGAGGGGCAATAAGGGACATGGAGGGTAATGAGGGACAAGGAGAGACAAGGAGGGACAAGGAGGGAAAAGAAGGGACAAGAAGGAGCAAGGAGGGAACAGGAGGGGCATGGAGGGACAAGGAGGGAAAATAATTGACAAGGAGAAACAAGGAGGGACAAGGAGGGACAAGGAGGGACAAGGAGTGACAATGAGGGACAAGAAGGGACTAGCAGGGTTAAGGAGGGACAATGACGGACAAGGAGGACAAAGGAGGGACAGTGACGGACAAGGAGGGACAAGGAGGGACAAGTAGGAGGAAGGAGGGATTAGGTGGGGCAAGGAGAGACAAGGAGAGGCAAGGAAGGACAAGGAGGGACCAGGAGGGAAAATGAGGGACAAGGAGGGGCAAGGAGGGACAATGAGGGACCAGGAGGGTCAAGGAGGTACAAGGATGGTCAAGGAGGGACAAGTAGGAACAAGGAGAGACTAGCAGGGACAAGGAGGGACAAGCAGGATCAAGGAGGGACAAACAGGGACAATGAGGGACAAGCAGGATCAAGGAGGACCAGGAGGGACAAGCAGTGTCAAGGAGGGACAAGCATGGACAAGGAGGGACTAGGATGGTCAAGGAGCGACAAGGAAGGACAAGGAAGGACAATGAGGGACAAGCAGGGACAAGGAGGGGCAAGGAGAGACTAGGAGATACAAGGAGGGACATGGAGGGATATGGAGGGACAAGGAGGGGCAATGAGGGACAAGGATGGACAAGGAGGGGCAAGGAGGGACAAGCAGGGACAAGAAGGGAAAAGGAGGGACAAGGATGGTCAAGGAGGGACAAGGAAGGACAATGAGGGACAAGGAGGGTTAAGTTAGGGACAAGGAGAGACATGGAAGTACAAGCAGGATCAAGGAGGGACAAACGGGGACAAGGAAGGACAAGGAGGGACAAGGAGGGACAAGGAGGGAAAAGGAGGGACAAGGAGGGGCAATGAGGGACATGGAGGGGCAATGAGGGACAAGGAGGGGCAATGAGGGACATGGAGGGGAAATGACGGACTAGGAGGGACAAACAGGTACAAGGAGGGTCAAGGAGGGACAAGTAGGAACAAGGAGAGACTAGCAGGGACAAGAAGGGACAAGGAAGGACAAGGAGGGTGAAGGAGGTACAAGGATGGTCAAGGAGGGACAAGTAGGAACAAGGAGAGACTAGCAGGGACAAGAAGGGACAAGGAGGGAAAAGGAGGGACCAGGAGGGACAAGGAGGGGCAAGGAGAGACATGGAGAGACAAGCAGGATCAAGGAGGGACAAACGGGGACAAGGAAGGACAAGGAGGGACAAGCAGGATCAAGGAGGGACCAGGAGGGACACGCAGGGACTAGGAGGGACCAGGAGGGAAAAGGAGGGACAAGGAGGGAGAAGGAGTGACAAGGAGGGGCAAGGAGAGACATGGAGGGACAAGGAGGGACAAGCAGGGTCAAAGAGGGACAAGGAAGGACAAGGACGGACAAGGAGGGAAAAGGAGGGACAAGGAGGGGCAATAAGGGACATGGAGGGGCAATGAGGGACAAGGAGGGGCAATGAGGGACATGGAGGGGAAATGAGGGACCAGGAGGGACAAGGAGGGTCAAGGAGGTACAAGGAGGGACAAGTAGGAACAAGGAGAGACTAGCAGGGGCAAGAAGGGACAAGGAAGGACAATGAGGGTCAAGGAGGGTCAAGGAGGTACAAGGATGGTCAAGGAGGGACAAGTAGGAACAAGGAGTGACTAGCAGGGACAAGAAGGGACAAGGAGGGACAAGCAGGATCAAGGAGGGACAAACAGGGACAAGGAGGGACAACGAGGAACAAGGAAGGACAAGGAGGGATTAGGAGGGACAATGAGGGGCAAGGAGGGACCAGAAGGGACAAGGAGGGGCAAGGAGAGACAAGCAGGATCAAGAAGGGACAAACAGGGACGAGGAGGGACAAGCAGGATCAAGGAGGGACAAGCAGTGACAAGGAGGGACAACGAGGAACAAGGAAGGACAAGGAGGGATTAGGAGGGACAATGAGGGGCAAGGAGGGACCAGAAGGGACAAGGAGGGACAAGGAGGGGCAAGGAGAGACAAGCAGGATCAAGGAGGGACAAACGGGGACAAGGAAGGGCAAGGAAGGACAAGGAGGGACAAGGAGGGACCAGGAGGGAAAAGGAGGAACAATGAGGGAGAAGGAGTGACAAGGAGGGGCAAGGAGAGACATGGAGGGTCAAGGAGGGACAAGAAAGGACAAGGAGGGTCAATGAGAGACAAGCAGGATCAACGAGGGACAAGGAGGGACCAGGAGGGACAAGGAGGGGCAAGGAGAGACAAGCAGGATCAAGGAGGGACAAACGGGAACAAGGAAGGACAAGGAGGGACAAGTAGGGACAAGCAGGATCAAGGAGGGACAAGGAGGGACACGCAGGGACAAGCTGGTTCAAGGAGGGAAAAGCAGGGACAATG
Source organism: Polietes domitor (assembly GCA_947397865.1). Classification (NCBI taxonomy): domain Eukaryota; kingdom Metazoa; phylum Arthropoda; class Insecta; order Diptera; family Muscidae; genus Polietes; species Polietes domitor. Next base: position 974,635 of record OX377623.1, read on the forward strand.
AGGGAGAAGGAGGGACAAGGAGGGACTAAAAGGGTCTAGGAGTGATTAGAAGGGACTAGGATGGACAATGAGGGGCAAGGAGAGACAAGGAGGGACAAGGAGGGGCAATGAGGGACAAGGAGGGACAAGGAGGGACAAGGAGGGACAAGGAGGGACAAGGAGGGACTAGGAGGGACAAGGAGGGACATGGAGTGACATGGAGGGACAAGAGGGACAAGGAGGGACTAGGAAGGACAAGGAGGGACAAGGAGGGACAAGTAGGGACAAGAAGGGACAAGGAGAGACCAGAAGGGTCAAGGAGGACAAGCAGGGACAAGGAGGAACAAATAGGGATCAGGAGGGGCAATAAGGGTAATGAGGGACAAGGAGAGACAAGGAGGGACAAGGAGGGAAAAGAAGGGACAAGTAGGAGCAAGGAGGGAACAGGAGGGGCATGGAGGGACAAGGAGGGAAAATAATTGACAAGGAGAAACAAGGAGTGACAATGAGGGACAAGAAGGGACTAGCAGGGTTAAGGAGGGACAAGGAGCGAAAAGGAGGACAAAGGAGGGGCAATGACGGACAAGGAGGGGCAACGATGAACAAGGAGGGGCAAGGAGGGACAAGGAGGGACCAGGAGGGTCAAGGAGGGTCAAGGCACAATGATGGTCAAGGAGGGACAAGGTAGGACAATGAGGGACAAGGAGGGTTAAGTTAGGGAAAAGCAGGGACAAGGAGGGGCAAGGAGAGACATGGAAGTACAAGCAGGATCAAGGAGGGACAAACGGGGACAAGGAAGGACAAGGAGGGACAAGCAGGATCACCGAGGGACAAGGAGGGGCAAGGAGAGACATGGAGAGGACAAGGAGGGACTAGGATGGTCAAGGAGGGACAAGGAAGGACAAGGAAGGACAAGGAAGGACAATGAGGGACAAGCAGGGACAAGCAGGGACAAAGAGGGGCAAGGAGATACAAGGAGGGACAAGGAGGGCAAGCAGTGTCAAGGAGGGACAAGGAGGGGCAATGAGGGACCAGGAGGGGCAAGGAGAGACAATCAAGGAGGGACAAACGGGGACAAGGAAGGACAAGGAGGGCAAGCAGTGTCAAGGAGGGACAAGAAGGGAAAAGGAGGGACAAGGATGGTCAAGGAGGGACAATGAGGGACAAGGAGGGTTAAGTTAGGGACAAGGAGGGGCAAGGAGAGACATGGAAGTACAAGCAGGATCAAGGAGGATATGGAGGGACAAGGAGGGGCAATGAGGGACCAGGAGGGACAAGGTGGGGCAAGGAGAGACATGGAGAGTCAAGCAGGATCAAGGAGGGACAAACGGGGACAAGGAAGGACAAGGAGGGCAAGCAGTATCAAGGAGGGACAAGCAGGGACAAGAAGGGAAAAGGAGGGACAAGGTAGGACAAGGAGGGTTATGTTAGGGACAAGCAGGGACAAGGAGGGGCAAGGAGAGACATGGAAGTACAAGCAGGATCAAGGAAGGACAAACGGGGACAAGGAAGGACAAGGAGAGACAAGGAGGGTCAAGGAGGGACAAGAAGGGACAAGGAGGGACAAGTAGGGACAAGCAGGATCAACGAGGGACAAGGAGTGACCAGGAGGGACAAGGAGGGACAAGGAGAGACAAGCAGGATCAAGGAGGGACAAACGGGAACAAGGAAGGACAAGGAGGGACAAGCAGGATCAAGGAGGGACCAGGAGGGACACGCAGGGACAAGCTGGTTCAAGGAGGGAAAAACAGGGACAATGAGGGAGAAGGAGGGACTAGGAGGTACTAGAAGGGACTAGGAGGGACTAGGATGGACAATGAGGGGCAAGGAGAGACAAGGAGGGAAAATGAGTGACAAGGAGGAAGTAGGAGGGACAAGGAGGGGCAATGAGGGACAAGGAGGGACAAGGAGAAACTAGGAGGGACAAGGAGGGACCAGGAGGGACAAGGAGGGGCAAGGAGAGACATGGAGAGACAAGCAGGATCAAGGAGGGACAAACGGGGACAAGGAAGGACAAGGAGGGACAAGCAGGATCAAGGAGGGACCAGGAGGGACACGCAGGGACTAGGAGGGACCAGGAGGGAAAAGGAGGGACAAGGAGGGAGAAGGAGTGACAAGGAGGGGCAAGGAGAGACATGGAGGGACAAGGAAGGATAATGAGGGGCAAGGAGGGTCAATGAGAGACAAACAGGGACAAGGTGGGACGAGGAGAGACAAGGAGGGAAAAGAAGGGGCAAGGAGAAGCAAGGAGGGACCAAGAGGGGCAAGGAGGGACAAGCAGTGTCAAGGAGGGACAAGCATGGACAAGGAGGGACTAGGATGGTCAAGGAGGGACAAGGAAGGACAAGGAAGGACAAGGAAGGACAAGGAAGGACAATGAGGGACAAGCAGGGACAAGGAGGTGCAAGGAGAGACTAGGAGATACAAGGAGGGACATGGAGGGATATGGAGGGACAAGGAGGGGCAAGGAGAGACATGGAGAGACAAGCAGGATCAAGGAGGGACAAACGGGGACAAGGAAGGACAAGGAGGGACAATGAGGGACAAGGAGGGACAAGCAGTGTCAAGGAGGGACAAGGAGAGTCAAGGAGGGACAAGAAGGGGAAAGAAGGGACAAGGATGGTCAAGGAGGGACAAGGTAGGACAATGAGGGACAAGGAGGGTTAAGTTAGGGACAAGCAGGGACAAGGAGGGGCAAGGAGAGACATGGAAGTACAAGCAGGATCAAGGAGGGAAAAACGGGGACAAGGAAGGACAAGGAGGGACAAGCAGGATCAACGAGGGACAAGGAGGGGCAAGGAGAGACAAGCAGTGAGGGACAAGGTAGGACAAGAAAAACAAGAAGGGACAATGAGGGACAAGACAAGGAAAGGCAAGGAGGGACCAGGAGGGTCAAGGAGAGAGCAGGAGGGAAAAGGAGGAATAAGGACTGACAATGAGGGAGAAGGAGTGACAAGGAGGAACAAGGAGGAACAAGGAGTGAAAAGGAGGGGCAAGGAGGGCAAGGGGAGAAAAGGACAGACAAGGAGTGACAAGGAGGGACAAGCATGGACAAGGAGGGACAAGTAGGGACAATCAGGGTCAAGGAGGGACAAGTAGGGACAAGCTGGGTCAAGGAGGGACAAGGAGGGAAAAGGAGGGATATGGGTGGTCAAGGAGGGACAAGGGAGGAAAATGATGGAAAAGGAGGGTCAATGAGGGACAAACAGGGACAAGAAGGGACAAGGAAGGACAAGGAGGGACAAGCAGGGTCAAAGAGGGACAAGGAAGGACAAGTAGGGACAAGGAGGGAAAAGGAGGGACAAGGAGGGGCAATAAGGGACATGGAGGGGCAATGAGGGACAAGGAGGGGCAATGAGGGACATGGAGGGGAAATGAGGGACCAGGAGGGACAAACAGGGACAAGGAGGGTCAAGGAGGGACAAGTAGGAACAAGGAGAGACTAGCAGGGACAAGAAGGGACAAGGAAGGACAATGAGGGTCAAGGAGGGTCAAGGAGGTACAAGGATGGTCAAGGAGGGACAAGTAGGAACAAGGAGTGACTAGCAGGGACAAGAAGGGACAAGGAGGGACAAGCAGGATCAAGGAGGGACAAACAGGGACAATGAGGGTCAAGGAGGGACAAGCAGGATCAAGAAGGGACAAACAGGGACGAGGAGGGACAAGCAGGATCAAGGAGGGACAAGCAGTGACAACGAGGAACAAGGAAGGACAAGGAGGGATTAGGAGGGACAATGAGGGGCAAGGAGGGACCAGAAGGGACAAGGAGGATCAAGGAGGGACAAGCAGGGACAATGAGGGACAAGCAGGGACAAGCAGGATCAAGGAGGGACAAACAGCGACGAGGAGGGTCAAGGAGGGACAAGCAGGATCAAGGAGGGACAAGCAGTAACAAGGAGGGACAACGAGGAACAAGGAAGGACAAGGAGGGATTAGGAGGGACAATGAGGGGCAAGGAGGGACAAGGAGGGAGAAGGAGTGACAAGGAGGGGCAAGGAGAGTCATGGAGGGTCAAGGAGAGACAAGGAAGGACAATGAGGAACAAGGAGGGTCAATGAGAGACAAACAGGGACAAACAGGGACAAGGAGGGACGAGGAGAGACAAGGAGGGAAAAGAAGGGTCAAGGAGAAGCAAGGAGGGACCAGGAGGGACAAGCATGGACAAGGAGGGACAAGGAGGGGCAAGGAGAGACTAGGAATTACAAGGAGGGACATGGAGGGATATGGAGGGACAAGGAGGGGCAAGGAGAGACATGGAGAGAAAAGCAGGATCAAGGAGGGACAAACGGGGACAAGGAGGGACAAGCAGTGTCAAGGAGGGACAAGGAGAGTCAAGGAGGGACAAGCAGGGGCCAGAAGGGAAAAGGAGGGACAAGGATGGTCAAGGAGGGACAAGGAAGGACAATGAGGGACAAGGAGGGTTAAGTTAGGGCCAAGGAGGGGCAAGGAGAGACATGGAAGTACAAGCAGGATCAAGTAGGGACAAACGGGGACAAGGAGGGACAAACGGGGACAAGGAGGGGCAATGAGGGACATGGAGGGGCAATGAGGCACAAGGAGGGGCAATGAGGGACATGGAGGGGAAATGAGGGACTAGGAGGGACAAACAGGTACAAGGAGGGTCAAGGAGGGACAAGTAGGAACAAGGAGAGACTAGCAGGGACAAGGAAGGACAAGGAGGGTGAAGGAGGTACAAGGATGGCCAAGGAGGGACAAGTAGGAACAAGGAGAGACTAGCAGGGACAAGAAGGGACAAGCAGGATCAAGGAGGGACAAACAGGGACAATGAGGGTCAAGGAGGGACAAGCAGGGTCAAGGAGGGACAAACAGGGACGAGGAGGGACAAGCAGGGACACGCAGGATCAAGGAGGGACAAGCAGTGACAAGGAGGGACAACGAGGAACAAGGAAGGACAAGGAGGGATTAGGAGGGACAATGAGGGGCAAGGAGAGACAAGGAGAGGCGAGGAAGGACAAGGAGGGACCAGGAGGGAAAATGAGGGACAAGGAGGGGCAAGGAGGGACCAGGAGGTACAAGGACGGACAAGGAGGGGCAAGGAGAGACATGGAGAGGACAAGGAGGGACTAGGATGGTCAAGGAGGGACAAGGAAGGACAAGGAAGGACAAGGAAGGACAATGAGGGACAAGCAGGGACAAGGAGGGGCAAGGAGAGACTAGGAGATACAAGGAGGGACATGGAGGGATATGGAGGGACAAGGAGGGGCAATGAGAGACCAGGAGGGGCAAGGAGAGACATGGAGAGACAATCAAGGAGGGACAAACGGGGACAAGGAAGGACAAGGAAGGACAAGGAAGGACAAGGAAGGACAAGGAAGGACAAGGAAGGACAAGGAGGGCAAGCAGTGTCAAGGAGGGACAAGGAGGGACAAGAAGGGAAAAGGAGGGACAAGCAGGGACAAGGAGGGACAATGAGGGATAAGGAGGGTTAAGTTAGGGACAAGCAGGGACAAGGAGGGGCAAGGAGAGACATGGAAGTACAAGCAGGATCAAGGAGGATATGGAGGGACAAGGAGGGGCAATGAGGGACCAGGAGGGACAAGGAGGGGCAAGGAGAGACATGGAGAGACAAGCAGGATCAAGGAGGGACAAACGGGGACAAGGAAGGACAAGGAGGGCAAGCAGTGTCAAGGAGGGACAAGGAGGGACAAGCAGGGACAAGAAGGGAAAAGGAGGGACAATCAGGGACAAGAAGGGAAAAGGATGGTCAAGGAGGGACCAGGTAGGGACCAGGTAGGGACAAGCAGGGACAAGGAGGGGCAAGGAGAGACATGGAAGTACAAGCAGGATCAAGGAGGGACAAACGGGGACAAGGAAGGACAAGGAGGGACAAGGAGGGACAAGGAGGGACAAGGAGGGACAAGTAGGGACAAGCAGGATCAACGAGGGACAAGGAGTGACCAGGAGGGACAAGGAGGGGCAAGGAGAGACAAGCAGAATCAAGGAGGGACAAACGGGAACAAGGAAGGACAAGGAGGGACAAGTAGGGACAAGCAGGATCAAGGAGGGTCAAGGAGGGACCAGGAGGGACACGCAGGGACAAGCTGGTTCAAGGAGGGAAAAACAGGGACAATGAGGGAGAAGGAGGGACTAAAAGGGACTAGGAGGTACCAGAAGGGACTAGGAGGGACTAGGATGGACAATGAGGGGCAAGGAGAGACAAGGAGGGAAAATGAGTGACAAGGAGGAACAAGGAGGGACAAGGAGGGGCAATGAGGGACAAGGAGGGACTAGGAGGGACAAGGAGGGACAAGGAGGGACAAGGAGGGACTAGGAGGGACAAGGAGGGGCAAGGAAGGACAAGGAAGGACAAGGAAGGACAAGGAAGGACAAGGAAGGACAAGGAAGGACAAGGAAGGACAAGGAAGGACAAGGAAGGACAAGGAAGGACAAGGAAGGATAATGAGGGACAAGGAGGGGCAAGGAGAGACAAGGAGGGGCAAGGAGAGACTAGGAGATACAAGGAGGGACATGGAGGGATATGGAGGGACAAGGAGGGGCAATGAGGGACCAGGAGGGACAAGGAGGGGCAAGGAGAGACATGGAGAGACAAGCAGGATCAAGGAGGGACAAACGGGGACAAGGAAGGACAAGGAGGGACAATGAGGGACAAGGAGGGACAAGCAGTGTCAAGGAGGGACAAGGAGAGTCAAGGAGGGACAAGCAGGGACAAGAAGGGGAAAGAAGGGACAAGGATGGTCAAGGAGGGACAAGGTAGGACAATGAGGGACAAGTAGGGTTAAGTTAGGGACAAGCAGGGACAAGGAGGGACAAGGAGGGGCAAGGAGAGACATGGAAGTACAAGCAGGATCAAGGAGGGACAAACGGGGACAAGGAAGGACAAGGAGGGACAAGTAGGGACAAGCAGGATCAACGAGGGACAAGGAAGGGCAAGGAGAGACAAGCAGGATCAAGGAGGGACAAACGGGAACAAGGAAGGACAAGGAGGGACAAGTAGGGACAAGCAAGATCAAGGAGGGACAAGGAGGGACCAGGAGGGGCAAGGAGAGTCATGGAGGGTCAAGGAGAGACAAGGAAGGACAATGAGGGACAAGGAGGGACAAGGAGGGACTAAAAGGGTCTAGGAGGGACTAGAAGGGACTAGGAGGGACTAGGAGGGACTAGGATGGACAATGAGGGGCAAGGAGAGACAAGTAGGGAAAATGAGTGACAAGGAGGAACAAGGAGGGGCAATGAGGGACAAGGAGGGACTAGGAGGGACAAGGAGGGACAAGGAGGGACAAGGAGGGACAAGGAGGGACAAGGAGGGACTAGGAAGGTCAAGGAGGGACAAGGAGGGACAAGTAGGGACAATGAGGGACAAGGAGGGTCAATGAGAGACAAGGAGGGACGAGGAGAGACAAACAGGGACAAGGAGGGACGAGGAGAGACAAGGAGGGAAAAGAAGGGGGAAGGAGAAGCAAGGAGGGACCAAGAGGGGCAAGGAGGGACAAGCAGTGTCAAGGAGGGACAAGCATGGACAAGGAGGGACTAGGATGGTCAAGGAGGGACAAGGAAGGACAAGGAAGGACAAGGAAGGACAATGAGGGACAAGCAGGGAAAAGGAGGGGCAAGGAGAGACTAGGAGATACAAGGAGGGACATGGAGGGATATGGAGGGACAAGGAGGGGCAATGAGGGACCAGGAGGGACAAGGAGGGGCAAGGAGAGACATGGAGAGACAAGCAGGATCAAGGAGGGACAAACGGGGACAAGGAAGGACAAGGAGGGACAATGAGGGACAAGCAGTGTCAAGGAGGGACAAGGAGAGTCAAGGAGGGACAAGAAGGGGAAAGAAGGGACAAGGATGGTCAAGGAGGGACAAGGTAGGACAATGAGGCACAAGGAGGGTTAAGTTAGGGACAAGCAGGGACAAGGAGGGGCAAGGAGAGACATGGAAGTACAAGCAGGAGGGCCAAACGGGGACAAGGAAGGACAAGGAGGGACAAGCAGGATCAAAGAGGGAAAAGGAGGGGCAAGGAGAGACAAGCAGTGAGGGACAAGGTAGGACAAGAAAAACAAGAAGGGACAATGAGGGACAAGACAAGGAAAGGCAAGGAGGGACCAGGAGGGACAAGGAGAGAGCAGGAGGGAAAAGGAGGAATAAGGACTGACAATGAGGGAGAAGGAGTGACAAGGAGGAACAAGGAGGAACAAGGAGTGAAAAGGAGGGGCAAGGGGAGAAAAGGACAGACAAGGAGTGACAAGGAGGGACAAGCTGGGTCAAGGAGGGACAAGGAGGGACATGGGTGGTCAAGGAGGGACAAGGGAGGAAAATGATGGAAAAGGAGGGTCAATGAGGGACAAGGAAGGACAAGGAGGGACAAGCAGGGTCAAAGAGGGACAAGGAAGGACAAGGAGGGGCAATAAGGGACATGGAGGGGCAATGAGGGACAAGGACGGGCAATGAGGGACATGGAGGGGAAATGAGGGACTAGGAGGGACAAACAGGGACAAGGAGGGTCAAGGAGGTACAAGGAGGGACAAGTAGGAACAAGGAGAGACTAGCAGGGACAAGAAGGGACAAGGAAGGACAATGAGGGTCAGGGAGGGTCAAGGAGGTACAAGGATGGTCAAGGAGGGACAAGTAGGAACAAGGAGTGACTATCAGGGACAAGAAGGGACAAGGAGGGACAAGCAGGATCAAGGAGGGACAAACAGGGACAAGCAGGATCAAGGAGGGACGAGGAGGGTCAAGGAGGGACAAGCAGGATCAAGGAGGGACAAATAGGGATCAGGAGGGGCAATAAGGGACATGGAGGGTAATGAGGGACAAGGAGGGAAAAGAAGGGACAAGTAGGAGCAAGGAGGCAACAGGAGGGGCATGGAGGGACAAGGAGGGAAAATAATTGACAAGGAGAAACAAGGAGGGACAAGGAGTGACAATGAGGGACAAGAAGGGACTAGCAGGGTTAAGGAGGGACAAGGAGGGAAAAGGAGGACAAAGGAGGGGCAATGACGGACAAGGAGGGACAACGAGGAACAAGGAGGGGCAAGGAGGGACAAGGAGGGACCAGGAGGGACAAGGAGGGTCAAGGCACAATGATGGTCAAGGAGGGACAAGTAGGAACAAGGAGAGACCAGAAGGGTCAAGGAGGACAAGCATGGACAAGGAGGAACAAATAGGGATCAGGAGGGGCAATAAGGGACATGGAGGGTAATGAGGGACAAGGAGGGACAAGGAGGGACAAGGAGGGACAAGGAGGGAAAAGAAGGGACAAGTAGGAGCAAGGAGGGAACAGGAGGGGCATGGAGGGACAAGGAGGGAAAATAATTGACAAGGAGAAACAAGGAGGGACAAGGAGTGACAATGAGGGACAAGAATGGACTAGCAGGGTTAAGGAGGGACAAGGAGGGAAAAGGAGGACAATGGAGGGGCAATGACGGACAAGGAGGGACAACGAGGAACAAGGAGGGGCAAGGAGGGACAAGGAGGGTCAAGGCACAATGATGGTCAAGGAGGGACAAGTAGGAACAAGGAGGGACCAGGAGGGAAAAGGAGGGATTAGGAGGGGCAAGGAGAGACAAGGAGAGGCAAGGAAGGACAATGAGGAACCAGGAGGGAAAATGAGGGACAAGGAGGGGCAAGGAGAGACAATGAGGAACCAGGAGGGTCAAGGAGGTACAAGGATGGTCAAGGAGGGACAAGTAGGAACAAGGAGAGACTAGCAGGGACAAGAAGGGACAAGCAGGATCAAGGAGGGACAAACAGGGACGAGGAGGGACGAGGAGGGTCAAGGAGGGACAAGCAGGGACAAGCAGGATCAAGGAGGGACAAGCAGTGACAAGGAGGGACAACGAGGAACAAGGAAGGACAAGGAGGGATTAGGAGGGACGATGAGGGGCAAGGAGGGACAAGGAGGGAGAAGGAGTGACAAGGAGGGGCAAGGAGAGTCATGGAGGGTCAAGGAGAGACAAGGAAGGACAATGAGGGACAAGGAGGGTCAATGAGAGACAAACAGGGACAAAGAGGGACGAGGAGAGACAAGGAGGGAAAAGAAGGGTCAAGGAGAAGCAAGGAGGGACCAGGAGGGACAAGCAGTGTCAAGGAGGGACAAGCATGGACAAGGAGTGACTAGGATGGTCAAGGAGCGACAAGGAAGGACAAGGAAGGACAATGATGGACAAGCAGGGACAAGGAGGGGCAAGGAGAGACTAGGAGATACAAGGAGGGACATGGAGGGATATGGAGGGACAAGGAGGGGCAATGAGGGACAAGGATGGACAAGGAGGGGCAAGGAGAGACATGGAGAGAAAAGGAGGATCAAGGAGGGAAAAACGGGGACAAGGAGGGACAAGCAGTGTCAAGGAGGGACAAGGAGAGTCAAGGAGGGACAAACGGGTACAAGGAAGGACAAGGAGGGACAAGTAGGGCCAAGCAGGTTCAAGGAGGGACAAACGGGGACAAGGAAGGACAAGGAGGGATTAGGAGGGACAATGAGGGGCAAGGAGAGACAAGGAGAGGCGAGGAAGGACAAGGAGGGACCAGGAGGGAAAATGAGGGACAAGGAGGGGCAAGGAGGGACCAGGAGGTACAAGGACGGACAAGGAGGGGCAAGGAGAGACATGGAGAGGACAAGGAGGGACTAGGATGGTCAAGGAGGGACAAGGAAGGACAAGGAAGGACAAGGAAGGACAATGAGGGACAAGCAGGGACAAGGAGGGGCAAGGAGAGACTAGGAGATACAAGGAGGGACATGGAGGGATATGGAGGGACAAGGAGGGGCAATGAGAGACCAGGAGGGGCAAGGAGAGATATCAAGGAGGGACAAACGGGGACAAGGAAGGACAAGGAGGGCAAGCAGTGTCAAGGAGGGACAAGGAGGGACAAGAAGGGAAAAGGAGGGACAAGCAGGGACAAGGAGGGACAATGAGGGATAAGGAGGGTTAAGTTAGGGACAAGCAGGGACAAGGAGGGGCAAGGAGAGACATGGAAGTACAAGCAGGATCAAGGAGGATATGGAGGGACAAGGAGGGGCAATGAGGGACCAGGAGGGGCAAGGAGAGACATGGAGAGACAAGCAGGATCAAGGAGGGACAAACGGGGACAAGGAAGGACAAGGAGGGCAAGCAGTGTCAAGGAGGGACAAGCAGGGACAAGAAGGGAAAAGGAGGGACAATCAGGGACAAGAAGGGAAAAGGAGGGACAAGGATGGTCAAGGAGGGACCAGGTAGGGACAAGCAGGGACAAGGAGGGACAAGTAGGAACAAGGAGAGACTAGCAGGGACAAGAAGGGACAAGGAAGGACAAGGAGCGTGAAGGAGGTACAAGGATGGCCAAGGAGGGACAAGTAGGAACAAGGAGAGACTAGCAGGGACAAGAAGGGACAAGCAGGATCAAGGAGGGACAAACAGGGACAATGAGGGTCAAGGAGGGACAAGGAGGGACGAGGAGGGACGAGGAGGGACAAGCAGGGACACGCAGGATCAAGGAGGGACAAGCAGTGACAAGGAGGGACAACGAGGAACAAGGAAGGACAAGGAGGGATTAGGAGGGACAATGAGGGGCAAGGAGAGACAAGGAGAGGCGAGGAAGGACAAGGAGGGACCAGGAGGGACAAGGAGGGGCAAGGAGGGACCAGGAGGTACAAGGACGGACAAGGAGGGGCAAGGAGAGACATGGAGAGGACAAGGAGGGACTAGGATGGTCAAGGAGGGACAAGGAAGGACAAGGAAGGACAATGAGGGACAAACAGGGACAAGGAGGGGCAAGGAGAGACTAGGAGATACAAGGAGGGACATGGAGGGATATGGAGGGACAAGGAGGGGCAATGAGAGACCAGGAGGGGCAAGGAGAGACATGGAGAGACAATCAAGGAGGGACAAACGGGGACAAGGAAGGACAAGGAGGGCAAGCAGTGTCAAGGAGGGACAAGAAGGGAAAAGGAGGGACAAGCAGGGACAAGGAGGGACAATGAGGGATAAGGAGGGTTAAGTTAGGGACAAGCAGGGACAAGGAGGGGCAAGGAGAGACATGGAAGTACAAGCAGGATCAAGGAGGATATGGAGGGACAAGGAGGGGCAATGAGGGACCAGGAGGGACAAGGAGGGGCAAGGAGAGACAAGCAGGATCAAGGAGGGACAAACGGGGACAAGGAAGGACAAGGAGGGCAAGCAGTGTCAAGGAGGGACAAGGAGGGACAAGCAGGGACAAGAAGGGAAAAGGAGGGACAATCAGGGACAAGAAGGGAAAAGGAGGGACAAGGATGGTCAAGGAGGGACCAGGTAGGGACAAGCAGGGACAAGGAGGGGCAAGGAGAGACATGGAAGTACAAGCAGGATCAAGGAGGGACAAACGGGGACAAGGAAGGACAAGGAGGGACAAGGAGGGACAAGTAGGGACAAGCAGGATCAACGAGGGACAAGGAGTGACCAGGAGGGACAAGGAGGGGCAAGGAGAGACAAGCAGAATCAAGGAGGGACAAACGGGAACAAGGAAGGACAAGGAGGGACAAGTAGGGACAAGCAGGATCAAGGAGGGTCAAGGAGCGACCAGGAGGGACACGCAGGGACAAGCTGGTTCAAGGAGGGAAAAACAGGGACAATGAGGGAGAAGGAGGGACTAAAAGGGACTAGGAGGTACTAGAAGGGACTAGGAGGGACTAGGATGGACAATGAGGGGCAAGGAGAGACAAGGAGGGAAAATGAGTGACAAGGAGGAACAAGGAGGGACAAGGAGGGGCAATGAGGGACAAGGAGGGACTAGGAGGGACAAGGAGGGACAAGGAGGGACAAGGAGGGACAAGGAGGGACAAGGAGGGACTAGGAGGGACAAGGAGGGGCAAGGAAGGACAAGGAAGGACAAGGAAGGACAAGGAAGGATAATGAGGGACAAGGAGGGGCAAGGAGAGACAAGGAGGGGCAAGGAGAGACTAGGAGATACAAGGAGGGACATGGAGGGATATGGAGGGACAAGGAGGGGCAATGAGGGACCAGGAGGGACAAGGAGGGACAAGGAGGGGCAAGGAGAGACATGGAGAGACAAGCAGGATCAAGGAGGGACAAACGGGGACAAGGACGGACAAGGAGGGACAATGAGGGACAAGGAGGGACAAGCAGTGTCAAGGAGGGACAAGGAGAGTCAAGGAGGGACAAGCAGGGACAAGAAGGGGAAAGAAGGGACAAGGATGGTCAAGGAGGGACAAGGTAGGACAATGAGGGACAAGTAGGGTTAAGTTAGGGACAAGCAGGGACAAGGAGGGACAAGGAGGGGCAAGGAGAGACATGGAAGTACAAGCAGGATCAAGGAGGGACAAACGGGGACAAGGAAGGACAAGGAGGGACAAGGAGGGACAAGTAGGGACAAGCAGGATCAACGAGGGACTAGGAAGGGCAAGGAGAGACAAGCAGGATCAAGGAGGGACAAACGGGAACAAGGAAGGACAAGGAGGGACAAGTAGGGACAAGCAGGATCAAGGAGGGACAAGGAGGGACCAGGAGGGGCAAGGAGAGTCATGGAGGGTCAAGGAGAGACAAGGAAGGACAATGAGGGACAAGGAGGGACAAGGAGGGACTAAAAGGGTCTAGGAGGGACTAGAAGGGACTAGGAGGGCTAGGAGGGACTAGGAGGGACTAGGATGGACAATGAGGGGCAAGGAGAGACAAGGAGGGAAAATGAGTGACAAGGAGGAACAAGGAGGGGCAATGAGGGACAAGGAGGGACTAGGAGGGACAAGGAGGGACAAGGAGGGACAAGGAGGGACAAGGAGGGACTAGGAAGGTCAAGGAGGGACAAGGAGGGACAAGTAGGGACAAGGAGGGACAAATGGGTACAAGGAAGGACAAGGAGGGACAAGGAGGGACAAGGAGGGACAAGTAGGGCCAAGCAGGTTCAAGGAGGGAAAAGCAGGGACAATGAGGGAGAAGGAGGGACAAGGAGGGACTAAAAGGGTCTAGGAGGGACTAGGAGGGACTAGGATGGACAATGAGGGGCAAGGAGAGACAAGGAGGGAAAATGAGTGACAAGGAGGGACAAGGAGTGGCAATGAGGGACAAGGAGGAACCAGGAGGGACAAGGAGGGACAAGGAGGGACAAGGAGGGACAAGGAGGGACAAGGAGGGACTAGGAAGGACAAGGAGGGACAAGGAGGGACAAGTAGGGACAAGGAGGGACAAACAGTACAAGGAAGGACAAGGAGGGACAAGGAGGGACAAGGAGGGACAAGGAGGGACAAGTAGGGCCAAGCAGGTTCAAGGAGGGACAAACGGGGACAAGGAAGGACAAGGAGGGACAAGGAGGGACAAGGAGGGACAAGTAGGGACAAGCAGGATCAAGGAGGGACACGCAGGGACAAGCTGGTTCAAGGATGGAAAAGCAGGGACAATGAGGGAGAAGGAGGGACAAGGAGGGACTAGGAGGGACTAAAAGGGACTAGGAGGGACTAGGAGGGAATAGGAGGGAATAGGAGGGACTAGGAGGGACTAGGAGGGACTAGGAGGGACAATGAGGGGCAAGGAGAGACAAGGAGGGAAAATGAGTGACAAGGAGGGACAACGAGGAACAAGGAGGGGCAAGGAGGGACCAGGAGGGTCAAGGCACAATGATGGTCAAGGAGGGACAAGTAGGAACAAGGAGGGACCAGGAGGGAAAAGGAGGGATTAGGAGGGGCAAGGAGAGACAAGGAGAGGCAAGGAAGGACAAGGAGGGACTAAAAGGGACTAGGAGGGACTAGGAGGGACTAGGAGGGACTAGGAGGGAATAGGAGGGACTAGGAGGGACTAGGAGGGACAATGAGGGGGGGGGGGAGGGACAAGGAGGGAAAATGAGTGACAAGGAGGAACTAGGAGGGACAAGGAGGGGCAAGGAGGGACAAGGAGGGACTAGGAGGGACTAGGAGGGACAAGGAGGGACAAGGAGGGGCAAGGAGAGACATGGAGAGACAAGCAGGATCAAGGAGGGACAAACGGGGACAAGGAAGGACAAGGAAGGACAAGGAGGGACAAGGAGGGACAAGCAGGATCAAGGAGGGACCAGGAGGGACACGCAGGGACTAAAAGGGACTAGGAGGGACCAGGAGGGAAAAGGAGTGACAAGGAGGAACAAGGAGGGAGAAGGAGTGACAAGGAGGGGCAAGGAGAGACATGGAGGGACAAGGAAGGACAATGAGGGACAAGGAGGGTCAATGAGAGACAAGGAGGGACGAGGAGAGACAAACAGGGAAAAGGAGGGACGATGAGAGACAAGGAGGGAAAAGAAGGGGGAAGGAGAAGCAAGGAGGGACCAAGAGGGGCAAGGAGGGACAAGCAGTGTCAAGGAGGGACAAGCATGGACAAGGAGGGACTAGGATGGTCAAGGAGGGACAAGGAAGGACAAGGAAGGACAAGGAAGGACAATGAGGGACAAGCAGGGAAAAGGAGGGGCAAGGAGAGACTAGGAGATACAAGGAGGGACATGGAGGGATATGGAGGGACAAGGAGGGGCAATGAGGGACCAGGAGGGACAAGGAGGGGCAAGGAGAGACATGGAGAGACAAGCAGGATCAAGGAGGGACAAACGGGGACAAGGAAGGACAAGGAGGGACTAGGAGGGACTAAAAGGGACTAGGAGGGACTAGGAGGGAATAGGAGGGACTAGGAGGGACTAGGAGTGACTAGGAGGGACAATGAGGGGCAAGGAGAGACAAGGAGGGAAAATGAGTGACAAGGAGGGACAACGAGGAACAAGGAGGGGCAAGGAGGGACCAGGAGGGTCAAGGCACAATGATGGTCAAGGAGGGACAAGTAGGAACAAGGAGGGACCAGGAGGGAAAAGGAGGGATTAGGAGGGGCAAGGAGAGACAAGGAGAGGCAAGGAAGGACAAGGAGGGACTAGGAGGGACTAAAAGGGACTAGGAGGGACTAGGAGGGAATAGGAGGGACTAGGAGGGACTAGGAGGGACAATGAGGGGGGGGAGGGACAAGGAGGGAAAATGAGTGACAAGGAGGAACTAGGAGGGACAAGGAGGGGCAAGGAGGGACAAGGAGGGACTAGGAGGGACTAGGAGGGACAAGGAGGGACAAGGAGGGACAAGGAGGGACAAGGAGGGGCAAGGAGAGACATGGAGAGACAAGCAGGATCAAGGAGGGACAAACGGGGACAAGGAAGGACAAGGAAGGACAAGGAGGGACAAGGAGGGACAAGCAGGATCAAGGAGGGACCAGGAGGGACACGCAGCGACTAAAAGGGACTAGGAGGGACCAGGAGGGAAAAGGAGTGACAAGGAGGAACAAGGAGGGAGAAGGAGTGACAAGGAGGGGCAAGGAGAGACATGGAGGGACAAGGAAGGACAATGAGGGACAAGGAGGGTCAATGAGAGACAAGGAGGGACGAGGAGAGACAAACAGGGAAAAGGAGGGACGAGGAGAGACAAGGAGGGAAAAGAAGGGGGAAGGAGAAGCAAGGAGGGACCAAGAGGGGCAAGGAGGGACAAGCAGTGTCAAGGAGGGACAAGCGTGGACAAGGAGGGACTAGGATGGTCAAGGAGGGACAAGGAAGGACAAGGAAGGACAAGGAAGGACAAGGAAGGACAATGAGGGACAAGCAGGGAAAAGGAGGGGCAAGGAGAGACTAGGAGATACAAGGAGGGACATGGAGGGACAAGGAGGGGCAATGAGGGACCAGGAGGGACAAGGAGGGGCAAGGAGAGACATGGAGAGACAAGCAGGATCAAGGAGGGACAAACGGGGACAAGGAAGGACAAGGAGGGACAATAAGGGACAAGCAGTGTCAAGGAGGGACAAGGAGAGTCAAGGAGGGACAAGAAGGGGAAAGAAGGGACAAGGATGGTCAAGGAGGGACAAGGTAGGACAATGAGGCACAAGGAGGGTTAAGTTAGGGACAAGCAGGGACAAGGAGGGGCAAGGAGAGACATGGAAGTACAAGCAGGAGGGACATACGGGGACAAGGAAGGACAAGGAGGGACAAGTAGGGACAAGCAGGATCAAAGAGGGAAAAGGAGGGGCAAGGAGAGACAAGCAGTGAGGGACAAGGTAGGACAAGAAAAACAAGAAGGGACAATGAGGGACAAGACAAGGAAAGGCAAGGAGGGACCAGGAGGGACAAGGAGGGACAAGGAGAGAGCAGGAGGGAAAAGGAGGAATAAGGACTGACAATGAGGGAGAAGGAGTGACAAGGAGGAACAAGGAGGAACAAGGAGTGAAAAGGAGGGGCGAGGAGGGGCAAGGGGAGAAAAGGACAGACAAGGAGTGACAAGGAGGGACAAGTAGGGACAAGCTGGGTCAAGGAGGGACAAGGAGGGACATGGGTGGTCAAGGAGGGACAAGGGAGGAAAATGATGGAAAAGGAGGGTCAATGAGGGACAAGGAAGGACAAGGAGGGGCAAGCAGGGTCAAAGAGGGACAAGGAAGGGCAAGGAGGGACAAGGAGGGGCAATAAGGGACATGGAGGGGCAATGAGGGACAAGGACGGGCAATGAGGGACAAGGAGGGTCAAGGAGGGACAAGTAGGAACAAGGAGAGACTAGCAGGGACAAGGAGGGGCAAGGAGAGACTAGGAGATACAAGGAGGGACATGGAGGGATATGGAGGGACAAGGAGGGGCAATGAGGGACAAGGATGGACAAGGAGGGGCAAGGAGAGACATGGAGAGAAAAGGAGGATCAAGGAGGGAAAAACGGGGACAAGGAGGGACAAGCAGTGTCAAGGAGGGACAAGGAGAGTCAAGGAGGGACAAACGGGTACAAGGAAGGACAAGGAGGGACAAGGAGGGACAAGTAGGGCCAAGCAGGTTCAAGGAGGGACAAACGGGGACAAGGAAGGACAAGGAGGGACAAGCAGGATCAAGGAGGGACACGCAGGGACAAGCTGGTTCAAGGATGGAAAAGCAGGGACAATGAGGGAGAAGGAGGGACAAGGAGGGACTAGGAGGGACTAGGAGGGACTAGGAGGGACTAGGAGGGACTAGAAGGGACTAGGAGGGACTAGGAGGGACTAGGAGGGAAAATGAGTGACAAGGAGGGACAACGAGGAACAAGGAGGGGCAAGGAGGGACAAGGAGGGACCAGGAGGGACAAGGAGGGTCAAGGCACAATGATGGTCAAGGAGGGACAAGGAGGGACCAGGAGGGACAAGGAGGGTCAAGGCACAATGATGGTCAAGGAGGGACAAGGAGGGACCAGTAGGGACCAGGAGGGAAAATGAGGGATTAGGAGGGGCAAGGAGAGGCGAGGAAGGACAAGGAGGGACCAGGAGGGAAAATGAGGGACAAGGAGGGGCAAGGAGGGACAATGAGGGACCAGGAGGGTCATGGAGGTACAAGGATGGTCCAGGAGGGACAAGAAACTTCAGTATTATGGCATTTGTGGCAATGTTTTATTACAAACAGGGACAAGAAGGGACAAGGAAGGACAAGCAGGGTCAAAGAGGGACAAGGAAGGACAAGGAAGGACAAGGAGGGACAAGGAGGGGCAATAAGGGACATGGAGGGGCAATGAGGCACAAGGACGGGCAATGAGGGACATGGAGGGGAAATGAGGGACTAGGGGGGACAAACAGGGACAAGGAGGGTCAAGGAGGTACAAGGAGGGACAAGTAGGAACAAGGAGAGACTAGCAGGGACAAGAAGGACAATGAGGGTCAAGGAGGGTCAAGGAGGTACAAGGATGGTCAAGGAGGGACAAGTAGGAACAAGGAGTGACTAGCAGGGACAAGAAGGGACAAGGAGGGACAAGCAGGATCAAGGAGGGACAAACAGGGACAAGCAGGATCAAGGAGGGACAAACAGGGACAATGAGGGACAAGGAGGGACAAGCAGGATCAAGGAGGGACAAATAGGGATCAGGAGGGGCAATAAGGGACATGGAGGGTAATGAGGGACAAGGAGAGACAAGGAGGGAAAAGAAGGGACAAGTAGGAGCAAGGAGGCAACAGGAGGGGCATGGAGGGACAAGGAGGGAAAATAATTGACAAGGAGAAACAAGGAGGGACAAGGAGTGACAATGAGGGACAAGAAGGGACTAGCAGGGTTAAGGAGGGACAAGGAGGGAAAAGGAGGACAAAGGAGGGGCAATGACGGACAAGGAGGGACAACGAGGAACAAGGAGGGGCAAGGAGGGACAAGGAGGGACCAGGAGGGACAAGGAGGTTCAAGGCACAATGATGGTCAAGGAGGGACAAGTAGGAACAAGGAGAGACCAGAAGGGTCAAGGAGGACAAGCAGGGACAAGGAGGAACAAATAGGGATCAGGAGGGGCAATAAGGGACATGGAGGGTAATGAGGGACAAGGAGAGACAAGGAGGGACGAGGAGGGACAAGGAGGGACAAGGAGGGAAAAGAAGGGACAAGTAGGAGCAAGGAGGGAACAGGAGAGACTAGGAGATACAAGGAGGGACATGGAGGGATATGGAGGGACAAGGAGGGGCAATGAGGGACAAGGATGGACAAGGAGGGGCAAGGAGAGACATGGAGAGAAAAGCAGGATCAAGGAGGGACAAACGGGGACAAGGAGGGACAAGCAGTGTCAAGGAGGGACAAGGAGAGTCAAGGAGGGACAAACGGGTACAAGGAAGGACAAGGAGGGACAAGGAGGGACAAGGAGGTACAAGGAGGGACAAGGAGGTACAAGGAGGGACAAGTAGGGCCAAGCAGGTTCAAGGAGGGACAAACGGGGACAAGGAAGGACAAGGAGGGACAAGTAGGGACAAGCAGGATCAAGGAGGGACACGCAGGGACAAGCTGGTTCAAGGATGGAAAAGCAGGGACAATGAGGGAGAAGGAGGGACAAGGAGGGACTAGGAGGGACTAAAAGGGACTAGGAGGGACTAGAAGGGACTAGGAGGGACTAGGAGGGACTAGGAGGGACTAGGAGGGACTAGGAGGGACTAGGAGGGACTAGGAGGGACAAGGAGAGACAAGGAGGGAAAATGAGTGACAAGGAGGGACAACGAGGAACAAGGAGGGGCAAGGAGGGACAAGGAGGGACCAGGAGGGACAAGGAGGGTCAAGGCACAATGATGGTCAAGGAGGGACAAGGAGGGACCAGGAGGGAAAATGAGGGATTAGGAGGGGCAAGGAGAGACAAGGAGAGGCAAGGAAGGACAAGGAGGGACCAGGAGGGAAAATGAGGGACAAGGAGGGGCAAGGAGGGACAATGAGGGACCAGGAGGGTCAAGGAGGTACAAGGATGGTCCAGGAGGGACAAGAAACTTCAGTATTATGGCATTTGTGGCAATGTTTTATTACTTTTTAAATCCTATCTGGAAAACAGAAAGCAGTTTGTTCAGATCAAGGATAAGAAGAGCAAGTCGGTTCCGGTTGAGCATGGAGTACCCCAGGGTAGTGTGTTAGGTCCCTTGTTTTTTGTTATGTATATCAATGATTTGAAGAACTTACAGTTGACTGGTAAGCTGTTTATGTATGCTGACGATATATGCCTTTTTTATCCATACAAGTATGAAGCTGCAGTAAAACCTTACATGGAACGTGACTCAGCTCTGATAATTGAATACATGAGAATAAACAAGCTTTTTATTAATCCAACAAAAACCAAATTGATACGTTTTAGACCGCATGGTCGTTTCAATTCAATATTTTCCATAAATGTCGATGGAAATGAGATACAAGAGGTAAACTCAGTAAAGTATCTAGGATTACATCTGCAATCAAACCTTGTCTGGGATCAACACATTCACCACGTGAAGTCCAAAATATCTCCTGCAATTGGTTTATTATTCAAATTCAAGTATAAATTTGATCGAAATACCAAATTATTGATTTACCAAGCATTAATTCAGAGCTATATTAACTATTTGGCAATCATATATGCTCACAAAAAGAGTACAGAATTGAGATCCTTGCAACGACTCCAAAACAAAGCGTTAAAAGCTGTGGGAAATTTACCAATAACACATTCAACATATTCTCTATATTTTGATGTTTTTCCTACCGTTTTACCAATATATGGTGTTTACAAACTCCAAACTCTTTTATATGTCTTCAAATGCCTGCATAATATAGGTCATCACACAGTTAGTTTTGTACGAAATCAAGTTTCAGTTAATACTCGTAACAACCAGCAACTGAGAGTGTCATTTTGTCGTACAGAGACAACTAAACAACGCGTTGAACATTCTGGTAGTAGAGAATTTAACAACTTGCCCCTATATATAAAATCATGTGCAATACTTTCAGGTTTTAAAATTATGTTAAAAACCTTTTTACATTCACATATTGAGGATATTTTGTCATAGATAATACGCTTCTGATATACTATTTGTCCAATATTATTTGTATGATTTTATAGAATTGTAATCAATATATATATTTTTTTTTTCTTTTGTAATGAATTATGCCAACTAGCCTCTCTAATGCCTTGCGGCGCTGAGGCACCTACATATTTATGAATTATTGTATATAATGTTTTAAATAAATAAATAAAAAAAAAAAAGTAGGAACAAGGAGAGACTAGCAGGGACAAGAAGGGACAAGGAGGGACAAGCAGGATCAAGGAGGGACAAGCAGGATCAAGGAGGGACAAACAGGGACGAGGAGGGTCAAGGAGGGACAAGCAGGATCAAGGAGGGACAAGCAGTGACAAGGAGGGACAACGAGGAACAAGGAAGGACAAGGAGGGATTAGGAGGGACAATGAGGGGCAAGGAGGGACAAGGAGGGAGAAGGAGTGACAAGGAGGGGCAAGGAGAGTCATGGAGGGTCAAGGAGAGACAAGGAAGGACAATGAGGGACAAGGAGGGTCAATGAGAGACAAACAGGGACGAGGAGAGACAAGGAGGGAAAAGAAGGGTCAAGGAGAAGCAAGGAGGGACCAGGAGGGACAAGCAGTGTCAAGGAGGGGCAAGGAGAGACTAGGAGATACAAGGAGGGACATGGAGGGATATGGAGGGACAAGGAGGGGCAATGAGGGACAAGGATGGACAAGGAGGGGCAAGGAGAGACATGGAGAGAAAAGCAGGATCAAGGAGGGTCAAACGGGGACAAGGAGGGACAAGCAGTGTCAAGGAGGGACAAGGAGAGTCAAGGAGGGACAAGCAGGGACAAGAAGGGAAAAGGAGGGACAAGGATGGTCAAGGAGGGACAAGGAAGGACAATGAGGGACAAGGAGGTTTAAGTTAGGGACAAGGAGGGGCAAGGAGAGACATGGAAGTACAAGCAGGATCAAGGAGGGACAAACGGGGACAAGGAAGGACAAGGAGGGAAAAGGAGGGACAAGGAGGGGCAATGAGGGACATGGAGGGGCAATGAGGGACAAGGAGGGGCAATGAGGGACGTGGAGGGGAAATGAGGGACTAGGAGGGACAAACAGGTACAAGGAGGGACAAGTAGGAACAAGGAGAGACTAGCAGGGACAAGAAGGGACAAGGAAGGACAAGGAGGGTCAAGGAGGGTCAAGGAGGGTGAAGGAGGTACAAGGATGGTCAAGGAGGGACAAGTAGAAACAAGGAGAGACTAGCAGGGACAAGAAGGGACAAGGAGGGACAAACAGGGACGAGGAGGGTCAAGGAGGGACAAGCAGGGACACGCAGGATCAAGGAGGGACAAGCAGTGACAAGGAGGAACAACGAGGAACAAGGAAGACCAAGGAGGGATTAGGAGGGACAATGAGGGGCAAGGAGAAACAAGGAGAGGCGAGGAAGGACAAGGAGGGACCAGGAGGGAAAATGAGGGACAAGGAGGGGCAAGGAGGGACCAGGAGGGACAAGGAGGGTTAAGTTAGGGACAAGCAGGGACAAGGAGGGACAAGGAGGGACAAGTAGGGACAAGCAGGATCAACGAGGGACAAGGAGTGACCAGGAGGGACAAGGAGGGGCAAGGAGAGACAAGCAGGATCAAGGAGGGACAAACGGGAACAAGGAAGGACAAGGAGAGACATGGAGAGACAAGCAGGATCAAGGAGGGACAAACGGGGACAAGGAAGGACAAGGAGGGACAAGCAGGATCAAGGAGGGACCAGGAGGGACACGCAGGGACTAGGAGGGACCAGGAGGGAAAAGGAGGGACAAGGAGGGAGAAGGAGTGACAAGGAGGGGCAAGGAGAGACATGGAGGGACAAGGAAGGACAATGAGGGACAAGGAGGGTCAATGAGAGACAAACAGGGACAAGGAGGGACGAGGAGAGACAAGGAGGGAAAAGAAGGGGCAAGGAGAAGCAAGGAGGGACCAAGAGGGGCAAGGAGGGACAAGCAGTGTCAAGGAGGGACAAGCATGGACAAGGAGGGACTAGGATGGTCAAGGAGGGACAAGGAAGGACAAGGAAGGACAAGGAAGGACAAGGAAGGACAAGGAAGGACAAGGAAGGACAAGGAAGGACAATGAGGGACAAGCAGGGACAAGGAGGTGCAAGGAGAGACTAGGAGGGACATGGAGGGATATGGAGGGACAAGGAGGGGCAATGAGGGACCAGGAGGGACAAGGAGGGGCAAGGAGAGACATGGAGAGACAAGCAGGATCAAGGAGGGACAAACGGGGACAAGGAAGGACAAGGAGGGACAATGAGGGACAAGGAGGGACAAGCAGTGTCAAGGAGGGACAAGGAGAGTCAAGGAGGGACAAGAAGGGGAAAGAAGGGACAAGGATGGTCAAGGAGGGACAAGGTAGGACAATGAGGGACAAGGAGGGTTAAGTTAGGGACAAGCAGGGACAAGGAGGGGCAAGGAGAGACATGGAAGTACAAGCAGGATCAAGGAGGGAAAAACGGGGACAAGGAAGGACAAGGAGGGACAAGCAGGATCAACGAGGGACAAGGAGGGGCAAGGAGAGACAAGCAGTGAGGGACAAGGTAGGACAAGAAAAACAAGAAGGGACAATGAGGGACAAGACAAGGAAAGGCAAGGAGGGACAAGGAGAGAGCAGGAGGGAAAAGGAGGAATAAGGACTGACAATGAGGGAGAAGGAGTGACAAGGAGGAACAAGGAGGAACAAGGAGTGAAAAGGAGGGGCAAGGAGGGCAAGGGGAGAAAAGGACAGACAAGGAGTGACAAGGAGGGACAAGCATGGACAAGGAGGGACAAGTAGGGACAATCAGGGTCAAGGAGGGACAAGTAGGGACAAGCTGGGTCAAGGAGGGACAAGGAGGGAAAAGGAGGGATATGGGTGGTCAAGGAGGGACATGGGAGGAAAATGATGGAAAAGGAGGGTCAATGAGGGACAAACAGGGACAAGAAGGGACAAGGAAGGACAAGGAGGGACAAGCAGGGTCAAAGAGGGACAAGGAAGGACAAGTAGGGACAAGGGGGGAAAAGGAGGGACAAGGAGGGGCAATAAGGGACATGGAGGGGCAATGAGGGACAAGGAGGGGCAATGAGGGACATGGAGGGGAAATGAGGGACCAGGAGGGACAAACAGGGACAAGGAGGGTCAAGGAGGGACAAGTAGGAACAAGGAGAGACTAGCAGGGACAAGAAGGGACAAGGAAGGACAATGAGGGTCAAGGAGGGTCAAGGAGGTACAAGGATGGTCAAGGAGGGACAAGTAGGAACAAGGAGTGACTAGCAGGGACAAGAAGGGACAAGGAGGGACAAGCAGGATGAAGGAGGGACAAACAGGGACAATGAGGGTCAAGGAGGGACAAGCAGGATCAAGAAGGGACAAACAGGGACGAGGAGGGACAAGCAGGATCAAGGAGGGACAAGCAGTGACAAGGAGGGACAACGAGGAACAAGGAAGGACAAGGAGGGATTAGGAGGGACAATGAGGGGCAAGGAGGGACAAGGAGGGACAAGGAGGGGCAAGGAGAGACAAGCAGGATCAAGGAGGGACAAACGGGGACAAGGAAGGGCAAGGAAGGACAAGGAGGGACAAGGAGGGACCAGGAGGGAAAAGGAGTAACAAGGAGGAACAATGAGGGAGAAGGAGTGACAAGGAGGGGCAAGGAGAGACATGGAGGGTCAAGGAGGGACAAGAAAGGACAATGAGGGACAAGGAGGGTCAATGAGGGACAAACAGGGACAAGCAGGATCAACGAGGGACAAGGAGGGACAAGGAGGGGCAAGGAGAGACAAGCAGGATCAAGGAGGGACAAACGGGAACAAGGAAGGACAAGGAGGGACAAGTAGGGACAAGCAGGATCAAGGAGGGACAAGGAGGGACCAGGAGGGACACGCAGGGACAAGCTGGTTCAAGGAGGGAAAAGCAGGGACAATGAGGGAGAAGGAGGGACAAGGAGGGACTAAAAGGGTCTAGGAGGGATTAGAAGGGACTAGGAGGGACTAGGATGGACAATGAGGGGCAAGGAGAGACAAGGAGGGACAAGGAGGGGCAATGAGGGACAAGGAGGGACAAGGAGGGACAAGGAGGGACTAGGAGGGACATGGAGGGACAAGAGGGACAAGGAGGGACTAGGAAGGACAAGGAGGGACAAGGAGGGACAAGTAGGGACAAGAAGGGACAAGGAGAGACCAGAAGGGTCAAGGAGGACAAGCAGGGACAAGGAGGAACAAATAGGGATCAGGAGGGGCAATAAGGGTAATGAGGGACAAGGAGAGACAAGGAGGGACAAGGAGGGACAAGGAGGGAAAAGAAGGGACAAGTAGGAGCAAGGAGGGAACAGGAGGGGCATGGAGGGACAAGGAGGGAAAATAATTGACAAGGAGAAACAAGGAGGGACAAGGAGTGACAATGAGGGACAAGAAGGGACTAGCAGGGTTAAGGAGGGACAAGGAGGGAAAAGGAGGACAAAGGAGGGGCAATGACGGACAAGGAGGGGCAACGATGAACAAGGAGGGGCAAGGAGGGACAAGGAGGGTCAAGGCACAATGATGGTCAAGGAGGGACAAGTACGAACAAGGAGGGTCAAGGAGGGACAAGCAGGATCAAGGAGGGACAAGCAGTAACAAGGAGGGACAACGAGGAACAAGGAAGGACAAGGAGGGATTAGGAGGGACAATGAGGGGCAAGGAGGGACAAGGAGGGAGAAGGAGGGAGAAGGAGTGACAAGGAGGGGCAAGGAGAGTCATGGAGGGTCAAGGAGAGACAAGGAAGGACAATGAGGGACAAGGAGGGTCAATGAGAGACAAACAGGGACAAACAGGGACAAGGAGGGACGAGGAGAGACAAGGAGGGAAAAGAAGGGTCAAGGAGAAGCAAGGAGGGACCAGGAGGGACAAGCATGGACAAGGAGGGACTAGGATGGTCAAGGAGCGACAAGGAAGGACAATGAGGGACAAGGAGGGGCAAGGAGAGACTAGGAGATACAAGGAGGGACATGGAGGGATATGGAGGGACAAGGAGGGGCAAGGAGAGACATGGAGAGAAAAGCAGGATCAAGGAGGGACAAACGGGGACAAGGAGGGACAAGCAGTGTCAAGGAGGGACAAGGAGAGTCAAGGAGGGACAAGCAGGGGCCAGAAGGGAAAAGGAGGGACAAGGATGGTCAAGGAGGGACAAGGAAGGACAATGAGGGACAAGGAGGGTTAAGTTAGGGGCAAGGAGAGACATGGAAGTACAAGCAGGATCAAGTAGGGACAAACGGGGACAAGGAGGGACAAACGGGGACAAGGAGGGACAAACGGGGACAAGGAGGGACAAGGAGGGGCAATGAGGGACATGGAGGGGCAATGAGGCACAAGGAGGGGCAATGAGGGACATGGAGGGGAAATGAGGGACTAGGAGGGACAAACAGGTACAAGGAGGGTCAAGGAGGGACAAGTAGGAACAAGGAGAGACTAGCAGGGACAAGAAGGGACAAGGAAGGACAAGGAGGGTGAAGGAGGTACAAGGATGGCCAAGGAGGGACAAGTAGGAACAAGGAGAGACTAGCAGGGACAAGAAGGGACAAGCAGGATCAAGGAGGGACAAACAGGGACAATGAGGGTCAAGGAGGGACAAGCAGGATCAAGGAGGGACAAACAGGGACGAGGAGAGACAAGCAGGGACACGCAGGATCAAGGAGGGACAAGCAGTGACAAGGAGGGACAACGAGGAACAAGGAAGGACAAGGAGGGATTAGGAAGGACAATGAGGGGCAAGGAGAGACTAGGAGAGGCGAGGAAGGACAAGGAGGGACCAGGAGGGAAAATGAGGGACAAGGAGGGGCAAGGAGGGACCAGGAGGTACAAGGATGGACAAGGAGGGGCAAGGAGAGACATGGAGAGGACAAGGAGGGACTAGGATGGTCAAGGAGGGACAAGGAAGGACAAGGAAGGACAATGAGGGACAAGCAGGGACAAGGAGGGGCAAGGAGAGACTAGGAGATACAAGGAGGGACATGGAGGGATATGGAGGGACAAGGAGGGGCAATGAGAGACCAGGAGGGGCAAGGAGAGACATGGAGAGACAATCAAGGAGGGACAAACGGGGACAAGGAAGGACAAGGAGGGCAAGCAGTGTCAAGGAGGGACAAGGAGGGACAAGAAGGGAAAAGGAGGGACAAGCAGGGACAAGGAGGGACAATGAGGGATAAGGCGCGTTAAGTTAGGGACAAGCAGGGACAAGGAGGGGCAAGGAGAGACATGGAAGTACAAGCAGGATCAAGGAGGATATGGAGGGACAAGGAGGGGCAAGGAGAGACATGGAGAGACAAGCAGGATCAAGGAGGGACAAACGGGGACAAGGAAGGACAAGGAGGGCAAGCAGTGTCAAGGAGGGACAAGGAGGGACAAGCAGGGACAAGAAGGGAAAAGGAGGGACAATCAGGGACAAGAAGGGAAAAGGAGGGACAAGGATGGTCAAGGAGGGACCAGGTAGGGACAAGCAGGGACAAGGAGGGGCAAGGAGAGACATGGAAGTACAAGCAGGATCAAGGAGGGACAAACGGGGACAAGGAAGGACAAGGAGGGACAAGGAGGGACAAGGAGGGACAAGGAGGGACAAGTAGGGACAAGCAGGATCAACGTGGGACAAGGAGTGACCAGGAGGGACAAGGAGGGGCAAGGAGAGACAAGCAGAATCAAGGAGGGACAAACGGGAACAAGGAAGGACAAGGAGGGACAAGTAGGGACAAGCAGGATCAAGGAGGGTCAAGGAGGGACCAGGAGGGACACGCAGGGACAAGCTGGTTCAAGGAGGGAAAAACAGGGACAATGAGGGAGAAGGAGGGACTAAAAGGGACTAGGAGGTATTAGAAGGGACTAGGAGGGACTAGGATGGACAATGAGGGGCAAGGAGAGACAAGGAGGGAAAATGAGTGACAAGGAGGAACAAGGAGGGACAAGGAGGGGCAATGAGGGACAAGGAGGGACTAGGAGGGACAAGGAGGGACAAGGAGGGACAAGGAGGGACAAGGAGGGACAAGGAGGGACAAGGAGTGACAAGGAGGGACTAGGAGGGACAAGGAGGGGCAAGGAAGGACAAGGAAGGACAAGGAAGGACAAGGAAGGACAAGGAAGGACAAGGAAGGACAAGGAAGGATAATGAGGGACAAGGAGGGGCAAGGAGAGACAAGGAGGGGCAAGGAGAGACTAGGAGATACAAGGAGGGACATGGAGGGATATGGAGGGATATGGAGGGACAAGGAGGGGCAATGAGGGACCAGGATGGACAAGGAGGGGCAAGGAGAGACATGGAGAGACAAGCAGGATCAAGGAGGGACAAACGGGGACAAGGAAGGACAAGGAGGGACAATGAGGGACAAGGAGGGACAAGCAGTGTCAAGGAGGGACAAGGAGAGTCAAGGAGGGACAAGCAGGGACAAGAAGGGGAAAGAAGGGACAAGGATGGTCAAGGAGGGACAAGGTAGGACAATGAGGGACAAGTAGGGTTAAGTTAGGGACAAGCAGGGACAAGGAGGGGCAAGGAGAGACATGGAAGTACAAGCAGGATCAAGGAGGGACAAACGGGGACAAGGAAGGACAAGGAGGGACAAGGAGGGACAAGTAGGGATAAGCAGGATCAACGAGGGACAAGGAAGGGCAAGGAGAGACAAGCAGGATCAAGGAGGGACAAACGGGAACAAGGAAGGACAAGGAGGGACAAGTAGGGACAAGCAGGATCAAGGAGGGACAAGGAGGGACCAGGAGGGGCAAGGAGAGTCATGGAGGGTCAAGGAGAGACAAGGAAGGACAATGAGGGACAAGGAGGGACAAGGAGGGACTAAAAGGGTCTAGGAGGGACTAGAAGGGACTAGGAGGGACTAGGAGGGACTAGGATGGACAATGAGGGGCAAGGAGAGACAAGGAGGGAAAATGAGTGACAAGGAGGAACAAGGAGGGGCAATGAGGGGCAATGAGGGACAAGGAGGGACTAGGAGGGACAAGGAGGGACAAGGAGGGACAAGGAGGGACAAGGAGGGACTAGGAAGGTCAAGGAGGGACAAGTAGGGACAAGGAGGGACAAACGGGTACAAGGAAGGACAAGGAGGGACAAGGAGGGACAAGTAGGGCCAAGCAGGTTCAAGGAGGTTCAAGGAGGGAAAAGCAGGGACAATGAGGGAGAAGGAGGGACAAGGAGGGACTAAAAGGGTCTAGGAGGGACTAGGAGGGACTAGAAGGGACTAGAAGGGACTAGGAAGGACTAGGAGGGACTAGGATGGACAATGAGGGGCAAGGAGAGACAAGGAGGGAAAATGAGTGACAAGGAGGGACAAGGAGGGGCAATGAGGGACAAGGAGGGACCAGGAGGGACAAGGAGGGACAAGGAGGGACAAGGAGGGACAAGGAGGGACTAGGAAGGACAAGGAGGGACAAGGAGGGACAAGTAGGGACAAGGAGGGACAAACGGGTACAAGGAAGGACAAGGAGGGACAAGGAGGGACAAGTAGGGCCAAGCAGGTTCAAGGAGGGACAAACGGGGACAAGGAACGACAAGGAGGGACAAGGAGGGACAAGGAGGGACAAGGAGGGACAAGTAGGGACAAGCAGGATCAAGGAGGGACACGCAGGGACAAGCTGGTTCAAGGATGGAAAAGCAGGGACAATGAGGGAGAAGGAGGGACAAGGAGGGACTAGGAGGGACTAAAAGGGACTAGGAGGGACTAGGAGGGACTAGGAGGGAATAGGAGGGACTAGGAGGGACTAGGAGGGACTAGGAGGGACAATGAGGGGCAAGGAGAGACAAGGAGGGAAAATGAGTGACAAGGAGGGACAACGAGGAACAAGGAGGGGCAAGGAGGGACCAGGAGGGACAAGGAGGGTCAAGGCACAATGATGGTCAAGGAGGGACAAGTAGGAACAAGGAGGGACCAGGAGGGAAAAGGAGGGATTAGGAGGGGCAAGGAGAGACAAGGAGAGGCAAGGAAGGACAAGGAGGGACTAAAAGGGACTAGGAGGGACTAGGATGGACTAGGAGGGAATAGGAGGGACTAGGAGGGACTAGGAGGGACAATGAGGGGCAAGGAGAGACAAGGAGGGAAAATGAGTGACAAGGAGGGACAACGAGGAACAAGGAGGGGCAAGGAGGGACAAGGAGGGTCAAGGCACAATGATGGTCAAGGAGGGACAAGTAGGAACAAGGAGGGACCAGGAGGGAAAAGGAGGGATTAGGAGGGGCAAGGAGAAACAAGGAGAGGCAAGGAAGGACAAGGAGGGACCAGGAGGGAAAATGAGGGACAAGGAGGGGCAAGGAGGGGCAAGGAGGGACAATGAGGGACCAGGAGGTACAAGGATGGTCCAGGAGGGACAAGTAGGAACAAGGAGAGACTAGCAGGGACAAGGAGGGACAAGCAGGATCAAGGAGGGACAAGCAGGGACAAGCAGGATCAAGGAGGGACAAACAGGGACGAGGAGGGTCAAGGAGGGACAAGCAGGATCAAGGAGGGACAAGCAGTGACAAGGAGGGACAACGAGGAACAAGGAAGGACAAGGAGGGATTAGGAGGGACAATGAGGGGCAAGGAGGGACAAGGAGGGAGAAGGAGTGACAAGGAGGGGCAAGGAGAGTCATGGAGGGTCAAGGAAGGACAATGAGGGACAAGGAGGGTCAATGAGAGACAAACAGGGACAAACAGGGTCAAGGAGGGACGAGGAGAGACAAGGAGAGACAAGGAGAGACAAGGAGGGAAAAGAAGGGTCAAGGAGAAGCAAGGAGGGACCAGGAGGGACAAGCAGTGTCAAGGAGGGGCAAGGAGGGACATGGAGGGATATGGAGGGACAAGGAGGGGCAATGAGGGACAAGGATGGACAAGGACGGGCAAGGAGAGACATGGAGAGAAAAGCAGGATCAAGGAGGGTCAAACGGGGACAAGGAGGGACAAGCAGTGTCAAGGAGGGACAAGGAGAGTCAAGGAGGGACAAGCAGGGACAAGAAGGGACAAGGAGGGACAAGGATGGTCAAGGAGGGACAAGGAAGGACAATGAGGGACAAGGAGGGTTAAGTTAGGGACAAGGAGGGGCAAGGAGAGACATGGAAGTACAAGCAGGATCAAGGAGGGACAAACGGGGACAAGGAAGGACAAGGAGGGAAAAGGAGGGACAAGGAGGGGCAATGAGGGACATGGAGGGGCAATGAGGGACAAGGAGGGGCAATGAGGGACGTGGAGGGGAAATGAGGGACTAGGAGGGACAAACAGGTACAAGGAGGGACAAGTAGGAACAAGGAGAGACTAGCAGGGACAAGAAGGGACAAGGAAGTACAAGGAGGGTCAAGGAGGGTGAAGGAGGTACAAGGATGGTCAAGGAGGGACAAGTAGGAACAAGGAGAGACTAGCAGGGACAAGAAGGGACAAGGAGGGACAAGCAGGATCAAGGAGGGACAAACAGGGACAATGAGGGACAAGCAGGATCAAGGAGGGACAAACAGGGACGAGGAGGGTCAAGGAGGGACAAGCAGGGACACGCAGGATCAAGGAGGGACAAGCAGTGACAAGGAGGGACAACGAGGAACAAGGAAGGACAAGGAGGGATTAGGAGGGACAATGAGGGGCATGGAGAGACAAGGAGAGGCGAGGAAGGACAAGGAGAGACCAGGAGGGAAAATGAGGGACAAGGAGGGGCAAGGAGGGGCAAGGAGGGACAAGGAGGGACCAGGAGGGACAAGGAGGGACAAGGAGGGGCAAGGAGAGACATGGAGAAGACAAGGAGGGACTAGGATGGTCAAGGAGGGACAAGGAAGGACAAGGAAGGACAAGGAAGGACAAGGAAGGACAAGGAAGGACAAGGAAGGACAAGGAAGGACAAGGAAGGACAAGGAAGGACAAGGAAGGACAAGGAAGGACAATGAGGGACAAGCAGGGACAAGCAGAGACAAGGAGGGGCAAGGAGAGACTAGGAGATACAAGGAGGGACATGGATGGATATGGAGGGACAAGAAGGGACAAGGAGGGGCAATGAGGGTCAAGGAGGGACAAGGAGGGACAAGGAGGGTCAAGGAGGGACAAGGAGGGACAAGTAGGGACAAGCAGGATCAACGAGGGACAAGGAGTGACCAGGAGGGACAAGGAGGGGCAAGAAGAGACAAGCAGGATCAAGGAGGGACAAACGGGAACAAGGAAGGACAAGTAGGGACAAGCAGGATCAAGGAGGGACAAGGAGGGACCAGGAGGGACACGCAGGGACAAGCTGATTCAAGGAGGGAAAAACAGGGACAATGAGGGAGAAGGAGGGACTAAAAGGGACTAGGAGGTACTAGAAGGGACTAGGATGGACAATGAGGGGCAAGGAGAGACAAGGAGGGAAAATGAGTGACAAGGAGGAACTAGGAGGGGCAATGAGGGACAAGGAGGGACAAGGAGGGACTAGGATGGACAATGAGGGGGGGGGAGGGACAAGGAGGGAAAATGAGTGACAAGGAGGAACTAGGAGGGACAAGGAGGGGCAAGGAGGGACAAGGAGGGACTAGGAGGGACTAGGAGGGACAAGGAGGGACAAGGAGGGACAAGGAGGGACAAGGAGGGACAAGGAGGGGCAAGGAGAGACATGGAGAGACAAGCAGGATCAAGGAGGGACAAACGGGGACAAGGAAGGACAAGGAAGGACAAGGAGGGACAAGGAGGGACAAGCAGGATCAAGGAGGGACCAGGAGGGACACGCAGGGACTAAAAGGGACTAGGAGGGACCAGGAGGGAAAAGGAGTGACAAGGAGGAACAAGGAGGGAGAAGGAGTGACAAGGAGGGGCAAGGAGAGACATGGAGGGACAAGGAAGGACAATGAGGGACAAGGAGGGTCAATGAGAGACAAGGAGGGACGAGGAGAGACAAACAGGGACAAGGAGGGACGAGGAGAGACAAGGAGGGAAAAGAAGGGGGAAGGAGAAGCAAGGAGGGACCAAGAGGGGCAAGGAGGGACAAGCAGTGTCAAGGAGGGACAAGCATGGACAAGGAGGGACTAGGATGGTCAAGGAGGGACAAGGAAGGACAAGGAAGGACGAGGAAGGACAAGGAAGGACAAGGAAGGACAAGGAAGGACAATGAGGGACAAGCAGGGAAAAGGAGGGGCAAGGAGAGACTAGGAGATACAAGGAGGGACATGGAGGGATATGGAGGGACAAGGAGGGGCAATGAGGGACCAGGAGGGACAAGGAGGGGCAAGGAGAGACATGGAGAGACAAGCAGGATCAAGGAGGGACAAACGGGGACAAGGAGGGACAATGAGGGACAAGCAGTGTCAAGGAGGGACAAGGAGAGTCAAGGAGGGACAAGAAGGGGAAAGGTAGGACAATGAGGCACAAGGAGGGTTAAGTTAGGGACAAGCAGGGACAAGGAGGGGCAAGGAGAGACATGGAAGTACAAGCAGGAGGGACAAACGGGGACAAGGAAGGACAAGGAGGGACAAGTAGGGACAAGCAGGATCAAAGAGGGAAAAGGAGGGGCAAGGAGAGACAAGCAGTGAGGGACAAGGTAGGACAAGAAAAACAAGAAGGGACAATGAGGGACAAGACAAGGAAAGGCAAGGAGGGACAAGGAGGGACAAGGAGAGAGCAGGAGGGAAAAGGAGGAATAAGGACTGACAATGAGGGAGAAGGAGTGACAAGGAGGAACAAGGAGGAACAAGGAGTGAAAAGGAGGGGCAAGGAGGGGCAAGGGGAGAAAAGGACAGACAAGGAGTGACAAGGAGGGACAAGTAGGGACAAGCTGGGTCAAGGAGGGACAAGGAGGGACATGGGTGGTCAAGGAGGGACAAGGGAGGAAAATGATGGAAAAGGAGGGTCAATGAGGGACAAGGAAGGACAAGGAGGGACAAGCAGGGTCAAAGAGGGACAAGGAAGGACAAGGAGGGACAAGGAGGGGCAATAAGGGACATGGAGGGGCAATGAGGGACAAGGACGGGCAATGAGGGACATGGAGGGGAAATGAGGGACTAGGAGGGACAAACAGGGACAAGGAGGGTCAAGGAGGTACAAGGAGGGACAAGTAGGAACAAGGAGAGACTAGCAGGGACAAGAAGGGACAAGGAAGGACAATGAGGGTCAAGGAGGGTCAAGGAGGTACAAGGATGGTCAAGGAGGGACAAGTAGGAACAAGGAGTGACTATCAGGGACAAGAAGGGACAAGGAGGGACAAGCAGGATCAAGGAGGGACAAACAGGGACAAGCAGGATCAAGGAGGGACGAGGAGGGTCAAGGAGGGACAAGCAGGATCAAGGAGGGACAAATAGGGATCAGGAGGGGCAATAAGGGACATGGAGGGTAATGAGGGACAAGGAGAGACAAGGAGGGAAAAGAAGGGACAAGTAGGAGCAAGGAGGCAACAGGAGGGGCATGGAGGGACAAGGAGGGAAAATAATTGACAAGGAGAAACAAGGAGGGACAAGGAGTGACAATGAGGGACAAGAAGGGACTAGCAGGGTTAAGGAGGGACAAGGAGGGAAAAGGAGGACAAAGGAGGGGCAATGACGGACAAGGAGGGACAACGAGGAACAAGGAGGGGCAAGGAGGGACAAGGAGGGTCAAGGCACAATGATGGTCAAGGAGGGACAAGTAGGAACAAGGAGAGACCAGAAGGGTCAAGGAGGACAAGCAGGGACAAGGAGGAACAAATAGGGATCAGGAGGGGCAATAAGGGACATGGAGGGTAATGAGGGACAAGGAGAGACAAGGAGGGACAAGGAGGGACAAGGAGGGACAAGGAGGGAAAAGAAGGGACAAGTAGGAGCAAGGAGGGAACAGGAGGGGCATGGAGGGACAAGGAGGGAAAATAATTGACAAGGAGAAACAAGGAGGGACAATGAGGGACAAGAATGGACTAGCAGGGTTAAGGAGGGACAAGGAGGGAAAAGGAGGACAATGGAGGGGCAATGACGGACAAGGAGGGACAACGAGGAACAAGGAGGGGCAAGGAGGGACAAGGAGGGTCAAGGCACAATGATGGTCAAGGAGGGACAAGTAGGAACAAGGAGGGACCAGGAGGGAAAAGGAGGGATTAGGAGGGGCAAGGAGAGACAAGGAGAGGCAAGGAAGGACAAGGAGGAACCAGGAGGGAAAATGAGGGACAAGGAGGGGCTAGGAGAGACAATGAGGAACCAGGAGGGTCAAGGAGGTACAAGGATGGTCAAGGAGGGACAAGTAGGAACAAGGAGAGACTAGCAGGGACAAGAAGGGACAAGCAGGATCAAGGAGGGACAAACAGGGACAATGAGGGACAAGCAGGGACAAGCAGGATCAAGGAGGGACAAACAGGGACGAGGAGGGTCAAGGAGGGACAAGCAGGGACAAGCAGGATCAAGGAGGGACAAGCAGTGACAAGGAGGGACAACGAGGAACAAGGAAGGACAAGGAGGGATTAGGAGGGACGATGAGGGGCAAGGAGGGACAAGGAGGGAGAAGGAGTGACAAGGAGGGGCAAGGAGAGTCATGGAGGGTCAAGGAGAGACAAGGAAGGACAATGAGGGACAAGGAGGGTCAATGAGAGACAAACAGGGACAAACAGGGACAAAGAGGGACGAGGAGAGACAAGGAGGCAAAAGAAGGGTCAAGGAGAAGCAAGGAGGGACCAGGAGGGACAAGCAGTGTCAAGGAGGGACAAGCATGGACAAGGAGTGACTAGGATGGTCAAGGAGCGACAAGGAAGGACAAGGAAGGACAATGAGGGACAAGCAGGGACAAGGAGGGGCAAGGAGAGACTAGGAGATACAAGGAGGGACATGGAGGGATATGGAGGGACAAGGAGGGGCAATGAGGGACAAGGATGGACAAGGAGGGGCAAGGAGAGACATGGAGAGAAAAGGAGGATCAAGGAGGGAAAAACGGGGACAAGGAGGGACAAGCAGTGTCAAGGAGGGACAAGGAGAGTCAAGGAGGGACAAACGG
The DNA here is from genome assembly GCA_947397865.1 of Polietes domitor. NCBI lineage: Eukaryota > Metazoa > Arthropoda > Insecta > Diptera > Muscidae > Polietes > Polietes domitor. The sequence continues at coordinate 1,010,697 of OX377623.1, forward strand.
GTACAAGGAAGGACAAGGAGGGACAAGGAGGGACAAGGAGGGACAAGGAGGGACAAGTAGGGCCAAGCAGGTTCAAGGAGGGACAAACGGGGACAAGGAAGGACAAGGAAGGACAAGGAGGGACAAGTAGGGACAAGCAGGATCAAGGAGGGACACGCAGGGACAAGCTGGTTCAAGGATGGAAAAGCAGGGACAATGAGGGAGAAGGAGGGACAAGGAGGGACTAGGAGGGACTAGGAGGGACTAGAAGGGACTAGGAGGGACTAGGAGGGACTAGGAGGGAAAATGAGTGACAAGGAGGGACAACGAGGAACAAGGAGGGGCAAGGAGGGACAAGGAGGGACCAGGAGGGACAAGGAGGGTCAAGGCACAATGATGGTCAAGGAGGGACAAGGAGGGACCAGGAGGGACAAGGAGGGTCAAGGCACAATGATGGTCAAGGAGGGACAATGAGGGACCAGTAGGGACCAGGAGGGAAAATGAGGGATTAGGAGGGGCAAGGAAGGACAAGGAGGGACCAGGAGGGAAAATGAGGGACAAGGAGGGGCAAGGAGGGACAATGAGGGACCAGGAGGGTCATGGAGGTACAAGGATGGTCCAGGAGGGACAAGAAACTTCAGTATTATGGCATTTGTGGCAATGTTTTATTACAAACAGGGACAAGAAGGGACAAGGAAGGACAAGCAGGGTCAAAGAGGGACAAGGAAGGACAAGGAAGGACAAGGAGGGACAAGGAGGGGCAATAAGGGACATGGAGGGGCAATGAGGCACAAGGACGGGCAATGAGGGACATGGAGGGGAAATGAGGGACTAGGAGGGACAAACAGGGACAAGGAGGGTCAAGGAGGTACAAGGAGGGACAAGTAGGAACAAGGAGAGACTAGCAGGGACAAGAAGGACAATGAGGGTCAAGGAGGGTCAAGGAGGTACAAGGATGGTCAAGGAGGGACAAGTAGGAACAAGGAGTGACTAGCAGGGACAAGAAGGGACAAGGAGGGACAAGCAGGATCAAGGAGGGACAAACAGGGACAAGCAGGATCAAGGAGGGACAAACAGGGACAATGAGGGACAAGGAGGGACAAGCAGGATCAAGGAGGGACAAATAGGGATCAGGAGGGGCAATAAGGGACATGGAGGGTAATGAGGGACAAGGAGGGAAAAGAAGGGACAAGTAGGAGCAAGGAGGCAACAGGAGGGGCATGGAGGGACAAGGAGGGAAAATAATTGACAAGGAGAAACAAGGAGGGACAAGGAGTGACAATGAGGGACAAGAAGGGACTAGCAGGGTTAAGGAGGGTCAAGGAGGGAAAAGGAGGACAAAGGAGGGGCAATGACGGACAAGGAGGGACAACGAGGAACAAGGAGGGGCAAGGAGGGACAAGGAGGGACAAGGAGGTTCAAGGCACAATGATGGTCAAGGAGGGACAAGTAGGAACAAGGAGAGACCAGAAGGGTCAAGGAGGACAAGCAGGGACAAGGAGGAACAAATAGGGATCAGGAGGGGCAATAAGGGACATGGAGGGTAATGAGGGACAAGGAGAGACAAGGAGGGACAAGGAGGGACAAGGAGGGAAAAGAAGGGACAAGTAGGAGCAAGGAGGGAACAGGAGAGACTAGGAGATACAAGGAGGGACATGGAGGGATATGGAGGGACAAGGAGGGGCAATGAGGGACAAGGATGGACAAGGAGAGACATGGAGAGAAAAGCAGGATCAAGGAGGGACAAACGGGGACAAGGAGGGACAAGCAGTGTCAAGGAGAGTCAAGGAGGGACAAACGGGTACAAGGAAGGACAAGGAGGGACAAGGAGGGACAAGTAGGGCCAAGCAGGTTCAAGGAGGGACAAACGGGGACAAGGAAGGACAAGGAGGGACAAGCAGGATCAAGGAGGGACACGCAGGGACAAGCTGGTTCAAGGATGGAAAAGCAGGGACAATGAGGGAGAAGGAGGGACTAGGAGGGACTAAAAGGGACTAGGAGGGACTAGAAGGGACTAGGAGGGACTAGGAGGGACTAGGAGGGACTAGGAGGGACTAGGAGGGACTAGGAGGGACAAGGAGAGACAAGGAGGGAAAATGAGTGACAAGGAGGGACAACTAGGAACAAGGAGGGGCAAGGAGGGACAAGGAGGGACCAGGAGGGACAAGGAGGGTCAAGGCACAATGATGGTCAAGGAGGGACAAGGAGGGACCAGGAGGGAAAATGAGGGATTAGGAGGGGCAAGGAGAGACAAGGAGAGGCAAGGAAGGACAAGGAGGGACCAGGAGGGAAAATGAGGGACAAGGAGGGGCAAGGAGGGACAATGAGGGACCAGGAGGGTCAAGGAGGTACAAGGATGGTCCAGGAGGGACAAGAAACTTCAGTATTATGGCATTTGTGGCAATGTTTTATTACTTTTTAAATCCTATCTGGAAAACAGAAAGCAGTTTGTTCAGATCAAGGATAAGAAGAGCAAGTCGGTTCCGGTTGAGCATGGAGTACCCCAGGGTAGTGTGTTAGGTCCCTTGTTTTTTGTTATGTATATCAATGATTTGAAGAACTTACAGTTGACTGGTAAGCTGTTTATGTATGCTGACGATATATGCCTTTTTTATCCATACAAGTATGAAGCTGCAGTAAAACCTTACATGGAACGTGACTCAGCTCTGATAATTGAATACATGAGAATAAACAAGCTTTTTATTAATCCAACAAAAACCAAATTGATACGTTTTAGACCGCATGGTCGTTTCAATTCAATATTTTCCATAAATGTCGATGGAAATGAGATACAAGAGGTAAACTCAGTAAAGTATCTAGGATTACATCTGCAATCAAACCTTGTCTGGGATCAACACATTCACCACGTGAAGTCCAAAATATCTCCTGCAATTGGTTTATTATTCAAATTCAAGTATAAATTTGATCGAAATACCAAATTATTGATTTACCAAGCATTAATTCAGAGCTATATTAACTATTTGGCAATCATATATGCTCACAAAAAGAGTACAGAATTGAGATCCTTGCAACGACTCCAAAACAAAGCGTTAAAAGCTGTGGGAAATTTACCAATAACACATTCAACATATTCTCTATATTTTGATGTTTTTCCTACCGTTTTACCAATATATGGTGTTTACAAACTCCAAACTCTTTTATATGTCTTCAAATGCCTGCATAATATAGGTCATCACACAGTTAGTTTTGTACGAAATCAAGTTTCAGTTAATACTCGTAACAACCAGCAACTGAGAGTGTCATTTTGTCGTACAGAGACAACTAAACAACGCGTTGAACATTCTGGTAGTAGAGAATTTAACAACTTGCCCCTATATATAAAATCATGTGCAATACTTTCAGGTTTTAAAATTATGTTAAAAACCTTTTTACATTCACATATTGAGGATATTTTGTCATAGATAATACGCTTCTGATATACTATTTGTCCAATATTATTTGTATGATTTTATAGAATTGTAATCAATATATATATTTTTTTTTTCTTTTGTAATGAATTATGCCAACTAGCCTCTCTAATGCCTTGCGGCGCTGAGGCACCTACATATTTATGAATTATTGTATATAATGTTTTAAATAAATAAATAAAAAAAAAAAAGTAGGAACAAGGAGAGACTAGCAGGGACAAGAAGGGACAAGGAGGGACAAGCAGGATCAAGGAGGGACAAGCAGGGACAAGCAGGATCAAGGAGGGACAAACAGGGACGAGGAGGGTCAAGGAGGGACAAGCAGGATCAAGGAGGGACAAGCAGTGACAAGGAGGGACAACGAGGAACAAGGAAGGACAAGGAGGGATTAGGAGGGACAATGAGGGGCAAGGAGGGACAAGGAGGGACAAGGAGGGAGAAGGAGTGACAAGGAGGGGCAAGGAGAGTCATGGAGGGTCAAGGAGAGACAAGGAAGGACAATGAGGGACAAGGAGGGTCAATGAGAGACAAACAGGGACGAGGAGAGACAAGGAGGGAAAAGAAGGGTCAAGGAGAAGCCAGGAGGGACCAGGAGGGACAAGCAGTGTCAAGGAGGGGCAAGGAGAGACTAGGAGATACAAGGAGGGACATGGAGGGATATGGAGGGACAAGGAGGGGCAATGAGGGACAAGGATGGACAAGGAGGGGCAAGGAGAGACATGGAGAGAAAAGCAGGATCAAGGAGGGTCAAACGGGGACAAGGAGGGACAAGCAGTGTCAAGGAGGGACAAGGAGAGTCAAGGAGGGACAAGCAGGGACAAGAAGGGAAAAGGAGGGACAAGGATGGTCAAGGAGGGACAAGGAAGGACAATGAGGGACAAGGAGGTTTAAGTTAGGGACAAGGAGGGGCAAGGAGAGACATGGAAGTACAAGCAGGATCAAGGAGGGACAAACGGGGACAAGGAAGGACAAGGAGGGAAAAGGAGTGACAAGGATGGGCAATGAGGGACATGGAGGGGCAATGAGGGACAAGGAGGGACAAGGAGGGACAAGGAGGGGCAATGAGGGACGTGGAGGGGAAATGAGGGACTAGGAGGGACAAACAGGTACAAGGAGGGACAAGTAGGAACAAGGAGAGACTAGCAGGGACAAGAAGGGACAAGGAAGGACAAGGAGGGTCAAGGAGGGTCAAGGAGGGTGAAGGAGGTACAAGGATGGTCAAGGAGGGACAAGTAGGAACAAGGAGAGACTAGCAGGGACAAGAAGGGACAAGGAGGGACAAGCAGGATCAAGGAGGGACAAACAGGGACAATGAGGGACAAGCAGGATCAAGGAGGGACAAACAGGGACGAGTAGGGTCAAGGAGGGACAAGCAGGGACACGCAGGATCAAGGAGGGACAAGCAGTGACAAGGAGGGACAACGAGGAACAAGGAAGACCAAGGAGGGATTAGGAGGGACAATGAGGGGCAAGGAGAAACAAGGAGAGGCGAGGAAGGACAAGGAGGGACCAGGAGGGAAAATGAGGGACAAGGAGGGGCAAGGAGGGACCAGGAGGGACAAGGAGGTTTAAGTTAGGGACAAGCAGGGACAAGGAGGGACAAGGAGGGACAAGTAGGGACAAGCAGGATCAACGAGGGACAAGGAGTGACCAGGAGGGACAAGGAGGGGCAAGGAGAGACAAGCAGGATCAAGGAGGGACAAACGGGAACAAGGAAGGACAAGGAGGGACAAGTAGGGACAAGCAGGATCAAGGAGGGACAAGGAGGGACCAGGAGAGACACGCAGGGACAAGCTGGTTCAAGGAGGGAAAAACAGGGACAATGAGGGAGAAGGAGGGACTAAAAGGGACTAGGAGGTACTAGAAGGGACTAGGAGGGACTAGGATGGACAATGAGGGGCAATGAGGGGCAAGGAGAGACAAGGAGGGAAAATGAGTGACAAGGAGGGACAAGGAGGGCAATGAGGGACAAGGAGGGACAAGGAGGGACAAGGAGGACTAAGGAGGGACAAGGAGGGACTAGGAGGGACAAGGAGGGGCAAGGAGAGACATGGAGAGACAAGCAGGATCAAGGAGGGACAAACGGGGACAAGGAAGGACAAGGAGGGACAAGCAGGATCAAGGAGGGAACAGGAGGGACACGCAGGGACTAAAAGGGACTAGGAGGGACCAGGAGGGAAAAGGAGTGACAAGGAGGAACAAGGAGGGAGAAGGAGTGACAAGGAGGGGCAAGGAGAGACATGGAGGGACAAGGAAGGACAATGAGGGACAAGGAGGGTCAATGAGAGACAAACAGGGACAAGGAGGGACGAGGAGAGACAAGGAGGGAAAAGAAGGGGCAAGGAGAAGCAAGGATGGACCAAGAGGGGCAAGGAGGGACAAGCAGTGTCAAGGAGGGACAAGCATGGACAAGGAGGGACTAGTATGGTCAAGGAGGGACAAGGAAGGACAAGGAAGGACAAGGAAGGACAAGGAAGGACAAGGAAGGACAAGGAAGGACAAGGAAGGACAAGGAAGGACTAGGAAGGACAATGAGGGACAAGCAGGGACAAGGAGGGGCAAGTAGAGACTAGGAGATACAAGGAGGGACATGGAGGGACATGGAGGGATATGGAGGGACAAGGAGGGGCAATGAGGGACCAGGAGAGACATGGAGAGACAAGCAGGATCAAGGAGGGACAAACGGGGACAAGGAAGGACAAGGAGGGACAATGAGGGACAAGGAGGGACAAGCAGTGTCAAGGAGGGATAAGGAGAGTCAAGGAGGGACAAGAAGGGGAAAGAAGGGACAAGGATGGTCAAGGTGGGACAAGGTAGGACTATGAGGGACAAGGAGGGTTAAGTTAGGGACAAGCAGGGACAAGGAGGGGCAAGGAGAGACATGGAAGTACAAGCAGGATCAAGGAGGGACAAACGGGGACAAGGAAGGACAAGGAGGGGCAAGGAGAGACAAGCAGTGAGGGACAAGGTAGGACAAGAAAAACAAGAAGGGACAATGAGGGACAAGACAAGGAAAGGCAAGGAGGGACAATGAGGGACAAGGAGGGACAAGGAGGGTCAAGCAGCGTCAAGGAGGGACAAGGAGAGTCAAGGAGGGACAAGCAGGTACAAGAAGGGAAAAGGAGGGACAAGGATGGTCAAGGTAGGACAATGAGGGACAAGGAGGGGCAAGAAGAGACATGGAAGTACAAGCAGGATCAAGGAGGGACAAACGGAGACAAGGAAGGACAAAGAGGGACAAGGAGGGACGAGGAGGGACACGCAGGAACAAGCAGGTTCAAGGAGGGAAAAGCAGGGACAATGAGGGACAAGGAGGGACTAAAAGGGTCTAGGAGGGACTAGGATGGACAATGAGGGGCAAGGAGAGACAAGGAGGGACAAGGAGGGGCAATGAGGGACAAGGAGGGACTAGAAGGGACAAGGAGGGACATGGAGGGCCAAGGAGGGACAAGGAGGGACTAGGAAGGACAAGGAGGGACAAGGAGGGACAAGTAGGGACAAGTAGGGACAAGTAGGGACAAGAAGGGACAAGGAGAGACCAGGAGGGTCAAGGAGGACAAGCAGGGACAAGGAGGAACAAATAGGGATCAGGAGGGGCAATAAGGGACATGGAGGGTAATGAGGGACAAGGAGAGACAAGGAGGGACAAGGAGAGAAAATAATTGACAATGAGAAACAAGGAGGGACAAGGAGTGACAATGAGGGACAAGAAGGGACTAGCAGGGTTAAGGAGGGTTAAGGAGGGACAAGGAGGGAAAAGGAAGACAAAGGAGGGGCAATGACGGACAAGGAGGGACAACGAGGAACAAGGAGGGGCAAGGAGGGACAAGGAAGGACCAGGAGGGACCAGGTAGGGACAAGCAGGGACAAGGAGGGGCAAGGAGAGACATGGAAGTACAAGCAGGATCAAGGAGGGACAAACGGGGACAAGGAAGGACAAGGAGGGACAAGGAGGGACAAGGAGGGACAAGGAGGGACAAGGAGGGACAAGGAGGGACAAGTAGGGACAAGCAGGATCAACGTGGGACAAGGAGTGACCAGGAGGGACAAGGAGGGGCAAGGAGAGACAAGCAGACTCAAGGAGGGACAAACGGGAACAAGGAAGGACAAGGAGGGACAAGTAGGGACAAGCAGGATCAAGGAGGGTCAAGGAGGGACCAGGAGGGACACGCAGGGACAAGCAGAATCAAGGAGGGACAAACGGGAACAAGGAAGGACAAGGAGGGACAAGTAGGGACAAGCAGGATCAAGGAGGGTCAAGGAGGGACCAGGAGGGACACGCAGGGACAAGCTGGTTCAAGGAGGGAAAAACAGGGACAATGAGGGAGAAGGAGGGACTAAAAGGGACTAGGAGGTATTAGAAGGGACTAGGAGGGACTAGGATGGACAATGAGGGGCAAGGAGAGACAAGGAGGGAAAATGAGTGACAAGGAGGAACAAGGAGGGACAAGGAGGGGCAATGAGGGACAAGGAGGGACTAGGAGGGACAAGGAGGGACAAGGAGGGACAAGGAGGGACAAGGAGGGACAAGGAGGGACAAGGAGGGACAAGGAGGGACAAGGAGGGACTAGGAGGGACAAGGAGGGGCAAGGAAGGACAAGGAAGGACAAGGAAGGATAATGAGGGACAAGGAGGGGCAAGGAGAGACAAGGAGGGGCAAGGAGAGACTAGGAGATACAAGGAGGGACATGAAGGGATATGGAGGGACAAGGAGGGGCAATGAGGGACCAGGAGGGACAAGGAGGGGCAAGGAGAGACATGGAGAGACAAGCAGGATCAAGGAGGGACAAACGGGGACAAGGAAGGACAAGGAGGGACAATGAGGGACAAGGAGGGACAAGCAGTGTCAAGGAGGGACAAGGAGAGTCAAGGAGGGACAAGCAGGGACAAGAAGGGGAAAGAAGGGACAAGGATGGTCAAGGAGGGACAAGGTAGGACAATGAGTGACAAATAGGGTTAAGTTAGGGACAAGCAGGGACAAGGAGGGGCAAGGAGAGACATGGAAGTACAAGCAGGATCAAGGAGGGACAAACGGGGACAAGGAAGGACAAGGAGGGACAAGGAGGGACAAGTAGGGACAAGCAGGATCAACGAGGGACAAGGAAGGGCAAGGAGAGACAAGCAGGATCAAGGAGGGACAAACGGGAACAAGGAAGGACAAGGAGGGACAAGTAGGGACAAGCAGGATCAAGGAGGGACAAGGAGGGACCAGGAGGGGCAAGGAGAGTCATGGAGGGTCAAGGAGAGACAAGGAAGGACAATGAGGGACAAGGAGGGACAAGGAGGGACAAGGAGGGACTAAAAGGGTCTAGGAGGGACTAGAAGGGACTAGGAGGGACTAGGAGGGACAAGGAGGAACAAGGAGGGGCAATGAGGGGCAATGAGGGACAAGGAGGGACTAGGAGGGACAAGGAGGGACAAGGAGGGACAAGGAGGGACTAGGAAGGTCAAGGAGGGACAAGGAGGGACAAGTAGGGACAAGGAGGGACAAACGGGTACAAGGAAGGACAAGGAGGGACAAGGAGGGACAAGTAGGGCCAAGCAGGTTCAAGGAGGGAAAAGCAGGGACAATGAGGGAGAAGGAGGGACAAGGAGGGACTAAAATGGTCTAGGAGGGACTAGGAGGGACTAGAAGGGACTAGGAGGGACTAGGATGGACAATGAGGGGCAAGGAGAGACAAGGAGGGAAAATGAGTGACAAGGAGGGACAAGGAGGGGCAATGAGGGACAAGGAGGGACCAGGAGGGACAAGGAGGGACAAGGAGGGACAAGGAGGGACAAGGAGGGACAAGGAGGGACTAGGAAGGACAAGGAGGGACAAGTAGGGACAAGGAGGGACAAACGGGTACAAGGAAGGACAAGGAGGGACAAGGAGGGACAAGTAGGGCCAAGCAGGTTCAAGGAGGGACAAACGGGGACAAGGAAGGACAAGGAGGGACAAGGAGGGACAAGTAGGGACAAGCAGGATCAAGGAGGGACACGCAGGGACAAGCTGGTTCAAGGATGGAAAAGCAGGGACAATGAGGGAGAAGGAGGGACTAGGAGGGACTAAAAGGGACTAGGAGGGACTAGGAGGGACTAGGAGGGAATAGGAGGGAATAGGAGGGACTAGGAGGGACTAGGAGGGACAATGAGGGGCAAGGAGAGACAGGGAGGGAAAATGAGTGACAAGGAGGGACAACGAGGAACAAGGAGGGGCAAGGAGGGACAAGGAGGGTCAAGGCACAATGATGGTCAAGGAGGGACAAGTAGGAACAAGGAGGGACCAGGAGGGAAAAGGAGGGATTAGGAGGGGCAAGGAGAGACAAGGAGAGGCAAGGAAGGACAAGGAGGGACTAAAAGGGACTAGGAGGGACTAGGAGGGACTAGGAGGGAATAGGAGGGACTAGGAGGGACTAGGAGGGACTAGGAGGGACAATGAGGGGCAAGGAGAGACAAGGAGGGAAAATGAGTGACAAGGAGGGACAACGAGGAACAAGGAGGGGCAAGGAGGGACAAGGAGGGTCAAGGCACAATGATGGTCAAGGAGGGACAAGTAGGAACAAGGAGGGACCAGGAGGGAAAAGGAGGGATTAGGAGGGGCAAGGAGAGACAAGGAGAGGCAAGGAAGGACAAGGAGGGACCAGGAGGGAAAATGAGGGACAAGGAGGGGCAAGGAGGGGCAAGGAGGGACAATGAGGGACCAGGAGGTACAAGGATGGTCCAGGAGGGACAAGTAGGAACAAGGAGAGACTAGCAGGGACAAGGAGGGACAAGGAGGGACAAGCAGGATCAAGGAGGGACAATGAGGGACAAGCAGGGACAAGCAGGATCAAGGAGGGACAAACAGGGACGAGGAGGGTCAAGGAGGGACAAGCAGGATCAAGGAGGGACAAGCAGTGACAAGGAGGGACAACGAGGAACAAGGAAGGACAAGGAGGGATTAGGAGGGACAATGAGGGGCAAGGAGGGACAAGGAGGGAGAAGGAGTGACAAGGAGGGGCAAGGAGAGTCATGGAGGGTCAAGGAAGGACAATGAGGGACAAGGAGGGTCAATGAGAGACAAACAGGGACAAACAGGGTCAAGGAGGGACGAGGAGAGACAAGGAGAGACAAGGAGAGACAAGGAGGGAAAAGAAGGGTCAAGGAGAAGCAAGGAGGGACCAGGAGGGACAAGCAGTGTCAAGGAGGGGCAAGGAGGGACATGGAGGGACAAGGAGGGGCAATGAGGGACAAGGATGGACAAGGACGGGCAAGGAGAGACATGGAGAGAAAAGCAGGATCAAGGAGGGTCAAACGGGGACAAGGAGGGACAAGCAGTGTCAAGGAGGGACAAGGAGAGTCAAGGAGGGACAAGCAGGGACAAGAAGGGACAAGGAGGGACAAGGATGGTCAAGGAGGGACAAGGAAGGACAATGAGGGACAAGGAGGGTTAAGTTAGGGACAAGGAGGGGCAAGGAGAGACATGGAAGTACAAGCAGGATCAAGGAGGGACAAACGGGGACAAGGAAGGACAAGGAGGGAAAAGGAGGGACAAGGAGGGGCAATGAGGGACATGGAGGGGCAATGAGGGACAAGGAGGGGCACTGAGGGACGTGGAGGGGAAATGAGGGACTAGGAGGGACAAACAGGTACAAGGAGGGACAAGTAGGAACAAGGAGAGACTAGCAGGGACAAGAAGGGACAAGGAAGTACAAGGAGGGTCAAGGAGGGTGAAGGAGGTACAAGGATGGTCAAGGAGGGACAAGTAGGAACAAGGAGAGACTAGCAGGGACAAGAAGGGACAAGGAGGGACAAGCAGGATCAAGGAGGGACAAACAGGGACAATGAGGGTCAAGGAGGGACAAGCAGGATCAAGGAGGGACAAACAGGGACGAGGAGGGTCAAGCAGGATCAAGGAGGGACAAACGGGAACAAGGAAGGACAAGTAGGGACAAGTAGGGACAAGCAGGATCAAGGAGGGACAAGGAGGGACCAGGAGGGACACGCAGGGACAAGCTGATTCAAGGAGGGAAAAACAGGGACAATGAGGGAGAAGGAGGGACTAAAAGGGACTAGGAGGTACTAGAAGGGACTAGGAGGGACTAGGATGGACAATGAGGGGCAAGGAGAGACAAGGAGGGAAAATGAGTGACAAGGAGGAACTAGGAGGGGCAATGAGGGACAAGGAGGCACAAGGAGGGACTAGGATGGACAATGAGGGGGGGGGGGAGGGACAAGGAGGGAAAATGAGTGACAAGGAGGAACTAGGAGGGACAAGGAGGGGCAAGGAGGGACAAGGAGGGACTAGGAGGGACAAGGAGGGACAAGGAGGGACAAGGAGGGGCAAGGAGGGGCAAGGAGAGACATGGAGAGACAAGCAGGATCAAGGAGGGACAAACGGGGACAAGGAAGGACAAGGAGGGACCAGGAGGGACACGCAGGGACTAAAAGGGACTAGGAGGGACCAGGAGGGAAAAGGAGTGACAAGGAGGAACAAGGAAGGAGAAGGAGTGACAAGGAGGGGCAAGGAGAGACATGGAGGGACAAGGAAGGACAATGAGGGACAAGGAGGGTCAATGAGAGACAAGGAGGGACGAGGAGAGACAAACAGGGACAAGGAGGGACGAGGAGAGACAAGGAGGGAAAAGAAGGGGGAAGGAGAAGCAAGGAGGGACCAAGAGGGGCAAGGAGGGACAAGCAGTGTCAAGGAGGGACAAGCATGGACAAGGAGGGACTAGGATGGTCAAGGAGGGACAAGGAAGGACAAGGAAGGACAAGGAAGGACAATGAGGGACAAGCAGGGAAAAGGAGGGGCAAGGAGAGACAAGCAGTGAGGGACAAGGTAGGACAAGAAAAACAAGAAGGGACAATGAGGGACAAGACAAGGAAAGGCAAGGAGGGACCAGGAGGGACAAGGAGGGACAAGGAGAGAGCAGGAGGGAAAAGGAGGAATAAGGACTGACAATGAGGGAGAAGGAGTGACAAGGAGGAACAAGGAGTGAAAAGGAGGGGCAAGGAGGGGCAAGGGGAGAAAAGGACAGACAAGGAGTGACAAGGAGGGACAAGTAGGGACAAGCTGGGTCAAGGAGGGACAAGGAGGGACATGTGTGGTCAAGGAGGGACAAGGGAGGAAAATGATGGAAAAGGAGGGTCAATGAGGGACAAGGAAGGACAAGGAGGGACAAGCAGGGTCAAAGAGGGACAAGGAAGGACAAGGAGGGACAAGGAGGGGCAATAAGGGACATGGAGGGGCAATGAGGGACAAGGACGGGCAATGAGGGACATGGAGGGGAAATGAGGGACTAGGAGGGACAAACAGGGACAAGGAGGGTCAAGGAGGTACAAGGAGGGACAAGTAGGAACAAGGAGAGACTAGCAGGGACAAGAAGGGACAAGGAAGGACAATGAGGGTCAAGGAGGGTCAAGGAGGTACAAGGATGGTCAAGGAGGGACAAGTAGGAACAAGGAGTGACTATCAGGGACAAGAAGGGACAAGGAGGGACAAGCAGGATCAAGGAGGGACAAACAGGGACAATCAGGATCAAGGAGGGACGAGGAGGGTCAAGGAGGGACAAGCAGGATCAAGGAGGGACAAATAGGGATCAGGAGGGGCAATAAGGGACATGGAGGGTAATGAGGGACAAGGAGAGACAAGGAGGGAAAAGAAGGGACAAGTAGGAGCAAGGAGGCAACAGGAGGGGCATGGAGGGACAAGGAGGGAAAATAATTGACAAGGAGAAACAAGGAGGGACAAGGAGTGACAATGAGGGACAAGAAGGGACTAGCAGGGTTAAGGAGGGACAAGGAGGGAAAAGGAGGACAAAGGAGGGGCAATGACGGACAAGGAGGGACAACGAGGAACAAGGAGGGGCAAGGAGGGACAAGGAGGGACCAGGAGGGACAAGGAGGGTCAAGGCACAATGATGGTCAAGGAGGGACAAGTAGGAACAAGGAGAGACCAGAAGGGTCAAGGAGGACAAGCAGGGACAAGGAGGAACAAATAGGGATCAGGAGGGGCAATAAGGGACATGGAGGGTAATGAGGGACAAGGAGAGACAAGGAGGGACAAGGAGGGACAAGGAGGGAAAAGAAGGGACAAGTAGGAGCAAGGAGGGAACAGGAGGGGCATGGAGGGACAAGGAGGGAAAATAATTGACAAGGAGAAACAAGGAGGGACAAGGAGTGACAATGAGGGACAAGAATGGACTAGCAGGGTTAAGGAGGGACAAGGAGGGAAAAGGAGGACAATGGAGGGGCAATGACGGACAAGGAGGGACAACGAGGAACAAGGAGGGGCAAGGAGGGACAAGGAGGGTCAAGGCACAATGATGGTCAAGGAGGGACAAGTAGGAACAAGGAGGGACCAGGAGGGAAAAGGAGGGATTAGGAGGGGCAAGGAGAGACAAGGAGAGGCAAGGAAGGACAAGGAGGAACCAGGAGGGAAAATGAGGGACAAGGAGGGGCAAGGAGAGACAATGAGGAACCAGGAGGGTCAAGGAGGTACAAGGATGGTCAAGGAGGGACAAGTAGGAACAAGGAGAGACTAGCAGGGACAAGAAGGGACAAGCAGGATCAAGGAGGGACAAACAGGGACAATGAGGGACAAGCAGGGACAAGCAGGATCAAGGAGGGACAAACAGGGACGAGGAGGGTCAAGGAGGGACAAGCAGGGACAAGCAGGATCAAGGAGGGACAAGCAGTGACAAGGAGGGACAACGAGGAACAAGGAAGGACAAGGAGGGATTAGGAGGGACGATGAGGGGCAAGGAGGGACAAGGAGGGAGAAGGAGTGACAAGGAGGGGCAAGGAGAGTCATGGAGGGTCAAGTAGAGACAAGGAAGGACAATGAGGGACAAGGAGGGTCAATGAGAGACAAACAGGGACAAACAGGGACAAACAGGGACAAACAGGGACAAAGAGGGACGAGGAGAGACAAGGAGGCAAAAGAAGGGTCAAGGAGAAGCAAGGAGGGACCAGGAGGGACAAGCAGTGTCAAGGAGGGACAAGCATGGACAAGGAGTGACTAGGATGGTCAAGGAGCGACAAGGAAGGACAAGGAAGGACAATGAGGGACAAGCAGGGACAAGGAGGGGCAAGGAGAGACTAGGAGATACAAGGAGGGACATGGAGGGATATGGAGGGACAAGGAGGGGCAATGAGGGACAAGGATGGACAAGGAGGGGCAAGGAGAGACATGGAGAGAAAAGGAGGATCAAGGAGGGAAAAACGGGGACAAGGAGGGACAAGCAGTGTCAAGGAGGGACAAGGAGAGTCAAGGAGGGACAAACGGGTACAAGGAAGGACAAGGAGGGACAAGGAGGGACAAGGAGGGACAAGTAGGGCCAATCAGGTTCAAGGAGGGACAAACGGGGACAAGGAAGGACAAGGAGGGACAAGTAGGGACAGGCAGGATCAAGGAGGGACACGCAGGGACAAGCTGGTTCAAGGATGGAAAAGCAGGGACAATGAGGGAGAAGGAGGGACAAGGAGGGACTAGGAGGGACTAGAAGGGACTAGGAGGGACTAGGAGGGACTAGGAGGGAAAATGAGTGACAAGGAGGGACAACGAGGAACAAGGAGGGGCAAGGAGGGACAAGGAGGGACCAGGAGGGACAAGGAGGGTCAAGGCACAATGATGGTCAAGGAGGGACAAGGAGGGACCAGGAGGGACAAGGAGGGTCAAGGCACAATGATGGTCAAGGAGGGACAAGGAGGGACCAGTAGGGACCAGGAGGGAAAATGAGGGATTAGGAGGGGCAAGGAGAGGCAAGGAAGGACAAGGAGGGACCAGGAGGGAAAATGAGGGACAAGGAGGGGCAAGGAGGGACAATGAGGGACCAGGAGGGTCATGGAGGTACAAGGATGGTCCAGGAGGGACAAGAAACTTCAGTATTATGGCATTTGTGGCAATGTTTTATTACAAACAGGGACAAGAAGGGACAAGGAAGGACAAGCAGGGTCAAAGAGGGACAAGGAAGGACAAGGAAGGACAAGGAGGGACAAGGAGGGACAAGGAGGGGCAATAAGGGACATGGAGGGGCAATGAGGCACAAGGACGGGCAATGAGGGACATGGAGGGGAAATGAGGGACTAGGAGGGACAAACAGGGACAAGGAGGGTCAAGGAGGTACAAGGAGGGACAAGTAGGAACAAGGAGAGACTAGCAGGGACAAGAAGGACAATGAGGGTCAAGGAGGGTCAAGGAGGTACAAGGATGGTCAAGGATGGACAAGTAGGAACAAGGAGTGACTAGCAGGGACAAGAAGGGACAAGGAGGGACAAGCAGGATCAAGGAGGGACAAACAGGGACAAGCAGGATCAAGGAGGGACAAACAGGGACAATGAGGGACAAGGAGGGACAAGCAGGATCAAGGAGGGACAAATAGGGATCAGGAGGGGCAATAAGGGACATGGAGGGTAATGAGAGACAAGGAGAGACAAGGAGGGAAAAGAAGGGACAAGTAGGAGCAAGGAGGCAACAGGAGGGGCATGGAGGGACAAGGAGGGAAAATAATTGACAAGGAGAAACAAGGAGGGACAAGGAGTGACAATGAGGGACAAGAAGGGACTAGCAGGGTTAAGGAGGGTCAAGGAGGGAAAAGGAGGACAAAGGAGGGACAAGGAGGGACAACGAGGAACAAGGAGGGGCAAGGAGGGACAAGGAGGGACCAGGAGGGACAAGGAGGTTCAAGGCACAATGATGGTCAAGGAGGGACAAGTAGGAACAAGGAGAGACCAGAAGGGTCAAGGAGGACAAGCAGGGACAAGGAGGAACAAATAGGGATCAGGAGGGGCAATAAGGGACATGGAGGGTAATGAGGGACAAGGAGAGACAAGGAGGGACAAGGAGGGACAAGGAGGGAAAAGAAGGGACAAGTAGGAGCAAGGAGGGAACAGGAGAGACTAGGAGATACAAGGAGGGACATGGAGTGATATGGAGGGACAAGGAGGGGCAATGAGGGACAAGGATGGACAAGGAGAGACATGGAGAGAAAAGCAGGATCAAGGAGGGACAAACGGGGACAAGGAGGGACAAGCAGTGTCAAGGAGGGACAAGGAGAGTCAAGGAGGGACAAACGGGTACAAGGAAGGACAAGGAGGGACAAGGAGGGACAAGGAGGGACAAGTAGGGCCAAGCAGGTTCAAGGAGGGACAAACGGGGACAAGGAAGGACAAGGAGGGACAAGTAGGGACAAGCAGGATCAAGGAGGGACACGCAGGGACAAGCTGGTTCAAGGATGGAAAAGCAGGGACAATGAGGGAGAAGGAGGGACAAGGAGGGACTAGGAGGGACTAAAAGGGACTAGGAGGGACTAGAAGGGACTAGGAGGGACTAGGAGGGACTAGGAGGGACAAGGAGAGACAAGGAGGGAAAATGAGTGACAAGGAGGGACAACGAGGAACAAGGAGGGGCAAGGAGGGACAAGGAGGGTCAAGGCACAATGATGGTCAAGGAGGGACAAGGAGGGACCAGGAGGGAAAATGAGGGATTAGGAGGGGCAAGGAGAGACAAGGAGAGGCAAGGAAGGACAAGGAGGGACCAGGAGGGACAAGGAGGGTCAAGGCACAATGATGGTCAAGGAGGGACAAGGAGGGACCAGTAGGGACCAGGAGGGAAAATGAGGGATTAGGAGGGGCAAGGAGAGGCAAGGAAGGACAAGGAGGGACCAGGAGGGAAAATGAGGGACAAGGAGGGGCAAGGAGGGACAATGAGGGACCAGGAGGGTCATGGAGGTACAAGGATGGTCCAGGAGGGACAAGAAACTTCAGTATTATGGCATTTGTGGCAATGTTTTATTACAAACAGGGACAAGAAGGGACAAGGAAGGACAAGCAGGGTCAAAGAGGGACAAGGAAGGACAAGGAAGGACAAGGAGGGACAAGGAGGGACAAGGAGGGGCAATAAGGGACATGGAGGGGCAATGAGGCACAAGGACGGGCAATGAGGGACATGGAGGGGAAATGAGGGACTAGGAGGGACAAACAGGGACAAGGAGGGTCAAGGAGGTACAAGGGACATGGAGGGTAATGAGGGACAAGGAGAGACAAGGAGGGACAAGGAGGGACAAGGAGGGAAAAGAAGGGACAAGTAGGAGCAAGGAGGGAACAGGAGAGACTAGGAGATACAAGGAGGGACATGGAGGGATATGGAGGGACAAGGAGGGGCAATGAGGGACAAGGATGGACAAGGAGAGACATGGAGAGAAAAGCAGGATCAAGGAGGGACAAACGGGGACAAGGAGGGACAAGCAGTGTCAAGGAGGGACAAGGAGAGTCAAGGAGGGACAAACGGGTACAAGGAAGGACAAGGAGGGACAAGGAGGGACAAGGAGGGACAAGTAGGGCCAAGCAGGTTCAAGGAGGGACAAACGGGGACAAGGAAGGACAAGGAGGGACAAGTAGGGACAAGCAGGATCAAGGAGGGACACGCAGGGACAAGCTGGTTCAAGGATGGAAAAGCAGGGACAATGAGGGAGAAGGAGGGACAAGGAGGGACTAGGAGGGACTAAAAGGGACTAGGAGGGACTAGAAGGGACTAGGAGGGACTAGGAGGGACTAGGAGGGACTAGGAGGGACAAGGAGAGACAAGGAGGGAAAATGAGTGACAAGGAGGGACAACGAGGAACAAGGAGGGGCAAGGAGGGACAAGGAGGGTCAAGGCACAATGATGGTCAAGGAGGGACCAGGAGGGAAAATTAGGGATTAGGAGGGGCAAGGAGAGACAAGGAGAGGCAAGGAAGGACAAGGAGGGACCAGGAGGGAAAATGAGGGACAAGGAGGGGCAAGGAGGGACAATGAGGGACCAGGAGGGTCAAGGAGGTACAAGGATGGTCCAGGAGGGACAAGAAACTTCAGTATTATGGCATTTGTGGCAATGTTTTATTACTTTTTAAATCCTATCTGGAAAACAGAAAGCAGTTTGTTCAGATCAAGGATAAGAAGAGCAAGTCGGTTCCGGTTGAGCATGGAGTACCCCAGGGTAGTGTGTTAGGTCCCTTGTTTTTTGTTATGTATATCAATGATTTGAAGAACTTACAGTTGACTGGTAAGCTGTTTATGTATGCTGACGATATATGCCTTTTTTATCCATACAAGTATGAAGCTGCAGTAAAACCTTACATGGAACGTGACTCAGCTCTGATAATTGAATACATGAGAATAAACAAGCTTTTTATTAATCCAACAAAAACCAAATTGATACGTTTTAGACCGCATGGTCGTTTCAATTCAATATTTTCCATAAATGTCGATGGAAATGAGATACAAGAGGTAAACTCAGTAAAGTATCTAGGATTACATCTGCAATCAAACCTTGTCTGGGATCAACACATTCACCACGTGAAGTCCAAAATATCTCCTGCAATTGGTTTATTATTCAAATTCAAGTATAAATTTGATCGAAATACCAAATTATTGATTTACCAAGCATTAATTCAGAGCTATATTAACTATTTGGCAATCATATATGCTCACAAAAAGAGTACAGAATTGAGATCCTTGCAACGACTCCAAAACAAAGCGTTAAAAGCTGTGGGAAATTTACCAATAACACATTCAACATATTCTCTATATTTTGATGTTTTTCCTACCGTTTTACCAATATATGGTGTTTACAAACTCCAAACTCTTTTATATGTCTTCAAATGCCTGCATAATATAGGTCATCACACAGTTAGTTTTGTACGAAATCAAGTTTCAGTTAATACTCGTAACAACCAGCAACTGAGAGTGTCATTTTGTCGTACAGAGACAACTAAACAACGCGTTGAACATTCTGGTAGTAGAAAAATCATGTGCAATACTTTCAGGTTTTAAAATTATGTTAAAAACCTTTTTACATTCACATATTGAGGATATTTTGTCATAGATAATACGCTTCTGATATGCTATTTGTCCAATATTATTTGTATGATTTTATAGAATTGTAATCAATATATATATTTTTTTTTTTCTTTTGTAATGAATTATGCCAACTAGCCTCTCTAATGCCTTGCGGCGCTGAGGCACCTACATATTTATGAATTATTGTATATAATGTTTTAAATAAATAAATAAAAAAAAAAGTAGGAACAAGGAGAGACTAGCAGGGACAAGAAGGGACAAGGAGGGACAAGCAGGATCAAGGAGGGACAAGCAGGGACAAGCAGGATCAAGGAGGGACAAACAGGGACGAGGAGGGTCAAGGAGGGACAAGCAGGATCAAGGAGGGACAAGCAGTGACAAGGAGGGACAACGAGGAACAAGGAAGGACAAGGAGGGACTAGGATGGACAATGAGGGCAATGAGGGGCAAGGAGAGACAAGGAGGGAAAATGAGTGACAAGGAGGGGCAAGGAGAGTCATGGAGGGTCATGGAGGGTCAAGGAGAGACAAGGAAGGACAATGAGGGACAAGGAGGGTCAATGAGAGACAAACAGAGGAGAGACAAGGAGGGAAAAGAAGGGTCAAGGAGAAGCCAGGAGGGACCAGGAGGGACAAGCAGTGTCAAGGAGGGGCAAGGAGATACTAGGAGATACAAGGAGGGACATGGAGGGACAAGGAGGGGCAATGAGGGGCAATGAGGGACAAGGATGGACAAGGAGGGGCAAGGAGAGACATGGAGAGAAAAGCAGGATCAAGGAGGGTCAAACGGGGACAAGGAGGGACAAGCAGTGTCAAGGAGGGACAAGGAGAGTCAAGGAGGGACAAGGAGAGTCAAGGAGGGACAAGCAGGGACAAGAAGGGAAAAGGAGGGACAAGGATGGTCAAGGAGGGACAAGGAAGGACAATGAGGGACAAGGAGGTTTAAGTTAGGGACAAGGAGGGGCAAGGAGAGACATGGAAGTACAAGCAGGATCAAGGAGGGACAAACGGGGACAAGGAAGGACAAGGAGGGAAAAGGAGGGACAAGGAGGGACAAGGAGGGGCAATGAGGGGCAATGAGGGACAAGGAGGGGCAATGAGGGACGTGGAGGGGAAATGAGGGACTAGGAGGGACAAACAGGTACAAGGAGGGACAAGTAGGAACAAGGAGAGACTAGCAGGGACAAGAAGGGACAAGGAAGGACAAGGAGGGTCAAGGAGGGTCAAGGAGGGTGAAGGAGGTACAAGGATGGTCAAGGAGGGACAAGTAGGAACAAGGAGAGACTAGCAGGGACAAGAAGGGACAAGGAGGGACAAGCAGGATCAAGGAGGGACAAACAGGGACAATGAGGGACAAGCAGGATCAAGGAGGGACAAACAGGGACGAGGAGGGTCAAGGAGGGACAAGCAGGGACACGCAGGATCAAGGAGGGACAAGCAGTGACAAGGAGGGACAACGAGGAACAAGGAAGACCAAGGAGGGATTAGGAGGGACAATGAGGGGCAAGGAGAAACAAGGAGAGGCGAGGAAGGACAAGGAGGGACCAGGAGGGGAAATGAGGGACAAGGAGGGTCAAGGAGGGGCAAGGAGGGACCAGGAGGGACAAGGAGGTTTAAGTTAGGGACAAGCAGGGACAAGGAGGGCAATGAGGGACAAGGAGGGACAAGGAGGGACAAGGAGGACTAAGGAGGGAGAAGGAGGGACAAGGAGGGACAAGGAGGGACTAGGAGGGACAAGGAGGGGCAAGGAGAGACATGGAGAGACAAGCAGGATCAAGGAGGGACAAACGGGGACAAGGAAGGACAAGGAAGGACAAGGAGGGACAAGCAGGATCAAGGAGGGACCAGGAGGGACACGCAGGGACTAAAAGGGACTAGGAGGGACCAGGAGGGAAAAGGAGTGACAAGGAGGAACAAGGAGGGAGAAGGAGTGACAAGGAGGGGCAAGGAGAGACATGGAGGGACAATGAGGGACAAGGAGGGTCAATGAGAGACAAACAGGGACAAGGAGGGACGAGGAGAGACAAGGAGGGAAAAGAAGGGGCAAGGAGAAGCAAGGAGGGACCAAGAGGGGCAAGGAGGGACAAGCAGTGTCAAGGAGGGACAAGCATGGACAAGGAGGGACTAGGATGGTCAAGGAGGGACAAGGAAGGACAAGGAAGGACAAGGAAGGACAAGGAAGGACTAGGAAGGACAATGAGGGACAAGGAGGGGCAAGGAGAGACTAGGAGATACAAGGAGGGACATGGAGGGACATGGAGGGATATGGAGGGACAAGGAGGGGCAATGAGGGACCAGGAGAGACAAGCAGGATCAAGGAGGGACAAACGGGGACAAGGAAGGACAAGGAGGGACAATGAGGGACAAGGAGGGACAAGCAGTGTCAAGGAGGGATAAGGAGAGTCAAGGAGGGACAAGAAGGGGAAAGAAGGGACAAGGATGGTCAAGGTGGGACAAGGTAGGACTATGAGGGACAAGGAGGGTTAAGTTAAGGACAAGCAGGGACAAGGAGGGGCAAGGAGAGACATGGAAGTACAAGCAGGATCAAGGAGGGACAAACGGGGACAAGGAAGGACAAGGAGGGACAAGGAGGGACAAGTAGGGACAAGCAGGATCAACGAGGGACAAGGAGGGGCAAGGAGAGACAAGGAGTGAGGGACAAGGTAGGACAAGAAAAACAAGAAGGGACAATGAGGGACAAGACAATGAAAGGCAAGGAGGGACAATGAGGGACAAGGAGGGACAAGGAGGGTCAAGCAGCGTCAAGGAGGGACAAGGAGAGTCAAGGAGGGACAAGCAGGTACAAGAAGGGAAAAGGAGGGACAAGGATGGTCAAGGTAGGACAATGAGGGACAAGGAGGGGCAAGAAGAGACATGGAAGTACAAGCAGGATCAAGGAGGGACAAACGGGGACAAGGAAGAACAAAGAGGGACAAGGAGGGACCAGGAGGGACACGCAGGAACAAGCAGGTTCAAGGAGGGAAAAGCAGGGACAATGAGGGACAAGGAGGGACTAAAAGGGTCTAGGAGGGACTAGGATGGACAATGAGGGGCAAGGAGAGACAAGGAGGGACAAGGAGGGGCAATGAGGGACAAGGAGGGACAAGGAGGGACTAGAAGGGACAAGGAGGGACATGGAGGGCCAAGGAGGGACAAGGAGGGACTAGGAAGGACAAGGAGGGACAAGGAGGGACAAGTAGGGACAAGTAGGGACAAGTAGGGACAAGTAGGGACAAGAAGGGACAAGGAGAGACCAGGAGGGTCAAGGAGGACAAGCAGGGACAAGGAGGAACAAATAGGGATCAGGAGGGGCAATAAGGGACATGGAGGGTAATGAGGGACAAGGAGAGACAAGGAGGGACAAGGAGAGAAAATAATTGACAATGAGAAACAAGGAGGGACAAGGAGTGACAATGAGGGACAAGAAGGGACTAGCAGGGTTAAGGAGGGACAAGGAGGGAAAAGGAAGACAAAGGAGGGGCAATGACGGACAAGGAGGGACAACGAGGGGCAAGGAGGGACAAGGAGGGACCAGGAGGGACAAGGAGGGTCAAGGCACAATGATGGTCAAGGAGGGACAAGTAGGAACAAGGAGGGACCAGGAGGGAAAAGGAGGGATTAGGAGGGGCAAGGAGAGACAAGGAGAGGCAAGGAAGGACAAGGAGGGACCAGGAGGGAAAATGAGGGACAAGGAGGGGCAAGGAGGGACAATGAGGGTCAAGGAGGTACAAGGAGTGGCAATGAGGGGCAATTAGTGGCAAAGAGGTCCAAGGAGGGACAAGTACGGACCAGGAGGGACAAGTACGGACCAGGAGGGACAAGTACGGCCCAGGAGGGACAAGGAGGGACAAGTACGGACCAGGAGCGACAAGGAGGGATAAGGAAGGATGAGGAGGGAAAAGTGGGGTCAAGGAGGGACAAGGAGGGATAAGCATGGACAAGGAGGGAAAAAGAGTGAGAAGGAGGGACTAGTATTGTCAAGGAGGGACAAGGAAGGACAAGGAGGTACAAGGAGGCACCAGGAGGGAAATTATGGAAAGGAGGGACAAGGAGGGAAAAGGAGGGCCAAGGAGGGGCAATGAGGGACAAGGATGGACAAGGAAGGAATAGGAGTTTCAAGGGGGGACAAGGAGGGACAAGGAGGGACATGGAGGGGCAAGGAGAGACAAGGAGAGACAAGGAGGAATAAGGAGTGGCAATGAGGGACAAGGAGTGACAAGAAGGGACCAGGAGGGAAAAGGAGGGAAAGGAGTGACGAGGAGGAACAAGGAGGGACAAGGAGGGTCAAGGAGGGACAAGCAGTGTCAAGGAGGGACACGCAGGGACAAGGAGGGATAAGGATGGTCAAGGAGGGACAAGGATGGTCAAGGAGGGATAAGGAGGGACAAGGAGGGACAAGGAGGGACAAGGAGGGGCAAGGAGAGACAAGGAGAGACAAGGAGTGACAAGGAGGGACAAGGAGTGGCAATGAGGGGCAATTAGTGGCAAAGAGGCCCAAGGAGGGACAAGTACGGACCAGGAGGGACAAGTACGGACCAGGAGGGACAAGTACGGCCCAGGAGGGACAAGTACGGACCAGGAGCGACAAGGAGGGATAAGGAGGGATGAGGAGGGAAAAGAAGGGGCAAGAAGGAACCAGGAGGGGCATGGAGAGACAAGGAGGGAAAAGGAGTGAGAGTGACAAGGAGAAACAAGGAGGGTCAAGAGTGACAATGAGGGACAAGAAGGGACTAGGAGGGACTAGCAGGGTCAAGGAAGGACAAGGAGCGAAAAGGAGGGGCAATGAGGGACAAGGAGGGACTAGCAGGGACTAGGAGAGTCAAGGAGGGAAGAGGAAAGAAAAGGAGGGGCATTGAGGGTCAAGGAGGAAAGGCAGGGACAAGCAGGGACAAGAAGGGACAAGGAGGGACAAGGAGGGTCAAGTACGGACCAGGAGGGACAAGGACGGACTAGAAGGGACTAGGAGGGACAAGGAGAGACAAGGAGGGACAAGGAGGGGCAATGAGGGACATGGAGGGCAATGAGGGACAAGGAGGGACTAGGAGGGACAAGGAGGGACAAGGAGGGTCAAGGAGGGACAAGGAAGGACAAGGAAGGACAAGGAGGGACAAGCATGGACAAGGAGGGAAAAGGAGGGACAAGCATGGACAATGAGGGACAAGGAGAGACAAGGAGGGACCAGGAGGGACAAGGATGGACCAGGAGGGACAAGGAGGGACCAGGAGGGACAACGAGGAACAAGGAAGGACAAGGAGGGATTAGGAGGGACAATGAGGGGCAAGGAGAGACAAGGAGTGACAAGGAGGGACAATGAGGGACATGGAGGGGCAATGAGGGACAAGGTGGGTGAAGGAGGGACAAGGTGGGAAAAGGAGGGCCAAGGAGGGGCAATGAGGGACAAGGAGGGGCAAGTAGGAGCAATGAGGGACCAGGAGGGTCAAGGAGGGTTAAGGAAGGTCAAGGAGGTACAAGGAGGCACCAGGAGGGAAATTATGGAAAGGAGTGACAAGGAGGAACAAGGAGGGACAATGAGGGGCAATGAGGGACAAGTACGGACCAGGAGGGAAAATAAGGGTTAAGGAGGAGCAAGGAGAGACAAGGAGCGACAAGGAGGGGCAAGGAGAGACAAGGAGGGGCAATGAGGACAAGGAGGGACTACGAGGGACCAGGAGGGAAAAGGAGGGACTAGGAGGGCCAAGGAGGGGCCAGGAGGGAAAAGGAGGGACAAGGAGGGGCAATGAGGGACATGTAGGGACATGGAGGGGCAATGAGGGACAAGGAGGGACAAGGAGGGACTAGGAGGGACAAGGATAGTCAAGGAGGGACAAGGAGGGTCAAGGAGGGACAAGGAAGGACAAGGAATGACAAGGAGGGACAAGGAGAGGCAAGGATGGCCAAGGTGGGACCAGGAGGGAAAATGAGGGACAAGGAGGGGCGAGGAGGGACATGGAGTGACCAGGAGCGACAAGGAGGGGCAATGAGGACAAGGAGGGACAAGGAGGGACTAGGAGGGACAAGGAGGGACAAGGAGGGACAAGGAGGGACACGGATGGACAAGGAGGGACAAGGAGGGACAAGGAGGGACAAGGAGGGACAAGGAGGGACCAGGAGGGACTAGGAGGGACAAGGAGGGACCAGGAGGGAAAAGGAGGGACAATGAGGGACATGGAGGGGCAATGAGGGACATGGAGGGGCAATGAGGGACAAGAAGGGACAAGTAGCGACAAGCAGGATCAAGGAGGGACAAGGAGGGACCAGGAGGGACAGGGAGGGGCAAGGAGAGACATGGAGAGACAAGCTGGATCAAGGAGGGACAAACGGGGACAAGGAAGGACAAGTAGGGACAAGCAGGATCAAGGATGGACAAGGAAGGACCAGGAGGAGCACGCAGGGACAAGCTGGTTCAATGAGGGAAAGCGGGGACAATGAGGGAGAAGGAGGGACTAGGAGGGACTAGGAGTGACTAGCAGGGACAATGAGGGGCAAGGAGAGGCAAGGAGGGACAAGCAGTGACCAGGAGGGAAAAGGAGGAACAATGAGGGACAAGGAGAGACAAGGAGGGACCAAGAGGGACAAGGATGGACCAGGAGGGACCAGGAGGAACAAGGAGGGAAAAGGAGTTACAAGAAGGAACAAGGAGGGACAATGAGGGACAAGGAGGATCAAGGAGGGACATGGTGGTGCAAGGAGAGGCATGGAGAGGCAAGGAGTGACAACGAGTGACAAGGAGAGACAAGGAGGGACAAGGACGGAAAAAGAGTGACAAGGAGGGGCAATGAGGGAAAAGGAGGGACCAGGAGGGACAAGGCGGGACAAGGCGGGACAAGGACGGACAAGGAGGGGCAATGAGGGACAAGGTGAGACAAGGAAGGGCAAGGAGAGACAAGGAGGGACAAGCAAGGACAAGGAGGGTCAATGACGGACAAGGAGGGGCAAGAACGGACCAAGAGGGTCAAGGAGGGACAAGGCGGGACAAGGAGGGACCAGGAGAGACAAGGAGGGAAAAGGAGTTACAAGGAGGGACAAGGAAAGACAAGCATGGACAAGAAGGGAAAAGGAGTGACAAGGAGGGACTAGGATGGTCAAGGAGGGACAAGGAAGGACAATGGGGGACAAGCAGGGACAAGGAGGGGCAATGAGAGACAAGAAGGTACAAGGAGGGACAAGGAGGGGCAAGGAGAGACAAGGAGGGACAAGGAGGGACAAGGAGCGGCAAGGAGGGGCAATGAGGGACAAGGAGGGACTAGGAGGGAAAAGGAAGGACTAGGAGGGACAAGGAGTGACCAGGAGGGAAAATTAGGGGCAAGGAGGGACATGAAGGGGCAATGAGGGACATGGAGGGGCAATGAGGGACTAGGAGGGACAAACAGGGACAAGGAAGGACAAGGAGGGTCAAGGAGGTACAAGGAGGGACAAGTAGGAACAAGGAGCGACTAGCAGGGACAAGAAGGGACAAGCAGGATCAAGGAGGGACAAACAGGGACAAGGAGGGACAAGCAGGATCAAGGAGGGACAAGCAGGGTCAATGACCAGGAGGGTCAAAGAGGGCCAAGGAGGGACAACGAGGAACAAGGAAGGACAAGGAGGGATTAGGAGGGACAATGAGGGGCAAGGAGATACAACGAGAGACAAGGAGAGGCAAGGAAGGACAAGGAGGGACCAGGAGGGAAAATGAGGGACAAGGAGGTGCAAGCAGGGACCAGGAGGGACAAGGAGGGACCAGGAGGGTCAAGGAGGGACCAGGAGGGAAACGGAGTTACAAGGAGGAACAAGGAGGGAAATGGAGTGACAAGGAGGGGCAAGGAGAGAAAAGGACAGACAAGGAGTGAAAGGAAGAGACAAGGAGGGATACGGACGGAAAAGTAGGGTCAAGGAGGGACAAGGAGGGATAAGCATGGACAAGGAGGGAAAAAGAGTGAGAAGGAGGGACTAGTATTGTCAAGGAGGGACAAGGAAGGACAATGATGGACAAGCAGGAACAAGGAGGGGCAGGGAGGGACAAGGAGAGACAAGGAGGAACAAGGAGTGACAATGAGGGACAAGGAGTGACAAGAAGGGACCAGGAGGGAAAGGAGTGACGAGGAGGAACAAGGAGGGACAAGCAGTGTCAAGGAGGGACACGCAGGGATAAGGAGGGACAAGGAAGGTCAATGAGGGACAAGGAGGGTCAAGGAGGGACACGCAGGGACAAGAAGGGACAAGGATGGTCAAGGAGGGACAATGAGGGACAAGGAGGTACAAGGAGGGACAAGGAGGGACAAGGAGGGGCAAGGAGAGACAAGGAGAGACAAGGAGGGACAAGGAGCGACTAGCAGGGACAAGAAGGGACAAGCAGGATCAAGGAGGGACAAACAGGGACAAGGAGGGACAAGCAGGATCAAGGAGGGACAAGCAGGGTCAATGACCAGGAGGGTCAAGGAGGGCCAAGGAGGGACAAGGAGGAACAACGAGGAACAAGGAAGGACAAGGAGGGATTAGGAGGGACAATGAGGGGCAAGGAGAGACAACGAGAGACAAGGAGAGGCAAGGAATGACAAGGAGGGAAAATGAGGGACAAGGAGGTGTAAGGAGGGACCAGGCGGGACAAGGAGGGACTAGGATGGACTAGGAGGGTCAAGGAGGGACCAGGAGGGAAACGGAGTGACAAGGAGGAACAAGGAGGGAAATGGAGTGACAAGGAGGGGCAAGGAGAGGAAAGGATAGACAAGGAGTGACAGGAAGAGACAAGGAGGGATAAGGACGGAAAAGTAGGGTCAAGGAGGGACAAGGAGGGATAAGCATGGACAAGCAGGGAAAAAGAGTGAGAAGGAGGGACTAGTATTGTCAAGGAGGGACAAGGAAGGACAATGATGGAAAAGCAGGAACAAGGAGGGGCAGGGAGGGACAAGGAGAGACAAGGAGGAACAAGGAGGAATAAGGAGTGGCAATGAGGGACAAGGAGTGACAAGAAGGGACCAGGAGGGAATAGGAGGGAAAGGAGTGACGAGGAGGAACAAGGAGGGTCAAGGAGGGACAAGGATGGTCAAGGAGGGACACGCAGGGACAAGGATGGTCAAGGAGGGACAAGAATGGTCAAGGAGGGACAATAAGGGGCAATGAGACACAAGGTGGGTCAAGGAGGGACAAGGAGGGAAAAGGAGGGGCAATGAGGGACAAGGATGGACAAGGAAGGAAAAGGAGTTTCAAGGGGGGACAAGGAGGGACAAGGAGAGACAAGGAGGGGCAAGGAGGGGCAAGGAGAGACAAGGAGGAATAAGGAGTGGCAATGAGGGACAAGGAGTGTCAAGAAGGGACCAGGAGGGAAAAGGAGGGAAAGGAGTGACGAGGAGGAACAAGGAGGGACAAGGAGGTTCAAGCAGTGTCAAGGAGGGACACGCAGGGACAAGTAGGGACAAGGATGGTCAAGGAGGGACAATGAGGGACAAGGAGGGACAAGGAGGGACAAGGAGGGACAAGGAGGGACAAGGAGGGGCAAGGAGAGACTAGGAGAGACAAGGAGGGACAAGGAGGGACAAGGAGTGGCAATGAGGGGCAATTAGGGACAAAGAGGCCCAAGGAGGGACAAGTACGGACCAGGAGGGACAAGTACGGACCAGGAGGGACAAGGAGGGACAAGTACGGACCAGGAGCGACAAGGAGGGACAAGGAGGGAAAAGAAGGGGCAAGGAGGAGCAAGGAGGAACCAGGAGGGGCATGGAGAGACAAGGAGGGAAAAGGAGGGAGAGTGACAAGGAGAAACAAGGAGGGACAAGGAGGGTCAAGGAGTGACAATGAGGGACAAGAAGGGACTAGGAGGGACTAGCAGGGTCAAGGAGGGACAAGGAGCGAAAAGGAGGACAAAGGAGGGACAAGGAGGGTAATGAGGGACATGGAGGGGCAATGAGGGACAAGAGACTAGGAGGGACTAGGAGGGACTAGGAGGGACTAGGAGGGACAAGGAGGGACAAGGAGGGACAAGGAGGGACAAGGAGGGTCAAGGAGGGACAAGGAAGCACAAGGAGGGACAAGGAGAGGCAAGGAGGGACAAGCATGGACAAGGAGTGGCAAGGAGGGACTAGGATGGTCAAGGATGGTCCAGGAGGGACAAGGAAGGACAATGAGGGACAAGCAGGGACAAGGAGGGGCAAGGAGAGACTAGGAGATACAAGGAGGGACATGGAGAGATAAGGAAGGACAAGGAGGACAAGCAGGGGCAATGAGGGACATGGAGGGGCAATGAGGTACAAGTTGGCTCAAGGAGGGACAAGGAGGGAAAAGGATGGACAAGGAGGGAAAAGGAGGGCAAGTAGGAGCAATGAGGGACCAGGAGGGTCAATGAGGGTCAAGGTGGGACAAGGAATGACAAGCAGAGTCAAGGAGGGCAAGGAGGGACAAGGAGAGTCAAGGAGGGACAAGCAGGGACAAGAAGAGAAAAGGAGGGACAAGGATGGACAAGGAAGGACAATAAGGGACAAGGAGGGTTAAGGGAGGGACAAGGAGGGCAAGGAGAGACATGGAGAGACAAGCAGGATCAAGTAGGGACAAACGGGGACAAGGATGGACAAGGAGGGACAAGTAGGGACAAGCAGGATCAAGAAGGGACAAGGAGGGACCAGGAGGGACAAGGAGGGGCAAGGAGAGACATGGAGAGACAAGCAGGATCAAGGAGGGACAAACGGGGACAAGGATGGACAAGCAAGGACAAGGAGGGACCAGGAGGGACACGCAGGCACAAGCTGGTTCAAGGAGGGAAAAGCAGGATCAAGGAGGGACTAGGATGGTCAAGGAGGGACAAGGAAGGTCAATGGGGGACAAGCAGGGAAAAGGAGGGGCAATGAGAGACAAGAAGGTACAAGGAGGGAAAAGGAGTGACAAGGAGGGCCAAGGAGGGGCAATGAGGGACAAGGAGGGGCAAGTAGGAGCAATGAGGGACCAGGAGGGTCAAGGAATGTCAAGGAGGGACAAGGAGAGACAAGGAGGCACCAGGAGGGAAAAGGAGGGAAATTATGGAAAGGAGTGACAAGGAGGAAAAAGGAGGGACAATGAGGGACAAGGAGGGAAAAGAAGGGAAAAGAAGGGGCAAGGAGGAGCAAGGTGGGACCAGGAGGGACAAGGAGGGGCAAGGAGAGACAAGGAGGGACAAGGAGGGGCAATGAGGGACAAGGAGGGGACCAGAAGGGAAAAGGAAGGACTAGGAGGGACTAGGATGGACAAGGAGGGAAAATTAGGGACAAGGAGGGGCAATGAGGGACATGGAGGGGCAATGAGGGACTAGGAGGGACAAACAGGGACAAGGAAGGACAAGGAGGGTCAAGGAGGTACAAGGAGGGACAAGTAGGAACAAGGAGCGACTAGCAGGGACAAGAAGGGACAAGCAGGGAAAAGCAGGATCAAGGAGGGACAAGCAGGGTCAATGACCAGGAGGGTCAATGAGGGCCAAGGAGAGACAAGGAGCGACAACGAGGAACAAGGAAGGACAAGGAGGGATTAGGAGGGACAATGAGGGGCAAGGAGAGACAACGAGAGACAAGGAGGGGCAATGAGAGACAAGAAGGTACAAGGAGGGAAAAGGAGTGACAAGGAGGGGCAATGAGGGACAAGGAGGGGCAAGTAGGAGCAATGAGGGACCAGGAGGGTCAAGGAATGTCAAGGAGGGACAAGGAGTGACAAGGAGGCACCAGGAGGGAAATTATGGAAAGGAGTGACAAGGAGGAAAAAGGTGGGACAATGAGGGACAAGTACGGACCAGGAGGGACAAGGAGGGATAAGAAGGGAAAAGAAGGGGCAAGGAGGAGCAAGGAGGGATCAGGAGGGACAAGGAGGGGCAAGGAGAGACAACGAGGGACAAGGAGGTGCAAGGAGGGACCAGGAGGGTCAAGGAGGGACTAGGAGGGTCAAGGAGGGTCAAGGAGGGTCAAGGAGGGACCAGGAGGGAAACGGAGTGACAATGAGGAACAAGGAGGGGCAATGAGGGACAAGGATGGACAAGGAAGGAAAAGGAGTTTCAAGGGGGACAAGGAGGGACAAGGAGAGACAAGAAGGGACCAGGAGGGAAAAGGAGGGAAAGGAAAGGAAAGGCAATGAGGGACATGGAGGGGCGGCAATGAGGGACTAGGAGGGACAAGGATGGTCAAGGAGGGACAAGGAGGGACAAGGAGGGTCAAGGAGGGACAAGGAAGGACAAGGAAGGACAAGGAGGGACAAGGAGAGGCAAGGAGGGCCAATTTGGGACCAGGAGGGAAAATGAGGGACAAGGAGGGGCAAGGAGGGACATGGAGTGACCAGGAGGGACAAGGAGGGAGCAGGAGGGAAAAGGAGTGACTAGGAGGGACAATGAGGGACATGGAGGGGCAATGAGTGACAAGGTGGGTCAAGGAGGGACAAGGAGGGAAAAGGAGGGGCAATGAGGGACAAGGAGGGACAAGGAGGGGCAAGTAGGAGCAATGAGGGACCAGGAGGGTCAAGGAGGGTCAAGGAAGGTCAAGGAGGTACAAGGAGAGACAAGGAGGCACCAGGAGGGAAATTATGGAAAGGAGTGACAAGGAGGAACAAGGAGGGACAATGAGGGGCAATGAGGGACAAGGTGGGTCAAGGAGGGACAAGGAGGGAAAAGAAGGGTCGAGGAGGACCCTCCAGGGACTAGGAGACACCAGGAGCGACAAGGAGGGGCAAGGAGAGACAATGAGGGACAAGGAGGGGCAATGAGGACAAGGAGGCACAAGGAGGGACTAGGAGGGACAAGGAGGGAAAAGGAGGGACTAGGAGGGACAAGGAGGGACCAGGAGGGAAATGGAGGGACAAGGAGGGGCAATGAGGGGCAATGAGGGGCAATGAGGGACAAGTAGCGACAAGCAGGATCAAGGAGGGACAAGGAGGGGCAAGTAGAGACATGGAGAGACAAGCAGGATTAAGGAGGGACAAACGGGGACAAGGAAGGACAATGAGGGACAAGCAGGATCAAGGAGGGACCAGGAGGAACACGCAGGGACAAGCTGGTTCAATGAGGGAAAGCGGGGACAATGAGGGAGAAGGTGGGACTAGGAGGGACTAGGAGGGACTAGGAGGGACTAGGAGGGACTAGGAGGGACTAGGAGGGACTAGGAGGGACTAGGAGGAACTAGGAGGGACAATGAGGGGCAAGGAGAGGCAAGGAGAGGCAAGGAGGGACAAGCAGTGACCAGAAGGGAAAAGGAGAAACAAGGAGGGACAATGAGGGACAAGGAGAGACAAGGAGGGACCAGGAGGGACCAGGAGGGACAAGGATGGACCAGGAGGGACCAGGAGGAACAAGGAGGGAAAACGAGTTACAAGGAGGAACAAGGAGGGACAATGAGGGACAAGGAGTAACATGGAGGGACATGGTGGTGCAAGGAGAGACATGGAGAGGCAAGGAGTGACAAGGAGGCACAAGGACGGAAAAAGAGTGACAAGGAGGGGCAATGAGGGAAAAGGAGGGACCAGGAGGGACAAGGACGGACAAGGAGGGGCAATGAGGGACAAGGTGAGACAAGGTGAGACAAGGAAGGGCAAGGAGAGACAAGGAGGGACAAGCAGGGACAATCAAGGACAAGGAGGGTCAATGACGGACAAGGAGGGGCAAGTACGGACCAAGAGGGTCAAGGAGGGACAAGGCGGGACAAGGAGGGACCAGGAGAGACAAGGAGGGAAAAGGAGTTACAAGGAGGAACAAGGAGGGACAAGGAAAGACAAGCTTGGACAAGAAGGGAAAAGGAGTGACAAGCAGGGACAAGGAGGGGCAATGAGAGACAAGAAGGTACAAGGAGGGAAAAGGAGTGACAAGGAGGGCCAAGGAGGGGCAATGAGGGACAAGGAGGGGCAAGTAGGAGCAATGAGGGACCAGGAGGGTCAGGGAATGTCAAGGAGGGACAAGGAGAGACAAGGAGGCACCAGGAGGGAAAAGGAGGGAAATTATGGAAAGGAGTGACAAGGAGGAAAAAGGAGGGACAATGAGGGGAAATTAGGGACAAAGAGGCCCAAGGAGGGACAAGTACGGACCAGGAGGGACAAGTACGGACCAGCAGGGACAAGTACGGACCAGGAGGGACAAGTACGGACCAGGAGCGACAAGGAGGGATACGGAGGGACAAGGAGGGATACGGTGGGACAAGGAGGGATGAGGAGGGAAAAGAAGGGGCAAGGAGGAGCAAGGTGGAACCAGGAGGGGCATGGAGAGACAAGGAGGGAAAAGGAGGGAGAGTGACAAGTAGAAACAAGGAGGGTCAAGGAGTGACAATGAGGGACAAGAAGGGACTAGCAGGGACTAGCAGGGTCAAGGAGGGACAAGGAGCGAAAAGGAGGACAAAGGAGGGGCAATGAGGGACAAGGAGCGAAAAGGAGGACAAAGGAGGGGCAGTGAGGGACAAGGAGGGACTAGCAGGGACTAGGAGAGTCAAGGAGTGACAAGGAGGGAAAAGGAAAGAAAAGGAGGACAAAGGAGGGGCAATGAGGGACAAGGAGGGAAGGCAGGGACAAGGAGGGGCAAGGAGAGACAAGGAGGGGCAATGAGGACAAGGAGGGACAAGGAGGGACCAGGAGGGAAAAGGAGGGACTAGGAGGGACAAGGAGGGGCCAGGAGGGGCAATGAGGGACATGGAGTGACTAGGAGGGACAAGGATGGTCAAGGAGGGACAAGGAGGGACAATTAGGGTCAAGGAGGGACAAGGAAGGACAAGGAAGGACAAGAAGGACAAGGAGAGGCAAGGAGGGCCAAGGTGGGACCAGGAGGGAAAATGAGGGACAAGGAGGGGCAAGGAGGGACATGGAGTGACCAGGAGGGACAAGGAGGGAGCAGGAGGGAAAAGGAGGAAAAGGAGTGACTAGGAGGGACAATGAGGGACATGGAAGGGCAATGAGGGACAAGGTGGGTCAAGGAGGGACAAGGAGGGAAAAGGAGGGCCAAGGAGGGGCAATGAGGGACAAGGAAGAACAAGTAGGAGCAATGAGGGACCAGGAGGGTCAAGGAGGGTCAAGGAAGGTCAAGGAGGTACAAGGAGAGACAAGGAGGCAACAGGAGGGAAATTATGGAAAGGAGTGACAAGGAGGGACAATGAGAGGCAATGAGGGACAAGGTGGGTCAAGGAGGGACAAGGAGGGAAAAGAAGGGTCGAGGAGGACCCTATAGGGAATAGGAGACACCAGAAGCGACAAGGAGGGGCAAGGAGAGACAATGAGGGACAAGGAGGGGCAATGAGGACAAGGAGGGACAAGGAGGGACTAGGAGGGACAAGGAGGGGCAATGAGGGACATGGAGGGGCAATGAGGGACATGGAGGGGCAATGAGGGACAAGGAGGGACAAGTAGCAACATGCAGGATCAAGGAGGGACAAGGAGGGACAAGTAGGGACAAGCAGGATCAAGGAGGGACCAGGAAAGACAAGCATGGACAAGAAGGGAAAAGGAGTTACAAGGAGGGATTAGGATGGTCAAGGAGGGACAAGGAAGGTCAATGGTGGACAAGCAGGGACAAGGAGGGGCAATGAGAGACAAGAAGGTACAAGGAGGGAAAAGGAGTGACAAGGAGGGGCATTGAGGGACAAGGAGGGGCAAGTAGGAGCAATGAGGGACCAGGAGGGTCAAGGAATGTCAAGGAGGGACAAGGAGAGACAAGGAGGCACCAGGAGGGAAAAGGAGGGAAATTATGGAAAGGAGTGACAAGGAGGAAAAAGGAGGGACAATGAGGGGCAAGGAGAGACAACGAGAGACAAGGAGAGGCAAGGAAGGAAAAGGAGGGACCAGGAGGGACAAGGCGGGACAAGGCGGGACAAGGATGGGCAATGAGGGACAAGGTGAGACAAGGAAGGGC
The DNA here is from genome assembly GCA_947397865.1 of Polietes domitor. Classification (NCBI taxonomy): domain Eukaryota; kingdom Metazoa; phylum Arthropoda; class Insecta; order Diptera; family Muscidae; genus Polietes; species Polietes domitor. The sequence continues at coordinate 1,045,709 of OX377623.1, forward strand.
AAGGAGAGACAAGGAGGGACAATCAAGGACAAGGAGGGTCAATGACGGACAAGGAGGGGCAAGTACGGACCAAGAGGGTCAAGGAGGGACAAGGCGGAACAAGGAATGACCAGGAGAGACAAGGAGGGAAAAGGAGTTACAAGGAGGGACAAGGAAAGACAAACATGGACAAGAAGGGAAAAGGAGTTACAAGGAGGGATTAGGATGGTCAAGGAGGGACAAGGAAGGTCAATGGGGGTCAAGCAGGGACAAGGAGGGGCAATGAGAGACAAGAAGGTACAAGGAGGGAAAAGGAGTGACAAGGAGGGGCAATGAGGGACAAGGAGGGGCAAGTAGGAGCAATGAGGGACCAGGAGGGTCAAGGAATGTCAAGGAGGGACAAGGAGTGACAAGGAGGCACCAGGAGGGAAATTATGGAAAGGAGTGACAAGGAGGAAAAAGGTGGGACAATGAGGGACAAGTACGGACCAGGAGGGACAAGGAGGGATAAGAAGGGAAAAGAAGGGGCAAGGAGGAGCAAGGAGGGATCAGGAGGGACAAGGAGGGGCAAGGAGAGACAAGGAGGGACAAGGAGGGGCAATGACGGACAAGGAGGGACTAGGAGGGACCAGAAGGGAAAAGGAAGGACTAGGAGGGACAAGGAGGGAAAATTAGGGGCAAGGAGGGACAAGGAGGGGCAATGAGGGACATGGAGGGGCAATGAGGGACTAGGAGGGACAAACAGGGACAAGGAAGGACAAGGAGGGTCAAGGAGGTACAAGGAGGAACAAGGAGCGACTAGCAGGGACAAGAAGGGACAAGCAGGATCAAGGAGGGACAAAAAGGGACAAGCAGGATCAAGGAGGGACAAGCAGGGTCAATGACCAGGAGGGTCAATGAGGGCCAAGGAGCGACAACGAGGAACAAGGAAGGACAAGGAGGGACAAGGAGGGATTAGGAGGGACAATGAGGGGCAAGGAGAGACAACGAGAGACAAGGAGAGGTAAGGAGGGGCCAGGAGGGAAAATGAGGGACAAGGAGGTGCAAGGAGGGACCAGGAGGGACCAGGAGGGTCAAGGAGGGAGCAGGAGGGAAACGGAGTGACAAGGAGGAACAAGGAGGGAAATGGAGTGACAAGGAGGGGCAAGGAGAGAAAAGGACAGACAAGGAGTGACAGGAAGAGACAAGGAGGGATAAGGACGGAAAGTAGGGTCAAGGAGGGACAAGGAGGGATAAGCATGGACAAGGAGGGAAAAAGAGTGAGAAGGAGGGACTAGTATTGTCAAGGAGGGACAAGGAAGGACAATGATGGACAAGCAGGAACAAGGAGGGGCAGGGAGGGACAAGGATAGACAAGGAGGAACAAGGAGGAATAAGGAGTGGCAATGAGGGACAAGGAGTGACAAGAAGAGACCAGGAGGGAAAAGGAGTGAAAGGAGTGACGAGGAGGAACAAGGAGGGACAAGGATGGGCAAGGAGGGACAATGAGGGACAAGGAGGGTCAAGGAGGGACACGCGGGTACAAGGAGGGACAAGGATGGTCAAGGAGGGACAATGAGGGACAAGGAGGGACAAGGAGGGACAAGGAGGGACAAGGACAGACAAGGAGTGACAGGAAGAGACAAGGAGGGATAAGGACGGAAAAGTAGGGTCAAGGAGGGACAAGGAGGGATAAGCATGGACAAGGAGGGAAAAAGAGTGAGAAGGAGGGAGAGAAAAGGACAGACAAGGAGTGACAGGAAGAGACAAGGAGGGATAAGGACGGAAAAGTAGGGTCAAGGAGGGACAAGGAGGGATAAGCATGGACAAGGAGGGAAAAAGAGTGAGAAGGAGGGACTAGTATTGTCAAGGAGGGACAAGGAAGGACAATGATGGACAAGCAGGAACAAGGAGGGGCAGGGAGGGACAAGGAGAGACAAGGAGGAACAAGGAGGAATAAGGAGTGGCAATGAGGGACAAGGAGTGACAAGAAAGGACCAGGAGGGAAAGGAGTGACGAGGAGGAACAAGGAGGGACAAGGATGGGCAAGGAGAGACAAGGAGGGACAAGGAGCGACTAGCAGGGACAAGCAGGATCAAGGAGGGACAAACAGGGACAAGGAGGGACAAGCAGGATCAAGGAGGGACAAGCAGGGTCAATGACCAGGAGGGTCAAGGAGGGACAAGGAGGGACAACGAGGGACAATGAGGGGCAAGGAGATACAACGAGAGACAAGGAGAGGCAAGGAAGGACAAGGAGGGACCAGGAGGGAAAATGAGGGACAAGGAGGGACCAGGAGGGACTAGGAGGGTCAAGGAGGGACCAGGAGGGAAACGGAGTGACAAGGAGGAACAAGGAGGAACAAGGAGGGACAAGGAGGGAAATGGAGTGACAAGGAGGGGCAAGGAGAGGAAAGGACAGACAAGGAGTGACAGGAAGAGACAAGGAGGGATAAGGACGGAAAAGTAGGGTCAAGGAGGGACAAGGAGGGATAAGCATGGACAAGGAGGGAAAAAGAGTGAGAAGGAGGGACTAGTATTGTCAAGGAGGCACAAGGAAGGACAATGATGGACAAGCAGGAACAAGGAGGGGCAGGGAGGGACAAGGAGAGACAAGGAGGAATAAGGAGTGGCAATGAGGATCAAGGAGTGAGAAGAAGGGACCAGGAGGGAATATGAGGGAAAGGAGTGACGAGGAGGAACAAGGAGGGACAAGGAGGGTCAAGGAGGTACAAGCAGTGTCAAGGAGGGACACGCAGGGACAAGGAGGGACAAGGATGGTCAAGGAGGGACAAGGATGGTCAAGGAGGGACAATGAGGGGCAATGAGATACAAGGTGGGTCAAGGAGGGACAAGGAGGGAAAAGGAGGGCCAAGGAGGGGCAAGAAGGGGCAAGAAGGGGCAAGTAGGAGCAATGAGGGACCAGGAGGGTCAAGGAATGTCAAGGAGGGACAAGGAGTGACAAGGAGGCACCAGGAGGGAAATTATGGAAAGGAGTGACAAGGAGGAAAAAGGTGGGACAATGAGGGACAAGTACGGACCAGGAGGGACAAGGAGGGATAAGAAGGGAAAAGAAGGGGCAAGGAGGAGCAAGGAGGGATCAGGAGGGACAAGGAGGGGCAAGGAGAGACAAGGAGGGACAAGGAGGGGCAATGACGGACAAGGAGGGACTAGGAGGGACCAGAAGGGAAAAGGAAGGACTAGGAGGGACAAGGAGGGAAAATTAGGGGCAAGGAGGGACAAGGAGGGGCAATGAGGGACATGGAGGGGCAATGAGGGACTAGGAGGGACAAACAGGGACAAGGAAGGACAAGGAGGGTCAAGGAGGTACAAGGAGGAACAAGGAGCGACTAGCAGGGACAAGAAGGGACAAGCAGGATCAAGGAGGGACAAAAAGGGACAAGCAGGATCAAGGAGGGACAAGCAGGGTCAATGACCAGGAGGGTCAATGAGGGCCAAGGAGCGACAACGAGGAACAAGGAAGGACAAGGAGGGACAAGGAGGGATTAGGAGGGACAATGAGGGGCAAGGAGAGACAACGAGAGACAAGGAGTGGTAAGGAGGGGCCAGGAGGGAAAATGAGGGACAAGGAGGTGCAAGGAGGGACCAGGAGGGACCAGGAGGGTCAAGGAGGGAGCAGGAGGGAAACGGAGTGACAAGGAGGAACAAGGAGGGAAATGGAGTGACAAGGAGGGGCAAGGAGAGAAAAGGACAGACAAGGAGTGACAGGAAGAGACAAGGAGGGATAAGGACGGAAAGTAGGGTCAAGGAGGGACAAGGAGGGATAAGCATGGACAAGGAGGGAAAAAGAGTGAGAAGGAGGGACTAGTATTGTCAAGGAGGGACAAGGAAGGACAATGATGGACAAGCAGGAACAAGGAGGGGCAGGGAGGGACAAGGATAGACAAGGAGGAACAAGGAGGAATAAGGAGTGGCAATGAGGGACAAGGAGTGACAAGAAGAGACCAGGAGGGAAAAGGAGTGAAAGGAGTGACGAGGAGGAACAAGGAGGGACAAGGATGGGCAAGGAGGGACAATGAGGGACAAGGAGGGTCAAGGAGGGACACGCGGGGACAAGGAGGGACAAGGATGGTCAAGGAGGGACAATGAGGGACAAGGAGGGACAAGGAGGGACAAGGAGGGACAAGGACAGACAAGGAGTGACAGGAAGAGACAAGGAGGGATAAGGACGGAAAAGTAGGGTCAAGGAGGGACAAGGAGGGATAAGCATGGACAAGGAGGGAAAAAGAGTGAGAAGGAGGGAGAGAAAAGGACAGACAAGGAGTGACAGGAAGAGACAAGGAGGGATAAGGACGGAAAAGTAGGGTCAAGGAGGGACAAGGAGGGATAAGCATGGACAAGGAGGGAAAAAGAGTGAGAAGGAGGGACTAGTATTGTCAAGGAGGGACAAGGAAGGACAATGATGGACAAGCAGGAACAAGGAGGGGCAGGGAGGGACAAGGAGAGACAAGGAGGAACAAGGAGGAATAAGGAGTGGCAATGAGGGACAAGGAGTGACAAGAAAGGACCAGGAGGGAAAGGAGTGACGAGGAGGAACAAGGAGGGACAAGGATGGGCAAGGAGAGACAAGGAGGGACAAGGAGCGACTAGCAGGGACAAGCAGGATCAAGGAGGGACAAACAGGGACAAGGAGGGACAAGCAGGATCAAGGAGGGACAAGCAGGGTCAATGACCAGGAGGGTCAAGGAGGGACAACGAGGGACAACGAGGGACAATGAGGGGCAAGGAGATACAACGAGAGACAAGGAGAGGCAAGGAAGGACAAGGAGGGACCAGGAGGGAAAATGAGGGACAAGGAGGGACCAGGAGGGACTAGGAGGGTCAAGGAGGGACCAGGAGGGAAACGGAGTGACAAGGAGGAACAAGGAGGAACAAGGAGGGACAAGGAGGGAAATGGAGTGACAAGGAGGGGCAAGGAGAGGAAAGGACAGACAAGGAGTGACAGGAAGAGACAAGGAGGGATAAGGACGGAAAAGTAGGGTCAAGGAGGGACAAGGAGGGATAAGCATGGACAAGGAGGGAAAAAGAGTGAGAAGGAGGGACTAGTATTGTCAAGGAGGCACAAGGAAGGACAATGATGGACAAGCAGGAACAAGGAGGGGCAGGGAGGGACAAGGAGAGACAAGGAGGAATAAGGAGTGGCAATGAGGATCAAGGAGTGAGAAGAAGGGACCAGGAGGGAATATGAGGGAAAGGAGTGACGAGGAGGAACAAGGAGGGACAAGGAGGGTCAAGGAGGTACAAGCAGTGTCAAGGAGGGACACGCAGGGACAAGGAGGGACAAGGATGGTCAAGGAGGGACAAGGATGGTCAAGGAGGGACAATGAGGGGCAATGAGATACAAGGTGGGTCAAGGAGGGACAAGGAGGGAAAAGGAGGGCCAAGGAGGGGCAAGAAGGGGCAAGAAGGGGCAAGGAGGGGCAATGAGTGACAAGGATGGACAAGGAAGGAAAAGGAGTTTCAAGGGGGGACAAGGAGGGACAAGGAGTGGCAATGAGGGACGAGGAGTGACAAGAAGGGACCAGGAGGGAAAAGGAGGGAAAGGAGTGACGAGGAGGAACAAGGAGGGACAAGCAGTGTCAAGGAGGGACCCGCAGGGACAAGGAGGGACAAGGAGGGACAAGGAGGGACAAGGATGGTCAAGGAGGGACAAGGAGGGACAATGAGGGACAAGGAGGGGCAAGGAGAGACAAGGAGGGACAAGGAGTGGCAATGAGGGGCAATTAGGGACAAAGAGGCCCAAGGAGGGACAAGTACGGACCAGGAGGGACAAGTACGGACCAGGAGCGACAAGGAGGGATACGGAGGGACAAGGAGGGATGAGGAGGGATGAGGAGGGATGAGGAGGGAAAAGAAGGGGCAAGGAGGAGCAAGGAGGAACCAGGAGGGGCATGGAGAGACAAGGAGGGAAAAGGAGGGAGAGTGACAAGGAGAAACAAGGAGGGTCAAGGAGTGACAATGAGGGACAAGAAGGGACTAGGAGGGACTAGCAGGGTCAAGGAGGGACAAGGAGCGAAAAGGAGGACAAAGGGGGGGCAATGAGGGACAAGGAGGGACTAGCAGGGACTAGGAGAGTCAAGGAGGGACAAGGAGGGAAAAGGAAAGAAAAGGAGGACAAAGGAGGGGCAATGAGGGACAAGAAGGGAAGGCAGGGACAAGGAGAGGCAAGGAGAGACAAGGAGGGACAAGGAGGGACAAGGAGGGACAAGGAGGGGCAATGAGGACAAGGAGGGACAAGGAGGGACCAGGAGGGAAAAGGAGGGACAAGGAGGGACCAGGAGGGAAAAGGACAAGGAGGGACAAGGAGGGGCAATGAGGGACATGGAGGGGCAATGAGGGACTAGGAGGGACAAGGATGGTCAAGGAGGGACAAGGAGGGTCAAGGAGGGACAAGGAAGGACAAGGAGGGACAAGGAGGGACAAGGAGGGACAAGGAGAGGCAAGGAGGGCCAAGGTGGGACCAGGAGGGAAAATGAGGGACAAGGAGGGACATGGAGTGACCAGGAGGGACAAGGAGGAAAAGGAGTGACTAGGAGGTACAATGAGGGACATGGAGGGGCAATGAGGGACAAGGTGGGTCAAGGAGGGACAAGGAGGGAAAAGGAGGGGCAATGAGGGACAAGGAGGGGCAAGTAGGAGCAATGAGGGACCAGGAGGGTCAAGGAGGGTCAAGGAAGGTCAAGGAGGTACAAGGATAGACAAGTAGACACCAGGAGGGAAATTATGGAAAGGAGTGACAAGGAGGAACAAGGAGGGACAATGAGGGGCAATGAGGGACAAGGTGGGTCAAGGAGGGACAAGGAGGGAAAAGAAGGGTCGTGGAGGACCCTCCAGGGACTAGGAGACACCAGGAGCGACAAGGAGGGGCAAGGAGAGACAATGAGGGACAAGGAGGGGCAATGAGGACAAGGAGGCACAAGGAGGCACAAGGAGGGACTAGGAGGGACAAGGAGGGACAAGGAGGGACAAGGAGGGACCAGGTGGGAAAAGGAGGGACTTGGAGGGACAAGGAGGGACAAGGAGGGACCAGGAGTGAAAAGGAGGGACAAGGAGGGGCAATCAGGGACATGGAGGGGCAATGAGGGACAAGGAGGGACAAGTAGCGACAAGCAGGATCAAGGAGGGACAAGGAGGGGCAAGTAGAGACATGGAGAGACAAGCAGGATCAAGGAAGGACAAACGGGGACAAACGGGGACAAGGAAGGCAAGGAGGGACAAGTAGGGACAAGCAGGATCAAGGAGGGACCAGGAGGAACACGCAGGGACAAGCTGGTTCAATGAGGGAAAGCGGGGACAATGAGGGAGAAGGAGGGACTAGGAAGGACTAGGAGGGACTAGGAGGGACTAGGAGGGACTAGGAGGGACTAGGAGGGACTAGGAGGAACTAGGAGGGACTAGGAGGGACTAGGAGGGACAAGGAGGGACTAGGTGGGACTAGGAGGGACAATGATGGGCAAGGAGGGACAAGCAGTGACCAGGAGGGAAAAGGAGGAACAAGGAGGGACAATGAGGGACAAGGAGAGACAAGGAGGGACCAGGAGGGACAAGGATGGACCAGGAGGGACCAGGAGGAACAAGGAGGGAAAAGGAGGGACAATGAGGGACAATGAGGGACAAGGAGGGACAAGGAGTAACATGGAGGGACATGGTGGTGCAAGGAGAGACATGGAGAGGCAAGGAGTGACAAGGAGAGACAAGGAGGGACAAGGACGGAAAAAGAGTGACAAGGAGGGGCAATGAGGGAAAATGAGTGACCAGGAGGGACAAGGACGGACAAGGAGGGGCAATGAGGGACAAGGTGAGACAAGGAAGGGCAAGGAGAGACAAGGAGGGACAAGCAGGGACAATCAAGGACAAGGAGGGTCAATGACGGACAAGGAGGGGCAAGTACGGACCAAGAGGGTCAAGGAGGGACAAGGAGGGACCAGGAGAGACAAGGAGGGAAAAGGAGTTACAAGGAGGAACAAGGAAAGACAAGCATGGACAAGAAGGGAAAAGGAGTAACAAGGAGTGACTAGGATGGTCAAGGAGGGACAAGGAAGGTCAATGGGGGACAAGCAGGGACAAGGAGGGGCAATGAGAGACAAGAAGGTACAAGGAGGGAAAAGGAGTGACAAGGAGGGCCAAGGAGGGGCAATGAGGGACAAGGAGGGGCAAGTAGGAGCAATGAGGGACCAGGAGGGTCAAGGAATGTCAAGGAGGGACAAGGAGAGAAAAGGAGGCACCAGGAGGGAAAAGGAGGGAAATTATGGAAAGTAGGAAAAAGGAGGGACAATGAGGGACAAGTACGGACCAGGAGGGATAAGAAGGGAAAAGAAGGGGCAAGGAGGAGCAAGGTGGGACCAGGAGGGTCAAGGAGGGGCAATGAGGGACATGGGTGGGCAATGAGGGACTAGGAGGGACAAACAGGGACAAGGAAGGACAAGGAGGGTCAAGGAGGTACAAGGAGGGACAAGTAGGAACAAGGAGCGACTAGCAGGGACAAGAAGGGACAAGCAGGATCAAGGAGGGACAAGCAGGATCAAGGAGGGACAAGCAGGGTCAATTACCAGGAGGGTCAATGAGGGCCAAGGAGGGACAAGGAGGGACAACGAGGAACAAGGAAGGACAAGGAGGGATTAGGAGGGACAATGAGGGGCAAGGAGAGACAACGAGAGACAAGGAGAGGCAAGGAAGGACAAGGAGGGAGCAGGTGGGAAAATGAGGGACAAGGAGTTGCAAGGAGGGACCAGGAGGGAAACGGAGTGACAAGGAGGAACAAGGAGGGAAATGGAGTGGCAAGGAGGGGCAAGGAGAGAAAAGGACAGACAAGGAGTGACAGGAAGAGACAAGGAGGGATAAGGACGGAAAAGTAGGGTCAAGGAGGGACAAGGAGGGATAAGCATGGACAAGGAGGGAAAAAGAGTGAGAAGGAGGGACTAGTATTGTCAAGGAGGGACAAGGAAGGACAATGATGGACAAGCAGGAACAAGGAGGGGCAGGGAGGGACAAGGAGAGACAAGGAGGAATAAGGAGTGGCTATGAGGGACAAGGAGTGACAAGAAGGGACCAGGAGGGAATAGGAGGGAAAGGAGTGACGAGGAGGAACAAGGAGGGTCAAGGAGGTACAAGCAGTGTCAAGGAGGGACAAGGAGGGACAAGGATGGTCAAGGAGGGACAAGGATGGTCAAGGTGGGACAATGAGGGGCAATGAGATACAAGGTGGGTCAAGGAGGGACAAGGAGGGAAAAGGAGGGCCAAGGAGGGCCAAGGAGGGGCAATGAGGACAAGGAGGGACAAGGAGGGACAAGGAGGGACAAGGAGGGACCAGGAGGGAAAAGGAGGGACTAGGAGGGACAAGGAGGGACCAGGTGGGAAAAGGAGGGGCAATGAGGGACATGGAGGGGCAATGAGGGACAAGGAGGGACAAGTAGCGACAAGCAGGATCAAGGAGGGGCAAGTAGAGACATGGAGAGACAAGCAGGAGCAAGGAGGGACAAACGGGGACAAACGGGGACAAGGAGGGACAAGCAGGATCAAGGAGGGACAAGGAGGGACCAGGAGGAACACGCAGGGACAAGCTGGTTCAATGAGGGAAAGCGGGGACAATGAGGGAGAAGGAGGGACTAGGATGGACTAGGAGGACTAGGAGGGACTAGGAGGGGCAAGGGGGGACAAGCAGTGACCAGGAGGGAAAAGGAGGAACAAGGAGGGACAATGAGGGACAAGGAGAGACAAGGAGGGACCAGGAGGGAAAAGGATGGACCAGGGGGACCAGGAGGAACAAGGAGGGAAAAGGAGTAACAAGGAGGGACAATGAGGGACAAGGAGGGACAAGGAGTAACATGGAGGGACATGGTGGTGCAAGGAGAGCCATGGAGAGGCAAGGAGTGACAAGGAGAGACAAGGAGGGACAAAGACGGAAAAAGAGTGACAAGGAGGGGCAATGAGGGAAAAGGAGGGGCCAGGAGGGACAAGGACGGACAAGGAGGGGCAATGAGGGACAAGGTGAGACAAGGAAGGGCAAGGAGAGACAAGGAGGGACAAGCAGGGACAAGCAAGGACAAGGAGGGTCAATGACGGACAAGGAGGGGCAAGTACGGACCAAGAGGGTCAAGAAGGGACAAGGCGGGACAAGGAGGGACCAGGAGAGACAAGGAGGAACAAGGAGGGACAAGGAAAGACAAGCATTGGCAAGAAGGGAAAAGGAGTGACAAGGAGGGACTAGGATGGCCAAGGAGGGACAAGGAAGGACAATGGGTGACAAGCAGGGACAAGGAGGGGCAATGAGAGACAAGAAGGTACAAGGAGGGAAAAGGAGTGACAAGGAGGGCCAAGGAGGGGCAATGAGGGACAAGGAGGGGCAAGTAGGAGCAATGAGGGACCAGGAGGGTCAAGGAATGTCAAGGAGGGACAAGGAGAGACAAGGAGGCACCAGGAGGGAAAAGGAGGGAAATTATGGAAAGGAGTGACAAGGAGGGACAATGAGGGACAATAAGGGACAAGGAGGGACAAGTACGGACCAGGAGGGACAAGGAGGGATAAGAAGGGGCAAGGAGGAGCAAGGTGGGACCAGGAGGGACAAGGAGTGGCAAGGAGAGACAAGGAGAGACAAGGAGAGACAAGGAGGAACAAGGAGGGAAATGGAGTGACAAGGAGGGGCAAGGAGAGAAAAGGACAGACAAGGAGTGACAGGAAGAGACAAAGAGGGATAAGGACGGAAAAGTAGGGACAAGGAGGGATAAGCATGGACAAGGAGGGAAAAAGAGTGAGAAGGAGGGACTAGTATTGTCAAGGAGGGACAAGGAAGGACAATGATGGACAAGCAGGAACAAGGAGGGGCAGGGAGGGACAAGGAGGAATAAGGAGTGGCAATGAGGGACAAGGAGTGACAAGAAGGGACCAGGAGGGAAAAGGAGGGAAAGGAGTGACGAGGAGGAACAAGGAGGGACAAGGATGGTCAAGGAGGGACAAGCAGCGTCAAGGAGGGACACGCAGGGACAAGGATGGTCAAGGAGGGACAAGGGTGGTCAAGGAGGGACAATGAGGGACAAGGAGGGTCAAGGAGGGACACGCAGGGACAAGGATGGTCAAGGAGGGACAAGGAGGAACAAGGAGCGACTAGCAGGGACAAGAAGGGACAAGCAGGATCAAGGAGGGACAAACAAGGACAAGGAGGGACAAGCAGGATCAAGGAGGGACAAGGAGGGACAACGAGGAACAATGAAGGACAAGGAGGGACAAGGAGGGATTAGGAGGGACAATGAGGGGCAAGGAGAGACAACGAGAGACAAGGAGAGGCAAGGAAGGACAAGGAGGGACCAGGAAGGAAAATGAGGGACAAGGAGGTGCAAGGAGGGACCAGGAGGGACTAGGAGGGTCAAGGAGGGACCAGGAGGGAAACGGAGTGACAAGGAGGAACAAGGAGGGACAAGGAGGGAAATGGAGTGACAAGGAGAGGAAAGGACAGACAAGGAGTGACATGAAGAGAAAAGCAGGGATAAGGACGGAAAAGAAGGGTCGAGGAGGGACAAGGAGGGATAAGCATGGACAAGGAAGGAAAAAGAGTGAGAAGGAGGGACTAGTATTGTCAAGGAGGGACAAGGAAGGACAATGATGGACAAGCAGGAACAAGGAGGGGCAGGGAGGGACAAGGAGAGACAAGGAGGAACAAGGAGGAATAAGGAGTGGCAATGAGGGACAAGGAGTGACAAGAAGGGACCAGGTGGGAATAGGAGGGAAAGGAGTGACGAGGAGGAACAAGGAGGGACAAGGAGGGTCAAGGAGGTACAAGCAGTGTCAAGGAGGGGCACGCAGGGACAAGGATGGTCAAGGAGGGACAATGAGATACAAGGTGGGTCAAGGAGGGACAAGGAGGGACAAGGAGGGAAAAGGAGGGAAAAGGAGTGACGAGGAGGAACAAGGAGGGACAAGGAGGGACAAGGAGGGGCAAGGAGAGACAAGGAGAGACAAGGAGGAATAAGGAGTGGCAATGAGGGACAAGGAGTGACAAGAAGGGACCAGGAGGGAAAGGAGTGACGAGGAGGAACAAGGAGGGACAAGCAGTGTCAAGGAGGGACACGCAGGGACAAGGATGGTCAAGGAGGGACAATGAGGGACAAGGAGGGACAAGGAGGGACAAGGAGGGACAAGGAGGAGCAAGGAGAGACAAGGAGGGATGAGGAGGGAAAAGAAGGGGCAAGGAGGAGCAAGGAGGAACCAGGAGGGGCATGGAGAGACAAGGAGGGAAATGGAGGGAGAGTGACAAGGAGAAACAAGGAGGGTCAAGGAGTGACAATGAGGGACAAGGAGGGACAAGCAGTGTCAAGGAGGGACACGCAGGGACAAGGAGGGACAAGGATGGTCAAGGAGGGACAATGAGGGACAAGGAGGGACAAGGAGGGAAAAGGAGGGCCAAGGAGGGGCAATGAGGGACAAGGAGGGGCAAGTAGGAGCAATGAGGGACCAGGAGGGTCAAGGAGGGTCAATGAAGGTCAAGGAGGTACAAGGAGAGACAAGGAGGCACAAGGAGGGAAATTATGGAAAGGAGTGACAAGGAGGAACAAGGAGGGACAATGAGGGGCAATGAGGGACAAGGTGGGTCAAGGAGGGACAAGGAGGGAAAAGAAGGGTCGAGGAGGACCCTCCAGGGACTAGGAGACACCAGGAGCGACAAGGAGGGGCAAGGAGAGACAATGAGGGACAAGGAGGGGCAATGAGGACAAGGAGGGACAAGGAGGGACAAGGAGGGACAAGGAGGGACTAGGAGGGACAAGGAGGACCAGGTGGGAAAAGGAGGGACAAGGAGGGGCAATGAGGGACATGGAGGGGCAATGAGGGACAAGGAGGGACAAGTAGCGACAAGCAGGATCAAGGAGGGACAAGGAGGGGCAAGTAGAGACATGGAGAGACAAGCAGGAGCAAGGAGGGACAAACGGGGACAAACGGGGACAAGGAAGGACAAGGAGGGACAAGCAGGATCAAGGAGGGACCAGGAGGAACACGCAGGGACAAGCTGGTTCAATGAGGGAAAGCGGGGACAATGAGGGAGAAGGAGGGACTAGGATGGACTAGGAGGGACTAGGAGGGACTAGGAGGGGCAAAGAGACGCAAGGGGGGACAAGCAGTGACCAGGAGGGAAAAGGAGGAACAAGGAGGGACAATGAGGGACAAGGAGAGACAAGGAGGGACCAGGAGGGAAAAGGATGGACCAGGGGGACCAGGAGGAACAAGGAGGGAAAAGGAGTAACAAGGAGGGACAATGAGGGACAAGGAGGATCAAGGAGGGACAAGGAGTAACATGGAGGGACATGGTGGTGCAAGGAGAGCCATGGAGAGGCAAGGAGTGACAAGGAGAGACAAGGAGGGACAAAGACGGAAAAAGAGTGACAAGGAGGGGCAATGAGGGAAAAGGAGGGGCCAGGAGGGACAAGGACGGACAAGGAGGGGCAATGAGGGACAAGGTGAGACAAGGAAGGGCAAGGAGAGACAAGGAGGGACAAGCAGGGACAAGCAAGGACAAGGAGGGTCAATGACGGACAAGGAGGGGCAAGTACGGACCAAGAGGGTCAAGGAGGGTCAAGGCGGGACAAGGAGGGACCAGGAGAGACAAGGAGGAACAAGGAGGGACAAGGAAAGACAAGCATTGGCAAGAAGGGAAAAGGAGTGACAAGGAGGGACTAGGATGGCCAAGGAGGGACAAGGAAGGACAATGGGTGACAAGCAGGGACAAGGAGGGGCAATGAGAGACAAGAAGGTACAAGGAGGGAAAAGGAGTGACAAGGAGGGCCAAGGAGGGGCAATGAGGGACAAGGAGGGGCAAGTAGGAGCAATGAGGGACCAGGAGGGTCAAGGAATGTCAAGGAGGGACAAGGAGAGACAAGGAGGCACCAGGAGGGAAAAGGAGGGAAATTATGGAAAGGAGTGACAAGGAGGGACAATGAGGGACAATAAGGGACAAGGAGGGACAAGTACGGACCAGGAGGGATAAGAAGGGGCAAGGAGGAGCAAGGTGGGACCAGGAGGGACAAGGAGGGGCAAGGAGAGACAAGGAGAGACAAGGAGGAACAAGGAGGGAAATGGAGTGACAAGGAGGGGCAAGGAGAGAAAAGGACAGACAAGGAGTGACAGGAAGAGACAAAGAGGGATAAGGACGGAAAAGTAGGGACAAGGAGGGATAAGCATGGACAAGGAGGGAAAAAGAGTGAGAAGGAGGGACTAGTATTGTCAAGGAGGGACAAGGAAGGACAATGATAGACAAGCAGGAACAAGGAGGGGCAGGGAGGGACAAGGAGGAATAAGGAGTGGCAATGAGGGACAAGGAGTGACAAGAAGGGACCAGGAGGGAAAAGGAGGGAAAGGAGTGACGAGGAGGAACAAGGAGGGACAAGGATGGTCAAGGAGGGACAAGCAGCGTCAAGGAGGGACACGCAGGGACAAGGATGGTCAAGGAGGGACAAGGGTGGTCAAGGAGGGACAATGAGGGACAAGGAGGGTCAAGGAGGGACACGCAGGGACAAGGATGGTCAAGGAGGGACAAGGAGGAACAAGGAGCGACTAGCAGGGACAAGAAGGGACAAGCAGGATCAAGGAGGGACAAACAAGGACAAGGAGGGACAAGGAGGGACAACGAGGAACAAGGAAGGACAAGGAGGGATTAGGAGGGACAATGAGGGGCAAGGAGAGACAACGAGAGACAAGGAGAGGCAAGGAAGGACTAGGAGGGTCAAGGAGGGACCAGGAGGGAAACGGAGTGACAAGGAGGAACAAGGAGGGACAAGGAGGGAAATGGAGTGACAAGGAGAGGAAAGGACAGACAAGGAGTGACATGAAGAGAAAAGGAGGGATAAGGACGGAAAAGAAGGGTCAAGGAGGGACAAGGAGGGATAAGCATGGACAAGGAAGGAAAAAGAGTGAGAAGGAGGGACTAGTATTGTCAAGGAGGGACAAGGAAGGACAATGATGGACAAGCAGGAACAAGGAGGGGCAGGGAGGGACAAGGAGGAACAAGGAGGAATAAGGAGTGGCAATGAGGGACAAGGAGTGACAAGAAGGGACCAGGTGGGAATAGGAGGGAAAGGAGTGACGAGGAGGAACAAGGAGGGACAAGGAGGGTCAAGGAGGTACAAGCAGTGTCAAGGAGGGACACGCAGGGACAAGGATGGTCAAGGAGGGACAATGAGGGGCAATGAGATACAAGGTGGGTCAAGGAGGGACAAGGAGGGACAAGGAGGGAAAAGGAGGGAAAAGGAGAGCCAAGGAGGGGCAATGAGGGACAAGGAGGGACAAGGAGGGACAAGGAGGGACAAGGAGGGGCAAGGAGAGACAAGGAGGAATAAGGAGTGGCAATGAGGGACAAGGAGTGACAAGAAGGGACCAGGAGGGAAAAGGAGGGAAAGGAGTGACGAGGAGGAACAAGGAGGGACAAGCAGTGTCAAGGAGGGACACGCAGGGACAAGGATGGTCAAGGAGGGACAATGAGGGACAAGGAGGGACAAGGAGGGACAAGGAGGGACAAGGAGGAGCAAGGAGAGACAAGGAGAGACAAGGAGGGACAAGGAGTGGCAATTAGGGACAAAGAGGCCCAAGGAGGGACAAGTACGGACCAGGAGGGACAAGTACGGACCAGGAGCGACAAGGAGGGATAAGGAGGGACAAGGAGGGATGAGGAGGGAAAAGAAGGGGCAAGGAGGAACCAGGAGGGGCATGGAGAGACAAGGAGGGAAAAGGAGGGAGAGTGACAAGGAGAAACAAGGAGGGTCAAGGAGTGACTATGAGGGACAGGAAGGGACTATGAGGGACTAGCAGGGTCAAGGAGGGACAAGGAGGGAAAAGGAGGGGCAATGAGGGACACGGAGGGACTAGCAGGGACTAGGAGGGACAAGGAGGGAAAAGGAAAGAAAAGGAGGACAAAGGAGGGGCAATGGGGGACAAGGAGGGAAGGCAGGGATAAGGAGGGTCAAGTACGGACCAGGAGTGACAAGGACGGACTAGAAGGGACTAGGAGGGACAAGGATGGACAAGGAGGGACAAGGATTGTCAATGAGGGACATGGAGGGGCAATGAGGGACAAGGAGGGACTAGGAGGGACAAGGAGGGACAAGGAGGGTCAAGGAGGGACAAGTAAGGACAAGGAGGGACAAGGAGTGGCAAGGAGGGACAAGCATGGACAAGGAGGGAAAAGGAGGAACAAGGAGGGACAATGAGGGACAAGGAAAGACAAGGAGGGACCAGGAGGGACAAGGAGGGAAGGCAGGGACAAGCAGGGACAAGGAGGGTCAAGTACGGACCAGGAGGGACAAGGACAGACTAGAAGGGACTAGGAGGGACAAGGAGGGACAAGGAGAGACAAGGAGGGACAAGGAGGGGCAATGAGGGACATGGAGGGGCAATGAGGGACAAGGAGGGACTAGGAGGGACAAGGAGGGACAAGGAGGGTCAAGGAGGGACAAGGAAGGGCAAGGAAGGACAAGGAAGGACAAGGAAGGACATGGAGGGACAAGGAGGGACAAGCATGCGCAAGGAGGGAAAAGGAGGGACAAGGAGAGACAAGGAGGGACCAGGAGGGACAAGGATGGACCAGGAGGGACAAGGAGGGACCAGGAGGGACAACGAGGAACAAGGAAGGACAAGGAGGGATTAGGAGGGACAATGAGGGGCAAGGAGAGACAAGGAGTGGCAAGGAGGGACATGGAGTGACCAGGAGGGACAAGGAGGGAAAAGGAGTGACAAGGAGGGACAATGAGGGACATGGAGGGGCAATGAGGGACAAGGTGGGTGAAGGAGGGACAAGGAGGGAAAGGAGGGCCAAGGAGGGGCAATGAGGGACAAGGAGGGGCAAGTAGGAGCAATGAGGGACCAGGAGGGTCAAGGAGGGTCTAGGAAGGTCAAGGAGGTACAATGAGGCACCAGGAGGGAAATTATGGAAAGGAGTGACAAGGAGGAACAAGGAGGGACAATGAGGGGCAATAAGGGACAAGTACGGACCAGGAGGGAAAAGAAGGGTCAAGGAGGAGCAAGGAGAGACGAGGAGCGACAAGGAGGGGCAAGGAGAGACAAGGAGGGACAAGGAGGGGCAATGAGGACCAGGAGGGACAAGGAGGGACCAGGAGGGAAAAGGAGGGACTAGGAGGGCCAAGGAGGGGCCAGGAGGGAAAAGGAGGGACAAGGAGGGGCAATGAGGGACATGTAGGGACATGGAGGGGCAATGAGGGACAAGGAGGGACTAGGAGGGACAAGGATGGTCAAGGAGGGACAAGGAGGGACAAGGAGGGTCAAGGAGGGTCAAGGAGGGACAAGGAAGGACAAGGAATGACAAGGAGTGACAAGGAGAGGCAAGGAGGGCCAAGGTGGGACCAGGAGGGAAAATGAGGGACAAGGAGGGGCAAGGAGGGACATGGAGTGACCAGGAGGGACAAGGGGGGACAAGGAGGGAAAAGGAGTGACTAGGAGGGACATGGAGGGCCAAGGAGGGACAATGAGGGGCAAGTAGGAGCAATGAGTGACCAGGAGGGTCAAGGAGGGTCAAGGAAGGTCAAGGAGGTACAAGGAGAGACAAGGAGGCACCAGGAGGGAAATTATGGAAAGGAGTGACAATGAGGAACAATGAGGGGCAATGAGGGACAAGGAGGGACAAGTACGGACCAGGAGGGAAAAGAAGGGTCGAGGAGGACCCCTCCCCCTGCCCCTCCTTGTCCCTCCTTGTCCTCATTGCCCCTCCTTGTCCCTCCTTGTCCCTCCATGGCCCACCTTGTCCCTCATTGCCCCTCCAGTGACTAGGAGACACCAGGAGCGACAAGGAGGGGCAAGGAGAGACAAGGAGGGACAAGGAGGGGCAATGAGGACAAGGAGGGACTAGGAGGGACAAGGAGGGACAAGGAGGGACAAGGAGGGACAAGGAGGGACAAGGAGTGACAAGGAGTGACCAGGAGGGACTAGGAGGGACATGGAGGGACCAGGAGGGACAAGGAGGGGCAATGAGGGACATGGAGGGGCAATGAGGGACATGGAGGGGCAATGAGGGACAAGTAGCGACAAGCAGGATCAAGGAGGGACAAGGAGGGACCAGGAGGGACAAGGAGGGGCAAGGAGAGACATGGAGAGACAAGCAGGATCAAGGAGGGACAAACGGGGACAAGGAAGGACAAGTAGGAACACGCAGGGACAAGCTGGTTCAATGAGGGAAAGCGGGGACAATGAGGGAGAAGCAGGGACTAGGATGGACTAGGAGGGACTAGGAGGGACTAGGAGGGACAATGAGGGGCAAGGAGAGGCAAGGAGGGACAAGAAGTGACCAGGAGGGAAAAGGAGGAACAATGAGGGACAATGAGGGACAAGGAGAGACAAGGAGGGACCAAGAGGGACAAGGATGGACCAGGAGGGACCAGGAGGAACAAGGAGGGAAAAGGAGTTACAAGGAGGAGCAAGGGGGGACAATGAGGGACAAGGAGGATCAAGGAGGGACAAGGAGTAACATGGAGGGACATGGTGGTGCAAGGAGAGGCATGGAGAGGCAAGGAGTGACAAGGAGAGACAAGGAGGGACAAGGTCGGAAAAAGAGTGACAAGGAGGTGCAATGAGGGAAAAGGAGGGACCAAGAGGGACAAGGCGGGACAAGGACGGACAAGGAGGGGCAATGAGGGACAAGGTGAGACAAGGAAGGGCAAGGAGAGACAAGGAGGGACAAGGAAGGACAAGGAGGGTCAATGACGGACAAGGAGGGGCAAGTACGGACCAAGAGGGTCAAGGAGGGACAAGGCGGGACAAGGAGGGACCAGGAGAGACAAGGAGGGAAAAGGAGTTACAAGGAGGGACAAGGAAAGACAAGCATGGACAAGAAGGGAAAAGGAGTGACAAGGAGGGACTAGGATGGTCAAGGAGGGACAAGGAAAGACAATGGGGGACAAGCAGGGACAAGGAGGGGCAATGAGAGACAAGAAGGTACAAGGAGGGAAAAGGAGTGACAAGGAGGGCCAAGGAGGGGCAATGAGGGACAAGGAGGGGCAAGTAGGAGCAATGAGGGACCAGGAGGGTCAAGGAATGTCAAGGAGGGACAAGGAGGCACCAGGAGGGAAAAGGAGGGAAATTATGGAAAGGAGTGACAAGGAGGAACAAGGAGGGACAAGTACGGACCAGGAGGGACAAGGAGGGATATGGAGGGAAAAGAAGGGGCAAGGAGGAGCAAGGTGGGACCAGGAGGGACAAGGAGGGGCAAGGAGAGACAAGGAGGGACAAGGAGCGGCAAGGAGGGGCAATGAGGGACAAGGAGGGACTAGGAGGGAAAAGGAAGGACTAGGAGGGACAAGGAGGGACCAGGAGGGACATGGAGGGGCAATGAGGGACATGGAGGGGCAATGAGGGACATGGAGGGGCAATGAGGGACTAGGAGGGACAAACAGGGACAAGGAAGGACAAGGAGGGATTAGGAGGGACAATGAGGGGCAAGGAGAGACAACGAGAGACAAGGAGAGGCAAGGAAGGACCAGGAGGGACAAGGAGGTGCAAGGAGGGACCAGGAGGGGCAAGGAGGGACCAGGAGGGTCAAGGAGGGACCAGGAGAGACAAGCAGGATCAAGGAGGGACAAACAGGGACAAGGAGGGACAAGCAGGGTCAATGACCAGGAGGGTCAATGAGGGCCAAGGAGGGACAACGAGGAACAAGGAAGGACAAGGAGGGATTAGGAGGGGCAATGAGGGGCAAGGAGAGACAACGAGAGACAAGGAGAGGCAAGGAAGGACAAGGAGGGACCAGGAGGGGCCAGGAGGGGCAAGGAGGGACAAGGAGGGTCAAGGAGGGACCAGGAGGGAAACGGAGTGACAAGGAGGGAAATGGAGTGACAAGGAGGGGCAAGGAGAGAAAAGGACAGACAAGGAGTGACAGGAAGAGACAAGGAGGGATACGGAGGGAAAGGAGGGTCAAGGAGGGACAAGGAGGGATAAGCATGGACAAGGAGGGAAAAAGAGTGAGAAGGAGGGACTAGTATTGTCAAGGAGGGACAAGGAAGGACAATGATGGACAAGCAGGAACAAGGAGGGGCAGGGAGGGACAAGGAGAGACAAGGAGGAATAAGGAGTGACAATGAGGGACAAGGAGTGACAAGAAGGGAACAGGAGGGAAAGGAGTGACGAGGAGGAACAAGGAGGGACAAGCAGTGTCAAGGAGGGACACGCAGGGTTAAGGAGGGACAAGGAAGGTCAAGGAGGGACAAGGATGGTCAAGGATGGTCAAGGAGTGACAATGAGGGACAAGGAGGGTCAAGGAGGGACACGCAGGGACACGCAGGGACAAGGAGGGACAAGGATGGTCAAGGAGGGACAATGAGGGACAAGGAGGGACAAATAGGGACAAGGAGGGACAAGGAGGGGCAAGGAGAGACAAGGAGAGACAAGGAGGGACAAGGAGCGACTAGCAGGGACAAGAAGGGACAATCAGGATCAAGGAGGGACAAACAGGGACAAGGAGGGACAAGCAGGATCAAGGAGGGACAAGCAGGGTCAAGGAGGGCCAAGGAGGGACAAGGAGGGACAACGAGGAACAAGGAAGGACAAGGAGGGATTAGGAGGGACAATGAGGGGCAAGGAGAGACAACGAGAGACAAGGAGAGGCAAGGAAGGACAAGGAGGGACCAGGAGGGAAAATGAGGGAAAAGGAGGTGCAAGGACGGACCAGGAGGGACAAGGAGGGACTAGGAGGGTCAAGGAGGGACCAGGAGGAAAACGGAGTGACAAGGAGGAACAAGGAGGAACAAGGAGGAACAAGGAGGAACAAGAAGGAACAAGGAGGAACAAGGAGGGACAAGGAGGGAAATGGAGTGACAAGGAGGGGCAAGGAGGGGCAAGGAGAGGAAAGGATAGACAAGGAGTGACAGGAAGAGACAAGGAGGGATAAGGACGGAAAAGTAGGGTCAAGGAGGGACAAGGAGGGATAAGCATGGACAAGGAGGGAAAAAGAGTGAGACAATGGAAGGACAATGATGGACAAGCAGGAACAAGGAGGGGCAGGGAGGGACAAGGAGAGACAAGGAGGAACAAGGAGGAATAAGGAGTGGCAATGAGGGACAAGGAGTGACAAGAAGGGACCAGGAGGGAAAGGAGTGACGAGGAGGAACAAGGAGGGACAAGGAGGGTCAAGGAGGGACAAGGATGGTCAAGGAGGGACAATAAGGGGCAATGAGATACAAGGTGGGTCAAGGAGGGACAAGGAGGGAAAAGGAGGGGCAATGAGGGACAAGGATGGACAAGGAAGGAAAAGGAGTTTCAAAGGGGGACAAGGAGGGACAAGGAGGGGCAAGGAGAGACAAGGAGAGACAAGGAGAGACAAGGAGAGACAAGGAGGAATAAGGAGTGGCAATGAGGGACAAGTATGTCAAGAAGGGACCAGGAGGGAAAAGGAGGGAAAAGGAGGGAAAGGAGTGACGAGGAGGAACAAGGAGGGACAAGGAGGTTCAAGCAGTGTCAAGGAGGGACTCGCAGGGACAAGTAGGGACAAGGATGGTCAAGGAGGGACAAGGAGGGACAAGAAGGGGCAAAGAGAGACAATGAGAGACAAGGAGGGACAAGGAGGGACAAGGAGTGGCAATGAGGGGCAAAGAGGCCCAAGGAGGGACAAGTACGGACCAGGAGGGTCAAGTACGGACCAGGAGGGACATGGAGGGACAAGTACGGACCAGGAGCGACAAGGAGGGATAAGGAGGGACAAGGAGGGATGAGGAGGGAAAAGAAGGGGCAAGGAGGAGCAAGGAGGAACCAGGAGGGGCAAGGAGGAACCAGGAGGGGCATGGAGAGACAAGGTTGGAAAAGGAGGGAGAGTGACAAGGAGAAACAAGGAGGGTCAAGGAGTGACAATGAGGGTCACGAAGGGACTAGGAGGGACTAGCAGGGTCAAGGAGGGACAAGGAGCGAAAAGGAGGACAAAGGAGGGGCAATGAGGGACAAGGAGGGAAGGCAGGGACAAGGAGGGTCAAGTACGGACAAGGACGGACTAGAAGGGACTAGGAGGGACTAGGAGGGACAAGGAGGGACAAGGAGAGACAAGGAGGGGCAATGAGGGACATGGAGGGGCAAGTAGGAGCAATGAGGGACCAGGAGGGTCAAGGAATGTCAGGGAAGGACAAGGAGAGACAAGGAGGCACCAGGAGGGAAAAGGAGGGAAAAGGAGGGAAATTATGGAAAGGAGTGACAAGGAGGAACAAGGAGGGACAATGAGGGGCAATGACTGACAAGGAGGGACAAGTACGGACCAGGAGGGACAAGGAGGGAAAAGAAGGGGCAAGGAGGAGCAAGGTGGGACCAGGAGGGGCAAGGAGAGACAAGGAGGGACAGGGAGGGACAAGGAGGGGCAATGAGGCACAAGGAGGGACAAGGAGGGAAAAGGAGTGACAAGGAGGGACAATGAGGGACAAGGAGGGGCAAGTAGGAGCAATGAGGGACCAGGAGGGTCAAGGAGGGTCAAGGAAGGTCAAGGAGGTACAAGGAGGCACCAGGAGGGAAATTATGGAAAGGAGTGACAAGGAGGAACAAGGAGGGAAATGAAGTGACAAGGAGGGGCAAGGAGAGAAAAGGACAGACAAGGAGTGACAGGAAGAGACAAAGAGGGATAAGGACGGAAAAGTGGGCTCAAGAAGGGACAAGTAGGGATAAGCATGGACAAGGAGGGAAAAAGAGTGAGAAGGAGGGACTAGTATTGTCATGGAGAGACAAGGAAGGACAATGATGGACAAGCAGGAACAAGGAGAGGCAGGGAGGGACAAGGAGAGACAAGGAGGAATAAGGAGTGGCAATGAGGGACAAGGAGTTACAAGAAGGGACCAGGAGGGAATAGGAGGGAAAGCAGTGACGAGGAGGAACAAGGAGGGACAAGGAGGGTCAAGGAGGTACAAGCAGTGTCGAGGAGGGACTCGCAGGGACAAGGATGGTCAAGGAGGGACAAGGATGGTCAAGGAGGGACAATGAGGGGCAATAAGATACAAGGTGGGTCAAGGAGGGACAAGGAGGGAAAAGGAGGGCCAAGGAGGGGCAATGAGGGACAAGGATGGACAAGGAAGGAATAGGAGTTTCAAGGGGGGACAAGGAGGGAAAAGGATGGACATGGAGGGGCAAGGAGAGACAAGGAGAGACAAGGAGGAATAAGGAGTGACAATGAGGGACAAGGAGTGACACGAAGGGACCATGAGGGAAAAGGAGGGAAAGGAGTGACGAGGAGGAACAAGGAGGGACAAGGAGGGTCAAGGAGGGACAAGCAGTGTCAAGGAGGGACACGCAGGGACAAGGAGGGACAAGGATGGTCAAGGAGGGACAAGGATGGTCAAGGAGGGACAAGGAGGGACAAGGAGGGACAAGGAGGGGCAAGGAGAGACAAGGAGAGACAAGGAGGGACAAGGAGGAATAAGGAGTGACAATGAGGGACAAGGAGTGACAAGAAGGGACCAGGAGGGAAAAGGAGGGAAAGGAGTGACGAGGAGGAACAAGGAGGGACAAGGAGGGTCAAGGAGGGACAAGCAGTGTCAAGGAGGGACACGCAGGGACAAGGATATTCAAGGAGGGACAAGGATGGTCAAGGAGGGACAAGGAGGGACAAGGAGGGGCAAGGAGAGACAAGGAGAGACAAGGAGGGACAAGGAGTGGCAAAGAGGCCCAAGGAGGGACAAGTACGGACCAGGAGGGACAAGAAGGGACCAGGAGGGACAAGGAGGGACAAGTACGGACCAGGAGCGATAAGGAGAGATAAGGAGGGATGAGGAGGGAAAAGAAGGGGCAAGGAGGAGCAAGGAGGAACCAAGAGGGGCATGGAGAGACAAGGAGGGAAAAGGAGTGAGAGTGACAAGGAGAAACAAGGAGGGTCAAGGGACTAGGAGGGACTAGCAGGGTCAAGGAAGGACAAGGAGCGAAAAGGAGGGGCAATGAGGGACAAGGAGGGACTAGCAGGGACTAGGAGAGTCAAGGAGGGACAAAGAGGGAAAAGGAAAGAAAAGGAGGGGCAATGAGGGACAAGGAGGGAAGGCAGGGACAAGGAGGGTCAAGTACGGACCAGGAGGGACAAGGACGGACTAGAAGGGACTAGGAGAGACAAGGAGGGACAAGGAGGGGCAATGAGGGACATGGAGGGCAATGAGGGACAAGGAGTGGCAATGAGGGGCAATTAGTGGCAAAGAGGCCCAAGGAGGGACAAGTACGGACCAGGAGGGACAAGTACGGACCAGGAGGGACAAGTACGGCCCAGGAGGGACAAGGAGGGACAAGTACGGACCAGGAGCGACAAGGAGGGATAAGGAGGGACAAGTACGGACCAGGAGCGATAAGGAGAGATAAGGAGGGATGAGGAGGGAAAAGAAGGGGCAAGGAGGAGCAAGGAGGGACAAGGAGTGGCAAAGAGGCCCAAGGAGGGACAAGTACGGACCAGGAGGGACAAGTACGGACCAGGAGGGACAAGGAGGGACAAGTACGGACCAGGAGCGATAAGGAGAGATGAGGAGGGAAAAGAAGGGGCAAGGAGGAGCAAGGAGGAACCAAGAGGGGCATGGAGAGACAAGGAGGGAAAAGGAGTGAGAGTGACAAGGAGAAACAAGGAGGGTCAAGGGACTAGGAGGGACTAGCAGGGTCAAGGAAGGACAAGGAGCGAAAAGGAGGGGCAATGAGGGACTAGCAGGGACTAGGAGAGTCAAGGAGGGACAAGGAGGGAAAAGGAAAGAAAAGGAGGGGCAATGAGGGACAAGGAGGGAAGGCAGGGACAAGCAGGGACAAGGAGGGTCAAGTACGGACCAGGAGGGACAAGGACGGACTAGAAGGGACTAGGAGGGACAAGGAGAGACAAGGAGAGACAAGTAGGGACAAGGAGGGGCAATGAGGGGCATGGAGGGCAATGAGGGACATGGAGGGCAATGAGGGACAAGGAGGGACTAGGAGGGACAAGGAGGGACAAGGAGGGACAAGGAGGGTCAAGGAGGGACAAGGAGGGACAAGGAGGGGCAATGAGGGACATGGAGGGCAATGAGGGACAAGGAGGGACTAGGAGGGACAAAGAGGGACAAGGAGGGACAAGGAGGGACAAGGAGGGTCAAGGAGGGACAAGGAAGGACAAGGAAGGACAAGGAGGGACAAGCATGGACAAGGAGGGAAAAGGAGGAACAAGGAGGGACAATGAGGGACAAGGAGAGACAAGGAGGGACCAGGAGGGACAAGGATGGACCAGGAGGGACAAGGAGGGACAACGAGGAACAAGGAAGGACAAGGAGGGATTAGGAGGGACAATGAGGGGCAAGGAGAGACAAGGAGTGGCAAGGAGGGACATGGAGTGACCAGGAGGGACAATGAGGGAAAAGGAGTGACAAGGAGGGACATGGAGGGGCAATGAGGGACAAGGTGGGTGAAGGAGGGACAAGGAGGGAAAAGGAGGGCCAAGGAGGGGCAATGAGGGACAAGGAGGGGCAAGTAGGAGCAATGAGGGACCAGGAGGGTCAAGGAGGGTCAAGGAAGGTCAAGGAGGTACAAGGAGGCACCAGGAGGGAAATTATGGAAAGGAGTGACAAGGAGGAACAAGGAGGGACAATGAGGGGCAATGAGGGACAAGTACGGACCAAGAGGTCAAGGAGGGACAAGGCGGGACAAGGAGGGACCAGGAGGGAAAAGGAGTTACAAGGAGGGACAAGGAAAGACAAGCATGGACAAGAAGGGAAAAGGAGTGACAAGGAGGGACTAGGATGGTCAAGGAGGGACAAGGAAGGACAATGGGGGACAAGCAGGGACAAGGAGGGGCAATGAGAGACAAGAAGGTACAAGGAGGGGCAAGGAGAGACAAGGAGAGACAAGGAGCGGCAAGGAGAGACAAGGAGGGACATGGAGGGACAAGGAGTGGCAATGAGGGGCAATTAGGGACAAAGAGGCCCAAGGAGGGACAAGTACGGACCAGGAGGGACAAGTACGGACCAGGAGGGACAAGGAGGGACAAGTACGGACCAGGAGCGACAAGGAGGGATAAGGAGGGACAAGGAGGGATGAGGAGGGAAAAGAAGGGGCAAGGAGGAGCAAGGTGGAACCAGGAGGGGCATGGAGAGACAAGGAGGGAAAAGGAGGGAGAGTGACAAGGAGAAACAAGGAGGGACAAGGAGGGACAAGGAGGGTCAAGGAGTGACAATGAGGGACAAGAAGGGACTAGGAGGGACTAGCAGGGTCAAGGAGGGACAAGGAGCGAAAAGGAGGACAAAGGAGGGGCAATGAGGGACAAGGAGGGGCAATGAGGGACAAGAAGGGACAAGGAGGGTCAAGTACGGACCAGGAGGGACAAGGACGGACTAGAAGGGACTAGGAGGGACAAGGAGGGACAAGGAGGGACAAGGAGAGACAAGGAGGGACAAGGAGGTGCAATGAGGGACATGGAGGGGCAATGAGGGACAAGGAGGGACTAGGAGGGACAAGGAGGGACAAGGAGGAATAAGGAGTGACAATGAGGGACAAGGAGTGACAAGAAGGGACCAGGAGGGAAAAGGAGGGAAAGGAGTGACGAGGAGGAACAAGGAGGGTCAAGGAGGGACAAGCAGTGTCAAGGAGGGACACGCAGGGACAAGGAGGGACAAGGATATTCAAGGAGGGACAAGGATGGTCAAGGAGGGACAAGGAGGGACAAGGAGGGGCAAGGAGAGACAAGGAGAGACAAGGAGGGACAAGGAGTGGCAAAGAGGCCCAAGGAGGGACAAGTACGGACCAGGAGGGACAAGTACGGACCAGGAGGGACAAGGAGGGACAAGTACGGACCAGGAGCGATAAGGAGAGATAAGGAGTGATGAGGAGGGAAAAGAAGGGGCAAGGAGGAGCAAGGAGGAACCAAGAGGGGCATGGAGAGACAAGGAGGGAAAAGGAGTGAGAGTGACAAGGAGAAACAAGGAGGGTCAAGGGACTAGGAGGGACTAGCAGGGTCAAGGAAGGACAAGGAGCGAAAAGGAGGGGCAATGAGGGACAAGGAGGGACTAGCAGGGACTAGGAGAGTCAAGGAGGGACAAAGAGGGAAAAGGAAAGAAAAGGAGGGGCAATGAGGGACAAGGAGGGAAGGCAGGGACAAGCAGGGACAAGGAGGGTCAAGTACGGACCAGGAGGGACAAGGACGGACTAGAAGGGACTAGGAGAGACAAGGAGGGACAAGGAGGGGCAATGAGGGACATGGAGGGCAATGAGGGACAAGGAGGGACAAGGAGTGGCAATGAGGGGCAATTAGTGGCAAAGAGGCCCAAGGAGGGACAAGTACGGACCAGGAGGGACAAGGAGGGACAAGTATGGACCACGAGCGACAAGGAGGGATAAGGAGGGATGAGGAGGGAAAAGAAGGGGCAAGGAGGAGCAAGGAGGAACCAGGAGGGGCATGGAGAGACAAGGAGGGAAAAGGAGTGAGAGTGACAAGGAGAAACAAGGAGGGTCAAGGGACTAGGAGGGACTAGCAGGGTCAAGGAAGGACAAGGAGCGAAAAGGAGGGGCAATGAGGGACAAGGAGGGACTAGCAGGGACTAGGAGAGTCAAGGAGGGACAAGGAGGGAAAAGGAAAGAAAAGGAGGGGCAATGAGGGACAAGGAGGGAAGGCAGGGACAAGGAATGTCAAGTACGGACCAGGAGGGACAAGGACGGACTAGAAGGGACTAGGAGGGACAAGGAGAGACAAGTAGGGACAAGGAGGGGCAATGAGGGACATGGAGGGCAATGAGGGACATGGAGGGCAATGAGGGACAAGGAGGGACTAGGAGGGACAAGGAGGGACAAGGAGGAACAAGGAGGGACAAGGAGGGTCAAGGAGGGACAAGGAGAGACAAGGAGGGACAAGGAGGGGCAATGAGGGACATGGAGGGCAATGAGGGACAAGGAGGGACTAGGAGGGACAAGGAGGGTCAAGGAGGGACAAGGAGGGACAAGGAGGGTCAAGGAGGGACAAGGAAGGACAAGGAAGGACAAGGAGGGACAAGCATGGACAAGGAGGGAAAAGGAGGAACAAGGAGGGACAATGAGGGACAAGGAGAGACAAGGAGGGACCAGGAGGGACAAGGATGGACCAGGAGGGACAAGGAGGGACAACGAGGAACAAGGAAGGACAAGGAGGGATTAGGAGGGACAATGAGGGGCAAGGAGAGACAAGGAGTGGCAAGGAGGGACATGGAGTGACCAGGAGGGACAATGAGGGAAAAGGAGGGACAAGGAGGGACATGGAGGGGCAATGAGGGACAAGGTGGGTGAAGGAGGGACAAGGAGGGAAAAGGAGGGCCAAGGAGGGGCAATGAGGGACAAGGAGGGGCAAGTAGGAGCAATGAGGGACCAGGAGGGTCAAGGAGGGTCAAGGAAGGTCAAGGAGGTACAAGGAGGCACCAGGAGGGAAATTATGGAAAGGAGTGACAAGGAGGGACAATGAGGGGCAATGAGGGACAAGTACGGACCAGGAGGGAAAAGAAGGGCAAGGAGGAGCAAGGAGAGACCAGGAGCGACAAGGAGGGGCAAGGAGAGACAAGGAGGGACAAGGAGGGGCAATGAGGACAAGGAGGGCCAAGGAGGGGCCAGGAGGGACAAGGAGGGGCAATGAGGGACATGGAGGGGCAATGAGGGACTAGGAGGGACAAGGATGGTCAAGGAGGGTCAAGGAGGGTCAAGGAGGGTCAAGGAGGGACAAGGAAGGACAAGGAGAGGCAAGGAGGGTCAAGGTGGGACCAGGAGGGAAAATGAGGGACAAGGAGGGGCGAGGAGGGACATGGAGTGACCAGGAGGGACAAGGAGGGAAAAGGAGTGAATAGGAGGGACAATGAGGGACATGGAGGGGCAATGAGGGACAAGGTGGGTCAAGGAGGGACAAGGAGGGAAAAGGAGGGCCAAGGAGGGGCAATGAGGGACAAGGAGGGGCAAGTAGGAGCAATGAGGGACCAGGAGGGTCAAGGAGGGTCAAGGAAGGTCAAGGAGGTACAAGGAGAGACAAGGAGGCACCAGGAGGGAAATTATGGAAAGGAGTGACAAGGAGGAACAAGGAGGGGCAATGAGGGACAAGGAGGGACAAGTACGGACCAGGAGGGAAAAGAAGGGTCCTCCTCGACAGTTCTTTTCCCTCCTTGTCCCTCCTTGACCCACCTTGTCCCTCATTGCCCCTCCAGGGACTAGGAGACACCAGGAGCGACAAGGAGGGGCAAGGAGAGACAAGGAGGGACAAGGAGGGGCAATGAGGACAAGGAGGGACAAGGAGGGACTAGGAGGGACAAGGAGGGACAAGGAGGGACAAGGAGGGACAAGGAGGGACAAGGAGGGACAAGGAGGGACAAGGAGTGACAAGGAGGGACCAGGAGGGACTAGGAGGGACAAGGAGGGAAAAGGAGGGACAAGGAGGGGCAAGGAGGGGCAATGAGGGACATGGAGGGGCAATGAGGGACAAGGAGGGGCAATGAGGGACAAGGTGAGACAAGGAAGGGCAAGGAGAGACAAGGAGGGACAAGCAGGGACAAGCAAGGACAAGGAGGGTCAATGACGGACAAGGATGGGCAAGTACGGACCAAGAGGGTCAAGGAGGGACAAGGCGGGACAAGGAGGGACCAGGAGGGAAAAGGAGTTACAAGGAGGGACAAGGAAAGACAAGCATGGACAAGAAGGGAAAAGGAGTGACAAGGAGGGACTAGGATGGTCAAGGAGGGACAAGGAAGGACAATGGTGGACAAGCAGGGACAAGGAGGGGCAATGAGAGACATGAAGGTACAAGGAGGGACAAGGAGGGGCAAGGAGAGACAAGGAGAGACAAGGAGCGGCAAGGAGAGACAAGGAGGGACATGGAGGGACAAGGAGTGGCAATGAGGGGCAATTAGGGACAAAGAGGCCCAAGGAGGGACAAGTACGGACCAGGAGGGACAAGTACGGACCAGGAGGGACAAGGAGGGACAAGTACGGACCAGGAGCGACAAGGAGGGATAAGGAGGGACAAGGAGGGATGAGGAGGGAAAAGAAGGGGCAAGGAGGAGCAAGCTGGAACCAGGAGGGGCATGGAGAGACAAGGAGGGAAAAGGAGGGAGAGTGACAAGGAGAAACAAGGAGGGACAAGGAGGGTCAAGGAGTGACAATGAGGGACAAGAAGGGACTAGGAGGGACTAGGAGGGACTAGCAGGGTCAAGGAGGGACAAGGAGCGAAAAGGAGGACAAAGGAGGGGCAATGAGGGACAAGGAGGGGCAATGAGGGACAAGAAGGGACAAGGAGGGTCAAGTACGGACCAGGAGGGACAAGGACGGACTAGAAGGGACTAGGAGGGACAAGGAGGGACAAGGAGAGACAAGGAGGGACAAGGAGGTGCAATGAGGGACATGGAGGGGCAATGAGGGACAAGGAGGGACTAGGAGGGACTAGGAGGGACTAGGAGGGACAAGGAAGGACAAGGAGGGTCAAGGAGGGACAAGGAAGGACAAGGAGGGACAAGGAGAGGCAAGGAGGGACAAGCATGGACAAGGAGGGACTAGGATGGTCAAGGATGGTCCAGGAGGGACAAGGAAGGACAATGAGGGACAAGCAGGGACAAGGAGAGACTAGGAGATACAAGGAGGGACATGGAGAGATAAGGAAGGACAAGGAGGGACAAGCAGGGGCAATGAGGGACATGGAGGGGCAATGAGGTACAAGTTGGCTCAAGGAGGGACAAGGAGGGAAAAGGATGGACAAGGAGGGAAAAGGAGGGCAAGTAGGAGCAATGAGGGACCAGGAGGGTCAAGGTGGGACAACGAATGACAAGCAGAGTCAAGGAGGGCAAGGAGGGACAACGAGAGTCAAGGAGGGACAAGCAGGGACAAGAAGAGAAAAGGAGGGACAAGGATGGACAAGGAAGGACAATGAGGGACAAGGAGGGTTAAGGGAGGGACAAGGAGGGACAAGGAGGGCAAGGAGAGACATGGAGAAACAAGCTGGATCAAGTAGGGACAAACGGGGACAAGGATGGACAAGGAGGGACAAACGGGGACAAGGAGGGACAAGCAAGGACAAGGAGGGGCAAGGAGAGACATGGAGAGACAAGCAGGATCAAGGAGGGACAAACGGGGACAAGGAGGGACAAGCAAGGACAAGGAGGGACCAGGAGGGACACGCAGGCACAAGCTGGTTCAAGGAGGGAAAATCAGGATCAAGGAGGGACAAGGAGGGGCAAGGAGAGACATGGAGAGACAAGCAGGATCAAGGAGGACAAACGGGGACAAGGAAGGACAAGGAGGGACAAGCAGGATCAAGGAGGGCCCAGGAGGGGCAAGGAGAGACATGGAGAGACAAGCAGGATCAAGGAGGGATAAGGAAGGACAAGGAGAGGCAAGGAGGGACAAGGAGGGACAAGCAGGATCAAGGAGGGACCAGGAGGGACAATGAGGGGCAAGGAGAGACAAGCAGGATCAAGGAGGGACAAACGGGGACAAGCAGGGACAAGGAGGGACCAGGAGGGACACGCAGGCACAAGCTGGTTCAAGGAGGGAAAAGCAGGATCAAGGAGGGACAAGGAGGGGCAAGGAAAGACATGGAGAGACAAGCAGAATCAAGGAGGGACAACGGGGACAAGGAGGGACAAGCAGGATCAAGGAGGGACAAGGAGGGGCAAGGAGAGACATGGAGAGACAAGCAGGAACAAGGAGGGACAATCGGGGACAACGAAGGACAAGGAGGGACAAGTAGGGACGAGCAGGATCAAGGAGGGACAAGGAGGGACAAGCATTATCAAGGTGGGACAAGGAGGGGCAAGGAGAGACATGGAGAGACAAGCAGGATCAAGGAGGGACAAACGGGGACAAGGAAGGACAAGGAGGGACAAGCAGGATCAAGGAGGGACCAGGAGGAACACGCAGGGACAAGCTGGTTCAAGGAGTGAAAGCGGGGACAATGAGGGAGAAGGAGGGACTAGGAGGGACTAGGATGGACTAGGAGGGACTAGGAGGGACTAGCAGGGACTAGCAGGGACAATGAGGGGCAAGGAGAGACAAGGAGAGACAAGGAGAGGCAAGGAGGGACAAGCAGTGACCAGGAGGGAAAAGGAGGAACAAGGAGGGACAATGAGGGACAAGGAGAGACAAGTAGGGACCAGGAGGGACAAGGATGGACCAGGAGGAACCAGGAGGGAAAAGTAGTTACAAGGAGGAACAAGGAGGGACAATGCGGGACAAGGAGAGGCATGGAGAGGCAAGGAGTGACAAGGAGGGACAAGGACGGAAAAAGAGTGACAAGGAGGGGCAATGAGGGACCAGGAGGGACAAGGCGGGACAAGGACGGAAAAGGAGGGGCAATGAGGGACAAGGAAGGGCAAGGAGAGACAAGGAGGGACAAGCAGGGACAAGCAAGGACAAGGAGGGTCAATGACGGACAAGGAGGGGCAAGTACGGACCAAGAGGGTCAAGGAGGGACAAGGCGGGACAAGGAGAGACAAGGAGGGAAAATGAGTTACAAGGAGGAACAAGGAGGGACAAGGAAAGACAAGCATGGACAAGAAGGGAAAAGGAGTGACAAGGAGGGACTAGGATGTTCAAGGAGGGACAAGGAAGGACAATGAGGGACAAGCAGGGACAAGGAGGGCAATGAGAGACAAGAAGGTACAAGGAGGGACATGGAGGGACATGGAGGGGCAATGAGGGACAAGGTGGGTCAAGGAGGGAAAAGGAGTGACAAGGAGGGCCAAGGAGGGGCAATGAGGGACAAGGAGTTGCAAGGAGAGACAAGGGGGCACCAGGAGGGAAATTATGGAAAGGAGTGACAAGGAGGGACAAGAGGGACAAGTACGGACCAGGAGTGACAAGGAGGTATAAGAAGGGAAAAGAAGGGAAAAGAAGGGGCAAGGAGGAGCAAGGTGGGACCAGGAGGGACAAGGAGGGGCAAGGAGAGACAAGGAGAGACAAGGAGGGACAAGGACGGACAAGGAGGGGCAATGAGGGACAAGGTGGGACAAGGAAGGGCAAGGAGAGACAAGGAGGGACAAGCAGGGACAAGCAAGGACAAGGAGGGTCAATGACGGACAAGGAGGGGCAAGTACGGACCAAGAGGGTCAAGGAGGGACAAGGAGGGACAAGGCGGGACAAGAAGGGACCAGGAGAGACAAGGAGGGAAAAGGAGTTACAAGGAGGAACAAGGAGGGACAAGGAAAGACAAGCATGGACAAGAAGGGAAAAGGAGTGACAAGGAGGGACTAGGATGTTCAAGGAGGGACAAGGAAGGACAATGAGGGACAAGCAGGGACAAGGAGGGCAATGAGAGACAAGAAGGTACAAGGAGGGACATGGAGGGGCAATGAGGGACAAGGTGGGTCAAGGAGGGACAAGGAGGGAAAAGGAGTGACAAGGAGGGCCAAGGAGGGGCAATGAGGGACAAGGAGTTGCAAGGAGGGACAAGGAGGCACCAGGAGGGAAATTATGGAAAGGAGTAACAAGGAGGAACAAGGAGGGACAATGAGGGACAAGTACGGACCAGGAGTGACAAGGAGGGATAAGAAGGGAAAAGAAGGGGCAAGGAGGAGCAAGGTGGGACCAGGAGGGAAAAGGAGGGACAAGTAGGGACAAGGATGGTCAAGGAGGGACAATGAGGGACAAGGAGGGACAAGGAGGGACAAGGAGGGGCAAGGAGAGACTAGGAGAGAAGAGGAGAGACAAGGAGGGACAAGGAGGGACAAGGAGTGGCAATGAGGGGCAATTAGGGACAAAGAGGCCCAAGGAGGGACAAGGACGGACCAGGAGGGACAAGTACGGACCAGGAGGGACAAGGAGGGACAAGTACGGACCAGGAGCGACAAGGAGGGATAAGGAGGGACAAGGAGGGATGAGGAGGGAAAAGAAGGGGCAAGGAGGAGCAAGGAGGAACCAGGAGGGGCATGGAGAGACAAGGAGGGAAAAGGAGGGAGAGTGACAAGGAGAAACAAGGAGGGACAAGGAGGGTCAAGGAGTGACAATGAGGGACAAGAAGTGACAAGAAGGGACCAGGAGGGAAAGGAGTGACGAGGAGGAACAAGGAGGGACAAGGAGGGACAAGCAGTGTCAAGGAGGGACACGCAGGGATAAGGAGGGACAAGGATGGTCAAGGAGGGACAAGGAGGGACAATGAGTGACAAGGAGGGTCAAGGAGGGACACGCAGGGACAAGAAGGGACAAGGATGGTCAAGGAGGGACAAGGAGGGGCAAGGAGAGACAAGGAGAGACAAGGAGGGACAAGGAGCGACTAGCAGGGACAAGAAGGGACAAGCAGGATCATGGAGGGACAAACAGGGACAAGGAGGGACAAGCAGGGTCAATGACCAGGAGGGTCAAGGAGGGACAAGGAGGGACAACGAGGAACAAGGAAGGACAAGGAGGGATTAGGAGGGACAACGAGGGGCAAGGAGAGACAACGAGAGGCAAGGAAGGACAAGGAGGGACCAGGAGGGAAAATGAGGGACAAGGAGGTGCAAGGAGGGACCAGGAGGGACAAGGAGGGACTAGGAGGGTCAAGGAGGGACCAGGAGGGAAACGGAGTGACAAGGAGGAACAAGGAGGAACAAGGAGGAACAGGGAGGAACAAGGAGGGACAAGGAGGGAAATGGAGTGACAAGGAGGGGCAAGGAGAGGAAAGGATAGACAAGGAGTGACAGGAAGAGACAAGGAGGGATAAGGACGGAAAAGTAGGGTCAAGGAGGGACAAGGAGGGATAAGCATGGACAAGGAGGGAAAAAGAGTGAGAAGGAGGGACTAGTATTGTCAAGGAGGGACAAGGAAGGACAATGATGGACAAGCAGGAACAAGGAGGGGCAGGGAGGGACAAGGAGAGACAAGGAGGAATAAGGAGTGGCAATGAGGGACAAGGAGTGACAAGAAGGGACCAGGAGGGAATAGGAGGGAAAGGAGTGACGAGGAGGAACAAGGAGGGACAAGGAGGGTCAAGGAGGTACAAGCAGTGTCAAGGAGGGACACGCAGGGACAAGGATGGTCAAGGAGGGACAATAAGGGACAATGAGATACAAGGAGGGACAAGGAGGGAAAAGGAGGGGCAATGAGGGACAAGGAAGGAAAAGGAGTTTCAAGGGGGACAAGGAGGGACAAGGAGGGGCAAGGAGAGACAAGGAGAGACAAGGAGGAATAAGGAGTGGCAATGAGGGACAAGGAGTGTCAAGAAGGGACCAGGAGGGAAAAGGAGAAGAAGGAGTGACGAGGAGGAACAAGGAGGTTCAAGCAGTGTCAAGGAGGGACACGCAGGGACAAGTAGGGACAAGGATGGTCAAGGAGGGACAATGAGGGACAAGGAGGGACAAGGAGGGGCAAGGAGAGACTAGGAGAGACAAGGAGGGACAAGGATGGACAAGGAGTGGCAATGAAGGGCAATTAGGGACAAAGAGGCCCAAGGAGGGACAAGTACGGACCAGGAGGGACAAGTACGGACCAGGAGGGACAAGTACGGACCAGGAGGGACAAGTACGGACCAGGAGCGACAAGGAGGGATAAGGAGGGACAAGGAGGGATGAGGAGGGAAAAGAAGGGGCAAGGAGGAACCAGGAGGGGTATGGAGAGACAAGGAGGGAAAAGGAGGGAGAGTGACAAGGAGAAACAAGGAGGGTCAAGGAGTGACAATGAGGGACAAGAAGGGACTAGAGGGACTAGCAGGGTCAAGGAGGGACAAGGAGCGAAAAGGAGGACAAAGGAGGGACAAGGAGGGAAGGCAGGGACAAGGAGGGTCAAGTACGGACCAGGAGGGACAAGGACGGACTAGAAGGGACTAGGAGGGACAAGGAGGGACAAGGAGAGACAAGAAGGGACAAGGAGGGGCAATGAGGGACATGGAGGGGCAATGAGGGACAAGGAGGGACTAGGAGGGTCTAGGAGGGACAAGGAGGGACAAGGAGGGACAAGGAGGGACAAGGAGGGACAAGGAGGGACAAGGAAGGACAAGGAAGGACAAGGAGGGACAAGGAGGGACAAGGAGAGGCAAGGAGGGACAAGCATGGACAAGGAGGGACTAGGATGGTCAAGGATGGTCCAGGAGGGACAAGGAAGGACAATGAGGGACAAGCAGGGACAAGGAGGGGCAAGGAGAGACTAGGAGATACAAGGAGGGACATGGAGAGATAAGGAAGGACAAGGAGGGACAAGCAGGGGCAATGAGGGACATGGAGGGGCAATGAGGTACAAGTTGGCTCAAGGTGGGACAAGGAATGACAAGCAGAGTCAAGGAGGGCAAGGAGGGACAAGGAGAGTCTAGGAGGGACAAGCAGGGACAAGAAGAGAAAAGGAGGGACAAGGATGGACAAGGAAGGACAATGAGGTACAAGGAGGGTTAAGGGAGGGACAAGGAGGGACAAGGAGGGCAAGGAGAGACAAGCAGGATCAAGTAGGGACAAACGGGGACAAGGATGGACAAGGAGGGACAAGTAGGGACAAGCAGGATCAAGGAGGGACAAGGAGGGACCAGGAGGGACAAGGAGGGGCAAGGAGAGACATGGAGAGACAAACGGAGACAAGGAGGGACAAGCAAGGACAAGGAGGGACCAGGAGGGACCAGGAGGGACACGCAGGTACAAGCTGGTTCAAGGAGGGAAAAGCAGGATCAAGGAGGGACAAGGAGGGGCAAGGAGGGGCAAGGAGAGACATGGAGAGACAAGCAGGATCAAGGAGGGACAAACGGGGACAAGGAAGGACAAGGAGGGACAAGCAGGATCAAGGAGGGATAAGGAGGGACAAGGAGGGCCCAGGTGGGGCAAGGAGAGACATGGAGAGACAAGCAGGATCAAGGAGGGACAAGGAAGGACAAGGAGTGGCAAGGAGGGACCAGGAGGGACAATGAGGGGCAAGGAGAGACATGGAGAGACAAGCAGGATCAAGGAGGGACAAACGGGGACAAGGAAGGACAAGGAGGATCAAGGAGGGACAAGGAGGGACAAGGAGGGGCAAGGAGAGACATGGAGAGACAAGCAGGAACAAGGAGGGACAATCGGGGACAACGAAGGACAAGGAGGGACAAGTAGGGACGAGCAGGATCAAGGAGGGACAAGGAGGGACCAGGAGGGACATGCAGGGACAAGGAGGGACAAGCAGGATCAAGGTGGGACAAGGAGGGGCAAGGAGAGACATGGAGAGACAAGCAGGATCAAGGAGGGACCAGGAGGAACACGCAGGGACAAGCTGGTTCAAGGAGGGAAAAGCAGGATCAAGGAGGGACAAGGAGGGGCAAGGAAAGACATGGAGAGACAAGCAGAATCAAGGAGGGACAAACGGGGACAAGGAGGGACAAGCAGGATCAAGGAGGGACAAGGAGGGGCAAGGAGAGACATGGAGAGACAAGCAGGAACAATCGGGGACAACGAAGGACAAGGAGGGACAAGTAGGGACGAGCAGGATCAAGGAGGGACAAGGAGGGACCAGGAGGGACATGCAGGGACAAGGAGGGACAAGCAGGATCAAGGTGGGACAAGGAGGGGCAAGGAGAGACATGGAGAGACTAGCAGGATCAAGGAGGGACAAACGGGGATAAGGAAGGACAAGGAGGGACAAGCAGGATCAAGGAGGGACCAGGAGGAACACGCAGGGACAAGCTGGTTCAAGGAGGGAAAGCGGGGACAATGAGGGAGAAGGAGGGACTAGGAGGGACTAGGATGGACTAGGAGGGACTAGGAGGGACTAGCAGGGACAATGAGGGGCAAGGAGAGACAAGGAGAGGCAACGAGGGACAAGCAGTGACCAGGAGGGAAAAGAAGGAACAAGGAGGGACAATGAGGGACAAGGAGAGACAAGTAGGGACCAGGAGGGACAAGGATGGACCAGGAGGGACCAGGAGGAACAAGGAGGGAAAAGGAGTTACAAGGAGGGACAATGCGGATCAAGGAGGGACAAGGAGTAACAAGGAGGGACAAGGTGGTGCAAGGAGAGACATGGAGAGGCAAGGAGTGACAAGGAGGGACAAGGACGGAAAAAGAGTGACAAGGAGGGGCAATGAGGGAAAAGGAGGGACCAGGAGGGACAAGGCAGGACATGGAGGGACAAGGCGGTACAAGGAGGGACCAGGAGAGACAAGGAGGGAAATGGAGTTACAAGGAGGAACAAGGAGGGACAAGGAAAGACAAGCATGGACAAGAAGGGAAAAGGAGTGACAAGGAGGGACTAGGATGTTCAAGGAGGGACAAGGAAGGACAATGAGGGACAAGGCGGGACAAGGAGGGACAAGGCGGTACAAGGAGGGACCAGGAGAGACAAGGAGGGAAATGGAGTTACAAGGAGGAACAAGGAGGGACAAGGAAAGACAAGCATGGACAAGAAGGGAAAAGGAGTGACAAGGAGGGACTAGGATGTTCAAGGAGGGACAAGGAAGGACAATGAGGGACAAGCAGGGACAAGGAGGGGCAAGGAGATACAAGGAGGGACATGGAGAGATAAGGAAGGACAAGGAGGGACAAGCAGGGGCAATGAGGGACATGGAGGGGCAATGAGGTACAAGTTGGCTCAAGGAGGGACAAGGAGGGAAAAGGATGGACAAGGAGGGAAAAGGATGGACAAGGAGGGAAAAGGAGGGCAAGTAGGAGCAATGAGGGACCAGGAGGGTCAAGGAGGGTCAAGGTGGGACAAGGAATGACAAGCAGAGTCAAGGAGGGCAAGGAGGGACAAGGAGAGTCAAGGAGGGACAAGCAGGGACAAGAAGAGGAAAGGAGGGACAAGGATGGACAAGGAAGGACAATGAGGGACAAGGAGAGTTAAGGGAGGGACAAGGAGGGCAAGGAGAGACATGGAGAGACAAGCAGGATCAAGTAGGGACAAACGGGGACAGGGATGGACAAGGAGGGACAAGTAGGGACAAGCAGGATCAAGAAGGGACAAGGAGGGACCAGGAGGGACAAGGAGGTGCAAGGAGAGACATGGAGAGACAAGCAGGATCAAGGAGGGACAAACGGGGACAAGGAAGGACATGGAGGGACAAGCAAGGACAAGGAGGGACCAGGAGGGACACGCAGGCACAAGCTGGTTCAAGGAGGGAAAAGCAGGATCAAGGAGGGACAAACGGGGACAAGGAAGGACAAGGAGGGACAAGCAGGATCAAGGAGGGACAAGGAGGGCCCAGGAGGGGCAAGGAGAGACATGGAGAGACAAGCAGGATCAAGGGGGGCCAAGGAAGGACAAGGAGAGGCAAGGAGGGACAAGCAGGATCAAGGAGGGACAATGAGGGGCAAGGAGAGACATGGAGAGACAAGCAGGATCAAGGAGGGACAAACGGGGACAAGGAAGGACAAGGAGGGACAAGGAGGGACCAGGAGGGACACGCAGGCACAAGCTGGTTCAAGGAGGGAAAAGCAGGATCAAGGAGGGACAAGGAGGGGCAAGGAAAGACATGGAGATACAAGCAGAATCAAGGAGGGACAAACGGGGACAAGGAGGGACAAGCAGGATCAAGGAGGGACAAGGAGGGCCCAGGAGGGGCAAGGAGAGACATGGAGAGACAAGCAGGAACAAGGAGGGACAATCGGGGACAACGAAGGACAAGGAGGGACAAGTAGGGACGAGCAGGATCAAGGAGGGACCAGGAGGGACATGCAGGGACAAGGAGGGACAAGCAGGATCAAGGTGTGACAAGGAGGGGCAAGGAGAGACATGGAGAGACAAGCAGGATCAAGGAGGGACAAGGAAGGACAAAGAGGGACAAGCAGGATCAAGGAGGGACCAGGAGGAACACGCAGGGACAAGCTGGTTCAAGGAGGGAAAGCGGGGACAATGAGGGAGAAGGAGGGACTAGGATGGACTCGGAGGGACTAGGAGGGACTAGCAGGGACAAGGAGAGACAAGTAGGGACCAGGAGGGACAAGGATGGACCAGGAGGAACAAGGAGGGAAAAGGAGTTACAAGGAGGAACAAGGAGGGACAATGAGGGAAAAGGAGGGACCAGGAGGGACAAGGCGGGACAAGGACGGACAAGGAGGGGCAATGAGGGACAAGGTGGGACAAGGAAGGGCAAGGAGAGACAAGGAGGGACAAGCAGGGACAAGCAAGGACAAGGAGGGTCAATGACGGACAAGGAGGGACAAGTACGGACCAAGAGGGTCAAGGAGGGACAAGGCGGGACAAGGAGGGACCAGGAGAGACAGGGAGGGAAAAGGAGTTACAAGGAGGGACAAGGAAAGACAAGCATGGACAAGAAGGGAAAAGGAGTGACAAGGAGGGACTAGGATGTTCAAGGAGGGACAAGGAAGGACAATGAGGGACAAGCAGGGACAAGGAGGGCAATGAGAGACAAGAAGGTACAAGGAGGGACATGGAGGGACATGGAGGGGCAATGAGGGACAAGGTGGGTCAAGGAGGGACAAGGAGGGAAAAGGAGGGACCAGGAGGGACAAGGCGGGACAAGGACGGACAAGGAGGGGCAATGAGGGACAAGGTGGGACAAGGAAGGGCAAGGAGAGACAAGGAGGGACAAGCAAGGACAAGGAGGGTCAATGACGGACAAGGAGGGGCAAGTACGGACCAAGAGGGTCAAGGAGGGACAAGGCGGGACAAGGAGGGACCAGGAGAGACAAGG
This sequence comes from Polietes domitor, assembly GCA_947397865.1. NCBI lineage: Eukaryota > Metazoa > Arthropoda > Insecta > Diptera > Muscidae > Polietes > Polietes domitor. The sequence goes on from OX377623.1 coordinate 1,086,128, forward strand.
AGGGAAAAGGAGTTACAAGGAGGAACAAGGAGGGACAAGGAAAGACAAGCATGGACAAGAAGGGAAAAGGAGGGACTAGGATGTTCAAGGAGGGACAAGGAAGGACAATGAGGGACAAGCAGGGACAAGGAGGGCAATGAGAGACAAGAAGGTACAAGGAGGGACATGGAGGAACATGGAGGGGCAATGAGGGACAAGGTGGGTCAAGGAGGGGCAAGGAGGGAAAAGGAGTGACATGGAGGGCCAAGGAGGGGCAATGAGGGACAAGAAGTTGCAAGGAGAGACAAGGAGGCACCAGGAGGGAAAAGGAGGGAAATTATGGAAAGGAGTGACAAGGAGGAACAAGGAGGGACAAGGAGGGACAAGTACGGACCAGGAGTGACAAGGAGGGATAAGAAGGGAAAAGAAGGGGCAAGGAGGAGCAAGGTGGGACCAGGAGGGACAAGGAGGGGCAAGGAGAGACAAGGAGAGACAAGGAGGGACAAGGAGGGGCAAGGAGGGGCAAGGAGGGGCAATGAGGGACTAGGAGGGACCAGGAGGGAAAAGGAAGGACTAGGAGGGGCAAGGAGGGACAAGGAGGGGCAATGAGGGACATGGAGGGGCAATGAGGGACTAGGAGGGACAAGGAGGGGCAATGAGGTACATGGAGGGGCAATGAGGGACTAGGAGGGACTAGGAGGGACAAGGAGCGACTAGCATGGACAAGAAGGGACAAGCAGGATCAAGGAGGGACAAACAGGGACAAGGAGGGACAAGCAGGATCAAGGAGGGACAAGCAGGGTCAATGACCAGGAGGTTCAAGGAGGGCCAAGGAGGGACAAGGAGGGACAACGAGGAACAAGGAAGGACAAGGAGGGATTAGGAGGGACAATGAGGGGCAAGGAGAGACAACGAGTGACAAGGAGAGGCAAGGAAGGACAAGGAGGGACCAGGAGGGACAAGAAGGGACAAGGAGGGACTAGGAGGGTCAAGGAGGGACCAGGAGGGAAACGGAGTGACAAGGAGGAACAAGGAGGAACAAGGAGGAACAAGGAGGGAAAAGGAGGGACAAGGAGGGGCAAGGAGAGAAAAGGACAGACAAGGAGTGACGGGAAGAGACAAGGAGGGATAAGGACGGAAAAGTAGGGACAAGTAGGGACAAGGAAGGATAAGCATGGACAAGGAGGGAAAAAGAGTGAGAAGGAGGGACTAGTATTGTCAAGGAGGGACAAGGAAGGACAATGATGGACAAGCATGCACAAGGAGGGGCAATGAGGGACAAGGTGGGACGAGGAAGGGCAAGGAGAGACAAGGATGGACAAGGAAGGAAAAGGAGTTTCAAGGGGGGACAAGGAGGGACAAGGAGGGACAAGGAGGGGCAAGGAGAGACAAGGAGAGACAAGGAGAGACAAGGAGAGACAAGGAGGAATAAAGAGGTGGCAATGAGGGACAAGGAGTGACAAGAAGGGACCAGGAGGGAAAAGGAGGGAAAGGAGTGACGAGGAGGAACAAGGAGGGACCAGGAGGGTCAAGGAAGGTAAAGGAGGGACAAGCAGTGTCAAGGAGGGACACGCAGGGAAAAGGAGGGACAAGTATGGTCAAGGAGGGACAATGAGGGACAAGCAGGGACAAGGAGGGGCAAGGAGAGACAAGGAAAGACAATTAGAGACAAGGAGGGACAAGGAGGGATAAGGAGGGACAAGGAGTGGCAATGAGGGGCAATGAGGGACAAAGAGGCCCAAGGAGGGACAAGTACGGACCAGGAGGGACAAGTACGGACCAGGAGCGACAAGGAGGGATAAGGAGGGATAAGGAGGGATGAGGAGGGAAAAGAAGGGGCAAGGAGGAACCAGGAGGGGCATGGAGAGACAAGGAGGGAAAAGGAGGGAAAGTGACAAGGAGAAACAAGGAGGGACAAGGAGGGTCAAAGAGTGACAATGAGGGACAAGAAGGGACTAGGAAGGACTAGCAGGGTCAAGGAGGGACAAGGAGCGAAAAGGAGGACAAAGGAGGGGCAATGAGGGACAAGGAGGGACTAGGAGAGTCATGGAGGGACAAGGAGGGAAAAGGAAAGAAAAGGAGGACAAAGGAGGGGCAATGAGGGACAAGGAGGGAAGGCAGGGACAAGCAGGGACAAGAAGGGACAAGAAGGGACAAGGAGGGTCAAGTACGGATCAGGAGGGACAAGGACGGACTAGAAGGGATTAGGAGGGACAATGAGGGGCAAGGAGAGACAAGGAGAGACAAGGAGAGGCAAGGAGGGACAAGGACGGACAAGGAGGGGCAATGAGGGACAAGGTGGGACAAGGAAGGGCAAGGAGAGACAAGGAGGGTCAAGGAGGGACAAGCAAGGACAAGGAGGGTCAATGACGGACAAGAAGGGGCAAGTACGGACCAAGAGGGTCAAGGAGGGACAAGGAAGGACAAGGAGGGACAAGGATGGAAGAGGAGGGACCAGGAGAGACAAGGAGGGAAAAGGAGGAACAAGGAAAGACAAGCTTGGTCAAGAAGGGAAAAGGAGTGACAAGGAGGGACTAGGATGGCCAATGAGGGACAAGCAGGGACAAGGAGAGACAAGGAGGGGCAAGGAGAGACAAGGAGATACAAGGAGGGACATGGAGGGATAAGGCGGGGCGATGAGGCACATGGAGGGGCAATGAGGGACAAGGTGGGTCAAGGAGGGACAAGGAGGGAAAAGGAGTGACAAGGAGGCACCAGGAGGGAAAGGGAGGGAAATTATGGAAAGGAGTGACAAGGAGGAACAAGGAGGGACAATGAGGGGCAATGAGGGACAAGGAGGGACAAGTACGGACCAGGAGGGACAAGGAGGGATAAGAAGGGAAAAGAATGGGCAAGTAGGAGCAAGGTGGGACCAGGAGGGACAAGGAGGGGCAAGGAGAGACAAGGAGTGACAAGGAGGGTCAAGGAGGGACAATGAGGGACAAGGAGGGACCAGGAGGGAAAATTATGGACACGGAGGGGCAATGAGGGACATGGAGGGGCAATGAGGGACTAGGAGGGACAAACAGGGACAAGGAGGGTCAAGGAGGGTCAAGGATGGTCAAGGAGGTACAAGGAGGGACAAGTAGGAACAAGGAGCGACTAGCAGGGACAAGAAGGGACAAGCAGGATCAAGGAGGGACAAACAGGGACAAGGAGGGACAAGCAGGATCAAGGAGGGACAAGCAGGGTCAATGACCAGGAGGGTCAAGGAGGGACCAGGAGGGGCAAGGAGAGACAAGGAGAGGCAAGGAAGGACAAGGAGGTAAAATGAGGGACAAGGAGGGACCAGGAGGGAAACGGAGTGACAAGGAGGAACAAGGAGGAACAAGGAGGAACAAGGAGGAACAAGGAGGGAAAAGGAGTGACAAGGAGGGGCAAGGAGAGAAAAGGACAGAGAATTAGTGACAGGAAGAGACAAGGAGGGATAAGGACGGAAAAGTAGGGACAAGGAGGGACAAGGAGGGAAAATGAGGGACCAGGAGGGACAAGGACGGGTAAGGGGGGCAATGAGGAACAAGGTGGGACAAGGAAAAACAAGTAAGGAAAGGCTAAAGTCGGGCGGGGCTGACTATATAATACCCTACACCACTCCCTGCGTATGTACCTCGCTTTGATTACTAAACCCAGGTATTTCATGGGGGCAATTTTATGTAGTTCATACAAATTATATGAATATAATTTATATGCTATAAATGCATCTTTAGTCAAATAAAACGAATATGGTAAATAATATGGTAATTGACCCAATTGTCCGACAGACAAATACAAATTATACAGTAGTATACCAAAGTCATACCAAAGTATGGACATATGGGCATCACCCAAACAATTCTCATTGCAATTCAATTCGGTAAAAAATTGAAATCGGGAAGCATTTTCGCATCCTGTAAATGTATGTGTTTGACAAAAAATGTTAAATCGGAAAGGACATTTGTATGGGGGTATATTGAAACCAGGAACGATGTGACGCGCTTTCACCATGTCTGTTTATTGGTGAAATATAATATGTAAAATTTGGCCAAAATCGGTTAAACATTCGGGAGCAACATTTGTCTGAGGGCTATATCTAAATCTGAACCGATCTTTCCCAGTTTCACCATTGTTTTTTAGTTGGATTATAAGATGTTGTGCCAATTTTAAAGAAAATCGGGTACAATATGTGGTTTCCAAAGCGGAAAAAGTGAATTCGGGAGCGACATTTGTATGGGGGCTATATCTAAAACTGAACCGATCTTACCCAATTTTTGCATACGTGTTTCTAGTTGCATTATAATATGTTCTGCAAAATGTAAAGAAAATCGGGTACAATATGTCTTTTCTAGAGCGGAAAATGTCAAATCGGGAGCGACATTTGTATGAGGGCTATATCTAAATCTGAACCTATCTTACCCAATTTTTGCATACGTGTTTCTAGTTGGATTATAAGATGTTCTGCAAAATTTAAAGAAAACCGAGTACAATATGTCGTTTCTAGAGCGGAAAATGTCAAATCGGGAGCGACATTTGTATGGGGGCTATATCTAAATCTGAACCGATCTTACCCAATTTTTGCATACGTGTTTCTAGTTCGATTATAAGATGTTCTGCAAATTTTAAAGAAAACCGGGTACAATATGTCGTTTCTAGAACGGAAAATGTCAAATCGGGAGCGACATTTGTATGGGGGATATATCTAAATTTGAACCGATCTTACCGAATTTTTGCATACGTGTTTCTACTTGCATGATAAGATGTTCTGCAAAATGTAAAGAAAATCGGGTACAATATGTCTTTTCTAGAGCAGAAAATGTCAAATCGGGAGCGACATTTGTATGGGGGCTATATCTAAATCTGAACCGATCTTACCCAATTTTTGCATACGTGTTTCTAGTTCGATTATAAGCTGTTCTGCAAAATTTAAAGAAAATCGTCGTTTCTAGAACGGAAAATGTCAAATCCGGAGCGACATTTGTATGGGGGCTATATCTAAATCTGAACCGATCTTACCCAATTTTTGCATACGTGTTTCTAGTTGCGTTATAAGATGTTCTGCCAAATTTAAAGAAAATCGGGTACAATATGTCGTTTCTAGAGCAGAAAATGTCAAATCGGGAGCGACATTTGTATAGGGGCTATATCTAAATCTGAACCGATCTTACCCAATTTTTGCATAGGTGTTTCTAGTTGTATTGTAAGATGTTGTGCCAATTTTAAAGAAAATCGGGTACAATATGTGGTTTCTAAAGCGGAAAAAGTGAAATAGGGAACGACATTTGTATGGGGGCTATATCTAAATCTGAACCGATCTTACCCAATTTCGGCATAGGTGTTTCTAGTTGGATTATAAAATGCTGTACCAAATTTAAAGAAAATCGGGTACAATATGTGGTTTCTAGAGCGGAAAATGTCAAATCGGGACCGACATTTGTATGGGGGCTATATCTAAATCTGAACCGATTTCCTCCAAATTCAATAACGATGGTCCTTGGCCAGAAAAAATAACTTCTGCCAAGTTTCATGTCAATCGGACAACAATTGCGACCTGTAGAGTGCGAACAAGCTTAGATGGACAGCAGACGGACGGACGGACAGACAGACATCGTTAAATCGACTCAGCTGGTCATTCTAAGCCGATCGGTATACTTAAAGGTGGGTCTAGCTCGATTATTTCTTGGTGTTACAAACATTTGGCGCGAAACTAACTTATAATACCCTAGACCACGAAGTGGTGTAGGGTATAACAAGAAGGACAAGGACGGGCAAGGAGAGACATGGAGGGTCAAGGAGGGACTAGGAAGGACAATGAGGGACAAGGATGGTCAATGAGGTACAAACAGGGACAAGGATGGTCAATGAGGTACAAACAGGGACAAGGAGGGACGAGGAGAGACAAGGAGGGACCAGGAGGGGCAAGGAAGGACAAGCAGTGTCAAGGAGGGACAAGAAGTGACAAGGAGGGACTAGGATGGTCAAGGATGGTCAAGGAGGGACAAGGAAGGACAATAAGGGACAAGGAGGGGCAAGGAGATACTAGGAGATAAGAGGAGGGACATGGAGAGATAAGGAAGGACAAGGAGGGACAAGCAGGGGCAATGAGGGACATGGAGGGGCAATGAGGTACAAGTTGGCTGAAGGATGGAAAAGGAGGGCAAGTAGGAGCAATGAGGGACCAGGAGGGTCAAGGAGGGTCAGGAGGGTCAAGGAGGGACAAGGAATGACAAGCAGAGTCAAGGAGGGAAAAGGAGGACAAGTAGAAGCAATGAGGGACAAGGAGGGGCAAGGAGAGACTAGGAGATACAAGGAGGGACATGGAGAGATAAGGAAGGACAAGGAGGGACAAGCAGGGGCAATGAGGGACATGGAGGGGCAATGAGGTACAAGTTGGCTCAAGGAGGGACAAGGAGGGAAAAGGATGGACAAGGAGGGCAAGTAGGAGCAATGAGGGACCAGGAGGGTCAAGGTGGGACAAGGAATGACAAGCAGAGTCAAGGAGGGCAAGGAGAGTCAAGGAGGGACAAGCAGGGACAAGAAGAGAAAAGGAGGGACAAGCAGGATCAAGGAGGGACACGCAGGGACAAGCTGGTTCAAGGATGGAAAAGCAGGGACAATGAGGGAGAAGGAGGGACAAGGAGGGACTAGGAGGGACTAAAAGGGACTAGGAGGGACTAGAAGGGACTAGGAGGGACTAGGAGGGACTAGGAGGGACTAGGAGGGACTAGGAGGGACAAGGAGGGAAAATGAGTGACAAGGAGGGACAACGAGGAACAAGGAGGGGCAAGGAGGGACAAGGAGGGTCAAGGCACAATGATGGTCAAGGAGGGACAAGGAGGGACCAGGAGGGAAAATGAGGGATTAGGAGGGGCAAGGAGAGACAAGGAGAGGCAAGGAAGGACAAGGAGGGACCAGGAGGGAAAATGAGGGACAAGGAGGGGCAAGGAGGGACAATGAGGGACCAGGAGGGTCAAGGAGGTACAAGGATGGTCCAGGAGGGACAAGAAACTTCAGTATTATGGCATTTGTGGCAATGTTTTATTACTTTTTAAATCCTATCTGGAAAACAGAAAGCAGTTTGTTCAGATCAAGGATAAGAAGAGCAAGTCGGTTCCGGTTGAGCATGGAGTACCCCAGGGTAGTGTGTTAGGTCCCTTGTTTTTTGTTATGTATATCAATGATTTGAAGAACTTACAGTTGACTGGTAAGCTGTTTATGTATGCTGACGATATATGCCTTTTTTATCCATACAAGTATGAAGCTGCAGTAAAACCTTACATGGAACGTGACTCAGCTCTGATAATTGAATACATGAGAATAAACAAGCTTTTTATTAATCCAACAAAAACCAAATTGATACGTTTTAGACCGCATGGTCGTTTCAATTCAATATTTTCCATAAATGTCGATGGAAATGAGATACAAGAGGTAAACTCAGTAAAGTATCTAGGATTACATCTGCAATCAAACCTTGTCTGGGATCAACACATTCACCACGTGAAGTCCAAAATATCTCCTGCAATTGGTTTATTATTCAAATTCAAGTATAAATTTGATCGAAATACCAAATTATTGATTTACCAAGCATTAATTCAGAGCTATATTAACTATTTGGCAATCATATATGCTCACAAAAAGAGTACAGAATTGAGATCCTTGCAACGACTCCAAAACAAAGCGTTAAAAGCTGTGGGAAATTTACCAATAACACATTCAACATATTCTCTATATTTTGATGTTTTTCCTACCGTTTTACCAATATATGGTGTTTACAAACTCCAAACTCTTTTATATGTCTTCAAATGCCTGCATAATATAGGTCATCACACAGTTAGTTTTGTACGAAATCAAGTTTCAGTTAATACTCGTAACAACCAGCAACTGAGAGTGTCATTTTGTCGTACAGAGACAACTAAACAACGCGTTGAACATTCTGGTAGTAGAGAATTTAACAACTTGCCCCTATATATAAAATCATGTGCAATACTTTCAGGTTTTAAAATTATGTTAAAAACCTTTTTACTTTCACATATTGAGGATATTTTGTCATAGATAATACGCTTCTGATATACTATTTGTCCAATATTATTTGTATGAGTTTATAGAATTGTAATCAATATATATATTTTTTTTTTCTTTTGTAATGAATTATGCCAACTAGCCTCTCTAATGCCTTGCGGCGCTGAGGCACCTACATATTTATGAATTATTGTATATAATGTTTTAAATAAATAAATAAAAAAAAAAAAGTAGGAACAAGGAGAGACTAGCAGGGACAAGAAGGGACAAGGAGGGACAAGCAGGATCAAGGAGGGACAAGCAGGGACAAGCAGGATCAAGGAGGGACAAACAGGGACGAGGAGGGTCAAGGAGGGACAAGCAGGATCAAGGAGGGACAAGCAGTGACAAGGAGGGACAACGAGGAACAAGGAAGGACAAGGAGGGATTAGGAGGGACAATGAGGGGCAAGGAGGGACAAGGAGGGACAAGGAGGGAGAAGGAGTGACAAGGAGGGGCAAGGAGAGTCATGGAGGGTCAAGGAGAGACAAGGAAGGACAATGAGGGACAAGGAGGGTCAATGAGAGACAAACAGGGACGAGGAGAGACAAGGAGGGAAAAGAAGGGTCAAGGAGAAGCCAGGAGGGACCAGGAGGGACAAGCAGTGTCAAGGAGGGGCAAGGAGAGACTAGGAGATACAAGGAGGGACATGGAGGGATATGGAGGGACAAGGAGGGGCAATGAGGGACAAGGATGGACAAGGAGGGGCAAGGAGAGACATGGAGAGAAAAGCAGGATCAAGGAGGGTCAAACGGGGACAAGGAGGGACAAGCAGTATCAAGGAGGGACAAGGAGAGTCAAGGAGGGACAAGCAGGGACAAGAAGGGAAAAGGAGGGACAAGGAAGGACAATGAGGGACAAGGAGGTTTAAGTTAGGGACAAGGAGGGGCAAGGAGAGACATGGAAGTACAAGCAGGATCAAGGAGGGACAAACGGGGACAAGGAAGGACAAGGAGGGAAAAGGAGGGACAAGGAGGGGCAATGAGGGACATGGAGGGGCAATGAGGGACAAGGAGGGACAAGGAGGGGCAATGAGGGACGTGGAGGGGAAATGAGGGACTAGGAGGGACAAACAGGTACAAGGAGGGACAAGTAGGAACAAGGAGAGACTAGCAGGGACATGAAGGGACAAGGAAGGACAAGGAGGGTCAAGGAGGGTCAAGGAGGGTCAAGGAGGGTGAAGGAGGTACAAGGATGGTCAAGGAGGGACAAGTAGGAACAAGGAGAGACTAGCAGGGACAAGAAGGGACAAGGAGGGACAAGCAGGATCAAGGAGGGACAAACAGGGACAATGAGGGACAAGCAGGATCAAGGAGGGACAAACAGGGACGAGGAGGGTCAAGGAGGGACAAGCAGGGACACGCAGGATCAAGGAGGGACAAGCAGTGACAAGGAGGGACAACGAGGAACAAGGAAGACCAAGGAGGGATTAGGAGGGACAATGAGGGGCAAGGAGAAACAAGGAGAGGCGAGGAAGGACAAGGAGGGACCAGGAGGGAAAATGAGGGACAAGGAGGGGCAAGGAGGGGCAAGGAGGGACCAGGAGGGACAAGGAGGTTTAAGTTAGGGACAAGCAGGGACAAGGAGGGACAAGGAGGGACAAGGAGGGACAAGTAGGGACAAGCAGGATCAACGAGGGACAAGGAGTGACCAGGAGGGACAAGGAGGGGCAAGGAGAGACAAGCAGGATCAAGGAGGGACAAACGGGAACAAGGAAGGACAAGTAGGGACAAGCAGGATCAAGGAGGGACAAGGAGGGACCAGGAGGGACACGCAGGGACAAGCTGGTTCAAGGAGGGAAAAACAGGGACAATGAGGGAGAAGGAGGGACTAAAAGGGACTAGGAGGTACTAGAAGGGACTAGGAGGGACTAGGATGGACAATGAGGGGCAATGAGGGGCAAGGAGAGACAAGGAGGGAAAATGAGTGACAAGGAGGGACAAGGAGGGCAATGAGGGACAAGGAGGGACAAGGAGGGACAAGGAGGACTAAGGAGGGACAAGGAGGGACAAGGAGGGACTAGGAGGGACAAGGAGGACTAAGGAGGGACAAGGAGGGACAAGGAGGGACTAGGAGGGACAAGGAGGGGCAAGGAGAGACATGGAGAGACAAGCAGGATCAAGGAGGGACAAACGGGGACAAGGAAGGACAAGGAGGGACAAGCAGGATCAAGGAGGGAACAGGAGGGACACGCAGGGACTAAAAGGGACTAGGAGGGACCAGGAGGGAAAAGGAGTGACAAGGAGGAACAAGGAGGGAGAAGGAGTGACAAGGAGGGGCAAGGAGAGACATGGAGGGACAAGGAAGGACAATGAGGGACAAGGAGGGTCAATGAGAGACAAACAGGGACAAGGAGGGACGAGGAGAGACAAGGAGGGAAAAGAAGGGGCAAGGAGAAGCAAGGATGGACCAAGAGGGGCAAGGAGGGACAAGCAGTGTCAAGGAGGGACAAGCATGGACAAGGAGGGACTAGTATGGTCAAGGAGGGACAAGGAAGGACAAGGAAGGACAAGGAAGGACAAGGAAGGACAAGGAAGGACAAGGAAGGACAAGGAAGGGCAAGGAAGGACTAGGAAGGACAATGAGGGACAAGCAGGGACAAGGAGGGGCAAGGAGAGACTAGGAGATACAAGGAGGGACATGGAGGGACATGGAGGGATATGGAGGGACAAGGAGGGGCAATGAGGGACCAGGAGAGACATGGAGAGACAAGCAGGATCAAGGAGGGACAAACGGGGACAAGGAAGGACAAGGAGGGACAATGAGGGACAAGGAGGGACAAGCAGTGTCAAGGAGGGATAAGGAGAGTCAAGGAGGGACAAGAAGGGGAAAGAAGGGACAAGGATGGTCAAGGTGGGACAAGGTAGGACTATGAGGGACAAGGAGGGTTAAGTTAGGGACAAGCAGGGACAAGGAGGGGCAAGGAGAGACATGGAAGTACAAGCAGGATCAAGGAGGGACAAACGGGGACAAGGAAGGACAAGGAGGGACAAGGAGGGACAAGTAGGGACAAGCAGGATCAACGAGGGACAAGGAGGGGCAAGGAGAGACAAGCAGTGAGGGACAAGGTAGGACAAGAAAAACAAGAAGGGACAAGACAAGGAAAGGCAAGGAGGGACAATGAGGGACAAGGAGGGACAAGGAGGGTCAAGCAGCGTCAAGGAGGGACAAGGAGAGTCAAGGAGGGACAAGCAGGTACAAGAAGGGAAAAGGAGGGACAAGGATGGTCAAGGTAGGACAATGAGGGACAAGGAGGGGCAAGAAGAGACATGGAAGTACAAGCAGGATCAAGGAGGGACAAACGGAGACAAGGAAGGACAAAGAGGGACAAGGAGGGACCAGGAGGGACACGCAGGAACAAGCAGGTTCAAGGAGGGAAAAGCAGGGACAATGAGGGACAAGGAGGGACTAAAAGGGTCTAGGAGGGACTAGGATGGACAATGACGGGCAAGGAGAGACAAGGAGGGACAAGGAGGGGCAATGAGGGACAAGGAGGGACAAGGAGGGACTAGAAGGGACAAGGAGGGACATGGAGGGCCAAGGAGGGACAAGGAGGGACTAGGAAGGACAAGGAGGGACAAGGAGGGACAAGTAGGGACAAGTAGGGACAAGTAGGGACAAGTAGGGACAAGTAGGGACAAGAAGGGACAAGGAGAGACCAGGAGGGTCAAGGAGGACAAGCAGGGACAAGGAGGAACAAATAGGGATCAGGAGGGGCAATAAGGGACATGGAGGGTAATGAGGGACAAGGAGAGACAAGGAGGGACAAGGAGAGAAAATAATTGACAATGAGAAACAAGGAGGGACAAGGAGTGACAATGAGGGACAAGAAGGGACTAGCAGGGTTAAGGAGGGTTAAGGAGGGACAAGGAGGGAAAAGGAAGACAAAGGAGGGGCAATGACGGACAAGGAGGGACAACGAGGAACAAGGAGGGGCAAGGAGGGACAAGGAAGGACCAGGAGGGACCAGGTAGGGACAAGCAGGGACAAGGAGGGGCAAGGAGAGACATGGAAGTACAAGCAGGATCAAGGAGGGACAAACGGGGACAAGGAAGGACAAGGAGGGACAAGGAGGGACAAGGAGGGACAAGTAGGGACAAGCAGGATCAACGTGGGACAAGGAGTGACCAGGAGGGACAAGGAGGGGCAAGGAGAGACAAGCAGAATCAAGGAGGGACAAACGGGAACAAGGAAGGACAAGGAGGGACAAGTAGGGACAAGCAGGATCAAGGAGGGTCAAGGAGGGACCAGGAGGGACACGCAGGGACAAGCTGGTTCAAGGAGGGAAAAACAGGGACAATGAGGGAGAAGGAGGGACTAAAAGGGACTAGGAGGTATTAGAAGGGACTAGGAGGGACTAGGATGGACAATGAGGGGCAAGGAGAGACAAGGAGGGAAAATGAGTGACAAGGAGGAACAAGGAGGGACAAGGAGGGGCAATGAGGGACAAGGAGGGACAAGGAGGGACAAGGAGGGACAAGGAGGGACAAGGAGGGACTAGGAGGGACAAGGAGGGGCAAGGAAGGACAAGGAAGGACAAGGAAGGATAATGAGGGACAAGGAGGGGCAAGGAGAGACAAGGAGGGGCAAGGAGAGACTAGGAGATACAAGGAGGGACATGGAGGGATATGGAGGGACAAGGAGGGGCAATGAGGGACCAGGAGGGACAAGGAGGGGCAAGGAGAGACATGGAGAGACAAGCAGGATCAAGGAGGGACAAACGGGGACAAGGAAGGACAAGGAGGGACAATGAGGGACAAGGAGGGACAAGCAGTGTCAAGGAGGGACAAGGAGAGTCAAGGAGGGACAAGCAGGGACAAGAAGGGGAAAGAAGGGACAAGGATGGTCAAGGAGGGACAAGGTAGGACAATGAGTGACAAGTAGGGTTAAGTTAGGGACAAGCAGGGACAAGGAGGGGCAAGGAGAGACATGGAAGTACAAGCAGGATCAAGGAGGGACAAACGGGGACAAGGAAGGACAAGGAGGGACAAGGAGGGACAAGTAGGGACAAGCAGGATCAACGAGGGACAAGGAAGGGCAAGGAGAGACAAGCAGGATCAAGGAGGGACAAACGGGAACAAGGAAGGACAAGGAGGGACAAGTAGGGACAAGCAGGATCAAGGAGGGACAAGGAGGGGCAAGGAGAGTCATGGAGGGTCAAGGAGAGACAAGGAAGGACAATGAGGGACAAGGAGGGACAAGGAGGGACAAGGAGGGACTAAAAGGGTCTAGGAGGGACTAGAAGGGACTAGGAGGGACTAGGAGGGACAAGGAGGAACAAGGAGGGGCAATGAGGGGCAATGAGGGACAAGGAGGGACTAGGAGGGACAAGGAGGGACAAGGAGGGACTAGGAAGGTCAAGGAGGGACAAGGAGGGACAAGTAGGGACAAGGAGGGACAAACGGGTACAAGGAAGGACAAGGAGGGACAAGGAGGGACAAGTAGGGCCAAGCAGGTTCAAGGAGGGAAAAGCAGGGACAATGAGGGAGAAGGAGGGACAAGGAGGGACTAAAATGGTCTAGGAGGGACTAGGAGGGACTAGAAGGGACTAGGAGGGACTAGGATGGACAATGAGGGGCAAGGAGAGACAAGGAGGGAAAATGAGTGACAAGGAGGGACAAGGAGGGGCAATGAGGGACAAGGAGGGACCAGGAGGGACAAGGAGGGACAAGGAGGGACAAGGAGGGACTAGGAAGGACAAGGAGGGACAAGGAGGGACAAGTAGGGACAAGGAGGGACAAACGGGTACAAGGAAGGACAAGGAGGGACAAGGAGGGACAAGTAGGGCCAAGCAGGTTCAAGGAGGGACAAACGGGGACAAGGAAGGACAAGGAGGGACAAGGAGGGACAAGTAGGGACAAGCAGGATCAAGGAGGGACACGCAGGGACAAGCTGGTTCAAGGATGGAAAAGCAGGGACAATGAGGGAGAAGGAGGGACAAGGAGGGACTAGGAGGGACTAAAAGGGACTAGGAGGGACTAGGAGGGACTAGGAGGGACTAGGAGGGAATAGGAGGGACTAGGAGGGACTAGGAGGGACAATGAGGGGCAAGGAGAGACAGGGAGGGAAAATGAGTGACAAGGAGGGACAACGAGGAACAAGGAGGGGCAAGGAGGGGCAAGGAGGGACAAGGAGGGTCAAGGCACAATGATGGTCAAGGAGGGACAAGTAGGAACAAGGAGGGACCAGGAGGGAAAAGGAGGGATTAGGAGGGGCAAGGAGAGACAAGGAGAGGCAAGGAAGGACAAGGAGGGACTAAAAGGGACTAGGAGGGACTAGGAGGGACTAGGAGGGACTAGGAGGGAATAGGAGGGACTAGGAGGGACTAGGAGGGACTAGGAGGGACTAGGAGGGACTAGGAGGGACTAGGAGGGACTAGGAGGGACAATGAGGGGCAAGGAGAGACAAGGAGGGAAAATGAGTGACAAGGAGGGACAACGAGGAACAAGGAGGGGCAAGGAGGGACAAGGAGGGTCAAGGCACAATGATGGTCAAGGAGGGACAAGTAGGAACAAGGAGGGACCAGGAGGGAAAAGGAGGGATTAGGAGGGGCAAGGAGAGACAAGGAGAGGCAAGGAAGGACAAGGAGGGACCAGGAGGGAAAATGAGGGACAAGGAGGGGCAAGGAGGGACAATGAGGGACCAGGAGGTACAAGGATGGTCCAGGAGGGACAAGTAGGAACAAGGAGAGACTAGCAGGGACAAGGAGGGACAAGGAGGGACAAGCAGGATCAAGGAGGGACAATGAGGGACAAGCAGGGACAAGCAGGATCAAGGAGGGACAAACAGGGACGAGGAGGGTCAAGGAGGGACAAGCAGGATCAAGGAGGGACAAGCAGTGACAAGGAGGGACAACGAGGAACAAGGAAGGACAAGGAGGGATTAGGAGGGACAATGAGGGGCAAGGAGGGACAAGGAGGGAGAAGGAGTGACAAGGAGGGGCAAGGAGAGTCATGGAGGGTCAAGGAAGGACAATGAGGGACAAGGAGGGTCAATGAGAGACAAACAGGGACAAACAGGGTCAAGGAGGGACGAGGAGAGACAAGGAGAGACAAGGAGGGAAAAGAAGGGTCAAGGAGAAGCAAGGAGGGACCAGGAGGGACAAGCAGTGTCAAGGAGGGGCAAGGAGGGACATGGAGGGACAAGGAGGGGCAATGAGGGACAAGGATGGACAAGGACGGGCAAGGAGAGACATGGAGAGAAAAGCAGGATCAAGGAGGGTCAAACGGGGACAAGGAGGGACAAGCAGTGTCAAGGAGGGACAAGGAGAGTCAAGGAGGGACAAGCAGGGACAAGAAGGGACAAGGAGGGACAAGGATGGTCAAGGAGGGACAAGGAGGGTTAAGTTAGGGACAAGGAAGGGCAAGGAGAGACATGGAAGTACAAGCAGGATCAAGGAGGGACAAACGGGGACAAGGAAGGACAAGGAGGGAAAAGGAGGGACAAGGAGGGACAAGGAGGGGCAATGAGGGACATGGAGGGGCAATGAGGGACAAGGAGGGGCAATGAGGGACGTGGAGGGGAAATGAGGGACTAGGAGGGACAAACAGGTACAAGGAGGGACAAGTAGGAACAAGGAGAGACTAGCAGGGACAAGAAGGGACAAGGAAGTACAAGGAGGGTCAAGGAGGGTGAAGGAGGTACAAGGATGGTCAAGGAGGGACAAGTAGGAACAAGGAGAGACTAGCAGGGACAAGAAGGGACAAGGAGGGACAAGCAGGATCAAGGAGGGACAAACAGGGACAATGAGGGTCAAGGAGGGACAAGCAGGATCAAGGAGGGACAAACAGGGACGAGGAGGGTCAAGGAGGGACAAGCAGGGACACGCAGGATCAAGGAGGGACAAGCAGTGACAAGGAGGGACAACGAGGAACAAGGAAGGACAAGGAGGGATTAGGAGGGACAATGAGGGGCATGGAGAGACAAGGAGAGGCGAGGAAGGACAAGGAGAGACCAGGAGGGAAAATGAGGGACAAGGAGGGGCAAGGAGGGGCAAGGAGGGACAAGGAGGGACCAGGAGGGACAAGGAGGGACAAGGAGGGGCAAGGAGAGACATGGAGAAGACAAGGAGGGACTAGGATGGTCAAGGAGGGACAAGGAAGGACAAGGAAGGACAAGGAAGGACAAGGAAGGACAAGGAAGGACAATGAGGGACAAGCAGGGACAAGCAGAGACAAGGAGGGGCAAGGAGAGACTAGGAGATACAAGGAGGGACATGGATGGATATGGAGGGACAAGAAGGGACAAGGAGGGGCAATGAGGGTCAAGGAGGGACAAGGAGGGACAAGGAGGGTCAAGGAGGGACAAGGAGGGACAAGTAGGGACAAGCAGGATCAACGAGGGACAAGGAGTGACCAGGAGGGACAAGGAGGGGCAAGGAGAGACAAGCAGGATCAAGGAGGGACAAACGGGAACAAGGAAGGACAAGTAGGGACAAGTAGGGACAAGCAGGATCAAGGAGGGACAAGGAGGGACCAGGAGGGACACGCAGGGACAAGCTGATTCAAGGAGGGAAAAACAGGGACAATGAGGGAGAAGGAGGGACTAAAAGGGACTAGGAGGTACTAGAAGGGACTAGGAGGGACTAGGATGGACAATGAGGGGCAAGGAGAGACAAGGAGGGAAAATGAGTGACAAGGAGGAACTAGGAGGGGCAATGAGGGACAAGGAGGGACTAGGATGGACAATGAGGGGGGGGGAGGGACAAGGAGGGAAAATGAGTGACAAGGAGGAACTAGGAGGGACAAGGAGGGGCAAGGAGGGACAAGGAGGGACTAGGAGGGACTAGGAGGGACAAGGAGGGACAAGGAGGGACAAGGAGGGGCAAGGAGGGGCAAGGAGAGACATGGAGAGACAAGCAGGATCAAGGAGGGACAAACGGGGACAAGGAAGGACAAGGAGGGACAAGGAGGGACCAGGAGGGACACGCAGGGACTAAAAGGGACTAGGAGGGACCAGGAGGGAAAAGGAGTGACAAGGAGGAACAAGGAGGGAGAAGGAGTGACAAGGAGGGGCAAGGAGAGACATGGAGGGACAAGGAAGGACAATGAGGGACAAGGAGGGTCAATGAGAGACAAGGAGGGACGAGGAGAGACAAACAGGGACAAGGAGGGACGAGGAGAGACAAGGAGGGAAAAGAAGGGGGAAGGAGAAGCAAGGAGGGACCAAGAGGGGCAAGGAGGGACAAGCAGTGTCAAGGAGGGACAAGCATGGACAAGGAGGGACTAGGATGGTCAAGGAGGGACAAGGAAGGACAAGGAAGGACAAGGAAGGACAATGAGGGACAAGCAGGGAAAAGGAGGGGCAAGGAGAGACTAGGAGATACAAGGAGGGACATGGAGGGATATGGAGGGACAAGGAGGGGCAATGAGGGACCAGGAGGGGCAAGGAGAGACATGGAGAGACAAGCAGGATCAAGGAGGGACAAACGGGGACAAGGAAGGACAAGGAGGGACAATGAGGGACAAGCAGTGTCAAGGAGGGACAAGGAGAGTCAAGGAGGGACAAGAAGGGGAAAGAAGGGACAAGGATGGTCAAGGAGGGACAAGGTAGGACAATGAGGCACAAGGAGGGTTAAGTTAGGGACAAGCAGGGACAAGGAGGGGCAAGGAGAGACATGGAAGTACAAGCAGGAGGGACAAACGGGGACAAGGAAGGACAAGGAGGGACAAGTAGGGACAAGCAGGATCAAAGAGGGAAAAGGAGGGGCAAGGAGAGACAAGCAGTGAGGGACAAGGTAGGACAAGAAAAACAAGAAGGGACAATGAGGGACAAGACAAGGAAAGGCAAGGAGGGACCAGGAGGGACAAGGAGGGACAAGGAGAGAGCAGGAGGGAAAAGGAGGAATAAGGACTGACAATGAGGGAGAAGGAGTGACAAGGAGGAACAAGGAGTGAAAAGGAGGGGCAAGGAGGGGCAAGGGAGAAAAGGACAGACAAGGAGTGACAAGGAGGGACAAGTAGGGACAAGCTGGGTCAAGGAGGGACAAGGAGGGACATGGGTGGTCAAGGAGGGACAAGGGAGGAAAATGATGGAAAAGGAGGGTCAATGAGGGACAAGGAAGGACAAGGAGGGACAAGCAGGGTCAAAGAGGGACAAGGAAGGACAAGGAGGGACAAGGAGGGGCAATAAGGGACATGGAGGGGCAATGAGGGACAAGGACGGGCAATGAGGGACATGGAGGGGAAATGAGGGACTAGGAGGGACAAACAGGGACAAGGAGGGTCAAGGAGGTACAAGGAGGGACAAGTAGGAACAAGGAGAGACTAGCAGGGACAAGAAGGGACAAGGAAGGACAATGAGGGTCAAGGAGGGTCAAGGAGGTACAAGGATGGTCAAGGAGGGACAAGTAGGAACAAGGAGTGACTATCAGGGACAAGAAGGGACAAGGAGGGACAAGCAGGATCAAGGAGGGACAAACAGGGACAAGCAGGATCAAGGAGGGACGAGGAGGGTCAAGGAGGGACAAGCAGGATCAAGGAGGGACAAATAGGGATCAGGAGGGGCAATAAGGGACATGGAGGGTAATGAGGGACAAGGAGAGACAAGGAGGGAAAAGAAGGGACAAGTAGGAGCAAGGAGGCAACAGGAGGGGCATGGAGGGACAAGGAGGGAAAATAATTGACAAGGAGAAACAAGGAGGGACAAGGAGTGACAATGAGGGACAAGAATGGACTAGCAGGGTTAAGGAGGGACAAGGAGGGAAAAGGAGGGACCAGGAGGGACAAGGAGGGTCAAGGCACAATGATGGTCAAGGAGGGACAAGTAGGAACAAGGAGAGACCAGAAGGGTCAAGGAGGACAAGCAGGGACAAGGAGGAACAAATAGGGATCAGGAGGGGCAATAAGGGACATGGAGGGTAATGAGGGACAAGGAGAGACAAGGAGGGACAAGGAGGGACAAGGAGGGAAAAGAAGGGACAAGTAGGAGCAAGGAGGGAACAGGAGGGGCATGGAGGGACAAGGAGGGACCAGGAGGGACAAGGAGGGTCAAGGCACAATGATGGTCAAGGAGGGACAAGTAGGAACAAGGAGAGACCAGAAGGGTCAAGGAGGACAAGCAGGGACAAGGAGGAACAAATAGGGATCAGGAGGGGCAATAAGGGACATGGAGGGTAATGAGGGACAAGGAGAGACAAGGAGGGACAAGGAGGGACAAGGAGGGAAAAGAAGGGACAAGTAGGAGCAAGGAGGGAACAGGAGGGGCATGGAGGGACAAGGAGGGAAAATAATTGACAAGGAGAAACAAGGAGGGACAAGGAGTGACAATGAGGGACAAGAATGGACTAGCAGGGTTAAGGAGGGACAAGGAGGGAAAAGGAGGACAATGGAGGGGCAATGACGGACAAGGAGGGACAACGAGGAACAAGGAGGGGCAAGGAGGGACAAGGAGGGTCAAGGCACAATGATGGTCAAGGAGGGACAAGTAGGAACAAGGAGGGACCAGGAGGGAAAAGGAGGGATTAGGAGGGGCAAGGAGAGACAAGGAGAGGCAAGGAAGGACAAGGAGGAACCAGGAGGGAAAATGAGGGACAAGGAGGGGCAAGGAGAGACAATGAGGAACCAGGAGGGTCAAGGAGGTACAAGGATGGTCAAGGAGGGACAAGTAGGAACAAGGAGAGACTAGCAGGGACAAGAAGGGACAAGCAGGATCAAGGAGGGACAAACAGGGACAAGCAGGGACAAGCAGGATCAAGGAGGGACAAACAGGGACGAGGAGGGTCAAGGAGGGACAAGCAGGGACAAGCAGGATCAAGGAGGGACAAGCAGTGACAAGGAGGGACAACGAGGAACAAGGAAGGACAAGGAGGGATTAGGAGGGACGATGAGGGGCAAGGAGGGACAAGGAGGGAGAAGGAGTGACAAGGAGGGGCAAGGAGAGTCATGGAGGGTCAAGTAGAGACAAGGAAGGACAATGAGGGACAAGGAGGGTCAATGAGAGACAAACAGGGACAAACAGGGACAAACAGGGACAAACAGGGACAAAGAGGGACGAGGAGAGACAAGGAGGCAAAAGAAGGGTCAAGGAGAAGCAAGGAGGGACCAGGAGGGACAAGCAGTGTCAAGGAGGGACAAGCATGGACAAGGAGTGACTAGGATGGTCAAGGAGCGACAAGGAAGGACAAGGAAGGACAATGAGGGACAAGCAGGGACAAGGAGGGGCAAGGAGAGACTAGGAGATACAAGGAGGGACATGGAGGGATATGGAGGGACAAGGAGGGGCAATGAGGGACAAGGATGGACAAGGAGGGGCAAGGAGAGACATGGAGAGAAAAGGAGGATCAAGGAGGGAAAAACGGGGACAAGGAGGGACAAGCAGTGTCAAGGAGGGACAAGGAGAGTCAAGGAGGGACAAACGGGTACAAGGAAGGACAAGGAGGGACAAGGAGGGACAAGGAGGGACAAGTAGGGCCAATCAGGTTCAAGGAGGGACAAACGGGGACAAGGAGGGACAAGTAGGGACAGGCAGGATCAAGGAGGGACACGCAGGGACAAGCTGGTTCAAGGATGGAAAAGCAGGGACAATGAGGGAGAAGGAGGGACAAGGAGGGACTAGGAGGGACTAGGAGGGACTAGAAGGGACTAGGAGGGACTAGGAGGGACTAGGAGGGAAAATGAGTGACAAGGAGGGACAACGAGGAACAAGGAGGGGCAAGGAGGGACAAGGAGGGACCAGGAGGGACAAGGAGGGTCAAGGCACAATGATGGTCAAGGAGGGACCAGGAGGGACAAGGAGGGTCAAGGCACAATGATGGTCAAGGAGGGACAAGGAGGGACCAGTAGGGACCAGGAGGGAAAATGAGGGATTAGGAGGGGCAAGGAGAGGCAAGGAAGGACAAGGAGGGACCAGGAGGGAAAATGAGGGACAAGGAGGGGCAAGGAGGGACAATGAGGGACCAGGAGGGTCATGGAGGTACAAGGATGGTCCAGGAGGGACAAGAAACTTCAGTATTATGGCATTTGTGGCAATGTTTTATTACAAACAGGGACAAGAAGGGACAAGGAAGGACAAGCAGGGTCAAAGAGGGACAAGGAAGGACAAGGAAGGACAAGGAGGGACAAGGAGGGGCAATAAGGGACATGGAGGGGCAATGAGGCACAAGGACGGGCAATGAGGGACATGGAGGGGAAATGAGGGACTAGGAGGGACAAACAGGGACAAGGAGGGTCAAGGAGGTACAAGGAGGGACAAGTAGGAACAAGGAAAGACTAGCAGGGACAAGAAGGACAATGAGGGTCAAGGAGGGTCAAGGAGGTACAAGGATGGTCAAGGAGGGACAAGTAGGAACAAGGAGTGACTAGCAGGGACAAGAAGGGACAAGGAGGGACAAGCAGGATCAAGGAGGGACAAACAGGGACAAGCAGGATCAAGGAGGGACAAACAAGGACAATGAGGGACAAGGAGGGACAAGCAGGATCAAGGAGGGACAAATAGGGATCAGGAGGGGCAATAAGGGACATGGAGGGTAATGAGAGACAAGGAGAGACAAGGAGGGAAAAGAAGGGACAAGTAGGAGCAAGGAGGCAACAGGAGGGGCATGGAGGGACAAGGAGGGAAAATAATTGACAAGGAGAAACAAGGAGGGACAAGGAGTGACAATGAGGGACAAGAAGGGACTAGCAGGGTTAAGGAGGGTCAAGGAGGGAAAAGGAGGACAAAGGAGGGGCAATGACGGACAAGGAGGGACAACGAGGAACAAGGAGGGGCAAGGAGGGACAAGGAGGGACCAGGAGGGACAAGGAGGTTCAAGGCACAATGATGGTCAAGGAGGGATAAGTAGGAACAAGGAGAGACCAGAAGGGTCAAGGAGGACAAGCAGGGACAAGGAGGAACAAATAGGGATCAGGAGGGGCAATAAGGGACATGGAGGGTAATGAGGGACAAGGAGAGACAAGGAGGGACAAGGAGGGACAAGGAGGGAAAAGAAGGGACAAGTAGGAGCAAGGAGGGAACAGGAGAGACTAGGAGATACAAGGAGGGACATGGAGGGATATGGAGGGACAAGGAGGGGCAATGAGGGACAAGGATGGACAAGGAGAGACATGGAGAGAAAAGCAGGATCAAGGAGGGACAAACGGGGACAAGGAGGGACAAGCAGTGTCAAGGAGGGACAAGGAGAGTCAAGGAGGGACAAACGGGTACAAGGAAGGACAAGGAGGGACAAGGAGGGACAAGGAGGGACAAGGAGGGACAAGGAGGGACAAGTAGGGCCAAGCAGGTTCAAGGAGGGACAAACGGGGACAAGGAAGGACAAGGAGGGACAAGTAGGGACAAGCAGGATCAAGGAGGGACACGCAGGGACAAGCTGGTTCAAGGATGGAAAAGCAGGGACAATGAGGGAGAAGGAGGGACAAGGAGGGACTAGGAGGGACTAAAAGGGACTAGGAGGGACTAGAAGGGACTAGGAGGGACTAGGAGGGACTAGGAGGGACTAGGAGGGACAAGGAGAGACAAGGAGGGAAAATGAGTGACAAGGAGGGACAACGAGGAACAAGGAGGGGCAAGGAGGGACAAGGAGGGTCAAGGCACAATGATGGTCAAGGAGGGACAAGGAGGGACCAGGAGGGAAAATGAGGGATTAGGAGGGGCAAGGAGAGACAAGGAGAGGCAAGGAAGGACAAGGAGGGACCAGGAGGGAAAATGAGGGACAAGGAGGGCAAGGAGGGACAATGAGGGACCAGGAGGGTCAAGGAGGTACAAGGATGGTCCAGGAGGGACAAGAAACTTCAGTATTATGGCATTTGTGGCAATGTTTTATTACTTTTTAAATCCTATCTGGAAAACAGAAAGCAGTTTGTTCAGATCAAGGATAAGAAGAGCAAGTCGGTTCCGGTTGAGCATGGAGTACCCCAGGGTAGTGTGTTAGGTCCCTTGTTTTTTGTTATGTATATCAATGATTTGAAGAACTTACAGTTGACTGGTAAGCTGTTTATGTATGCTGACGATATATGCCTTTTTTATCCATACAAGTATGAAGCTGCAGTAAAACCTTACATGGAACGTGACTCAGCTCTGATAATTGAATACATGAGAATAAACAAGCTTTTTATTAATCCAACAAAAACCAAATTGATACGTTTTAGACCGCATGGTCGTTTCAATTCAATATTTTCCATAAATGTCGATGGAAATGAGATACAAGAGGTAAACTCAGTAAAGTATCTAGGATTACATCTGCAATCAAACCTTGTCTGGGATCAACACATTCACCACGTGAAGTCCAAAATATCTCCTGCAATTGGTTTATTATTCAAATTCAAGTATAAATTTGATCGAAATACCAAATTATTGATTTACCAAGCATTAATTCAGAGCTATATTAACTATTTGGCAATCATATATGCTCACAAAAAGAGTACAGAATTGAGATCCTTGCAACGACTCCAAAACAAAGCGTTAAAAGCTGTGGGAAATTTACCAATAACACATTCAACATATTCTCTATATTTTGATGTTTTTCCTACCGTTTTACCAATATATGGTGTTTACAAACTCCAAACTCTTTTATATGTCTTCAAATGCCTGCATAATATAGGTCATCACACAGTTAGTTTTGTACGAAATCAAGTTTCAGTTAATACTCGTAACAACCAGCAACTGAGAGTGTCATTTTGTCGTACAGAGACAACTAAACAACGCGTTGAACATTCTGGTAGTAGAAAAATCATGTGCAATACTTTCAGGTTTTAAAATTATGTTAAAAACCTTTTTACATTCACATATTGAGGATATTTTGTCATAGATAATACGCTTCTGATATACTATTTGTCCAATATTATTTGTATGATTTTATAGAATTGTAATCAATATATATATATTTTTTTTCTTTTGTAATGAATTATGCCAACTAGCCTCTCTAATGCCTTGCGGCGCTGAGGCACCTACATATTTATGAATTATTGTATATAATGTTTTAAATAAATAAATAAAAAAAAAAAAGTAGGAACAAGGAGAGACTAGCAGGGACAAGAAGGGACAAGGAGGGACAAGCAGGATCAAGGAGGGACAAGCAGGGACAAGCAGGATCAAGGAGGGACAAACAGGGACGAGGAGGGTCAAGGAGGGACAAGCAGGATCAAGGAGGGACAAGCAGTGACAAGGAGGGACAACGAGGAACAAGGAAGGACAAGGAGGGATTAGGAGGGACAATGAGGGGCAAGGAGGGACAAGGAGGGACAAGGAGTGACAAGGAGGGGCAAGGAGAGTCATGGAGGGTCATGGAGGGTCAAGGAGAGACAAGGAAGGACAATGAGGGACAAGGAGGGTCAATGAGAGACAAACAGGGACGAGGAGAGACAAGGAGGGAAAAGAAGGGTCAAGGAGAAGCCAGCAGGGACCAGGAGGGACAAGCAGTGTCAAGGAGGGGCAAGGAGAGACTAGGAGATACAAGGAGGGACATGGAGGGATATGGAGGGACAAGGAGGGGCAATGAGGGGCAATGAGGGACAAGGATGGACAAGGAGGGGCAAGGAGAGACATGGAGAGAAAAGCAGGATCAAGGAGGGTCAAACGGGGACAAGGAGGGACAAGCAGTGTCAAGGAGGGACAAGGAGAGTCAAGGAGGGACAAGCAGGGACAAGAAGGGAAAAGGAGGGACAAGGATGGTCAAGGAGGGACAAGGAAGGACAATGAGGGACAAGGAGGTTTAAGTTAGGGACAAGGAGGGGCAAGGAGAGACATGGAAGTACAAGCAGGATCAAGGAGGGACAAACGGGGACAAGGAAGGACAAGGAGGGAAAAGGAGGGACAAGGAGGGGCAATGAGGGACATGGAGGGGCAATGAGGGACAAGGAGGGGCAATGAGGGACGTGGAGGGGAAATGAGGGACTAGGAGGGACAAACAGGTACAAGGAGGGACAAGTAGGAACAAGGAGAGACTAGCAGGGACAAGAAGGGACAAGGAAGGACAAGGAGGGTCAAGGAGGGTCAAGGAGGGTGAAGGAGGTACAAGGATGGTCAAGGAGGGACAAGTAGGAACAAGGAGAGACTAGCAGGGACAAGAAGGGACAAGGAGGGACAAGCAGGATCAAGGAGGGACAAACAGGGACAATGAGGGACAAGCAGGATCAAGGAGGGACAAACAGGGACGAGGAGGGTCAAGGAGGGACAAGCAGGGACACGCAGGATCAAGGAGGGACAAGCAGTGACAAGGAGGGACAACGAGGAACAAGGAAGACCAAGGAGGGATTAGGAGGGACAATGAGGGGCAAGGAGAAACACGGAGAGGCGAGGAAGGACAAGGAGGGACCAGGAGGGAAAATGAGGGACAAGGAGGGTCAAGGAGGGGCAAGGAGGGACCAGGAGGGACAAGGAGGTTTAAGTTAGGGACAAGCAGGGACAAGGAGGGACAAGGAGGGACAAGTAGGGACAAGCAGGATCAACGAGGGACAAGGAGTGACCAGGAGGGACAAGGAGGGGCAAGGAGAGACAAGCAGGATCAAGGAGGGACAAACGGGAACAAGGAAGGACAAGGAGGGACAAGTAGGGACAAGCAGGATCAAGGAGGGACAAGGAGGGACCAGGAGGGACACGCAGGGACAAGCTGGTTCAAGGAGGGAAAAACAGGGACAATGAGGGAGAAGGAGGGACTAAAAGGGACTAGGAGGTACTAGAAGGGACTAGGAGGGACTAGGATGGACAATGAGGGGCAATGAGGGGCAAGGAGAGACAAGGAGGGAAAATGAGTGACAAGGAGGGACAAGGAGGGCAATGAGGGACAAGGAGGGACAAGGAGGACTAAGGAGGGACAAGGAGGGACAAGGAGGGACAAGGAGGGACTAGGAGGGACAAGGAGGGGCAAGGAGAGACATGGAGAGACAAGCAGGATCAAGGAGGGACAAACGGGGACAATGAAGGACAAGGAAGGACAAGGAGGGACAAGCAGGATCAAGGAGGGACCAGGAGGGACACGCAGGGACTAAAAGGGACTAGGAGGGACCAGGAGGGAAAAGGAGTGACAAGGAGGAACAAGGAGGGAGAAGGAGTGACAAGGAGGGGCAAGGAGAGACATGGAGGGACAATGAGGGACAAGGAGGGTCAATGAGAGACAAACAGGGACAAGGAGGGACGAGGAGAGACAAGGAGGGAAAAGAAGGGGCAAGGAGAAGCAAGGAGGGACCAAGAGGGGCAAGGAGGGACAAGCAGTGTCAAGGAGGGACAAGCATGGACAAGGAGGGACTAGGATGGTCAAGGAGGGACAAGGAAGGACAAGGAAGGACAAGGAAGGACAAGGAAGGACTAGGAAGGACAATGAGGGACAAGCAGGGACAAGGAGGGGCAAGGAGAGACTAGGAGATACAAGGAGGGACATGGAGGGACATGGAGGGATATGGAGGGACAAGGAGGGGCAATGAGGGACCAGGAGAGACATGGAGAGACAAGCAGGATCAAGGAGGGACAAACGGGGACAAGGAAGGACAAGGAGGGACAATGAGGGACAAGGAGGGACAAGCAGTGTCAAGGAGGGATAAGGAGAGTCAAGGAGGGACAAGAAGGGGAAAGAAGGGACAAGGATGGTCAAGGTGGGACAAGGTAGGACTATGAGGGACAAGGAGGGTTAAGTTAAGGACAAGCAGGGACAAGGAGGGGCAAGGAGAGACATGGAAGTACAAGCAGGATCAAGGAGGGACAAACGGGGACAAGGAAGGACAAGGAGGGACAAGGAGGGACAAGTAGGGACAAGCAGGATCAACGAGGGACAAGGAGGGGCAAGGAGAGACAAGGAGTGAGGGACAAGGTAGGACAAGAAAAACAAGAAGGGACAATGAGGGACAAGACAAGGAAAGGCAAGGAGGGACAATGAGGGACAAGGAGGGACAAGGAGGGTCAAGCAGCGTCAAGGAGGGACAAGGAGAGTCAAGGAGGGACAAGCAGGTACAAGAAGGGAAAAGGAGGGACAAGGATGGTCAAGGTAGGACAATGAGGGACAAGGAGGGGCAAGAAGAGACATGGAAGTACAAGCAGGATCAAGGAGGGACAAACGGGGACAAGGAAGGACAAAGAGGGACAAGGAGGGACCAGGAGGGACACGCAGGAACAAGCAGGTTCAAGGAGGGAAAAGCAGGGACAATGAGGGACAAGGAGGGACTAAAAGGGTCTAGGAGGGACTAGGATGGACAATGAGGGGCAAGGAGAGACAAGGAGGGACAAGGAGGGGCAATGAGGGACAAGGAGGGACAAGGAGGGACTAGAAGGGACAAGGAGGGACATGGAGGGCCAAGGAGGGACAAGGAGGGACTAGGAAGGACAAGGAGGGACAAGGAGGGACAAGTAGGGACAAGTAGGGACAAGTAGGGACAAGTAGGGACAAGAAGGGACAAGGAGAGACCAGGAGGGTCAAGGAGGACAAGCAGGGACAAGGAGGAACAAATAGGGATCAGGAGGGGCAATAAGGGACATGGAGGGTAATGAGGGACAAGGAGAGACAAGGAGGGACAAGGAGAGAAAATAATTGACAATGAGAAACAAGGAGGGACAAGGAGTGACAATGAGTGACAAGAAGGGACTAGCAGGGTTAAGGAGGGACAAGGAGGGAAAAGGAAGACAAAGGAGGGGCAATGACGGACAAGGAGGGACAACGAGGGGCAAGGAGGGACAAGGAGGGACCAGGAGGGACAAGGAGGGTCAAGGCACAATGATGGTCAAGGAGGGACAAGTAGGAACAAGGAGGGACCAGGAGGGAAAAGGAGGGATTAGGAGGGGCAAGGAGAGACAAGGAGAGGCAAGGAAGGACAAGGAGGGACCAGGAGGGAAAATGAGGGACAAGGAGGGGCAAGGAGGGACAATGAGGGTCAAGGAGGTACAAGGAGTGGCAATGAGGGGCAATTAGTGGCAAAGAGGTCCAAGGAGGGACAAGTACGGACCAGGAGGGACAAGTACGGACCAGGAGGGACAAGTACGGCCCAGGAGGGACAAGGAGGGACAAGTACGGACCAGGAGCGACAAGGAGGGATAAGGAAGGATGAGGAGGGAAAAGTGGGGTCAAGGAGGGACAAGGAGGGATAAGCATGGACAAGGAGGGAAAAAGAGTGAGAAGGAGGGACTAGTATTGTCAAGGAGGGACAAGGAAGGACAAGGAGGTACAAGGAGGCACCAGGAGGGAAATTATGGAAAGGAGGGACAAGGAGGGAAAAGGAGGGCCAAGGAGGGGCAATGAGGGACAAGGATGGACAAGGAAGGAATAGGAGTTTCAAGGGGGGACAAGGAGGGACAAGGAGGGACATGGAGGGGCAAGGAGAGACAAGGAGAGACAAGGAGGAATAAGGAGTGGCAATGAGGGACAAGGAGTGACAAGAAGGGACCAGGAGGGAAAAGGAGGGAAAGGAGTGACGAGGAGGAACAAGGAGGGACAAGGAGGGTCAAGGAGGGACAAGCAGTGTCAAGGAGGGACACGCAGGGACAAGGAGGGATAAGGATGGTCAAGGAGGGACAAGGATGGTCAAGGAGGGATAAGGAGGGACAAGGAGGGACAAGGAGGGGCAAGGAGAGACAAGGAGAGACAAGGAGTGACAAGGAGGGACAAGGAGTGGCAATGAGGGGCAATTAGTGGCAAAGAGGCCCAAGGAGGGACAAGTACGGACCAGGAGGGACAAGTACGGACCAGGAGGGACAAGTACGGCCCAGGAGGGACAAGTACGGACCAGGAGCGACAAGGAGGGATAAGGATGGATGAGGAGGGAAAAGAAGGGGCAAGAAGGAACCAGGAGGGGCATGGAGAGACAAGGAGGGAAAAGGAGTGAGAGTGACAAGGAGAAACAAGGAGGGTCAAGAGTGACAATGAGGGACAAGAAGGGACTGGGAGGGACTAGCAGGGTCAAGGAAGGACAAGGAGCGAAAAGGAGGGGCAATGAGGGACAAGGAGGGACTAGCAGGGACTAGGAGAGTCAAGGAGGGAAGAGGAAAGAAAAGGAGGGGCATTGAGGGTCAAGGAGGAAAGGCAGGGACAAGCAGGGACAAGAAGGGACAAGGAGGGACAAGGTGGGTCAAGTACGGACCAGGAGGGACAAGGACGGACTAGAAGGGACTAGGAGGGACAAGGAGAGACAAGGAGGGACAAGGAGGGGCAATGAGGGACATGGAGGGCAATGAGGGACAAGGAGGGACTAGGAGGGACAAGGAGGGACAAGGAGGGTCAAGGAGGGACAAGGAAGGACAAGGAAGGACAAGGAGGGACAAGCATGGACAAGGAGGGAAAAGGAGGGACAAGCATGGACAATGAGGGACAAGGAGAGACAAGGAGGGACCAGGAGGGACAAGGATGGACCAGGAGGGACAAGGAGGGACCAGGAGGGACAACGAGGAACAAGGAAGGACAAGGAGGGATTAGGAGGGACAATGAGGGGCAAGGAGAGACAAGGAGTGACAAGGAGGGACAATGAGGGACATGGAGGGGCAATGAGGGACAAGGTGGGTGAAGGAGGGACAAGGTGGGAAAAGGAGGGCCAAGGAGGGGCAATGAGGGACAAGGAGGGGCAAGTAGGAGCAATGAGGGCCAGGAGGGTCAAGGAGGGTTAAGGAAGGTCAAGGAGGTACAAGGAGGCACCAGGAGGGAAATTATGGAAAGGAGTGACAAGGAGGAACAAGGAGGGACAATGAGGGGCAATGAGGGACAAGTACGGACCAGGAGGGAAAATAAGGGTCAAGGAGGAGCAAGGAGAGACAAGGAGCGACAAGGAGGGGCAAGGAGAGACAAGGAGGGGCAATGAGGACAAGGAGGGACTACGAGGGACCAGGAGGGAAAAGGAGGGACTAGGAGGGCCAAGGAGGGGCCAGGAGGGAAAAGGAGGGACAAGGAGGGGCAATGAGGGACATGTAGGGACATGGAGGGGCAATGAGGGACAAGGAGGGACAAGGAGGGACTAGGAGGGACAAGGATAGTCAAGGAGGGACAAGGAGGGTCAAGGAGGGACAAGGAAGGACAAGGAATGACAAGGAGGGACAAGGAGAGGCAAGGATGGCCAAGGTGGGACCAGGAGGGAAAATGAGGGACAAGGAGGGGCGAGGAGGGACATGGAGTGACCAGGAGCGACAAGGAGGGCAAAGGAGAGACAAGGAGGGACAAGGAGGGGCAATGAGGACAAGGAGGGACAAGGAGGGACAAGGAGGGACAAGGAGGGACTAGGAGGGACAAGGAGGGACAAGGAGGGACAAGGAGGGACAAGGAGGGACACGGATGGACAAGGAGGGACAAGGAGGGACAAGGAGGGACAAGGAGGGACAAGGAGGGACAAGGAGTGACAAGGAGGGACCAGGAGGGACTAGGAGGGACAAGGAGGGACCAGGAGGGAAAAGGAGGGACAATGAGGGACATGGAGGGGCAATGAGGGACATGGAGGGGCAATGAGGGACATGGAGGGGCAATGAGGGACAAGTAGCGACAAGCAGGATCAAGGAGGGACAAGGAGGGACCAGGAGGGACAAGGAGGGGCAAGGAGAGACATGGAGAGACAAGCTGGATCAAGGAGGGACAAACGGGGACAAGGAAGGACAAGTAGGGACAAGCAGGATCAAGGATGGACAAGGAAGGAGCACGCAGGGACAAGCTGGTTCAATGAGGGAAAGCGGGGACAATGAGGGAGAAGGAGGGACTAGGAGGGACTAGGAGGGACTAGGAGTGACTAGCAGGGACAATGAGGGGCAAGGAGAGGCAAGGAGGGACAAGCAGTGACCAGGAGGGAAAAGGAGGAACAATGAGGGACAAGGAGAGACAAGGAGGGACCAAGAGGGACAAGGATGGACCAGGAGGGACCAGGAGGAACAAGGAGGGAAAAGGAGTTACAAGAAGGAACAAGGAGGGACAATGAGGGACAAGGAGGATCAAGGAGGGACATGGTGGTGCAAGGAGAGGCATGGAGAGGCAAGGAGTGACAACGAGTGACAAGGAGAGACAAGGAGGGACAAGGACGGAAAAAGAGTGACAAGGAGGGGCAATGAGGGAAAATGAGGGACCAGGAGGGACAAGGCGGGACAAGGCGGGACAAGGACGGACAAGGAGGGGCAATGAGGGACAAGGTGAGACAAGGAAGGGCAAGGAGAGACAAGGAGGGACAAGCAAGGACAAGGAGGGTCAATGACGGACAAGGAGTGGCAAGAACGGACCAAGAGGGTCAAGGAGGGACAAGGCGGGACAAGGAGGGACCAGGAGAGACAAGGAGGGAAAAGGAGTTACAAGGAGGGACAAGGAAAGACAAGCATGGACAAGAAGGGAAAAGGAGTGACAAGGAGGGACTAGGATGGTCAAGGAGGGACAAGGAAGGACAATGGGGGACAAGCAGGGACAAGGAGGGGCAATGAGAGACAAGAAGGTACAAGGAGGGACAAGGAGGGGCAAGGAGAGACAAGGAGGGACAAGGAGGGACAAGGAGCGGCAAGGAGGGGCAATGAGGGACAAGGAGGGACTAGGAGGGAAAAGGAAGGACTAGGAGGGACAAGGAGTGACCAGGAGGGAAAATTAGGGGCAAGGAGGGACATGAAGGGGCAATGAGGGACATGGAGGGGCAATGAGGGACTAGGAGGGACAAACAGGGACAAGGAAGGACAAGGAGGGTCAAGGAGGTACAAGGAGGGACAAGTAGGAACAAGGAGCGACTAGCAGGGACAAGAAGGGACAAGCAGGATCAAGGAGGGACAAACAGGGACAAGGAGGGACAAGCAGGATCAAGGAGGGACAAGCAGGGTCAATGACCAGGAGGGTCAAAGAGGGCCAAGGAGGGACAACGAGGAACAAGGAAGGACAAGGAGGGATTAGGAGGGACAATGAGGGGCAAGGAGAGACAAGGAGAGGCAAGGAAGGACAAGGAGGGACCAGGAGGGAAAATGAGGGACAAGGAGGTGCAAGCAGGGACCAGGAGGGACAAGGAGGGACCAGGAGGGTCAAGGAGGGACCAGGAGGGAAACGGAGTTACAAGGAGGAACAAGGAGGGAAATGGAGTGACAAGGAGGGGCAAGGAGAGAAAAGGACAGACAAGGAGTGAAAGGAAGAGACAAGGAGGGATACGGACGGAAAAGTAGGGTCAAGGAGGGACAAGGAGGGATAAGCATGGACAAGGAGGGAAAAAGAGTGAGAAGGAGGGACTAGTATTGTCAAGGAGGGACAAGGAAGGACAATGATGGACAAGCAGGAACAAGGAGGGGCAGGGAGGGACAAGGAGAGACAAGGAGGAACAAGGAGTGACAATGAGGGACAAGGAGTGACAAGAAGGGACCAGGAGGGAAAGGAGTGACGAGGAGGAACAAGGAGGGACAAGCAGTGTCAAGGAGGGACACGCAGGGATAAGGAGGGACAAGGAAGGTCAATGAGGGACAAGGAGGGTCAAGGAGGGACACGCAGGGACAAGAAGGGACAAGGATGGTCAAGGAGGGACAATGAGGGACAAGGAGGTACAAGGAGGGACAAGGAGGGACAAGGAGGGGCAAGGAGAGACAAGGAGAGACAAGGAGGGACAAGGAGCGACTAGCAGGGACAAGAAGGGACAAGCAGGATCAAGGAGGGACAAACAGGGACAAGGAGGGACAAGCAGGATCAAGGAGGGACAAGCAGGGTCAATGACCAGGAGGGTCAAGGAGGGCCAAGGAGGGACAAGGAGGAACAACGAGGAACAAGGAAGGACAAGGAGGGATTAGGAGGGACAATGAGGGGCAAGGAGAGACAACGAGAGACAAGGAGAGGCAAGGAAGGACAAGGAGGGAAAATGAGGGACAAGGAGGTGTAAGGAGGGACCAGGCGGGACAAGGAGGGACTAGGATGGACTAGGAGGGTCAAGGAGGGACCAGGAGGGAAACGGAGTGACAAGGAGGAACAAGGAGGGAAATGGAGTGACAAGGAGGGGCAAGGAGAGGAAAGGATAGACAAGGAGTGACAGGAAGAGACAAGGAGGGATAAGGACGGAAAAGTAGGGTCAAGGAGGGACAAGGAGGGATAAGCATGGACAAGCAGGGAAAAAGAGTGAGAAGGAGGGACTAGTATTGTCAAGGAGGGACAAGGAAGGACAATGATGGAAAAGCAGGAACAAGGAGGGGCAGGGAGGGACAAGGAGAGACAAGGAGGAATAAGGAGTGGCAATGAGGGACAAGGAGTGACAAGAAGGGACCAGGAGGGAATAGGAGGGAAAGGAGTGACGAGGAGGAACAAGGAGGGTCAAGGAGGTACAAGCAGTGTCAAGGAGGGACACGCAGGGACAAGGATGGTCAAGGAGGGACAAGAATGGTCAAGGAGGGACAATAAGGGGCAATGAGACACAAGGTGGGTCAAGGAGGGACAAGGAGGGAAAAGGAGGGGCAATGAGGGACAAGGATGGACAAGGAAGGAAAAGGAGTTTCAAGGGGGGGCAAGGAGGGACAAGGAGAGACAAGGAGGGGCAAGGAGGGGCAAGGAGAGACAAGGAGGAATAAGGAGTGGCAATGAGGGACAAGGAGTGTCAAGAAGGGACCAGGAGGGAAAAGGAGGGAAAGGAGTGACGAGGAGGAACAAGGAGGGACAAGGAGGTTCAAGCAGTGTCAAGGAGGGACACGCAGGGACAAGTAGGGACAAGGATGGTCAAGGAGGGACAATGAGGGACAAGGAGGGACAAGGAGGGACAAGGAGGGACAAGGAGGGACAAGGAGGGACAAGGAGGGACAAGGAGGGGCAAGGAGAGACTAGGAGAGACAAGGAGGGACAAGGAGGGACAAGGAGTGGCAATGAGGGGCAATTAGGGACAAAGAGGCCCAAGGAGGGACAAGTACGGACCAGGAGGGACAAGTACGGACCAGGAGGGACAAGGAGGGACAAGTACGGACCAGGAGCGACAAGGAGGGATAAGGAGGGACAAGGAGGGAAAAGAAGGGGCAAGGAGGAGCAAGGAGGAACCAGGAGGGGCATGGAGAGACAAGGAGGGAAAAGGAGGGAGAGTGACAAGGAGAAACAAGGAGGGACAAGGAGGGTCAAGGAGTGACAATGAGGGACAAGAAGGGACTAGGAGGGACTAGCAGGGTCAAGGAGGGACAAGGAGCGAAAAGGAGGACAAAGGAGGGACAAGGAGGGCAATGAGGGACATGGAGGGGCAATGAGGGACAAGGAGGGACTAGGAGGGACTAGGAGGGACTAGGAGGGACTAGGAGGGACAAGGAGGGACAAGGAGGGACAAGGAGGGACAAGGAGGGTCAAGGAGGGACAAGGAAGGACAAGGAAGCACAAGGAGGGACAAGGAGAGGCAAGGAGGGACAAGCATGGACAAGGAGTGGCAAGGAGGGACTAGGATGGTCAAGGATGGTCCAGGAGGGACAAGGAAGGACAATGAGGGACAAGCAGGGACAAGGAGGGGCAAGGAGAGACTAGGAGATACAAGGAGGGACATGGAGAGATAAGGAAGGACAAGGAGGACAAGCAGGGGCAATGAGGGACATGGAGGGGCAATGAGGTACAAGTTGGCTCAAGGAGGGACAAGGAGGGAAAAGGATGGACAAGGAGGGAAAAGGAGGGCAAGTAGGAGCAATGAGGGACCAGGAGGGTCAAGGAGGGTCAAGGTGGGACAAGGAATGACATGCAGAGTCAAGGAGGGCAAGGAGGGACAAGGAGAGTCAAGGAGGGACAAGCAGGGACAAGAAGAGAAAAGGAGGGACAAGGATGGACAAGGAAGGACAATGAGGGACAAGGAGGGTTAAGGGAGGGACAAGGAGGGCAAGGAGAGACATGGAGAGACAAGCAGGATCAAGTAGGGACAAACGGGGACAAGGATGGACAAGGAGGGACAAGTAGGGACAAGCAGGATCAAGAAGGGACAAGGAGGGACCAGGAGGGACAAGGAGAGACATGGAGAGACAAGCAGGATCAAGGAGGGACAAACGGGGACAAGGATGGACAAGGAGGGACAAGCAAGGACAAGGAGGGACCAGGAGGGACACGCAGGCACAAGCTGGTTCAAGGAGGGAAAAGCAGGATCAAGGAGGGACTAGGATGGTCAAGGAGGGACAAGGAAGGTCAATGGGGGACAAGCAGGGAAAAGGAGGGGCAATGAGAGACAAGAAGGTACAAGGAGGGAAAAGGAGTGACAAGGAGGGCCAAGGAGGGGCAATGAGGGACAAGGAGGGGCAAGTAGGAGCAATGAGGGACCAGGAGGGACAAGGAGGGACAAGGAGGGACAAGGAGGGACAAGGAGGGACAAGGAGGGACATGGAGGGAAAATGAGTGACAAGGAGGAACAAGGAGGGACAAGGAGGGGCAATGAGGGACAAGGAGGGACAAGGAGGGACAAGGAGGGACAAGGAGGGACAAGGAGGGACAAGGAGGGACATGGAGGGCCAAGGAGGGACAAGGAGGGACTAGGAAGGACAAGGAGGGACAAGGAGGGACAAGTAGGGACAAGTAGGGACAAGTAGGGACAAGTAGGGACAAGAAGGGACAAGGAGAGACCAGGAGGGTCAAGGAGGACAAGCAGGGACAAGGAGGAACAAATAGGGATCAGGAGGGGCAATAAGGGACATGGAGGGTAATGAGGGACAAGGAGAGACAAGGAGGGACAAGGAGAGAAAATAATTGACAATGAGAAACAAGGAGGGACAAGGAGTGACAATGAGGGACAAGAAGGGACTAGCAGGGTTAAGGAGGGTTAAGGAGGGACAAGGAGGGAAAAGGAAGACAAAGGAGGGGCAATGACGGACAAGGAGGGACAACGAGGAACAAGGAGGGGCAAGGAGGGACAAGGAAGGACCAGGAGGGACCAGGTAGGGACAAGCAGGGACAAGGAGGGGCAAGGAGAGACATGGAAGTACAAGCAGGATCAAGGAGGGACAAACGGGGACAAGGAAGGACAAGGAGGGACAAGGAGGGACAAGGAGGGACAAGGAGGGACAAGTAGGGACAAGCAGGATCAACGTGGGACAAGGAGTGACCAGGAGGGACAAGGAGGGGCAAGGAGAGACAAGCAGAATCAAGGAGGGACAAACGGGAACAAGGAAGGACAAGGAGGGACAAGTAGGGACAAGCAGGATCAAGGAGGGTCAAGGAGGGACCAGGAGGGACACGCAGGGACAAGCTGGTTCAAGGAGGGAAAAACAGGGACAATGAGGGAGAAGGAGGGACTAAAAGGGACTAGGAGGTATTAGAAGGGACTAGGAGGGACTAGGATGGACAATGAGGGGCAAGGAGAGACAAGGAGGGAAAATGAGTGACAAGGAGGAACAAGGAGGGACAAGGAGGGGCAATGAGGGACAAGGAGGGACAAGGAGGGACAAGGAGGGACAAGGAGGGACAAGGAGGGACTAGGAGGGACAAGGAGGGGCAAGGAAGGACAAGGAAGGACAAGGAAGGATAATGAGGGACAAGGAGGGGCAAGGAGAGACAAGGAGGGGCAAGGAGAGACTAGGAGATACAAGGAGGGACATGGAGGGATATGGAGGGACAAGGAGGGGCAATGAGGGACCAGGAGGGACAAGGAGGGGCAAGGAGAGACATGGAGAGACAAGCAGGATCAAGGAGGGACAAACGGGGACAAGGAAGGACAAGGAGGGACAATGAGGGACAAGGAGGGACAAGCAGTGTCAAGGAGGGACAAGGAGAGTCAAGGAGGGACAAGCAGGGACAAGAAGGGGAAAGAAGGGACAAGGATGGTCAAGGAGGGACAAGGTAGGACAATGAGTGACAAGTAGGGTTAAGTTAGGGACAAGCAGGGACAAGGAGGGGCAAGGAGAGACATGGAAGTACAAGCAGGATCAAGGAGGGACAAACGGGGACAAGGAAGGACAAGGAGGGACAAGGAGGGACAAGTAGGGACAAGCAGGATCAACGAGGGACAAGGAAGGGCAAGGAGAGACAAGCAGGATCAAGGAGGGACAAACGGGAACAAGGAAGGACAAGGAGGGACAAGTAGGGACAAGCAGGATCAAGGAGGGACAAGGAGGGACCAGGAGGGGCAAGGAGAGTCATGGAGGGTCAAGGAGAGACAAGGAAGGACAATGAGGGACAAGGAGGGACAAGGAGGGACAAGGAGGGACTAAAAGGGTCTAGGAGGGACTAGAAGGGACTAGGAGGGACTAGGAGGGACAAGGAGGGACAAGGAGGAACAAGGAGGGGCAATGAGGGACAAGGAGGGACTAGGAGGGACAAGGAGGGACAAGGAGGGACTAGGAAGGTCAAGGAGGGACAAGGAGGGACAAGTAGGGACAAGGAGGGACAAACGGGTACAAGGAAGGACAAGGAGGGACAAGGAGGGACAAGTAGGGCCAAGCAGGTTCAAGGAGGGAAAAGCAGGGACAATGAGGGAGAAGGAGGGACAAGGAGGGACTAAAATGGTCTAGGAGGGACTAGGAGGGACTAGAAGGGACTAGGAGGGACTAGGAGGGACTAGGATGGACAATGAGGGGCAAGGAGAGACAAGGAGGGAAAATGAGTGACAAGGAGGGACAAGGAGGGGCAATGAGGGACAAGGAGGGACCAGGAGGGACAAGGAGGGACAAGGAGGGACAAGGAGGGACAAGGAGGGACTAGGAAGGACAAGGAGGGACAAGGAGGGACAAGTAGGGACAAGGAGGGACAAACGGGTACAAGGAAGGACAAGGAGGGACAAGGAGGGACAAGTAGGGCCAAGCAGGTTCAAGGAGGGACAAACGGGGACAAGGAAGGACAAGGAGGGACAAGGAGGGACAAGTAGGGACAAGCAGGATCAAGGAGGGACACGCAGGGACAAGCTGGTTCAAGGATGGAAAAGCAGGGACAATGAGGGAGAACGAGGGACAAGGAGGGACTAGGAGGGACTAAAAGGGACTAGGAGGGACTAGGAGGGACTAGGAGGGACTAGGAGGGACTAGGAGGGAATAGGAGGGACTAGGAGGGACTAGGAGGGACAATGAGGGGCAAGGAGAGACAGGGAGGGAAAATGAGTGACAAGGAGGGACAACGAGGAACAAGGAGGGGCAAGGAGGGGCAAGGAGGGACAAGGAGGGTCAAGGCACAATGATGGTCAAGGAGGGACAAGTAGGAACAAGGAGGGACCAGGAGGGAAAAGGAGGGATTAGGAGGGGCAAGGAGAGGCAAGGAAGGACAAGGAGGGACTAAAAGGGACTAGGAGGGACTAGGAGGGACTAGGAGGGACTAGGAGGGAATAGGAGGGACTAGGAGGGACTAGGAGGGACTAGGAGGGACTAGGAGGGACTAGGAGGGACAATGAGGGGCAAGGAGAGACAAGGAGGGAAAATGAGTGACAAGGAGGGACAACGAGGAACAAGGAGGGGCAAGGAGGGACAAGGAGGGTCAAGGCACAATGATGGTCAAGGAGGGACAAGTAGGAACAAGGAGGGACCAGGAGGGAAAAGGAGGGATTAGGAGGGGCAAGGAGAGACAAGGAGAGGCAAGGAAGGACAAGGAGGGACCAGGAGGGAAAATGAGGGACAAGGAGGGGCAAGGAGGGACAATGAGGGACCAGGAGGTACAAGGATGGTCCAGGAGGGACAAGTAGGAACAAGGAGAGACTAGCAGGGACAAGGAGGGACAAGGAGGGACAAGCAGGATCAAGGAGGGACAATGAGGGACAAGCAGGGACAAGCAGGATCAAGGAGGGACAAACAGGGACGAGGAGGGTCAAGGAGGGACAAGCAGGATCAAGGAGGGACAAGCAGTGACAAGGAGGGACAACGAGGAACAAGGAAGGACAAGGAGGGATTAGGAGGGACAATGAGGGGCAAGGAGGGACAAGGAGGGAGAAGGAGTGACAAGGAGGGGCAAGGAGAGTCATGGAGGGTCAAGGAAGGACAATGAGGGACAAGGAGGGTCAATGAGAGACAAACAGGGACAAACAGGGTCAAGGAGGGACGAGGAGAGACAAGGAGAGACAAGGAGGGAAAAGAAGGGTCAAGGAGAAGCAAGGAGGGACCAGGAGGGACAAGCAGTGTCAAGGAGGGGCAAGGAGGGACATGGAGGGACAAGGAGGGGCAATGAGGGACAAGGATGGACAAGGACGGGCAAGGAGAGACATGGAGAGAAAAGCAGGATCAAGGAGGGTCAAACGGGGACAAGGAGGGACAAGCAGTGTCAAGGAGGGACAAGGAGAGTCAAGGAGGGACAAGCAGGGACAAGAAGGGACAAGGAGGGACAAGGATGGTCAAGGAGGGACAAGGAAGGACAATGAGGGACAAGGAGGGTTAAGTTAGGGACAAGGAAGGGCAAGGAGAGACATGGAAGTACAAGCAGGATCAAGGAGGGACAAACGGGGACAAGGAAGGACAAGGAGGGAAAAGGAGGGACAAGGAGGGGCAATGAGGGACATGGAGGGGCAATGAGGGACAAGGAGGGGCAATGAGGGACGTGGAGGGGAAATGAGGGACTAGGAGGGACAAACAGGTACAAGGAGGGACAAGTAGGAACAAGGAGAGACTAGCAGGGACAAGAAGGGACAAGGAAGTACAAGGAGGGTCAAGGAGGGTGAAGGAGGTACAAGGATGGTCAAGGAGGGACAAGTAGGAACAAGGAGAGACTAGCAGGGACAAGAAGGGACAAGGAGGGACAAGCAGGATCAAGGAGGGACAAACAGGGACAATGAGGGTCAAGGAGGGACAAGCAGGATCAAGGAGGGACAAACAGGGACGAGGAGGGTCAAGGAGGGACAAGCAGGGACACGCA
Organism: Polietes domitor; assembly: GCA_947397865.1. Classification (NCBI taxonomy): domain Eukaryota; kingdom Metazoa; phylum Arthropoda; class Insecta; order Diptera; family Muscidae; genus Polietes; species Polietes domitor. Next base: position 1,125,726 of record OX377623.1, read on the forward strand.
GGATCAAGGAGGGACAAGCAGTGACAAGGAGGGACAACGAGGAACAAGGAAGGACAAGGAGGGATTAGGAGGGACAATGAGGGGCATGGAGAGACAAGGAGAGGCGAGGAAGGACAAGGAGAGACCAGGAGGGAAAATGAGGGACAAGGAGGGGCAAGGAGGGGCAAGGAGGGACAAGGAGGGACCAGGAGGGACAAGGAGGGACAAGGAGGGGCAAGGAGAGACATGGAGAAGACAAGGAGGGACTAGGATGGTCAAGGAGGGACAAGGAAGGACAAGGAAGGACAAGGAAGGACAAGGAAGGACAATGAGGGACAAGCAGGGACAAGCAGAGACAAGGAGGGGCAAGGAGAGACTAGGAGATACAAGGAGGGACATGGATGGATATGGAGGGACAAGAAGGGACAAGGAGGGGCAATGAGGGTCAAGGAGGGACAAGGAGGGACAAGGAGGGTCAAGGAGGGACAAGGAGGGACAAGTAGGGACAAGCAGGATCAACGAGGGACAAGGAGTGACCAGGAGGGACAAGGAGGGGCAAGGAGAGACAAGCAGGATCAAGGAGGGACAAACGGGAACAAGGAAGGACAAGTAGGGACAAGTAGGGACAAGCAGGATCAAGGAGGGACAAGGAGGGACCAGGAGGGACACGCAGGGACAAGCTGATTCAAGGAGGGAAAAACAGGGACAATGAGGGAGAAGGAGGGACTAAAAGGGACTAGGAGGTACTAGAAGGGACTAGGAGGGACTAGGATGGACAATGAGGGGCAAGGAGAGACAAGGAGGGAAAATGAGTGACAAGGAGGAACTAGGAGGGGCAATGAGGGACAAGGAGGGACTAGGATGGACAATGAGGGGGGGGGAGGGACAAGGAGGGAAAATGAGTGACAAGGAGGAACTAGGAGGGACAAGGAGGGGCAAGGAGGGACAAGGAGGGACTAGGAGGGACTAGGAGGGACTAGGAGGGACAAGGAGGGACAAGGAGGGACAAGGAGGGGCAAGGAGGGGCAAGGAGAGACATGGAGAGACAAGCAGGATCAAGGAGGGACAAACGGGGACAAGGAAGGACAAGGAGGGACAAGGAGGGACCAGGAGGGACACGCAGGGACTAAAAGGGACTAGGAGGGACCAGGAGGGAAAAGGAGTGACAAGGAGGAACAAGGAGGGAGAAGGAGTGACAAGGAGGGGCAAGGAGAGACATGGAGGGACAAGGAAGGACAATGAGGGACAAGGAGGGTCAATGAGAGACAAGGAGGGACGAGGAGAGACAAACAGGGACAAGGAGGGACGAGGAGAGACAAGGAAGGAAAAGAAGGGGGAAGGAGAAGCAAGGAGGGACCAAGAGGGGCAAGGAGGGACAAGCAGTGTCAAGGAGGGACAAGCATGGACAAGGAGGGACTAGGATGGTCAAGGAGGGACAAGGAAGGACAAGGAAGGACAAGGAAGGACAATGAGGGACAAGCAGGGAAAAGGAGGGGCAAGGAGAGACTAGGAGATACAAGGAGGGACATGGAGGGATATGGAGGGACAAGGAGGGGCAATGAGGGACCAGGAGGGGCAAGGAGAGACATGGAGAGACAAGCAGGATCAAGGAGGGACAAACGGGGACAAGGAAGGACAATGAGGGACAAGCAGTGTCAAGGAGGGACAAGGAGAGTCAAGGAGGGACAAGAAGGGGAAAGAAGGGACAAGGATGGTCAAGGAGGGACAAGGTAGGACAATGAGGCACAAGGAGGGTTAAGTTAGGGACAAGCAGGGACAAGGAGCGACATGGAAGTACAAGCAGGAGGGACAAACGGGGACAAGGAAGGACAAGGAGGGACAAGTAGGGACAAGCAGGATCAAAGAGGGAAAAGGAGGGGCAAGGAGAGACAAGCAGTGAGGGACAAGGTAGGACAAGAAAAACAAGAAGGGACAATGAGGGACAAGACAAGGAAAGGCAAGGAGGGACCAGGAGGGACAAGGAGGGACAAGGAGAGAGCAGGAGGGAAAAGGAGGAATAAGGACTGACAATGAGGGAGAAGGAGTGACAAGGAGGAACAAGGAGTGAAAAGGAGGGGCAAGGAGGGGCAAGGGAGAAAAGGACAGACAAGGAGTGACAAGGAGGGACAAGTAGGGACAAGCTGGGTCAAGGAGGGACAAGGAGGGACATGGGTGGTCAAGGAGGGACAAGGGAGGAAAATGATGGAAAAGGAGGGTCAATGAGGGACAAGGAAGGACAAGGAGGGACAAGCAGGGTCAAAGAGGGACAAGGAAGGACAAGGAGGGACAAGGAGGGGCAATAAGGGACATGGAGGGGCAATGAGGGACAAGGACGGGCAATGAGGGACATGGAGGGGAAATGAGGGACTAGGAGGGACAAACAGGGACAAGGAGGGTCAAGGAGGTACAAGGAGGGACAAGTAGGAACAAGGAGAGACTAGCAGGGACAAGAAGGGACAAGGAAGGACAATGAGGGTCAAGGAGGGTCAAGGAGGTACAAGGATGGTCAAGGAGGGACAAGTAGGAACAAGGAGTGACTATCAGGGACAAGAAGGGACAAGGAGGGACAAGCAGGATCAAGGAGGGACAAACAGGGACAAACAGGGACAAGCAGGATCAAGGAGGGACGAGGAGGGTCAAGGAGGGACAAGCAGGATCAAGGAGGGACAAATAGGGATCAGGAGGGGCAATAAGGGACATGGAGGGTAATGAGGGACAAGGAGAGACAAGGAGGGAAAAGAAGGGACAAGTAGGAGCAAGGAGGCAACAGGAGGGGCATGGAGGGACAAGGAGGGAAAATAATTGACAAGGAGAAACAAGGAGGGACAAGGAGTGACAATGAGGGACAAGAAGGGACTAGCAGGGTTAAGGAGGGACAAGGAGGGAAAAGGAGGACAAAGGAGGGGCAATGACGGACAAGGAGGGACAACGAGGAACAAGGAGGGGCAAGGAGGGACAAGGAGGGACCAGGAGGGACAAGGAGGGTCAAGGCACAATGATGGTCAAGGAGGGACAAGTAGGAACAAGGAGAGACCAGAAGGGTCAAGGAGGACAAGCAGGGACAAGGAGGAACAAATAGGGATCAGGAGGGGCAATAAGGGACATGGAGGGTAATGAGGGACAAGGAGAGACAAGGAGGGACAAGGAGGGACAAGGAGGGAAAAGAAGGGACAAGTAGGAGCAAGGAGGGAACAGGAGGGGCATGGAGGGACAAGGAGGGAAAATAATTGACAAGGAGAAACAAGGAGGGACAAGGAGTGACAATGAGGGACAAGAATGGACTAGCAGGGTTAAGGAGGGACAAGGAGGGAAAAGGAGGACAATGGAGGGGCAATGACGGACAAGGAGGGACAACGAGGAACAAGGAGGGGCAAGGAGGGACAAGGAGGGTCAAGGCACAATGATGGTCAAGGAGGGACAAGTAGGAACAAGGAGGGACCAGGAGGGAAAAGGAGGGATTAGGAGGGGCAAGGAGAGACAAGGAGAGGCAAGGAAGGACAAGGAGGAACCAGGAGGGAAAATGAGGGACAAGGAGGGGCAAGGAGAGACAATGAGGAACCAGGAGGGTCAAGGAGGTACAAGGATGGTCAAGGAGGGACAAGTAGGAACAAGGAGAGACTAGCAGGGACAAGAAGGGACAAGCAGGATCAAGGAGGGACAAACAGGGACAAGCAGGGACAAGCAGGATCAAGGAGGGACAAACAGGGACGAGGAGGGTCAAGGAGGGACAAGCAGGGACAAGCAGGATCAAGGAGGGACAAGCAGTGACAAGGAGGGACAACGAGGAACAAGGAAGGACAAGGAGGGATTAGGAGGGACGATGAGGGGCAAGGAGGGACAAGGAGGGAGAAGGAGTGACAAGGAGGGGCAAGGAGAGTCATGGAGGGTCAAGTAGAGACAAGGAAGGACAATGAGGGACAAGGAGGGTCAATGAGAGACAAACAGGGACAAACAGGGACAAACAGGGACAAAGAGGGACGAGGAGAGACAAGGAGGCAAAAGAAGGGTCAAGGAGAAGCAAGGAGGGACCAGGAGGGACAAGCAGTGTCAAGGAGGGACAAGCATGGACAAGGAGTGACTAGGATGGTCAAGGAGCGACAAGGAAGGACAAGGAAGGACAATGAGGGACAAGCAGGGACAAGGAGGGGCAAGGAGAGACTAGGAGATACAAGGAGGGACATGGAGGGATATGGAGGGACAAGGAGGGGCAATGAGGGACAAGGATGGACAAGGAGGGGCAAGGAGAGACATGGAGAGAAAAGGAGGATCAAGGAGGGAAAAACGGGGACAAGGAGGGACAAGCAGTGTCAAGGAGGGACAAGGAGAGTCAAGGAGGGACAAACGGGTACAAGGAAGGACAAGGAGGGACAAGGAGGGACAAGGAGGGACAAGTAGGGCCAATCAGGTTCAAGGAGGGACAAACGGGGACAAGGAGGGACAAGTAGGGACAGGCAGGATCAAGGAGGGACACGCAGGGACAAGCTGGTTCAAGGATGGAAAAGCAGGGACAATGAGGGAGAAGGAGGGACAAGGAGGGACTAGGAGGGACTAGGAGGGACTAGAAGGGACTAGGAGGGACTAGGAGGGACTAGGAGGGAAAATGAGTGACAAGGAGGGACAACGAGGAACAAGGAGGGGCAAGGAGGGACAAGGAGGGACCAGGAGGGACAAGGAGGGTCAAGGCACAATGATGGTCAAGGAGGGACCAGGAGGGACAAGGAGGGTCAAGGCTCAATGATGGTCAAGGAGGGACAAGGAGGGACCAGTAGGGACCAGGAGGGAAAATGAGGGATTAGGAGGGGCAAGGAAGGACAAGGAGGGACCAGGAGGGAAAATGAGGGACAAGGAGGGGCAAGGAGGGACAATGAGGGACCAGGAGGGTCATGGAGGTACAAGGATGGTTCAGGAGGGACAAGAAACTTCAGTATTATGGCATTTGTGGCAATGTTTTATTACAAACAGGGACAAGAAGGGACAAGGAAGGACAAGCAGGGTCAAAGAGGGACAAGGAAGGACAAGGAAGGACAAGGAGGGACAAGGAGGGGCAATAAGGGACATGGAGGGGCAATGAGGCACAAGGACGGGCAATGAGGGACATGGAGGGGAAATGAGGGACTAGGAGGGACAAACAGGGACAAGGAGGGTCAAGGAGGTACAAGGAGGGACAAGTAGGAACAAGGAAAGACTAGCAGGGACAAGAAGGACAATGAGGGTCAAGGAGGGTCAAGGAGGTACAAGGATGGTCAAGGAGGGACAAGTAGGAACAAGGAGTGACTAGCAGGGACAAGAAGGGACAAGGAGGGACAAGCAGGATCAAGGAGGGACAAACAGGGACAAGCAGGATCAAGGAGGGACAAACAAGGACAATGAGGGACAAGGAGGGACAAGCAGGATCAAGGAGGGACAAATAGGGATCAGGAGGGGCAATAAGGGACATGGAGGGTAATGAGAGACAAGGAGAGACAAGGAGGGAAAAGAAGGGACAAGTAGGAGCAAGGAGGCAACAGGAGGGGCATGGAGGGACAAGGAGGGAAAATAATTGACAAGGAGAAACAAGGAGGGACAAGGAGTGACAATGAGGGACAAGAAGGGACTAGCAGGGTTAAGGAGGGTCAAGGAGGGAAAAGGAGGACAAAGGAGGGGCAATGACGGACAAGGAGGGACAACGAGGAACAAGGAGGGGCAAGGAGGGACAAGGAGGGACCAGGAGGGACAAGGAGGTTCAAGGCACAATGATGGTCAAGGAGGGATAAGTAGGAACAAGGAGAGACCAGAAGGGTCAAGGAGGACAAGCAGGGACAAGGAGGAACAAATAGGGATCAGGAGGGGCAATAAGGGACATGGAGGGTAATGAGGGACAAGGAGAGACAAGGAGGGACAAGGAGGGACAAGGAGGGACAAGGAGGGAAAAGAAGGGACAAGTAGGAGCAAGGAGGGAACAGGAGAGACTAGGAGATACAAGGAGGGACATGGAGGGATATGGAGGGACAAGGAGGGGCAATGAGGGACAAGGATGGACAAGGAGAGACATGGAGAGAAAAGCAGGATCAAGGAGGGACAAACGGGGACAAGGAGGGACAAGCAGTGTCAAGGAGGGACAAGGAGAGTCAAGGAGGGACAAACGGGTACAAGGAAGGACAAGGAGGGACAAGGAGGGACAAGGAGGGACAAGGAGGGACAAGGAGGGACAAGTAGGGCCAAGCAGGTTCAAGGAGGGACAAACGGGGACAAGGAAGGACAAGGAGGGACAAGTAGGGACAAGCAGGATCAAGGAGGGACACGCAGGGACAAGCTGGTTCAAGGATGGAAAAGCAGGGACAATGAGGGAGAAGGAGGGACAAGGAGGGACTAGGAGGGACTAAAAGGGACTAGGAGGGACTAGAAGGGACTAGGAGGGACTAGGAGGGACTAGGAGGGACTAGGAGGGACAAGGAGAGACAAGGAGGGAAAATGAGTGACAAGGAGGGACAACGAGGAACAAGGAGGGGCAAGGAGGGACAAGGAGGGTCAAGGCACAATGATGGTCAAGGAGGGACAAGGAGGGACCAGGAGGGAAAATGAGGGATTAGGAGGGGCAAGGAGAGACAAGGAGAGGCAAGGAAGGACAAGGAGGGACCAGGAGGGAAAATGAGGGACAAGGAGGGGCAAGGAGGGACAATGAGGGACCAGGAGGGTCAAGGAGGTACAAGGATGGTCCAGGAGGGACAAGAAACTTCAGTATTATGGCATTTGTGGCAATGTTTTATTACTTTTTAAATCCTATCTGGAAAACAGAAAGCAGTTTGTTCAGATCAAGGATAAGAAGAGCAAGTCGGTTCCGGTTGAGCATGGAGTACCCCAGGGTAGTGTGTTAGGTCCCTTGTTTTTTGTTATGTATATCAATGATTTGAAGAACTTACAGTTGACTGGTAAGCTGTTTATGTATGCTGACGATATATGCCTTTTTTATCCATACAAGTATGAAGCTGCAGTAAAACCTTACATGGAACGTGACTCAGCTCTGATAATTGAATACATGAGAATAAACAAGCTTTTTATTAATCCAACAAAAACCAAATTGATACGTTTTAGACCGCATGGTCGTTTCAATTCAATATTTTCCATAAATGTCGATGGAAATGAGATACAAGAGGTAAACTCAGTAAAGTATCTAGGATTACATCTGCAATCAAACCTTGTCTGGGATCAACACATTCACCACGTGAAGTCCAAAATATCTCCTGCAATTGGTTTATTATTCAAATTCAAGTATAAATTTGATCGAAATACCAAATTATTGATTTACCAAGCATTAATTCAGAGCTATATTAACTATTTGGCAATCATATATGCTCACAAAAAGAGTACAGAATTGAGATCCTTGCAACGACTCCAAAACAAAGCGTTAAAAGCTGTGGGAAATTTACCAATAACACATTCAACATATTCTCTATATTTTGATGTTTTTCCTACCGTTTTACCAATATATGGTGTTTACAAACTCCAAACTCTTTTATATGTCTTCAAATGCCTGCATAATATAGGTCATCACACAGTTAGTTTTGTACGAAATCAAGTTTCAGTTAATACTCGTAACAACCAGCAACTGAGAGTGTCATTTTGTCGTACAGAGACAACTAAACAACGCGTTGAACATTCTGGTAGTAGAAAAATCAGGTTTCAGGTTTTAAAATTATGTTAAAAACCTTTTTACATTCACATATTGAGGATATTTTGTCATAGATAATACGCTTCTGATATACTATTTGTCCAATATTATTTGTATGATTTTATAGAATTGTAATCAATATATATATTTTTTTTTTCTTTTGTAATGAATTATGCCAACTAGCCTCTCTAATGCCTTGCGGCGCTGAGGCACCTACATATTTATGAATTATTGTATATAATGTTTTAAATAAATAAATAAAAAAAAAAAAGTAGGAACAAGGAGAGACTAGCAGGGACAAGAAGGGACAAGGAGGGACAAGCAGGATCAAGGAGGGACAAGCAGGATCAAGGAGGGACAAACAGGGACGAGGAGGGTCAAGGAGGGACAAGCAGGATCAAGGAGGGACAAGCAGTGACAAGGAGGGACAACGAGGAACAAGGAAGGACAAGGAGGGATTAGGAGGGACAATGAGGGGCAAGGAGGGACAAGGAGGGACAAGGAGTGACAAGGAGGGGCAAGGAGAGTCATGGAGGGTCATGGAGGGTCAAGGAGAGACAAGGAAGGACAATGAGGGACAAGGAGGGTCAATGAGAGACAAACAGGGACGAGGAGAGACAAGGAGGGAAAAGAAGGGTCAAGGAGAAGCCAGCAGGGACCAGGAGGGACAAGCAGTGTCAAGGAGGGGCAAGGAGAGACTAGGAGATACAAGGAGGGACATGGAGGGATATGGAGGGACAAGGAGGGGCAATGAGGGGCAATGAGGGACAAGGATGGACAAGGAGGGGCAAGGAGAGACATGGAGAGAAAAGCAGGATCAAGGAGGGTCAAACGGGGACAAGGAGGGACAAGCAGTGTCAAGGAGGGACAAGGAGAGTCAAGGAGGGACAAGCAGGGACAAGAAGGGAAAAGGAGGGACAAGGATGGTCAAGGAGGGACAAGGAAGGACAATGAGGGACAAGGAGGTTTAAGTTAGGGACAAGGAGGGGCAAGGAGAGACATGGAAGTACAAGCAGGATCAAGGAGGGACAAACGGGGACAAGGAAGGACAAGGAGGGAAAAGGAGGGACAAGGAGGGGCAATGAGGGACATGGAGGGGCAATGAGGGACAAGGAGGGGCAATGAGGGACGTGGAGGGGAAATGAGGGACTAGGAGGGACAAACAGGTACAAGGAGGGACAAGTAGGAACAAGGAGAGACTAGCAGGGACAAGAAGGGACAAGGAAGGACAAGGAGGGTCAAGGAGGGTCAAGGAGGGTGAAGGAGGTACAAGGATGGTCAAGGAGGGACAAGTAGGAACAAGGAGAGACTAGCAGGGACAAGAAGGGACAAGGAGGGACAAGCAGGATCAAGGAGGGACAAACAGGGACAATGAGGGACAAGCAGGATCAAGGAGGGACAAACAGGGACGAGGAGGGTCAAGGAGGGACAAGCAGGGACACGCAGGATCAAGGAGGGACAAGCAGTGACAAGGAGGGACAACGAGGAACAAGGAAGACCAAGGAGGGATTAGGAGGGACAATGAGGGGCAAGGAGAAACACGGAGAGGCGAGGAAGGACAAGGAGGGACCAGGAGGGAAAATGAGGGACAAGGAGGGTCAAGGAGGGGCAAGGAGGGACCAGGAGGGACAAGGAGGTTTAAGTTAGGGACAAGCAGGGACAAGGAGGGACAAGGAGGGACAAGGAGGGACAAGTAGGGACAAGCAGGATCAACGAGGGACAAGGAGTGACCAGGAGGGACAAGGAGGGGCAAGGAGAGACAAGCAGGATCAAGGAGGGACAAACGGGAACAAGGAAGGACAAGGAGGGACAAGTAGGGACAAGCAGGATCAAGGAGGGACAAGGAGGGACCAGGAGGGACACGCAGGGACAAGCTGGTTCAAGGAGGGAAAAACAGGGACAATGAGGGAGAAGGAGGGACTAAAAGGGACTAGGAGGTACTAGAAGGGACTAGGAGGGACTAGGATGGACAATGAGGGGCAATGAGGGGCAAGGAGAGACAAGGAGGGAAAATGAGTGACAAGGAGGGACAAGGAGGGCAATGAGGGACAAGGAGGGACAAGGAGGACTAAGGAGGGACAAGGAGGGACAAGGAGGGACAAGGAGGGACTAGGAGGGACAAGGAGGGGCAAGGAGAGACATGGAGAGACAAGCAGGATCAAGGAGGGACAAACGGGGACAAGGAAGGACAAGGAAGGACAAGGAGGGACAAGCAGGATCAAGGAGGGACCAGGAGGGACACGCAGGGACTAAAAGGGACTAGGAGGGGCCAGGAGGGAAAAGGAGTGACAAGGAGGAACAAGGAGGGAGAAGGAGTGACAAGGAGGGGCAAGGAGAGACATGGAGGGACAATGAGGGACAAGGAGGGTCAATGAGAGACAAACAGGGACAAGGAGGGACGAGGAGAGACAAGGAGGGAAAAGAAGGGGCAAGGAGAAGCAAGGAGGGACCAAGAGGGGCAAGGAGGGACAAGCAGTGTCAAGGAGGGACAAGCATGGACAAGGAGGGACTAGGATGGTCAAGGAGGGACAAGGAAGGACAAGGAAGGACAAGGAAGGACAAGGAAGGACAAGGAAGGACAAGGAAGGACTAGGAAGGACAATGAGGGACAAGCAGGGACAAGGAGGGGCAAGGAGAGACTAGGAGATACAAGGAGGGACATGGAGGGACATGGAGGGATATGGAGGGACAAGGAGGGGCAATGAGGGACCAGGAGAGACATGGAGAGACAAGCAGGATCAAGGAGGGACAAACGGGGACAAGGAAGGACAAGGAGGGACAATGAGGGACAAGGAGGGACAAGCAGTGTCAAGGAGGGATAAGGAGAGTCAAGGAGGGACAAGAAGGGGAAAGAAGGGACAAGGATGGTCAAGGTGGGACAAGGTAGGACTATGAGGGACAAGGAGGGTTAAGTTAAGGACAAGCGGGGACAAGGAGGGGCAAGGAGAGACATGGAAGTACAAGCAGGATCAAGGAGGGACAAACGGGGACAAGGAAGGACAAGGAGGGACAAGGAGGGACAAGTAGGGACAAGCAGGATCAACGAGGGACAAGGAGGGGCAAGGAGAGACAAGGAGTGAGGGACAAGGTAGGACAAGAAAAACAAGAAGGGACAATGAGGGACAAGACAAGGAAAGGCAAGGAGGGACAATGAGGGACAAGGAGGGACAAGGAGGGTCAAGCAGCGTCAAGGAGGGACAAGGAGAGTCAAGGAGGGACAAGCAGGTACAAGAAGGGAAAAGGAGGGACAAGGATGGTCAAGGTAGGACAATGAGGGACAAGGAGGGGCAAGAAGAGACATGGAAGTACAAGCAGGATCAAGGAGGGACAAACGGGGACAAGGAAGGACAAAGAGGGACAAGGAGGGACCAGGAGGGACACGCAGGAACAAGCAGGTTCAAGGAGGGAAAAGCAGGGACAATGAGGGACAAGGAGGGACTAAAAGGGTCTAGGAGGGACTAGGATGGACAATGAGGGGCAAGGAGAGACAAGGAGGGACAAGGAGGGGCAATGAGGGACAAGGAGGGACAAGGAGGGACTAGAAGGGACAAGGAGGGACATGGAGGGCCAAGGAGGGACAAGGAGGGACTAGGAAGGACAAGGAGGGACAAGGAGGGACAAGTAGGGACAAGTAGGGACAAGTAGGGACAAGAAGGGACAAGGAGAGACCAGGAGGGTCAAGGAGGACAAGCAGGGACAAGGAGGAACAAATAGGGATCAGGAGGGGCAATAAGGGACATGGAGGGTAATGAGGGACAAGGAGAGACAAGGAGGGACAAGGAGAGAAAATAATTGACAATGAGAAACAAGGAGGGACAAGGAGTGACAATGAGTGACAAGAAGGGACTAGCAGGGTTAAGGAGGGACAAGGAGGGAAAAGGAAGACAAAGGAGGGGCAATGACGGACAAGGAGGGACAACGAGGGGCAAGGAGGGACAAGGAGGGACCAGGAGGGACAAGGAGGGTCAAGGCACAATGATGGTCAAGGAGGGACAAGTAGGAACAAGGAGGGACCAGGAGGGAAAAGGAGGGATTAGGAGGGGCAAGGAGAGACAAGGAGAGGCAAGGAAGGACAAGGAGGGACCAGGAGGGAAAATGAGGGACAAGGAGGGGCAAGGAGGGACAATGAGGGTCAAGGAGGTACAAGGAGTGGCAATGAGGGGCAATTAGTGGCAAAGAGGTCCAAGGAGGGACAAGTACGGACCAGGAGGGACAAGTACGGACCAGGAGGGACAAGTACGGCCCAGGAGGGACAAGGAGGGACAAGTACGGACCAGGAGCGACAAGGAGGGATAAGGAAGGATGAGGAGGGAAAAGTGGGGTCAAGGAGGGACAAGGAGGGATAAGCATGGACAAGGAGGGAAAAAGAGTGAGAAGGAGGGACTAGTATTGTCAAGGAGGGACAAGGAAGGACAAGGAGGTACAAGGAGGCACCAGGAGGGAAATTATGGAAAGGAGGGACAAGGAGGGAAAAGGAGGGCCAAGGAGGGGCAATGAGGGACAAGGATGGACAAGGAAGGAATAGGAGTTTCAAGGGGGGACAAGGAGGGACAAGGAGGGACATGGAGGGGCAAGGAGAGACAAGGAGAGACAAGGAGGAATAAGGAGTGGCAATGAGGGACAAGGAGTGACAAGAAGGGACCAGGAGGGAAAAGGAGGGAAAGGAGTGACGAGGAGGAACAAGGAGGGTCAAGGAGGGACAAGCAGTGTCAAGGAGGGACACGCAGGGACAAGGAGGGATAAGGATGGTCAAGGAGGGACAAGGATGGTCAAGGAGGGATAAGGAGGGACAAGGAGGGACAAGGAGGGGCAAGGAGAGACAAGGAGAGACAAGGAGTGACAAGGAGGGACAAGGAGTGGCAATGAGGGGCAATTAGTGGCAAAGAGGCCCAAGGAGGGACAAGTACGGACCAGGAGGGACAAGTACGGACCAGGAGGGACAAGTACGGACCAGGAGGGACAAGTACGGCCCAGGAGGGACAAGTACGGACCAGGAGCGACAAGGAGGGATAAGGAGGGATGAGGAGGGAAAAGAAGGGGCAAGAAGGAACCAGGAGGGGCATGGAGAGACAAGGAGGGAAAAGGAGTGAGAGTGACAAGGAGAAACAAGGAGGGTCAAGAGTGACAATGAGGGACAAGAAGGGACTGGGAGGGACTAGCAGGGTCAAGGAAGGACAAGGAGCGAAAAGGAGGGGCAATGAGGGACAAGGAGGGACTAGCAGGGACTAGGAGAGTCAAGGAGGGAAGAGGAAAGAAAAGGAGGGGCATTGAGGGTCAAGGAGGAAAGGCAGGGACAAGCAGGGACAAGAAGGGACAAGGAGGGACAAGGTGGGTCAAGTACGGACCAGGAGGGACAAGGACGGACTAGAAGGGACTAGGAGGGACAAGGAGAGACAAGGAGGGACAAGGAGGGGCAATGAGGGACATGGAGGGCAATGAGGGACAAGGAGGGACTAGGAGGGACAAGGAGGGACAAGGAGGGTCAAGGAGGGACAAGGAAGGACAAGGAAGGACAAGGAGGGACAAGCATGGACAAGGAGGGAAAAGGAGGGACAAGCATGGACAATGAGGGACAAGGAGAGACAAGGAGGGACCAGGAGGGACAAGGATGGACCAGGAGGGACAAGGAGGGACCAGGAGGGACAACGAGGAACAAGGAAGGACAAGGAGGGATTAGGAGGGACAATGAGGGGCAAGGAGAGACAAGGAGTGACAAGGAGGGACAATGAGGGACATGGAGGGGCAATGAGGGACAAGGTGGGTGAAGGAGGGACAAGGTGGGAAAAGGAGGGCCAAGGAGGGGCAATGAGGGACAAGGAGGGGCAAGTAGGAGCAATGAGGGACCAGGAGGGTCAAGGAGGGTTAAGGAAGGTCAAGGAGGTACAAGGAGGCACCAGGAGGGAAATTATGGAAAGGAGTGACAAGGAGGAACAAGGAGGGACAATGAGGGGCAATGAGGGACAAGTACGGACCAGGAGGGAAAATAAGGGTCAAGGAGGAGCAAGGAGAGACAAGGAGCGACAAGGAGGGGCAAGGAGAGACAAGGAGGGGCAATGAGGACAAGGAGGGACTACGAGGGACCAGGAGGGAAAAGGAGGGACTAGGAGGGCCAAGGAGGGGCCAGGAGGGAAAAGGAGGGACAAGGAGGGGCAATGAGGGACATGTAGGGACATGGAGGGGCAATGAGGGACAAGGAGGGACAAGGAGGGACTAGGAGGGACAAGGATAGTCAAGGAGGGACAAGGAGGGTCAAGGAGGGACAAGGAAGGACAAGGAATGACAAGGAGGGACAAGGAGAGGCAAGGATGGCCAAGGTGGGACCAGGAGGGAAAATGAGGGACAAGGAGGGGCGAGGAGGGACATGGAGTGACCAGGAGCGACAAGGAGGGCAAAGGAGAGACAAGGAGGGACAAGGAGGGGCAATGAGGACAAGGAGGGACAAGGAGGGACAAGGAGGGACAAGGAGGGACTAGGAGGGACAAGGAGGGACAAGGAGGGACAAGGAGGGACACGGATGGACAAGGAGGGACAAGGAGGGACAAGGAGGGACAAGGAGGGACAAGGAGTGACAAGGAGGGACCAGGAGGGACTAGGAGGGACAAGGAGGGACCAGGAGGGAAAAGGAGGGACAATGAGGGACATGGAGGGGCAATGAGGGACATGGAGGGGCAATGAGGGACATGGAGGGGCAATGAGGGACAAGTAGCGACAAGCAGGATCAAGGAGGGACAAGGAGGGACCAGGAGGGACAAGGAGGGGCAAGGAGAGACATGGAGAGACAAGCTGGATCAAGGAGGGACAAACGGGGACAAGGAAGGACAAGTAGGGACAAGCAGGATCAAGGATGGACAAGGAAGGAGCACGCAGGGACAAGCTGGTTCAATGAGGGAAAGCGGGGACAATGAGGGAGAAGGAGGGACTAGGAGGGACTAGGAGGGACTAGGAGTGACTAGCAGGGACAATGAGGGGCAAGGAGGGGCAAGGAGAGGCAAGGAGGGACAAGCAGTGACCAGGAGGGAAAAGGAGGAACAATGAGGGACAAGGAGAGACAAGGAGGGACCAAGAGGGACAAGGATGGACCAGGAGGGACCAGGAGGAACAAGGAGGGAAAAGGAGTTACAAGAAGGAACAAGGAGGGACAATGAGGGACAAGGAGGATCAAGGAGGGACATGGTGGTGCAAGGAGAGGCATGGAGAGGCAAGGAGTGACAACGAGTGACAAGGAGAGACAAGGAGGGACAAGGACGGAAAAAGAGTGACAAGGAGGGGCAATGAGGGAAAATGAGGGACCAGGAGGGACAAGGCGGGACAAGGCGGGACAAGGAGGGGCAATGAGGGACAAGGTGAGACAAGGAAGGGCAAGGAGAGACAAGGAGGGACAAGCAAGGACAAGGAGGGTCAATGACGGACAAGGAGGGGCAAGAACGGACCAAGAGGGTCAAGGAGGGACAAGGCGGGACAAGGAGGGACCAGGAGAGACAAGGAGGGAAAAGGAGTTACAAGGAGGGACAAGGAAAGACAAGCATGGACAAGAAGGGAAAAGGAGTGACAAGGAGGGACTAGGATGGTCAAGGAGGGACAAGGAAGGACAATGGGGGACAAGCAGGGACAAGGAGGGGCAATGAGAGACAAGAAGGTACAAGGAGGGACAAGGAGGGGCAAGGAGAGACAAGGAGGGACAAGGAGGGACAAGGAGCGGCAAGGAGGGGCAATGAGGGACAAGGAGGGACTAGGAGGGAAAAGGAAGGACTAGGAGGGACAAGGAGTGACCAGGAGGGAAAATTAGGGGCAAGGAGGGACATGAAGGGGCAATGAGGGACATGGAGGGGCAATGAGGGACTAGGAGGGACAAACAGGGACAAGGAAGGACAAGGAGGGTCAAGGAGGTACAAGGAGGGACAAGTAGGAACAAGGAGCGACTAGCAGGGACAAGAAGGGACAAGCAGGATCAAGGAGGGACAAACAGGGACAAGGAGGGACAAGCAGGATCAAGGAGGGACAAGCAGGGTCAATGACCAGGAGGGTCAAAGAGGGCCAAGGAGGGACAACGAGGAACAAGGAAGGACAAGGAGGGATTAGGAGGGACAATGAGGGGCAAGGAGAGACAAGGAGAGGCAAGGAAGGACAAGGAGGGACCAGGAGGGAAAATGAGGGACAAGGAGGTGCAAGCAGGGACCAGGAGGGACAAGGAGGGACCAGGAGGGTCAAGGAGGGACCAGGAGGGAAACGGAGTTACAAGGAGGAACAAGGAGGGAAATGGAGTGACAAGGAGGGGCAAGGAGAGAAAAGGACAGACAAGGAGTGAAAGGAAGAGACAAGGAGGGATACGGACGGAAAAGTAGGGTCAAGGAGGGACAAGGAGGGATAAGCATGGACAAGGAGGGAAAAAGAGTGAGAAGGAGGGACTAGTATTGTCAAGGAGGGACAAGGAAGGACAATGATGGACAAGCAGGAACAAGGAGGGGCAGGGAGGGACAAGGAGAGACAAGGAGGAACAAGGAGTGACAATGAGGGACAAGGAGTGACAAGAAGGGACCAGGAGGGAAAGGAGTGACGAGGAGGAACAAGGAGGGACAAGCAGTGTCAAGGAGGGACACGCAGGGATAAGGAGGGACAAGGAAGGTCAATGAGGGACAAGGAGGGTCAAGGAGGGACACGCAGGGACAAGAAGGGACAAGGATGGTCAAGGAGGGACAATGAGGGACAAGGAGGTACAAGGAGGGACAAGGAGGGACAAGGAGGGGCAAGGAGAGACAAGGAGAGACAAGGAGGGACAAGGAGCGACTAGCAGGGACAAGAAGGGACAAGCAGGATCAAGGAGGGACAAACAGGGACAAGGAGGGACAAGCAGGATCAAGGAGGGACAAGCAGGGTCAATGACCAGGAGGGTCAAGGAGGGCCAAGGAGGGACAAGGAGGAACAACGAGGAACAAGGAAGGACAAGGAGGGATTAGGAGGGACAATGAGGGGCAAGGAGAGACAACGAGAGACAAGGAGAGGCAAGGAAGGACAAGGAGGGAAAATGAGGGACAAGGAGGTGTAAGGAGGGACCAGGCGGGACAAGGAGGGACTAGGAGGGTCAAGGAGGGACCAGGAGGGAAACGGAGTGACAAGGAGGGAAATGGAGTGACAAGGAGGGGCAAGGAGAGGAAAGGATAGACAAGGAGTGACAGGAAGAGACAAGGAGGGATAAGGACGGAAAAGTAGGGTCAAGGAGGGACAAGGAGGGATAAGCATGGACAAGCAGGGAAAAAGAGTGAGAAGGAGGGACTAGTATTGTCAAGGAGGGACAAGGAAGGACAATGATGGAAAAGCAGGAACAAGGAGGGGCAGGGAGGGACAAGGAGAGACAAGGAGGAATAAGGAGTGGCAATGAGGGACAAGGAGTGACAAGAAGGGACCAGGAGGGAATAGGAGGGAAAGGAGTGACGAGGAGGAACAAGGAGGGTCAAGGAGGTACAAGCAGTGTCAAGGAGGGACACGCAGGGACAAGGATGGTCAAGGAGGGACAAGAATGGTCAAGGAGGGACAATAAGGGGCAATGAGACACAAGGTGGGTCAAGGAGGGACAAGGAGGGAAAAGGAGGGGCAATGAGGGACAAGGATGGACAAGGAAGGAAAAGGAGTTTCAAGGGGGGATAAGGAGGGACAAGGAGAGACAAGGAGGGGCAAGGAGGGGCAAGGAGAGACAAGGAGGAATAAGGAGTGGCAATGAGGGACAAGGAGTGTCAAGAAGGGACCAGGAGGGAAAAGGAGGGAAAGGAGTGACGAGGAGGAACAAGGAGGGACAAGGAGGTTCAAGCAGTGTCAAGGAGGGACACGCAGGGACACGCAGGGACAAGTAGGGACAAGGATGGTCAAGGAGGGACAATGAGGGACAAGGAGGGACAAGGAGGGACAAGGAGGGACAAGGAGGGACAAGGAGGGACAAGGAGGGACAAGGAGGGACAAGGAGGGACAAGGAGGGACAAGGAGGGGCAAGGAGAGACTAGGAGAGACAAGGAGGGACAAGGAGGGACAAGGAGTGGCAATGAGGGGCAATTAGGGACAAAGAGGCCCAAGGAGGGACAAGTACGGACCAGGAGGGACAAGTACGGACCAGGAGGGACAAGGAGGGACAAGTACGGACCAGGAGCGACAAGGAGGGATAAGGAGGGACAAGGAGGGAAAAGAAGGGGCAAGGAGGAGCAAGGAGGAACCAGGAGGGGCATGGAGAGACAAGGAGGGAAAAGGAGGGAGAGTGACAAGGAGAAACAAGGAGGGACAAGGAGGGTCAAGGAGTGACAATGAGGGACAAGAAGGGACTAGGAGGGACTAGCAGGGTCAAGGAGGGACAAGGAGCGAAAAGGAGGACAAAGGAGGGACAAGGAGGGCAATGAGGGACATGGAGGGGCAATGAGGGACAAGGAGGGACTAGGAGGGACTAGGAGGGACTAGGAGGGACTAGGAGGGACTAGGAGGGACAAGGAGGGACAAGGAGGGACAAGGAGGGACAAGGAGGGTCAAGGAGGGACAAGGAAGGACAAGGAAGCACAAGGAGGGACAAGGAGAGGCAAGGAGGGACAAGCATGGACAAGGAGTGGCAAGGAGGGACTAGGATGGTCAAGGATGGTCCAGGAGGGACAAGGAAGGACAATGAGGGACAAGCAGGGACAAGGAGGGGCAAGGAGAGACTAGGAGATACAAGGAGGGACATGGAGAGATAAGGAAGGACAAGGAGGACAAGCAGGGGCAATGAGGGACATGGAGGGGCAATGAGGTACAAGTTGGCTCAAGGAGGGACAAGGAGGGAAAAGGATGGACAAGGAGGGAAAAGGAGGGCAAGTAGGAGCAATGAGGGACCAGGAGGGTCAAGGAGGGTCAAGGTGGGACAAGGAATGACAAGCAGAGTCAAGGAGGGCAAGGAGGGACAAGGAGAGTCAAGGAGGGACAAGCAGGGACAAGAAGAGAAAAGGAGGGACAAGGATGGACAAGGAAGGACAATGAGGGACAAGGAGGGTTAAGGGAGGGACAAGGAGGGCAAGGAGAGACATGGAGAGACAAGCAGGATCAAGTAGGGACAAACGGGGACAAGGATGGACAAGGAGGGACAAGTAGGGACAAGCAGGATCAAGAAGGGACAAGGAGGGACCAGGAGGGACAAGGAGGGGCAAGGAGAGACATGGAGAGACAAGCAGGATCAAGGAGGGACAAACGGGGACAAGGATGGACAAGGAGGGACAAGCAAGGACAAGGAGGGACCAGGAGGGACACGCAGGCACAAGCTGGTTCAAGGAGGGAAAAGCAGGATCAAGGAGGGACTAGGATGGTCAAGGAGGGACAAGGAAGGTCAATGGGGGACAAGCAGGGAAAAGGAGGGGCAATGAGAGACAAGAAGGTACAAGGAGGGAAAAGGAGTGACAAGGAGGGCCAAGGAGGGGCAATGAGGGACAAGGAGGGGCAAGTAGGAGCAATGAGGGACCAGGAGGGTCAAGGAATGTCAAGGAGGGACAAGGAGAGACAAGGAGGCACCAGGAGGGAAAAGGAGGGAAATTATGGAAAGGAGTGACAAGGAGGAAAAAGGAGGGACAATGAGGGACAAGGAGGGAAAAGAAGGGGCAAGGAGGAGCAAGGTGGGACCAGGAGGGACAAGGAGGGGCAAGGAGAGACAAGGAGGGACAAGGAGGGGCAATGAGGGACAAGGAGGGGACCAGAAGGGAAAAGGAAGGACTAGGAGGGACTAGGATGGACAAGGAGGGAAAATTAGGGACAAGGAGGGGCAATGAGGGACATGGAGGGGCAATGAGGGACTAGGAGGGACAAACAGGGACAAGGAAGGACAAGGAGGGTCAAGGAGGTACAAGGAGGGACAAGTAGGAACAAGGAGCGACTAGCAGGGACAAGAAGGGACAAGCAGGGAAAAGCAGGATCAAGGAGGGACAAGCAGGGTCAATGACCAGGAGGGTCAATGAGGGCCAAGGAGAGACAAGGAGCGACAACGAGGAACAAGGAAGGACAAGGAGGGATTAGGAGGGACAATGAGGGGCAAGGAGAGACAACGAGAGACAAGGAGAGGCAAGGAAGGACAAGGAGGGACCAGGAGGGAAAATGAGGGACAAGGAGGTGCAAGGAGGGACAAGGAGGGACCAGGAGGGTCAAGGAGGGAAACGGAGGGAAACGGAGTGACAAGGAGGAACAAGGAGGGAAATGGAGTGACAAGGAGGGGCAAGGAGAGAAAAGGACAGACAAGGAGTGACAGGAAGAGACAAGGAGGGATAAGGACGGAAAAGTAGGGTCAAGGAGGGACAAGGAGGGATAAGCATGGACAAGGAGGGAAAAAGAGTGAAAAGGAGGGACTAGTATTGTCAAGGAGGGACAAGGAGAGACAAGGAGGAATTTGGAGTGGCAATGAGGGACAAGGAGTGACAAGAAGGGACCAGGAGGGAAAAGGAGGGAAAGGAGTGACGAGGAGGAACAAGGAGGGACAAGGAGGGTCAAGGAGGGACAAGCAGTGTCAAGAAGGGACACGCAGGGACAAGGAGGGACAAGGATGGTCAAGGAGGGACAAGGATGGGCAAGGAGGGACAATGAGGGACAAGGAGGGTCAAGGAGGGACACGCAGGGACAAGGATGGGCAAGGAGGGACAATGAGGGACAAGGAGGGTCAAGGAGGGACACGCAGGGACAAGGAGGGACAAGGATGGTAAAGGAGGGACAATGAGGGACAAGGAGGGACAAGGAGGGACAAGGAGGGGCAAGGAGAGACAAGGAGGGACAAGGAGCGACTAGCAGGGACAAGAAGGGACAAGCAGGATCAAGGAGGGACAAGGAGGGACAAGCAGGATCAAGGAGGGACAAGCAGGGTCAATGACTAGGAGGGTCAAGGAGGGCCAAGGAGGGACAAGGAGGGACAACGAGGAACAAGGAAGGACAAGGAGGGTTTAGGAGGGACAATGAGGGGCAAGGAGAGACAACGAGGAACAAGGAAGGACAAGGAGGGATTAGGAGGGACAATGAGGGGCAAGGAGAGACAAGGAGGGGCAAGGAGGGACATGGAGTGACCAGGAGGGACAAGGAGGGAAAAGGAGTGACAAGGAGGGACAATGAGGGACATGGAGGGGCAATGAGGGACAAGGTGGGTGCAGGAGGGACAAGGAGGGAAAAGGAGGGCCAAGGAGGGGCAATGAGGGACAAGGAGGGGCAAGTAGGAGCAATGAGGGACCAGGAGGGTCAAGGAAGGTCAAGGAGGTACAAGGAGGCACCAGGAGGGAAATTATGGAAAGGAGTGACAAGGAGGAACAAGGAGGGACAATGAGGGGCAATGAGGGACAAGTACGGACCAGGAGGGAAAATAATGGTCAAGGAGGAGCAAGGAGAGACCAGGAGCGACAAGGAGGGGCAAGGAGAGACAAGGAGGGACAAGGAGGGGCAATGAGGACAAGGAGGGACAAGGAGGGACTACGAGGGACCAGGAGGGAAAAGGAGGGACTAGGAGGGCCAAGGAGGGGCCAGGAGGGAAAAGGAGGGGCAATGAGGGACATGTAGGGACATGGAGGGGCAATGAGGGACAAGGAGGGACTAGGAGGGACAAGGATGGTCAAGGAGGGACAAGGAGGACAAGGAGGGACAAGGAGGGTCAAGGAGGGACAAGGAAGGACAAGGAGGGACAAGGAGAGGCAAGGAGGGCCAAGGTGGGACCAGGAGGGAAAATGATGGACAAGGAGGGGCGAGGAGGGACATGGAGTGACCAGGAGGGACAAGGAGGGACAAGGAGGGAAAAGGAGGAAAAGGAGTGACTAGGAGGGACAATGAGGGACATGGAGGGACAATGAGGGGCAATGAGGGACAAGGTGGGCCAAGGAGGGAAAAGGAGGGCCAAGGAGGGGCAAGTAGGAGCAATGAGGGACCAGGAGGGTCAAGGAAGGTCAAGGAGGTACAAGGAGAGACAAGGAGGCACCAGGAGGGAAATTATGGAAAGGAGTGACAAGGAGGAACAAGGAGGGACAAGGAGGGACTAGGAGGGACAAGGAGGGACAAGGAGGGACAAGGAGGGACAAGGAGGGACAAGGAGTGACAAGGAGGGACCAGGAGGGACTAGGAGGGACCAGGAGGGAAAAGGAGGGACAAGGAGGGACATGGAGGGGCAATGAGGGACAAGGAGGGACAAGTAGCGACAAGCAGGATCAAGGAGGGACCAGGAGGGACAAGGAGGGGCAAGGAGAGACATGGAGAGACAAGCTGGATCAAGGAGGGACAAACGGGGACAAGGAAGGACAAGTAGGGACAGCAGGATCAAGGATGGACAAGGAGGGACCAGGAGGAACACGCAGGGACAAGCTGGTTCAATGAGGGAAAGCGGGGACAATGAGGGAGAAGGAGGGACTAGGAGGGACTAGGAGGGACTAGCAGGGACAATGAGGGGCAAGGAGAGGCAAGGAGGGACAAGCAGTGACCAGGAGGGAAAAGGAGGAACAATGAGGGACAAGGAGAGACAAGGAGGGACCAAGAGGGACAAGGATGGACCAGGAGGGACCAGGAGGAACAAGGAGGGAAAAGGAGTTACAAGGAGGAACAAGGAGGGACAATGAGGGACAAGGAGGATCAAGGAGGGACATGGTGGTGCAAGGAGAGGCATGGAGAGGCAAGGAAGGACAAGGAGGGACCAGGATGGAAAATGAGGGACAAGGAGGTGCAAGGAGGGACCAGGAGGGACAAGGAGGGACTAGGAGGGTCAAGGAGGGACCAGGAGGGAAACGGAGTGACAAGGAGGAACAAGGAGGAACAAGGAGGAACAAGGAGGAACAAGGAGGAACAAGGAGGAACAAGGAGGGACAAGGAGGGAAATGGAGTGACAAGGAGGGGCAAGGAGAGGAAAGGAGTGACAGGAAGAGACAAGGAGGGATAAGGACGGAAAAGTAGGGTCAAGGAGGGACAAGGAGGGATAAGCATGGACAAGGAGGGAAAAAGAGTGAGAAGGAGGGACTAGTATTGTCAAGGAGGGACAAGGAAGGACAATGATGGAAAAGCAGGAACAAGGAGGGGCAGGGAGGGACAAGGAGGAACAAGGAGGAATAAGGAGTGGCAATGAGGGACAAGGAGTGACAAGAAGGGACCAGGAGGGAATAGGAGGGAAAGGAGTGACGAGGAGGAACAAGGAGGGACAAGGAGGGTCAAGGAGGTACAAGCAGTGTCAAGGAGGGACACGCAGGGACAAGGAGGGACAAGGATGGTCAAGGAGGGACAAGGATGGTCAAGGAGGGACAATAAGGGGCAATGAGATACAAGGTGGGTCAAGGAGGGACAAGGAGGGAAAAGGAGGGGCAATGAGGGACAAGGATGGACAAGGAAGGAAAAGGAGTTTCAAGGGGGGACAAGGAGGGACAAGGAGGGGCAAGGAGAGACAAGGAGCGACCAGGAGGGACAAGGCGGGACAAGGAGGGGCAATGAGGGACAAGGTGAGACAAGGAAGGGCAAGGAGAGACAAGGAGGGACAAGCAAGGACAAGGAGGTTCTATGACGGACAAGGAGGGGCAAGTACGGACCAAGAGGGTCAAGGAGGGACAAGGCGGGACAAGGAGGGACCAGGAGAGACAAGGAGAGACAAGGAGAGACAAGGAGAGACAAGGAGAGACAAGGAGGGAAAAGGAGTTACAAGGAGGGACAAGGAAAGACAAGCATGGACAAGAAGGGAAAAGGAGTGACAAGGAGGGACTAGGATGGTCAAGGAGGGACAAGGAAGGACAAGCAGGGACAAGGAGGGGCAATGAGAGACAAGAAGGGGCAAGGAGAGACAAGGAGAGACAAGAAGGGACAAGGAGCGACAAGGAGGGGCAATGAGGACCAAGGAGGGACTAGGAGGGAAAAGGAAGGACTAGGAGGGACAAGGAGGGACCAGGAGGGAAAATTAGGGGCAAGGAGGGACATGGAGGGGCAATGAGGGACATGGAGGGGCAATGAGGGACAAACAGGGACAAGGAGGGTCAAGGAGGTACAAGGAGGGACAAGTAGGAACAAGGAGCGACTAGCAGGGACAAGAAGGGACAAGCAGGATCAAGGAGGGACAAACAGGGACAAGGAGGGACAAGCAGGATCAAGGAGGGACAAGCAGGGTCAATGATCAGGAGGGTCAATGAGGGCCAAGGAGGGACAACGAGGAACAAGGAGGGATTAGGAGGGACAATGAGGGGCAAGGAGAGGCAAGGAAGGACAAGGAGGGACCAGGAGGGAAAATGAGGGACAAGGAGGTGCAAGGAGGGACCAGGAGGGACAAGGAGGGACCAGGAGGGTGAAGGAGGGACCAGGAGGGAAACGGAGTGACAAGGAGGAACAAGGAGGGAAATGGAGTGACAAGGAGTGAAAGGAAGAGACAAGGAGGGATACGGACGGAAATGTAGGGTCAAGGAGGAACAAGGAGGGATAAGCATGGACAAGGAGGGAAAAAGAGTGAGAAGGAGGGACTAGTATTGTCAAGGAGGACAATGATGGACAAGCAGGAACAAGGAGGGGCAGGGAGGGACAAGGAGAGACAAGGAGGAATAAGGAGTGACAATGAGGGACAAGGAGTGACAAGAAGGGACCAGGAGGGAAAGGAGTGACGAGGAGGAACAAGGAGGGACAAGCAGTGTCAAGGAGGGACACGCAGGGATAAGGAGGGACAAGGAGGGACATTGAGGGGCAAGGAGGGTCAAGGAGGGACACGCAGGGACAAGAAGGGACAAGGAGGGACAAGGAGGTACAAGGAGGGACAAGGAGGGACAAGGAGGGACAAGGAGTGACTAGCAGGGACAAGCAGGATCAAGGAGGGACAAGGAGGGACAAGCAGGATCAAGGAGGGACAAGCAGGGTCAATGACCAGGAGGGCCAAGGAGGGACAACGAGGAACAAGGAAGGACAAGGAGGGATTAGGAGGGACAATGAGGGGCAAGGAGAGACAACGAGAGACAAGGAGAGGCAAGGAAGGACAAGGAGGGACCAGGATGGAAAATGAGGGACAAGGAGGTGCAAGGAGGGACCAGGAGGGACAAGGAGGGACTAGGAGGGTCAAGGAGGGACCAGGAGGGAAACGGAGTGACAAGGAGGAACAAGGAGGAACAAGGAGGAACAAGGAGGAACAAGGAGGAACAAGGAGGGACAAGGAGGGAAATGGAGTGACAAGGAGGGGCAAGGAGAGGAAAGGAGTGACAGGAAGAGACAAGGAGGGATAAGGACGGAAAAGTAGGGTCAAGGAGGGACAAGGAGGGATAAGCATGGACAAGGAGGGAAAAAGAGTGAGAAGGAGGGACTAGTATTGTCAAGGAGGGACAAGGAAGGACAATGATGGAAAAGCAGGAACAAGGAGGGGCAGGGAGGGACAAGGAGAGACAAGGAGGAACAAGGAGGAATAAGGAGTGGCAATGAGGGACAAGGAGTGACAAGAAGGGACCAGGAGGGAATAGGAGGGAAAGGAGTGACGAGGAGGAACAAGGAGGGACAAGGAGGGTCAAGGAGGTACAAGCAGTGTCAAGGAGGGACACGCAGGGACAAGGAGGGACAAGGATGGTCAAGGAGGGACAAGGATGGTCAAGGAGGGACAATAAGGGGCAATGAGATACAAGGTGGGTCAAGGAGGGACAAGGAGGGAAAAGGAGGGGCAATGAGGGACAAGGATGGACAAGGAAGGAAAAGGAGTTTCAAGGGGGGACAAGGAGGGACAAGGAGGGGCAAGGAGAGACAAGGAGGAATAAGGAGTGGCAATGAGGGACAAGGAGTGTCAAGAAGGGACCAGGAGGGAAAAGGAGGGAAAGGAGTGACGAGGAGGAACAAGGAGGGACAAGGAGGTTCAAGCAGTGTCAAGGAGGGACACGCAGGGACAAGTAGGGACAAGGATGGTCAAGGAGGGACAATGAGGGACAAGGAGGGACAAGGAGGGACAAGGAAGTACAAGGAGGGACAAGGAGGGACAAGGAGGGACAAGGAGGGGCAAGGAGAGACTAGGAGAGACAAGGAGGGACAAGGAGGGACAAGGAGTGGCAATGAGGGGCAATTAGGGACAAAGAGGCCCAAGGAGGGACAAGTACGGACCAGGAGGGACAAGTACGGACCAGGAGGGACAAGTACGGACCAGGAGCGACAAGGAGGGACAAGGTGGGATGAGGAGGGAAAAGAAGGGGTAAGGAGGAGCAAGGAGGAACCAGGAGGGGCATGGAGAGACAAGGAGGGAAAAGGAGGTTCAAGCAGTGTCAAGGAGGGACACGCAGGGACACGCAGGGACAAGTAGGGACAAGGATGGTCAAGGAGGGACAAGGAGGGACAAGGAGGGACAAGGAGGGGCAAGGAGAGACTAGGAGAGACAAGGAGGGACAAGGAGGGACAAGGAGTGGCAATGAGGGGCAATTAGGGACAAAGAGGCCCAAGGAGGGACAAGTACGGACCAGGAGGGACAAGTACGGACCAGGAGGGACAAGGAGGGACAAGTACGGACCAGGAGCGACAAGGAGGGACAAGGTGGGATGAGGAGGGAAAAGAAGGGGCAAGGAGGAGCAAGGAGGAACCAGGAGGGGCATGGAGAGACAAGGAGGGAAAAGGAGGGAGAGTGACAAAGAGAAACAAGGAGGGACAAGGAGGGTCAAGGAGTGACAATGAGGGACAAGAAGGGACTAGGAGGGACTAGCAGGGTCAAGGAGTGACAAGGAGCGAAAAGGAGGACAAGGGAGGGGCAATGAGGGACAAGGAGGGGCAATGAGGGACAAGAAGGGACAAGGAGGGTCAAGTACGGACCAGGAGGGACAAGGACGGACTAGAAGGGACTAGGAGGGACAAGGAGAGACAAGGAGGTGCAATGAGGGACATGGAGGGGCAATGAGGGACAAGGAGGGACTAGGAGGGACAAGGAGGGTCAAGGAGGGTCAAGGTGGGACAAGGAATGACAAGCAGAGTCAAGGAGGGACAAGGAGAGTCAAGGAAGGAGGACAAGAAGAGAAAAGGAGGGACAAGGATGGACAAGGAAGGACAATGAGGGACAAGGAGGGTTAAGGGAGGGACAAGGAGGGCAAGGAGAGACATGGAGAGACAAGCAGGATCAAGTAGGGACAAACGGGGACAAGGATGGACAAGGAGGGACAAGTAGGGACAAGTAGGGACAAGCAGGATCAAGGAGGGACAAGGAGGGACAAGGAGGGGCAAGGAGAGACATGGAGAGACAAGCAGGATCAAGGAGGGACAAGCAAGGACAAGGAGGGACACGCAGGCACAAGCTGGTTCAAGGAGGGAAAAGCAGGATCAAGGAGGTACAATCGGGGACAACGAAGGACAAGGAGGGACAAGTAGGGACGAGCAGGATCAAGGAGGGACAAGGAGGGACCAGGAGGGACATGCAGGGACAAGCAGGATCAAGGTGGGACAAGGAGGGGCAAGGAGAGACATGGAGAGACAAGCAGGATCAAGGAGGGACAAACGGGGACAAGGAAGGACAAGGAGGGACAAGCAGGATCAAGGAGGGACCAGGAGGAACACGCAGGGACAAGCTGGTTCAAGGAGGGAAAGCGGGGACAATGAGGGAGAAGGAGGGACTAGGAGGGACTAGCAGGGACTAGCAGGGACAATGAGGGGCAAGGAGAGACAAGGAGAGGCAAGGAGGGACAAGCAGTGACCAGGAGGGAAAAGGAGGAACAAGGAGGGACAAGGAGGGACAAGGAGAGACAAGTAGGGACCAGGAGGGACAAGGATGGACCAGGAGGAACCAGGAGGAACAAGGAGGGAAAAGGAGGTACAAGGAGGAACAAGGAGGGACAATGCGGGACAAGGAGGATCAAGGAGGGACAAGGTGGTGCAAGGAGAGACATGGAGAGGCAAGGAGTGACAAGGAGAGACAAGGAGGGACAAGGACGGAAAAAGAGTGACAAGGAGGGGCAATGAGGGAAAAGGAGGGACCAGGAGGGACAAGGAGGGGCAATGAGGGACAAGGTGGGACAAGGAAGGGCAAGGAGAGACAAGGAGGGACAAGCAGGGACAAGCAAGGACAAGGAGGGTCAATGACGGACAAGGAGGGGCAAGTACGGACCAAGAGGATCAAGGAGGGACAAGGAGGGACAAGGCGGGAAAAGGAGGGACCAGGAGAGACA
The DNA here is from genome assembly GCA_947397865.1 of Polietes domitor. Lineage (NCBI taxonomy): Eukaryota > Metazoa > Arthropoda > Insecta > Diptera > Muscidae > Polietes > Polietes domitor. The sequence continues at coordinate 1,153,431 of OX377623.1, forward strand.
AGGAGGGAAAAGGAGTTACAAGGAGGAACAAGGAGGGACAAGGAAAGACAAGCATGGACAAGAAGGGAAAAGGAGTGACAAGGAGGGACTAGGATGTTCAATGAGGGACAAGGAAGGACAATGAGGGACAAGGAGGGCAATGAGAGACAAGAAGGTACAAGGAGGGACATGGAGGGACATGGAGGGGCAATGAGGGACAAGGTGGGTCAAGGAGGGACAAGGAGGGAAAAGGAGTGACAAGGAGGGCCAAGGAGGGACAAGTACGGAGGAGGGATAAGAAGGGAAAAGAAGGGGCAAGGAGGAGCAAGGTGGGACCAGGAGGGACAAGGAGGGGCAAGGAGAGACAAGGAGAGACAAGGACGGACAAGGAGGGGCAATGACGGACAAGGTGGACAAGGAAGGGCAAGGAGAGACAAGGAGGGACAAGCAGGGACAAGCAAGGACAAGGAGGGTCAATGACGGACAAGGAGGGGCAAGTACGGACCAAGAGGGTCAAGGAGGGACAAGGCGGGACAAGAAGGGACCAGGAGAGACAAGGAGGGAAAAGGAGTTACAAGGAGGAACAAGGAGGGAAAAGGAGGGAAATTATGGAAAGGAGTGACAAGGAGGAACAAGGAGGGGCAATGAGGGACAATGAGGGACAAGGAGGGCAATGAGAGACAAGAAGGTACAAGGAGGGACATGGAGGGGCAATGAGGGACAAGGTGGGTCAAGGAGGGACAAGGAGGGAAAAGGAGTGACAAGGAGGGCCAAGGAGGGGCAATGAGGGACAAGGAGTTGCAAGGAGAGACAAGGAGGCACCAGGAGGGAAAAGGAGGGAAATTATGGAAAGGAGTGACAAGGAGGAACAAGGAGGGGCAATGAGGGACAAGTACGGACCAGGAGTGACAAGGAGGGATAAGAAGGGAAAAGAAGGGAAAAGAAGGGGCAAGGAGGAGCAAGGTGGACCAGGAGGGAAAAGGAGGGAAAGGAGTGACGAGGAGGAACAAGGAGGGACAAGGAGGTTCAAGCAGTGTCAAGGAGGGACACGCAGGGACAAGTAGGGACAAGGATGGTCAAGGAGGGACAATGAGGGACAAGGAGGGACAAGGAGGGGCAAGGAGAGACTAGGAGAGACAAGGAGGGACAAGCAGTGGCAATGAGGGGCAATTAGGGACAAAGAGGCCCAAGGAGGGACAAGTACGGACCAGGAGGGACAAGTACGGACCAGGAGGGACAAGGAGGGACAAGTACGGACCAGGAGCGACAAGGAGGGATAAGGAGGGACAAGGAGGGACAAGGAGGGATGAGGAGGGAAAAGAAGGGGCAAGGAGGAGCAAGGAGGAACCAGGAGGGGCATGGAGAGACAAGGAGGGAAAAGGAGGGAGAGTGACAAGGAGAAACAAGGAGGGACAAGGAGGGTCAAGGAGTGACAATGAGGGACAAGTAGGAACAAGGAGCGACTAGCAGGGACAAGAAGGGACAAGCAGGGAAAAGCAGGATCAAGGAGGGACAAGCAGGGTCAATGACCAGGAGGGTCAATGAGGGCCAAGGAGAGACAAGGAGCGACAACGAGGAACAAGGAAGGACAAGGAGGGATTAGGAGGGACAATGAGGGGCAAGGAGAGACAACGAGAGACAAGGAGAGGCAAGGAAGGACAAGGAGGGACCAGGAGGGAAAATGAGGGACAAGGAGGTGCAAGGAGGGACAAGGAGGGACCAGGAGGGTCAAGGAGGGAAACGGAGTGACAAGGAGGAACAAGGAGGGAAATGGAGTGACAAGGAGGGGCAAGGAGAGAAAAGGACAGACAAGGAGTGACAGGAAGAGACAAGGAGGGATAAGGACGGAAAAGTAGGGTCAAGGAGGGACAAGGAGGGATAAGCATGGACAAGGAGGGAAAAAGAGTGAGAAGGAGGGACTAGTATTGTCAAGGAGGGACAAGGAGAGACAAGGAGGAATAAGGAGTGGCAATGAGGGACAAGGAGTGACAAGAAGGGACCAGGAGGGAAAAGGAGGGAAAGGAGTGACGAGGAGGAACAAGGAGGGACAAGGAGGGTCAAGGAGGGACAAGCAGTGTCAAGAAGGGACACGCAGGGACAAGGAGGGACAAGGATGGTCAAGGAGGGACAAGGATGGGCAAGGAGGGACAATGAGGGACAAGGAGGGTCAAGGAGGGACACGCAGGGACAAGGAGGGACAAGGATGGTAAAGGAGGGACAATGAGGGACAAGGAGGGACAAGGAGGGACAAGGAGAGGCAAGGAGAGACAAGGAGAGACAAGGAGGGACAAGGAGCGACTAGCAGGGACAAGAAGGGACAAGCAGGATCAAGGAGGGACAAACAGGGACAAGGAGGGACAAGCAGGATCAAGGAGGGACAAGCAGGGTCAATGACTAGGAGGGTCAAGGAGGGCCAAGGAGGGACAACGAGGAACAAGGAAGGACAAGGAGGGTTTAGGAGGGACAATGAGGGGCAAGGAGAGACAACGAGGAACAAGGAAGGACAAGGAGGGATTAGGAGGGACAATGAGGGGCAAGGAGAGACAAGGAGGGACATGGAGTGACCAGGAGGGACAAGGAGGGAAAAGGAGTGACAAGGAGGGACAATGAGGGACATGGAGGGGCAATGAGGGACAAGGTGGGTGCAGGAGGGACATGGAGGGAAAAGGAGGGCCAAGGAGGGGCAATGAGGGACAAGGAGGGGCAAGTAGGAGCAATGAGGGACCAGGAGGGTCAAGGAAGGTCAAGGAGGTACAAGGAGGCACCAGGAGGGAAATTATGGAAAGGAGTGACAAGGAGGAACAAGGAGGGACAATGAGGGGCAATGAGGGACAAGTACGGACCAGGAGGGAAAATAAGGGTCAAGGAGGAGCAAGGAGAGACCAGGAGCGACAAGGAGGGGCAAGGAGAGACAAGGAGGGACAAGGAGGGGCAATGAGGACAAGGAGGGACAAGGAGGGACTACGAGGGACTACGAGGGACCAGGAGGGACTAGGAGGGCCAAGAAGGGGCCAGGAGGGAAAAGGAGGGGCAATGAGGGACATGGAGGGGCAATGAGGGACAAGGAGGGACTAGGAGGGACAAGGATGGTCAAGGAGGGACAAGGAGGGACAAGGAGGGTCAAGGAGGGACAAGGAAGGACAAGGAGGGACAAGGAGAGGCAAGGAGGGCCAAGGTGGGACCAGGAGGGAAAATGAGGGACAAGGAGGGGCGAGGAGGGACATGGAGTGACCAGGAGGGACAAGGAGGGACAATGAGGGAAAAGGAGGAAAAGGAGTGACTAGGAGGGACATGGAGGGACAATGAGGGGCAATGAGGGACAAGGTGGGTCAAGGAGGGAAAAGGAGGGCCAAGGAGGGGCAAGTAGGAGCAATGAGGGACCAGGAGGGTCAAGGAGGGTCAAGGAAGGTCAAGGAGGTACAAGGAGAGACAAGGAGGCACCAGGAGGGAAATTATGGAAAGGAGTGACAAGGAGGAACATGGAGGGGCAATGAGGGACAAGGAGGGACAAGTAGCGACAAGCAGGATCAAGGAGGGACAAGGAGGGACCAGGAGGGACAAGGAGGGGCAAGGAGAGACATGGAGAGACAAGCTGGATCAAGGAGGGACAAACGGGGACAAGGAAGGACAAGTAGGGACAGCAGGATCAAGGATGGACAAGGAGGGACCAGGAGGAACACGCAGGGACAAGCTGGTTCAATGAGGGAAAGCGGGGACAATGAGGGAGAAGGAGGGACTAGGAGGGACTAGCAGGGACAATGAGGGACAAGGAGAGGCAAGGAGGGACAAGCAGTGACCAGGAGGGAAAAGGAGGAACAATGAGGGACAAGGAGAGACAAGGAGGGACCAAGAGGGACAAGGATGGACCAGGAGGGACCAGGAGGAACAAGGAGGGAAAAGGAGTTACAAGGAGGAACAAGGAGGGACAATGAGGGACAAGGAGGATCAAGGAGGGACATGGTGGTGCAAGGAGAGGCATGGAGAGGCAAGGAGTGACAAGGAGAGACAAGGAGGGACAAGGACGGAAAAAGAGTGACAAGGAGGGGCAATGAGGGAAAAGGAGCGACCAGGAGGGACAAGGCGGGACAAGGAGGGGCAATGAGGGACAAGGTGAGACAAGGAAGGGCAAGGAGAGACAAGGAGGGACAAGCAAGGACAAGGAGGGTCTATGACGGACAAGGAGGGGCAAGTACGGACCAAGAGGGTCAAGGAGGGACAAGGCGGGACAAGGAGGGACCAGGAGAGACAAGGAGAGACAAGGAGAGACAAGGAGGGAAAAGGAGTTACAAGGAGGGACAAGGAAAGACAAGCATGGACAAGAAGGGAAAAGGAGTGACAAGGAGGGACTAGGATGGTCAAGGAGGGACAAGGAAGGACAATGGGGGACAAGCAGGGACAAGGAGGGGCAATGAGAGACAAGAAGGGGCAAGGAGAGACAAGAAGGGACAAGGAGCGACAAGGAGGGGCAATGAGGACCAAGGAGGGACTAGGAGGGAAAAGGAAGGACTAGGAGGGACAAGGAGGGACCAGGAGGGAAAATTAGGGGCAAGGAGGGACATGGAGGGGCAATGAGGGACATGGAGGGGCAATGAGGGACAAACAGGGACAAGGAGGGTCAAGGAGGTACAAGGAGGGACAAGTAGGAACAAGGAGCGACTAGCAGGGACAAGAAGGGACAAGCAGGATCAAGGAGGGACAAACAGGGACAAGGAGGGACAAGCAGGATCAAGGAGGGACAAGCAGGGTCAATGACCAGGAGGGTCAATGAGGGCCAAGGAGGGTCAACGAGGAACAAGGAGGGATTAGGAGGGACAATGAGGGGCAAGGAGAGGCAAGGAAGGACAAGGAGGGACCAGGAGGGAAAATGAGGGACAAGGAGGTGCAAGGAGGGACCAGGAGGGACAAGGAGGGACCAGGAGGGTGAAGGAGGGACCAGGAGGGAAACGGAGTGACAAGGAGGAACAAGGAGGGAAATGGAGTGACAAGGAGGGGCATGGAGAGAAAAGGACAGACAAGGAGTGAAAGGAAGAGACAAGGAGGGATACGGACGGAAATGTAGGGTCAAGGAGGAACAAGGAGGGATAAGCATGGACAAGGAGGGAAAAAGAGTGAGAAGGAGGGACTAGTATTGTCAAGGAGGACAATGATGGACAAGCAGGAACAAGGAGGGGCAGGGAGGGACAAGGAGAGACAAGGAGGAATAAGGAGTGACAATGAGGGACAAGGAGTGACAAGAAGGGACCAGGAGGGAAAGGAGTGACGAGGAGGAACAAGGAGGGACAAGCAGTGTCAAGGAGGGACACGCAGGGATAAGGAGGGACAAGGAGGGACATTGAGGGGCAAGGAGGGTCAAGGAGGGACACGCAGGGACAAGAAGGGACAAGGATGGTCAAGGAGGGACAATGAGGGACAAGGAGGTACAAGGAGGTACAAGGAGGGACAAGGAGGGACAAGGAGTGACTAGCAGGGACAAGCAGGATCAAGGAGGGACAAGGAGGGACAAGCAGGATCAAGGAGGGACAAGCAGGGTCAATGACCAGGAGGGCCAAGGAGGGACAACGAGGAACAAGGAAGGACAAGGAGGGATTAGGAGGGACAATGAGGGGCAAGGAGAGACAACGAGAGACAAGGAGAGGCAAGGAAGGACAAGGAGGGACCAGGATGGAAAATGAGGGACAAGGAGGTGCAAGGAGGGACCAGGAGGGACAAGGAGGGACTAGGAGGGTCAAGGAGGGACCAGGAGGGAAACGGAGTGACAAGGAGGAACAAGGAGGAACAAGGAGGAACAAGGAGGGAAATGGAGTGACAAGGAGGGGCAAGGAGAGGAAAGGAGTGACAGGAAGAGACAAGGAGGGATAAGGACGGAAAAGTAGGGTCAAGGAGGGACAAGGAGGGATAAGCATGGACAAGGAGGGAAAAAGAGTGAGAAGGAGGGACTAGTATTGTCAAGGAGGGACAAGGAAGGACAATGATGGAAAAGCAGGAACAAGGAGGGGCAGGGAGGGACAAGGAGAGACAAGGAGGAAGAAGGAGGAATAAGGAGTGGCAATGAGGGACAAGGAGTGACAAGAAGGGACCAGGAGGGAATAGGAGGGAAAGGAGTGACGAGGAGGAACAAGGAGGGACAAGGAGGGTCAAGGAGGTACAAGCAGTGTCAAGGAGGGACACGCAGGGACAAGGAGGGACAAGGATGGTCAAGGAGGGACAAGGATGGTCAAGGAGGGACAATAAGGGGCAATGAGATACAAGGTGGGTCAAGGAGGGACAAGGAGAGAAAAGGAGGGGCAATGAGGGACAAGGATGGACAAGGAAGGAAAAGGAGTTTCAAGGGGGGACAAGGAGGGACAAGGAGGGACAAGGAGGGGCAAGGAGAGACAAGGAGGAATAAGGAGTGGCAATGAGGGACAAGGAGTGTCAAGAAGGGACCAGGAGGGAAAAGGAGGGAAAGGAGTGACGAGGAGGAACAAGGAGGGACAAGGAGGTTCAAGCAGTGTCAAGGAGGGACACGCAGGGACAAGTAGGGACAAGGATGGTCAAGGAGGGACAATGAGGGACAAGGAGGGACAAGGAGGGACAAGGAGGGACAAGGAGGGACAAGGAGGGACAAGGAGGGGCAAGGAGAGACTAGGAGAGACAAGGAGGGACAAGGAGGGACAAGGAGTGGCAATGAGGGGCAATTAGGGACAAAGAGGCCCAAGGAGGGACAAGTACGGACCAGGAGGGACAAGTACGGACCAGGAGCGACAAGGAGGGACAAGGTGGGATGAGGAGGGAAAAGAAGGGGTAAGGAGGAGCAAGGAGGAACCAGGAGGGGCATGGAGAGACAAGGAGGGAAAAGGAGGTTCAAGCAGTGTCAAGGAGGGACACGCAGGGACAAGTAGGGACAAGGATGGTCAAGGAGGGACAAGGAGGGACAAGGAGGGACAAGGAGGGACAAGGAGGGGCAAGGAGAGACTAGGAGAGACAAGGAGGGACAAGGAGGGACAAGGAGTGGCAATGAGGGGCAATTAGGGACAAAGAGGCCCAAGGAGGGACAAGTACGGACCAGGAGGGACAAGTACGGACCAGGAGGGACAAGGAGGGACAAGTACGGACCAGGAGCGACAAGGAGGGACAAGGTGGGATGAGGAGGGAAAAGAAGGGGCAAGGAGGAGCAAGGAGGAACCAGGAGGGGCATGGAGAGACAAGGAGGGAAATGGAGGGAGAGTGACAAGGAGAAACAAGGAGGGACAAGGAGGGTCAAGGAGTGACAATGAGGGACAAGAAGGGACTAGGAGGGACTAGCAGGGTCAAGGAGGGACTAGCAGGGTCAAGGAGGGACAAGGAGCGAAAAGGAGGACAAGGGAGGGGCAATGAGGGACAAGGAGGGGCAATGAGGGACAAGAAGGGACAAGGAGGGTCAAGTACGGACCAGGAGGGACAAGGACGGACTAGAAGGGACTAGGAGGGACAAGGAGAGACAAGGAGGTGCAATGAGGGACATGGAGGGGCAATGAGGGACAAGTCAAGAAGGGACCAGGAGGGAAAAGGAGGGAAAGGAGTGACGAGGAGGAACAAGGAGGGACAAGGAGGTTCAAGCAGTGTCAAGGAGGGACACGCAGGGACAAGTAGGGACAAGGATGGTCAAGGAGGGACAATGAGGGACAAGGAGGGACAAGGAGGGACAAGGAGGGACAAGGAGGGACAAGGAGGGACAAGGAGGGGCAAGGAGAGACTAGGAGAGACAAGGAGGGTCAAGGTGGGACAAGGAATGACAAGCAGAGTCAAGGAGGGACAAGGAGAGTCAAGGAAAGAGGACAAGAAGAGAAAAGGAGGGACAAGGATGGACAAGGAAGGACAATGAGGGACAAGGAGGGTTAAGGGAGGGACAAGGAGGGACAAGGAGGGCAAGGAGAGACAAGCTGGATCAAGTAGGGACAAACGGGGACAAGGATGGACAAGGAGGGACAAGTAGGGACAAGCAGGATCAAGGAGGGACAAGGAGGGACAAGGAGGGGCAAGGAGAGACATGGAGAGACAAGCAGGATCAAGGAGGGACAAGCAAGGACAAGGAGGGACCAGGAGGGACACGTAGGCACAAGCTGGTTCAAGGAGGGAAAAGCAGGATCAAGGAGGGACAAGGAGGGGCAAGGAGAGACATGGAGAGACAAGCAGGATCAAGGAGGGACAAACGGGGACAAGGAAGGACAAGGAGGGACAAGCAGGATCAAGGAGGGACAAGGAGGGACAAGGAGGGCCCAGGAGGGGCAAGGAGAGACATGGAGAGACAAGCAGGAACAAGGAGGTACAATCGGGGACAACGAAGGACAAGGAGGGACAAGTAGGGACGAGCAGGATCAAGGAGGGACAAGGAGGGACATGCAGGGACAAGCAGGATCAAGGTGGGACAAGGAGGGGCAAGGAGAGACATGGAGAGACAAGCAGGATCAATGAGGGACAAACGGGGACAAGGAAGGACAAGGAGGGACAAGCAGGATCAAGGAGGGACCAGGAGGAACACGCAGGGACAAGCTGGTTCAAGGAGGGAAAGCGGGGACAATGAGGGAGAAGGAGGGACTAGGAGGGACTAGCAGGGACAATGAGGGGCAAGGAGAGACAAGGAGAGGCAAGGAGGGACAAGCAGTGACCAGGAGGGAAAAGGAGGAACAAGGAGGGACAAGGAGGGACAAGGAGAGACAAGTAGGGACCAGGAGGGACAAGGATGGACCAGGAGGAACCAGGAGGAACAAGGAGGGAAAAGGAGTTACAAGGAGGAACAAGGAGGGACAATGCGGGACAAGGAGGATCAAGGAGGGACAAGGAGGGACAAGGTGGTGCAAGGAGAGACATGGAGAGGCAAGGAGTGACAAGGAGAGACAAGGAGGGACAAGGACGGAAAAAGAGTGACAAGGAGGGGCAATGAGGGAAAAGGAGGGAGCAGGAGGGACAAGGAGGGGCAATGAGGGACAAGGTGGGACAAGGAAGGGCAAGGAGAGACAAGGAGGGACAAGCAGGGACAAGCAAGGACAAGGAGGGTCAATGACGGACAAGGAGGGGCAAGTACGGACCAAGAGGATCAAGGAGGGACAAGGAGGGACAAGGCGGGAAAAGGAGGGACCAGGAGAGACAAGGAGGGAAAAGGAGTTACAAGGAGGAACAAGGAGGGACAAGGAAAGACAAGCATGGACAAGAAGGGAAAAGGAGTGACAAGGAGGGACTAGGATGTTCAATGACGGACAAGGAAGGACAATGAGGGACAAGGAGGGCAATGAGAGACAAGAAGGTACAAGGAGGGACATGGAGGGACATGGAGGGGCAATGAGGGACAAGGTGGGTCAAGGAGGGACAAGGAGGGAAAAGGAGTGACAAGGAGGGCCAAGGAGGGACAAGTACGGAGGAGGGATAAGAAGGGAAAAGAAGGGGCAAGGAGGAGCAAGGTGGGACCAGGAGGGACAAGGAGGGGCAAGGAGAGACAAGGAGAGACAAGGAGGGACAAGGACGGACAAGGAGGGGCAATGACGGACAAGGTGGGACAAGGAAGGGCAAGGAGAGACAAGGAGGGACAAGCAGGGACAAGCAAGGACAAGGAGGGTCAATGACGGACAAGGAGGGGCAAGTACGGACCAAGAGGGTCAAGGAGGGACAAGGCGGGACAAGAAGGGACCAGGAGAGACAAGGAGGGAAAAGGAGTTACAAGGAGGAACAAGGAGGGAAAAGGAGGGAAATTATGGAAAGGAGTGACAAGGAGGAACAAGGAGGGGCAATGAGGGACAATGAGGGACAAGGAGGGCAATGAGAGACAAGAAGGTACAAGGAGGGACATGGAGGGGCAATGAGGGACAAGGTGGGTCAAGGAGGGACAAGGAGGGAAAAGGAGTGACAAGGAGGGCCAAGGAGGGGCAATGAGGGACAAGGAGTTGCAAGGAGAGACAAGGAGGCACCAGGAGGGAAAAGGAGGGAAATTATGGAAAGGAGTGACAAGGAGGAACAAGGAGGGGCAATGAGGGACAAGTACGGACCAGGAGTGACAAGGAGGGATAAGAAGGGAAAAGAAGGGAAAAGAAGGGGCAAGGAGGAGCAAGGTGGACCAGGAGGGAAAAGGAGGGAAAGGAGTGACGAGGAGGAACAAGGAGGGACAAGGAGGTTCAAGCAGTGTCAAGGAGGGACACGCAGGGACAAGTAGGGACAAGGATGGTCAAGGAGGGACAATGAGGGACAAGGAGGGACAAGGAGGGGCAAGGAGAGACTAGGAGAGACAAGGAGGGACAAGGAGGGACAAGCAGTGGCAATGAGGGGCAATTAGGGACAAAGAGGCCCAAGGAGGGACAAGTACGGACCAGGAGGGACAAGTACGGACCAGGAGGGACAAGGAGGGACAAGTACGGACCAGGAGCGACAAGGAGGGATAAGGAGGGACAAGGAGGGACAAGGAGGGATGAGGAGGGAAAAGAAGGGGCAAGGAGGAGCAAGGAGGAACCAGGAGGGGCATGGAGAGACAAGGAGGGAAAAGGAGGGAGAGTGACAAGGAGAAACAAGGAGGGACAAGGAGGGTCAAGGAGTGACAATGAGGGACAAGAAGTGACAAGAAGGGACCAGGAGGGAAAGGAGTGACGAGGAGGAACAAGGAGGGACAAGGAGAGACAAGGAGGGAAAAGGAGGTTCAAGCAGTGTCAAGGAGGGACACGCAGGGACAAGTAGGGACAAGGATGGTCAAGGAGGGACAAGGAGGGACAAGGAGGGACAAGGAGGGACAAGGAGGGACTAGGAGGGACTAGGAGAGACTAGGAGAGACAAGGAGGGACAAGGAGGGACAAGGAGTGGCAATGAGGGGCAATTAGGGACAAAGAGGCCCAAGGAGGGACAAGTACGGACCAGGAGGGACAAGTACGGACCAGGAGGGACAAGGAGGGACAAGTACGGACCAGGAGCGACAAGGAGGGACAAGGTGGGATGAGGAGGGAAAAGAAGGGGCAAGGAGGAGCAAGGAGGAACCAGGAGGGGCATGGAGAGACAAGGAGGGAAAAGGAGGGAGAGTGACAAGGAGAAACAAGGAGGGACAAGGAGGGTCAAGGAGTGACAATGAGGGACAAGAAGGTACTAGGAGGGACTAGCAGGGTCAAGGAGGGACAAGGAGCGAAAAGGAGGACAAGGGAGGGGCAATGAGGGACAAGGAGGGGCAATGAGGGACAAGAAGGGACAAGGAGGGTCAAGTACGGACCAGGAGGGACAAGGACGGACTAGAAGGGACTAGGAGGGACAAGGAGAGACAAGGAGGTGCAATGAGGGACATGGAGGGGCAATGAGGGACAAGGAGGGACTAGGAGGGACTAGGAGGGACAAGGAGGTTCAAGGAGGGTCAAGGAGGGTCAAGGTGGGACAAGGAATGACAAGCAGAGTCAAGGAGGGACAAGGAGAGTCAAGGAAGGAGGACAAGAAGAGAAAAGGAGGGACAAGGAAGGACAATGAGGGACAAGGAGGGTTAAGGGAGGGACAAGGAGGGACAAGGAGGGCAAGGAGAGACATGGAGAGACAAGCAGGATCAAGTAGGGACAAACGGGGACAAGGATGGACAAGGAGGGACAAGTAGGGACAAGCAGGATCAAGGAGGGACAAGGAAGGACAAGGAGGGACAAGGAGGGGCAAGGAGAGACATGGAGAGACAAGCAGGATCAAGGAGGGACAAGCAAGGACAAGGAGGGAGCAGGAGGGACACGCAGGCACAAGCTGGTTCAAGGAGGGAAAAGCAGGATCAAGGAGGGACAAGGAGGGGCAAGGAGAGACATGGAGAGACAAGCAGGATCAAGGAGGGACAAACGGGGACAAGGAAGGACAAGGAGGGACAAGCAGGATCAAGGAGGGACAAGGAGGGCCCAGGAGGGGCAAGGAGAGACATGGAGAGACAAGCAGGAACAAGGAGGTACAATCGGGGACAACGAAGGACAAGGAGGGACAAGTGGGGACGAGCAGGATCAAGGAGGGACAAGGAGGGACCAGGAGGGACATGCAGGGACAAGGAGGGACAAGCAGGATCAAGGTGGGACAAGGAGGGGCAAGGAGAGACATGGAGAGACAAGCAGGATCAAGGAGGGACAAACGGGGACAAGGAAGGACAAGGAGGGACAAGCAGGATCAAGGAGGGACCAGGAGGAACACGCAGGGACAAGCTGGATCAAGGAGGGAAAGCGGGGACAATGAGGGAGAAGGAGGGACTAGGAGGGACTAGCAGGGACAATGAGGGGCAAGGAGAGACAAGGAGAGGCAAGGAGGGACAAGCAGTGACCAGGAGGGAAAAGGAGGAACAAGGAGGGACAATGAGGGACAAGGAGAGACAAGTAGGGACCAGGAGGGACAAGGATGGACCAGGAGGAACCAGGAGGAACAAGGAGGGAAAAGGAGTTACAAGGAGGAACAAGGAGGGACAATGCGGGACAAGGAGGATCAAGGAGGGACAAGGTGGTGCAAGGAGAGACATGGAGAGGCAAGGAGTGACAAGGAGAGACAAGGAGGGACAAGGACTGAAAAAGAGTGACAAGGAGGGGCAATGAGGGAAAAGGAGGGACCAGGAGGGACAAGGAGGGGCAATGAGGGACAAGGTGGGACAAGGAAGGGCAAGGAGAGACAAGGAGGGACAAGCAGGGACAAGCAAGGACAAGGAGGGTCAATGACGGACAAGGAGGGGCAAGTACGGACCAAGAGGATCAAGGAGGGACAAGGAGGGACAAGGCGGGAAAAGGAGGGACCAGGAGAGACAAGGAGGGAAAAGGAGTTACAAGGAGGAACAAGGAGGGACAAGGAAAGACAAGCATGGACAAGAAGGGAAAAGGAGTGACAAGGAGGGACTAGGATGTTCAATGAGGGACAAGGAAGGACAATGAGGGACAAGCAGGGACAAGGAGGGCAATGAGAGACAAGAAGGTACAAGGAGGGACATGGAGGGGCAATGAGGGACAAGGTGGGTCAAGGAGGGACAAGGAGGGAAAAGGAGTGACAAGGAGGGCCAAGGAGGGACAAGTACGGAGGAGGGATAAGAAGGGAAAAGAAGGGGCAAGGAGGAGCAAGGTGGGACCAGGAGGGACAAGGAGGGGCAAGGAGAGACAAGGACGGACAAGGAGGGGCAATGACGGACAAGGTGGGACAAGGAAGGGCAAGGAGAGACAAGGAGGGACAAGCAGGGACAAGCAAGGACAAGGAGGGTCAATGACGGACAAGGAGGGGCAAGTACGGACCAAGAGGGTCAAGGAGGGACAAGGCGGGACAAGAAGGGACCAGGAGAGACAAGGAGGGAAAAGGAGTTACAAGGAGGAACAAGGAGGGAAAAGGAGGGAAATTATGGAAAGGAGTGACAAGGAGGAACAAGGAGGGGCAATGAGGGACAATGAGGGACAAGGAGGGCAATGAGAGACAAGAAGGTACAAGGAGGGACATGGAGGGGCAATGAGGGACAAGGTGGGTCAAGGAGGGACAAGGAGGGAAAAGGAGTGACAAGGAGGGCCAAGGAGGCACCAGGAGGGAAAAGGAGGGAAATTATGGAAAGGAGTGACAAGGAGGAACAAGGAGGGGCAATGAGGGACAAGTACGGACCAGGAGTGACAAGGAGGGATAAGAAGGGAAAAGAAGGGAAAAGGAGGGAAAGGAGTGACGAGGAGGAACAAGGAGGGACAAGGAGGTTCAAGCAGTGTCAAGGAGGGACACGCAGGGACAAGTAGGGACAATGATGGTCAAGGAGGGACAATGAGGGACAAGGAGGGACAAGGAGGGGCAAGGAGAGACTAGGAGTGACAAGGAGGGACAAGGAGGGACAAGCAGTGGCAATGAGGGGCAATTAGGGACAAAGAGGCCCAAGGAGGGACAAGTACGGACCAGGAGGGACAAGTACGGACCAGGAGGGACAAGTACGGACCAGGAGGGACAAGTACGGACCAGGAGCGACAAGGAGGGATAAGGAGGGACAAGGAGGGACAAGGAGGGATGAGGAGGGAAAAGAAGGGGCAAGGAGGAGCAAGGAGGAACCAGGAGGGGCATGGAGAGACAAGGAGGGAAAAGGAGGGAGAGTGACAAGGAGAAACAAGGAGGGACAAGGAGGGTCAAGGAGTGACAATGAGGGACAAGAAGTGACAAGAAGGGACCAGGAGGGAAAGGAGTGACGAGGAGGAACAAGGAGGGACAAGGAGGGTCAAGGAGGGACAAGGAGGGACAAGGAGGGACAATGAGGGACAAGGAGGGACACGCAGGGACAAGAAGGGACAAGGATGGTCAAGGAGGGACAATGAGGGACAAGGAGGGACAAGGAGGGGCAAGGAGAGACAAGGAGGGACAAGGAGCGACTAGCAGGGACAAGAAGGGACAAGCAGGATCATGGAGGGACAAACAGGGACAAGGAGGGACAAGCAGGATCAAGGAGGGACAAGCAGGGTCAATGACCAGGAGGGTCAAGGAGGGCCAAGGAGGGACAAGGAGGGACAACGAGGAACAAGGAAGGACAAGGAGGGATTAGGAGGGACAATGAGGGGCAAGGAGAGACAACGAGAGACAAGGAGAGGCAAGGAAGGACAAGGAGGGACCAGGAGGGAAAATGAGGGACAAGGAGGTGCAAGGAGGGACCAGGAGGGACAAGGAGGGACTAGGAGGGACCAGGAGGGAAACGGAGTGACAAGGAGGAACAAGGAGGAACAAGGAGGAACAGGGAGGAACAAGGAGGGACAAGGAGGGAAATGGAGTGACAAGGAGGGGCAAGGAGAGGAAAGGATAGACAAGGAGTGACAGGAAGAGACAAGGAGGGATAAGGACGGAAAAGTAGGGTCAAGGAGGGACAAGGAGGGATAAGCATGGACAAGGAGGGAAAAAGAGTGAGAAGGAGGGACTAGTATTGTCAAGGAGGGACAAGGAAGGACAATGATGGACAAGCAGGAACAAGGAGGGGCAGGGAGGGACAAGGAGAGACAAGGAGGAATAAGGAGTGGCAATGAGGGACAAGAAGGGACCAGGAGGGAATAGGAGGGAAAGGAGTGACGAGGAGGAACAAGGAGGGACAAGGAGGTACAAGCAGTGTCAAGGAGGAACAAGGAGGGACAAGGATGGTCAAGGAGGGACAAGGATGGTCAAGGAGGGACAATAAGGGGCAATGAGATACAAGGTGGGTCAAGGAGGGAAAAGGAGGGGCAATGAGGGACAAGGATGGACAAGGAAGGAAAAGGAGTTTCAAGGGGGGACAAGGAGGACAAGGAGGGGCAAGGAGAGACAAGGAGGAATAAGGAGTGGCAATGAGGGACAAGGAGTGTCAAGAAGGGACCAGGAGGGAAAAGGAGGGAAAGGAGTGACGAGGAGGAACAAGGAGGGACAACGAGGTTCAAGCAGTGTCAAGGAGGGACACGCAGCGACAAGTAGGGACAAGGATGGTCAAGGAGGGACAATGAGGGACAAGGAGGGACAAGGAGGGGCAAGGAGAGACTAGGAGAGACAAGGAGGGACAAGGATGGACAAGGAGTGGCAATGAGGGGCAATTAGGGACAAAGAGGCCCAAGGAGGGACAAGTACGGACCAGGAGGGACAAGTACGGACCAGGAGGGACAAGGAGGGACAAGTACGGACCAGGAGCGACAAGGAGGGATAAGGAGGGACAAGGAGGGATGAGGAGGGAAAAGAAGGGGCAAGGAGGAGCAAGGAGGAACCAGGAGGGGCATGGAGAGACAAGGAGGGAAAAGGAGGGAGAGTGACAAGGAGAAACAAGGAGGGACAAGGAAGGTCAAGGAGTGACAATGAGGGACAAGAAGGGACTAGGAGGGACCAGCATGGTCAAGGAGGGACAAGGAGCGAAAAGGAGGACAAAGGAGGGGCAATGAGGGACAAGGAGGGAAGGCAGGGACAAGAAGGGACAAGGAGGGTCAAGTACGGACCAGGAGGGACAAGGACGGACTAGAAGGGACTAGGAGGGACAAGGAGGGACAAGGAGAGACAAGGAGGGGCAATGAGGGACATGGAGGGGCAATGAGGGACAAGGAGGGACTAGGAGGGACAAGGAGGGACAAGGAGGGTCAAGGAGGGACAAGGAAGGACAAGGAAGGACAAGGAAGGACAAGGAGGGACAAGGAGAGGCAAGGAGGGACAAGCATGGACAAGGAGTGGCAAGGAGGGACTAGGATGGTCAAGGATGGTCCAGGAGGGACAAGGAAGGACAATGAGGGACAAGCAGGGACAAGGAGGGGCAAGGAGAGACTAGGAGATACAAGGAGGGACATGGAGAGATAAGGAAGGATAAGGAGGGACAAGCAGGGGCAATGAGGGACATGGAGGGGCAATGAGGTACAAGTTGGCTCAAGGAAGGACAAGGAGGGAAAAGGATGGACAAGGAGGGAAAAGGAGGGCAAGTAGGAGCAATGAGGGACCAGGAGGGTCAAGGTGGGACAAGGAATGACAAGCAGAGTCAAGGAGGGCAAGGAGGGACAAGGAGAGTCAAGGAGGGACAAGCAGGGACAAGAAGAGAAAAGGAGGGACAAGGATGGACAAGGAAGGACAATGAGGGACAAGGAGGGTTAAGGGAGGGACAAGGAGGGAAAAGGAGTGACAAGGAGGGCCAAGGAGGGGCAATGAGGGACAAGGAGTTGCAAGGAGAGACATGCAGGGACAAGGAGGGACAAGCAGGATCAAGGTGGGACAAGGAGGGGCAAGGAGAGACATGGAGAGACAAGCAGGATCAAGGAGGGACAAACGGGGACAAGGAGGGACAAGCAGGATCAAGGAGGGACCAGGAGGAACACGCAGGGACAAGCTGGTTCAAGGAGGGAAAGCGGGGACAATGAGGGAGAAGGAGGAACTAGGAGGGACTAGGATGGACTAGGAGGGACTAGGAGGGACAATGAGGGGCAAGGAGGGGCAAGGAGAGACAAGGAGAGGCAAGGAGAGGCAAGGAGGGACAAGCAGTGACCAGGAGGGAAAAGGAGGAACAAGGAGGGACAATGAGGGACAAGGAGAGACAAGTAGGGACCAGGAGGGACAAGGATGGACCAGGAGGGACCAGGAGGAACAAGGAGGGAAAAGGAGTTACAAGGAGGAACAAGGAGGGACAAGGAGTAACAAGGAGGGACAAGGCGGTGGAAGGAGAGGCAAGGAGTGACAAGGAGGGACAAGGACGGAAAAAGAGTGACAAGGAGGGGCAATGAGGGAAAAGGAGGGACCAGGAGGGACAAGGCGGGACAAGGACGGACAAGGAGGGGCAATGAGGGACAAGGTGGGACAAGGAAGGGCAAGGAGAGACAAGGAGGGACAAGCACGGACAAGCAAGGACAAGGAGGGTCAATGACGGACAAGGAGGGGCAAGTACGGACCAAGAGGGTCAAGGAGGGACAAGGCGGGACAAGGAGGGACCAGGAGAGACAAGGAGGGAAAAGGAGGGACAAGGAAAGACAAGCATGGACAAGAAGGGAAAAGGAGTGACAAGGAGGGACTAGGATGTTCAAGGAGGGACAAGGAAGGACAATGAGGGACAAGGAGGGCAATGAGAGACAAGAAGGTACAAGGAGGGACATGGAGGGGCAATGAGGGACAAGGTGGGTCAAGGAGGGACAAGGAGGGAAAAGGAGTGACATGGAGGGCCATGGAGGGGCAATGAGGGAAGGAGTTGCAAGGAGAGACAAGGAGGCACCAGGAGGGAAAAGGAGGGAAATTATGGAAAGGAGTGACAAGGAGGAACAATGAGGGACAAGGAGGGACAAGTACGGACCAGGAGTGACAAGGAGGGATAAGAAGGGAAAAGAAGGGGCAAAGAGGAGCAAGGTGGGACCAGGAGGGAAAAGGAGGGAAAGGAGTGACGAGGAGGAACAAGGAGGGACCAGGAGGTTCAAGCAGTGTCAAGGAGGGACACGCACGCACAAGTAGGGACAAGGATGGTCAAGGAGGGACAATGAGGGACAAGGAGGGGCAAGGAGAGACAAGAAGGGACAAGGAGTGGCAATGAGGGGCAATTAGGGACAAAGAGGCCCAAGGAGGGACAAGTACGGACCAGGAGGGACAAGTACGGACCAGGAGGGACAAGGAGGGACAAGTACGGACCAGGAGCGACCAGGAGGGATAAGGAGGGACAAGGAGGGATGAGGAGGGATGAGGAGGGATGAGGAGGGATGAGAAGGGAAAAGAAGGGGCAAGGAGGAGCAAGGAGGAACCAGGAGGGTCAAGGAGGGTCAAGGTGGGACAAGGAATGACAAGCAGAGTCGAGGTGGGACAAGGAGGGACAAGCAGGGACAAGAAGAGAAAAGGATGGACAAGGAAGGACAATGAGGGACAAGGAGGGCAAGGAGAGACATGGAGAGACAAGCAGGATCAAGTAGGGACAAACGGGGACAAGGATGGACAAGGAGGGACAAGTAGGGACAAGCAGGATCAAGAAGGGACAAGGAGGGACCAGGAGGGACAAGGAGGGACAAGGAGGGGCAAGGAGGGGCAAGGAGAGACATGGAGAGACAAGCAGGATCAAGGAGGGACAAACGGGGACAAGGAAGGACAAGGAGGGACAAGCAAGGACAAGGAGGGACCAGGAGGGACACGCAGGCACAAGCTGGTTCAAGGAGGGAAAAGCAGGATCAAGGAGGGGCAAGGAGAGACATGGAGAGACAAGCAGGATCAAGGAGGGACAAACGGGGACAAGGAAGGACAAGGAGGGACAAGCAGGATCAAGGAGGGACAAGGAGGGCCCAAGAGGGGCAAGGAGAGACATGGAGAGACAAGCAGGCTCAAGGAGGGACAAGGAAGGACAAGGAGAGGCAAGGAGGGACAAGCAGGGACAAGGAGGGACCAGGAGGGACACGCAGGCACAAGCTGGTTCAAGGAGGGAAAAGCAGGATCAAGGAGGGAAAAGCAGGATCAAGGAGGGACAAGGAGGGGCAAGGAAAGACATGGAGAAACAAGCAGAATCAAGGAGGGACAAACGGGGACAAGGAGGGACAAGGAGGGACAAGGAGGGACAAGCAGGATCAAGGAGGGACAAGTAGCGACATGCAGGATCAAGGAGGGACAAGGACGGGCAAGGAGAGACAAGCAGGATCAAGAAGGGACAAACGGGGACAAACGGTGACAAGGAAGGACAAGGAGGGACAAGTAGGGACAAGCAGGACCTTGAGACCAGGAGGAACACGCAGGGTCAAGCTGGTTCAATGAGGGAAAGCGGGGACAATGAGGGAGAAGGAGGGACTAGGAGGGACTAGGAGGGACTAGGAGGAACTAGGAGGGACTAGGAGGGACAATGAGGGGCAAGGAGAGGCAAGGAGGGACAAGCAGTGACCAGGAGGGAAAAGGAGGAACAAGGAGGGACAATGAGGGACAAGGAGAGACAAGGAGAGACAAGGAGGGACCAGGACGGACAAGGATGGACCAGGAGGGACCAGGAGGAACAAGGAGGGAAAAGGAGTTACAAGGAGGAACAAGGAGGGACAAGGAGTAACATGGAGGGACATGGTGGTGCAAGGAGAGACATGGAGAGGCAAGGTGTGACAAGGAGAGACGAAGAGGGACAAGGACGAAAAAAGAGTGACAAGGAGGGCCAAGGAGGGGCAATGAGGGGCAAGTAGGAGCAATGAGGGACCAGGAGGGTCAAGGAATGTCAAGGAGGGACAAGGAGAGACAAGGAGGCACCAGGAGGGAAAAGGAGGGAAATTATGGAAAGGAGTGACAAGGAGGAAAAAGGAGGGACAATGAGGGGCAATGAGTGACAAGGAGGGAAAAGTACGGACCAGGAGGGACAAGGAGGGATAAGAAGGGAAAAGAAGGGGCAAGGAGGAGCAAGGTGGGACCAGGAGGGACAAGGAGGGGCAAGGAGAGACAAGGAGGGACAAGGAGGGGCAATGAGGGACAAGGAGGGACTAGGAGGGACTAGGAGGGACCAGAAGGGAAAAGGAAGGACTAGGAGGGACTAGGATGGACAAGGAGGGAAAATTAGGGACAAGGAGGGGCAATGAGGGACATGGAGGGGCAATGAGGGACTAGGAGGGACAAGGAAGGACAAGGAGGGTCAAGGAAGTACAAGGAGGGACAAGTAGGAACAAGGAGCGACTAGCAGGGACAAGAAGGGACAAGCAGGATCAAGGAGGGACAAACAGGGAAAAGCAGGATCAAGGAGGGACAAGCAGGGTCAATGACCAGGAGGGCCAATGAGGGCCAAGGAGGGACAAGGAGCGACAACGAGGAACAAGGAAGGACAAGGAGGGATTAGGAGGGACAATGAGGGGCAAGGAGAGACAACGAGAGACAAGGAGAGGCAAGGAAGGACAAGGAGGGACCAGGAGGGAAAATGAGGGACAAGGAGGTGCAAGGAGGGACCAGGAGGGACAAGGAGGGACCAGGAGGGTCAAGGAGGGAAACGGAGTGACAAGGAGGAACAAGGAGGGAAATGGAGTGACAAGGAGGGGCAAGGAGAGAAAAGGACAGACAAGGAGTGACAAGGAGTGACAGGAAGAGACAAGGAGGGATAAGGACGGAAAAGTAGGGTCAAGGAGGGACAAGGAGGGATAAGCATGGGCAAGGAGGGAAAAAGAGTGAGAAGGAGGGACTAGTATTGTCAAGGAGGGACAATGATGGACAAGCAGGAACAAGGAGGGACAAGGAGGGACCAGGTGGGACCAGGAGGGAAAAGGAGGGAAAGGAGTGACGAGGAGGAACAAGGAGGGACAAGGAGGTTCAAGCAGTGTCAAGGAGGGACACGCAGGGACAAGTAGGGACAAGGATGGTCAAGGAGGGACAATGAGGGACAAGGAGGGGCAAGGAGAGACTAGGAGAGACAAGGAGGGACAAGCAGTGGCAATGAGGGGCAATTAGGGACAAAGAGGCCCAAGGAGGGACAAGTACTTACCAGGAGGGACAAGTACGGACCATGAGGGACAAGGAGGGACAAGTACGGACCAGGAGCGACAAGGAGGGATAAGGAGGGATGAGGAGGGAAAAGAAGGGGCAAGGAGGAACCAGGAGGGGCATGGAGAGACAAGGAGGGAAAAGGAGGGAGAGTGACAAGGAGAAACAAGGAGGGACAAGGAGGGACAAGGAGGGTCAAGGAGTGACAATGAGGGACAAGAAGTGACAAGAAGGGACCAGGAGGGAAAGGAGTGACGAGGAGGAACAAGGAGGGACAAGGATGGTCAAGGAGGGACAAGCAGTGTCAAGGAGGGACACGCAGGGATAAGGAGGGACAGGGAAGGTCAAGGAGGGACAAGGAGGGACAATGAGGGACAAGGAGGGTCAAGGAGGGACACGCAGGGACAAGAAGGGACAAGGATGGTCAAGGAGGGACAATGAGGGACAAGGAGGGGCAAGGAGAGACAAGGAGGGACAAGAAGGGACAAGAAGGGACTAGCAGGATCATGGAGGGACAAGCAGGGACAAGCAGGATCAAGGAGGGACAAGCAGGGTCAATGACCAGGAGGGTCAAGGAGGGCCAAGGAGGGACAAGGAGGGACAAGGAGGGACAACGAGGAACAAGGAAGGACAAGGAGGGATTAGGAGGGACAATGAGTGGCAAGGAGAGACAACGAGAGACAAGGAGAGGCAAGGAAGGACAAGGAGGGACCAGGAGGGAAAATGAGGGACAAGGAGGTGCAAGGAGGGACAAGGAGGGACAAGGAGGGACAAGGAGGGACTAGGAGGGTCAAGGAGGGACCAGGAGGGAAACGGAGTGACAAGGAGGAACAAGGAGGAACAAGGAGGAACAGGGAGGAACAAGGAGGAACAGGGAGGAACAAGGAGGGACAAGGAGGGAAATGGAGTGACAAGGAGGGGCAAGGAGAGGAAAGGATAGACAAGGAGTGACAGGAAGAGACAAGGAGGGATAAGGACGGAAAAGTAGGGTCAAGGAGGGACAAGGAGGGATAAGCATGGACAAGGAGGGAAAAAGAGTGAGAAGGAGGGACTAGTATTGTCAAGGAGGGACAAGGAAGGACAATGATGGACAAGCAGGAACAAGGAGGGGCAGGGAGGGACAAGGAGAGACAAGGAGGAATAAGGAGTGGCAATGAGGGACAAGGAGTGACAAGAAGGGACCAGGAGGGAATAGGAGGGAAAGGAGTGACGAGGAGGAACAAGGGAAAAGGAGGGAAAAGGAGGGCAAGTAGGAGCAATGAGGGACCAGGAGGGTCAAGGTGGGACAAGGAATGACAAGCAGAGTCAAGGAGGGCAAGGAGGACAAGGAGATTCAAGGAGGGACAAGCAGGGACAAGAAGAGAAAAGGAGGGACAAGGATGGACAAGGAAGGACAAGGAGGGTTAAGGGAGGGACAAGGAGGGCAAGGAGAGACAAGCAGGATCAAGTAGGGACAAACGGGGACAAGGAGGGACAAGTAGGGACAAGCAGGATCAAGGAGGGACAAGGAGGGACCAGGAGGGACAAGGAGGGGCAAGGAGAGACATGGAGAGACAAGCAGGATCAAGGAGGGACAAACGGGGACAAGGAGGGACAAGCAAGGACAAGGAGGGACCAGGAGGGACACGCAGGGACAAGCTGGTTCAAGGAGGGAAAAGCAGGATCAAGGAGGGACAAGGAGGGGCAAGGAGAGACATAGAGAGACAAGCAGGATCAAGGAGGGACAAACGGGGACAAGGAAGGACAAGGAGGGACAAGCAGGATCAAGGAGGGACAAGGAGGGCCCAGGTGGGGCAAGGAGAGACATGGAGAGACAAGCAGGATCAAGGAGGGACAAGGAGAGGCAAGGAGGGACAAGGAGAGACAAGCTGGACCAAGGAGGGACCAGGAGGGACAATGAGGGGCAAGGAGAGACATGGAGAGACAAGCAGGATCAAGGAGGGACAAACGGGGACAAGGAGGGACAAGCAGGGACCAGGAGGGACACGCAGGCACAAGCTGGTTCAAGGAGGGAAAAGCAGGATCAAGGAGGGACAAGGAGGGACAAGGAGGGGCAAGGAAAGACATGGAGAGCAAGCAGAATCAAGGAGGGACAAACGGGGACAAGGAGGGACAAGCAGGATCAAGGAGGGACAAGGAGGGCCCAGGAGGGGCAAGGAGAGACATGGAGAGACAAGCAGGAACAAGGAGGGACAATCGGGGACAAGGAGGGACAAGTAGGGACGAGCAGGATCAAGGAGGGACAAGGAGGGACCAGGAGGGACAAGCAGGATCAAGGTGGGACAAGGAGGGGCAAGGAGAGACATGGAGAGACAAGCAGGATCAAGGAGGGACAAACGGGGACAAGGAAGTACAAGGAGGGACAAGCAGGATCAAGGAGGGACCAGGAGGAACACGCAGGGACAAGCTGGTTCAAGGAGGGAAAGCGGGGACAATGAGGGAGAAGGAGGGACTAGGATGGACTAGGAGGGACAATGAGGGGCAAGGAGAGACAAGGAGAGGCAAGGAGGGACAAGCAGTGACCAGGAGGGAAAAGGAGGAACAAGGAGGGACAATGAGGGACAAGGAGAGACAAGTAGGGACCAGGAGGGACAAGGATGGACCAGGAGGGACTAGGAGGAACAAGGAGGGAAAAGGAGTTACAAGGAGGAACAAGGAGGGACAATGCGGGACAAGGAGGATCAAGGAGGGACAAGGAGTAACAAGGAGGGACAAGGTGGTGCAAGGAGAGACATGGAGAGGCAAGGAGTGACAAGGAGGGACAAGGACGGAAAAAGAGTGACAAGGAGGGGCAATGAGGGAAAAGGAGGGACCAGGAGGGACAAGGCGGGACAAGGACGGACAAGGAGGGGCAATGAGGGACAAGGTGGGACAAGGAAGGGCAAGGAGAGACAAGGAGGGACAAGCAAGGACAAGGAGGGTCAATGACGGACAAGGAGGGGCAAGTACGGACCAAGAAGGTCAAGGAGGGACAAGGAGGGACAAGGCGGGACAAGGAGGGACCAGGAGAGACAAGGAGGGAAAAGGAGTTACAAGGAGGAACAAGGAGGGACAAGGAAAGACAAGCATGGACAAGAAGGGAAAAGGAGTGACAAGGAGGGACTAGGATGTTCAAGGAGGGACAAGGAAGGACAATGAGGGACAAGCAGGGACAAGGAGGGCAATGAGAGACAAGAAGGTACAAGGAGGGACATGGAGGGACATGGAGGGGCAATGAGGGACAAGGTGGGTCAAGGAGGGACAAGGAAGGAAAAGGAGTGACAAGGAGGGCCAAGGAGGGGCAATGAGGGACAAGGAGTTGCAAGGAGAGACATGGAGGCACCAGGAGGTAAAAGGAGGGAAATTATGGAAAGGAGTGACAAGGAGGAACAAGGAGGGACAATGAGGGACAAGGAGGGACAAGTACGGACCAGGAGTGACAAGGAGGGATAAGAAGGGAAAAGAAGGGAAAAGAAGGGGCAAGGAGGAGCAAGGTGGGACCAGGAGGGACAAGGAGGGGCAAGGAGAGACAAGGAGAGACAAGGAGGGACAAGGACGGACAAGGAGGGGCAATGAGGGACAAGGTGGGACAAGGAAGGACAAGCAAGGACAAGGAGGGTCAATGACGGACAAGGAGGGGCAAGTACGGTCAAGGAGGGTCAAGGAGGGACAAGGAGGGACAAGGCGGGACAAGGAGGGACCAGGAGAGTCAAGGAGGGAAAAGGAGTTACAAGGAGGGACAAGGAAAGACAAGCATGGACAAGAAGGGAAAAGGAAGACGGAAAAGTAGGGTCAAGGAGGGATAAGCATGGGCAAGGAGGGAAAAAGAGTGAGAAGGAGGGACTAGTATTGTCAAGGAGGGACAAGGAAGGACAATGATGGACAAGCAGGAACAAGGAGGGACAAGGAGGGACCAGGTGGGACCAGGAGGGAAAAGGAGGGAAAGGAGTGACGAGGAGGAACAAGGAGGGACAAGGAGGTTCAAGCAGTGTCAAGGAGGGACACGCAGGGACAAGTAGGGACAAGGAGGGACAATGAGGGACAAGGAGGGACAAGGAGGGGCAAGGAGAGACTAGGAGAGATAAGGAGGGACAAGCAGTGGCAATGAGGGGCAATTAGGGACAAAGAGGCCCAAGGAGGGACAAGTACGGACCAGGAGGGACAAGTACGGACCAGGAGGGACAAGGAGGGACAAGTACGGACCAGGAGCGACAAGGAGGGATAAGGAGGGATGAGGAGGGAAAAGAAGGGGCAAGGAGGAGCAAGGAGGAACCAGGAGGGGCATGGAGAGACAAAGAGGGAAAAGGAGGGAGAGTGACAAGGAGAAACAAGGAGGGACAAGGAGGGACAAGGAGGGTCAAGGAGTGACAATGAGGGACAAGAAGTGACAAGAAGGGACCAGGAGGGAAAGGAGTGACGAGGAGGAACAAGGAGGGACAAGGATGGTCAAGGAGGGACAAGCAGTGTCAAGGAGGGACACGCAGGGATAAGGAGGGACAAGGAAGGTCAAGGAGGGACAAGGAGGGACAATGAGGGACAAGGAGGGTCAAGGAGGGACACGCAGGGACAAGAAGGGACAAGGATGGTCAAGGAGGGACAATGAGGGACAAGGAGGGACAAGGAGGGGCAAGGAGAGACAAGGAGAGACAAGGAGGGACAAGAAGGGACAAGAAGGGACTAGCAGGATCATGGAGGGACAAACAGGGACAAGCAGGATCAAGGAGGGACAAGCAGGGTCAATGACCAGGAGGGTCAAGGAGGGACAACGAGGGACAACGAGGAACAAGGAAGGACAAGGAGGGAATAGGAGGGACAATGAGGGGCAAGGAGAGACAACGAGAGACAAGGAGAGGCAAGAAAGGACAAGGAGGGACCAGGAGGGAAAATGAGGGACAAGGAGGTGCAAGGAGGGACAAGGAGGGACTAGGAGGGTCAAGGAGGGACCAGGAGGGAAACGGAGTGACAAGGAGGAACAAGAAGGAACAAGGAGGAACAGGGAGGAACAAGGAGGGACAAGGAGGGAAATGGAGTGACAAGGAGGGGCAAGGAGTGACAGGAAGAGACAAGGAGGGATAAGGACGGAAAAGTAGGGTCAAGGAGGGATAAGCATGGACAAGGAGGGAAAAAGAGTGAGAAGGAGGGACTAGTATTGTCAAGGAGGGACAAGGAAGGACAATGATGGACAAGCAGGAACAAGGAGGGGCAGGGAGGGACAAGCAGGAACAAGGAGGGGCAGGGAGGGACAAGGAGAGACAAGGAGAGACAAGGAGGAATAAGGAGTGGCAATGAGGGACAAGGAGTGACAAGAAGGGACCAGGAGGGAATAGGAGGGAAAGGAGTGACGAGGAGGAACAAGGGAAAAGGAGGGAAAAGGAGGGCAAGTAGGAGCAATGAGGGACCAGGAGGGTCAAGGAGGGTCAAGAAGGGACTAGCAGGATCATGGAGGGACAAACAGGGACAAGCAGGATCAAGGAGGGACAAGCAGGGTCAATGACCAGGAGGGTCAAGGAGGGACAAGGAGGGACAACGAGGAACAAGGAAGGACAAGGAGGGAATAGGAGGGACAATGAGGGGCAAGGAGAGACAACGAGAGACAAGGAGAGGCAAGGAAGGACAAGGAGGGACCAGGAGGGAAAATGAGGGACAAGGAGGTGCAAGGAGGGACAAGGAGGGACTAGGAGGGTCAAGGAGGGACCAGGAGGGAAACGGAGTGACAAGGAGGAACAAGGAGGAACAGGGAGGAACAAGGAGGGACAAGGAGGGAAATGGAGTGACAAGGAGGGGCAAGGAGTGACAGGAAGAGACAAGGAGGGATAAGGACGGAAAAGTAGGGTCAAGGAGGGATAAGCATGGACAAGGAGGGAAAAAGAGTGAGAAGGAGGGACTAGTATTGTCAAGGAGGGACAAGGAAGGACAATGATGGACAAGCAGGAACAAGGAGGGGCAGGGAGGGACAAGGTGGGACAAGGAAGGACAAGCAAGGACAAGGAGGGTCAATGACGGACAAGGAGGGGCAAGTACGGTCAAGGAGGGTCAAGGAGGGTCAAGGAGGGACAAGGCGGGACAAGGAGGGACCAGGAGAGTCAAGGAGGGAAAAGGAGTTACAAGGAGGGACAAGGAAAGACAAGCATGGACAAGAAGGGAAAAGGAGTGACAAGGAGGGACTAGGATGTTCAAGGAAGGACAAGCAGGGACAAGGAGGGCAATGAGAGACAAGAAGGTACAAGGAGGGACATGGAGGGGCAATGAGGGACAAGGTGGGTCAAGGAGGGACAAGGAGGGAAAAGGAGTGACATGGAGGGCCAAGGAGGGGCAATGAGGGACAAGGAGTTGCATGGAGAGACAAGGAGGCACCAGGAGGGAAATTATGGAAAGGAGTGACAAGGAGGAACAAGGAAGGACAATGAGGGACAAGGAGGGACAAGTACGGACCAGGAGTGACAAGAAGGGAAAAGAAGGGGCAAGGAGGAGCAAGGTGGGACCAGGAGGGAAAAGGAGGGAAAGGAGTGACGAGGAGGAACAAGGAGGGACAAGGAGGTTCAAGCAGTGTCAAGGAGGGACACGCAGGGACAAGTAGGGACAAGGATGGTCAAGGAGGGACAATGAGGGACAAGGAGGGACAAGGAGGGACAAGGAGGGGCAAGGAGAGACTCGGAGAGACAAGGAGGGACAAGGAGGGACAAGGAGTGGCAATGAGGGGCAATTAGGGACAAAGAGGCCCAAGGAGGGACAAGTACGGACCAGGAGGGACAAGTACGGACCAGGAGGGACAAGTACGGACCAGGAGGGACAAGTACGGACCAGGAGGGACAAGGAGGGACAAGGAGGGACAAGTACGGACCAGGAGCGACAAGGAGGGACAAGGAGGGATGAGGAGTGATGAGGAGGGAAAAGAAGGGCCAAGGAGGAGCAAGGAGGAGCAAGGAGGAACCAGGAGGGGCATGGAGAGACAAGGAGGGAAAAGGAGGGAGAGTGACAAGGAGAAACAAGGAGGGTCAAGGAGTGACAATGAGGGACAAGAAGGGACTAGGAGGGACTAGCAGGGTCAAGGAGGGACAAGGAGCGAAAAGGAGGACAAAGGAGGGGCAATGAGGGACAAGGAGGGAAGGCAGGGACAAGAAGGGAAAAGGAGGGTCAAGTACGGACCAGGAGGGACAAGGACGGACTAGAAGGGACTAGGAGGGACAAGGAGGGACAAGGAGAGACAAGGAGGGACAAGGAGGGGCAATGAGGGACATGGAGGGGCAATGAGGGACAAGGAGGGACTAGGAGGTACTAGGAGGGACAAGGAGGGACAAGGAGGGTCAAGGAGGGACAAGGAAGGACAAGGAAGGACAAGGAGGGACAAGGAGAGGCAAGGAGGGACAAGCATGGACAAGGAGTGGCAAGGAGGGACTAGGATGGTCAAGGATGGTCCAGGAGGGACAAGGAAGGACAATAAGGGACAAGCGGGGATAAGGAGGGGCAAGGAGAGACTAGGAGATACAAGGAGGGACATGGAGAGATAAGGAAGGACAAGGAGGGACAAGCAGGGGCAATGAGGGACATGGAGGGGCAATGAGGTACAAGATGGCTCAAGGAGGGACAAGGAGGGAAAAGGATGGACAAGGAGGGAAAAGGAGGGCAAGTAGGAGCAATGAGGGACCAGGAGGGTCAAGGAGGGTCAAGGTGGGACAAGGAATGACAAGCAGAGTCAAGGAGGGCAAGGAGGGACAAGGAGAGTCAAGGAGGGACAAGCAGGGACAAGAAGAGAAAAGGATGGACAAGGAAGGACAATGAGGGACAAGGAGGGTTAAGGGAGGGACAAAGAGGGCAAGGAGAGACATGGAGAGACAAGCAGGATCAAGTAGGGACAAACGGGGACAAGGATGGACAAGGAGGGACAAGTAGGGACAAGCAGGGACAAGCAGGATCAAGAAGGGACAAGGAGGGACAAGGAGGGACCAGGAGGGACAAGGAGGGGCAAGGAGAGACATGGAGAGACAAGCAGGATCAAGGGGGGACAAACGGGGACAAGGAAGGACAAGGAGGGACAAGCAAGAACAAGGAGGGACCAGGAGGGACACGCAGGCACAAGCTGGTTCAAGGAGGGAAAAGCAGAATCAAGGAGGGACAAGGAGGGGCAAGGAGAGACATGGAGAGACAAGCAGGATCAAGGAGGGACAAACGGGGACAAGGAAGGACAAGGAGGGACAAGCAGGATCAAGGAGGGACAAGGAGGGCCCAAGAGGGGCAAGGAGAGACATGGAGAGACAAGCAGGATCAAGGAGGGACAAGGAAGGACAAGGAGAGGCAAGGAGGGACAAGCAGGATCAAGGAGGGACCAGGAGGGACAATGAGGGGCAAGGAGAGACATGGAGAGACAAGCAGGATCAAGGAGGGACAAACGGGGACAAGGAAGGACAAGGAGGGACAAGCAGGGACAAGGAGGGACCAGGAGGGACACGCAGGCACAAGCTGGTTCAAGGAGGGAAAAGCAGGATCAAGGAGGGACAAGGAGGGACAAGGAGGGGCAAGGAAAGACATGGAGAAACAAGCAGAATCAAGGAGGGACAAACGCGGACAAGGAGGGACAAGCAGGATCAAGGAGGGACAAGTAGCGACATGCAGGATCAAGGAGGGACAAGGAGGGGCAAGGAGAGACATGGAGAGACAAGCAGGATCAAGAAGGGACAAATGGGGACAAACGGTGACAAGGAAGGACAAGGAGGGACAAGTAGGGACAAGCAGGATCAAGGAGGGACCAGGAGGAACACGCAGGGACAAGCTGGTTCAATGAGGGAAAGCGGGGACAATGAGGGAGAAGGAGGGACTAGGAGGGACTAGGAGGGACTAGGAGGGACTAGGAGGAACTAGGAGGGACTAGGAGGGACTAGGAGGGACTAGGAGGGACTAGGAGGGACTAGAAGGGACTAGGAGGGACTAGGAGGGACAATGAGGGGCAAGGAGAGGCAAGGAGGGACAAGCAGTGACCAGGAGGGAAAAGGAGGAACAAGGAGGGACAATGAGGGACAAGGAGAGACTAGGAGGGACCAGGACGGACAAGGATGGACCAGGAGGAACAAGGAGGGAAAAGGAGTTACAAGGAGGTAAAAGGAGGGACAAGGAGTAACATGGAGGGACATGGTGGTGCAAGGAGAGACATGGAGAGGCAAGGAGTGACAAGGAGAGACAAGGAGGGACAAGGACGGAAAAAGAGTGACAAGGAGGGCCTAGGAGGGGCAATGAGGGACAAGGAGGGGCAAGTAGGAGCAATGAGGGACCAGGAGGGTCAAGGAATGTCAAGGAGGGACAAGGAGAGACAAGGAGGCACCAGGAGGGAAAAGGAGGGAAATTATGGAAAGGAGTGACAAGGAGGAAAAAGGAGGGACAATGAGGGGCAATGAGGGACAAGGAGGGAAAAGTACGGACCAGGAGGGACAAGGAGGGATAAGAAGGGAAAAGAAGGGGCAAGGAGGAGCAAGGTGGGACCAGGAGGGACAAGGAGGGGCAAGGAGAGACAAGGAGGGACAAGGAGGGGCAATGAGGGACAAGGAGGGACTAGGAGGGACCAGAAGGGAAAAGGAAGGACTAGGAGGGACTAGGATGGACAAGGAGGGAAAATTAGGGACAAGGAGGGGCAATGAGGGACATGGAGGGGCAATGAGGGACTAGGAAGGACAAACAGGGACAAGGAAGGACAAGGAGGGTCAAGGAGGTACAAGGAGGGACAAGTAGGAACAAGGAGCGACTAGCAGGGTCAATGACCAGGAGGGTCAATGAGGGCCAAGGAGGGACAAGGAGCGACAACGAGGAACAAGGAAGGACAAGGAGGGATTAGGTGGGACAATGAGGGGCAAGGAGAGACAACGAGAGACAAGGAGAGGCAAGGAAGGACAAGGAGGGACCAGGAGGGAAAATGAGGGACAAGGAGGTGCAAGGAGGGATCAGGAGGGACAAGGAGGGACCAGGAGGGTCAAGGAGGGAAACGGAGTGACAAGGAGGAACAAGGAGGAACAAGGAGGGAAATGGAGTGACAAGGAGGGGCAAGGAAAGAAAAGGACAGACAAGGAGTGACAGGAAGAGACAAGGAGGGATAAGGACGGAAAAGTAGGGTCAAGGAGGGACAAGGAGGGATAAGCATGGACAAGGAGGGAAAAAGAGTGAGAAGGAGGGACTAGTATTGTCAAGGAGGGACAAGGAGAGACAAGGAGGAACAAGGAGGAATAAGGAGTGGCAATGAGGGACAAGGAGTGACAAGAAGGGACCAGGAGGGAAAAGGAGGGAAAGGAGTGACGAGGAGGAACAAGGAGGGACAAGGAGGGTCAAGGAGGGACAAGCAGTGTCAAGAAGGGACACGCAGGGACAAGGATGGTCAAGGAGGGACAAGGATGGGCAAGGAGGGACAATGAGGGACAAGGAGGGTCAAGGAGGGACACGCAGGGACAAGGAGGGACAAGGATGGTCAAGGAGGGACAATGAGGGACAAGGAGGGACAAGGAGGGCAAGGAGAGACAAGGAGAGACAAGGAGAGACAAGGAGGGACAAGGAGCGACTAGCAGGGACAAGAAGGGACAAGCAGGATCAAGGAGGGACAAACAGGGACAAGGAGGGACAAGCAGGATCAAGGAGGGACAAGCAGTGTCAATGACTAGTAGGGTCAAGGAGGGCCAAGGAGGGACAACGAGGAACAAGGAAGGACAAGGAGGGACAATGAGGGGCAAGGAGAGACAACGAGAGACAAGGAGAGGCAAGGAAGGACAAGGAGGGACCAGGAGGGAAAATGAGGGACAAGGAGGTGCAAGGAGGGACCAGGAGGGACCAGGAGGGTCAAGGAGGGACTAGGAGGGTCAAGGAGGGTCAAGGAGGGACCAGGAGGGAAACGGAGTGACAATGAGGAACAAGGAGGGGCAATGAGGGACAAGGATGGACAAGGAAGGAAAAGGAGTTTCAAGGGGGACAAGGAGGGACAAGGAGAGACAAGAAGGGACCAGGAGGGAAAAGGAGGGAAAGGAAAGGAAAGGCAATGAGGGACATGGAGGGGCAATGAGGGACTAGGAGGGACAAGGATGGTCAAGGAGGGACAAGGAGGGACAAGGAGGGTCAAGGAGGGACAAGGAAGGACAAGGAAGGACAAGGAGGGACAAGGAGAGGCAAGGAGGGCCAAGGTGGGACCAGGAGGGAAAATGAGGGACAAGGAGGGGCAAGGAGGGACATGGAGTGACCAGGAGGGACAAGGAGGGAGCAGGAGGGAAAAGGAGTGACTAGGAGGGACAATGAGGGACATGGAGGGGCAATGAGGGACAAGGTGGGTCAAGGAGGGACAAGGAGGGAAAAGGAGGGGCAATGAGGGACAAGGAGGGACAAGGAGGGGCAAGTAGGAGCAATGAGGGACCAGGAGGGTCAAGGAGGGTCAAGGAAGGTCAAGGAGGTACAAGGAGAGACAAGGAGGCACCAGGAGGGAAATTATGGAAAGGAGTGACAAGGAGGAACAAGGAGGGACAATGAGGGGCAATGAGGGACAAGGTGGGTCAAGGAGGGAAAAGAAGGGTCGAGGAGGACCCTCCAGGGACTAGGAGACACCAGGAGCGACAAGGAGGGGCAAGGAGAGACAATGAGGGACAAGGAGGGGCAATGAGGACAAGGAGGCACAAGGAGGGACTAGGAGGGACAAGGAGGGACAAGGAGGGAAAAGGAGGGACTAGGAGGGACAAGGAGGGACCAGGAGGGAAATGGAGGGACAAGGAGGGGCAATGAGGGGCAATGAGGGGCAATGAGGGACAAGTAGCGACAAGCAGGATCAAGGAGGGACAAGGAGGGGCAAGTAGAGACATGGAGAGACAAGCAGGATTAAGGAGGGACAAACGGGGACAAGGAAGGACAATGAGGGACAAGTAGGGACAAGCAGGATCAAGGAGGGACCAGGAGGAACACGCAGGGACAAGCTGGTTCAATGAGGGAAAGCGGGGACAATGAGGGAGAAGGTGGGACTAGGAGGGACTAGGAGGGACTAGGAGGGACTAGGAGGGACTAGGAGGGACTAGGAGGAACTAGGAGGGACAATGAGGGGCAAGGAGAGGCAAGGAGGGACAAGCAGTGACCAGGAGGGAAAAGGAGGAACAAGGAGGGACAATGAGGGACAAGGAGAGACAAGGAGGGACCAGGAGGGACCAGGAGGGACCAGGAGGGACAAGGATGGACCAGGAGGGACCAGGAGGAACAAGGAGGGAAAACGAGTTACAAGGAGGAACAAGGAGGGACAATGAGGGACAAGGAGTAACATGGAGGGACATGGTGGTGCAAGGAGAGACATGGAGAGGCAAGGAGTGACAAGGAGGCACAAGGACGGAAAAAGAGTGACAAGGAGGGGCAATGAGGGAAAAGGAGGGACCAGGAGGGACAAGGACGGACAAGGAGGGGCAATGAGGGACAAGGTGAGACAAGGTGAGACAAGGAAGGGCAAGGAGAGACAAGGAGGGACAAGCAGGGACAATCAAGGACAAGGAGGGTCAATGACGGACAAGGAGGGGCAAGTACGGACCAAGAGGGTCAAGGAGGGACAAGGCGGGACAAGGAGGGACCAGGAGAGACAAGGAGGGAAAAGGAGTTACAAGGAGGAACAAGGAGGGACAAGGAAAGACAAGCTTGGACAAGAAGGGAAAAGGAGTGACAAGCAGGGACAAGGAGGGGCAATGAGAGACAAGAAGGTACAAGGAGGGAAAAGGAGTGACAAGGAGGGCCAAGGAGGGGCAATGAGGGACAAGGAGGGGCAAGTAGGAGCAATGAGGGACCAGGAGGGTCAGGGAATGTCAAGGAGGGACAAGGAGAGACAAGGAGGCACCAGGAGGGAAAAGGAGGGAAATTATGGAAAGGAGTGACAAGGAGGAAAAAGGAGGGACAATGAGGGGAAATTAGGGACAAAGAGGCCCAAGGAGGGACAAGTACGGACCAGGAGGGACAAGTACGGACCAGCAGGGACAAGTACGGACCAGGAGGGACAAGTACGGACCAGGAGCGACAAGGAGGGATACGGAGGGACAAGGAGGGATACGGTGGGACAAGGAGGGATGAGGAGGGAAAAGAAGGGGCAAGGAGGAGCAAGGTGGAACCAGGAGGGGCATGGAGAGACAAGGAGGGAAAAGGAGGGAGAGTGACAAGTAGAAACAAGGAGGGTCAAGGAGTGACAATGAGGGACAAGAAGGGACTAGCAGGGACTAGCAGGGTCAAGGAGGGACAAGGAGCGAAAAGGAGGACAAAGGAGGGGCAATGAGGGACAAGGAGCGAAAAGGAGGACAAAGGAGGGGCAGTGAGGGACAAGGAGGGACTAGCAGGGACTAGGAGAGTCAAGGAGTGACAAGGAGGGAAAAGGAAAGAAAAGGAGGACAAAGGAGGGGCAATGAGGGACAAGGAGGGAAGGCAGGGACAAGGAGGGGCAAGGAGAGACAAGGAGGGGCAATGAGGACAAGGAGGGACAAGGAGGGACCAGGAGGGAAAAGGAGGGACTAGGAGGGACAAGGAGGGGCCAGGAGGGGCAATGAGGGACATGGAGTGACTAGGAGGGACAAGGATGGTCAAGGAGGGACAAGGAGGGACAATTAGGGTCAAGGAGGGACAAGGAAGGACAAGAAGGACAAGGAGAGGCAAGGAGGGCCAAGGTGGGACCAGGAGGGAAAATGAGGGACAAGGAGGGGCAAGGAGGGACATGGAGTGACCAGGAGGGACAAGGAGGGAGCAGGAGGGAAAAGGAGGAAAAGGAGTGACTAGGAGGGACAATGAGGGACATGGAAGGGCAATGAGGGACAAGGTGGGTCAAGGAGGGACAAGGAGGGAAAAGGAGGGCCAAGGAGGGGCAATGAGGGACAAGGAAGAACAAGTAGGAGCAATGAGGGACCAGGAGGGTCAAGGAGGGTCAAGGAAGGTCAAGGAGGTACAAGGAGAGACAAGGAGGCAACAGGAGGGAAATTATGGAAAGGAGTGACAAGGAGGGACAATGAGAGGCAATGAGGGACAAGGTGGGTCAAGGAGGGACAAGGAGGGAAAAGTAGGGTCGAGGAGGACCCTATAGGGAATAGGAGACACCAGAAGCGACAAGGAGGGGCAAGGAGAGACAATGAGGGACAAGGAGGGGCAATGAGGACAAGGAGGGACAAGAAGGGACTAGGAGGGACAAGGAGGGGCAATGAGGGACATGGAGGGGCAATGAGGGACATGGAGGGGCAATGAGGGACAAGGAGGGACAAGTAGCAACATGCAGGATCAAGGAGGGACAAGGAGGGACAAGTAGGGACAAGCAGGATCAAGGAGGGACCAGGAAAGACAAGCATGGACAAGAAGGGAAAAGGAGTTACAAGGAGGGATTAGGATGGTCAAGGAGGGACAAGGAAGGTCAATGGTGGACAAGCAGGGACAAGGAGGGGCAATGAGAGACAAGAAGGTACAAGGAGGGAAAAGGAGTGACAAGGAGGGGCATTGAGGGACAAGGAGGGGCAAGTAGGAGCAATGAGGGACCAGGAGGGTCAAGGAATGTCAAGGAGGGACAAGGAGAGACAAGGAGGCACCAGGAGGGAAAAGGAGGGAAATTATGGAAAGGAGTGACAAGGAGGAAAAAGGAGGGACAATGAGGGGCAAGGATAGACAACGAGAGACAAGGAGAGGCAAGGAAGGAAAAGGAGGGACCAGGAGGGACAAGGCGGGACAAGGATGGGCAATGAGGGACAAGGTGAGACAAGGAAGGGCAAGGAGAGACAAGGAGGGACAATCAAGGACAAGGAGGGTCAATGACGGACAAGGAGGGGCAAGTACGGACCAAGAGGGTCAAGGAGGGACAAGGCGGAACAAGGAATGACCAGGAGAGACAAGGAGGGAAAAGGAGTTACAAGGAGGGACAAGGAAAGACAAACATGGACAAGAAGGGAAAAGGAGTTACAAGGAGGGATTAGGATGGTCAAGGAGGGACAAGGAAGGTCAATGGGGGACAAGCAGGGACAAGGAGGGGCAATGAGAGACAAGAAGGTACAAGGAGGGAAAAGGAGTGACAAGGAGGGGCAATGAGGGACAAGGAGGGGCAAGTAGGAGCAATGAGGGACCAGGAGGGTCAAGGAATGTCAAGGAGGGACAAGGAGTGACAAGGAGGCACCAGGAGGGAAATTATGGAAAGGAGTGACAAGGAGGAAAAAGGTGGGACAATGAGGGACAAGTACGGACCAGGAGGGACAAGGAGGGATAAGAAGGGAAAAGAAGGGGCAAGGAGGAGCAAGGAGGGATCAGGAGGGACAAGGAGGGGCAAGGAGAGACAAGGAGGGACAAGGAGGGGCAATGACGGACAAGGAGGGACTAGGAGGGACCAGAAGGGAAAAGGAAGGACTAGGAGGGACAAGGAGGGAAAATTAGGGGCAAGGAGGGACAAGGAGGGGCAATGAGGGACATGGAGGGGCAATGAGGGACTAGGAGGGACAAACAGGGACAAGGAAGGACAAGGAGGGTCAAGGAGGTACAAGGAGGAACAAGGAGCGACTAGCAGGGACAAGAAGGGACAAGCAGGATCAAGGAGGGACAAAAAGGGACAAGCAGGATCAAGGAGGGACAAGCAGGGTCAATGACCAGGAGGGTCAATGAGGGCCAAGGAGCGACAACGAGGAACAAGGAAGGACAAGGAGGGACAAGGAGGGATTAGGAGGGACAATGAGGGGCAAGGAGAGACAACGAGAGACAAGGAGAGGTAAGGAGGGGCCAGGAGGGAAAATGAAGGACAAGGAGGTGCAAGGAGGGACCAGGAGGGACCAGGAGGGTCAAGGAGGGAGCAGGAGGGAAACGGAGTGACAAGGAGGAACAAGGAGGGAAATGGAGTGACAAGGAGGGGCAAGGAGAGAAAAGGACAGACAAGGAGTGACAGGAAGAGACAAGGAGGGATAAGGACGGAAAGTAGGGTCAAGGAGGGACAAGGAGGGATAAGCATGGACAAGGAGGGAAAAAGAGTGAGAAGGAGGGACTAGTATTGTCAAGGAGGGACAAGGAAGGACAATGATGGACAAGCAGGAACAAGGAGGGGCAGGGAGGGACAAGGATAGACAAGGAGGAACAAGGAGGAATAAGGAGTGGCAATGAGGGACAAGGAGTGACAAGAAGAGACCAGGAGGGAAAAGGAGTGAAAGGAGTGACGAGGAGGAACAAGGAGGGACAAGGATGGGCAAGGAGGGACAATGAGGGACAAGGAGGGTCAAGGAGGGACACGCGGGGACAAGGAGGGACAAGGATGGTCAAGGAGGGACAATGAGGGACAAGGAGGGACAAGGAGGGACAAGGAGGGACAAGGAGGGACAAGGACAGACAAGGAGTGACAGGAAGAGACAAGGAGGGATAAGGACGGAAAAGTAGGGTCAAGGAGGGACAAGGAGGGATAAGCATGGACAAGGAGGGAAAAAGAGTGAGAAGGAGGGAGAGAAAAGGACAGACAAGGAGTGACAGGAAGAGACAAGGAGGGATAAGGACGGAAAAGTAGGGTCAAGGAGGGACAAGGAGGGATAAGCATGGACAAGGAGGGAAAAAGAGTGAGAAGGAGGGACTAGTATTGTCAAGGAGGGACAAGGAAGGACAATGATGGACAAGCAGGAACAAGGAGGGGCAGGGAGGGACAAGGAGAGACAAGGAGGAACAAGGAGGAATAAGGAGTGGCAATGAGGGACAAGGAGTGACAAGAAGGGACCAGGAGGGAAAGGAGTGACGAGGAGAGAACAAGGAGGGACAAGGATGGGCAAGGAGAGACAAGGAGGGACAAGGAGCGACTAGCAGGGACAAGCAGGATCAAGGAGGGACAAACAGGGACAAGGAGGGACAAGCAGGATCAAGGAGGGACAAGCAGGGTCAATGACCAGGAGGGTCAAGGAGGGACAACGAGGGACAATGAGGGGCAAGGAGAGACAACGAGAGACAAGGAGAGGCAAGGAAGGACAAGGAGGGACCAGGAGGGAAAATGAGGGACAAGGAGGGACCAGGAGGGACTAGGAGGGTCAAGGAGGGACCAGGAGGGAAACGGAGTGACAAGGAGGAACAAGGAGGAACAAGGAGGGACAAGGAGGGAAATGGAGTGACAAGGATGGGCAAGGAGAGGAAAGGACAGACAAGGAGTGACAGGAAGAGACAAGGAGGGATAAGGACGGAAAAGTAGGGTCAAGGAGGGACAAGGAGGGATAAGCATGGACAAGGAGGGAAAAAGAGTGAGAAGGAGGGACTAGTATTGTCAAGGAGGCACAAGGAAGGACAATGATGGACAAGCAGGAACAAGGAGGGGCAGGGAGGGACAAGGAGAGACAAGGAGGAATAAGGAGTGGCAATGAGGATCAAGGAGTGAGAAGAAGGGACCAGGAGGGAATATGAGGGAAAGGAGTGACGAGGAGGAACAAGGAGGGACAAGGAGGGTCAAGGAGGTACAAGCAGGGTCAAGGAGGGACACGCAGGGACAAGGAGGGACAAGGATGGTCAAGGAGGGACAAGGATGGTCAAGGAGGGACAATGAGGGGCAATGAGATACAAGGTGGGTCAAGGAGGGACAAGGAGGGAAAAGGAGGGCCAAGGAGGGGCAAGAAGGGGCAAGGAGGGGCAATGAGTGACAAGGATGGACAAGGAAGGAAAAGGAGTTTCAAGGGGGGACAAGGAGGGACAAGGAGTGGCAATGAGGGACGAGGAGTGACAAGAAGGGACCAGGAGGGAAAAGGAGGGAAAGGAGTGACGAGGAGGAACAAGGAGGGACAAGGAGGGTCAAGGAGGGACAAGCAGTGTCAAGGAGGGACCCGCAGGGACAAGGAGGGACAAGGAGGGACAAGGATGGTCAAGGAGGGACAAGGAGGGACAATGAGGGACAAGGAGGGGCAAGGAGAGACAAGGAGGGACAAGGAGGGACAAGGAGTGGCAATGAGGGGCAATTAGGGACAAAGAGGCCCAAGGAGGGACAAGTACGGACCAGGAGGGACAAGTACGGACCAGGAGCGACAAGGAGGGATACGGAGGGACAAGGAGGGATGAGGAGGGATGAGGAGGGATGAGGAGGGAAAAGAAGGGGCAAGGAGGAGCAAGGAGGAACCAGGAGGGGCATGGAGAGACAAGGAGGGAAAAGGAGGGAGAGTGACAAGGAGAAACAAGGAGGGTCAAGGAGTGACAATGAGGGACAAGAAGGGACTAGGAGGGACTAGCAGGGTCAAGGAGGGACAAGGAGCGAAAAGGAAGACAAAGGGGGGGCAATGAGGGACAAGGAGGGACTAGCAGGGACTAGGAGAGTCAAGGAGGGACAAGGAGGGAAAAGGAAAGAAAAGGAGGACAAAGGAGGGGCAATGAGGGACAAGGAGGGAAGGCAGGGACAAGGAGAGGCAAGGAGAGACAAGGAGGGACAAGGAGGGACAAGGAGGGACAAGGAGGGACAAGGAGGGGCAATGAGGACAAGGAGGGACAAGGAGGGACCAGGAGGGAAAAGGAGGGACTAGGAGGGACAAGGAGGGACCAGGAGGGAAAAGGACAAGGAGGGACAAGGAGGGGCAATGAGGGACATGGAGGGGCAATGAGGGACTAGGAGGGACAAGGATGGTCAAGGAGGGACAAGGAGGGTCAAGGAGGGACAAGGAAGGACAAGGAGGGACAAGGAGAGGCAAGGAGGGCCAAGGTGGGACCAGGAGGGAAAATGAGGGACAAGGAGGGACATGGAGTGACCAGGAGGGACAAGGAGGGAAAGGAGGAAAAGGAGTGACTAGGAGGTACAATGAGGGACATGGAGGGGCAATGAGGGACAAGGTGGGTCAAGGAGGGACAAGGAGGGAAAAGGAGGGGCAATGAGGGACAAAGAGGGGCAAGTAGGAGCAATGAGGGACCAGGAGGGTCAAGGAGGGTCAAGGAAGGTCAAGGAGGTACAAGGATAGACAAGTAGACACCAGGAGGGAAATTATGGAAAGGAGTGACAAGGAGGAACAAGGAGGGACAATGAGGGGCAATGAGGGACAAGGTGGGTCAAGGAGGGACAAGGAGGGAAAAGAAGGGTCGTGGAGGACCCTCCAGGGACTAGGAGACACCAGGAGCGACAAGGAGGGGCAAGGAGAGACAATGAGGGACAAGGAGGGGCAATGAGGACAAGGAGGCACAAGGAGGCACAAGGAGGCACAAGGAGGGACTAGGAGGGACAAGGAGGGACAAGGAGGGACAAGGAGGGACAAGGAGGGACCAGGAGGGAAAAGGAGGGACTTGGAGGGACAAGGAGGGACAAGGAGGGACCAGGAGTGAAAAGGAGGGACAAGGAGGGGCAATCAGGGACATGGATGGGCAATGAGGGACAAGGAGGGACAAGTAGCGACAAGCAGGATCAAGGAGGGACAAGGAGGGGCAAGTAGAGACATGGAGAGACAAGCAGGATCAAGGAAGGACAAACGGGGACAAACGGGGACAAGGAAGGCAAGGAGGGACAAGTAGGGACAAGCAGGATCAAGGAGGGACCAGGAGGAACACGCAGGGACAAGCTGGTTCAATGAGGGAAAGCGGGGACAATGAGGGAGAAGGAGGGACTAGGAAGGACTAGGAGGGACTAGGAGGGACTAGGAGGGACTAGGAGGAACTAGGAGGGACTAGGAGGGACTAGGAGGGACAAGGAGGGACTAGGTGGGACTAGGAGGGACAATGATGGGCAAGGAGGGACAAGCAGTGACCAGGAGGGAAAAGGAGGAACAAGGAGGGACAATGAGGGACAAGGAGAGACAAGGAGGGACCAGGAGGGACCAGGAGGGACAAGGATGGACCAGGAGGGAGCAGGAGGAACAAGGAGGGAAAAGGAGTTACAAGGAGGGACAATGAGGGACAATGAGGGACAAGGAGGGACAAGGAGTAACATGGAGGGACATGGTGGTGCAAGGAGAGACATGGAGAGGCAAGGAGTGACAAGGAGAGACAAGGAGGGACAAGGACGGAAAAAGAGTGACAAGGAGGGGCAATGAGGGAAAATGAGTGACCAGGAGGGACAAGGACGGACAAGGAGGGGCAATGAGGGACAAGGTGAGACAAGGAAGGGCAAGGAGAGACAAGGAGGGACAAGCAGGGACAATCAAGGACAAGGAGGGTCAATGACGGACAAGGAGGGGCAAGTACGGACCAAGAGGGTCAAGGAGGGACAAGGAGGGACCAGGAGAGACAAGGAGGGAAAAGGAGTTACAAGGAGGAACAAGGAAAGACAAGCATGGACAAGAAGGGAAAAGGAGTAACAAGGAGTGACTAGGATGGTCAAGGAGGGACAAGGAAGGTCAATGGGGGACAAGCAGGGACAAGGAGGGGCAATGAGAGACAAGAAGGTACAAGGAGGGAAAAGGAGTGACAAGGAGGGCCAAGGAGGGGCAATGAGGGACAAGGAGGGGCAAGTAGGAGCAATGAGGGACCAGGAGGGTCAAGGAATGTCAAGGAGGGACAAGGAGAGAAAAGGAGGCACCAGGAGGGAAAAGGAGGGAAATTATGGAAAGTAGGAAAAAGGAGGGACAATGAGGGACAAGTACGGACCAGGAGGGATAAGAAGGGAAAAGAAGGGGCAAGGAGGAGCAAGGTGGGACCAGGAGGGTCAAGGAGGGGCAATGAGGGACATGGGTGGGCAATGAGGGACTAGGAGGGACAAACAGGGACAAGGAAGGACAAGGAGGGTCAAGGAGGTACAAGGAGGGACAAGTAGGAACAAGGAGCGACTAGCAGGGACAAGAAGGGACAAGCAGGATCAAGGAGGGCAAGCAGGATCAAGGAGGGACAAGCAGGGTCAATTACCAGGAGGGTCAATGAGGGCCAAGGAGGGACAAGGAGGGACAACGAGGAACAAGGAAGGACAAGGAGGGATTAGGAGGGACAATGAGGGGCAAGGAGAGACAACGAGAGACAAGGAGAGGCAAGGAAGGACAAGGAGGGAGCAGGTGGGAAAATGAGGGACAAGGAGTTGCAAGGAGGGACCAGGAGGGTCAAGGAGGGACCAGGAGGGAAACGGAGTGACAAGGAGGAACAAGGAGGGAAATGGAGTGGCAAGGAGGGGCAAGGAGAGAAAAGGACAGACAAGGAGTGACAGGAAGAGACAAGGAGGGATAAGGACGGAAAAGTAGGGTCAAGGAGGGACAAGGAGGGATAAGCATGGACAAGGAGGGAAAAAGAGTGAGAAGGAGGGACTAGTATTGTCAAGGAGGGACAAGGAAGGAC
Organism: Polietes domitor; assembly: GCA_947397865.1. Classification (NCBI taxonomy): domain Eukaryota; kingdom Metazoa; phylum Arthropoda; class Insecta; order Diptera; family Muscidae; genus Polietes; species Polietes domitor. The sequence continues at coordinate 1,195,371 of OX377623.1, forward strand.
AATGATGGACAAGCAGGAACAAGGAGGGGCAGGGAGGGACAAGGAGAGACAAGGAGGAATAAGGAGTGGCTATGAGGGACAAGGAGTGACAAGAAGGGACCAGGAGGGAATAGGAGGGAAAGGAGTGACGAGGAGGAACAAGGAGGGTCAAGGAGGTACAAGCAGTGTCAAGGAGGGACAAGGAGGGACAAGGATGGTCAAGGAGGGACAAGGATGGTCAAGGTGGGACAATGAGGGGCAATGAGATACAAGGTGGGTCAAGGAGGGACAAGGAGGGAAAAGGAGGGCCAAGGAGGGGCAATGAGGACAAGGAGGGACAAGGAGGGACAAGGAGGGACCAGGAGGGAAAAGGAGGGACTAGGAGGGACAAGGAGGGACCAGGTGGGAAAAGGAGGGACAAGGAGGGGCAATGAGGGACATGGAGGGGCAATGAGGGACAAGGAGGGACAAGTAGCGACAAGCAGGATCAAGGAGGGGCAAGTAGAGACATGGAGAGACAAGCAGGAGCAAGGAGGGACAAACGGGGACAAACGGGGACAAGGAGGGACAAGCAGGATCAAGGAGGGACAAGGAGGGACCAGGAGGAACACGCAGGGACAAGCTGGTTCAATGAGGGAAAGCGGGGACAATGAGGGAGAAGGATGGACTAGGAGGACTAGGAGGACTAGGAGGGACTAGGAGGGGCAAGGGGGGACAAGCAGTGACCAGGAGGGAAAAGGAGGAACAAGGAGGGACAATGAGGGACAAGGAGAGACAAGGAGGGACCAGGAGGGAAAAGGATGGACCAGGGGGACCAGGAGGAACAAGGAGGGAAAAGGAGTAACAAGGAGGGACAATGAGGGACAAGGAGGATCAAGGAGGGACAAGGAGTAACATGGAGGGACATGGTGGTGCAAGGAGAGCCATGGAGAGGCAAGGAGTGACAAGGAGAGACAAGGAGGGACAAAGACGGAAAAAGAGTGACAAGGAGGGGCAATGAGGGAAAAGGAGGGGCCAGGAGGGACAAGGACGGACAAGGAGGGGCAATGAGGGACAAGGTGAGACAAGGAAGGGCAAGGAGAGACAAGGAGGGACAAGCAGGGACAAGCAAGGACAAGGAGGGTCAATGACGGACAAGGAGGGGCAAGTACGGACCAAGAGGGTCAAGAAGGGACAAGGCGGGACAAGGAGGGACCAGGAGAGACAAGGAGGAACAAGGAGGGACAAGGAAAGACAAGCATTGGCAAGAAGGGAAAAGGAGTGACAAGGAGGGACTAGGATGGCCAAGGAGGGACAAGGAAGGACAATGGGTGACAAGCAGGGACAAGGAGGGGCAATGAGAGACAAGAAGGTACAAGGAGGGAAAAGGAGTGACAAGGAGGGCCAAGGAGGGGCAATGAGGGACAAGGAGGGGCAAGTAGGAGCAATGAGGGACCAGGAGGGTCAAGGAATGTCAAGGAGGGACAAGGAGAGACAAGGAGGCACCAGGAGGGAAAAGGAGGGAAATTATGGAAAGGAGTGACAAGGAGGGACAATGAGGGACAATAAGGGACAAGGAGGGACAAGTACGGACCAGGAGGGACAAGGAGGGATAAGAAGGGGCAAGGAGGAGCAAGGTGGGACCAGGAGGGACAAGGAGGGGCAAGGAGAGACAAGGAGAGACAAGGAGGAACAAGGAGGGAAATGGAGTGACAAGGAGGGGCAAGGAGAGAAAAGGACAGACAAGGAGTGACAGGAAGAGACAAAGAGGGATAAGGACGGAAAAGTAGGGACAAGGAGGGATAAGCATGGACAAGGAGGGAAAAAGAGTGAGAAGGAGGGACTAGTATTGTCAAGGAGGGACAAGGAAGGACAATGATGGACAAGCAGGAACAAGGAGGGACAAGGAGGAATAAGGAGTGGCAATGAGGGACAAGGAGTGACAAGAAGGGACCAGGAGGGAAAAGGAGGGAAAGGAGTGACGAGGAGGAACAAGGAGGGACAAGGATGGTCAAGGAGGGACAAGCAGCGTCAAGGAGGGACACGCAGGGACAAGGATGGTCAAGGAGGGACAAGGGTGGTCAAGGAGGGACAATGAGGGACAAGGAGGGTCAAGGAGGGACACGCAGGGACAAGGATGGTCAAGGAGGGACAAGGAGGAACAAGGAGCGACTAGCAGGGACAAGAAGGGACAAGCAGGATCAAGGAGGGACAAACAAGGACAAGGAGGGACAAGCAGGATCAAGGAGGGACAAGGAGGGACAACGAGGAACAATGAAGGACAAGGAGGGACAAGGAGGGATTAGGAGGGACAATGAGGGGCAAGGAGAGACAACGAGAGACAAGGAGAGGCAAGGAAGGACAAGGAGGGACCAGGAAGGAAAATGAGGGACAAGGAGGTGCAAGGAGGGACTAGGAGGGTCAAGGAGGGACCAGGAGGGAAACGGAGTGACAAGGAGGAACAAGGAGGGACAAGGAGGGAAATGGAGTGACAAGGAGAGGAAAGGACAGACAAGGAGTGACATGAAGAGAAAAGCAGGGATAAGGACGGAAAAGAAGGGTCGAGGAGGGACAAGGAGGGATAAGCATGGACAAGGAAGGAAAAAGAGTGAGAAGGAGGGACTAGTATTGTCAAGGAGGGACAAGGAAGGACAATGATGGACAAGCAGGAACAAGGAGGGGCAGGGAGGGACAAGGAGAGACAAGGAGGAACAAGGAGGAATAAGGAGTGGCAATGAGGGACAAGGAGTGACAAGAAGGGACCAGGTGGGAATAGGAGGGAAAGGAGTGACGAGGAGGAACAAGGAGGGACAAGGAGGGTCAAGGAGGTACAAGCAGTGTCAAGGAGGGGCACGCAGGGACAAGGATGGTCAAGGAGGGACAATGAGGGGCAATGAGATACAAGGTGGTCAAGGAGGGACAAGGAGGGACAAGGAGGGAAAAGGAGGGAAAAGGAGAGCCAAGGAGGGGCAATGAGGGACAAGGAGGGACAAGGAGGGACAAGGAGGGGCAAGGAGAGACAAGGAGAGACAAGGAGGAATAAGGAGTGGCAATGAGGGACAAGGAGTGACAAGAAGGGACCAGGAGGGAAAGGAGTGACGAGGAGGAACAAGGAGGGACAAGCAGTGTCAAGGAGGGACACGCAGGGACAAGGATGGTCAAGGAGGGACAATGAGGGACAAGGAGGGACAAGGAGGGACAAGGAGGGACAAGGAGGGACAAGGAGGGACAAGGAGGAGCAAGGAGAGACAAGGAGGGATGAGGAGGGAAAAGAAGGGGCAAGGAGGAGCAAGGAGGAACCAGGAGGGGCATGGAGAGACAAGGAGGGAAATGGAGGGAGAGTGACAAGGAGAAACAAGGAGGGTCAAGGAGTGACAATGAGGGACAAGGAGGGACAAGCAGTGTCAAGGAGGGACACGCAGGGACAAGGAGGGACAAGGATGATCAAGGAGGGACAATGAGGGACAAGGAGGGACAAGGAGAGAAAAGGAGGGCCAAGGAGGGGCAATGAGGGACAAGGAGGGGCAAGTAGGAGCAATGAGGGACCAGGAGGGTCAAGGAGGGTCAATGAAGGTCAAGGAGGTACAAGGAGAGACAAGGAGGCACAAGGAGGGAAATTATGGAAAGGAGTGACAAGGAGGAACAAGGAGGGACAATGAGGGGCAATGAGGGACAAGGTGGGTCAAGGAGGGACAAGGAGGGAAAAGAAGGGTCGAGGAGGACCCTCCAGGGACTAGGAGACACCAGGAGCGACAAGGAGGGGCAAGGAGAGACAATGAGGGACAAGGAGGGGCAATGAGGACAAGGAGGGACAAGGAGGGACAAGGAGGGACAAGGAGGGACTAGGAGGGACAAGGAGGGACCAGGTGGGAAAAGGAGGGACAAGGAGGGGCAATGAGGGACATGGAGGGGCAATGAGGGACAAGGAGGGACAAGTAGCGACAAGCAGGATCAAGGAGGGACAAGGAGGGGCAAGTAGAGACATGGAGAGACAAGCAGGAGCAAGGAGGGACAAACGGGGACAAACGGGGACAAGGAAGGACAAGGAGGGACAAGCAGGATCAAGGAGGGACCAGGAGGAACACGCAGGGACAAGCTGGTTCAATGAGGGAAAGCGGGGACAATGAGGGAGAAGGAGGGACTAGGATGGACTAGGAGGGACTAGGAGGGACTAGGAGGGGCAAAGAGTCGCAAGGGGGGACAAGCAGTGACCAGGAGGGAAAAGGAGGAACAAGGAGGGACAATGAGGGACAAGGAGAGACAAGGAGGGACCAGGAGGGAAAAGGATGGACCAGGGGGACCAGGAGGAACAAGGAGGGAAAAGGAGTAACAAGGAGGGACAATGAGGGACAAGGAGGATCAAGGAGGGACAAGGAGTAACATGGAGGGACATGGTGGTGCAAGGAGAGCCATGGAGAGGCAAGGAGTGACAAGGAGAGACAAGGAGGGACAAAGACGGAAAAAGAGTGACAAGGAGGGGCAATGAGGGAAAAGGAGGGGCCAGGAGGGACAAGGACGGACAAGGAGGGGCAATGAGGGACAAGGTGAGACAAGGAAGGGCAAGGAGAGACAAGGAGGGACAAGCAGGGACAAGCAAGGACAAGGAGGGTCAATGACGGACAAGGAGGGGCAAGTACGGACCAAGAGGGTCAAGGAGGGTCAAGGCGGGACAAGGAGGGACCAGGAGAGACAAGGAGGAACAAGGAGGGACAAGGAAAGACAAGCATTGGCAAGAAGGGAAAAGGAGTGACAAGGAGGGACTAGGATGGCCAAGGAGGGACAAGGAAGGACAATGTGTGACAAGCAGGGACAAGGAGGGGCAATGAGAGACAAGAAGGTACAAGGAGGGAAAAGGAGTGACAAGGAGGGCCAAGGAGGGGCAATGAGGGACAAGGAGGGGCAAGTAGGAGCAATGAGGGACCAGGAGGGTCAAGGAATGTCAAGGAGGGACAAGGAGAGACAAGGAGGCACCAGGAGGGAAAAGGAGGGAAATTATGGAAAGGAGTGACAAGTACGGACCAGGAGGGACAAGGAGGGATAAGAAGGGGCAAGGAGGAGCAAGGTGGGACCAGGAGGGACAAGGAGGGGCAAGGAGAGACAAGGAGAGACAAGGAGGAACAAGGAGGGAAATGGAGTGACAAGGAGGGGCAAGGAGAGAAAAGGACAGACAAGGAGTGACAGGAAGAGACAAAGAGGGATAAGGACGGAAAAGTAGGGACAAGGAGGGATAAGCATGGACAAGGAGGGAAAAAGAGTGAGAAGGAGGGACTAGTATTGTCAAGGAGGGACAAGGAAGGACAATGATGGACAAGCAGGAACAAGGAGGGGCAGGGAGGGACAAGGAGGAATAAGGAGTGGCAATGAGGGACAAGGAGTGACAAGAAGGGACCAGGAGGGAAAAGGAGGGAAAGGAGTGACGAGGAGGAACAAGGAGGGACAAGGATGGTCAAGGAGGGACAAGCAGCGTCAAGGAGGGACACGCAGGGACAAGGATGGTCAAGGAGGGACAAGGGTGGTCAAGGAGGGACAATGAGGGACAAGGAGGGTCAAGGAGGGACACGCAGGGACAAGGATGGTCAAGGAGGGACAAGGAGGAACAAGGAGCGACTAGCAGGGACAAGAAGGGACAAGCAGGATCAAGGAGGGACAAACAAGGACAAGGAGGGACAACGAGGAACAAGGAAGGACAAGGAGGGATTAGGAGGGACAATGAGGGGCAAGGAGAGACAACGAGAGACAAGGAGAGGCAAGGAAGGACAAGGAGGGACCAGGAAGGAAAATGAGGGACAAGGAGGTGCAAGGAGGGACCAGGAGGGACCAGGAGGGACTAGGAGGGTCAAGGAGGGACCAGGAGGGAAACGGAGTGACAAGGAGGAACAAGGAGGGACAAGGAGGGAAATGGAGTGACAAGGAGAGGAAAGGACAGACAAGGAGTGACATGAAGAGAAAAGGAGGGATAAGGACGGAAAAGAAGGGTCAAGGAGGGACAAGGAGGGATAAGCATGGACAAGGAAGGAAAAAGAGTGAGAAGGAGGGACTAGTATTGTCAAGGAGGGACAAGGAAGGACAATGATGGACAAGCAGGAACAAGGAGGGGCAGGGAGGGACAAGGAGGAACAAGGAGGAATAAGGAGTGGCAATGAGGGACAAGGAGTGACAAGAAGGGACCAGGTGGGAATAGGAGGGAAAGGAGTGACGAGGAGGAACAAGGAGGGACAAGGAGGGTCAAGGAGGTACAAGCAGTGTCAAGGAGGGACACGCAGGGACAAGGATGGTCAAGGAGGGACAATGAGGGGCAATGAGATACAAGGTGGGTCAAGGAGGGACAAGGAGGGAAATGGAGGGAAAAGGAGAGCCAAGGAGGGGCAATGAGGGACAAGGAGGGACAAGGAGGGACAAGGAGGGGCAAGGAGAGACAAGGAGGAATAAGGAGTGGCAATGAGGGACAAGGAGTGACAAGAAGGGACCAGGAGGGAAAAGGAGGGAAAGGAGTGACGAGGAGGAACAAGGAGGGACAAGCAGTGTCAAGGAGGGACACGCAGGGACAAGGATGGTCAAGGAGGGACAATGAGGGACAAGGAGGGACAAGGAGGGACAAGGAGGGACAAGGAGGAGCAAGGAGAGACAAGGAGAGACAAGGAGGGACAAGGAGTGGCAATTAGGGACAAAGAGGCCCAAGGAGGGACAAGTACGGACCAGGAGGGACAAGTACGGACCAGGAGCGACAAGGAGGGATAAGGAGGGACAAGGAGGGAAAAGAAGGGGCAAGGAGGAACCAGGAGGGGCATGGAGAGACAAGGAGGGAAAAGGAGGGAGAGTGACAAGGAGAAACAAAGAGGGTCAAGGAGTGACTATGAGGGACAGGAAGGGACTATGAGGGACTAGCAGGGTCAAGGAGGGACAAGGAGGGAAAAGGAGGGGCAATGAGGGACACGGAGGGACTAGCAGGGACTAGGAGGGACAAGGAGGGAAAAGGAAAGAAAAGGAGGACAAAGGAGGGGCAATGAGGGACAAGGAGGGAAGGCAGGGACAAGGAGGGTCAAGTACGGACCAGGAGTGACAAGGACGGACTAGAAGGGACTAGGAGGGACAAGGATGGACAAGGAGGGACAAGGAGGGACAAGGAGGGGCAATGAGGGACATGGAGGGGCAATGAGGGACAAGGAGGGACTAGGAGGGACAAGGAGGGACAAGGAGGGTCAAGGAGGGACAAGTAAGGACAAGGAGGGACAAGGAGTGGCAAGGAGGGACAAGCATGGACAAGGAGGGAAAAGGAGGAACAAGGAGGGACAATGAGGGACAAGGAAAGACAAGGAGGGACCAGGAGGGACAAGGAGGGAAGGCAGGGACAAGCAGGGACAATGAGGGTCAAGTACGGACCAGGAGGGACAAGGACAGACTAGAAGGGACTAGGAGGGACAAGGAGGGACAAGGAGGGACAAGGAGAGACAAGGAGGGACAAGGAGGGGCAATGAGGGACATGGAGGGGCAATGAGGGACAAGGAGGGACTAGGAGGGACAAGGAGGGACAAGGAGGGTCAAGGAGGGACAAGGAAGGACAAGGAAGGACAAGGAAGGACATGGAGGGACAAGGAGGGACAAGGAGGGACAAGCATGCGCAAGGAGGGAAAAGGAGGGACAAGGAGAGACAAGGAGGGACCAGGAGGGACAAGGATGGACCAGGAGGGACAAGGAGGGACCAGGAGGGACAACGAGGAACAAGGAAGGACAAGGAGGGATTAGGAGGGACAATGAGGGGCAAGGAGAGACAAGGAGTGGCAAGGAGGGACATGGAGTGACCAGGAGGGACAAGGAGGGAAAAGGAATGACAAGGAGGGACAATGAGGGACATGGAGGGGCAATGAGGGACAAGGTGGGTGAAGGAGGGACAAGGAGGGAAAGGAGGGCCAAGGAGGGGCAATGAGGGACAAGGAGGGGCAAGTAGGAGCAATGAGGGACCAGGAGGGTCAAGGAGGGTCTAGGAAGGTCAAGGAGGTACAATGAGGCACCAGGAGGGAAATTATGGAAAGGAGTGACAAGGAGGAACAAGGAGGGACAATGAGGGGCAATAAGGGACAAGTACGGACCAGGAGGGAAAAGAAGGGTCAAGGAGGAGCAAGGAGAGACGAGGAGCGACAAGGAGGGGCAAGGAGAGACAAGGAGGGACAAGGAGGGGCAATGAGGACCAGGAGGGACAAGGAGGGACCAGGAGGGAAAAGGAGGGACTAGGAGGGCCAAGGAGGGGCCAGGAGGGAAAAGGAGGGACAAGGAGGGGCAATGAGGGACATGTAGGGACATGGAGGGGCAATGAGGGACAAGGAGGGACTAGGAGGGACAAGGATGGTCAAGGAGGGACAAGGAGGGACAAGGAGGGTCAAGGAGGGACAAGGAAGGACAAGGAATGACAAGGAGTGACAAGGAGAGGCAAGGAGGGCCAAGGTGGGACCAGGAGGGAAAATGAGGGACAAGGAGGGGCAAGGAGGGACATGGAGTGACCAGGAGGGACAAGGGGGGACAAGGAGGGAAAAGGAGTGACTAGGAGGGACATGGAGGGCCAAGGAGGGACAATGAGGGGCAAGTAGGAGCAATGAGTGACCAGGAGGGTCAAGGAGGGTCAAGGAAGGTCAAGGAGGTACAAGGAGAGACAAGGAGGCACCAGGAGGGAAATTATGGAAAGGAGTGACAATGAGGAACAATGAGGGGCAATGAGGGACAAGGAGGGACAAGTACGGACCAGGAGGGAAAAGAAGGGTCGAGGAGGACCCCTCCCCCTGCCCCTCCTTGTCCTCATTGCCCCTCCTTGTCCCTCCTTGTCCCTCCATGACCCACCTTGTCCCTCATTGCCCCTCCAGTGACTAGGAGACACCAGGAGCGACAAGGAGGGGCAAGGAGAGACAAGGAGGGACAAGGAGGGGCAATGAGGACAAGGAGGGACTAGGAGGGACAAGGAGGGACAAGGAGGGACAAGGAGGGACAAGGAGTGACAAGGAGTGACCAGGAGGGACTAGGAGGGACATGGAGGGACCAGGAGGGACAATGAGGGGCAATGAGGGACATGGAGGGGCAATGAGGGACATGGAGGGGCAATGAGGGACAAGTAGCGACAAGCAGGATCAAGGAGGGACAAGGAGGGACCAGGAGGGACAAGGAGGGGCAAGGAGAGACATGGAGAGACAAGCAGGATCAAGGAGGGACAAACGGGGACAAGGAAGGACAAGTAGGAACACGCAGGGACAAGCTGGTTCAATGAGGGAAAGCGGGGACAATGAGGGAGAAGCAGGGACTAGGATGGACTAGGAGGGACTAGGAGGGACTAGGAGGGACAATGAGGGGCAAGGAGAGGCAAGGAGGGACAAGAAGTGACCAGGAGGGAAAAGGAGGAACAATGAGGGACAATGAGGGACAAGGAGAGACAAGGAGGGACCAAGAGGGACAAGGATGGACCAGGAGGGACCAGGAGGGACCAGGAGGAACAAGGAGGGAAAAGGAGTTACAAGGAGGAGCAAGGGGGGACAATGAGGGACAAGGAGGATCAAGGAGGGACAAGGAGTAACATGGAGGGACATGGTGGTGCAAGGAGAGGCATGGAGAGGCAAGGAGTGACAAGGAGAGACAAGGAGGGACAAGGTCGGAAAAAGAGTGACAAGGAGGTGCAATGAGGGAAAAGGAGGGACCAAGAGGGACAAGGCGGGACAAGGACGGACAAGGAGGGGCAATGAGGGACAAGGTGAGACAAGGAAGGGCAAGGAGAGACAAGGAGGGACAAGGAAGGACAAGGAGGGTCAATGACGGACAAGGAGGGGCAAGTACGGACCAAGAGGGTCAAGGAGGGACAAGGCGGGACAAGGAGGGACCAGGAGAGACAAGGAGGGAAAAGGAGTTACAAGGAGGGACAAGGAAAGACAAGCATGGACAAGAAGGGAAAAGGAGTGACAAGGAGGGACTAGGATGGTCAAGGAGGGACAAGGAAAGACAATGGGGGACAAGCAGGGACAAGGAGGGGCAATGAGAGACAAGAAGGTACAAGGAGGGAAAAGGAGTGACAAGGAGGGCCAAGGAGGGGCAATGAGGGACAAGGAGGGGCAAGTAGGAGCAATGAGGGACCAGGAGGGTCAAGGAATGTCAAGGAGGGACAAGGAGGCACCAGGAGGGAAAAGGAGGGAAATTATGGAAAGGAGTGACAAGGAGGAACAAGGAGGGACAAGGAGGGACAAGTACGGACCAGGAGGGACAAGGAGGGATATGGAGGGAAAAGAAGGGGCAAGGAGGAGCAAGGTGGGACCAGGAGGGACAAGGAGGGGCAAGGAGAGACAAGGAGGGACAAGGAGCGGCAAGGAGGGGCAATGAGGGACAAGGAGGGACTAGGAGGGAAAAGGAAGGACTAGGAGGGACAAGGAGGGACCAGGAGGGACATGGAGGGGCAATGAGGGACATGGAGGGGCAATGAGGGACATGGAGGGGCAATGAGGGACTAGGAGGGACAAACAGGGACAAGGAAGGACAAGGAGGGATTAGGAGGGACAATGAGGGGCAAGGAGAGACAACGAGAGACAAGGAGAGGCAAGGAAGGACAAGGAGGGACCAGGAGGGACAAGGAGGTGCAAGGAGGGACCAGGAGGGGCAAGGAGGGACCAGGAGGGTCAAGGAGGGACCAGGAGAGACAAGCAGGATCAAGGAGGGACAAACAGGGACAAGGAGGGACAAGCAGGGTCAATGACCAGGAGGGTCAATGAGGGCCAAGGAGGGACAACGAGGAACAAGGAAGGACAAGGAGGGATTAGGAGGGGCAATGAGGGGCAAGGAGAGACAACGAGAGACAAGGAGAGGCAAGGAAGGACAAGGAGGGACCAGGAGGGGCCAGGAGGGGCAAGGAGGGACCAGGAGGGTCAAGGAGGGACCAGGAGGGAAACGGAGTGACAAGGAGGAACAAGGAGGGAAATGGAGTGACAAGGAGGGGCAAGGAGAGAAAAGGACAGACAAGGAGTGACAGGAAGAGACAAGGAGGGATACGGAGGGAAAGGAGGGTCAAGGAGGGACAAGGAGGGATAAGCATGGACAAGGAGGGAAAAAGAGTGAGAAGGAGGGACTAGTATTGTCAAGGAGGGACAAGGAAGGACAATGATGGACAAGCAGGAACAAGGAGGGGCAGGGAGGGACAAGGAGAGACAAGGAGGAATAAGGAGTGACAATGAGGGACAAGGAGTGACAAGAAGGGAACAGGAGGGAAAGGAGTGACGAGGAGGAACAAGGAGGGACAAGCAGTGTCAAGGAGGGACACGCAGGGTTAAGGAGGGACAAGGAAGGTCAAGGAGGGACAAGGATGGTCAAGGATGGTCAAGGAGTGACAATGAGGGACAAGGAGGGTCAAGGAGGGACACGCAGGGACACGCAGGGACAAGGAGGGACAAGGATGGTCAAGGAGGGACAATGAGGGACAAGGAGGGACAAATAGGGACAAGGAGGGACAAGGAGGGGCAAGGAGAGACAAGGAGAGACAAGGAGGGACAAGGAGGGACAAGGAGCGACTAGCAGGGACAAGAAGGGACAATCAGGATCAAGGAGGGACAAACAGGGACAAGGAGGGACAAGCAGGATCAAGGAGGGACAAGCAGGGTCAAGGAGGGCCAAGGAGGGACAAGGAGGGACAACGAGGAACAAGGAAGGACAAGGAGGGATTAGGAGGGACAATGAGGGGCAAGGAGAGACAACGAGAGACAAGGAGAGGCAAGGAAGGACAAGGAGGGACCAGGAGGGAAAATGAGGGAAAAGGAGGTGCAAGGACGGACCAGGAGGGACAAGGAGGGACTAGGAGGGTCAAGGAGGGACCAGGAGGAAAACGGAGTAACAAGGAGGAACAAGGAGGAACAAGGAGGAACAAGGAGGAACAAGGAGGAACAAGAAGGAACAAGGAGGAACAAGGAGGGACAAGGAGGGAAATGGAGTGACAAGGAGGGGCAAGGAGGGGCAAGGAGAGGAAAGGATAGACAAGGAGTGACAGGAAGAGACAAGGAGGGATAAGGACGGAAAAGTAGGGTCAAGGAGGGACAAGGAGGGATAAGCATGGACAAGGAGGGAAAAAGAGTGAGAAGGAGGGACAAGGAAGGACAATGATGGACAAGCAGGAACAAGGAGGGGCAGGGAGGGACAAGGAGAGACAAGGAGGAACAAGGAGGAATAAGGAGTGGCAATGAGGGACAAGGAGTGACAAGAAGGGACCAGGAGGGAAAGGAGTGACGAGGAGGAACAAGGAGGGACAAGGAGGGTCAAGGAGGGACAAGGATGGTCAAGGAGGGACAATAAGGGGCAATGAGATACAAGGTGGGTCAAGGAGGGACAAGGAGGGAAAAGGAGGGGCAATGAGGGACAAGGATGGACAAGGAAGGAAAAGGAGTTTCAAAGGGGGACAAGGAGGGACAAGGAGGGGCAAGGAGAGACAAGGAGAGACAAGGAGAGACAAGGAGGAATAAGGAGTGGCAATGAGGGACAAGTATGTCAAGAAGGGACCAGGAGGGAAAAGGAGGGAAAAGGAGGGAAAGGAGTGACGAGGAGGAACAAGGAGGGACAAGGAGGTTCAAGCAGTGTCAAGGAGGGACTCGCAGGGACAAGTAGGGACAAGGATGGTCAAGGAGGGACAAGGAGGGACAAGAAGGGGCAAAGAGAGACAAGGAGAGACAAGGAGGGACAAGGAGGGACAAGGAGTGGCAATGAGGGGCAAAGAGGCCCAAGGAGGGACAAGTACGGACCAGGAGGGTCAAGTACGGACCAGGAGGGACAAGGAGGGACAAGTACGGACCAGGAGCGACAAGGAGGGATAAGGAGGGACAAGGAGGGATGAGGAGGGAAAAGAAGGGGCAAGGAGGAGCAAGGAGGAACCAGGAGGGGCAAGGAGGAACCAGGAGGGGCATGGAGAGACAAGGTTGGAAAAGGAGGGAGAGTGACAAGGAGAAACAAGGAGGGTCAAGGAGTGACAATGAGGGTCAAGAAGGGACTAGGAGGGACTAGCAGGGTCAAGGAGGGACAAGGAGCGAAAAGGAGGACAAAGGAGGGGCAATGAGGGACAAGGAGGGAAGGCAGGGACAAGGAGGGTCAAGTACGGACAAGGACGGACTAGAAGGGACTAGGAGGGACTAGGAGGGACAAGGAGGGACAAGGAGAGACAAGGAGGGGCAATGAGGGACATGGAGGGGCAAGTAGGAGCAATGAGGGACCAGGAGGGTCAAGGAATGTCAGGGAAGGACAAGGAGAGACAAGGAGGCACCAGGAGGGAAAAGGAGGGAAATTATGGAAAGGAGTGACAAGGAGGAACAAGGAGGGACAATGAGGGGCAATGACTGACAAGGAGGGACAAGTACGGACCAGGAGGGACAAGGAGGGAAAAGAAGGGGCAAGGAGGAGCAAGGTGGGACCAGGAGGGGCAAGGAGAGACAAGGAGGGACAGGGAGGGACAAGGAGGGGCAATGAGGCACAAGGAGGGACAAGGAGGGAAAAGGAGTGACAAGGAGGGACAATGAGGGACAAGGAGGGGCAAGTAGGAGCAATGAGGGACCAGGAGGGTCAAGGAGGGTCAAGGAAGGTCAAGGAGGTACAAGGAGGCACCAGGAGGGAAATTATGGAAAGGAGTGACAAGGAGGAACAAGGAGGGAAATGAAGTGACAAGGAGGGGCAAGGAGAGAAAAGGACAGACAAGGAGTGACAGGAAGAGACAAAGAGGGATAAGGACGGAAAAGTGGGCTCAAGAAGGGACAAGTAGGGATAAGCATGGACAAGGAGGGAAAAAGAGTGAGAAGGAGGGACTAGTATTGTCATGGAGAGACAAGGAAGGACAATGATGGACAAGCAGGAACAAGGAGAGGCAGGGAGGGACAAGGAGAGACAAGGAGGAATAAGGAGTGGCAATGAGGGACAAGGAGTGACAAGAAGGGACCAGGAGGGAATAGGAGGGAAAGCAGTGACGAGGAGGAACAAGGAGGGACAAGGAGGGTCAAGGAGGTACAAGCAGTGTCGAGGAGGGACACGCAGGGACAAGGATGGTCAAGGAGGGACAAGGATGGTCAAGGAGGGACAATGAGGGGCAATAAGATACAAGGTGGGTCAAGGAGGGACAAGGAGGGCCAAGGAGGGGCAATGAGGGACAAGGATGGACAAGGAAGGAATAGGAGTTTCAAGGGGGGACAAGGAGGGAAAAGGATGGACATGGAGGGGCAAGGAGAGACAAGGAGGAATAAGGAGTGACAATGAGGGACAAGGAGTGACACGAAGGGACCATGAGGGAAAAGGAGGGAAAGGAGTGACGAGGAGGAACAAGGAGGGACAAGGAGGGTCAAGGAGGGACAAGCAGTGTCAAGGAGGGACACGCAGGGACAAGGAGGGACAAGGATGGTCAAGGAGGGACAAGGATGGTCAAGGAGGGACAAGGAGGGACAAGGAGGGGCAAGGAGAGACAAGGAGAGACAAGGAGGGACAAGGAGGAATAAGGAGTGACAATGAGGGACAAGGAGTGACAAGAAGGGACCAGGAGGGAAAAGGAGGGAAAGGAGTGACGAGGAGGAACAAGGAGGGACAAGGAGGGTCAAGGAGGGACAAGCAGTGTCAAGGAGGGACACGCAGGGACAAGGATATTCAAGGAGGGACAAGGATGGTCAAGGAGGGACAAGGAGGGACAAGGAGGGACAAGGAGGGGCAAGGAGAGACAAGGAGAGACAAGGAGGGACAAGGAGGGACAAGGAGGGACAAGGAGTGGCAAAGAGGCCCAAGGAGGGACAAGTACGGACCAGGAGGGACAAGTACGGACCAGGAGGGACAAGGAGGGACAAGTACGGACCAGGAGCGATAAGGAGAGATAAGGAGGGATGAGGAGGGAAAAGAAGGGGCAAGGAGGAGCAAGGAGGAACCAAGAGGGGCATGGAGAGACAAGGAGGGAAAAGGAGTGAGAGTGACAAGGAGAAACAAGGAGGGTCAAGGGACTAGGAGGGACTAGCAGGGTCAAGGAAGGACAAGGAGCGAAAAGGAGGGGCAATGAGGGACAAGGAGGGACTAGCAGGGACTAGGAGAGTCAAGGAGGGACAAAGAGGGAAAAGGAAAGAAAAGGAGGGGCAATGAGGGACAAGGAGGGAAGGCAGGGACAAGCAGGGACAAGGAGGGTCAAGTACGGACCAGGAGGGACAAGGACGGACTAGAAGGGACTAGGAGAGACAAGGAGGGACAAGGAGGGGCAATGAGGGACATGGAGGGCAATGAGGGACAAGGAGTGGCAATGAGGGGCAATTAGTGGCAAAGAGGCCCAAGGAGGGACAAGTACGGACCAGGAGGGACAAGTACGGACCAGGAGGGACAAGTACGGCCCAGGAGCGACAAGGAGGGACAAGTACGGACCAGGAGCGACAAGGAGGGATAAGGAGGGACAAGTACGGACCAGGAGCGATAAGGAGAGATAAGGAGGGATGAGGAGGGAAAAGAAGGGGCAAGGAGGAGCAAGGAGGGACAAGGAGTGGCAAAGAGGCCCAAGGAGGGACAAGTACGGACCAGGAGGGACAAGTACGGACCAGGAGGGACAAGGAGGGACAAGTACGGACCAGGAGCGATAAGGAGAGATAAGGAGGGATGAGGAGGGAAAAGAAGGGGCAAGGAGGAGCAAGGAGGAACCAAGAGGGGCATGGAGAGACAAGGAGGGAAAAGGAGTGAGAGTGACAAGGAGAAACAAGGAGGGTCAAGGGACTAGGAGGGACTAGCAGGGTCAAGGAAGGACAAGGAGCGAAAAGGAGGGGCAATGAGGGACAAGGAGGAACTAGCAGGGACTAGGAGAGTCAAGGAGGGACAAGGAGGGAAAAGGAAAGAAAAGGAGGGGCAATGAGGGACAAGGAGGGAAGGCAGGGACAAGCAGGGACAAGGAGGGTCAAGTACGGACCAGGAGGGACAAGGACGGACTAGAAGGGACTAGGAGGGACAAGGAGAGACAAGGAGAGACAAGTAGGGACAAGGAGGGGCAATGAGGGACATGGAGGGCAATGAGGGACATGGAGGGCAATGAGGGACAAGGAGGGACTAGGAGGGACAAGGAGGGACAAGGAGGGACAAGGAGGGACAAGGAGGGACAAGGAGGGTCAAGGAGGGACAAGGAGGGACAAGGAGGGGCAATGAGGGCAATGAGGGACAAGGAGGGACTAGGAGGGACAAGGAGGGACAAGGAGGGACAAGGAGGGTCAAGGAGGGACAAGGAAGGACAAGGAAGGACAAGGAAGGACAAGGAGGGACAAGCATGGACAAGGAGGGAAAAGGAGGAACAAGGAGGGACAATGAGGGACAAGGAGAGACAAGGAGGGACCAGGAGGGACAAGGATGGACCAGGAGGGACAAGGAGGGACAACGAGGAACAAGGAAGGACAAGGAGGGATTAGGAGGGACAATGAGGGGCAAGGAGAGACAAGGAGTGGCAAGGAGGGACATGGAGTGACCAGGAGGGACAATGAGGGAAAAGGAGTGACAAGGAGGGACATGGAGGGGCAATGAGGGACAAGGTGGGTGAAGGAGGGACAAGGAGGGAAAAGGAGGGCCAAGGAGGGGCAAGGAGGGGCAAGTAGGAGCAATGAGGGACCAGGAGGGTCAAGGAGGGTCAAGGAAGGTCAAGGAGGTACAAGGAGGCACCAGGAGGGAAATTATGGAAAGGAGTGACAAGGAGGAACAAGGAGGGACAATGAGGGGCAATGAGGGACAAGTACGGACCAAGAGGGTCAAGGAGGGACAAGGCGGGACAAGGAGGGACCAGGAGGGAAAAGGAGTTACAAGGAGGGACAAGGAAAGACAAGCATGGACAAGAAGGGAAAAGGAGTGACAAGGAGGGACTAGGATGGTCAAGGAGGGACAAGGAAGGACAATGGGGGACAAGCAGGGACAAGGAGGGGCAATGAGAGACAAGAAGGTACAAGGAGGGACAAGGAGGGGCAAGGAGAGACAAGGAGAGACAAGGAGCGGCAAGGAGAGACAAGGAGGGACATGGAGGGACAAGGAGTGGCAATGAGGGGCAATTAGGGACAAAGAGGCCCAAGGAGGGACAAGTACGGACCAGGAGGGACAAGTACGGACCAGGAGGGACAAGGAGGGACAAGTACGGACCAGGAGCGACAAGGAGGGATAAGGAGGGACAAGGAGGGATGAGGAGGGAAAAGAAGGGGCAAGGAGGAGCAAGGTGGAACCAGGAGGGGCATGGAGAGACAAGGAGGGAAAAGGAGGGAGAGTGACAAGGAGAAACAAGGAGGGACAAGGAGGGTCAAGGAGTGACAATGAGGGACAAGAAGGGACTAGGAGGGACTAGCAGGGTCAAGGAGGGACAAGGAGCGAAAAGGAGGACAAAGGAGGGGCAATGAGGGACAAGGAGGGGCAATGAGGGACAAGAAGGGACAAGGAGGGTCAAGTACGGACCAGGAGGGACAAGGACGGACTAGAAGGGACTAGGAGGGACAAGGAGGGACAAGGAGGGACAAGGAGGGACAAGGAGAGACAAGGAGGGACAAGGAGGTGCAATGAGGGACATGGAGGGGCAATGAGGGACAAGGAGGGACTAGGAGGGACAAGGAGGGACAAGGAGGAATAAGGAGTGACAATGAGGGACAAGGAGTGACAAGAAGGGACCAGGAGGGAAAGGAGTGACGAGGAGGAACAAGGAGGGACAAGGAGGGTCAAGGAGGGACAAGCAGTGTCAAGGAGGGACACGCAGGGACAAGGAGGGACAAGGATATTCAAGGAGGGACAAGTATGGTCAAGGAGGGACAAGGAGGGACAAGGAGGGGCAAGGAGAGACAAGGAGAGACAAGGAGGGACAAGGAGTGGCAAAGAGGCCCAAGGAGGGACAAGTACGGACCAGGAGGGACAAGTACGGACCAGGAGGGACAAGTACGGACCAGGAGGGACAAGGAGGGACAAGTACGGACCAGGAGCGATAAGGAGAGATAAGGAGGGATGAGGAGGGAAAAGAAGGGGCAAGGAGGAGCAAGGAGGAACCAAGAGGGGCATGGAGAGACAAGGAGGGAAAAGGAGTGAGAGTGACAAGGAGAAACAAGGAGGGTCAAGGGACTAGGAGGGACTAGCAGGGTCAAGGAAGGACAAGGAGCGAAAAGGAGGGGCAATGAGGGACAAGGAGGGACTAGCAGGGACTAGGAGAGTCAAGGAGGGACAAAGAGGGAAAAGGAAAGAAAAGGAGGGGCAATGAGGGACAAGGAGGGAAGGCAGGGACAAGCAGGGACAAGGAGGGTCAAGTACGGACCAGGAGGGACAAGGACGGACTAGAAGGGACTAGGAGAGACAAGGAGGGACAAGGAGGGGCAATGAGGGACATGGAGGGCAATGAGGGACAAGGAGGGACAAGGAGTGGCAATGAGGGGCAATTAGTGGCAAAGAGGCCCAAGGAGGGACAAGTACGGACCAGGAGGGACAAGTACGGACCAGGAGGGACAAGGAGGGACAAGTATGGACCAGGAGCGACAAGGAGGGATAAGGAGGGATGAGGAGGGAAAAGAAGGGGCAAGGAGGAGCAAGGAGGAACCAGGAGGGGCATGGAGAGACAAGGAGGGAAAAGGAGTGAGAGTGACAAGGAGAAACAAGGAGGGTCAAGGGACTAGGAGGGACTAGCAGGGTCAAGGAAGGACAAGGAGCGAAAAGGAGGGGCAATGAGGGACAAGGAGGGACTAGCAGGGACTAGGAGAGTCAAGGAGGGACAAGGAGGGAAAAGGAAAGAAAAGGAGGGGCAATGAGGGACAAGGAGGGAAGGCAGGGACAAGCAGGGACAAGGAATGTCAAGTACGGACCAGGAGGGACAAGGACGGACTAGAAGGGACTAGGAGAGACAAGTAGGGACAAGGAGGGGCAATGAGGGACATGGAGGGCAATGAGGGACATGGAGGGCAATGAGGGACAAGGAGGGACTAGGAGGGACAAGGAGGGACAAGGAGGGACAAGGAGGGACAAGGAGGGTCAAGGAGGGACAAGGAGAGACAAGGAGGGACAAGGAGGGGCAATGAGGGACATGGAGGGCAATGAGGGACAAGGAGGGACTAGGAGGGACAAGGAGGGACAAGGAGGGACAAGGAGGGTCAAGGAGGGACAAGGAAGGACAAGGAAGGACAAGGAGGGACAAGCATGGACAAGGAGGGAAAAGGAGGAACAAGGAGGGACAATGAGGGACAAGGAGAGACAAGGAGGGACCAGGAGGGACAACGAGGAACAAGGAAGGACAAGGAGGGATTAGGAGGGACAATGAGGGGCAAGGAGAGACAAGGAGTGGCAAGGAGGGACATGGAGTGACCAGGAGGGACAATGAGGGAAAAGGAGGGACAAGGAGGGACATGGAGGGGCAATGAGGGACAAGGTGGGTGAAGGAGGGACAAGGAGGGAAAAGGAGGGCCAAGGAGGGGCAATGAGGGACAAGGAGGGGCAAGTAGGAGCAATGAGGGACCAGGAGGGTCAAGGAGGGTCAAGGAAGGTCAAGGAGGTACAAGGAGGCACCAGGAGGGAAATTATGGAAAGGAGTGACAAGGAGGGACAATGAGGGGCAATGAGGGACAAGTACGGACCAGGAGGGAAAAGAAGGGCAAGGAGGAGCAAGGAGAGACCAGGAGCGACAAGGAGGGGCAAGGAGAGACAAGGAGGGACAAGGAGGGGCAATGAGGACAAGGAGGGACAAGGAGGGACTACGAGGGAAAAGGAGGGACTAGGAGGGCCAAGGAGGGGCCAGGAGGGACAAGGAGGGGCAATGAGGGACATGGAGGGGCAATGAGGGACTAGGAGGGACAAGGATGGTCAAGGAGGGTCAAGGAGGGTCAAGGAGGGTCAAGGAGGGACAAGGAAGGACAAGGAATGACAAGGAGAGGCAAGGAGGGTCAAGGTGGGACCAGGAGGGAAAATGAGGGACAAGGAGGGGCGAGGAGGGACATGGAGTGACCAGGAGGGACAAGGAGGGAAAAGGAGTGACTAGGAGGGACAATGAGGGACATGGAGGGGCAATGAGGGACAAGGTGGGTCAAGGAGGGACAAGGAGGGAAAAGGAGGGCCAAGGAGGGGCAATGAGGGACAAGGAGGGGCAAGTAGGAGCAATGAGGGACCAGGAGGGTCAAGGAGGGTCAAGGAAGGTCAAGGAGGTACAAGGAGAGACAAGGAGGCACCAGGAGGGAAATTATGGAAAGGAGTGACAAGGAGGAACAAGGAGGGACAATGAGGGGCAATGAGGGACAAGGAGGGACAAGTACGGACCAGGAGGGAAAAGAAGGGTCCTCCTCGACAGTTCTTTTCCCTCCTTGTCCCTCCTTGACCCACCTTGTCCCTCATTGCCCCTCCAGGGACTAGGAGACACCAGGAGCGACAAGGAGGGGCAAGGAGAGACAAGGAGGGACAAGGAGGGGCAATGAGGACAAGGACGGGCAAGGAGGGACTAGGAGGGACAAGGAGGGACAAGGAGGGACAAGGAGGGACAAGGAGGGACAAGGAGGGACAAGGAGGGACAAGGAGGGACAAGGAGGGACAAGGAGGGACAAGGAGGGACAAGGAGTGACAAGGAGGGACCAGGAGGGACTAGGAGGGAAAAGGAGGGACAAGGAGGGGCAATGAGGGACATGGAGGGGCAATGAGGGACAAGGAGGGGCAATGAGGGACAAGGTGAGACAAGGAAGGGCAAGGAGAGACAAGGAGGGACAAGCAGGGACAAGCAAGGACAAGGAGGGTCAATGACGGACAAGGATGGGCAAGTACGGACCAAGAGGGTCAAGGAGGGACAAGGCGGGACAAGGAGGGACCAGGAGGGAAAAGGAGTTACAAGGAGGGACAAGGAAAGACAAGCATGGACAAGAAGGGAAAAGGAGTGACAAGGAGGGACTAGGATGGTCAAGGAGGGACAAGGAAGGACAATGGGGGACAAGCAGGGACAAGGAGGGGCAATGAGAGACAAGAAGGTACAAGGAGGGACAAGGAGGGGCAAGGAGAGACAAGGAGAGACAAGGAGCGGCAAGGAGAGACAAGGAGGGACATGGAGGGACAAGGAGTGGCAATGAGGGGCAATTAGGGACAAAGAGGCCCAAGGAGGGACAAGTACGGACCAGGAGGGACAAGTACGGACCAGGAGGGACAAGGAGGGACAAGTACGGACCAGGAGCGACAAGGAGGGATAAGGAGGGACAAGGAGGGATGAGGAGGGATGAGGAGGGAAAAGAAGGGGCAAGGAGGAGCAAGGTGGAACCAGGAGGGGCATGGAGAGACAAGGAGGGAAAAGGAGGGAGAGTGACAAGGTGAAACAAGGAGGGACAAGGAGGGTCAAGGAGTGACAATGAGGGACAAGAAGGGACTAGGAGGGACTAGGAGGGACTAGCAGGGTCAAGGAGGGACAAGGAGCGAAAAGGAGGACAAAGGAGGGGCAATGAGGGACAAGGAGGGGCAATGAGGGACAAGAAGGGACAAGGAGGGTCAAGTACGGACCAGGAGGGACAAGGACGGACTAGAAGGGACTAGGAGGGACAAGGAGGGACAAGGAGAGACAAGGAGGGACAAGGAGGTGCAATGAGGGACATGGAGGGGCAATGAGGGACAAGGAGGGACTAGGAGGGACTAGGAGGGACAAGGAAGGACAAGGAGGGTCAAGGAGGGACAAGGAAGGACAAGGAGGGACAAGGAGAGGCAAGGAGGGACAAGCATGGACAAGGAGGGACTAGGATGGTCAAGGATGGTCCAGGAGGGACAAGGAAGGACAATGAGGGACAAGCAGGGACAAGGAGAGACTAGGAGATACAAGGAGGGACATGGAGAGATAAGGAAGGACAAGGAGGGACAAGCAGGGGCAATGAGGGACATGGAGGGGCAATGAGGTACAAGTTGGCTCAAGGAGGGACAAGGAGGGAAAAGGATGGACAAGGAGGGAAAAGGAGGGCAAGTAGGAGCAATGAGGGACCAGGAGGGTCAAGGTGGGACAAGGAATGACAAGCAGAGTCAAGGAGGGCAAGGAGGGACAACGAGAGTCAAGGAGGGACAAGCAGGGACAAGAAGAGAAAAGGAGGGACAAGGATGGACAAGGAAGGACAATGAGGGACAAGGAGGGTTAAGGGAGGGACAAGGAGGGACAAGGAGGGCAAGGAGAGACATGGAGAAACAAGCTGGATCAAGTAGGGACAAACGGGGACAAGGATGGACAAGGAGGGACAAGTAGGGACAAGCAGGATCAAGGAGGGACAAGGAGGGACAAGGAGGGGCAAGGAGAGACATGGAGAGACAAGCAGGATCAAGGAGGGACAAACGGGGACAAGGAGGGACAAGCAAGGACAAGGAGGGACCAGGAGGGACACGCAGGCACAAGCTGGTTCAAGGAGGGAAAATCAGGATCAAGGAGGGACAAGGAGGGGCAAGGAGAGACATGGAGAGACATGGAGAGACAAGCAGGATCAAGGAGGACAAACGGGGACAAGGAAGGACAAGGAGGGACAAGCAGGATCAAGGAGGGCCCAGGAGGGGCAAGGAGAGACATGGAGAGACATGCAGGATCAAGGAGGGATAAGGAAGGACAAGGAGAGGCAAGGAGGGACAAGGAGGGACAAGCAGGATCAAGGAGGGACCAGGAGGGACAATGAGGGGCAAGGAGAGACATGGAGAGACAAGCAGGATCAAGGAGGGACAAACGGGGACAAGGAGGGACAAGGAGGGACCAGGAGGGACACGCAGGCACAAGCTGGTTCAAGGAGGGAAAAGCAGGATCAAGGAGGGACAAGGAGGGGCAAGGAAAGACATGGAGAGACAAGCAGAATCAAGGAGGGACAACGGGGACAAGGAGGGACAAGCAGGATCAAGAAGGGACAAGGAGGGGCAAGGAGAGACATGGAGAGACAAGCAGGAACAAGGAGGGACAATCGGGGACAACGAAGGACAAGGAGGGACAAGTAGGGACGAGCAGGATCAAGGAGGGACAAGGAGGGACAAGCATTATCAAGGTGGGACAAGGAGGGGCAAGGAGAGACATGGAGAGACAAGCAGGATCAAGGAGGGACAAACGGGGACAAGGAAGGACAAGGAGGGACAAGCAGGATCAAGGAGGGACCAGGAGGAACACGCAGGGACAAGCTGGTTCAAGGAGTGAAAGCGGGGACAATGAGGGAGAAGGAGGGACTAGGAGGGACTAGGATGGACTAGGAGGGACTAGGAGGGACTAGCAGGGACTAGCAGGGACAATGAGGGGCAAGGAGAGACAAGGAGAGACAAGGAGAGGCAAGGAGGGACAAGCAGTGACCAGGAGGGAAAAGGAGGAACAAGGAGGGACAATGAGGGACAAGGAGAGACAAGTAGGGACCAGGAGGGACAAGGATGGACCAGGAGGAACCAGGAGGGAAAAGTAGTTACAAGGAGGAACAAGGAGGGACAATGCGGGACAAGGAGAGGCATGGAGAGGCAAGGAGTGACAAGGAGGGACAAGGGCGGAAAAAGAGTGACAAGGAGGGGCAATGAGGGACCAGGAGGGACAAGGCGGGACAAGGACGGAAAAGGAGGGGCAATGAGGGACAAGGAAGGGCAAGGAGAGACAAGGAGGGACAAGCAGGGACAAGCAAGGACAAGGAGGGTCAATGACGGACAAGGAGGGGCAAGTACGGACCAAGAGGGTCAAGGAGGGACAAGGCGGGACAAGGAGAGACAAGGAGGGAAAATGAGTTACAAGGAGGAACAAGGAGGGACAAGGAAAGACAAGCATGGACAAGAAGGGAAAAGGAGTGACAAGGAGGGACTAGGATGTTCAAGGAGGGACAAGGAAGGACAATGAGGGACAAGCAGGGACAAGGAGGGCAATGAGAGACAAGAAGGTACAAGGAGGGACATGGAGGGACATGGAGGGGCAATGAGGGACAAGGTGGGTCAAGGAGGGAAAAGGAGTGACAAGGAGGGCCAAGGAGGGGCAATGAGGGACAAGGAGTTGCAAGGAGAGACAAGGGGGCACCAGGAGGGAAATTATGGAAAGGAGTGACAAGGAGGAACAAGGAGGGACAAGAGGGACAAGTACGGACCAGGAGTGACAAGGAGGTATAAGAAGGGAAAAGAAGGGAAAAGAAGGGGCAAGGAGGAGCAAGGTGGGACCAGGAGGGACAAGGAGGGGCAAGGAGAGACAAGGAGAGACAAGGAGGGACAAGGACGGACAAGGAGGGGCAATGAGGGACAAGGTGGGACAAGGAAGGGCAAGGAGAGACAAGGAGGGACAAGCAGGGACAAGCAAGGACAAGGAGGGTCAATGACGGACAAGGAGGGGCAAGTACGGACCAAGAGGGTCAAGGAGGGACAAGGAGGGACAAGGCGGGACAAGAAGGGACCAGGAGAGACAAGGAGGGAAAAGGAGTTACAAGGAGGAACAAGGAGGGACAAGGAAAGACAAGCATGGACAAGAAGGGAAAAGGAGTGACAAGGAGGGACTAGGATGTTCAAGGAGGGACAAGGAAGGACAATGAGGGACAAGCAGGGACAAGGAGGGCAATGAGAGACAAGAAGGTACAAGGAGGGACATGGAGGGGCAATGAGGGACAAGGTGGGTCAAGGAGGGACAAGGAGGGAAAAGGAGTGACAAGGAGGGCCAAGGAGGGGCAATGAGGGACAAGGAGTTGCAAGGAGGGACAAGGAGGCACCAGGAGGGAAATTATGGAAAGGAGTAACAAGAAGGAACAAGGAGGGACAATGAGGGACAAGTACGGACCAGGAGTGACAAGGAGGGATAAGAAGGGAAAAGAAGGGGCAAGGAGGAGCAAGGTGGGACCAGGAGGGAAAAGGAGGGACAAGTAGGGACAAGGATGGTCAAGGAGGGACAATGAGGGACAAGGAGGGACAAGGAGGGGCAAGGAGAGACTAGGAGAGAAGAGGAGAGACAAGGAGGGACAAGGAGGGACAAGGAGTGGCAATGAGGGGCAATTAGGGACAAAGAGGCCCAAGGAGGGACAAGGACGGACCAGGAGGGACAAGTACGGACCAGGAGGGACAAGGAGGGACAAGTACGGACCAGGAGCGACAAGGAGGGATAAGGAGGGACAAGGAGGGATGAGGAGGGAAAAGAAGGGGCAAGGAGGAGCAAGGAGGAACCAGGAGGGGCATGGAGAGACAAGGAGGGAAAAGGAGGGAGAGTGACAAGGAGAAACAAGGAGGGACAAGGAGGGTCAAGGAGTGACAATGAGGGACAAGAAGTGACAAGAAGGGACCAGGAGGGAAAGGAGTGACGAGGAGGAACAAGGAGGGACAAGGAGGGACAAGCAGTGTCAAGGAGGGACACGCAGGGATAAGGAGGGACAAGGATGGTCAAGGAGGGACAAGGAGGGACAAGGAGGGACAATGAGTGACAAGGAGGGTCAAGGAGGGACACGCAGGGACAAGAAGGGACAAGGATGGTCAAGGAGGGACAAGGAGGGGCAAGGAGAGACAAGGAGAGACAAGGAGGGACAAGGAGCGACTAGCAGGGACAAGAAGGGACAAGCAGGATCATGGAGGGACAAACAGGGACAAGGAGGGACAAGCAGGGTCAATGACCAGGAGGGTCAAGGAGGGACAAGGAGGGACAACGAGGAACAAGGAAGGACAAGGAGGGATTAGGAGGGACAACGAGGGGCAAGGAGAGACAACGAGAGGCAAGGAAGGACAAGGAGGGACCAGGAGGGAAAATGAGGGACAAGGAGGTGCAAGGAGGGACCAGGAGGGACAAGGAGGGACTAGGAGGGTCAAGGAGGGACCAGGAGGGAAACGGAGTGACAAGGAGGAACAAGGAGGAACAAGGAGGAACAGGGAGGAACAAGGAGGGACAAGGAGGGAAATGGAGTGACAAGGAGGGGCAAGGAGAGGAAAGGATAGACAAGGAGTGACAGGAAGAGACAAGGAGGGATAAGGACGGAAAAGTAGGGTCAAGGAGGGACAAGGAGGGATAAGCATGGACAAGGAGGGAAAAAGAGTGAGAAGGAGGGACTAGTATTGTCACGGAGGGACAAGGAAGGACAATGATGGACAAGCAGGAACAAGGAGGGGCAGGGAGGGACAAGGAGAGACAAGGAGGAATAAGGAGTGGCAATGAGGGACAAGGAGTGACAAGAAGGGACCAGGAGGGAATAGGAGGGAAAGGAGTGACGAGGAGGAACAAGGAGGGACAAGGAGGGTCAAGGAGGTACAAGCAGTGCCAAGGAGGGACACGCAGGGACAAGTAGGGACAAGGATGGTCAAGGAGGGACAATGAGGGACAAGGAGGGACAAGGAGGGGCAAGGAGAGACTAGGAGAGACAAGGAGGGACAAGGATGGACAAGGAGTGGCAATGAAGGGCAATTAGGGACAAAGAGGCCCAAGGAGGGACAAGTACGGACCAGGAGGGACAAGTACGGACCAGGAGGGACAAGTACGGACCAGGAGGGACAAGTACGGACCAGGAGCGACAAGGAGGGATAAGGAGGGACAAGGAGGGATGAGGAGGGAAAAGAAGGGGCAAGGAGGAACCAGGAGGGGTATGGAGAGACAAGGAGGGAAAAGGAGGGAGAGTGACAAGGAGAAACAAGGAGGGTCAAGGAGTGACAATGAGGGACAAGAAGGGACTAGAGGGACTAGCAGGGTCAAGGAGGGACAAGGAGCGAAAAGGAGGACAAAGGAGGGACAAGGAGGGAAGGCAGGGACAAGGAGGGTCAAGTACGGACCAGGAGGGACAAGGACGGACTAGAAGGGACTAGGAGGGACAAGGAGGGACAAGGAGAGACAAGAAGGGACAAGGAGGGGCAATGAGGGACATGGAGGGGCAATGAGGGACAAGGAGGGACTAGGAGGGTCTAGGAGGGACAAGGAGGGACAAGGAGGGACAAGGAGGGACAAGGAAGGACAAGGAAGGACAAGGAGGGACAAGGAGGGACAAGGAGAGGCAAGGAGGGACAAGCATGGACAAGGAGTGGCAAGGAGGGACTAGGATGGTCAAGGATGGTCCAGGAGGGACAAGGAAGGACAATGAGGGACAAGCAGGGACAAGGAGGGGCAAGGAGAGACTAGGAGATACAAGGAGGGACATGGAGAGATAAGGAAGGACAAGGAGGGACAAGCAGGGGCAATGAGGGACATGGAGGGGCAATGAGGTACAAGTTGGCTCAAGGTGGGACAAGGAATGACAAGCAGAGTCAAGGAGGGCAAGGAGGGACAGGGAGAGTCTAGGAGGGACAAGCAGGGACAAGAAGAGAAAAGGAGGGACAAGGATGGACAAGGAAGGACAATGAGGTACAAGGAGGGTTAAGGGAGGGACAAGGAGGGACAAGGAGGGCAAGGAGAGACAAGCAGGATCAAGTAGGGACAAACGGGGACAAGAATGGACAAGGAGGGACAAGTAGGGACAAGCAGGATCAAGGAGGGACAAGGAGGGACCAGGAGGGACAAGGAGGGGCAAGGAGAGACATGGAGAGACAAACGGAGACAAGGAGGGACAAGCAAGGACAAGGAGGGACCAGGAGGGACACGCAGGTACAAGCTGGTTCAAGGAGGGAAAAGCAGGATCAAGGAGGGACAAGGAGGGGCAAGGAGAGACATGGAGAGACAAGCAGGATCAAGGAGGGACAAACGGGGACAAGGAAGGACAAGGAGGGACAAGCAGGATCAAGGAGGGATAAGGAGGGACAAGGAGGGCCCAGGTGGGGCAAGGAGAGACATGGAGAGACAAGCAGGATCAAGGAGGGACAAGGAAGGACAAGGAGAGGCAAGGAGGGACCAGGAGGGACAATGAGGGGCAAGGAGAGACATGGAGAGACAAGCAGGATCAAGGAGGGACAAACGGGGACAAGGAAGGACAAGGAGGATCAAGGAGGGACAAGGAGGGGCAAGGAGAGACATGGAGAGACAAGCAGGAACAAGGAGGGACAATCGGGGACAACGAAGGACAAGGAGGGACAAGTAGGGACGAGCAGGATCAAGGAGGGACAAGGAGGGACCAGGAGGGACATGCAGGGACAAGGAGGGACAAGCAGGATCAAGGTGGGACAAGGAGGGGCAAGGAGAGACATGGAGAGACAAGCAGGATGAAGGAGGGACAAACGGGGACAAGGAAGGACAAGGAGGGACAAGCAGGATCAAGGAGGGACCAGGAGGAACACGCAGGGACAAGCTGGTTCAAGGAGGGAAAGGCAGGATCAAGGAGGGACAAGGAGGGGCAAGGAAAGACATGGAGAGACAAGCAGAATCAAGGAGGGACAAACGGGGACAAGGAGGGACAAGCAGGATCAAGGAGGGACAAGGAGGGGCAAGGAGAGACATGGAGAGACAAGCAGGAACAAGGAGGGACAATCGGGGACAACGAAGGACAAGGAGGGACAAGTAGGGACGAGCAGGATCAAGGAGGGACAAGGAGGGACCAGGAGGGACATGCAGGGACAAGGAGGGACAAGCAGGATCAAGGTGGGACAAGGAGGGGCAAGGAGAGACATGGAGAGACTAGCAGGATCAAGGAGGGACAAACGGGGACAAGGAAGGACAAGGAGGGACAAGCAGGATCAAGGAGGGACCAGGAGGAACACGCAGGGACAAGCTGGTTCAAGGAGGGAAAGCGGGGACAATGAGGGAGAAGGAGGGACTAGGAGGGACTAGGATGGACTAGGAGGGACTAGGAGGGACTAGCAGGGACAATGAGGGGCAAGGAGAGACAAGGAGAGGCAACGAGGGACAAGCAGTGACCAGGAGGGAAAAGAAGGAACAAGGAGGGACAATGAGGGACAAGGAGAGACAAGTAGGGACCAGGAGGGACAAGGATGGACCAGGAGGGACCAGGAGGAACAAGGAGGGAAAAGGAGTTACAAGGAGGGACAATGCGGATCAAGGAGGGACAAGGAGTAACAAGGAGGGACAAGGTGGTGCAAGGAGAGACATGGAGAGGCAAGGAGTGACAAGGAGGGACAAGGACGGAAAAAGAGTGACAAGGAGGGGCAATGAGGGAAAAGGAGGGACCAGGAGGGACAAGGCAGGACATGGAGGGACAAGGCGGTACAAGGAGGGACCAGGAGAGACAAGGAGGGAAATGGAGTTACAAGGAGGAACAAGGAGGGACAAGGAAAGACAAGCATGGACAAGAAGGGAAAAGGAGTGACAAGGAGGGACTAGGATGTTCAAGGAGGGACAAGGAAGGACAATGAGGGACAAGGCGGGACAAGGAGGGACAAGGCGGTACAAGGAGGGACCAGGAGAGACAAGGAGGGAAATGGAGTTACAAGGAGGAACAAGGAGGGACAAGGAAAGACAAGCATGGACAAGAAGGGAAAAGGAGTGACAAGGAGGGACTAGGATGTTCAAGGAGGGACAAGGAAGGACAATGAGGGACAAGCAGGGACAAGGAGGGGCAAGGAGATACAAGGAGGGACATGGAGAGATAAGGAAGGACAAGGAGGGACAAGCAGGGGCAATGAGGGACATGGAGGGGCAATGAGGTACAAGTTGGCTCAAGGAGGGACAAGGAGGGAAAAGGATGGACAAGGAGGGAAAAGGATGGACAAGGAGGGAAAAGGAGGGCAAGTAGGAGCAATGAGGGACCAGGAGGGTCAAGGAGGGTCAAGGTGGGACAAGGAATGACAAGCAGAGTCAAGGAGGGCAAGGAGGGACAAGGAGAGTCAAGGAGGGACAAGCAGGGACAAGAAGAGGAAAGGAGGGACAAGGATGGACAAGGAAGGACAATGAGGGACAAGGAGAGTTAAGGGAGGGACAAGGAGGGCAAGGAGAGACATGGAGAGACAAGCAGGATCAAGTAGGGACAAACGGGGACAGGGATGGACAAGGAGGGACAAGTAGGGACAAGCAGGATCAAGAAGGGACAAGGAGGGACCAGGAGGGACAAGGAGGTGCAAGGAGAGACATGGAGAGACAAGCAGGATCAAGGAGGGACAAACGGGGACAAGGAAGGACATGGTGGGACAAGCAAGGACAAGGAGGGACCAGGAGGGACACGCAGGCACAAGCTGGTTCAAGGAGGGAAAAGCAGGATCAAGGAGGGACAAACGGGGACAAGGAAGGACAAGGAGGGACAAGCAGGATCAAGGAGGGACAAGGAGGGCCCAGGAGGGGCAAGGAGAGACATGGAGAGACAAGCAGGATCAAGGGGGGCCAAGGAAGGACAAGGAGAGGCAAGGAGGGACAAGCAGGATCAAGGAGGGACCAGGAGGGACAATGAGGGGCAAGGAGAGACATGGAGAGACAAGCAGGATCAAGGAGGGACAAACGGGGACAAGGAAGGACAAGGAGGGACAAGGAGGGACCAGGAGGGACCAGGAGGGACACGCAGGCACAAGCTGGTTCAAGGAGGGAAAAGCAGGATCAAGGAGGGACAAGGAGGGGCAAGGAAAGACATGGAGAGACAAGCAGAATCAAGGAGGGACAAACGGGGACAAGGAGGGACAAGCAGGATCAAGGAGGGACAAGGAGGGCACAGGAGGGGTAAGGAGAGACATGGAGAGACAAGCAGGAACAAGGAGGGACAATCGGGGACAACGAAGGACAAGGAGGGACAAGTAGGGACGAGCAGGATCAAGGAGGGACAAGGAGGGACCAGGAGGGACATGCAGGGACAAGGAGGGACAAGCAGGATCAAGGTGTGACAAGGAGGGGCAAGGAGAGACATGGAGAGACAAGCAGGATCAAGGAGGGACAAGGAAGGACAAAGAGGGACAAGCAGGATCAAGGAGGGACCAGGAGGAACACGCAGGGACAAGCTGGTTCAAGGAGGGAAAGCGGGGACAATGAGGGAGAAGGAGGGACTAGGATGGACTCGGAGGGACTAGGAGGGACTAGCAGGGACAAGGAGAGACATGTAGGGACCAGGAGGGACAAGGATGGACCAGGAGGAACAAGGAGGGAAAAGGAGTTACAAGGAGGAACAAGGAGGGACAATGCGGGACAAGGAGGATCAAGGAGGGACAAGGAGTAACAAGGAGGGACATGGTGGTGCAAGGAGAGACATGGAGAGGCAAGGAGTGACAAGGAGAGACAAGGAGGGACAAGGACGGAAAAAGAGTGACAAGGAGGGGCAATGAGGGAAAAGGAGGGACCAGGAGGGACAAGGACGGACAAGGAGGGGCAATGAGGGACAAGGTGGGACAAGGAAGGGCAAGGAGAGACAAGGAGGGACAAGCAAGGACAAGGAGGGTCAATGACGGACAAGGAGGGGCAAGTACGGACCAAGAGGGTCAAGGAGGGACAAGGCGGGACAAGGAGGGACCAGGAGAGACAGGGAGGGAAAAGGAGTTACAAGGAGGGACAAGGAAAGACAAGCATGGACAAGAAGGGAAAAGGAGTGACAAGGAGGGACTAGGATGTTCAAGGAGGGACAAGGAAGGACAATGAGGGACAAGCAGGGACAAGGAGGGCAATGAGAGACAAGAAGGTACAAGGAGGGACATGGAGGGACATGGAGGGGCAATGAGGGACAAGGTGGGTCAAGGAGGGACAAGGAGGGAAAAGGAGGGACCAGGAGGGACAAGGCGGGACAAGGACGGACAAGGAGGGGCAATGAGGGACAAGGTGGGACAAGGAAGGGCAAGGAGAGACAAGGAGGGACAAGCAAGGACAAGCAAGGACAAGGAGGGTCAATGACGGACAAGGAGGGGCAAGTACGGACCAAGAGGGTCAAGGAGGGACAAGGCGGGACAAGGAGGGACCAGGAGAGACAAGGAGGGAAAAGGAGTTACAAGGAGGAACAAGGAGGGACAAGGAAAGACAAGCATGGACAAGAAGGGAAAAGGAGGGACTAGGATGTTCAAGGAGGGACAAGGAAGGACAATGAGGGACAAGCAGGGACAAGGAGGGCAATGAGAGACAAGAAGGTACAAGGAGGGACATGGAGGGACATGGAGGGGCAATGAGGGACAAGGTGGGTCAAGGAGGGGCAAGGAGGGAAAAGGAGTGACATGGAGGGCCAAGGAGGGACAATGAGGGACAAGAAGTTGCAAGGAGAGACAAGGAGGCACCAGGAGGGAAAAGGAGGGAAATTATGGAAAGGAGTGACAAGGAGGGACAAGGAGGGACAAGTACGGACCAGGAGTGACAAGGAGGGATAAGAAGGGAAAAGAAGGGGCAAGGAGGAGCAAGGTGGGACCAGGAGGGACAAGGAGGGGCAAGGAGAGACAAGGAGAGACAAGGAGGGACAAGGAGGGGCAAGGAGGGGCAAGGAGGGGCAATGAGGGACTAGGAGGGACCAGGAGGGAAAAGGAAGGACTAGGAGGGACAAGGAGGGACCAGGAGGGAAAATTAGGGGCAAGGAGGGACAAGGAGGGGCAATGAGGGACATGGAGGGGCAATGAGGGACTAGGAGGGACAAGGAGGGGCAATGAGGTACATGGAGGGGCAATGAGGGACTAGGAGGGACAAGGAGCGACTAGCATGGACAAGAAGGGACAAGCAGGATCAAGGAGGGACAAACAGGGACAAGGAGGGACAAGCAGGATCAAGGAGGGACAAGCAGGGTCAATGACCAGGAGGTTCAAGGAGGGCCAAGGAGGGACAAGGAGGGACAACGAGGAACAAGGAAGGACAAGGAGGGATTAGGAGGGACAATGAGGGGCAAGGAGAGACAACGAGTGACAAGGAGAGGCAAGGAAGGACAAGGAGGGACCAGGAGGGACCAGGAGGGACAAGGAGGGTCAAGGAGGGACCAGGAGGGAAACGGAGTGACAAGGAGGAACAAGGAGGAACAAGGAGGAACAAGGAGGGAAAAGGAGGGACAAGGAGGGACAAGGAGGGGCAAGGAGAGAAAAGGACAGACAAGGAGTGACGGGAAGAGACAAGGAGGGATAAGGACGGAAAAGTAGGGACAAGTAGGGACAAGGAAGGATAAGCATGGACAAGGAGGGAAAAAGAGTGAGAAGGAGGGACTAGTATTGTCAAGGAGGGACAAGGAAGGACAATGATGGACAAGCATGCACAAGGAGGGGCAATGAGGGACAAGGTGGGACGAGGAAGGGCAAGGAGAGACAAGGATGGACAAGGAAGGAAAAGGAGTTTCAAGGGGGGACAAGGAGGGACAAGGAGGGACAAGGAGGGGCAAGGAGAGACAAGGAGAGACAAGGAGAGACAAGGAGAGACAAGGAGAGACAAGGAGAGACAAGGAGGAATAAAGAGGTGGCAATGAGGGACAAGGAGTGACAAGAAGGGACCAGGAGGGAAAAGGAGGGAAAGGAGTGACGAGGAGGAACAAGGAGGGACCAGGAGGGTCAAGGAAGGTAAAGGAGGGACAAGCAGTGTCAAGGAGGGACACGCAGGGAAAAGGAGGGACAAGTATGGTCAAGGAGGGACAATGAGGGACAAGCAGGGACAAGGAGGGGCAAGGAGAGACAAGGAAAGACAATTAGAGACAAGGAGGGACAAGGAGGGATAAGGAGGGACAAGGAGTGGCAATGAGGGGCAATGAGGGACAAAGAGGCCCAAGGAGGGACAAGTACGGACCAGGAGGGACAAGTACGGACCAGGAGCGACAAGGAGGGATAAGGAGGGATAAGGAGGGATAAGGAGGGATGAGGAGGGAAAAGAAGGGGCAAGGAGGAACCAGGAGGGGCATGGAGAGACAAGGAGGGAAAAGGAGGGAAAGTGACAAGGAGAAACAAGGAGGGACAAGGAGGGTCAAAGAGTGACAATGAGGGACAAGAAGGGACTAGGAAGGACTAGCAGGGTCAAGGAGGGACAAGGAGCGAAAAGGAGGACAAAGGAGGGGCAATGAGGGACAAGGAGGGACTAGGAGAGTCATGGAGGGACAAGGAGGGAAAAGGAAAGAAAAGGAGGACAAAGGAGGGGCAATGAGGGACAAGGAGGGAAGGCAGGGACAAGCAGGGACAAGAAGGGACAAGAAGGGACAAGGAGGGTCAAGTACGGATCAGGAGGGACAAGGACGGACTAGAAGGGATTAGGAGGGACAATGAGGGGCAAGGAGAGACAAGGAGAGACAAGGAGAGGCAAGGAGGGACAAGGACGGACAAGGAGGGGCAATGAGGGACAAGGTGGGACAAGGAAGGGCAAGGAGAGACAAGGAGGGTCAAGGAGGGACAAGCAAGGACAAGGAGGGTCAATGACGGACAAGAAGGGGCAAGTACGGACCAAGAGGGTCAAGGAGGGACAAGGAAGGACAAGGAGGGACAAGGATGGAAGAGGAGGGACCAGGAGAGACAAGGAGGGAAAAGGAGGAACAAGGAAAGACAAGCTTGGTCAAGAAGGGAAAAGGAGTGACAAGGAGGGACTAGGATGGCCAATGAGGGACAAGCAGGGACAAGGAGAGACAAGGAGGGGCAAGGAGAGACAAGGAGATACAAGGAGGGACATGGAGGGATAAGGCGGGGCGATGAGGCACATGGAGGGGCAATGAGGGACAAGGTGGGTCAAGGAGGGACAAGGAGGGAAAAGGAGTGACAAGGAGGCACCAGGAGGGAAAGGGAGGGAAATTATGGAAAGGAGTGACAAGGAGGAACAAGGAGGGACAATGAGGGGCAATGAGGGACAAGGAGGGACAAGTACGGACCAGGAGGGACAAGGAGGGATAAGAAGGGAAAAGAATGGGCAAGTAGGAGCAAGGTGGGACCAGGAGGGACAAGGAGGGGCAAGGAGAGACAAGGAGTGACAAGGAGGGTCAAGGAGGGACAATGAGGGACAAGGAGGGACCAGGAGGGAAAATTATGGACACGGTGGGGCAATGAGGGACATGGAGGGGCAATGAGGGACTAGGAGGGACAAACAGGGACAAGGAGGGTCAAGGAGGGTCAAGGATGGTCAAGGAGGTACAAGGAGGGACAAGTAGGAACAAGGAGCGACTAGCAGGGACAAGAAGGGACAAGCAGGATCAAGGAGGGACAAACAGGGACAAGGAGGGACAAGCAGGATCAAGGAGGGACAAGCAGGGTCAATGACCAGGAGGGTCAAGGAGGGACCAGGAGGGGCAAGGAGAGACAAGGAGAGGCAAGGAAGGACAAGGAGGGAAAATGAGGGACAAGGAGGGACCAGGAGGGAAACGGAGTGACAAGGAGGAACAAGGAGGAACAAGGAGGAACAAGGAGGGAAAAGGAGTGACAAGGAGGGGCAAGGAGAGAAAAGGACAGAGAATTAGTGACAGGAAGAGACAAGGAGGGATAAGGACGGAAAAGTAGGGACAAGGAGGGACAAGGAGGGAAAATGAGGGACCAGGAGGGACAAGGACGGGTAAGGGGGGCAATGAGGAACAAGGTGGGACAAGGAAAAACAAGTAAGGAAAGGCTAAAGTCGGGCGGGGCTGACTATATAATACCCTACACCACTCCCTGCGTATGTACCTCGCTTTGATTACTAAACCCAGGTATTTCATGGGGGCAATTTTATGTAGTTCATACAAATTATATGAATATAATTTATATGCTATAAATGCATCTTTAGTCAAATAAAACGAATATGGTAAATAATATGGTAATTGACCCAATTGTCCGACAGACAAATACAAATTATACAGTAGTATACCAAAGTCATACCAAAGTATGGACATATGGGCATCACCCAAACAATTCTCATTGCAATTCAATTCGGTAAAAAATTGAAATCGGGAAGGATTTTCGCATCCTGTAAATGTATGTGTTTGACAAAAAATGTTAAATCGGAAAGGACATTTGTATGGGGGTATATTGAAACCAGGAACGATGTGACGCGCTTTCACCATGTCTGTTTATTGGTGAAATATAATATGTAAAATTTGGCCAAAATCGGTTAAACATTCGGGAGCAACATTTGTCTGAGGGCTATATCTAAATCTGAACCGATCTTTCCCAGTTTCACCATTGTTTTTTAGTTGGATTATAAGATGTTGTGCCAATTTTAAAGAAAATCGGGTACAATATGTGGTTTCCAAAGCGGAAAAAGTGAATTCGGGAGCGACATTTGTATGGGGGCTATATCTAAAACTGAACCGATCTTACCCAATTTTTGCATACGTGTTTCTAGTTGCATTATAATATG
This sequence comes from Polietes domitor, assembly GCA_947397865.1. Taxonomy (NCBI): domain Eukaryota; kingdom Metazoa; phylum Arthropoda; class Insecta; order Diptera; family Muscidae; genus Polietes; species Polietes domitor. The sequence goes on from OX377623.1 coordinate 1,231,261, forward strand.
TTCTGCAAAATGTAAAGAAAATCGGGTACAATATGTCTTTTCTAGAGCGGAAAATGTCAAATCGGGAGCGACATTTGTATGAGGGCTATATCTAAATCTGAACCTATCTTACCCAATTTTTGCATACGTGTTTCTAGTTGGATTATAAGATGTTCTGCAAAATTTAAAGAAAACCGAGTACAATATGTCGTTTCTAGAGCGGAAAATGTCAAATCGGGAGCGACATTTGTATGGGGGCTATATCTAAATCTGAACCGATCTTACCCAATTTTTGCATACGTGTTTCTAGTTCGATTATAAGATGTTCTGCAAATTTTAAAGAAAACCGGGTACAATATGTCGTTTCTAGAACGGAAAATGTCAAATCGGGAGCGACATTTGTATGGGGGATATATCTAAATTTGAACCGATTTTACCGAATTTTTGCATACGTGTTTCTACTTGCATGATAAGATGTTCTGCAAAATGTAAAGAAAATCGGGTACAATATGTCTTTTCTAGAGCAGAAAATGTCAAATCGGGAGCGACATTTGTATGGGGGCTATATCTAAATCTGAACCGATCTTACCCAATTTTTGCATACGTGTTTCTAGTTCGATTATAAGCTGTTCTGCAAAATTTAAAGAAAATCGTCGTTTCTAGAACGGAAAATGTCAAATCCGGAGCGACATTTGTATGGGGGCTATATCTAAATCTGAACCGATCTTACCCAATTTTTGCATACGTGTTTCTAGTTGCGTTATAAGATGTTCTGCCAAATTTAAAGAAAATCGGGTACAATATGTCGTTTCTAGAGCAGAAAATGTCAAATCGGGAGCGACATTTGTATAGGGGCTATATCTAAATCTGAACCGATCTTACCCAATTTTTGCATAGGTGTTTCTAGTTGGATTGTAAGATGTTGTGGCAATTTTAAAGAAAATCGGGTACAATATGTGGTTTCTAAAGCGGAAAAAGTGAAATAGGGAACGACATTTGTATGGGGGCTATATCTAAATCTGAACCGATCTTACCCAATTTCGGCATAGGTGTTTCTAGTTGGATTATAAGATGCTGTACCAAATTTAAAGAAAATCGGGTACAATATGTCGTTTCTAGAGCAGAAAATGTCAAATCGGGAGCGACATTTGTATAGGGCCTATATCTAAATCTGAACCGATCTTACCCAATTTTTGCATAGGTGTTTCTAGTTGGATTGTAAGATGTTGTGCCAATTTTAAAGAAAATCGGGTACAATATGTGGTTTCTAAAGCGGAAAAAGTGAAATAGGGAACGACATTTGTATGGGGGCTATATCTAAATCTGAACCGATCTTACCCAATTTCGGCATAGGTGTTTCTAGTTGGATTATAAGATGCTGTACCAAATTTAAAGAAAATCGGGTACAATATGTGGTTTCTAGAGCGGAAAATGTCAAATCGGGACCGACATTTGTATGGGGGCTATATCTAAATCTGAACCGATTTCCTCCAAATTCAATACCGATGGTCCTTGGCCAGAAAAAATAACTTCTGCCAAGTTTCATGTCAATCGGACAACAATTGCGACCTGTAGAGTGCGAACAAGCTTAGATGGACAGCAGACGGACGGACGGACAGACAGACATCGTTAAATCGACTCAGCTGGTCATTCTAAGCCGATCGGTATACTTAAAGGTGGGTCTAGCTCGATTATTTCTTGGTGTTACAAACATTTGGCGCGAAACTAACTTATAATACCCTAGACCACGAAGTGGTGTAGGGTATAACAAGAAGGACAAGGACGGGCAAGGAGAGACATGGAGGGTCAAGGAGGGACTAGGAAGGACAATGAGGGACAAGGATGGTCAATGAGGTACAAACAGGGACAAGGATGGTCAATGAGGTACAAACAGGGACAAGGAGGGACGAGGAGAGACAAGGAGGGACCAGGAGGGGCAAGGAAGGACAAGCAGTGTCAAGGAGGGACAAGAAGTGACAAGGAGGGACTAGGATGGTCAAGGATGGTCAAGGAGGGACAAGGAAGGACAATAAGGGACAAGGAGGGGCAAGGAGATACTAGGAGATAAGAGGAGGGACATGGAGAGATAAGGAAGGACAAGGAGGAAGGACATGGAGGGGCAATGAGGTACAAGTTGGCTGAAGGAGGGAAAAGGAGGGCAAGTAGGAGCAATGAGGGACCAGGAGGGTCAAGGAGGGTCAGGAGGGTCAAGGAGGGACAAGGAATGACAAGCAGAGTCAAGGAGGGCAAGGAGGGAAAAGGAGGACAAGTAGAAGCAATGAGGGACAAGGAGGGGCAAGGAGAGACTAGGAGATACAAGGAGGGACATGGAGAGATAAGGAAGGACAAGGAGGGACAAGCAGGGGCAATGAGGGACATGGAGGGGCAATGAGGTACAAGTTGGCTCAAGGAGGGACAAGGAGGGAAAAGGATGGACAAGGAGGGCAAGTAGGAGCAATGAGGGACCAGGAGGGTCAAGGTGGGACAAGGAATGACAAGCAGAGTCAAGGAGGGCAAGGAGAGTCAAGGAGGGACAAGCAGGGACAAGAAGAGAAAAGGAGGGACAAGGATGGACAAGGATGGACAAGGATGGACAATGAGGGACAAGGAGGGTTAAGGGAGGGACAAGGAGGGCAAGGAGAGACATGGAGAGACAAGCAGGATCAAGTAGGGACAAACGGGGACAAGGATGGACAAGGAGGGACAAGTAGGGACAAGCAGGATCAAGAAGGGACAAGGAGGGACCAGGAGGGACAAGGAGGGGCAAGGAGAGACATGGAGAGACAAGCAGGATCAAGGAGGGACAAACGGGGACAAGGAAGGACAAGCAAGGACAAGGAGGGACCAGGAGGGACACGCAGGCACAAGCTGGTTCAAGGAGGGAAAAGCAGGATCAAGGAGGGACAAGGAGGGGCAAGGAGAGACATGGAGAGACAAGCAGGATCAAGGAGGGACAAACGGGGACAAGGAAGGACAAGCAGGATCAAGGAGGGACAAGAAGGGCCCAGGAGGGGCATGGAGAGACATGGAGAGACAAGCAGGATCAAGGAGGGACAAGGAAGGACAAGGAGAGGCAAGGAGGGACAAGGAGGGACAAGCAGGATCAAGGAGGGACCAGGAGGGACAATGAGGGGCAAGGAGAGACATGGAGAGACAAGCAGGATCAAGGAGGGACAAACGGGGACAAGGAAGGACAAGGAGGGACAAGCAGGGACAAGGAGGGACAATCGGGGACAACGAAGGACAAGGAGGGACAAGTAGGGACGAGCAGCATCAAGGAGGGACAAGGAGGGACATGCAGGGACAAGGAGGGACAAGCAGGATCAAGGTGTAACAAGGAGGGGCAAGGAGAGACATGGAGAGACAAGCAGGATCAAGGAGGGACAAACGGGGACAAGGAAGGACAAGGAGGGACAAGCAGGATCATGGAGGGACCAGGAGGAACACGCAGGGACAAGCTGGTTCAAGGAGGGAAAGCGGGAACAATGAGGGAGAAGGAGGGACTAGGATGGACTAGGAGGGACTAGGAGGGACTAGCAGGGACAATGAGGGGCAAGGAGATACAAGGAGAGGCAAGGAGGGACAAGCAGTGACCAGGAGGGAAAAGGAGGAACAAGGAGGGACAAGGAGAGACAAGTAGGGACCAGGAGGGACAAGGATGGACCAGGAGGGACCAGGAGGAACAAGGAGGGAAAAGGAGTTACAAGGAGGAACAAGGAGGGACAATGCGGGACAAGGAGGATCAAGGAGGGACAAGGAGTAACAAGGAGTGACAAGGAGAGACAAGGAGGGACAAGGACGGAAAAAGAGTGACAAGGAGGGGCAATGAGGGAAAAGGAGTGACCAGGAGGGACAAGGCGGGACAAGGACGGACAAGGAGGGGCAATGAGGGACAAGGTGGGACAAGGAAGGGCAAGGAGAGACAAGGAGGGACAAGCAAGGACAAGGAGGGTCAATGACGGACAAGGAGGGGCAAGTACGGACCAAGAGGGTCAAGGAGGGACAAGGCGGGACAAGGAGGGACCAGGAGAGACAAGGAGGGAAAAGGAGTTACAAGGAGGAACAAGGAGGGACAAGGAAAGACAAGCATGGACAATAAGGGAAAAGGAGTGACAAGGAGGGACTAGGATGTTCAAGGAGGGACAAGGAAGGACAATGAGGGACAAGCAGGGACAAGGAGGGCAATGAGAGACAAGAAGGTACAAGGAGGGACATTGAGGGGCAATGAGGGACAAGGTGGGTCAAGGAGGGACAAGGAGGGAAAAGGAGTGACAAGGAGGGCCAAGGAGGGGCAATGAGGGACAAGGAGTTGCAAGTAGAGACAAGGAGGCACCAGGAGGGAAAAGGAGGGAAATTATGGAAAGGAGTGACAAGGAGGAACAAGGAGGGACAAGGAGGGACAATGAGGGACAAGGAGGGACAAGTACGGACCAGGAGTGACAAGGAGGGATAAGAAGGGAAAAGAAGGGAAAAGAAGGGGCAAGGAGGAGCAAGGTGGGACCAGGAGGGACAAGAAGAGACAAGGAGAGACAAGAAGGGACAAGGAGGGGCAAGGAGGGGCAAGGAGGGGCAATGAGGGACTAGGTGGGACTAGGAGGGACCAGGAGGGAAAAGGAAGGACAAGGAGGGACCAGGAGGGAAAATTAGGGGCAAGGAGGGACAAGGAGGGGCAATGAGGGACATGGAGGGGCAATGAGGGACTAAGTGGGACAAGGAAGGACAAGGAGGGTCAAGGAGGGACAAGTAGGAACAAGGAGCGACTAGCATGGACAAGAAGGGACAAGCAGGATCAAGGAGGGACAAACAGGGACAAGGAGGGACAAACAGGATCAAGGAGGGACAAGCAGGGTCAATGACCAGGAGGTTCAAGGAGGGCCAAGGAGGGACAAGGGGGGACAAGGAGGGACAACGAGGAACAAGGAAGGACAAGGAGGGATTAGGAGGGACAATTAGGGGCAAGGAGAGACAACGAGTGACAAGGAGAGGCAAGGAAGGACAAGGAGGGACCAGGAGGGAAAATGAGGGACAAGGAGGGGCAAGGAGAGAAAAGGACAGACATGGACAGACAAGGAGTGACAGGAAGAGACAAGAAGGGATAAGGACGGAAAAGTAGGGACAAGTAGGGACAAGGAAGGATAAGCATGGACAAGGAGGGAAAAAGAGTGAGAAGGAGGGACTAGTATTGTCAAGGAGGGACAAGGAAGGACAATGATGGACAAGCAGGCACAAGGAGGGGCAGGGAGGGACAATGAGGGACATGGAGGGGCAATGAGATACAAGGTGGGTCAAGGAGGGACAAGGAGGGAAAAGGAGGGAAAGGAGGGCAAGGATGGACAAGGAAGGAAAAGGAGTTTCAAGGGGGGACAAGGTGGGGCAAGGAGAGACAAGGAGGAACAAGGAGGAATAAAGAGGTGGCAATGAGGGACAAGGAGTGACAAGAAGGGACCAGGAGGGAAAAGGAGGGAAAGGAGTGACGAGGAGGAACAAGGAGGGACCAGGAGGGTCAAGGAAGGTAAAGGAGGGACAAGGAGGGACAAGCAGTGTCAAGGAGGGACACGCAGGGAAAAGGAGGGACAAGGATGGTCAAGGAGGGACAATGAGGGACAAGGAAGGGCAAGGAGAGACAAGGAAAGACAAGGAGAGACAAGGAGGGACAAGGAGGGATAAGGAGGGATAAAGAGGGACAAGGAGTGGCAATGAGGGACAATGAGGGGCAATGAGGGACAAAGAGGCCCAAGGAGGGACAAGTACGGACCAGGAGGGACAAGGAGGCACAAGGAGGGACAAGTACGGACCAGGAGCGACAAGGAGGGAAAAGAAGGGGCAAGGAGGAACCAGGAGGGGCATGGAGAGACAAGAAGGGAAAAGGAGGGAAAGTGACAAGGAGAAACAAGGAGGGACAAGGAGGGTCAAAGAGTGACAATGAGGGACAAGAAGGGACTAGGAAGGACTAGCAGGGTCAAGGAGGGACAAGGAGCGAAAAGGAGGACAAAGGAGTGGCAATGAGGGACAAGGAGGGACTAGCAGGGACTAGGAGAGTCAAGGAGGGACAAGGAGGGAAAAGGAAAGAAAAGGAGGACAAAGGAGGGGCAATGAGGGACAAGGAGGGAAGGCAGGGACAAGCAGGGACAAGAAGGGACAAGGAGGGTCAAGTACGGATCAGGAGGGACAAGGACGGACTAGAAGGGATTAGGAGGGACAATGAGGGGCAAGGAGAGACAAGGAGAGGCAAGGAGGGACAAGGAGGGGCAACGAGGGACAAGGTGGGACAAGGAAGGGCAAGGAGAGACAAGGAGGGTCAAGGAGGGACAAGCAAGGACAAGGAGGGTCAATGACGGACAAGAAGGGGCAAGTACGGACCAAGAGGGTCAAGGAGGGACAAGGAGGGACAAGGAAGGACAAGGAGGGACAAGGAGGGACCAGGAGAGGCAAGGAGGAACAAGGAAAGACAAGCATGGACAAGAAGGGAAAAGGAGTGACAAGGAGGCACCAGGAGGGAAAAGGAGGGAAATTATGGAAAGGAGTGACAAGGAGGAACAAGGAGGAACAAGGAGGGACAATGAGGGACAAGTACGGACCAGGAAGGACAAGGAGGGATAAGAAGGGAAAAGAATGGGCAAGGAGGAGCAAGGTGGGACCAGGAGGGACAAGGAGGGGCAAGGAGAGACAAGGAGTGAAAAGGAGGGTCAAGGAGGGGCAATGAGGGACCAGGAGGGAAAATTATGGACAAGGAGGGGCAATGAGGGACATGGAGGGGCAATGAGGGACCAGGAGGGACAAACAGGGACAAGAAGGGACAAGCAGGATCAAGGAGGGACAAACAGGGACAAGGAGGGACAAGCAGGATCAAGGAGGGACAAGCAGGGTCAATGACCAGGGGGGTCAAGGAGGGACCAGGAGGGGCAAGGAGAGACAAGGAGAGACAAGGAGAGGCAAGGAAGGACAAGGAGTGAAAATGAGGGACAAGGAGGGGCAAGGAGGGACCAGGAGGGAAACGGAGTGACAAGGAGGAACAAGGAGGGAAAAGGAGTGACAAGGAGGGGCAAGGAGAGAAAAGGACAGACAAGGAGTGACAGGAAGAGACAAGGAGGGATAAGGACGGAAAAGTAGGGAAAATGAGGGACCAGGAGGGACAAGGACGGGTAAGGAGGGCAATGAGGAACAAGGTGGGACAAGGAAAAACAAGAAGGACAAGGACGGGCAAGGAGAGACATGGAGGGTCAAGGAGGGACTAGGAAGGACAATGAGGGACAATGAGGGACAATGAGGGACAAGGATGGTCAATGAGGTACAAACAGGGACAAGGAGGGACGAGGAGAGACAAGGTGGGAAAAGAAGGGGCAAGGAGAAGCAAGGAGGGACCAGGAGGGGCAAGGAAGGACAAGCAGTGTCAAGGAGGGACAAGCATGGACAAGAAGTGACAAGGAGGGACTAGGATGGTCAAGGATGGTCAAGGAGGGACAAGGAAGGACAATGAGGGACAAGGAGGGGCAAGGAGAGACTAGGAGATACAAGGAGGGACATGGAGAGATAAGGAAGGACAAGGAGGGACAAGCAGGGGCAATGAGGGACATGGAGGGGCAATGAGGTACAAGTTGGCTCAAGGAGGGAAAAGGAGGGCAAGTAGGAGCAATGAGGGACCAGGAGGGTCAAGGAGGGTCAGGAGGGTCAAGGAGGGTCAGGAGGGACAAGGAATGACAAGCAGAGTCAGGGAGGGCAAGGAGGGAAAAGGAGGGAAAGTAGAATCAATGGGGGACAAGGAGGGGCAAGGAGAGACTAGGAGATACAATGAGGGACATGGAGAGATAAGGAAGGACAAGGAGGGACAAGCAGGGGCAATGAGGGACATGGAGGGGCAATGAGGTACAAGTTGACTCAAGGAGGGACAAGGAGGGAAAAGGATGGACAAGGACGGAAAAGGAGGGCAAGTAGGAGCAATGAGGGACCAGGAGGGTCAAGGAAGGTCAAGGAGGGTCAAGGAGGGACAAGGAATGACAAGCAGAGTCAAGAAGGGCAAGGAGGGAAAAGGTGGGAAAGTAGGAGCAATGAGGGACCAGGAGGGTCAAGGAGGGTCAGGAGGGTCAAGGAGGGACAAGGAATGACAAGCAGAGTCAAGGAGGGCAAGGAGGGACAAGCAGGGACAAGAAGGGAAAAGGAGGGACAAGGATGGACAAGGAACGGCAATGAGGGACAAGGAGAGACATGGAGAGACAAGCAGGATCAAAGAGGGACAAAAGGGGACAAGGAAGGACAAGGAGGGACAAGTAGGGACAAGCAGGATCAAGGAGGGACCAGGAGGGACAAGGAGAGACATGGAGAGACAAGCAGGATCAAGGAGGGCCAAACGGGGACAAGGAAGGACAAGGAGAGACAAGCAGGGACAAGGAGGGACCAGGAGGGACACGCAGGCACAAGCTGGTTCAAGGAGGGACAAGGAGAGACATGGAGAGACAAGCAGGATCAAGGAGGGACAAACGGGGACAAGGAAGGACAAGGAGGGACAAGCAGGATGAAGGAGTGACAAGGAGGGCCCAGGAGGGGCAAGGAGAGACAAACAGGATCAAGGAGGGACAAGGAAGGACAAGGAGAGGCAAGGAGGGACAAGGAGGGACAAGTAGGGACAAGCAGGATCAAGGAGGGACCAGGAGGGACAAGGAGAGACATGGAGAGACAAGCAGGATCAAGGAGGGACAAACGGGGACAAGGAAGGACAAGCAGGGACCAGGAGGGACACGCAGGCACAAGCTGGTTCAAGGAGGGAAAAGCAGGATCAAAGAGGGACATGGAGGGGCAATGCGGGACAAGGTGGGTCAAGGAGGGACAAGGAGGGAAAAGGAGGGCCAAGGAGGGGCAATGAGGGACAAGGAGGGCCAAGTAGGAGCAATGAGGGACCAGGAGGGTCAAGGAGGGCCAAGTAGGGGCAATGTGGACCAGGAGGGTCAAGGAGGGTCAAGGAAGGTCAAGGAGGTACTAGGAGGCACCAGGAGGGAAATTATGGAAAGGAGTGACAAGGAGGGACAATGAGGGAAAAGGAGGGACCAGGAGGGACAAGGCGGGACAAGGACGGACAAGGAGGGGCAATGAGGGACAAGGTGAGACAAGGAAGGGCAAGGAGAGACAAGGAGTGACAAGGAGGGACTAGGATGGTCAAGGAGGGACAAGGAAGGTCAATGGGGGATAAGCAGGGACAAGGAGGGGCAATGAGAGACAAGAAGGTACAAGGAGGGAAAATGAGTGACAAGGAGGGCCAAGGAGGGGCAATGAGGGACAAGGAGGGGCAAGTAGGAGCAATGAGGGACCAGGAGGGTCAAGGAATGTCAAGGAGGGACAAGGAGAGACAAGGAGGCACCAGGAGGGAAAAGGAGGGAAATTATGGAAAGGAGGAAAAAGGAGGGACAATGAGGGACAAGGAGGGACAAGTACGGACCAGGAGGGACAAGGAGGGATAAGAAGGGGCAAGGAGGAGCAAGGAGGAGCAATGAGGGGCAATGAGGGACTAGGAGGGACAAACAGGGACAAGGAAGGACAAGGAGGGGCAATGAGGGACATGGAGGGGCAATGAGGGACTAGGAGGGACAAACAGGGACAAGGAAGGACAAGGAGGGTCAAGGAGGTACAAGGAGGGACAAGTAGGAACAAGGAGCGACTAGCAGGGACAAGAAGGGACAAGCAGGATCAAGGAGGGACAAGCAGGGTCAATGACCAGGAGGGTCAATGAGGGTCAAGGAGGGACAAGGAGGGACAACGAGGAACAAGGAAGGACAAGGAGGGATTAGGAGGGTCAATGAGGGGCAAGGAGAGACAACGAGAGACAAGGAGAGGCAAGGAAGGACAAGGAGGGACCAGGAGGGAAAATGAGGGACAAGGAGGTGCAAGGAGGGACAAGGAGGGACCAGGAGGGTCAAGGAGGGACCAGGAGGGAAACGGAGTGACAAGGAGGAACAAGGAGGGAAATGGAGTGACAAGGAGGGGCAAGGAGAGAAAAGGACAGACAAGGAGTGACAGGAAGAGACAAGGAGGGATAAGGACGGAAAAGTAGGGTTAAGGAGGGACAATGAGGGATAAGCATGGACAAGGAGGGAAAAAGAGTGAGAAGGAGGGACTAGTATTGTCAAGGAGGGACAAGGAAGGACAATGATGGACATGCAGGAACAAGGAGGGGCAGGGAGGGACAAGGAGAGACAAGGAGGAACAAGGAGGAATAAGGAGTGGCAATGAGGGACAAGGAGTGACAAGAAGGGACCAGGAGCGAAAAGGAGGGAAAGGAGTGACGAGGAGGGACAAGGAGGGTCAAGGAGGGACAAGCAGTGTCAAGGAGGGACACGCAGGGACAAGGATGGTCAAGGAGGGACAAGGATGGGCAAGGAGGGACAATGAGGGACAAGGAGGGACAAGAGGGTCAAGGAGGGACACGCAGGGACAAGGAGGGACAAGGATGGTCAAGGAGGGACAATGAGGGACAAGGAGGGACAAGGAGGGACGAGGAGGGGCAAGGAGAGACAAGGAGAGACAAGGAGTGACAAGGAGGGACAAGGAGGGACAAGGAGCGACTAGAAGGGACAAGAAGGGACAAGCAGGATCAAGGAGGGACAAACAGGGACAAGGAGGGACAAGCAGGGTCAATGACCAGGAGGGTCAAGGAGGGCCAAGGAGGGATAAGGAGGGACAAGGAGGGACAACGAGGAACAAGGAAGGACAAGGAGGGATTAGGAGGGACAATGAGGGGCAAGGAGAGACAACGAGAGACAATGAGAGGCAAGGAAGGACAAGGAGGGACCAGGAGGGAAAATGAGGGACAAGGAGGTGCAAGGAAGGACCAGGAGGGACAAGGATGGTCAAGGAGGGACCAGGAGGGAAACGGAGTGACAAGGAGGAACAAGGAGGGAAATGGAGTGACAAGGAGGGGCAAGGAGAGGAAAGGACAGACAAGGAGTGACAGGAAGAGACAAGGAGGGATAAGGACGGAAAAGTAGGGTCAAGGAGGGATAAGCATGGACAAGGAGGGAAAAAGAGTGAGAAGGAGGGACTAGTATTGTCAAGGAGGGACAAGGAAGGACAATGATGGGCAAGCAGGAACAAGGAGGGGCAGGGAGGGACAAGGAGAGACAAGGAGGAACAAGGAGGAATAAGGAGTGGCAATGAGGGACAAGGAGTGACAAGAAGGGACCAGGAGGGAATAGGAGGGAAAGGAGTGACGAGGAGGAACAAGGAGGGACAAGGAGGGTATAATATATTTATTATATTATAAAGGAAACGAATGTAATTTGGTTTCTTTGAGCGTTGCTCGTTTATTCAAGACTCACTTAAGACTGATTTCTTAATATCTAACTTAAAGATTCTATGGTGAAGCGAGCGAGCATTTGTGCTGGGTCAGCAGTGTACCACAAAGAATCATTTTAGAACAAAGGGCACTTATGCCCAACATAAACCCAATCACAATCTGGGCATTGGAGAGTGTAACAAGACTCCACAGTAATGTGGACACACACGACGCCAATGCCCAAATGTAAACACATTTGCTATTAAAGAATCGGAGTACACTACAGTATGCAAGTACTCGCTACACCTCCCTTTTCAAAAAGAATGATCTTATGTGGGCTTAGTGTAACTTCCACATAAGACCATTCGTTTAAAAATTACTTAATATCTACTCAATTAAATCTTAGAATTATTAAAATAAGAGTGTATTTCTTACGTACTATCTGCCTTTCGCAGAAAAAGAATAATCATTGTATATTAATGATTATTCTAAGAAATTTTCCAAAATATAGAATCTTAACTTTTAATATTAGTACACAATAGGTATGTGCTTATGATTAAGTAGAATACAACTTTACCCTATTTCTATGGACTAATAAATTTTCATCCTTATTATTACTTATTTTACAATTATTCGTATCGTCTAATGCTATAATACGATGCGGGCCCACATACTTAGAGTCTAGCTTATGTCCTATTTCTTTTTTTAATAAAACTAAATCACCTACTTTTAGGTGAACACTGCTTATCAGTTTGTCATAATTGTGTTTCTGCTTAAGTTTAGAGTTTTCCAGAAAGCGTCCTGTCCTCTTTTGTGCTTCCTGAAGTCTAAACATAACTTCCTTACCATATGCCTCAGCATTGTATAAAGGATCCGTATTATGTGTACTCAAAAATTCCATATTACGGGGAATTTTCCCAAATACAAGCTCAAATGGACAATATCCATGAATCGTTGATGGAGTTGTATTATAACAGTACAAAAAGAACTTCAACCACGTGTCCCAATCAGACTTATCGTCCGACACATACGACCTAAGGTATTCGTTAAGGGTTCTGTGTGATCGTTCTACAGTACCAAGTGTTTCGTGGTGATATGCCGTTGACGTTAATTTTTCTATGTCTAGAAGCTCGCACAACTCTTTTAACACTTGGTTAACATATTCGGTTCCCATATCTGTAAGGATTCTATTCATTGGACCGAATGTGAATACAAAGTTTTCCATTATAGCCTTGGCTACAACCTTTGCACTTTTATTCGGTATTGGTATCGCTACCAAATATTTGGTTAGATCACATATAATAGTGACTGCATACTCGTTGCCATTATTCGATTTTGGTAGTGGACCTATAGTATCCACTAGAACTATATCGAATGCTTTGGCGGGAGTTGGTGTCATGATTACATGATTTGACATATCTCCTAACGTCCCTAGTCATGTTCTTCCAGTAAAAGTATTTCCTAATCTTGTTTATTAGTCTTGTTATCCCTGAATGGCCGCCGCTAATAGGGTCATCGTGGTATTTTCGCAATATTTGTCTTTTCTCTAATTCATCATTTACGAAAGTTATTCTTGGTGTTAAAGCAATTTTAGTTTTCTTCAAGAACGCATTTCCTTTATTTTTAAATTCATTTATCATTACATTTTCAAAAATTTTATCACTAAGTGACAATTGATATGATTTTATGCCTTGTCTATCAGCTATTTTTTCAAGCTCTGAGAATAATTGATCTAATTCAATTTTCTCATTGATAGTAAGGCTCTTCTTATTTATGGTACCTATTACTTTTCTTTCTAATCTTATCTTTAATGTATTATTTTCTGAAGATATTTTCGCATATTTCTTGCATTCCTTCCTTGTCCATCCTTGTCCCTCCTTTTCTCTTCTTGTCCCTGCTTGTCCCTCCTTGACTCTCCTTGTCCCTCCTTGCCCTCCTTGACTCTGCTTGTCATTCCTTGTCCCACCTTGACCCTCCTTGACCCTCCTGGTCCCTCATTGCTCCTACTTGCCCTCCTTGTCCATCCTTTTCCCTCCTTGTCCCTCCTTGAGCCAACTTGTACCTCATTGCCCCTCCATGTCCCTCATTGCCCCTGCTTGTCCCTCCTTGTCCTTCCTTATCTCTCCATGTCCCTCCTTGTATCTCCTAGTCTCTCCTTGCCCCTCCTTGTCCCTGCTTGTCCCTCATTGTCCTTCCTTGTCCCTCCTGGACCATCCTTGACCATCCTAGTCCCTCCTTGCCACTCCTTGTCCATGCTTGTCCCTCCTTGCCACTCCTTGTCCCTCCTTGTCCTTCCTTGTCCTTCCGTGTCCTTCCTTGTCCCTCCTTGACCCTCCTTGTCCCTCCTTGTCCCTCCTTGTCCCTCCTTGTCCCTCCTAGTCCCTCCTTGTCCCTCATTGCCCCTCCATGTACCTCATTGCCCCTCCTTGTCCCTCCTTGTCTCTCTTTGTCCCTCCTTGTCCCTCCCAGTCCCTTCTAGTCCGTCCTGGTCCCTCCTGGTCCGTACTTGACCCTCCTTGTCCCTTCTTGTCCCTCATTGCCCCTCCTTGTCCCTCATTGCCCCTCCTTTGTCCTCCTTTTCGCTCCTTGTCCCTCCTTGGCCCTGCTAGTCCCACCTAGTGCCTTATTGTCCCTCATTGTCACTCCTTGACCCTCCTTGTCCCTCCTTGTTTCTCCTTGTCACTCTCCCTCCTTTTCCCTCCTTGTCTCTCCATGCCCCTCCTGGTTCCTCCTTGCTCCTCCTTGCCCCTTCTTTTCCCTCCTCATCCCTCCTTGCCCCTCCTTATCCCTCCTTGTCGCTCCTGGTCCGTACTTGTCCCTCCTGGTCCGTACTTGTCCCTCCTGGTCCGTACTTGTCCCTCCTTGGGCCTCTTTGTCCCTAATTGCCCCTCATTGCCACTCCTTGTCCCTCCTTGTCTCTCCTAGTCTCTCCTTGTCCCTCCTTGTCCCTCCTTGTCCCTCCTTGACCCTCCTTGTCCCTCCTTGTCCCTCCTTGACCTTCCTTGTCCCTCCTTATCCCTGCGTGTCCCTCCTTGACACTGCTTGTCCCTCCTTGACCCTCCTTGTCCCTCCTTGTTCCTCCTCGTCACTCCTTTCCCTCCTGGTCCCTTCTTGCCACTCCTTGTCCCTCATTGTCACTCCTTATTCCTCCTTGTCTCTCCTTGTCCCTCCCTGCCCCTCCTTGTTCCTGCTTGTCCATCATTGTCCTTCCTTGTCCCTCCTTGACAATACTAGTCCCTCCTTCTCACTCTTTTTCCCTCCTTGTCCATGCTTATCCCTCCTTGACCCTACTTTTCCGTCCGTATCCCTCCTTGTCTCTTCCTGTCACTCCTTGTCTGTCCTTTTCTCTCCTTGCCCCTCCTTGTCACTCCATTTCCCTCCTTGTTCCTCCTTGTTCCTCCTTGTCACTCCGTTTCCCTCCTGGTCCCTCCTTGACCCTCCTGGTCCCTCCTTGCACCTCCTTGTCCCTCCTTGTCCCTCATTGTCCCTCCTTGACCATCCTTGTCCCTTCTTGTCCCTCCTTGTCCCTCATTGTCCCTCCTTGACCTTCCTTGTCCCTCCTTATCCCTGCGTGTCCCTCCTTGACACTGCTTGTCCCTCCTTGACCCTCCTTGTTCCTCCTCGTCACTCCTTTCCCTCCTGGTCCCTTCTTGTCACTCCTTGTCCCTCATTGTCATTCCTTATTCCTCCTTGTCTCTCCTTGTCCCTCCCTGCCCCTCCTTGTTCCTGCTTGTCCATCATTGTCCTTCCTTGACAATACTAGTCCCTCCTTCTCACTCTTTTTCCCTCCTTGTCCATGCTTATCCCTCCTTGACCCTACTTTTCCGTCCGTACCCTCCTTGTCTCTTCCTGTCACTCCTTGTCTGTCCTTTTCTCTCCTTGCCCCTCCTTGCCCCTCCTTGTCACTCCATTTCCCTCCTTGTTCCTCCTTGTCACTCCGTTTCCCTCCTGGTCCCTCCTTGACCCTCCTGGTCCCACCTTGTCCCTCCTGGTCCCTCCTTGTCCCTCATTGTCCCTCCTAATCCCTCCTTGTCCTTCCTTGTTCCTCGTTGTCCCTCCTTGGCCCTCATTGACCCTCCTGGTCATTGACCCTGCTTGTCCCTCCTTGATCCTGCTTGTCCCTCCTTGATCCTGCTTGTCCCTTCTTGTCCCTGCTAGTCGCTCCTTGTTCCTACTTGTCCCTCCTTGTTCCTCCTTGACCCTCCTTGTCCTTCCTTGTCCCTGTTTGTCCCTCCTAGTCCCTCATTGCCCCTCCATGTCCCTCATTGCCCCTCCATGTCCCTCCTTGCCCCTAATTTTCCTTCCTGGTCCCTCCTAGTCCCTCCTAGTAATTCCTTTTCCCTCCTAGTCCCTCCTTGTCCCTCATTGCCCCTCCTTGCCGCTCCTTGTCCCTCCTTGTCTCTCCTTGTCTCTCCTTGTCTCTCCTTGCCCCTCCTTGTCCCTCCTTGTACTTTCTTGTCTCTCATTGCCCCTCCTTGCCCCTGCTTGTCCCCCATTGTCCTTCCTTGTCCCTCCTTGACCATCCTAGTCCCTCCTTGTCACTCCTTTTCCCTTCTTGTCCATGCTTGTCTTTCCTTGTCCCTCCTTGTAACTCCTTTTCCCTCCTTGTCTCTCCTGGTCCCTCCTTGTCCCGCCTTGTCCCTCCTTGACCCTCTTGGTCCGTACTTGCCCCTCCTTGTCCGTCATTGACCCTCCTTGTCCTTGCTTGTCCCTCCTTGTCTCTCCTTGCCCTTCCTTGTCTCACCTTGTCCCTCATTGCCCCTCTTTGTCCGTCCTTGTCCCGCCTTGTCCCTCCTGGTCCCTCCTTTTCCCTCATTGCCCCTCCTTGTCACTCTTTTTCCGTCCCTGTCCCTCCTTGTCTCTCCTTGTCACTCCTTGCCTCTCCTTGCACCACCATGTCCCTCCTTGATCCTCCTTGTCCCTCATTGTCCCTCCTTGTTCCTCCTTGTAACTCCTTTTCCCTCCTTGTTCCTCCTGGTCCATCCTTGTCCCTCTTGGTCCCTCCTTGTCTCTCCTTGTCCCTCATTGTTCCTCCTTTTCCCTCCTGGTCACTGCTTGTCCCTCCTTGCCTCTCCTTGCCCCTCATTGTCCCTGCTAGTCCCTCCTAGTCCATCCTAGTCCCTCCTTCTCCCTCCTTCTCCCTCATTGTCCCCGCTTTCCCTCATTGAACCAGCTTGTCCCTGCGTGTTCCTCCTGGTCCCTTCTTGTCCATCCTTGATCCTGCTTGTCCCTACTTGTCCTTCCTTGTCCCCGTTTGTCCCTCCTTGATCCAGCTTGTCTCTCCATGTCTCTCCTTGCCCCTCCTTGTCCCTCCTTGATCCTGCTTGTCGCTACATGTCCCTCCTTGTCCCTCATTGCCCCTCCATGTCCCTCATTGCCCCTCCATGTCCCTCATTGCCCCTCCTTGTCCCTCCTTTTCCCTCCTGGTCCCTCCTTGTCCCTCCTAGTCCCTCCTTGTCCCTCCTTGTCCCTCCTAGTCCCTCCTTGTCCTCATTGCCCCTCCTTGTCCCTCCTTATCTCTCCTTGCCCCTCCTTGTCGCTCCTGGTGTCTCCTAGTCCCTGGAGGGGCAATGAGGGACAAGGTGGGTCAAGGAGGGACAAGGAGGGAAAAGAACTGTCGAGGAGGACCCTTCTTTTCCCTCCTGGTCCGTACTTGTCCCTCCTTGTCCCTCATTGCCCCTCATTATCCCTCCTTGTTCCTCCTTGTCACTCCTTTCCATAATTTCCCTCCTGGTGCCTCCTTGTCTCTCCTTGTACCTCCTTGACCTTCCTTGACCCTCCTTGACCCTCCTGGTCCCTCATTGCTCCTACTTGTCCCTCATTGCCCCTCCTTGGCCCTCCTTTTCCCTCCTTGTCCCTCCTTGACCCACCTTGTCCCTCATTGCCCCTCCATGTCCTCATTGTCCCTCCTAGTCACTCCTTTTCCCTCCTTGTCCCTCCTGGTCACTCCATGTCCCTCCTCGCCCCTCCTTGTCCCTCATTTTCCCTCCTGGTCCCACCTTGGCCCTCCTTGTCCCTCATTGTCATTCCTTGTCCTTCCTTGTCCCTCCTTGACCCTCCTTGTCCCTCGTTGTCCCTCCTTGTCCCACCTAGTCCCTCCTTGTCCCTCATTGCCCCTCCATGTCCCTACATGTCCCTCATTGTCCCTCCTTTTCCCTCCTGGCCCCTCCTTGGCCCTCCTAGTCCCTCCTTTTCCCTCCTGGTCCCTCGTAGTCCCTCCTTGTCCCTCCTTGTCCTCATTGCCCCTCCTTGTCCCTCCTTCTCTCTCCTTGCCCCTCCTTGTCGCTCCTAGTCTCTCCTTGCTCCTCCTTGACCCTTCTTTTCCCTCCTGGTCCATACTTGTCCCTCATTGCCCCTCATTGTTCCTCCTTGTCACTCCTTTCCATAATTTCCCTCCTGGTGCCTCCTTGTACCTCCTTGACCTTCCTTGACCCTCCTGGTCCCTCATTGCTCCTACATGCCCCTCCTTGTCCCTCATTGCCCCTCCTTGGCCCTCCTTTTCTCTCCTTGTCCCTCCTTCACCCACCTTGTCCCTCATTGCCCCTCCATGTCCCTCATTGTCCCTCCTTGTCACTCCTTTTCCCTCCTTGTCCCTCCTGGTCACTCCATGTCCCTCCTTGCCACTCCTTGTCTCTCCTTTCCCCTCATTGTCCCTCCTAATCCCTCCTTGTCCTTCCTTGTTCCTCCTTGTCCCTCCTGGTCCCTCCTTGTCTCTCCTTGTCCCTCATTGTCCCTCCTTGTTCCTCCTTTTCCCTCCTTGTCCATGCTTGTCCCTCCTTGTCCCTCCTTGTCCTTCCTTGTCCTTCCTTGTCCTTCCTTGTCCCTCATTGCCCCTCCATGTCCCTCATTGCCCCTCCGTGTCCCTCCTTGTCTCTCCTTGTCCCTCCTAGTCCCTTCTAGTCCATCCTTGTCCCTCCTGGTCCGTACTTGACCCTCCTAGTCCCTTCTAGTCCGTCCTTGTCCCTCCTGGTCCGTACTTGACCCTCCTTGTCCCTTCTTGTCCCTGCTTGTCCCTGCCTTCCCTCCTTGTCCCTCATTACCCCTCCTTTTCTTTCATTTTCCCTCCTTGTCCCTCCTTGACTCTCCTAGTCCCTGCTAGTCCCTCCTTGTCCCTCATTGCCCCTCCTTTTCGCTCCTTGTCCTTCCTTGACCCTGCTAGTCCCTCCTAGTCCCTTCTTGTCCCTCATTGTCACTCCTTGACCCTCCTTGTTTCTCCTTGTCACTCTCACTCCTTTTCCCTCCTTGTCTCTCCATGCCCCTCCTGGTTCCTCCTTGCTCCTCCTTGCCCCTTCTTTTCCCTCCTTATCCCTCCTTGTCGCTCCTGGTCCGTACTTGTCCCTCCTGGGCCGTACTTGTCCCTCCTGGTCCGTACATGTCCCTCCTGGTCCGTACTTGTCCCTCCTTGGGCCTCTTTGCCACTAATTGCCCCTCATTACCACTCCTTGTCCCTCCTTGTCTCTCCTTGTCTCTCCTTGCCCCTCCTTGTCCCTCCTTGACCCTCCTTGACCATCCTCGTCCCTCCTTGACCATCCTTGTCCCTCCTTGTCCCTGCGTGTCCCTCCTTGACACTGCTTGTCCCTCCTTGACCCTCCTTGTCCCTCCTTGTTCCTCCTCGTCACTCCTTTCCCTCCTTTTCCCTCCTGGTCCCTTCTTGTCACTCCTTGTCCCTCATTGCCACTCCTTATTCCTCCTTGTCTCTCCTTGTCTCTCCTTGCCCCTCCTTGTCCCTCCTTGTCCCTCCTTGTCCCCCCTTGAATCTCCTATTCCTTCCTTGTCCATCCTTGTCCCTGATTGCCCCTCCTTGGCCCTCCTTGGCCCTCCTTTTCCCTCCTTTTCCCTCCTTGTCCCTCCTTGACCCACCTTGTATCTCATTGCCCCTCATTGTCCCTCCTTGACCATCCTTGTCCCTCCTTGACCATCCTTGTCCCTGCGTGTCCCTCCTCGACACTGCTTGTACCTCCTTGACCCTCCTTGTCCCTCCTTGTTCCTCCTCGTCACTCCTTTCCCTCCTATTCCCTCCTGGTCCCTTCTTGTCACTCCTTGTCCCTCACTGCCACTCCTTATTCCTCCTTGTCTCTCCTTGTCCCACCCTGCCTCTCCTTGTTCCTGCTTGTCCATCATTGTCCTTCCTTGTCCCTCCTTGACAATAATAGTCCCTCCTTCTCACTCTTTTTCCCTCCTTGTCCATGCTTATCCCTCCTTGTCCCTCCTTGACCCCACTTTTCCGTCCTTATCCCTCTTTGTCTCTTCCTGTCACTCCTTGTCTGTCCTTTTCTCTCCTTGCCCCTCCTTGTCAATCCATTTCCCTCCTTGTTCCTCCTTGTTCCTCCTTGTCACTCCTTTCCATAATTTCCTTCCTGGTGCCTCCTTGTACCTCCTTGACCTTCCTTGACCCTCCTTGACCCTCCTGGTCCCTCATTGCTCCTACTTGCCCCTCCATGTCCCTCCTTGTCACTCCTTTTCCCTCCTTGTCCCTCCTTGTCCCTCATTGCCCCTCCTTGTCCCTCCTTGTCACTCGTTGTCTCTCCTTGCCCCTCCTTGTCCCTCCTGGTCCCACCTTGCTCCTCCTTGCCCCTTCTTTTCCCTCCTGGTCCGTACTTGTCCCTCCTTGTCAGTCATTGCCCCCCATTGTCCCTCCTTGTTCCTCGTTGTCACTCCTTTCCCTCCTTTTCCCTCCTGGTCCCTTCTTGTCACTCCTTGTCCCTCATTGCCACTCCTTATTCCTCCTTGCCTCTCCTTGTCTCTCCTTGCCCCTCCTTGTCCCTCCTTGTCCCCCCTTGAAACTCCTATTCCTTCCTTGTCCATCCTTGTCCCTCATTGCCCCTCCTTGGCCCTCCTTTTCCCTCCTTGTCCCTCCTTGACCCACCTTGTATCTCATTGCCCCTCATTGTCCCTCCTTGACCATCCTTGTCCCTCCTTGACCATCCTTGTCCCTGCGTGTCCCTCCTCGACACTGCTTGTACCTGCTTGACCCTCCTTGTTCCTCCTCGTCACTCCTTTCCCTCCTATTCCCTCCTGGTCCCTTCTTGTCCCTTCTTGTCACTCCTTGTCCCTCATTGCCACTCCTTATTCCTCCGTGTCTCTCCTTGTCCCTCCCTGCCTCTCCTTGTTCCTGCTTGTCCATCATTGTCCTTCCTTGTCCCTCCTTGACAATACTAGTCCCTCCTTCTCACTCTTTTTCCCTCCTTGTCCATGCTTATCCCTCCTTGTCCCTCCTTGACCCCACTTTTCCGTCCTTATCCCTCTTTGTCGCTTCCTGTCACTCCTTGTCTGTCCTTTTCTCTCCTTGCCCCTCCTTGTCACTTCATTTCCCTCCTTGTTCCTCCTTGTTCCTCCTTGTCACTCCTTTCCATAATTTCCCTCCTGGTGCCTCCTTGTACCTCCTTGACCCTCCTTGACCCTCCTGGTCCCTCATTGCTCCTACTTGCCCCTCCTTGTCCCTCCTTGTCACTCCTTTTCCCTCCTTGTCCCTCATTGCCCCTCCTTGTCCATCCTTGTCCCTCCTTGTCTCTCGTTGTCTCTCCTTGCCCCTCCTTGTCCCTCCTGGTCCCACCTTGCTCCTCCTTGCCCCTTCTTTTCCCTCCTGGTCCGTACTTGTCCCTCCTTGTCAGTCATTGCCCCCCATTGTCCCTCCTTGTTCCTCGTTGTCACTCCTTTCCATAATTTCCCTCCTGGTGCCTCCTTGTCTCTCCTTGTCCCTCCTTGACATTCCTTGACCCTCCTGGTCCCTCATTGCTCCTACTTGGCCCTCCATGTCCCTCATTGCCCCTCCTTGTCCCTCCTTGTCTCTCCTTGTCCCTCCTTGTCCCTCCTAGTCCCTTCTAGTCCGTCCTTGTCCCTCCTTGTCCGTACTTGACCCTCATTGTCCCTTCTTGTCCCTGCCTTCCCTGCCTTCCCTCCTTGTCCCTCATTGCCCCTCCTTTGTCCTCCTTTCCGCTCCTTGTCCCTCCTTGACCCTGCTAGTCCCTACTAGTCCCTTCTTGTCCCTCATTGTCACTCCTTGACCCTCCTTGTTTCTCCTTGTCACTCTCCCTCCTTTTCCATCCTTGTCTCTCCATGCCCCTCCTGGTTCCTCCTTGCTCCTCCTTGCCCCTTCTTTTCCCCCTCATCCCTCCTTGCCCCTCCTTATCCCTCCTTGTCGCTTCTGGTCCGTACTTGTCCCTCCTGGTCCGTACTTGTCCCTCCTTGTCCCTCCTTGACCCTCCTTGTCCCTCCTTGTCCCTCCTTGTCCCTCCTTGTCCCTCCTTGACCTTCCTTGTCCCTCCTTATCCCTGCGTGTCCCTCCTTGACACTGCTTGTCCCTCCTTGACCCTCCTTGTCCCTCCTTGTTCCTCCTCGTCACTCCTTTCCCTCCTTTCCCTCCTGGTCCCTTCTTGTCACTCCTTGTCCCTCATTGTCACTCCTTATTCCTCCTTGTCCCTCCCTGCCCCTCCTTGTTCCTGCTTGTCCATCATTGTCCTTCCTTGTCCCTCCTTGACAATACTAGTCCCTCCTTCTCACTCTTTTTCCCTCCTTGTCCATGCTTATCCCTCCTTGACCCTACTTTTCCGTCCGTATCCCTCCTTGTCTCTTCCTGTCACTCCTTGTCTGTCCTTTTCTCTCCTTGCCCCTCCTTGACCCTCCTTGTCCCTCCTTGTTCCTCCTCGTCACTCCTTTCCCTCCTATTCCCTCCTTGTACCTCCTTGACCTTCCTTGACCCTCCTTGACCCTCCTGGTCCCTCATTGCTCCTACATGCCCCTCCTTGTCCCTCATTGCCCCTCCTTGGCCCTCCTTTTCTCTCCTTGTCCCTCCTTCACCCACCTTGTCCCTCATTGCCCCTCCATGTCCCTCATTGTCCCTCCTTGTCACTCCTTTTCCCTCCTGGTCACTCCATGTCCCTCCTTGCCACTCCTTGTCTCTCCTTTCCCCTCATTGTCCCTCCTAATCCCTCCTTGTCCTTCCTTGTTCCTCATTGTCCCTCCTGGTCCCTCCTTGTCCCTCCTAGTCCATCCTTGTCCCTCCTGGTCCCTCCTTGTCTCTCCTTGTCTCTCCTTGTCCCTCATTGTCCCTCCTTGTTCCTCCTTTTCCCTCCTTGTCCATGCTTGTCCCTCCTTGTCCTTCCTTGTCCTTCCTTGTCCTTCCTTGTCCCTCATTGCCCCTCCATGTCCCTCATTGCCCCTCCGTGTCCCTCCTTGTCTCTCCTTGTCCCTCCTAGTCCCTTCTAGTCCGTCCTTGTCCCTCTTGGTCCGTACTTGACCCTCCTTGTCCCTCCTAGTCCCTTCTAGTCCGTCCTTGTCCCTCCTGGTCCGTACTTGACCCTCCTTGTCCCTTCTTGTCCCTGCTTGTCCCTGCCTTCCCTCCTTGTCCCTCATTACCCCTCCTTTTCTTTAATTTTCCCTCCTTGTCCCTCCTTGACTCTCCTAGTCCCTGCTAGTCCCTCCTTGTCCCTCATTGCCCCTCCTTTTCGCTCCTTGTCCTTCCTTGACCCTGCTAGTCCCTCCTAGTCCCTTCTTGTCCCTCATTGTCACTCCTTGACCCTCCTTGTTTCTCCTTGTCACTCTCACTCCTTTTCCCTCCTTGTCTCTCCATGCCCCTCCTGGTTCCTCCTTGCTCCTCCTTGCCCCTTCTTCTTCCCTCCTCATCCCTCCTTATCCCTCCTGGTCCGTACTTGTCCCTCCTTGTCCCTCCTGGGCCGTACTTGTCCCTCCTGGTCCGTACATGTCCCTCCTGGTCCGTACTTGTCCCTCCTTGGGCCTCTTTGCCACTAATTGCCCCTCATTGCCACTCCTTGTCCCTCCTTGTCTCTCCTTGTCTCTCCTTGCCCCTCCTTGTCCCTCCTTGTCCCTCCTTGACCATCCTTGTCCCTCCTTGACCATCCTTGTCCCTCCTTGTCCCTGCGTGTCCCTCCTTGACACTGCTTGTCCCTCCTTGACCCTCCTTGTCCCTCCTTGTTCCTCCTCGTCACTCCTTTCCCTCCTTTTCCCTCCTGGTCCCTTCTTGTCACTCCTTGTCCCTCCTTGTCCCTCCTTGTCCCCCCTTGAAACTCCTATTCCTTCCTTGTCCATCCTTGTCCCTCATTGCCCCTCCTTGGCCCTCCTTGGCCCTCCTTTTCCCTCCTTTTCCCTCCTTGTTCCTCCTTGACCCACCTTGTATCTCGTTGCCCCTCATTGTCCCTCCTTGACCATCCTTGTCCCTCCTTGACCATCCTTGTCCCTGCGTGTCCCTCCTCGACACTGCTTGTACCTCCTTGACCCTCCTTGTCCCTCCTTGTTCCTCCTCGTCACTCCTTTCCCTCCTATTCCCTCCTGGTCCCTTCTTGTCACTCCTTGTCCCTCACTGCCACTCCTTATTCCTCCTTGTCTCTCCTTGTCCCTCCCTGCCTCTCCTTGTTCCTGCTTGTCCATCATTGTCCTTCCTTGTCCCTCCTTGACAATACTAGTCCCTCCTTCTCACTCTTTTTCCCTCCTTGTCCATGCTTATCCCTCCTTGTCCCTCCTTGACCCCACTTTTCCGTCCTTATCCCTCTTTGTCTCTTCCTGTCACTCCTTGTCTGTCCTTTTCTCTCCTTGCCCCTCCTTGTCAATCCATTTCCCTCCTTGTTCCTCCTTGTTCCTCCTTTCCATAATTTCCCTCCTGGTGCCTCCTTGTACCTCCTTGACCTTCCTTGACCCTCCTGGTCCCTCATTGCTCCTACTTGCCCCTCCTTGTCCCTCCTTGTCACTCCTTTTCCCTCCTTGTCCCTCCTTGTCACTCCTTTTCCCTCCTTGTCCCTCCTTGTCCCTCATTGCCCCTCCTTGTCCCTCCTTGTCCCTCCTTGTCTCTCGTTGTCTCTCCTTGCCCCTCCTTGTCCCTCCTGGTCCCACCTTGCTCCTCCTTGCCCCTTCTTTTCCCTCCTGGTCCGTACTTGTCCCTCCTTGTCAGTCATTGCCCCCCATTGTCCCTCCTTGTTCCTCGTTGTCACTCCTTTCCCTCCTTTTCCCTCCTGGTCCCTTCTTGTCACTCCTTGTCCCTCATTGCCACTCCTTATTCCTCCTTGTCTCTCCTTGCCCCTCCTTGTCCCTCCTTGTCCCCCCTTGAAACTCCTATTCCTTCCTTGTCCATCCTTGTCCCTCATTGCCCCTCCTTGGCCCTCCTTTTCCCTCCTTGTCCCTCCTTGACCCACCTTGTATCTCATTGCCCCTCATTGTCCCTCCTTGACCATCCTTGTCCCTCCTTGACCATCCTTGTCCCTGCGTGTCCCTCCTCGACATTGCTTGTACCTGCTTGACCCTCCTTGTTCCTCCTCGTCACTCCTTTCCCTCCTATTCCCTACTGGTCCCTTCTTGTCCCTTCTTGTCACTCCTTGTCCCTCATTGCCACTCCTTATTCCTCCGTGTCTCTCCTTGTCCCTCCCTGCCTCTCCTTGTTCCTGCTTGTCCATCATTGTCCTTCCTTGTCCCTCCTTGACAATACTAGTCCCTCCTTCTCACTCTTTTTCCCTCCTTGTCCATGCTTATCCCTCCTTGTCCCTCCTTGACCCCACTTTTCCGTCCTTATCCCTCTTTGTCGCTTCCTGTCACTCCTTGTCTGTCCTTTTCTCTCCTTGCCCCTCCTTGTCACTTCATTTCCCTCCTTGTTCCTCCTTGTTCCTCCTTGTCACTCCTTTCCATAATTTCCCTCCTGGTGCCTCCTTGTACCTCCTTGACCCTCCTTGACCCTCCTGGTCCCTCATTGCTCCTACTTGCCCCTCCTTGTCCCTCATTGTCCCTCCTTGTCACTCCTTTTCCCTCCTTGTCCCTCCTTGTCCCTCATTGCCCCTCCTTGTCCATCCTTGTCCCTCCTTGTCTCTCGTTGTCTCTCATTGCCCCTCCTTGTCCCTCCTGGTCCCACCTTGCTCCTCCTTGCCCCTTCTTTTCCCTCCTGGTCCGTACTTGTCCCTCCTTGTCAGTCATTGCCCCCATTGTCCCTCCTTGTTACTCGTTGTCACTCCTTTCCATAATTTCCCTCCTTTTCCCTCCTGGTGCCTCCTTGTCTCTCCTTGTCACTCCTTGACATTCCTTGACCCTCCTGGTCCCTCATTGCTCCTACTTGGCCCTCCATGTCCCTCATTGCCCCTCCTAGTCCCTTCTAGTCCGTCCTTGTCCCTCCTTGTCCGTACTTGACCCTCCTTGTCCCTGCCTTCCCTCCTTGTCCCTCATTGCCCCTCCTTTGTCATCCTTTTCGCTCCTTGTCCCTCCTTGACCCTGCTAGTCCCTACTAGTCCCTTCTTGTCCCTCATTGTCACTCCTTGACCCTCCTTGTTTCTCCTTGTCACTCTCCCTCCTTTTCCCTCCTTGTCTCTCCATGCCCCTCCTGGTTCCTCCTTGCTCCTCCTTGCCCCTTCTTTTCCCTCCTTCTCACTCTTTTTCCCTCCTTGTCCATGCTTATCCCTCCTTGTCCCTCCTTGTCCCTCCTTGACCCTACTTTTCCGTCCTTATCCCTCCTTGTCTCTTCCTGTCACTCCTTGTCTATCCTTTCCTCTCCTTGCCCCTCCTTGTCACTCCATTTCCCTCCTTGTCCCTCCTTGTTCCTCCTTGTTCCTCCTTGTTCCTCCTTGTCACTCCGTTTTCCTCCTGGTCCCTCCTTGACCCTCCTAGTCCCTCCTTGTCCCTCCTGGTCCCTCTTTGCACCTCCTTTTCCATCATTTTCCCTCCTGGTCCCTCCTTGTCCTTCCTTGCCTCTCCTTGTCTCTCGTTGTCTCTCCTTGCCCCTCAGTGTCCCTCCTAATCCCTCCTTGTCCTTCCTTGTTCCTCGTTGTCCCTCCTTGTCCCTCCTTGGCCCTCTTTGACCCTCCTGGTCATTGACCCTGCTTGTCCCTCCTTGATCCTGCTTGTCCCTGTTTGTCCCTCCTTGATCCTGCTTGTCCCTGTTTGTCCCTCCTTGATCCTGCTTGTCCCTTCTTGTCCCTGCTAGTCGCTCCTTGTCCCTCCTTGTCTCTCCTTGGCTCTCCTTGTCCCTCCTTGTCCCTCCTTGACCATCCTTGTCCCTCCTTGTCCCTCCTTGTCCCTGCGTGTCCCTCCTTGACCCTCCTTGTCCCTCATTGCCCCTCCTTGACCATTCTTGTCCCTCCTTGACCTTCCTTGTCCCTCCTTATCCCTCCTTGACACTGCTTGTCCCTCCTTGTTCCTCCTCGTCACTCCTTTCCCTCCTTGTCACTCCTTTTCCGTCCTTGTCCCTCCTTGTCTCTCCTTGTCACTCCTTGCCTCTCCATGCCTCTCCTTGCACCACCATGTCCCTCCATGTTACTCCTTGTCCCTCCTTGATCCTCCTTGTCCCTCATTGTCCCTCCTTGTTCCTCCTTGTAACTCCTTTTCCCTCCTGGTCCCTCCTGGTCCCTCTTGGTCCCTCCTTGTCTCTCCTTGTCCCTCATTGTCCCTCATTGTTCCTCCTTTTCCCTCCTGGTCACTGCTTGCCCCTCATTGTCCCTCCTAGTCCCTCCTAGTCCCTCCTAGTCCCTCCTAGTCCCTCCTAGTCCCTCCTAGTCCATCCTAGTCCCTCCTTCTCCCTCATTGTCCCCGCTTTCCCTCATTGAACCAGCTTGTCCCTGCGTGTTCCTCCTGGTCCCTCCTAGTCCATCCTTGATCCTGCTTGTCCCTACTTGTCCTTCCTTGTCCCCGTTTGTCCCTCCTTGATCCTGCTTGTCTCTCCATGTCTCTCCTTGCCCCTCCTTGTCCCTCCTGGTCCCTCCTTGTCCCTCCTTGATCCTGCTTGTCGCTACTTGTCCCTCCTTGTCCCTCATTGCCCCTCCATGTCCCTCATTGCCCCTCCTTGTCCCTCCTGGTCCCTCCATGTCCCTCCTAGTCCCTCCTGGTCCCTCTTTGTCACTCCTTGTCCCTCCTTGTCCCTCCTTGTCCCTCCTACTCCCTCCTTGTCCCTCCTACTCCCTCCTTGTCCCTCCTTGTCCTCATTGCCCCTCCTTGTCCCTCCTTGTCTTTCCTTGCCCCTCCTTGTCGCTCCTGGTGTCTCCTAGTCCCTGGAGGGGCAATGAGGGACAAGGTGGGTCAAGGAGGGAAAAGAAGGGTCGAGGAGGACCCTTCTTTTCCCTCCTGGTCCGTACTTGTCCCTCCTTGTCCCTCATTGCCCCTCATTGTCCCTCCTTGTTCCTCATTGTCACTCCTTTCCATAATTTCCCTCCTGGTGCCTCCTTGTCTCTCCTTGACCCTCCTTGACCCTCCTGGTCCCTCATTGCTCCTACTTGCCCCTCCTTGTCCCTCATTGCCCCTCCTTGGCCCTCCTTTTCCCTCCTTGTCCCTCCTTGACCCACCTTGTCCCTCATTGCCCCTCCATGTCCCTCCTAGTCACTCCTTTTCCCTCCTTGTCCCTCCTGGTCACTCCATGTCCCTCCTTGCCCCTCCTTGCCCCTCCTTGTCCCTCATTTTCCCTCCTGGTCCCACCTTGGCCCTCCTTGCCTCTCCTTGTCCCACCTTGTCATTCCTTGTCCCTATTTGACCCTCCTTGTCCCTCCTTGACCATCCTTGTCCCTCCTTGTCCCTCCTAGTCCCTCCTTGTCCCTCATTGCCCCTCCATGTCCCTACATGTCCCTCATTGCCCCTCCTTGTCCCTCCTTTTCCCTCCTGGCCCCTCCTTGTCCCTCATTGCCCCTCCTTGTCCCTCCTTGTCCCTCCTTGTCCCTCCTTGTCCCTCCTTGTCCCTCCTTGTCCCTCCTTGTCTCTCGTTGTCTCTCCTTGCCCCTCCTGGTCCCACCTTGCTCCTCCTTGCCCCTTCTTTTCCCTCCTGGTCCGTACTTGTCCCTCATTGCCCCTTCTTGTTCCTCCTTGTCACTCCTTTCCATAATTTCCCTCCTGGTGCCTCCTTGTACCTCCTTGACCTTCCTTGACCCTCCTGGTCCCTCATTGCTCCTACTTGCCCCTCCTTGTCCCTCATTGCCCCTCCCTGGCCCTCCTTTCCCTCATTGTCCCTCCTTCACCCACCTTATCCCTCATTGCCCCTCCGTGTCCCTCATTGTCCCTCATTGTCCCTCCTTGTCACTCCTTTTCCCTCCTTGTCCCTCCCTGTCCCTCCTGGTCACTCCATGTCCCTCCTTGCCACTCCTTGTCTCTCCTTGCCCCTCATTGTCCCTCCTAATCCCTCCTTGTCCTTCCTTGTTCCTCGTTGTCCCTCCTGGTCCCTCCTTGTCCCTCCTGGTCCATCCTTGTCCCTCCTGGTCCCTCCTTGTCTCTCCTTGTCCCTCATTGTCCCTCCTTTTCCCTCCTTGTCCATGCTTGTCCCTCCTTGTCCTTCCTTGTCCTTCCTTGTCCTTCCTTGTCCTTCCTTGTCCTTCCTTGTCCCTCCTTGTCCCTCCTTGTCCCTCCTTGTCCCTCCTTGTCCCTCCTAGTCCCTCATTGCCCCTCCATGTCCCTCCTTGTCCCTCCTGGTCCCTTCTAGTCCGTCCTTGTCCCTCCTGGTCCGTACTTGACCCTCCTTGTCCCTGCTTGTCCCTGCCTTCCCTCCTTGTCCCTCATTACCCCTCCTTTGTCCTCCTTTTCCCGCCTTGACTCTCCTAGTCCCTGCTAGTCCCTCCTTGTCCCTCATTGCCCCTCCTTTTCGCTCCTTGTCCTTCCTTGACCCTGCTAGTCCCTCCTAGTCCCTTCTTGTCCCTCATTGTCACTCCTTGACCCTCCTTGTCCCTCCTTGTTTCTCCTTGTCACTCTCACTCCTTTTCCCTCCTTGTCTCTCCATCCCCCTCCTGGTTCCTCCTTGCTCCTCCTTGCCCATTTTTTCCCTCCTCATCCCTCCTTGTCCCTCCTTATCCCTCCTTGTCGCTCCTGGTCCGTACTTGTCCCTCCTTGTCCCTCCTGGGCCGTACTTGTCCCTCCTGGTCCGTACTTGACCCTCCTGGTCCGTACTTGTCCCTCCTTGGGCCTCTTTGCCCCTAATTGCCCCTCATTGCTACTCCTTGTCCCTCCTTGTCTCTCCTTGTCTCTCCTTGCCCCTCCTTGTCTCTCCTTGTCCCTCCTTGTCCCTCCTTGACCATCCTTGTACCTCTTTGTCCCTGCGTGTCCCTCCTTGACACTTCTTGTCCCTCCTTGGCCCTCCTTGTTCCTCCTCGTCACTCCTTTCCCTCCTTTTCCCTCCTGGTCCCTTCTTGTCACTCCTTGTCCCTCATTGCCACTCCTTATTCCTCCTTGTCTATCCTTGCCCCTCCTTGTCCCTCCTTGTCCCCCTTGAAACTCCTATTCCTTCCTTGTCCATCCTTGTCCCTCATTGCCCCTCCTTGGCCCTCCTTTTCCCTCCTTTTCCCTCCTTGACCCTCCTTGTATCTCATTGCCCCTCATTGTCCCTCCTTGACCATCCTTGTCCCTCCTTGACCATCCTTGTCCCTCCTTGTTCCTCCTCGTCACTCCTTTCCCTCCTATTCCCTCCTGGTCCCTTCTTGTCACTCCTTGTCCCTCATTGCCACTCCTTATTCTCCTTGTTCCTCCTTGTCTCTCCTTGTCCCTTCCTGCCTCTCCTTGTTCCTGCTTGTCCATCATTGTCCTTCCTTGTCCCTCCTTGACAATACTAGTCCCTCCTTCTCACTCTTTTTCCCTCCTTGTCCATGCTTATCCCTCCTTGTCCCTCCTTGTCCCTCCTTGACCCTACTTTTCCGTCCTTATCCCTCTTTGTCTCTTCCTGTCACTCCTTGTCTGTCCTTTTCTCTTCTTGCCCCTCCTTGTCACTCCATTTCCCTCCTTATTCCTCCTTGTTCCTCCTTGTCCCTCATTTTCCCTCCTGGTCCCTCCTTGTCCTTCCTTGCCTCTCCTTGTCTCTCGTTGTCTCTCCTTGCCCCTCATTGTCCCTCCTAATCTATCCTTGTCCTTCCTTGTTCCTCGTTGTCCCTCCTTGTCCTTCCTTGGCCCTCATTGACCCTCCTGGTCATTAACCCTGCTTGTCCCTCCTTGATCCTACTTGTCCCTCCTTGTACCTCCTTGACCCTCCTTGTCCTTCCTTTTCCCTCCTGGTCCCTCCTAGTCCCTCCTTGTCCCTCATTGCTCCTCCTTGCCCCTTCTTTCCCCTCCTTGTCCCTCCTTGTCCCTCATTGTCCCTCCTTGTTCCTCCTTGTCACTCCTTTCCATAATTTCCCTCCTTTTCCCTCCTTGTCTCTCCTTGTCCCTCCTTGACATTCCTTGACCCTCCTGGTCCCTCATTGCTCCTACTTGCCCCTTCTTGTCCCTCATTGCCCCTCCTTGGCCCTCCTTGTCACTCCTTTTCCCTCCTTGTACCTTCTTGTCTCTCATTGCCCCTCCTTGTCCCTGCTTGGCCCCCATTGTCCTTCCTTGTCCCTCCTTGACCATCCTAGTCCCTCCTTTTCCCTTCTTGTCCATGATTGTCTTTCCTTGACCCTCCTTGTAACTCCTTTTCCCTCCTTGTCTCTCCTGGTCCCTCCTTGTCCCGCCTTGTCCCTCCTTGACCCTCATGGTCCGTACTTGCCCCTCCTTGTCCGTCATTGACCCTCCTTGTCCTTGCTTGTCCCTGCTTGTCCCTCCTTGTCTCTCCTTGCCCTTCCTTGTCTCACCTTGTCCCTCATTGCCCCTCCTTGTCCGTCCTTGTCCCGCCTTGTCCCTCCTGGTCCCTCCTTTTCCCTCATTGCCCCTCCTTGTCACTCTTTTTCCGTCCTTGTCCCTCCTTGTCTCTCCTTGTCACTCCTTGCCTCTCCATGTCTCTACTTGCACCACCATGTCCCTCTATGTTACTCCTTGTCCCTCCTTGATCCTCCTTGTCCCTCATTGTCCCTCCTTGTTACTCCTTTTCCCTCCTTGTTCCTCCTGGTCCCTCCTGGTCCATCCTTGTCCCTCCTGGTCCCTCCTTGTCTCTCCTTGTCCCTCATTGTCCCTCCTTGTTCCTCCTTTTCCCTCCTGGTCACTGCTTGTCCCTCCTTGCCTCTCCTTGCCCCACATTGTCCCTCCTAGTCCCTCCTAGTACCTCCTAGTCCCTCCTAGTCCCTCCTAGTCCCTCCTAGTCCATCCTAGTCCATCCTAGTCCATCCTAGTCCCTCCTAGTCCCTCCTTCTCCCTCATTGTCCCCGCTTTCCCTCATTGAACTAGCTTGTCCCTGCGTGTTCCTCCTGGTCCCTCCTTGTCCCTCCTTGATCCTGCTTGTCCCTACTTGTCCCTCCTTGTCCTTCCTTGTCCCCGTTTGTCCCTCCTTGATCCTGCTTGTCTCTTCATGTCTCTCCTTGTCCCTCATTGTCCCTCCTTGACCATCCTTGTCCCTGCGTGTCCCTCCTTGTCCATGCTTATCCCTCCTCGACCCTACTTTTCCGTCCTTATCCCTCCTTGACTCTTCCTGTCACTCCTTGCCCCTCCTTGTCACTCCATTTCCCTCCTTGTTCCTCCTTGTCACTCCGTTTCCCTCCTGGTCCCTCCTTGTCCCTCCTTGTTCCTCCTCGTCACTCCTTTCCCTCCCTTTCCCTCCTGGTCCCTTCTTGTCACTCCTTGTCCCTCATTGCCACTCCTTATTCCTCCTTGTCTCTCCTTGCCCCTCCTTGTCCCTCCTTGTCCCCCCTTGAAACTCCTTTTCCTTCCTTGTCCCTCATTGCCCCTCCTTGGCCCTCCTTTTCCCTCCTTGTCCCTCCTTGACCCACCTTGTATCTCATTGCCCCTCATTGTCCCTCCTTGACCATCCTTGTCCCTCCTTGACCATCCATGTCCCTGCGTGTTCCTACTTGACACTGCTTGTACCTCCTTGACCCTCCTTGTCCCTCCTTGTTCCTCATTGTCCCTCCTTGACCATCCTTGTCCCTCCTCATACCTCCTTGTCCCTCCTTGTCGCTCCTGGTCCGTACTTGTCCCTCCTGGTCCGTACTTGTCCCTCCTGGTCCGTACTTGTCCCTCCTGGTCCGTACTTGTCCCTCCTGGTCCGTACTTGTCCCTCCTTGGGCCTCTTTGTCCCTAATTGCACCTCATTGCCACTCCTTGTCCCTCCTTGTCTCTCCTTGTCCCTGCGTGTCCCTCCTTGACCCTCCTTGTCCCTCATTGTCCCTCCTTGACCATCCTTGTCCCTCCTTGTCCCTGCGTGTCCCTCCTTGACACTGCTTGTCCCTCCTTGACACTGCTTGTCCCTCCTTGTCCCTCCTTGTTCCTCCTCGTCAGTCCTTTCCCTCCTTTTCCCTCCTGGTCCCTTCTTGTCACTCCTTGTCCCTCATTGCCACTCCTTATTCCTCCTTGTCCCTCCCTGCCCCTCCTTGTTCCTGCTTGTCCATCATTGTCCTTCCTTCTCACTCTTTTTCCCTCCTTGTCCATGCTTATCCCTCCTTGACCCTACTTTTCCGTCCTTATCCCTCCTTGACTCTTCCTGTCACTCCTTGCCCCTCCTTGTCACTCCATTTCCCTCCTTGTTCCTCCTTGTCACTCCGTTTCCCTCCTGGTCCCTCCTTGACCCTCCTGGTCCCTTCTTGTCCCTCCTGGTCCCTCCTTGCACCTCCTTGTCCCTCATTTTCCCTCCTGGTCCCTCCTTGTTCCTCGTTGTCCCTCCTTGGCCCTCATTGACCCTCCTGGTCATTGACCCTGCTTGTCCCTTCTTGATCCTGCTTGTCCCTCCTTGTCCCTGTTTGTCCCTCCTTGATCCTGCATGTCCCTTCTTGTCCCTGCTAGTCGCTCCTTGTTCCTTCTTGTCCCTCCTTGTACCTCCTTGTACCTCCTTGACCCTCCTTGTCCTTCCTTGTCCCTGTTTGTCCCTCCTAGTCCCTCATTGCCCCTCCATGTCCCTCATTGCCCCTCCTTGTCCCTCCTAGTCCTTCCTTTTCCCTCCTGGTCCCTCCTAGTCCCTCATTGCCCCTCCTTGTCCCTCCTGGTCCACCTTGCTCCTCCTTGCCCCTTCTTATCCCTCCTTGTCCCTCCTGGTCCGTACATGTCCCTCCTGGTCCGTACATGTCCCTCCTTGTCCCTCATTGCCCCTCATTGTCCCTCCTTGTTCCTCCTTGTCACTCCTTTCCATAATTTCCCTCCTTTTCCCTCCTGGTGCCTCCTTGCCTCTCCTTGTCCCTCCTTGACATTCCTTGACCCTCCTGGTCCCTCATTGCTCCTACTTGCCCCTCCTTGTCCCTCATTGCCCCTCCTTGGCCCACCTTGTCACTCCTTTTCTCTCCTTGTACCTTCTTGTCTCTCATTGCCCCTCCTTGTCCCTGCTTGTCCCCCATTGTCCTTCCTTGTCCCTCCTTGACCATCCTAGTCCCTCCTTGTCACTCCTTTTCCCTTCTTGTCCATGCTTGTCTTTCCTTGTCCCTCCTTGTTCCTCCTTGTAACTCCTTTTCCCTCCTTGTCTCTCCTGGTCCCTCCTTGTCCCGCCTTGACCCTCTTGGTCCGTACTTGCCCCTCCTTGTCCGTCATTGACCCTCCTTGTCCTTGATTGTCCCTCCTTGTCCCTCCTGGTCCCTCCTTGGCCCTCCTTTTCCCTCCTGGTCCCTCGTAGTCCCTCCTTGTCCTCATTGCCCCTCCTTGTCTCTCCTTGCCCCTCCTTGTCGCTCCTGGGCTCTCCTTGCTCCTCCTTGACCCTTCTTTTCCCTCCTGGTCCGTACTTGTCCCTCCTTGTTCCTCCTTGTCACTCCCTTCCATAATTTCCCTCCTGGTGCCTCCTTGACCTTCCTTGACCCTCCTGGTCCCTCATTGCTCCTACTTGCCCCTCATTGCCCCTCCTTGGCCCTCCTTTTCCCTCCTTCACCCACCTTGTCCCTCATTGCCCCTCCATGTCCCTTCTTTTCCCTCCTGGTCCGTACTTGTCCCTCATTGCCCCTCATTGTCCCTCCTTGTTCCTCCTTGTCACTCCTTTCCATAATTTCCCTCCTGGTGCCTCCTTGACCTTCCTTGACCCTCCTTGACCCTCCTGGTCCCTCATTGCTCCTACTTGCCCCTCATTGCCCCTCCTTGGCCCTCCTTTTCCCTCCTTGTCCCTCCTTCACCCACCTTGTCCCTCATTGCCCCTCCATGTCCCTCATTGTCCCTCATTTTCCCTCCTTGCCACTCCTTGCCCCTCATTGTCCCTCCTAATCCCTCCTTGTCCTTCCTTGTTCCTCGTTGTCCCTCCTGGTCCCTCCTTGTCCCTCCTTGGCCCTCCTGGTCCATCCTTGTCCCTCCTGGTCCCTCCTTGTCTTTCCTTGTCCCTCATTGTCCCTCCTTTTCCCTCCTTGTCCATGCTTGTCCCTCCTTGTCCTTCCTTGTCCCTCCTTGACCCTCCTTGTCCCTCCTATTCCCTCCTTGTCCCTCATTGCCCCTCCATGTCCCTCCATGTCCCTCATTGCCCCTCCTTGTCCCTCCTTGTCTCTCCTTGTCCCTCCTTGTCCCTCCTAGTCCCTTCTAGTCCGTCCTTGTCCCTCCTGGTCCGTACTTGACCCTCCTTGTCCCTGCCTTCCCTCCTTTTCTTTCCTTTTCCCTCCTTGTCCCTCCTTGACTCTCCTAGTCCCTGCTAGTCCCTCCTTGTCCCTCATTGCCCCTCCTTTTCCCTCATTGTCCCTCCTTGACCCTGCTAGTCCCTCCTAGTCCCTTCCTGTCCCTCATAGTCACTCCTTGACCCTCCTTGTTTCTCCTTGTCACTCTCCCTCCTTTTCCCTCCTTGTCTCTCCATGCCCCTCCTGGTTCCTCCTTGCTCCTCCTTGTCCCTTCTTTTCCCTCCTTATCCCTCCTGGTCCGTACTTGTCCCTCCTGGTCCGTACTTGTCCCTCCTTGGGCCTCTTTGTCCCTAATTGCCACTCCTTGTCCCTCCTTGTCTCTCCTTGCCCCTCCTTGTCCCTCCTTGTCCCTCCTTGTCCCTCATTGTCCCTCCTTGACCATCCTTGTCCCTCCTTGTCCCTGCGTGTCCCTCCTTGACACTGCTTGTCCCTCCTTGACCCTCCTTGTCCCTCCTTGTTCCTCCTCGTCACTCCTTTCCCTCCTGGTCCCTTCTTGTCACTCCTTGTCCCTCATTGCCACTCCTTATTCCTCCTTGTCTCTCCTTGCCCCTCCTCGTCCCTCCTTGTCCCTCATTGCCCCTCCTTGGCCCTCCTTTTCCCTCCTTGTCCCTCCTTGACCCACCTTGTATCTCATTGCCCCTCATTGTCCCTCCTTGACCATCCTTGTCCCTGCGTGTCCCTCCTTGACACTGCTTGTACCTCCTTGACCCTCCTTGTCCCTCCTTGTCCCTCCTTGTTCCTCCTCGTCACTCCTTTCCCTCCTATTCCTACCTGGTCCCTTCTTGTCACTCCTTGTCCCTCTTTGCCACTCCTTATTCCTCCTTGTTCCTCCTTGTCTCTCCTTGTCCCTCCCTGCCCCTCCTTGTTCCTGCTTGTCCATCATTGTCCTTCCTTGTCCCTCCTTTACAATACTAGTCCCTCCTTCTCACTCTTTTTCCTTCCTTGTCCATGCTTATCCCTCCTTGTCCCTCCTTGACCCTACTTTTCCTTCATTATCCCTCCTTGTCTCTTCATGTCACTCCTTGTCTGTCCTTTCCTCTCCTTGTCACTCCATTTCCCTCCTTGTCCCTCCTTGTTCCTCCTTGTTCCTCCTTGTCACTCCGTTTCCCTCCTGGTCCCTCCTTGACCCTCCTAGTCCCTCCTTGTCCCTCCTGGTCCCTCCTTGCACCTCCTTGTCCCTCATTTTCCTTCCTGGTCCCTCCTTGTCCTTCCTTGCCTCTCCTTGTCTCTCGTTGTCTCTCCTTGCCCCTCATTGTCCCTCCTAATCCCTCCTTGTCCCTCCTTGTCCTTCCTTGTTCCTCGTTGTCCCTCCTTGTCCCTCCTTGATCCTGCTTGTCCCTCCTTGTCCCTGTTTGTCCCTCCTTGATCCTGCTTGTCCCTTCTTGTCCCTGCTAGTGGCTCCTTGTTCCTCCTTGTCCCTCCTTGACCATCCTTGTCCCTCCTTGTCCCTGCGTGTCCCTCCTTGTCCCTCATTGTCCCTCCTTGACCATCCTTGTCCCTCCTTGACCATCCTTGTCCCTCCTTGTCCCTGCGTGTCCCTCCTTGACACTGCTTGTCCCTCCTTGACCATCCTTGTCCCTCCTTGTTCCTCCTCGTCACTCCTTTCCCTCCTTTTCCCTCCTGGTCCCTTCTTGTCACTCCTTGTCCCTCATTGCCACTCCTTATTCCTCCTTGTCTCTCCTTGTCCCTCCCTGCCCCTCCTTGTTCCTGCTTGTCCATCATTGTCCTTCCTTGTCCCTCCTTGACAATACTAGTCCCTCCTTCTCACTCTTTTTCCCTCCTTGTCCAAGCTTATCCCTCCTTGACCCTACTTTTCCGTCCTTATCCCTCTTTGTCTCTTCCTGTCACTCCTTGTCTGTCCTTTTCTCTCCTTGCCCCTCCTTGTCCCTCCATTTCCCTCCTTGTTCCTCCTTGTCACTCCGTTTCCCTCCTTGACCCTCCTGGTCCCTCCTGGTCCCTCCTGGTCCCTCCTTGCACCTCCTTGTCCCTCATTTTCCCTCCTGGTCCCTCCTTGTCCTTCCTTGCCTCTCCTTGTCTCTCGTTGTCTCTCCTTGCCCCTCATTGTCCCTCCTAATCCCTCCTTGTCCTTCCTTGCTCCTCGTTGTCCCTCCTTGTCCCTCCTTGGCCCTCATTGACCCTCCTGGTCATTGACCCTGCTTGTCCCTCCTTGATCCTGCTTGTCCCTCCTTGATCCTGCTTGTCCCTTCTTGTCCCTGCTAGTCGCTCCTTGTTCCTACTTGTCCTTCTTTGTACCTCCTTGACCCTCCTTGTCCTTCCTTGTCCCTCCTAGTCCCTCATTGCCCCTCCATTTCCCTCATTGCCCCTCCTTGCCCCTAATTTTCCCTCCTGGACCCTCCTTGTCCCTCCTAGTCCTTCCTTTTCCCTCCTTGTCTCTCCTTGCCCCTCCTGGTCCCACCTTGCTCCTCCTTGCCCCTTCTTATCCCTCCTGGTCCGTACTTGTCCCTCCTTGTCCCTTATTGCCCCTCATTGTCCCTCCTTGTCACTCCTTTCCATAATTTCCCTCCTGGTACCTCCTTGTCTCTCCTTGTCCCTCCTTGACATTCCTTGACCCTCCTGGTCCCTCATTGCTCCTACTTGCCCCTCCTTGTCCCTCATTGCCCGTCCTTGGCCCTCCTTGTCACTCCTTTTCCCTCCTTGTACCTTCTTGTCTCTCATTGCCCCTCCTTGTCCCTGCTTGTCACCCATTGTCCTTCCTTGTCCCTCCTTGACCATCCTAGTCCCTCCTTGTCCCTCCTTGACCATCCTAGTCCCTCCTAGTCCCTCCTTGTCACTCCTTTTCCCTTCTTGTCCATGCTTGTCTTTCCTTGTCCCTCCTTGTTCCTCCTTGTAACTCCTTGTCTCTCCTGGTCCCTCGTTGTCCCGCCTTGTCCCTCCTTGACCCTCTTGGTCCGTACTTGCCCCTCCTTGTCCGTCATTGACCCTCCTTGTCCTTGCTTGTCCCTCCTTGCCCTTCTTTGTCTCACCTTGTCCCTCATTGCCCCTCCTTGTCCCGCCTTGTCCCTCCTGGCCCCTCCTTTTCCCTCCTTGTCTCTCCTTGTACCTACTTGACCTTCCTTGACCCTCCTGGTCCCTCATGGCTCCTACTTGCCCCTCCTTGTCCCTCATTGGCCCTCCTTTTCCCTCCTTGTCCCTCATTGCCCCTCCATGTCCCTCATTGTCCCTCCTAGTCACTCCTTTTCCCTCCTGCTCCCTCCTTGTCCCTCCTGGTCACTCCATGTCCATCCTTGTCCCTCATTTTCCCTCCTGGTCCCACCTTGCCTCTCCTTGTCCTTCCTTGTCCCTCCTTGACCCTCCTTGTCCCTCCTTGTCCCTCCTTGACCATCCTTGTCCCTCCTAGTCCCTCATTGCCCCTCGTTGTCCCTCCTTGTCCCTCCTTTTCCCTCCTTGTCCCTCCTAGTCCCTCCTGGTCCCTCCTTGTCCCTCCTTGTCCTCATTGCCCCTCCTTGTCCCTCCTTGTCCCTCCTTGTCTCTCCTTGCCCCTCCTTGTCCCTGCCTTCCCTCCTTGTCCCTCATTGCCCCTCCTTTGTCCTCCTTTTCTTTCCTTTTCCCTCCTTGTCCCTCCTTGACTCTCCTAGTCCCTGCTAGTCCCTCCTTGTCCCTCATTGCCCCTCCTTTGTCCTCCTTTTCGCTCCTTGTCCCTCCTTGACCCTGCTAGTCCCTTCTTGTCCCTGATTGTCACTCCTTGACCCTCCTTGTTTCTCCTTGTCACTCTCCCTCCTTTTCCCTCCTTGTCTCTCCATGCCCCTCCTGGTTCCTCCTTGCTCCTCCTTGCCCCTTCTTTTCCCTCCTGATTACAGGACTACATTTTTAATTGATACAGGAGCAGATATTTCTATAATTAAGCAAGGAAAAATTGTTAACGGACATATAAATTCAGAACGGGCAACTAACCTTAATGGTATAGGACAAGGCATAATAACTACAATTGGTAATATCGAAGCCGATTTGAAGATTGAAAATATCTTAATAGGTCATGAATTTCAAGTAGTTCTCGACGACTTCCCAATACAGTGTGATGGAATAATTGGCATAGATTTCATTCGAAAATACAATTGTCTCCTTGACTACCAAGAGGATCAAGATTATCTAATATTAAGGCCTTACGATTTTCATGAAAATATTGCAATTCCTCTAAGGAATTCGCCACAGAAAAATGTTATGTGTTTACCCGCAAGATCGGAGGTCATTAGACCAATGATTATACGAAGCGCCGAAAAGTACCTTTTGATTCCGAATCAACAATTAAAAACTGGTATTTTTGTTGCTAATACTATTGTATGTACGTGTAGACCCTATGTCCGCATAATAAATACCACGGAAGAAGACGTTATAATTCGTAAACGATCTTGAAGCATAGGCCACAGGCAATTGAATGCTTTCATATTCCTGACTCAAAACTGCGCCGCGTTCATTATAACCGTCACGGTTTTCATTATTCTGGGAATAATTATAATTCCCACGTCCTCTTCCATATCCGCGGCCACGTCCACGATTTTGTCCCCGTGATTTAAAATACATCACATTTTGATGTCCATTGGCTTCTGTACAACTATTTACGAATTTTGCCACCAAATCGTTCATAGTATTAAACTGACCTGCCTCTATAATTAGCTTAACGTTCTCATTTGATGCGTTTTTGATAATTGCACGAACTGCTGCTTGAGTAGCATATTTCGATGCGAATGTGGATGGAAGCCCATCCGAAATATAGGCATTTTCCAGGGATTTCGCTAAGTCCTCAATTTCCTTAACAAATATATTAGCTGTTTTGTTGCCTTGCTTCACATTCATTATTTTTGCAGTTACAACATCTACAGATTCTCCTTTTATACTTGCCTTTAATTTAACAACTATTTCTGAAAGAGTCGTTTCGTCCGATATAATATTCCTTGCTGTTCCCTTCAACTTGGTCTTAACCAACTCTACTGCTGGGCCTTCATGAGTGTCCTTAAATGTGCTCACCAAGTTTAGTGCATCAAGGAAACTTTGAAGATTTTCACTCTTACCATCAAAGTCTGGAATCAGCTTCGAGGCTGTATTCAAAAATTCAATGTTCGTTTGAGGCATTTTGTCTGTCACTTTTGAACGAATGCAAATATTGTCCTCCTCTTCTTCAGAACTATTATCATCGATTTCTTCAACTTTTTCTAAAGAGTGTACTGACCGCGGTATCTTTATGTTAATGTGCCACTTAGCAATAATTTTTAACAATTTGTCTCTACAATCCCAAAAAATTGACTGAGCTTTACATTTATGGTCCGGTGTTAGTCTATCAAAATAGGCATTTAGTATACATCTAATCGCCTCAAAATGTTCCAATAGAATGTTCTTATGTTTGTCTATGGTTTCACGCCTGATTTCCACATTCTTATTAAGACATTTATAAGATCTGAGAAATTCTAATTTATGTGATTCTAATTTCCGATGAATATCCGTCCACAGATCAGTCCATCTATCAGACACCCCCATATAAACAGTATATATGTATACAATATTCTAAATACATATACCTAATATATTATAGAATTTATTATATATAAAACAATATAGTTAACTAATATAAATAAATTCAGAACATTATCTATTATTATTATTATTATTTGTAATGAACATTTTTACTTTACATTTACTTTAATCTGTACTTATCTACATTCCGCTGTTGATCATTTTGTAGCTGCGACGTTGTTCCTTATGAGTTGAGTTGTTCCTTGTGAGTAGCTCGTTGTGACTAAGCCTCGTCACCATCTTCCGAGCATTAAAGTTGTTCTTTTTAATCATGGTTTTATTTAAGTTTTTATTTAACGATCCTTTTTAAATGTTTAATAAATTTTTTCATTGAGCGTAACACTTTCGTGTAATTAACTGTTTAAAATCTTATTATAGATTTTATTATTAGTTTGGCTTTTTAAATTTCACGAATATTGACGGCACGAGCTTGATATTTACGCTTTATATTTTTGATATAAAGTTTAAAAATTTTTAAAATTGCCCCAATGACAGCTATAACTGTTATTACTAATAACATCAGCTCTATTTTCGAGTTTTGCTTAGGGTCTTTTTCAACTTCAACTTCATTAATTATGTTTGCGGGGGAATCCGAAACCTTTGAAGATGTTCCTCCCATGTTAATATTTTATGTTCACTTTGAAGGAAGTTTAAACTAATTTATTTAGAATCACCACCGAGTCGAGTTATTATTATATATATATTTTTTTTACTCCTGGCAGGATCGCCATATAATATATTTATTATATTATAAAGGAAACGAATGTAATTTGGTTTCTTTGAGCGTTGCTCGTTTATTCAAGACTCACTTAAGACTGATTTCTTAATATCTAACTTAAAGATTCTATGGTGAAGCGAGCGAGCATTTGTGCTGGGTCAGCAGTGTACCACAAAGAATCATTTTAGAACAAAGGGCACTTATGCCCAACATAAACACAATCACAATCTGGGCATTGGAGAGTGTAACAAGACTCCACAGTAATGTGGACACACACGACGCCAATGCCCAAATGTAAACACATTTGCTATTAAAGAATCGGAGTACACTACAGTATGCAAGTACTCGCTACAAGGGTCAAGGAGGTACAAGCAGTGTCAAGGAGGGACACGCAGGGACAAGGAGGGACAAGGATGGTCAAGGAGGGACAAGGATGGTCAAGGAGGGACAATGAGGGGCAATGAGATACAAGGTGGGTCAAGGAGGGACAAGGAGGGAAAAGGAGGGCCAAGGAGGGACAAGGATGGACAAGGAAGGAAAAGGAGTTTCAAGGGGGGATAAGGAGGGGCAAGGAGAGACAAGGAGGAATAAGGAGTGGCAATGAGGGACAAGGAGTGACAAGAAGGGACCAGGAGGGAAAGGAGTGACGAGGAGGAACAAGGAGGGTCAAGGAGGGACAAGCAGTGTCAAGGAGATACACGCAGGGACAAGGAGGGACAAGGATGGTCAAGGAGGGACAATGAGGGACAAGGTGTCGTGTGCGCTTTTGAGGAATTATGGCGCCACCTATCGGTTACGAGGAAGATTCCCGTTTTGTCTTTTTTTTGTTCGAGGCAACTCTGGCACAAGCAGAGCTCTTACATCTAGGGAAATAGAAGAAAATGTCAGCTGTCATGGTGACAGAAGGAGCAAGATGGATGGGAAAGGCGAGGAAAAATGCCTTTTCCGTTCGAGTATTGGCCGCAGCAGGAAGGTTCCGTGGGAAGAAAAGGCAGTCGAAGAGGATTTTGATTATTTATTCAGATCTCAAAGAAAAATAATAACAAGTTTTTTTCAAGGTTGGTTTGTTTAACTTAAGCGAACAAACCAAACCAAAAGGCTAAAGATTAACATCTTTTAACATCAAGTTAACGGAAAATTAAAATCGACAAATATTATAATTTAAATTGATCTGGTAAAAAGCGCCTAGAACCAGCCAGCATCCCGGAACATCGGCCACATCGTGGGATACGTCAGCTCCTAAATCTGAAGCACCACCAAGCCTGGGGTGCGAGGTATAATACCGGACTTTACCGACGACACAGGACAGGCACCGGACAATACGGACGAGACCTGAAAATAAAATATAAACAAAAAAATTAGGAAATCTATTGAGGTAGGGTAGACATTTTTTTTAAGGAACGTAATAGAGTGTACTCTCCTGGTTTAGAATTTGGAGGGTTAGGACCGCGAGACAGGGTTGCGCGCAGGCCTACCATCGTAGGGGTTTTGAATGTTTTCGGGAGATAAATGCTTCCAATTTTTCTTTAAAATGTCGTCCCTATAAAGAGAAAAAAAAGGAATTAATTTTTACAAATATTTTATTTGAGGGTGAATTTACACTGAACATACGAACTCATATACGAATATACTTATACTTACGGAATACGGACATACACACAAACATACCTTGGAGGCAGTATCACCGCGTTAGCCAGAGCCTTTAGATGGGAGGATAAAATGTCCCAGTGCATACAGACCGGCTGAAAATATAATGGAAATTATATATATATTTTTTTGAAATTTCAAAGTTTTCGGCTGAACTCTTGAATTTTGAATTTGTTTCAAGGTTGCAGTCAATCTCAAAGAATGTTTCCTTTTTGTATTCTAAATAAAACGACAAATGGATTATTGTAATGTTGTAAAAGAAAACCAAAAATGTGTCCTGAGTAATTAAAAGGGTAATAGGGTAGATACAAGGTAGGTAAAGGCATACGTCATGGGATACTCACCAAATAATCGTAGTATCATGGTGGGACCTGGGTTATGGTTCCAAGAGGGAGGGGATACTTGGCAGTACATCAGCCAAGGATCATATGTTTGAGTGCGGTGGTCTAAATTTCCTCGTGAGTATATTCGTCTTTGGTGTTTCTTTCCCTCGTTGTTGACTTGTTTCGGGTTTCCCTTTTTGTTTTTGTATTTGTTTTTTTTTTGTTTATGAAGTCCGGTATGATTTTTTTCGTGTTACTGTCTAGAGTGTCCAGATTGTCGGCAAGAACCAACACCATCCGGCGAGCCCTAGCCGCGCAAAACGCCAGCATACCGGCAACGCCAATAATCTGGCAAGATATTTAATGCTGGAGATGATATCCCATGATAAGGTGACAGTACAAAGGAGGGGCAAGGAGGGACAAGGAGTGGCAATGAGGGGCAATTAGGGACAAAGAGGCCCAAGGAGGGACAAGTACGGACCAGGAGGGACAAGTACGGACCAGGAGGGACAAGTACGGACCAGGAGGGACAAGTACGGACCAGGAGGGACAAGGAGGGATGAGGAGGGAAAAGAAGGGGCAAGGAGGAACCAGGAGGGGCATGGAGAGACAAGGAGGGAAAAGGAGGGAGAGTGACAAGGAGAAACAAGGAGGGTCAAGGAGTGACAATGAGGGACAAGAAGGGACTAGCAGGGTCAAGGAGGGACAAGGAGCGAAAAGGAGGACAAAGGAGGGGCAATGAGGGACAAGGAGGGACTAGCAGGGACTAGGAGAGTCAAGGAGGGACAAGGAGGGAAAAGGAAAGAAAAGGAGGACAAAGGAGGGGCAATGAGGGACAAGGAGGGAAGGCAGGGACAAGGAGGGGCAAGGAGAGACAAGGAGGGACAAGGAGGGGCAATGAGGACAAGGAGGGACAAGGAGGGAAAAGGAGGGACAAGGAGGGGCAATGAGGGACATGGAGGGGCAATGAGGGACTAGGAGGGACAAGGATGGTCAAGGAGGGACAAGGAGGGACAAGGAGGGTCAAGGAGGGACAAGGAAGGACAAGGAGAGGCAAGGTGGGACCAGGAGGGAAAATGAGGGACAAGGAGGGACATGGAGTGACCAGGAGGGACAAGGAGGGAGCAGGAGGGAAAAGGAGTGACTAGGAGGGACAATGAAGGACATGGAGGGGCAATGAGGGACAAGGTGGGTCAAGGAGGGACAAGGAGGGAAAAGGAGGGCCAATGAGGGACAAGGAGGGGCAA
Organism: Polietes domitor; assembly: GCA_947397865.1. Classification (NCBI taxonomy): domain Eukaryota; kingdom Metazoa; phylum Arthropoda; class Insecta; order Diptera; family Muscidae; genus Polietes; species Polietes domitor. Next base: position 1,275,321 of record OX377623.1, read on the forward strand.
GTAGGAGCCATGAGGGACCAGGAGGGTCAAGGAGGGTCAAGGAAGGTCAAGTAGGTACAAGGAGAGACAAGGAGGGAAAAGGAGGGAAAAGGAGGGAAAAGGAGGGGCCAGGAGGGACAAGGCGGGACAAGGAGGGGCAATGAGGGACAAGGCGAGACAAGGAAGGGCAAGGAGGGACAAGCAGGGACAAGCAAGGACAAGGAGGGTCAATGACGGACAAGGAGGGGCAAGTACGGACCAAGAGGGTCAAGGAGGGACAAGGCGGGACAACGAGGGACCAGGAGAGACAAGGAGTTACAAGGAGGAACAAGGAGGGACAAGGAAAGACAAGCATGGACAAGAAGGGAAAAGGAGTGACAAGGAGGGACTAGGATGGTCAAGGAGGGACAAGGAAGGACAATGGGTGACAAGCAGGGACAAGGAGGGGCAATGAGAGACAAGAAGGTACAAGGAGGGAAAAGGAGTGACAAGGAGGGCCAAGGACGGGCAATGAGGGACAAGGAGGGGCAAGTAGGAGCAATGAGGGACCAGGAGGGTCAAGGAATGTCAAGGAGGGACAAGGAGAGACAAGGAGGCACCAGGAGGGAAATTATGGAAAGGAGTGACAAGGAGGGACAATGAGGGGCAATAAGGGGCAAGGAGGGACAAGTACGGACCAGGAGGGACAAGGAGGGATAAGAAGGGGCAAGGAGGAGCAAGGTGGGACCAGGAGGGACAAGGAGGGGCAAGGAGAGACAAGGAGAGACAAGGAGGGAAAAGGAAGGACTAGGAGGGACAAGGAGGGTCCAGGAGGGAAAATTAGGGGCAAGGAGGGGCAATGAGGGACATGGAGGGGCAATGAGGGACTAGGAGGGACAAGGAAGGACAAGGAGGGTCAAGGAGGTACAAGGAAGGACAAGTAGGAACAAGGAGCGACTAGCAGGGACAAGAAGGGACAAGCAGGATCAAGGAGGGACAAGCAGGATCAAGGAGGGACAAGCAGGCTCAATGAGGGCCAAGGAGGGACAAGGAGGGACAACGAGGAGCAAGGAAGGACAAGGAGGGATTAGGAGGGACAATGAGGGGCAAGGAGAGACAACGAGAGACAAGGAGAGGCAAGGAAGGACAAGGAGGGACCAGGAGGGAAAATGAGGGACAAGGAGGTGCAAGGAGGGACCAGGAGGGACAAGGAGGGACCAGGAGGGTCAAGGAGGGACCAGGAGGGAAACGGAGTGACAAGGAGGAACAAGGAGGGAAATGGAGGGACAAGGAGGGGCAAGGAGAGAAAAGGACAGACAAGGAGTGACAGGAAGAGACAAAGAGGGATAAGGACGGAAAAGTAGGGTCAAGGAGGGACAAGGAGGGATAAGCATGGACAAGGAGGGAAAAAGAGTGAGAAGGAGGGACTAGTATTGTCAAGGAGGGACAATGATGGACAAGCAGGAACAAGGAGGGGCAGGGAGGGACAAGGAGAGACAAGGAGGAATAAGGAGTGGCAATGAGGGACAAGGAGTGACAAGAAGGGACCAGGAGGGAAAAGGAGGGAAAGGAGTGACGAGGAGGAACAAGGAGGGACAAGGATGGTCAAGGAGGGACAAGCAGTGTCAAGGAGGGACACGCAGGGACAAGGAGGGACAAGGATGGTCAAGGAGGGACAAGGATGGTCAAGGAGGGACAATGAGGGACAAGGAGGGACAAGGATGGTCAAGGAGGGACAAGGAGGAACAAGGAGGGACTAGCAGGGACAAGAAGGGACAAGCAGGATCAAGGAGGGACAAACAGGGACAAGGAGGGACAAGCAGGATCAAGGAGGGACAACGAGGAACAAGGAAGGACAAGGAGGGACAAGGAGGGATTAGGAGGGGCAAGGAGAGACAACGAGAGGCAAGGAAGGACAAGGAGGGACCAGGAAGGAAAATGAGGGACAAGGAGGTGCAAGGAGGGACCAGGAGGGACAAGGAGGGACTAGGAGGGTAAAGGAGGGACCAGGAGGGAAACGGAGTGACAAGGAGGAACAAGGAGGAACAAGGAGGGACAAGGAGGGAAATGGAGTGACAAGGAGAGGAAAGGACAGACAAGGAGTGACATGAAGAGACAAGGAGGGATAATGACGGAAAAGTAGGGTCAAGGAGGGACAAGGAGGGATAAGCATGGACAAGGAAGGAAAAAGAGTGAGAAGGAGGGACTAGTATTGTAAAAGAGGGACAAGGAAGGACAATGATGGACAAGCAGGAACAAGGAGGGGCAGGGAGGGACAAGGAGAGACAAGGAGGAACAAGGAGGAATAAGGAGTGGCAAAGAGGGACAAGGAGTGACAAGAAGGGACCAGGTAGGAATAGGAGGGAAAGGAGGGTCAAGGAGGTACAAGCAGTGTCTAGGAGGGAAACGCAGGGACAAGAATGGTCAAGGAGGGACAATGAGGGGCAATGAGATACAAGGTGGGTCAAGGAGGGACAAGGAGGGAAAAGGAGGGAAAAGGAGGGCCAAGGAGGGGCAATGAGGGACAAGGAGGGGCAATGAGGGACAAGGAGGGACAAGGAGGGACAAGGAGGGGCAAGGAGAGACAAGGAGGAATAAGGAGTGGCAATGAGGGACAAGGAGTGACAAGAAGGGACCAGGAGGGAAAAGGAGGGAAAGGAGTGACGAGGTGGAACAAGGAGGGACAAGGAGGGACAAGCAGTGTCAAGGAGGGACACGCAGGGACAAGGATGGTCAAGGAGGGACAATGAGGGACAAGGAGGGACAAGGAGGGGCAAGGAGAGACAAGGAGTGACAAGGAGGGAAAAGGAGGGACAAGGAGTGGCAATTAGGGACAAAGAGGCCCAAGGAGGGACATTTACGGACCAGGAGGGACATGTACGGACCAGGAGGGATAAGGAGGGACAAGGAGGGATGAGGAGGGAAAAGAAGGGGCAAGGAGGAGCAAGGAGGAACCAGGAGGGGCATGGAGAGACAAGGAGGGAAAAGGAGGGAGAGTGACAAGGAGGGTCAAGGAGTGACTATGAGGGACAGGAAGGAACTAGGAGGGACTAGCAGGGTCAAGGAGGGACAATGAGGGAAAAGGAGGGGCAATGAGGGACAAGGAGGGACTAGCAGGGACTAGGAGAGTCAAGGAGGGACAAGGAGGGAAAAGGAAAGAAAAGGAGGACAAATGAGGGACAAGGAGGGAAGGCAGGGACAAGAAGGGACAAGGAGGGTCAAGTACGGACCAGGAGGGACAAGGACGGACTAGAAGGGACTAGGAGGGACAAGGAGGGACAAGGAGAGACAAGGAGGGACAAGGAGGGGCAATGAGGGACATGGAGGGGCAATGAGGGACAAGGAGGGACAAGGAGGGTCAAGGAGGGACAAGGAGAGACAACGAGAGACAAGGAGAGGCAAGGAAGGACAAGGAGGGACCAGGAGGGAAAATGAGGGACAAGGAGGTGCAAGGAGGGACCAGGAGGGACAAGGAGGGACCAGGAGGGTCAAGGAGGGACCAGGAGGGAAACGGAGTGACAAGGAGGAACAAGGAGGGAAATGGAGGGACAAGGAGGGGCAAGGAGAGAAAAGGACAGACAAGGAGTGACAGGAAGAGACAAAGAGGGATAAGGACGGAAAAGTAGGGTCAAGGAGGGACAAGGAGGGATAAGCATGGACAAGGAGGGAAAAAGAGTGAGAAGGAGGGACTAGTATTGTCAAGGAGGGACAATGATGGACAAGCAGGAACAAGGAGGGGCAATGAGGGACAAGGAAAGACAAGGAGGGACCAGGATGGACCAGGAGGGCCAAGGAGGGACAAGGAGGGACCAGGAGGGACAACGAGGAACAAGGAAGGACAAGGAGGGATTAGGAGGGACAATGAGGGGCAAGGAGAGACAAGGAGTGGCAAGGAGGGAAAATGAGGGACAATGAGGGACATGGAGGGGCAATGAGGGACAAGGTGGGTGAAGGAGGGAAAAGGAGGGCCATGGAGGGGCAATGAGGGGCAAGTAGGAGCAATGAGGGACCAGGAGGGTCAAGGAAGGTCAAGGAGGCACCAGGAGGGAAATTATGGAAAGGAGTGACAAGGAGGGACAATGAGGGGCAATGAGGGACAAGTACGGACCAGGAGGGAAAAGAAGGGACATGGAGGGGCAATGAGGGACAAGGTGGGTGAAGGAGGGACAAGGAGGGAAAAGGAGGGCCAAGGAGGGGCAATGAGGGGCAAGTAGGAGCAATGAGGGACCAGGAGGGTCAAGGAGTGTCAAGGAAGGTCAAGGAGGCACCAGGAGGGAAATTATGGAAGGGAGTGACAAGGAGGAACAAGGAGGGACAATGAGGGGCAATGAGGGACAAGTACGGACCAGGGGGAAAAGAAGGGTCAAGGTGGAGCAAGGAGAGCCCAGGAGCGACAAGGAGGGGCAAGGAGAGACAAGGAGGGGCAATGAGGACAAGGAGGGACTACGAGGGACCAGGAGGGCCAAGGAGGGACCAGGAGGGACAAGGAGGGACAATCAAGGACAAGGAGGGTCAATGACGGACAAGGAGGGGCAAGTACGGACCAAGAGGGTCAAGGCGGGACAAGGAGGGACCAGGAGAGACAAGGAGGGAAAAGGAGTTACAAGGAGGAACAAGGAGGGACAAGGAAAGACAAGCATGGACAAGAAGGGAAAAGGAGTGACAAGGAGGGACTAGGATGGTCAAGGAGGGACAAGGAAGGACAATGGGGGACAAGCAGGGACAAGGAGGGGCAATGAGAGACAAGAAGGTACAAGGAGGGAAAAGGAGTGACAAGGAGGGCCAAGGAGGGGCAATGAGGGACAAGGAGGGGCAAGTAGGAGCAATGAGGGACCAGGAGGGTCAAGGAATGTCAAGGAGGGTCAAGGAGAGGCAAGGAGGCACCAGGAGGGAAAAGGAGGGAAATTATGGAAAGGAGTGACAAGGAGGAACAAGGAGGGACAATGAGGGGCAATGAGGGACAAGGAGGGACATGTACGGACCAGGAGGGACAAGGAGGGATAAGAAGGGGCAAGGAGGAGCAAGGTGGACCAGGAGGGACAAGGAGGGACAAGGAGGGGCAAGGAGAGACAAGGAGAGACAAGGAGAGATAAGGAGAGACAAGGAGAGACAAGGAGGGACAAGGAGGGACAAGGAGGGGCAATGAGGGACAAGGAGGAACTAGTAGGGACCAGGAGGGAAAAGGAAGGACTAGGAGGGACAAGGAGGGGCAATGAGGGACATGGAGGGGCAATGAGGGACTAGGAGGGACAAACAGGGACAAGGAGGGACCAGGAGGGTCAAGGAGGGACCAGGAGGGAAACGGAGTGACAAGGAGGAACAAGGAGGGAAATGGAGTGACAAGGAGGGGCAAGGAGTGACAGGAAGAGTCAAGGAGGGATAAGGACGGAAAAGTAGGGTCAAGGAGGTATAAGCATGGACAAGGAGGGAAAAAGAGTGAGAAGGGACTAGTATTGTCAAGGAGGGACAAGGAAGGACAATGATGGACAAGCAGGAACAAGGAGGGGCAGGGAGGGACAAGGAGGAATAAGGAGTGGCAATGAGGGAAAGGAGTGACGAGGAGGAACAAGGAGGGTCAAGGAGGGACAAGCAGTGTCAAGGAGGGACAAGCAGTGTCAAGGAGGGACACGCAGGGACAAGGAGGGACAAGGATGGTCAAGGAGGGACAATGAGGGGCAAGGAGGGTCAAGGAGGGACACGCAGGGACAAGGAGGGACAAGGAGAGACAAGGAAGGACAAGGAGTGGCAATGAGGGGCAAGTACGGACCAGGAGGGACAAGTACGGACCAGGAGGGACAAGTACGGACCAGGACAAGGAGGGAAAAAGAGTGAGAAGGAGGGACTAGTATTGTCAAGGAGGGACAAGGAAGGACAATGATGGACAAGCAGGAACAAGGAGAGGCAGGGAGGGACAAGGAGAGACAAGGAGGAACAAGGAGAATAAAGAGTGGCAATGAGGGACAAGGAGTGACAAGAAGGGACCAGGAGGGAATAGGAGGGAAAGGAGTGACGAGGAGGAACAAGGAGGGACAAGGAGGGTCAAGGAGGTACAAGCAGTGTCGAGGAGGGACACGCAGGGACAAGGATGGTCAAGGAGGGACAAGGATGGTCAAGGAGGGACAATGAGGGGCAATGAGATACAAGGTGGGTCAAGGAGGGAAAAGGAGGGAAAAGGAGGGCCAAGGAGGGCCAAGGAGGGGCAATGAGGGACAAGGATGGACAAGGAAGGAATAGGAGTTTCAAGGGGGGACAAGGAGGGACAAGGAGGGGCAAGGAGAGACAAGGATAGACAAGGAGGAATAAGGAGTGGCAATGAGGGACAAGGAGTGACAAGAAGGGACCAGGAGGGAAAGGAGTGACGAGGAGGAACAAGGAGGGCCAAGGAGGGTCAAGAAGTGTCAAGGAGGGACACGCAGGGACAAGGAGGGACAAGGATGGTCAAGGAGGGACAAGGAGGGACAAGGAGGGACAAGGAGGGACAAGGAGGGACAAGGAGGGACAAGGAGGGGCAAGGAGAGACAAGGAGAGACAAGGAGGGACAAGGAGTAGCAATGAGGGGCAATTAGGGGCAAAGAGGCCCAAGGAGAGACAAGTACGGACCAGGAGGGTCAAGTACGGACCAAAAGGGACAAGTACGGCCCAAGAGGGACAAGGAGGGACAAGTACGGACCAGGAGCGACAAGGAGGGATAAGGGGGACAAGGAGGGATGAGGAGGGAAAAAAATGGGCAAGGAGGAGCAAGGAGGAACCAGGAGGGGGATGGAGAGACAAGGAGGGAAAAGGAGTGAGAGTGACAAGGAGAAACAAGGAGGGACAAGGAGGGTCAAGGAGGGACAATGAGGGACAAGAAGGGACTAGGAGGGACTAGCAGGGTCAAGGAAGGACAAGGAGCGAAAAGGAGGGGCAATGAGGGACAAGGAGGGACTAGCAGGGACTAGGAGAGTCAAGGAGGGACAAGGAGGGAAAAGGAAAGAAAAGGAGGACAATGGAGGGGCAATGAGGGACAAGGAGGGAAGGCAGGGACAAGCAGGGACAAGGAGGGTCAAGTACGGACCAGGAGGGACAAGGACGGACTAGAAGGGACTAGGAGGGACAAGGAGGGGCAATGAGGGACATGGAGGGGCAATGAGGGACAAGGAGGGACAAGGAGGGTCAAGGAGGGACAAGGAGGGACAAGCATGGACAAGGAGGGACAATGAGGGACAAGGAAAGACAAGGAGGGACCAGGATGGACCAGGAGGGCCAAGGAGGGACAAGGAGGGACCAGGAGGGACAACGAGGAACAAGGAAGGACAAGGAGGGATTAGGAGGGACAATGAGGGGCAAGGAGAGACAAGGAGTGGCAAGGAGGGAAAATGAGGGACAATGAGGGACATGGAGGGGCAATGAGGGACAAGGTGGGTGAAGGAGGGAAAAGGAGGGCCATGGAGGGGCAATGAGGGGCAAGTAGGAGCAATGAGGGACCAGGAGGGTCAAGGAAGGTCAAGGAGGCACCAGGAGGGAAATTATGGAAAGGAGTGACAAGGAGGAACAAGGAGGGACAATGAGGGGCAATGAGGGACAAGTACGGACCAGGAGGGAAAAGAAGGGACATGGAGGGGCAATGAGGGACAAGGTGGGTGAAGGAGGGACAAGGAGGGAAAAGGAGGGCCAAGGAGGGGCAATGAGGGGCAAGTAGGAGCAATGAGGGACCAGGAGGGTCAAGGAGTGTCAAGGAAGGTCAAGGAGGCACCAGGAGGGAAATTATGGAAGGGAGTGACAAGGAGGAACAAGGAGGGACAATGAGGGGCAATGAGGGACAAGTACGGACCTGGGGGAAAAGAAGGGTCAAGGTGGAGCAAGGAGAGCCCAGGAGCGACAAGGAGGGGCAAGGAGAGACAAGGAGGGGCAATGAGGACAAGGAGGGACTACGAGGGACCAGGAGGGCCAAGGAGGGACCAGGAGGGACAAGGAGGGACAATCAAGGACAAGGAGGGTCAATGACGGACAAGGAGGGGCAAGTACGGACCAAGAGGGTCAAGGCGGGACAAGGAGGGACCAGGAGAGACAAGGAGGGAAAAGGAGTTACAAGGAGGAACAAGGAGGGACAAGGAAAGACAAGCATGGACAAGAAGGGAAAAGGAGTGACAAGGAGGGACTAGGATGGTCAAGGAGGGACAAGGAAGGACAATGGGGGACAAGCAGGGACAAGGAGGGGCAATGAGAGACAAGAAGGTACAAGGAGGGAAAAGGAGTGACAAGGAGGGCCAAGGAGGGGCAATGAGGGACAAGGAGGGGCAAGTAGGAGCAATGAGGGACCAGGAGGGTCAAGGAATGTCAAGGAGGGACAAGGAGAGGCAAGGAGGCACCAGGAGGGAAAAGGAGGGAAATTATGGAAAGGAGTGACAAGGAGGAACAAGGAGGGACAATGAGGGGCAATGAGGGACAAGGAGGGACATGTACGGACCAGGAGGGACAAGGAGGGATAAGAAGGGGCAAGGAGGAGCAAGGTGGACCAGGAGGGACAAGGAGGGACAAGGAGGGGCAAGGAGAGACAAGGAGAGACAAGGAGAGATAAGGAGAGACAAGGAGAGACAAGGAGGGACAAGGAGGGACAAGGAGGGGCAATGAGGGACAAGGAGGAACTAGTAGGGACCAGGAGGGAAAAGGAAGGACTAGGAGGGACAAGGAGGGGCAATGAGGGACATGGAGGGGCAATGAGGGACTAGGAGGGACAAACAGGGACAAGGAAGGACAAGGAGGGACCAGGAGGGTCAAGGAGGGACCAGGAGGGAAACGGAGTGACAAGGAGGAACAAGGAGGGAAATGGAGTGACAAGGAGGGGCAAGGAGTGACAGGAAGAGTCAAGGAGGGATAAGGACGGAAAAGTAGGGTCAAGGAGGTATAAGCATGGACAAGGAGGGAAAAAGAGTGAGAAGGGACTAGTATTGTCAAGGAGGGACAAGGAAGGACAATGATGGACAAGCAGGAACAAGGAGGGGCAGGGAGGGACAAGGAGGAATAAGGAGTGGCAATGAGGGACAAGGAGTGACAAGAAGGGACTAGGAGGGAAAAGGAGGGAAAGGAGTGACGAGGAGGAACAAGGAGGGACAAGGAGGGTCAAGGAGGGACAAGCAGTGTCAAGGAGGGACAAGCAGTGTCAAGGAGGGACACGCAGGGACAAGGAGGGACAAGGATGGTCAAGGAGGGACAATGAGGGGCAAGGAGGGTCAAGGAGGGACACGCAGGGACAAGGAGGGACAAGGAGAGACAAGGAGGGACAAGGAGTGGCAATGAGGGGCAAGTACGGACCAGGAGGGACAAGTACGGACCAGGAGGGACAAGTACGGACCAGGACAAGGAGGGAAAAAGAGTGAGAAGGAGGGACTAGTATTGTCAAGGAGGGACAAGGAAGGACAATGATGGACAAGCAGGAACAAGGAGAGGCAGGGAGGGACAAGGAGAGACAAGGAGGAACAAGGAGAATAAAGAGTGGCAATGAGGGACAAGGAGTGACAAGAAGGGACCAGGAGGGAATAGGAGGGAAAGGAGTGACGAGGAGGAACAAGGAGGGACAAGGAGGGTCAAGGAGGTACAAGCAGTGTCGAGGAGGGACACGCAGGGACAAGGATGGTCAAGGAGGGACAAGGATGGTCAAGGAGGGACAATGAGGGGCAATGAGATACAAGGTGGGTCAAGGAGGGAAAAGGAGGGCCAAGGAGGGCCAAGGAGGGGCAATGAGGGACAAGGATGGACAAGGAAGGAATAGGAGTTTCAAGGGGGGACAAGGAGGGACAAGGAGGGGCAAGGAGAGACAAGGATAGACAAGGAGGAATAAGGAGTGGCAATGAGGGACAAGGAGTGACAAGAAGGGACCAGGAGGGAAAGGAGTGACGAGGAGGAACAAGGAGGGCCAAGGAGGGTCAAGAAGTGTCAAGGAGGGACACGCAGGGACAAGGAGGGACAAGGATGGTCAAGGAGGGACAAGGAGGGACAAGGAGGGACAAGGAGGGGCAAGGAGAGACAAGGAGAGACAAGGAGGGACAAGGAGTAGCAATGAGGGGCAATTAGGGGCAAAGAGGCCCAAGGAGAGACAAGTACGGACCAGGAGGGTCAAGTACGGACCAAGAGGGACAAGTACGGCCCAAGAGGGACAAGGAGGGACAAGTACGGACCAGGAGCGACAAGGAGGGATAAGGGGGACAAGGAGGGATGAGGAGGGAAAAAAAATGGGCAAGGAGGAGCAAGGAGGAACCAGGAGGGGGATGGAGAGACAAGGAGGGAAAAGGAGTGAGAGTGACAAGGAGAAACAAGGAGGGACAAGGAGGGTCAAGGAGGGACAATGAGGGACAAGAAGGGACTAGCAGGGTCAAGGAAGGACAAGGAGCGAAAAAGAGGGGCAATGAGGGACAAGGAGGGACTAGCAGGGACTAGGAGAGTCAAGGAGGGACAAGGAGGGAAAAGGAAAGAAAAGGAGGACAATGGAGGGGCAATGAGGGACAAGGAGGGAAGGCAGGGACAAGCAGGGACAAGAAGGGACAAGGAGGGTCAAGTACGGACCAGGAGGGACAAGGACGGACTAGAAGGGACTAGGAGGGACAAGGAGGGACATGGAGGGGCAATGAGGGACAAGGAGGGACTAGGAGGGACAAGGAGGGACAAGGAGGGACAAGGAAGGACAAGGAAGGACAAGGAAGGACAAGGAGGGACAAGGAGGGAAAAGGAGGGACAAGGAGAGACAAGGAGGGACCAGGAGGGACAAGGATGGACCAGGAGGGACAACGAGGAACAAGGAGGGACAATGAGGGGCAAGGAGAGACAAGGAGTGGCAAGGAGGGACATGGAGTGACCAGGAGGGACAAGGATGGAAAAGGAGAGACAAGGAGGGACAATGAGGGGCAATGAGGGACATGGAGGGGCAATGAGGGATAAGGTGGGTGAAGGAGGGATAAGGTGGGTGAAGGAGGGAAAGGAGGGCCAAGGAGGGGCAATGAGGGACAAGGAGGGGCAAGTAGGAGCAATGAGGGACCAGGAGGGTCAAGGAAGGTCAAGGAGGTACAAGGAGGCACCAGGAGGGAAATTATGGAAAGGAGTGACAAGGAGGAACAATGAGGGACAATGAGGGGCAATGAGGGACAAGTACGGACCAGGAGGGAAAAGAAGGGGCAAGGAGGAGCAAGGTGGGACCAGGAGGGACAAGGAGGGGCAAGGAGAGACAACGAGAGACAAGGAGGGACAAGGAGGGGCCAGGAGGGAAAAGGAGGGACAAGGAGGGGCAATGAGGGACATGTAGGGACATGGAGGGGCAATGAGGGACAAGGAGGGACTAGGAGGGACAAGGATGGTCAAGGAGGGACAAGGAGGGTCAAATAGGGACAAGGAAGGACAAGGAATGACAAGGAGGGACAAGGAGAGGCAAGGAGGGCCAAGGTGGGACCAGGAGGGAAAATGAGGGACAAGGAGGGGCAAGGGGGGACATGGAGTGACCAGGAGGGACAAGGAGGGACAAGGAGGGAAAAGGAGTGACTAGGAGGGACATGGAGGGGCAATGAGGGACAAGGTGGGTCAAGGAGGAACAAGGAGGGAAATGGAGTGACAAGGAGGGGCAAGGAGAGAAAAGGACAGACCAGGAGTGACAGGAAGCGACAAAGAGGGATAAGGACGGAAAAGTGGGGTCAAGGAGGACAAGCAGGAACAAGGAGAAGCAGGGAGGGACAAGGAGAGACAAGGAGGAATAAGGAGTGGCAGTGAGGGACAAGGAGTGACAAGAAGGGACCAGGAGGGAATAGGAGGGAAAGGAGTGACGAGGAGGAACAAGGAGGGACAAGGAGGGTCAAGGAGGTACAAGCAGTGTCGAGGAGGGACACGCAGGGACAAGGATGGTCAAGGAGGGACAAGGATGGTCAAGGAGGGACAATGAGGGGCAATGAGATACAAGGTGGGTCAAGGAGGGACAAGGAGGGAAAAGGAGGGAAAAGGAGGGAAAAGGAGGGAAAAGGAGGGAAAAGGAGGGAAAAGGAGGGCCAAGGAGGGCCAAGGAGGGCCAAGGAGGGGCAATGAGGGACAAGGACGGACAAGGAAGGAATAGGAGTTTCAAGGGGGGACAAGGAGGGACAAGGAGGGGCAAGGAGAGACAAGGAGGAATAAGGAGTGCCAATGAGGGACAAGGAGTGACAAGAAGGGACCAGGAGGGAAAAGGAGGGAAAGGAGTGACGAGGAGGAACAAGGAGGGACAAGGAGGGTCAAGGAGGGACAAGCAGTGTCAAGGAGGGACACGCAGGGACAAGGATGGTCAAGGAGGGACAAGATGGTCAAGGAGGGACAAGGAGGGACAAGGAGGGGCAAGGAGAGACAAGGAGAGACAAGGAGGGACAAGGAGTGGCAATGACGGGCAATTAGTGGCAAAGAGGCCCAAGGAGGGACAAGTACGGACCAGGAGGGACATGTACGGACCAGGAGGGACAAGTACGGCCCAGGAGGGACAAGGAGGGATAAGTACGGACCAGGAGCGACAAGGAGGGATAAGGAGGGATGAGGAGGGAAAAGAAGGGGCAAGGAAGGACAAGGAGCGAAAAGGAGGGGCAATGAGGGACAAGGAGGGACTAGCAGGGACTAGGAGAGTCAAGGAGGGACAAGGAGGGAAAATGAAAGAAAAGGAGGGGTAATGAGGGACAAGGAGGGAAGGCAGGGACAAGCAGGGACAAGAAGGGACAAGGAGGGTCAAGTACGGACCAGGAGGGACAAGGACGGACTAGAAGGGACTAGGAGGGACAAGGAGGGACACGGAGGGGCAATGAGGGACATGGAGGGGCAATGAGGGACAAGGAGGGACTAGGAGGGACAAGGAGGGACAAGGAGGGACAAGGAGGGTCAAGGAGGGACAAGGAAGGACAAGGAAGGACAAGGAGGGACAAGCATGGACAAGGAGGGAAAAGGAGGAACAAGGAGGGACAATGAGGGACAAGGAGAGACAAGGAGGGACCAGGAGGGACAAGGATGGACTAGGAGGGACAAGGAGGGACCAGGAGGGACAACGAGGAACAAGGAAGGACAAGGAGGGATTAGGAGGGACAATGAGGGGCAAGGAGAGACAAGGAGTGGCAAGGAGGGACATGGAGTGACCAGGAGGGACAAGGAGGGAAAAGGAGTGAGAGTGACAAGGTGAAACAAGGAGGGTCAAGGAGTGACAATGAGGGACAAGAAGGGACTAGGAGGGACTAGCAGGGTCAAGGAAGGACAAGGAGCGAAAAGGAGGGGCAATGAGGGACAAGGAGGGACTAGCAGGGACTAGGAGAGTCAAGGAGGGACAAGGAGGGAAAATGAAAGAAAAGGAGGGGTAATGAGGGACAAGGAGGGAAGGCAGGGACAAGCAGGGACAAGAAGGGACAAGGAGGGTCAAGTACGGACCAGGAGGGACAAGGACGGACTAGAAGGGACTAGGAGGGACAAGGAGGGACACGGAGGGGCAATGAGGGACATGGAGGGGCAATGAGGGACAAGGAGGGACTAGGAGGGACAAGGAGGGACAAGGAGGGTCAAGGAGGGACAAGGAAGGACAAGGAAGGACAAGGAGGGACAAGCATGGACAAGGAGGGAAAAGGAGGAACAAGGAGGGACAATGAGGGACAAGGAGAGACAAGGAGGGACCAGGAGGGACAAGGATGGACTAGGAGGGACAAGGAGGGACCAGGAGGGACAACGAGGAACAAGGAAGGACAAGGAGGGATTAGGAGGGACAATGAGGGGCAAGGAGAGACAAGGAGTGGCAAGGAGGGACATGGAGTGACCAGGAGGGACAAGGAGGGAAAAGGAGTGACAAGGAGGGACAAGGAGGGACAATGAGGGACATGGAGGGGCAATGAGGGACAAGGTGGGTGAAGGAGGGACAAGGAGAGAAAAGGAGAGCCAAGGAGGGGCAATGAGGGACAAGGAGGGGCATGTAGGAGCAATGAGGAACCAGGAGGGTCAAGGAGGGTCAAGGAAGGTCAAGGAGGTACAAGGAGGCACCAGGAGGGAAATTATGGAAAGGAGTGACAAGGAGGAACAAGGAGGGACAATGAGGGGCAATGAGGGACAAGTACGGACCAGGAGGGAAAAGAAGGGTCAAGGAGGAGCAAGGAGAGACCAGGAGCGACAAGGAGGGGCAAGGAGAGAGAAGGAGGGACAAGGAGGGGCAATGAGGACAAGGAGGGACTACGAGGGACCAGGAGGGAAAAGGAGGGACTAGGAGGGCCAAGGAGGGGCCAGGAGGGAAAAGGAGGGACAAGGAGGGGCAAGGAGAGACATGGAGAGACAAGCTGGATCAAGGAGGGACAAACGGGGACAAGGAAGGACAAGTAGGGACAAGCAGGATCAAGGATGGTCAAGGAGGGACCAGGAGGAACACGCAGGGACAAGCTGGTTCAATGAGGGAAAGCGGGGACAATGAGGGAGAAGGAGGGACTAGGATGGACTAGGAGGGACTAGGACGGACTAGCAGGGACAATGAGGGGCAAGGAGAGGCAAGGAGGGACAAGCAGTGACCAGGAGGGAAAAGGAGGAACAATGAGGGACAAGGAGAGACAAGGAGGGACCAAGAGGGACAAGGATGGACCAGGAGGAACAAGGAGGGAAAAGGAGTTACAAGGAGGAACAAGGAGGGACAATGAGGGACAAGGAAGATCAAGGAGGGACATGGTGGTGCAAGGAGAGGCAAGGAGTGAAAAGGAGAGACAAGGAGGGACAGGGACGGAAAAAGAGTGACAAGGAGGGGCAATGAGGGAAAAGGAGGGACCAGGAGGGACAAGGCGGGACAAGGACGGATAAAGAGGGGCAATGAGTGACAAGGTGAGACAAGGAAGGGCAAGGAGAGACAAGGAGGGACAAGCAAGGACAAGGAGGGTCAATGACGGACAAGGAGGGGCAAGTACGGACCAAGAGGGTCAAGGAGGGACAAGGCGGGACAAGGAGGGACCAGGAGAGACAAGGAGGGAAAAGGAGTTACAAGGAGGGACAAGGAAAGACAAGCATGGACAAGAAGGGAAAAGGAGTGACAAGGAGGGACTAGGATGGTCAAGGAGGGACAAGGAAGGACAATGGGGGACAAGCAGGGACAAGGAGGGGCAATGAGAGACAAGAAAGTACAAGGAGGGACAAGGAGGGGCAAGGAGAGACAAGGAGAGACAAGGAGGGACAAGGAGCGGCAAGGAGGGGCAATGAGGGACTAGGAGGGAAAAGGAAGGACTAGGAGGGACAAGGAGGGACCAGGAAGGAAAATTAGGGGCAAGGAGGGACATGGAGGGGCAATGAGGGACTAGGAGGGACAAACAGGGACAAGGAAGGACAAGGAGGTACAAGGAGGGACAAGTAGGAACAAGGAGCGACTAGCAGGGACAAGAAGGGACAAGCAGGATCAAGGAGGGACAAAGAGGGACAAGGAGGGACAAGCAGGATCAAGGAGGGACAAGCAGGGTCAATGACCAGGAGGGTCAATGAGGGCCAAGGAGGGACAACGAGGAACAAGGAGGGATTAGGAGGGACAATGAGGGGCAAGGAGAGACAACGAGAGACAAGGAGAGGCAAGGAAGGACAAGGAGGGACCAGGAGGGAAAATGAGGGACAAGGAGGTGCAAGGAGGGACCAGGAGGGACAAGGTGGGACCAGGAGGGTCAAGGAGGGACCAGGAGGGTCAAGGAGGGACCAGGATGGAAACGGAGTGACAAGGAGGGAAATGGAGTGACAAGGAGGGGCAAGGAGAGAAAAGGACAGACAAGGAGTGACAGGAAGAGACAAGGAGGGATACGGACGGAAAAGTAGGGTCAAGGAGGGATAAGCATGGACAATGAGGGAAAAAGAGTGAGAAGGAGGGACTAGTATTGTCAAGGAAGGACAATGATGGACAAGCAGGAACAAGGAGGGGCAGGGAGGGACAAGGAGAGACAAGGAGGAATAAGGAATGACAATGAGGGACAAGGAGTGACAAGAAGGGACCAGGAGGGAAAGGAGTGACGAGGAGGAACAAGGAGGGTCAAGGAGGGACAAGCAGTGTCAAGGAGGGACACGCAGGGATAAGGAGGGACAAGGAAGGTCAAGGAGGGACAAGGAGGGACACGCAGGGACAAGAAGGGACAAGGATGGTCAAGGAGGGACAATGAGGGACAAGGAGGTGCAAGGAGGGACCAGGAGGGACCAGGAGGGTCAAGGAGGGACCAGGAGGGAAACGGAGTGACAAGGAGGAACAAGGAGGGAAATGGAGTGACAAGGAGGGGCAAGGAGAGAAAAGGACAGACAAGGAGTGACAGGAAGAGACAAGGAGGGATACGGACGGAAATGTAGGGTCAAGGAGGGATAAGCATGGACAAGGAGGGAAAAAGAGTGAGAAGGAGGGACAAGGAGGGACAAGGAGTGGCAATGAGGGGCAATTAGGGACAAAGAGGCCCAAGGAGGGACAAGTACGGACCAGGAGGGACAAGTACGGACCAGGAGCGACAAGGAGGGATAAGGAGGGGCAAGGAGGGATGAGGAGGGAAAAGAAGGGGCAAGGAGGAGCAAGGAGGAACCAGGAGGGGCATGGAGAGACAAGGAGGGAAAAGGAGGGAGAGTGACAAGGAGAAACAAGGAGGGACAAGGAGGGTCAAGGAGTGACAATGAGGGACAATAAGGGACTAGGTGGGACTAGCAGGGCCAAGGAGGGACAAGGAGCGAAAAGGAGGACAAAGGAGGGGCAATGAGGGACAAGGAGGGGCAATGAGGGATAAAAAGGGACAAGGAGGGTCAAGTACGGACCAGGAGGAATAACAAGGAGGGACAAGCAGGGGCAATGAGGGACATGGAGGGGCAATGAGGTACAAGTTGGCTCAAGGAGGGAAAAGTAGGGTCAAGGAGGGATAAGCATGGACAAGGAGGGAAAAAGAGTGAGAAGGAGGGACTAGTATTGTCAAGGAGGGACAAGGAAGGACAATGATGGACAAGCAGGAACAAGGAGGGGCAGGGAGGGACAAGGAGGAATAAGGAGTGACAATGAGGGACAAGGAGTGACAAGGAGTGACAAGAAGGGACCAGGAGGGAAAAGAGTGACGAGGAGGAACAAGGAGGGACAAGGAGGGTCAAGGAGGGACAAGCAGTGTCAAGGAGGGACAAGGAAGGTCAAGGGATAAGGAGGGACAAGGAAGGTCAAGGAGGGACAAGGAGGGACAAGGAGGGTCAAGGAGGGACAAGGAGGGACAAGGAGGGACAAGGAGGGACAAGGAGAGACTAGGAGAGACAAGGAGGGACAAGGAGTGGCAATGAGGGGCAATTAGGGACAAAGAGGCCCAAGGAGGGACAAGTACGGACCAGGAGGGACAAGTACGGACCAGGAGGGACAAGTACGGACCAGGAGGGACAAGTACGGACCAGGAGCGACAAGGAGGGATAAGGAGGGGCAAGGAGGGATGAGGAGGGAAAAGAAGGGGCAAGGAGGAGCAAGGAGGAACCAGGAGGGGCATGGAGAGACAAGGAGGGAGAGTGACAAGGAGAAACAAGGAGGGTCAAGGAGTGACAATGAGGGACAATAAGGGACTAGGTGGGACTAGCAGGGCCAAGGAGGGACAAGGAGCGAAAAGGAGGACAAAGGAGGGGCAATGAGGGACAAGGAGGGGCAATGAGGGACAAGAAGGGACAAGGAATCATAGTACGGACCAGGAGGAATAACAAGGAGGGACAAGCAGGGGCAATGAGGGACATGGAGGGGCAATGAGGTACAAGTTGGCTCAAGGAGGGACAAGGAGGGAAAAGGATGGACAAGGAGGGCAAGTAGGAGCAATGAGGGACCAGGAGGGTCAAGGAGGGTCAAGGTGGGACAAGGAATGACAAGCAGAGTCAAGGAGGGCAAGGAGGGACAAGGAGAGTCAAGGAGAGTCAAGGAGAGTCAAGGAGGGACAAGCAGGGACAAGAAGAGAAAAGGAGGGACAAGGATGGACAAGGAAGGACAATGAGGGCAAGGAGGGTTAAGGGAGGGACAAGGAGGGCAAGGAGAGACATGGAGAGACAAGCAGGATCAAGTAGGGACAAACGGGGACAAGGATGGACAAGGAGGGACAAGCAAGGACAAGGAGGGACCAGGAGGGGCACAAGCTGGTTCAAGGAGGGAAAAGCAGGATCAAGGAGGGACAAACGGGGACAAGGAAGGACAAGGAGGGACAAGGAGGGACAAGCAGGATCAAGGAGGGACAAGGAGGGCCCAGGAGGGGCAAGGAGAGACATGGAGAGACAAGCAGGATCAAGGAGGGACAAGGAAGGCCAAGGAGAGGCAAGGAGGGACATGGAGAGACAAGCAGGATCAAGGAGGGACAAACGGGGACAAGCAGGACAAGGAGGGACCAGGAGGGACACGCAGGCACAAGCTGGTTCAAGGAGGGAAAAGCAGGATCAAGGAGGGACAAGGAGGGACAAGGAGGGGCAAGGAAAGACATGGAGAGACAAGCAGAATCAAGGAGGGACAAACGGGGACAAGGAGGGACAATGAGGGACAAGCAGGATCAAGGAGGGGCAAGGAGGGCCCAGGAGGGGCAAGGAGAGACATGGAAAGACAAGCAGGAACAAGGAGGGACAATCGGGGACAACGAAGGACAAGGAGGGACAAGTAGGGACCAGGAGGGACATGCAGGGACAAGGAGGGACAAGCAGGATCAAGGTGGGACAAGGAGGGGCAAGGAGAGACATGGAGAGACAAGCAGGATCAAGGAGGGACAAACGGGGACAAGGAAGGACAAGGAGGGACAAGCAGGATCAAGGAGGGACCAGGAGGAACACGCAGGGACAAGCTGGTTCAAGGAGGGAAAGCGGGGACAATGAGGGACTAGGAGGGACTAGCAGGGACAAGGAGGGGCAAGGAGAGACAAGGAGAGGCAAGGAGGGACAAGCAGTGACCAGGAGGGAAAAGGAGGAACAAGGAGGGACAATGAGGGACAAGGAGAGACAAGTAGGGCCCAGGAGGGACAAGGATGGACCAGGAGGAACCAGGAGGGAAAAGGAGTTACAAGGAGGAACAAGGAGGGACAATGCGGGACAAGGAGGATCAAGGAGGGACAAGGAGTAACAAGGAGGGACAAGGTGGTGCAAGGAGAGACATGGAGAGGCAAGGAGTGACAAGGAGGGACAAGGACGGAAAAAGAGTGACAAGGAGGGGCAATGAGGGAAAAGGAGGGACCAGGAGGGACAAGGCGGGACAAGGACGGACAAGGACGGACAAGGAGGGGCAATGAGGGACAAGGTGGGACAAGGAAGGGCAAGGAGAGACAAGGAGGGACAAGCAGGGACAAGCAAGGACAAGGAGGGTCAATGACGGACAAGGAGGGGCAAGTACGGACCAAGAGGGTCAAGGAGGGACAAGGAGGGACAAGGCGGGACAAGGAGGGACCAGGAGAGACAAGGAGGGAAAAGGAGTTACAAGGAGGAACAAGGAGGAACAAGGAAAGACAAGCATGGTCAAGAAGGGAAAAGGAGTGACAAGGAGGGACTAGGATGTTCAAGGAGGGACAAGGAAGGACAATGAGGGACAAGCAGGGACAAGGAGGGCAATGAGAGACAAGGAGAGACAAGGAGAGACAAGGAGAGACAAGGAGGGACAAGGAGCGACTAGCAGGTACAAGAAGGGACAAGCAGGATCATGGAGGGACAAACAGGGACAAGGAGGGACAAGCAGGATCAAGGAGGGACAAGCAGGGTCAATGACCAGGAGGGTCAAGGAGGGCCAAGGAGGGACAACGAGGAACAAGGAAGGACAAGGAGGGATTAGGAGGGACAATGAGGGGCAAGGAGAGACAACGAGAGACAAGGAGAGGCAAGGAAGGACAAGGAGGGACCAGGAGGGAATATGAGGGACAAGGAGGTGCAAGGAGGGACCAGGAGGGACAAGGAGGGACTAGGAGGGTCAAGGAGGGACCAGGAGGGAAACGGAGTGACAAGGAGGAACAAGGAGGAACAGGGAGGAACAAGGAGGGACAAGGAGGGAAACGGAGTGACAAGGAGGAACAAGGAGGAACAGGGAGGAACAAGGAGGGACAAGGAGGGAAATGGAGTGACAAGGAGGGGCAAGGAGAGGAAAGGATAGACAAGGAGTGACAGGAAGAGACAAGGAGGGATAAGGACGGAAAAGTAGGGTCAAGGAGCGACAAGGAGGCATAAGCATGGACAAGGAGGGAAAAAGAACTAGTATTTTCAAGGAGGGACAAGGAAGGACAATGATGGACAAGCAGGAACAAGGAGGGGCAGGGAAGGACAAGGAGAGACAAGGAGGAACAAGGAGGAATAAGGAGTGGCAATGAGGGACAAGGAGTGACAAGAAGGGACCAGGAGGGAATAGGAGGGAAAGGAGTGACGAGGAGGAACAAGGAGAGACAAGGAGGGTCAAGGAGGTACAATGAGGGACAAGGAGGGGCAAGGAGGGACTAGGAGAGACAAGGAGGGAAAAGGAGGGTCAATGAGGGACAATGATGGACAAGGAAGGAAAAGGAGTTTCAAGGGGGGACAAGGAGGGACAAGGAGGGGCAAGAAGAGACAAGGAGGAATAAGGAGTGGCAATGAGGGACAAGGAGTGTCAAGAAGGGACCAGGAGGGAAAGGAGTGACGAGGAGGAACAAGGAGGGACAAGGAGGTTCAAGCAGTGTCAAGGAGGGACACGCAGGGACAAGGATGGTCAAGGAGGGACAATGAGGGACAAGGAGGGGCAAGGAGGGACTAGGAGAGACAAGGAGTGGCAATGAGGGGCAATTAGGGACAAAGAGGCCCAAGGAGGGACAAGTACGGACCAGGAGGGACAAGGAGGGACAAGTACGGACCAGGAGCGACAAGGAGGGACAAGGAGGGATGAGGAGGGAAAATAAGGGGCAAGGAGGAGCAAGGAGGAACCAGGAGGGGCATGGAGAGACAAGGAGGGAAAAGGAGGGAGAGTGACAAGGAGAAACAAGGAGGGACAAGGAGGGTCAAGGAGTGACAATGAGGGACAAGAAGGGACTAGGAGGGACAAGGAGGGAAAAGGAGGGACAAGTAGTGAAAAGGAGGAAAAAGGAGGGGCAATGAGGGACAAGGAGGGAAGGCAGGGACAAGAAGGGACAAGGAGGGTCAAGTACGGACCAGGAGGGACAAGGACGGACTAGAAGGGACTAGGAGGGACAAGGAGGGACTAGGAGGGACAAGGAGGCTCAAGGAGGGTCAAGGAGGGTCAAGGAGGGTCAAGGAGGGACAAGGAAGGACAAGGAAGGACAAGGAGGGACAAGGAGGGACAAGGAGGGACAAGGAGGGGCAAGGAGAGACAAGGAAGGACAAGGACGGACAAGGAGGGGCAATGAGGGACAAGGTGGGACAAGGAAGGGCAAGGAGAGACAAGGAGGGACAAGCAGGGACAAGCAGGGACAAGCAAGGACAAGGAGGGTCAATGACGGACAAGGAGGGGCAAGTACGGACCAAGAGGGTCAAGGAGGGACAAGGCGGGACAAGAAGGGACCAGGAGAGACAAGGAGGGAAAAGGAGTTACAAGGAGGAACAAGGAGGGACAAGGAAAGACAAGCATGGACAAGAAGGGAAAAGGAGTGACAAGGAGGGACTAGGAGAGACAAGGAGGGACAAGGACGGAAAAAGAGTGACAAGGAGGGAAAGGAGTGACGAGGAGGAACAAGGAGGGACAAGGAGGGTCAAGGAGGGACAAGCAGTGTCAAGGAGGGATAAGGAGGGACAAGGAAGGTCAAGTAGGGACAAGAATGGTCAAGGAGGGACAATGAGGGACAAGGAGGGCCAAGGAGGGACACGCAGGGACAAGGAGGGACAAGGATGGTCAAGGAGGGACAAGGAGGGACAAGGAGGGACAAGGAGGGACAAGGAGGGGCAAGGAGAGACAAGGAGGGACAAGGAGCGACTAGCAGGGACAAGAAGGGACAAGCAGGATCAAGGAGGGACAAGCAGGGTCAATGACCAGGAGGGTCAAGGAGGGACAAGGAGGGACAACGAGGAACAAGGAAGGACAAGGAGGGATTAGGAGGGACACTGAGGGGCAAGGAGAGACAACGAGAGACAAGGAGAGGCAAGGAAGGACAAGGAGGGACCAGGAGGGAAAATGATGGACAAGGAGGTGCAAGGAGGGACCAGGAGGGACAAGGAGGGACTAGGAGGGTCAAGGAGGGACCAGGAGGAAAACGGAGTGACAAGGAGGAACAAGGAGGAACAAGGAGGGACAAGGAGGGAAATGGAGTGACAAGGAGGGGCAAGGAGAGGAAAGGATAGACAAGGAGTGACAGGAAGAGACAAGGAGGGATAAGGACGGAAAAGTAGGGTCAAGGAGGGACAAGGAGGGATAAGCATGGACAAGGAGGGAAAAAGAGTGAGAAGGAGGGAAAAGAAGGGGCAAGGAGGAGCAAGGAGGAACCAGGAGGGGCATGGAGAGACAAGGAGGGAAAAGGAGGGAGAGTGACAAGGAGAAACAAGGAGGGTCAAGGAGTGACAATGAGGGACAAGAAGGGACTAGTAGGGACTAGCAGGGTCAAGGAGGGACAAGGAGCGAAAAGAAGGACAAAGGAGGGGCAATGAGGGACAAGGAGGATCAAGGAGGGACAAGGAGTAACATGGAGGGACATGGTGGTGCAAGGAGAGGCATGGAGAGGCAAGGAGTGACAAGGAGAGACAAGGAGGGACAAGGACGGAAAAAGAGTGACAAGGAGGGAAAGGAGTGACGAGGAGGAACAAGGAGGGACAAGGAGGGTCAAGGAGGGACAAGCAGTGTCAAGGAGGGATAAGGAGGGACAAGGAAGGTCAAGTAGGGACAAGAATGGTCAAGGAGGGACAATGAGGGACAAGGAGGGCCAAGGAGGGACACGCAGGGACAAGGATGGTCAAGGAGGGACAAGGAGGGACAAGGAGGGACAAGGAGGGGCAAGGAGAGACAAGGAGGGACAAGGAGCGACTAGCAGGGACAAGAAGGGACAAGCAGGATCAAGGAGGGACAAGCAGGGTCAATGACCAGGAGGGTCAAGGAGGGACAAGGAGGGACAACGAGGAACAAGGAAGGACAAGGAGGGATTAGGAGGGACACTGAGGGGCAAGGAGAGACAACGAGAGACAAGGAGAGGCAAGGAAGGACAAGGAGGGACCAGGAGGGAAAATGATGGACAAGGAGGTGCAAGGAGGGACCAGGAGGGACAAGGAGGGACTAGGAGGGTCAAGGAGGGACCAGGAGGAAAACGGAGTGACAAGGAGGAACAAGGAGGAACAAGGAGGGACAAGGAGGGAAATGGAGTGACAAGGAGGGGCAAGGAGAGGAAAGGATAGACAAGGAGTGACAGGAAGAGACAAGGAGGGATAAGGACGGAAAAGTAGGGTCAAGGAGGGACAAGGAGGGATAAGCATGGACAAGGAGGGAAAAAGAGTGAGAAGGAGGGAAAAGAAGGGGCAAGGAGGAACCAGGAGGGGCATGGAGAGACAAGGAGGGAAAAGGAGGGAGAGTGACAAGGAGAAACAAGGAGGGTCAAGGAGTGACAATGAGGGACAAGAAGGGACTAGTAGGGACTAGCAGGGTCAAGGAGGGACAAGGAGCGAAAAGGAGGACAAAGGAGGGGCAATGAGGGACAAGGAGGGAAGGCAGGGACAAGAAGGGACAAGGAGGGTCAAGTACGGACAAGGAGGGACAAGGACGGACTAGAAGGGACTAGGAGGGACAAGGAGGGACAAGGAGAGACAAGGAGGGGCAATGAGGGACATGGAGGGCCAAGTAGGAGCAATGAGGGACCAGGAAGGTCAAGGAATGTCAAGGAGGGACAAGGAGAGACAAGGAGGCACCAGGAGGGAAAAGGAGGGAAATTATGGAAAGGAGTGACAACGAGGAACAAGGAGGGACAATGGGGGGCAATGACTGACAAGGAGGGACAAGTACGGACCAGGAGGGAAAAGAAGGGGCAAGGAGGAGCAAGGTGGGACCAGGAGGGACAAGGAGGGGCAAGGAGAGACAACGAGAGACAAGGAGGGACAAGGATGGTCAAGGAGGGGCTATGAGGGACAAGGAGGGACAAGGAGGGAAAAGGAGTGACAAGGAGGGACAAGTAGGAGCAATGAGGGACCAGGAGGGTCAAGGAGGTACAAGGAGGCACCAGGAGGGAAATTATGGAAAGGAGTGACAAGGAGGAACAAGGAGGAACAAGGAGGGAAATGGAGTGACAAGGAGGGGCAAGGAGAGAAAAGGACAGACAAGGAGTGACAGGAAGCGACAAAGAGGGATAAGGACGGAAAAGTGGGGTCAAGGAGGGACAAGGAGGGATAAGCATGGACAAGGAGGGAAAAAGAGTGAGAAGGAGGGACTAGTATTGTCAAGGAGGGACAAGGAAGGACAATGATGGACAAGCAGGAACAAGGAGAGGCAGGGAGGGACAAGGAGAGACACGGAGGAATAAGGAGTGGCAATGAGGGACAAGGAGTGACAAGAAGGGACAAGAAGGGACCAGGAGGGAATAGGAGGGAAAGGAGTGACGAGGAGGAACAAGGAGGGTCAAGCAGGTACAAGCAGTGTCGAGGAGGGACACGCAGGGACAAGGATGGTCAAGGAGGGACAAGGATGGTCAAGGAGGGACAATGAGGGGCAATGAGATACAAGGTGGGTCAAGGAGGGACAAGGAGGGAAAAGGAGGGAAAAGGAGGGCCAAGGAGGGGCAATGAGGGACAAGGATGGACAAGGAAGGAATAGGAGTTTCAAGGGGGACAAGGAGGGACAAGGAGGGGCAAGGAGAGACAAGGAGGAATAAGGAGTGGCAATGAGGGACAAGGAGTGACAAGAAGGGACCAGGAGGGAAAAGGAGGGAAAGGAGTGACAACGAGGAACAAGGAGGGACAATGGGGGGCAATGCCTGACAAGGAGGGACAAGTACGGACCAGGAGGGAAAAGAAGGGGCAAGGAGGAGCAAGGTGGGACCAGGAGGGACAAGGAGGGGCAAGGAGAGACAACGAGAGACAAGGAGGGGCAATGAGGGACAAGGAGGGACAAGGAGGGAAAAGGAGTGACAAGGAGGGGCAAGTAGGAGCAATGAGGGACCAGGAGGGTCAAGGAGGGTCAAGGAAGGTCAAGGAGGTACAAGGAGGCACCAGGAGGGAAATTATGGAAAGGAGTGACAAGGAGGAACAAGGAGGGACAATGAGGGGCAATGAGGGACAAGTACGGACCAGGAGGGAAAAGAAGGGTCAAGGAGGAGCAAGGAGAGACCAGGAGCGACAAGGAGGGCAAGGAGAGAGAAGGAGGGACAAGGAGGGGCAATGAGGACAAGGAGGGACAAGGAGGGACTACGAGGGACCAGGAGGGAAAAGGAGGGACTAGGAGGGCCAAGGAGGGGCCAGGAGGGAAAAGGAGGGACAAGGAGGGGCAATGAGGGACATGTAGGGACATGGAGGGGCAATGAGGGACAAGGAGGGACAAGGAGGGACTAGGATGGTCAAGGAGGGACAACGAGGGACAAGGAGGGTCAAGGAGGGACAAGGAAGGACAAGGAATGACAATGAGGGACAAGGAGAGGCAAGGAGGGCCAAGGTGGGACCAGGAGGGAAAATGAGGGACAAGGAGGGGCGAGGAGGGACATGGAGTGACCAGGAGGGACAAGGAGGGAAAAGGAGTGACTAGGAGGGACAATGAGGACATGGATGGGCAATGAGGGACAAGGTGGGTCAAGGAGGGACAAGGAGGGAAAAGGAGGGCCAAGGAGGGGCAATGAGGGACAAGGAGGGGCAAGTAGGAGCAATGAGGGACCAGGAGGGTCAAGGAGGGTCAAGGAAGGTCAAGGAGGTACAAGGAGAGACAAGGAGGCACCAGGAGGGAAATTATGGAAAGGAGTGACAAGGAGGAACAAGGAGGGACAAGTACGGACCAGGAGGGAAAAGAAGGGTCCTCCTCGACAGTTCTTTTCCCTCCTTGTCCCTCCTTGACCCACCTTGTCCCTCATTGCCCCTCCAGGGACTAGGAGACACCAGGAGCGACAAGGAGGGGCAAGGAGAGATAAGGAGGGACAAGGAGGGGCAATGAGGACAAGGAGGGGCAATGAGGACAAGGAGGGACTAGGAGGGACTAGGAGGGACAAGGAGGGACAAGGAGGGACAAGGAGGGACAAGGAGTTACAAGGAGGGACCAGGAGGGACTAGGAGGGACAAGGAGGGACCAGGAGGGAAAAGGAGGGACAAGGAGGGGCAATGAGGGACATGGAGGGGCAATGAGGGACAAGGAGGGACAAGTAGCGACAAGCAGGATCAAGGAGGGACAAGGAGGGGCAAGGAGAGACATGGAGAGACAAGCTGGATCAAGGAGGGACAAACGGGGACAAGGAAGGACAAGTAGGGACAAGCAGGATCAAGGATGGTCAAGGAGGGACCAGGAGGAACACGCAGGGACAAGCTGGTTCAATGAGGGAAAGCGGGGACAATGAGGGAGAAGGAGGGACTAGGATGGACTAGGAGGGACTAGGAGGGACTAGCAGGGACAATGAGGGGCAAGGAGAGGCAAGGAGGGACAAGCAGTGACCAGGAGGGAAAAGGAGGGAAAAGGAGGAACAATGAGGGACAAGGAGAGACAAGGAGGGACCAAGAGGGACAAGGATGGACCAGGAGGAACAAGGAGGGAAAAGGAGTTACAAGGAGGAACAAGGAGGAACAAGGAGGGACAATGAGGGACAAGGAGGATCAAGGAGGGACATGGTGGTGCAAGGAGAGGCAAGGAGTGACAAGGAGAGACATGGAGGGACAGGGACGGAAAAAGAGTGACAAGGAGGGGCAATGAGGGAAAAGGAGGGATCAGGGGGGACAAGGCGGGACAAGGACGGACAAAGAGGGGCAATGAGGGACAAGGTGAGACAAGGAAGGGCAAGGAGAGACAAGGAGGGACAAGCAAGGACAAGGAGGGTCAATGACGGACAAGGAGGGGCAAGTACGGACCAAGAGGGTCAAGGAGGGACAAGGCGGGACAAGGCGGGACAAGGAGGGACCAGGAGAGACAAGGAGGGAAAAGGAGTTACAAGGAGGGACAAGGAAAGACAAGCATGGACAAGAAGGGAAAAGGAGTGACAAGGAGGGACTAGGATGGTCAAGGAGGGACAAGGAAGGACAATGGGGGACAAGCAGGGACAAGGAGGGGCAATGAGAGACAAGAAAGTACAAGGAGGGACAAGGAGGGGCAAGGAGAGACAAGGAGAGACAAGGAGGGACAAGGAGCGGCAAGGAGGGGCAATGAGGGACAAGGAGGGCCTAGGAGGGAAAAGGAAGGACTAGGAGGGACAAGGAGGGACCAGGAAGGAAAATTAGGGGCAAGGAGGGACATGGAGGGGCAATGAGGGACATGGAGGGGCAATGAGGGACTAGGAGGGACAAGGAAGGACAAGGAGGGTCAAGGAGGTACAAGGAGGGACAAGTAGGAACAAGGAGCGACTAGCAGGGACAAGAAGGGACAAGCAGGATCAAGGAGGGACAAGGAGGGACAAGCAGGATCAAGGAGGGACAAGCAGGGTCAATGACCAGGAGGGTCAATGAGGGCCAAGGAGGGACAACGAGGAACAAGGAAGGACAAGGAGGGATTAGGAGGGACAATGAGGGGCAAGGAGAGACAACGAGAGACAAGGAGAGGCAAGGAAGGACAAGGAGGGACCAGGAGGGAAAATGAGGGACAAGGAGGGACAAGGTGAGACCAGGAGGGTCAAGGAGGGACCAGGATGGAAACGGAGTGACAAGGAGGAACAAGGAGGGAAATGGAGTGACAAGGAGGGGCAAGGAGAGAAAAGGACAGACAAGGAGTGACAGGAAGAGACAAGGAGGGATACGGACGGAAAAGTAGGGTCAAGGAGGGATAAGCATGGACAAGGAGGGAAAAAGAGTGAGAAGGAGGGACTAGTATTGTCAAGGAAGGACAATGATGGACAAGCAGGAACAAGGAGGGGCAGGGAGGGACAAGGAGAGACAAGGAGGAATAAGGAATGACAATGAGGGACAAGGAGTGACAAGAAGGGACCAGGAGGGAAAGGAGTGACGAGGAGGAACAAGGAGGGTCAAGGAGGGACAAGCAGTGTCAAGGAGGGACACGCAGGGATAAGGAGGGACAAGGAAGGTCAAGGAGGGACAAGGAGGGACACGCAGGGACAAGAAGGGACAAGAAGGGACAAGGATGGTCAAGGAGGGACAATGAGGGACAAGGAGGGACAAGGAGGTGCAAGGAGGGACCAGGAGGGACCAGGAGGGTCAAGGAGGGACCAGGAGGGAAACGGAGTGCCAAGGAGGAACAAGGAGGGAAATGGAGTGACAAGGAGGGGCAAGGAGAGAAAAGGACAGACAAGGAGTGACAGGAAGAGACAAGGAGGGATACGGACGGAAAAGTAGGGTCAAGGAGGGATAAGCATGGACAAGGAGGGAAAAAGAGTGAGAAGGAGGGACTAGTATTGTCAAGGAGGGACAAGGAAGGACAATGATGGACCAGCAGGAACAATGAGGGGCAGGGAGGGACAATGAGGAATAAGGAGTGACAATGAGGGACAAGGAGTGACAAGAAGGGACCAGGAGGGAAAGGAGTGACGAGGAGGAACAAGGAGGGACAAGGAGGGACAAGCAGTGTCAAGGAGGGACACGCAGGGATAAGGAGGGACAAGGAAGGTCAAGGAGGGACAAGGAGGGACAAGGAGGGACAAGGAGGGACAAGGAGGGACAAGGAGAGACTAGGAGAGACAAGGAGGGACAAGGAGGGACAAGGAGTGGCAATGAGGGACAAAGAGGCCCAAGGAGGGACAAGTACGGACCAAGAGGGACAAGTACGGACCAGGAGGGACAAGTACGGACCAGGAGCGACAAGGAGGGATAAGGAGGGGCAAGGAGGGATGAGGAGGGAAAAGAAGGGGCAAGGAGGAGCAAGGAGGAACCAGGAGGGGCATGGAGAGACAAGGAGGGAAAAGGAGGGAGAGTGACAAGGAGAAACAAGGAGGGTCAAGGAGGGTCAAGGAGTGACAATGAGGGACAATAAGGGACTAGGTGGGACTAGCAGGGCCAAGGAGGGACAAGGAGCGAAAAGGAGGACAAAGGAGGGGCAATGAGGGACAAGGAGGGGCAATGAGGGACAAGAAGGGACAAGGAGGGTCAAGTACGGACCAGGAGGAATAACAAGGAGGGACAAGCAGGGGCAATGAGGGACATGGAGGGGCAATGAGGTACAAGTTGGCTCAAGGAGGGAAAAGTAGGGTCAAGGAGGGATAAGCATGGACAAGGAGGGAAAAAGAGTGAGAAGGAGGGACTAGTATTGTCAAGGAGGGACAAGGAAGGACAATGATGGACAAGCAGGAACAAGGAGGGGCAGGGAGGGACAAGGAGGAATAAGGAGTGACAATGAGGGACAAGGAGTGACAAGGAGTGACAAGAAGGGACCAGGAGGGAAAGGAGTGACGAGGAGGAACAAGGAGGGACAAGGAGGGTCAAGGAGGGACAAGCAGTGTCAAGGAGGGACACGCAGGGATAAGGAGGGACAAGGAAGGTCAAGGAGGGACAAGGAGGGACAAGGAGGGTCAAGGAGGGACAAGGAGGGACAAGGAGGGACAAGGAGGGACAAGGAGGGACAAGGAGGGACAAGGAGAGACTAGGAGAGACAAGGAGGGACAAGGAGTGGCAATGAGGGGCAATTAGGGACAAAGAGGCCCAAGGAGGGACAAGTACGGACCAGGAGGGACAAGTACGGACCAGGAGGGACAAGTACGGACCAGGAGCGACAAGGAGGGATAAGGAGGGGCAAGGAGGGATGAGGAGGGAAAAGAAGGGGCAAGGAGGAGCAAGGAGGAACCAGGAGGGGCATGGAGAGACAAGGAGGGAAAAGGAGGGAGAGTGACAAGGAGAAACAAGGAGGGTCAAGGAGTGACAATGAGGGACAATAAGGGACTAGGTGGGACTAGCAGGGCCAAGGAGGGACAAGGAGCGAAAAGGAGGACAAAGGAGGGGCAATGAGGGACAAGGAGGGGCAATGAGGGACAAGAAGGGACAAGGAGGGTCAAGTACGGACCAGGAGGAATAACATGGAGGGACAAGCAGGGGCAATGAGGGACATGGAGGGGCAATGAGGTACAAGTTGGCTCAAGGAGGGACAAGGAGGGAAAAGGATGGACAAGGAGGGCAAGTAGGAGCAATGAGGGACCAGGAGGGTCAAGGTGGGACAAGGAATGACAAGCAGAGTCAAGGAGGGCAAGGAGGGACAAGGAGAGTCAAGGAGGGACAAGCAGGGACAAGAAGAGAAAAGGAGGGACAAGGAAGGACAATGAGGGCAAGGAGGGTTAAGGGAGGGACAAGGAGGGCAAGGAGAGACATGGAGAGACAAGCAGGATCAAGTAGGGACAAACGGGGACAAGGATGGACAAGGAGGGACAAGCAAGGACAAGGAGGGACCAGGAGGGGCACAAGCTGGTTCAAGGAGGGAAAAGCAGGATCAAGGAGGGACAAACGGGGACAAGGAAGGACAAGGAGGGACAAGGAGGGACAAGGAGGGACAAGCAGGATCAAGGAGGGACAAGGAGGGCCCAGGAGGGGCAAGGAGAGACATGGAGAGACAAGCAGGATCAAGGAGGGACAAGGAAGGCCAAGGAGGGACATGGAGAGACAAGCAGGATCAAGGAGGGACAAACGGGGACAAGCAGGACAAGGAGGGACCAGGAGGGACACGCAGGCACAAGCTGGTTCAAGGAGGGAAAAGCAGGATCAAGGAGGGACAAGGAGGGGCAAGGAAAGACATGGAGAGACAAGCAGAATCAAGGAGGGACAAACGGGGACAAGGAGGGACAATGAGGGACAAGCAGGATCAAGGAGGGACAAGGAGGGCCCAGGAGGAGCAAGGAGAGACATGGAAAGACAAGCAGGAACAAGGAGGGACAATCGGGGACAACGAAGGACAAGGAGGGACAAGTAGGGACGAGCAGGATCAAGGAGGGACAAGGAGGGACCAGGAGGGACATGCAGGGACAAGGAGGGACAAGCAGGATCAAGGTGGGACAAGGAGGGGCAAGGAGAGACATGGAGAGACAAGCAGGATCAAGGAGGGACAAACGGGGACAAGGAAGGACAAGGAGGGACAAGCAGGATCAAGGAGGGACCAGGAGGAACACGCAGGGACAAGCTGGTTCAAAGACGGAAAGAGAAGGAGGGACTAGGAGGGACTAGGAGGGACTAGCAGGGACAATGAGGGGCAAGGAGAGACAAGGAGAGGCAAGGAGGGACAAGCAGTGACCATGAGGGAAAAGGAGGAACAAGGAGGGACAATGAGGGACAAGGAGAGACAAGTAGGGCCCAGGAGGGACAAGGATGGACCAGGAGGAACCAGGAGGAACAAGGAGGGAAAAGGAGTTACAAGGAGGAACAAGGAGGGACAATGCGGGACAAGGAGGATCAAGGAGGGACAAGGAGTAACAAGGAGGGACAAGGTGGTGCAAGGAGAGACATGGAGAGGCAAGGAGTGACAAGGAGGGACAAGGACGGAAAAAGAGTGACAAGGAGGGGCAATGAGGGAAAAGGAGGGACCAGGAGGGACAAGGCGGGACAAGGACGGACAAGGAGGGGCAATGAGGGACAAGGTGGGACAAGGAAGGGCAAGGAGAGACAAGGAGGGACAAGCAGGGACAAGCAAGGACAAGGAGGGTCAATGACGGACAAGGAGGGGCAAGTACGGACCAAGAGGGTCAAGGAGGGACAAGGAGGGACAAGGCGGGACAAGGAGGGACCAGGAGAGACAAGGAGGGAAAAGGAGTTACAAGGAGGAACAAGGAGGGACAAGGAAAG
This sequence comes from Polietes domitor, assembly GCA_947397865.1. NCBI lineage: Eukaryota > Metazoa > Arthropoda > Insecta > Diptera > Muscidae > Polietes > Polietes domitor. The sequence continues at coordinate 1,307,016 of OX377623.1, forward strand.
ACAAGCATGGTCAAGAAGGGAAAAGGAGTGACAAGGAGGGACTAGGATGTTCAAGGAGGGACAAGGAAGGACAATGAGGGACAAGCAGGGACAAGGAGGGCAATGAGAGACAAGGAGAGACAAGGAGAGACAAGGAGAGACAAGGAGGGACAAGGAGCGACTAGCAGGTACAAGAAGGGACAAGCAGGATCATGGAGGGACAAACAGGGACAAGGAGGGACAAGCAGGATCAAGGAGGGACAAGCAGGGTCAATGACCAGGAGGGTCAAGGAGGGACAACGAGGAACAAGGAAGGACAAGGAGGGATTAGGAGGGACAATGAGGGGCAAGGAGAGACAACGAGAGACAAGGAGAGGCAAGGAAGGACAAGGAGGGACCAGGAGGGAATATGAGGGACAAGGAGGTGCAAGGAGGGACCAGGAGGGACAAGGAGGGACTAGGAGGGTCAAGGAGGGACCAGGAGGGAAACGGAGTGACAAGGAGGAACAAGGAGGAACAAGGAGGAACAGGGAGGAACAAGGAGGGACAAGGAGGGAAACGGAGTGACAAGGAGGAACAAGGAGGAACAGGGAGGAACAAGGAGGGACAAGGAGGGAAATGGAGTGACAAGGAGGGGCAAGGAGAGGAAAGGATAGACAAGGAGTGACAGGAAGAGACAAGGAGGGATAAGGACGGAAAAGTAGGGTCAAGGAGCGACAAGGAGGGATAAGCATGGACAAGGAGGGAAAAAGAACTAGTATTTTCAAGGAGGGACAATGATGGACAAGCAGGAACAAGGAGGGGCAGGGAAGGACAAGGAGAGACAAGGAGGAATAAGGAGTGGCAATGAGGGACAAGGAGTGACAAGAAGGGACCAGGAGGGAATAGGAGGGAAAGGAGTGACGAGGAGGAACAAGGAGAGACAAGGAGGGTCAAGGAGGTACAAGCAGTGTCAAGGAGGGACACGCAGGGACAAGGAGGGACAAGGATGGTCAAGGAGGGACAAGGATGGTCAAGGAGGGACAATAAGGGGCAATGAGATACAAGGTGGGTCACGGAGGGACAAGGAGGGAAAAGGAGGGAAAAGGAGGGTCAATGAGGGACAAGGATGGACAAGGAAGGAAAAGGAGTTTCAAGGGGGGACAAGGAGGGACAAGGAGGGGCAAGAAGAGACAAGGAGAGACAAGGAGGAATAAGGAGTGGCAATGAGGGACAAGGAGTGTCAAGAAGGGACCAGGAGGGAAAGGAGTGACGAGGAGGAACAAGGAGGGACAAGGAGGTTCAAGCAGTGTCAAGGAGGGACACGCAGGGACAAGGATGGTCAAGGAGGGACAATGAGGGACAAGGAGGGGCAAGGAGGGACTAGGAGAGACAAGGAGTGGCAATGAGGGGCAATTAGGGACAAAGAGGCCCAAGGAGGGACAAGTACGGACCAGGAGGGACAAGGAGGGACAAGTACGGACCAGGAGCGACAAGGAGGGACAAGGAGGGATGAGGAGGGAAAATAAGGGGCAAGGAGGAGCAAGGAGGAACCAGGAGGGGCATGGAGAGACAAGGAGGGAAAAGGAGGGAGAGTGACAAGGAGAAACAAGGAGGGACAAGGAGGGTCAAGGAGTGACAATGAGGGACAAGAAGGGACTAGGAGGGACAAGGAGGGAAAAGGAGGGACAAGTAGTGAAAAGGAGGACAAAGGAGGGGCAATGAGGGACAAGGAGGGAAGGCAGGGACAAGAAGGGACAAGGAGGGTCAAGTACGGACCAGGAGGGACAAGGACGGACTAGAAGGGACTAGGAGGGACAAGGAGGGACTAGGAGGGACTAGGAGGGACAAGGAGGCACAAGGAGGGTCAAGGAGGGTCAAGGAGGGACAAGGAAGGACAAGGAAGGACAAGGAGGGACAAGGAGGGGCAAGGAGAGACAAGGAAGGACAAGGACGGACAAGGAGGGGCAATGAGGGACAAGGTGGGACAAGGAAGGGCAAGGAGAGACAAGGAGGGACAAGCAGGGACAAGCAAGGACAAGGAGGGTCAATGACGGACAAGGAGGGGCAAGTACGGACCAAGAGGGTCAAGGAGGGACAAGGCGGGACAAGAAGGGACCAGGAGAGACAAGGAGGGAAAAGGAGTTACAAGGAGGAACAAGGAGGGACAAGGAAAGACAAGCATGGACAAGAAGGGAAAAGGAGTGACAAGGAGGGACTAGGATGTTCAAGGAGGGACAAGGAAGGACAATGAAGGACAAGCAGGGACAAGGAGGGCAATGAGAGACAAGAAGGTACAAGGAGGGACATGGAGGGGCAATGAGGGACAAGGTGGGTCAAGGAGGGACAAGGAGGGACAAGGAGGGAAAAGGAGTGACAAGGAGGGCCAAGGAAGGGCAATGAGGGACAAGGAGTTGCAAGGAGAGACAATGAGGCACCAGGAGGGAAAAGGAGGGAAATTATGGAAAGGAGTGACAAGGAGGAACAAGGAGGGACAAGGAGGGACAAGTATGGACCAGGAGTGACAAGGAGGGATAAGGAGGTACAAGGAGGGATGAGGAGGGAAAAGAAGGGGCAAGGAGGAGCAAGGAGGAACCAGGAGGGGCATGGTGAGACAAGGAGGGAAAAGGAGGGAGAGTGACAAGGAGAAACAAGGAGGGACAAGGAGGGTCAAGGAGTGACAATGAGGGACAAGAAGTGACAAGAAGGGACCAGGAGGGAAAGGAGTGACGAGGAGGAACAAGGAGGGTCAAGGAGGGACAAGCAGTGTCAAGGAGGGACACGCAGGGATAAGGAGGGACAAGGAAGGTCAAGGAGGGACAAGGAGGGACAATGAGGGACAAGGAGGGACAAGGAGGGTCAAGTAGGGACACGCAGGGACAAGAAGGGACAAGGATGGTCAAGGAGGGACAAGGAGGGGCAAGTAGAGACTTGGAGAGACAAGGAGGGACAAGGAGCGACTAGCAGGGACAAGCAGGATCATGGAGGGACAAACAGGGACAAGGAGGGACAAGCAGGATCAAGGAGGGACAAGCAGGGTCAATGACCAGGAGGGTCAAGGAGGGCCAAGGAGGGACAACGAGGGACAACGAGGAACAAGGAAGGACAAGGAGGGATTAGGAGGGACAATGAGTGGCAAGGAGAGACAACGAGAGACAAGGAGAGGCAAGGAACGACAAGGAGGGACCAGGAGGGAAAATGAGGGACAAGGAGGTGCAAGGAGGGACCAGGAGGGACTAGGAGGGTCAAGGAGGGACCAGGAGGGAAACGGAGTGACAAGGAGGAACAAGGAGGAACAGGGGGAACAAGGAGGGACAAGGAGGGAAACGGAGTGACAAGGAGGAACAAGGAGGAACAGGGAGGAACAAGGTGGGACAAGGAGGGAAATGGAGTGACAAGGAGGGGCAAGGAGAGGAAAGGATAGACAAGGAGTGACAGGAAGAGACAAGGAGGGATAAGGACGGAAAAGTAGGGTCAAGGAGGGACAAGGAGGGATAAGCATGGACAAGGAGGGAAAAAGAACTAGTATTGTCAAGGAGGGACAAGGAAGGACAATGATGGACAAGCAGGAACAAGGAGGGGCATGGAGGGACAAGGAGAGACAAGGAGGAACAAGGAGGAATAAGGAGTGGCAATGAGGGACAAGGAGTGACAAGAAGGGACCAGGAGGGAATAGGAGGGAAAGGAGTGACGAGGAGGAACAAGGAGGGCCAAGGAGGGTCAAGGAGGTAGAAGCAGTGTCAAGGAGGGACACGCAGGGACAAGGAGGGACAAGGATGGTCAAGGAGGGACAAGGATGGTCAAGGAGGGACAATAAGGGGCAATGAGATACAAGGTGGGTCAAGGAGGGACAAGGAGGGAAAAGGAGGGGCAATGAGGGACAAGGAAGGAAAGGGAGTTTCAAGGAGGGGCAAGGAGAGACAAGGAGGAATAAGGAGTGGCAATGAGGGACAAGAAGTGTCAAGAAGGGACCAGGAGGGAAAAGGAGTGACGAGGAGGAAGAAGGAGGGACAAGGAGGTTCAAGCAGTGTCAAGGAGGGACACGCAGGGACAAGGATGGTCAAGGAGGACATTAAGGACAAGGAGGGACAAGGAGGGGCAAGGAGAGACTAGGAGAGACAAGGAGTGGCAATGAGGGGCAATTAGGGACAAAGAGGCCCAAGGAGGGACAAGTACGGACCAGGAGGGACAAGTACGGACCAGGAGGCACAAGTACGGATCAGGAGGGACAAGTACGGACCAGGAGCGACAAGGAGGAATAAGGAGGGACAAGGAGGGATGAGGAGGGAAAAGAAGGGGCAAGGAGGAGCAAGGAGGAACCAGGAGGGGCATGGAGAGACAAGGAGGGAAAAGGAGGGAGAGTGACAAGGAGAAACAAGGAGGGTCAAGGAGTGACAATGAGGGACTAGGAGGGACAAGGAGGGAAAAGGAGCGAAAAGGAGGACAAAGGAGGGGCAATGAGGGACAAGGAGGGAAGGCAGGGACAAGAAGGGACACGGAGGGTCAAGTACGGACCAGGAGGGACAAGGACGGACTAGAAGGGACTAGGAGGGACAAGGAGAGACAAGGAGGGACAAGGAGGGGCAATGAGGGACATGGAGGGGCAATGAGGGACTAAGAGGGACTAGGAGGGACAAGGAGGGTCAAGGAGGGACAAGGAAGGATAAGGAAGGACAAGGAAGGACAAGGAGTGGCAATGAGGGACAAGCATGGACAAGGAGTGGCAAGGAGGGACTAGGATGGTCAAGGATGGTCCAGGAGGGACAAGGAAGGACAATGAGGGACAAGCAGGGACAAGGAGGGGCAAGGAGAGACTAGGAGATACAAGGACGGACATGGAGAGATAAGGAAGGACAAGGAGGGGCAATGAGGGACATGGAGGGGCAATGAGGTACAAGTTGGCTCAAGGAGGGACAAGGAGGGAAAAGGATGGACAAGGAGGGAAAAGGAGGGCAAGTAGGAGCAATGAGGGACCAGGAGGGTCAAGGAGGGACAAGGAATGACAAGCAGAGTCAAGGAGGGCAAGGAGGGACAAGGAGAGTCAAGGAGGGACAAGCAGGGACAAGAAGAGAAAAGGAGGGACAAGGAAGGACAATGAGGGACAAGGAGGGTTAAGGGAGGGACAAGGAGAGACATGGAGAGACAAGCAGGATCAAGTAGGGACAAACGGGGACAAGGATGGACAAGGAGGGACAAGTAGGGACAAGCAGGATCAAGGAGGGACAAGGAGGGACCAGGAGGGACAAGGAGGGGCAAGGAGAGACATGGAGAGACAAGCAGGATCAAGGAGGGACAAACGGGGACAAGGAGGGACAAGCAAGGACAAGGAGGGACCATGAGGGACACGCAGGCACAAGCTGGTTCAAGGAGGGAAAAGCAGGATCAAGGAGGGGCAAGGAGAGACATGGAGAGACAAGCAGGATCAAGGAGGGACAAACGGGGACAAGGAAGGACAAGCAGGATCAAGGAGGGCCCAGGTGGGGCAAGGAGAGACAAGCAGGATCAAGGAGGGACAAGGAGAGACAAGGAGGGACAAGGAGGGGCAATGAGGGACATGGAGGGGCAATGAGGGACTAAGAGGGACTAGGAGGGACAAGGAGGGACAAGGAGGGTCAAGGAGGGACAAGGAAGGACAAGGAAGGACAAGGAAGGACAAGGAGAGGCAAGGAGGGACAAGCATGGACAAGGAGTGGCAAGGAGGGACTAGGATGGTCAAGGATGGTCCAGGAGGGACAAGGAAGGACAATGAGGGACAAGCAGGGACAAGGAGGGGCAAGGAGAGACATGGAGAGACAAGCAGGATCAAGGAGGGACAAACGGGGACAAGGAAGGACAAGGAGGGACATGCAGGATCAAGGAGGGACCAGGAGGAACACGCAGGGACAAGCTGGTTCAAGGAGGGAAAGCGGGGACAATGAGGGAGAAGGAGGGACTAGGATGGACTAGGAGGGACTAGGAGGGACTAGCAGGGACAATGAGGGGCAAGGAGAGGCAAGGAGGGACAAGCAGTGACCAGGAGGGAAAAGGAGGAACAAGGAGGGACAAGGAGAGACAAGTAGGGACCAGGAGGGACAAGGATGGACCAAGAGGAACAAGGAGGGAAAAGGAGTTACAAGGAGGGACAATGCGGGACAAGGAGGATCAAGGAGGGACAAGGAGTAACAAGGAGGGACAAGGTGGTGCAAGGAGAGACATGGAGAGGCAAGGAGTGACAAGGAGGGACAAGGACGGAAAAAGAGTGACAAGGAGGGGCAATGAGGGAAAAGGAGGGACCAGGAGGGACAAGGCGGGACAAGGAGGGGCAATGAGGGACAAGGTGGGACAAGGAAGGGCAAGGAGAGACAAGGAGGGACATGCAGGAACAAGCAAGGACAAGGAGGGTCAATGACGGACAAGGAGGGGCAAGTACGGACCAAGAGGGTCAAGGAGGGACAAGGAGGGGCAAGGAGGGGCAAGGAGAGACAAGGAGGGACAAGGACGGACAAGGAGGGGCAATGAGGGACAAGGTGGGACAAGGAAGGGCAAGGAGAGACAAGGAGGGACAAGCAGGGACAAGCAGGGACAAGCAAGGACAAGGAGGGTCAATGACGGACAAGGAGGGGCAAGTACGGACCAAGAGGGTCAAGGAGGGACAAGGAGGGACAAGCAGGGACAAGCAAGGACAAGGAGGGTCAATGACGGACAAGGAGGGGCAAGTACGGACCAAGAGGGTCAAGGAGGGACAAGGAGGGTCAAGGAGGGACCAGGAGAGACAAGGAGGGAAAAGGAGTTACAAGGAGGGACAAGCAGGGTCAAGGAGGGCAATGAGAGACAAGAAGGTACAAGGAGGGACATGGAGGGACATGGAGGGACATGGAGGGACATGGAGGGGCAATGAGGGACAAGGTGGGTCAAGGAGGGACAAGGAGGGACAAGGAGGGAAAAGGAGTGACAAGGAGGGAAAAGGAGTGACAAGGAGGGGCAATGAGGGACAAGGAGTTGCAAGGAGAGACAAGGAGGCACCAGGAAAGGAGGGAAATTATGGAAAGGAGTGACAAGGAGGAACAAGGAGGGACAAGTGCGGACCAGGAGTGACAAGGAGGGAAAAGAAGGGGCAAGGAGGAGCAAGGTGGGACCAGGAGGATCAAGGAGGGACAAACGGGGACAAGGAAGGACAAGGAGGGACAAGCAGGATCAAGGAGGGACAAGGAGGGCCCAGGAGGGGCAAGGAGAGACATGGAGAGACAAGCAGGATCAAGGAGGGACAAGGAAGGACAAGGAGAGGCAAGGAGGGACAAGCAGGATCAAGGAGGGACCAGGAGGGATAATGAGGGGCAAGGAGAGACATGGAGAGACAAGCAGGATCAAGGAGGGACAAACGGGGACAAGGAGGGACAAGGAGGGACCAGGAGGGACACGCAGGCACAAGCTGGTTCAAGGAGGGAAAAGCAGGATCAAGGAGTGACAAGGAGGGACAAGGAGGGGCAAGGAAAGACATGGAGAGACAAGCAGAATCAAGGAGGGACAAACGGGGACAAGGAGGGACAAGCAGGATCAAGGAGGGCCCAGGAGGGGCAAGGAGAGACATGGAGAGACAAGCAGGAACAAGGAGGGACAACGAAGGACAAGGAGGGACAAGTAGGGACGAGCAGGATCAAGGAGGGACAAGGAGGGACCAGGAGGGACATGCAGGGACAAGGAGGGACAAGCAGGAGCAAGGTGTGACAAGGAGGGCAAGGAGAGACATGGAGAGACAAGCAGGATCAAGGAGGGACAAACGGGGACAAGGAAGGACAAGGAGGGACAAGCAGGATCAAGGAGGGACCAGGAGGAACACGCAGGGACAAGCTGGTTCAAGGAGGGAAAGCGGGGACAATAAGGGAGAAGGAGGGACTAGGATGGACTAGGAGGGACTAGGAGGGACTAGGAGGGACTAGCAGGGACAATGAGGGGCAAGGAGAGACAAGGAGAGGCAAGGAGGGACAAGCAGTGACCAGGAGGGAAAAGGAGGAACAAGGAGGGACAATGAGGGACAATGAGGGACAAGGAGAGACAAGTAGGGACCAGGAGGGACAAGGATGGACCAGGAGGGACCAGGAGGAACAAGGAGGGAAAAGGAGTTACAAGGAGGAACAAGGAGGGACAATGCGGGACAAGGAGGATCAAGGAGGGACAAGGAGTAACAAGGAGGGACAAGGTGGTGCAAGGAGAGACATGGAGAGGCAAGGAGTGACAAGGAGGGACAAGGACGGAAAAAGAGTGACAAGAAGGGGCAATGAGGGAAAAGGAGGGACCAGGAGGGACAAGGCGGGACAAGGACGGACAAGGAGGGGCAATGAGGGACAAGGAAGGCCAAGGAGAGACAAGGAGGGTCAATGACGGACAAGGAGGGGCAAGTACGGACCAAGAGGGTCAAGGAGGGACAAGGCGGGACAAGGAGGGACCAGGAGAGACAAGGAGGGAAAAGGAGTTACAAGGAGGAACAAGGAGGGACAAGGAAAGACAAGCATGGACAAGAAGGGAAAAGGAGTGACAAGGAGGGACTAGGATGTTCAAGGAGGGACAAGGAAGGACAATGAGGGACAAGCAGGGACAAGGAGGGCAATGAGAGACAAGAAGGTACAAGGAGGGGCAATGAGGGACAAGGTGGGGCAATGAGGGACAAGGAGGGAAAAGGAGTGACAAGGAGGGCCAAGGAGGGGCAATGAGGGACAAGGAGTTGCAAGGAGAGACAAGGAGGCACCAGGAGGGAAAAGGAGGGAAATTATGGAAAGGAGTGACAAGGAGGAACAAGGAGGGACAATGAGGGACAAGTACGGACCAGGAGTGACAAGGAGGGATGAGAAGGGAAAAGAAGGTGCAAGGAGGAGCAAGGTGGGACCAGGAGGGACAAGGAGGGGCAAGGAGAGACAAGGAGGGACAAGGAGGGGCAAGGAGGGGCAAGGAGGGACCAGGAGGGACTAGGAGGGTCAAGGAGGGACCAGGAGGGAAACGGAGTGACAAGGAGGAACAAGGAGGAACAAGGAGGAACAGGGGGAACAAGGAGGGACAAGGAGGGAAACGGAGTGACAAGGAGGAACAAGGAGGAACAGGGAGGAACAAGGTGGGACAAGGAGGGAAATGGAGTGACAAGGAGGGGCAAGGAGAGGAAAGGATAGACAAGGAGTGACAGGAAGAGACAAGGAGGGATAAGGACGGAAAAGTAGGGTCAAGGAGGGACAAGGAGGGATAAGCATGGACAAGGAGGGAAAAAGAACTAGTATTGTCAAGGAGGGACAAGGAAGGACAATGATGGACAAGCAGGAACAAGGAGGGGCATGGAGGGACAAGGAGAGACAAGGAGGAACAAGGAGGAATAAGGAGTGGCAATGAGGGACAAGGAGTGACAAGAAGGGACCAGGAGGGAATAGGAGGGAAAGGAGTGACGAGGAGGAACAAGGAGGGACAAGGAGGGTCAAGGAGGGTCAAGGAGGTAGAAGCAGTGTCAAGGAGGGACACGCAGGGACAAGGAGGGACAAGGATGGTCAAGGAGGGACAAGGATGGTCAAGGAGGGACAATAAGGGGCAATGAGATACAAGGTGGGTCAAGGAGGGACAATGAGGGAAAAGGAGGGGCAATGAGGGACAAGGAAGGAAAAGGAGTTTCAAGGGGGGACAAGGAGGGACAAGGAGGGACAAGGAGGGGCAAGGAGAGACAAGGAGAGACAAGGAGAGACAAGGAGGAATAAGGAGTGGCAATGAGGGACAAGAAGTGTCAAGAAGGGACCAGGAGGGAAAAGGAGGGAAAGGAGTGACGAGGAGGAACAAGGAGGGACAAGGAGGTTCAAGCAGTGTCAAGGAGGGACACGCAGGGACAAGGATGGTCAAGGAGGGACATTAAGGACAAGGAGGGACAAGGAGGGACAAGGAGGGGCAAGGAGAGACAAGGAGTGGCAATGAGGGGCAATTAGGGACAAAGAGGCCCAAGGAGGGACAAGTACGGACCAGGAGGGACAAGTACGGACCAGGAGGCACAAGTACGGATCAGGAGGGACAAGTACGGACCAGGAGCGACAAGGAGGGATAAGGAGGGACAAGGAGGGATGAGGAGGGAAAAGAAGGGGCAAGGAGGAGCAAGGAGGAACCAGGAGGGGCATGGAGAGACAAGGAGGGAAAAGGAGGGAGAGTGACAAGGAGAAACAAGGAGGGTCAAGGAGTGACAATGAAGGACTAGGAGGGACAAGGAGCGAAAAGGAGGACAAAGGAGGGGCAATGAGGGACAAGGAGGGAAGGCAGGGACAAGAAGGGACACGGAGGGTCAAGTACGGACCAGGAGGGACAAGGACGGACTAGAAGGGACTAGGAGGGACAAGGAGGGACAAGGAGAGACAAGGAGGGACAAGGAGGGGCAATGAGGGACATGGAGGGGCAATGAGGGACTAGGAGGGACAAGGAGGGACAAGGAGGGACAAGGAGGGTCAAGGAGGGACAAGGAAGGACAAGGAAGGACAAGGAAGGACAAGGAGAGGCAAGGAGGGACAAGCATGGACAAGGAGTGGCAAGGAGGGACTAGGATGGTCAAGGATGGTCCAGGAGGGACAAGGAAGGACAATGAGGGACAAGCAGGGACAAGGAGGGGCAAGGAGAGACTAGGAGATACAAGGACGGACATGGAGAGATAAGGAAGGACAAGGAGGGGCAATGAGGGACATGGAGGGGCAATGAGGTACAAGTTGGCTCAAGGAGGGACAAGGAGGGAAAAGGATGGACAAGGAGGGAAAAGGAGGGCAAGTAGGAGCAATGAGGGACCAGGAGGGTCAAGGAGGGACAAGGAATGACAAGCAGAGTCAAGGAGGGCAAGGAGGGACAAGGAGAGTCAAGGAGGGACAAGCAGGGACAAGAAGAGAAAAGGAGGGACAAGGAAGGACAATGAGGGACAAGGAGGGTTAAGGGAGGGACAAGGAGAGACATGGAGAGACAAGCAGGATCAAGTAGGGACAAACGGGGACAAGGATGGACAAGGAGGGACAAGTAGGGACAAGCAGGATCAAGGAGGGACAAGGAGGGACCAGGAGGGACAAGGAGGGGCAAGGAGAGACATGGAGAGACATGGAGAGACAAGCAGGATCAAGGAGGGACAAACGGGGACAAGGAGGGACAAGCAAGGACAAGGAGGGACCAGGAGGGACACGCAGGCACAAGCTGGTTCAAGGAGGGAAAAGCAGGATCAAGGAGGGGCAAGGAGAGACATGGAGAGACAAGCAGGATCAAGGAGGGACAAACGGGGACAAGGAAGGACAAGCAGGATCAAGGAGGGCCCAGGTGGGGCAAGGAGAGACATGGAGAGACAAGCAGGATCAAGGAGGGACAAGGAGAGGCAAGGAGGGACAAGCAGGATCAAGGAGGGACCAGGAGGGACAATGAGGGGCAAGGAGAGACATGGAGAGACAAGCAGGATCAAGGAGGGACAAACGGGGACAAGGAGGGACAAGGAGGGACAAGCAGGGACCAGGAGGGACACGCAGGCACAAGCTGGTTCAAGGAGGGAAAAGCAGGATCAAGGAGGGACAAGGAGGGGCAAGGAAAGACATGGAGAGACAAGCAGAATCAAGGAGGGACAAACGGGGACAAGGAGGGACAAGCAGGATCAAGGAGGGACAAGGAGGGCCCAGGAGGGGCAAGGAGAGACATGGAGAGACAAGCAGGAACAAGGAGGGACAATCGGGGACAACGAAGGACAAGGAGGGACAAGTAGGGACGAGCAGGATGAAGGAGGGACAAGGAGGGACCAGGAGGGACATGCAGGGACAAGGAGAGACAAGCAGGATCAAGGTGGGACAAGGAGGGGCAAGGAGAGACATGGAGAGACAAGCAGGATCAAGGAGGGACAAACGGGGACAAGGAAGGACAAGGAGGGACAAGCAGGATCAAGGAGGGACCAGGAGGAACACGCAGGGACAAGCTGGTTCAAGGAGGGAAAGCGGGGACAATGAGGGAGAAGGAGGGACTAGGATGGACTAGGAGGGACTAGGAGGGACTAGCAGGGACAATGAGGGGCAAGGAGAGACAAGGAGAGGCAAGGAGGGACAAGCAGTGACCAGGAGGGAAAAGGAGGAACAAGGAGGGACAATGAGGGACAAGGAGAGACAAGTAGGGACCAGGAGGGACAAGGATGGACCAGGAGGGACCAGGAGGAAAAAGGAGGGAAAAGGAGTTACAAGGAGGGACAATGCGGGACAAGGAGGATCAAGGAGTAACAAGGAGGGACAAGGTGGTGCAAGGAGAGACATGGAGAGGCAAGGAGTGACAAGGAGGGACAAGGACGGAAAAAGAGTGACAAGGAGGGGCAATGAGGGAAAAGGAGGGACCAGGAGGGACAAGGCGGGACAAGGAGGGGCAATGAGGGACAAGGTGGGACAAGGAAGGGCAAGGAGAGACAAGGAGGGACAAGCAGGAACAAGCAAGGACAAGGAGGGTCAATGACGGACAAGGAGGGGCAAGTACGGACCAAGAGGGGCAAGGAGGGGCAAGGAGAGACAAGGAGGGACAAGGACGGACAAGGAGGGGCAATGAGGGACAAGGTGGGACAAGGAAGGGTAAGGAGAGACAAGGAGGGACAAGCAGGGACAAGCAAGGACAAGGAGGGTCAATGACGGACAAGGAGGGGCAAGTACGGACCAAGAGGGTCAAGGAGGGACAAGGAGGGACAAGCAGGGACAAGCAAGGACAAGGAGGGTCAATGACGGACAAGGAGGGGCAAGTACGGACCAAGAGGGTCAAGGAGGGACAAGGAGGGTCAAGGAGGGACCAGGAGAGACAAGGAGGGAAAAGGAGTTACAAGGAGGGACAAGCAGGGACAAGGAGGGCAATGAGAGACAAGAAGGTACAAGGAGGGACATGGAGGGACATGGAGGGACATGGAGGGGCAATGAGGGACAAGGTGGGTCAAGGAGGGACAAGGAGGGAAAAGGAGTGACAAGGAGGGAAAAGGAGTGACAAGGAGGGGCAATGAGGGACAAGGAGTTGCATGGAGAGACAAGGAGGCACCAGGAAAGGAGGGAAATTATGGAAAGGAGTGACAAGGAGGAACAAGGAGGGACAAGTGCGGACCAGGAGTGACAAAGAGGGAAAAGAAGGGGCAAGGAGGAGCAAGGTGGGACCAGGAGGATCAAGGAGGGACAAACGGGGACAAGGAAGGACAAGGAGGGACAAGCAGGATCAAGGAGGGACAAGGAGGGCCCAGGAGGGGCAAAGAGAGACATGGAAAGACAAGCAGGATCAAGGAGGGACAAGGAAGGACAAGGAGAGGCAAGGAGGGACAAGCAGGATCAAGGAGGGACCAGGAGGGACAATGAGGGGCAAGGAGAGACATGGAGAGACAAGCAGGATCAAGGAGGGACAAACGGGGACAAGGAGGGACAAGGAGGGACCAGGAGGGACACGCAGGCACAAGCTGGTTCAAGGAGGGAAAAGCAGGATCAAGGAGTGACAAGGAGGGACAAGGAGGGACAAGGAAAGACATGGAGAGACAAGCAGAATCAAGGAGGGACAAACGGGGACAAGGAGGGACAAGGAGGGACAAGCAGGATCAAGGAGGGCCCAGGAGGGGCAAGGAGAGACATGGAGAGACAAGCAGGAACAAGGAGGGACAATCGGGGACAACGAAGGACAAGGAGGGACAAGTAGGGACGAGCAGGATCAAGGAGGGACAAGGAAGGACAATGAGGGACAAGCAGGGACAAGGAGGGCAATGAGAGACAAGAAGGTACAAGGAGGGACATGGAGGGGCAATGAGGGACAAGGTGGGTCAAGGAGGGACAAGGAGGGACAAGGAGGGAAAAGGAGTGACAAGGAGGGCCAAGGAAGGGCAATGAGGGACAAGGAGTTGCAAGGAGAGACAAGGAGGCACCAGGAGGGAAAAGGAGGGAAATTATGGAAAGGAGTGACAAGGAAGGACAATGATGGACCAGCAGGAACAATGAGGGGCAGGGAGGGACAAGGAGGAATAAGGAGTGACAATGAGGGACAAGGAGTGACAAGGAGTGACAAGAAGGGACCAGGAGGGAAAGGAGTGACGAGGAGGAACAAGGAGGGACAAGGAGGGTCAAGGAGGGACAAGCAGTGTCAAGGAGGGACACGCAGGGATAAGGAGGGACAAGGAAGGTCAAGGAGGGACAAGGAGGGACAAGGAGGGTCAAGGAGGGACAAGGAGGGACAAGGAGGGACAAGGAGGGACAAGGAGAGACTAGGAGAGACAAGGAGGGACAAGGAGGGACAAGGAGTGGCAATGAGGGGCAATTAGGGACAAAGAGGCCCAAGGAGGGACAAGTACGGACCAGGAGGGACAAGTACGGACCAGGAGGGACAAGTACGGACCAGGAGGGACAAGTACGGACCAGGAGCGACAAGGAGGGATAAGGAGGGGCAAGGAGGGATGAGGAGGGAAAAGAAGGGGCAAGGAGGAGCAAGGAGGAACCAGGAGGGGCATGGAGAGACAAGGAGGGAAAAGGAGGGAGAGTGACAAGGAGAAACAAGGAGGGACAAGGAGGGTCAAGGAGTGACAATGAGGGACAATAAGGGACTAGGTGGGACTAGCAGGGCCAAGGAGGGACAAGGAGCGAAAAGGAGGGGCAATGAGGGACAAGGAGGGGCAATGAGGGACAAGAAGGGACAAGGAGGGTCAAGTACGGACCAGGAGGAATAACAAGGAGGGACAAGCAGGGGCAATGAGGGACATGGAGGGGCAATGAGGTACAAGTTGGCTCAAGGAGGGAAAAGTAGGGTCAAGGAGGGATAAGCATGGACAAGGAGTGAAAAAGAGTGAGAAGGAGGGACTAGTATTGTCAAGGAGGGACAAGGAAGGACAATGATGGACAAGCAGGAACAAGGAGGGGCAGGGAGGGACAAGGAGGAATAAGGAGTGACAATGAGGGACAAGGAGTGACAAGGAGTGACAAGAAGGGACCAGGAGGGAAAGGAGTGACGAGGAGGAACAAGGAGGGACAAGGAGGGTCAAGGAGGGACAAGCAGTGTCAAGGAGGGACACGCAGGGATAAGGAGGGACAAGGAAGGTCAAGGAGGGACAAGGAGGGACAAGGAGGGTCAAGGAGGGACAAGGAGGGACAAGGAGGGACAAGGAGAGACTAGGAGAGACAAGGAGGGACAAAGAGTGGCAATGAGGGGCAATTAGGGACAAAGAGGCCCAAGGAGGGACAAGTACGGACCAGGAGGGACAAGTACGGACCAGGAGGGACAAGTACGGACCAGGAGCGACAAGGAGGGATAAGGAGGGGCAAGGAGGGGTGAGGAGGGAAAAGAAGGGGCAAGGAGGAGCAAGGAGGAACCAGGAGGGGCATGGAGAGACAAGGAGGGAAAAGGAGGGAGAGTGACAAGGAGAAACAAGGAGGGTCAAGGAGTGACAATGAGGGACAATAAGGGACTAGGTGGGACTAGCAGGGCCAAGGAGGGACAAGGAGCGAAAAGGAGGACAAAGGAGGGGCAATGAGGGACAAGGAGGGGCAATGAGGGACAAGAAGGGACAAGGAGGGTCAAGTACGGACCAGGAGGAATAACAAGGAGGGACAAGCAGGGGCAATGAGGGACATGGAGGGGCAATGAGGTACAAGTTGGCTCAAGGAGGGACAAGGAGGGAAAAGGATGGACAAGGAGGGCAAGTAGGAGCAATGAGGGACCAGGAGGGTCAAGGAGGGTCAAGGTGGGACAAGGAATGACAAGCAGAGTCAAGGAGGGCAAGGAGGGACAAGGAGAGTCAAGGAGAGTCAAGGAGAGTCAAGGAGGGACAAGCAGGGACAAGAAGAGAAAAGGAGGGACAAGGATGGACAAGGAAGGACAATGAGGGCAAGGAGGGTTAAGGGAGGGACAAGGAGGGCAAGGAGAGACATGGAGAGACAAGCAGGATCAAGTAGGGACAAACGGGGACAAGGATGGACAAGGAGGGACAAGCAAGGACAAGGAGGGACCAGGAGGGGCACAAGCTGGTTCAAGGAGGGAAAAGCAGGATCAAGGAGGGACAAACGGGGACAAGGAAGGACAAGGAGGGACAAGGAGGGACAAGCAGGATCAAGGAGGGACAAGGAGGGCCCAGGAGGGGCAAGGAGAGACATGGAGAGACAAGCAGGATCAAGGAGGGACAAGGAAGGCCAAGGAGAGGCAAGGAGGGACATGGAGAGACAAGCAGGATCAAGGAGGGACAAACGGGGACAAGCAGGACAAGGAGGGACCAGGAGGGACACGCAGGCACAAGCTGGTTCAAGGAGGGAAAAGCAGGATCAAGGAGGGACAAGGAGGGACAAGGAGGGGCAAGGAAAGACATGGAGAGACAAGCAGAATCAAGGAGGGACAAACGGGGACAAGGAGGGACAATGAGGGACAAGCAGGATCAAGGAGGGACAAGGAGGGCCCAGGAGGGGCAAGGAGAGACATGGAAAGACAAGCAGGAACAAGGAGGGACAATCGGGGACAACGAAGGACAAGGAGGGACAAGTAGGGACGAGCAGGATCAAGGAGGGACCAGGAGGGACATGCAGGGACAAGGAGGGACAAGCAGGATCAAGGTGGGACAAGGAGGGGCAAGGAGAGACATGGAGAGACAAGCAGGATCAAGGAGGGACAAACGGGGACAAGGAAGGACAAGGAGGGACAAGCAGGATCAAGGAGGGACCAGGAGGAACACGCAGGGACAAGCTGGTTCAAGGAGGGAAAGCGGGGACAATGAGGGAGAAGGAGGGACTAGCAGGGACAATGAGGGGCAAGGAGAGACAAGGAGAGGCAAGGAGGGACAAGCAGTGACCAGGAGGGAAAAGGAGGAACAAGGAGGGACAATGAGGGACAAGGAGAGACAAGTAGGGCCCAGGAGGGACAAGGATGGACCAGGAGGAACCAGGAGGAACAAGGAGGGAAAAGGAGTTACAAGGAGGGACAATGCGGGACAAGGAGGATCAAGGAGGGACAAGGAGTAACAAGGAGGGACAAGGTGGTGCAAGGAGAGACATGGAGAGGCAAGGAGTGACAAGGAGGGACAAGGACGGAAAAAGAGTGACAAGGAGGGGCAATGAGGGAAAAGGAGGGACCAGGAGGGACAAGGACGGACAAGGAGGGGCAATGAGGGACAAGGTGGGACAAGGAAGGGCAAGGAGAGACAAGGAGGGACAAGCAGGGACAAGCAGGGACAAGCAAGGACAAGGAGGGTCAATGACGGACAAGGAGGGGCAAGTACGGACCAAGAGGGTCAAGGAGGGACAAGGAGGGCCAAGGCGGGACAAGGAGGGACCAGGAGAGACAAGGAGGGAAAAGGAGTTACAAGGAGGAACAAGGAGGGACAAGGAAAGACAAGCATGGTCAAGAAGGGAAAAGGAGTGACAAGGAGGGACTAGGATGTTCAAGGAGGGACAAGGAAGGACAATGATGGACAAGCAGGGACAAGGAGGGCAATGAGAGACAAGGAGAGACATGGAGAGACAAGGAGGGACAAGGAGGGACCAGGAGGGAATATGAGGGACAAGGAGGTGCAAGGAGGGACCAGGAGGGACAAGGAGGGACTAGGAGGGTCAAGGAGGGACCAGGAGGGAAACGGAGTGACAAGGAGGAACAAGGAGGAACAAGGAGGAACAGGGAGGAACAAGGAGGGAAACGGAGTGACAAGGAGGAACAAGGAGGAATAGGGAGGAACAAGGAGGGACAAGGAGGGAAATGGAGTGACAAGGAGGGGCAAGGAGAGGAAAGGATAGACAAGGAAGGACAAGGACGGACAAGGAGGGGCAATGAGGGACAAGGTGGGACAAGGAAGGGCAAGGAGAGACAAGGAGGGACAAGCAGGGACAAGCAAGGACAAGGAGGGTCAATGACGGACAAGGAGGGGCAAGTACGGACCAAGAGGGTCAAGGAGAGACAAGGCGGGACAAGAAGGGACCAGGAGAGACAAGGAGGGAAAAGGAGTTACAAGGAGGAACAAGGAGGGACAAGGAAAGACAAGCATGGACAAGAAGGGAAAAGGAGTGACAAGGAGGGACTAGGATGTTCAAGGAGGGACAAGGAAGGACAATGAGGGACAAGCAGGGACAAGGAGGGCAATGAGAGACAAGAAGGTACAAGGAGGGACATGGAGGGGCAATGAGGGACAAGGTGGGTCAAGGAGGGACAAGGAGGGACAAGGAGGGAAAAGGAGTGACAAGGAGGGCCAAGGAAGGGACAAGGAGTTGCAAGGAGAGACAAGGAGGCACCAGGAGGGAAAAGGAGGGAAATTATGGAAAGGAGTGACAAGGAGGAACAAGGAGGGACAATGAGGGACAAGGAGGGACAAGTATGGAGCAGGAGTGACAAGGAGTGACAAGGAGGGATAAGGAGGGATGAGGAGGGAAAAGAAGGGGCAAGGAGGAGCAAGGAGGAACCAGGAGGGGCATGGTGAGACAAGGAGGGAAAAGGAGGGAGAGTGACAAGGAGAAACAAGGAGGGACAAGGAGGGTCAAGGAGTGACAATGAGGGACAAGAAGTGACAAGAAGGGACCAGGAGGGAAAGGAGTGACGAGGAGGAACAAGGAGGGTCAAGGAGGGACAAGCAGTGTCAAGGAGGGACACGCAGGGATAAGGAGGGACAAGGAAGGTCAAGGAGGGACAAGGAGGGACAATGAGGGACAAGGAGGGTCAAGTAGGGACACGCAGGGACAAGAAGGGACAAGGATGGTCAAGGAGGGACAGGGAGGGGCAAGTAGAGACTTGGAGAGACAAGGAGGGACAAGGAGCGACTAGCAGGGACAAGAAGGGACAAGCAGGATCATGGAGGGACAAACTGGGACAAGCAGGATCAAGGAGGGACAAGCAGGGTCAATGACCAGGAGGGTCAAGGAGGGCCAAGGAGGGACAACGAGGGACAACGAGGGACAACGAGGAACAAGGAAGGACAAGGAGGGATTAGGAGGGACAATTAGGGGCAAGGAGAGACAACGAGAGACAAGGAAGGACAAGGAGGGACCAGGAGGGAAAATGAGGGACAAGGAGGTGCAAGGAGGGACCAGGAGGGACTAGGAGGGTCAAGGAGGGACCAGGAGGGAAACGGAGTGACAAGGAGGAACAAGGAGGAACAAGGAGGAACAGGGAGGAACAAGGTGGGACAAGGAGGGAAATGGAGTGACAAGGAGGGGCAAGGAGAGGAAAGGATAGACGAGGAGTGACAGGAAGAGACAAGGAGGGATAAGGACGGAAAAGTAGGGTCAAGGAGGGACAAGGAGGGATAAGCATGGACAAGGAGGGAAAAAGAACTAGTATTGTCAAGGAGGGACAAGGAAGGACAATGATGGACAAGCAGGAACAAGGAGGGGCATGGAGGGACAAGGAGAGACAAGGAGGAACAAGGAGGAATAAGGAGTGGCAATGAGGGACAAGGAGTGACAAGAAGGGACCAGGAGGGAATAGGAGGGAAAGGAGTGACGAGGAGGAACAAGGAGGGACAAGGAGGGTCAAGGAGGTAGAAGCAGTGTCAAGTAGGGACACGCAGGGACAAGGATGGTCAAGGAGGGACAATAAGGGGCAATGAGATACAAGGTGGGTCAAGGAGGGACAAGGAGGGAAAAGGAGGGGCAATGAGGGACAAGGAAGGAAAAGGAGTTTCAAGGGGGGACAAGGAGGGGCAAGGAGAGACAAGGAGGAATAAGGAGTGGCAATGAGGGACAAGAAGTGTCAAGAAGGGACCAGGAGGGAAAAGGAGGGAAAGGAGTGACGAGGAGGAACAAGGAGGGACAAGGAGGTTCAAGCAGTGTCAAGGAGGGACACGCAGGGACAAGGAGGGGCAAGGAGAGACTAGGAGAGACAAGGAGTGGCAATGAGGGGCAATTAGGGACAAAGAGGCCCAAGGAGGGACAAGTACGGGCCAGGAGGGACAAGTACGGACCAGGAGGCACAAGTACGGATCAGGAGGGACAAGTACGGACCAGGAGCGACAAGGAGGGATAAGGAGGGACAAGGAGGGATGAGGAGGGAAAAGAAGGGGCAAGGAGGAGCAAGGAGGAACCAGGAGGGGCATGGAGAGACAAGGAGGGAAAAGGAGGGAGAGTGACAAGGAGAAACAAGGAGGGTCAAGGAGTGACAATGAGGGACTAGGAGGGACAAGGAGGGAAAAGGAGCGAAAAGGAGGACAAAGGAGGGGCAATGAGGGACAAGGAGGGAAGGCAGGGACAAGAAGGGACACGGAGGGTCAAGTACGGACCAGGAGGGACAAGGACGGACTAGAAGGGACTAGGAGGGACAAGGAGGGACAAGGAGAGACAAGGAGGGACAAGGAGGGGCAATGAGGGACATGGAGGGACTAAGAGGGACTAGGAGGGACAAGGAGGGACAAGGAGGGACAAGGAGGGTCAAGGAGGGACAAGGAAGGACAAGGAAGGACAAGGAGAGGCAAGGAGGGACAAGCATGGACAAGGAGGGACAAGCATGGACAAGGAGTGGCAAGGAGGGACTAGGATGGTCAAGGATGGTCCAGGAGGGACAAGGAAGGACAATGAGGGACAAGCAGGGACAAGGAGGGGCAAGGAGAGACTAGGAGATACAAGGACGGACATGGAGAGATAAGGAAGGACAAGGAGGGGCAATGAGGGACATGGAGGGGCAATGAGGTACAAGTTGGCTCAAGGAGGGACAAGGAGGGAAAAGGATGGACAAGGAGGGAAAAGGAGGGCAAGTAGGAGCAATGAGGGACCAGGAGGGTCAAGGAGGGACAAGGAATGACAAGCAGAGTCAAGGAGGGACAAGGAGAGTCAAGGAGGGACAAGCAGGGACAAGAAGAGAAAAGGAGGGACAAGGAAGGACAATGAGGGACAAGGAGGGTTAAGGGAGGGACAAGGAGGGACAAGGAGAGACAAGCAGGATCAAGTAGGGACAAACGGGGACAAGGATGGACAAGGAGGGACAAGTAGGGACAAGCAGGATCAAGGAGGGACAAGGAGGGGCAAGGAGAGACATGGAGAGACAAGCAGGATCAAGGAGGGACAAACGGGGACAAGGAGGGACAAGCAAGGACAAGGAGGGACCAGGAGGGACACGCAGGCACAAGCTGGTTCAAGGAGGGAAAAGCAGGATCAAGGAGGGGCAAGGAGAGACATGGAGAGACAAGCAGGA